>CM053785.1:1048856929-1050308179 GCA_028749045.1 Cupressus sempervirens
TGTATGAGTCAATTATGAGAACCTCTAACTATGAATTGTTCCTTTTCCTGGAAGAGAATACGAATAACACTAGCTTTAGATGTAGGATGTCTTTTTGTTATCTTTTCTAATGATGCCTCAATAGCAAGCTTATGTGGTGATGAAACTAACTTAAGTTGATTCACACCAACATGACTATGAGCAACATTTGAGAGAAGTGCTATTTTACATCTTTGTGAGGAACAAAGAACATGCCTTGACATATTTGTTTTTTGAGGGAAAGAGTATCACTTTCTAACCTTAGTACTATAGGATTCATCCTTGTCATGGAAGAAAATAAATTGGGAGAGAGATGACTTCCTTCAAACCCACTTGCTTCAATTCTTATTTGCCCCATGAGAATAAGATCGTCTTTGATTTAAATTTTAAATGTCTTTGCAACTACAAGAGTAAATAGGGACACTCTTCTAGACAAAAAGATAACTTTAATAATTTCAATTTTGATAAAGAAACACTTAAATTTGCAGTTGTAGGTTGAGAAAAAAAATGGAATTCTTCATATTAGTTTTTTGAAATGAGAAACAAATTGATGTGTACGATTGTGAGATGTCTTCTTCAACTAAGAAGGTTGTGTCAATAGTGCACAAACATCATAGAGAGGCTTGAATATTTCTTCGAACTTGGCTATAAGAGTAGTCCAAATTGTGCAAGTACTTGGTGGTAAATGGTAAAACTAGTTGGCAGCCACACCTTGGAGATTTTCTACAAATAACCTTGCAGACTTGTCTTTGTATTGAAAACCATGAACATTACATGAAATATTAAAAGAGGCAATATGTTCATCAAGATGTTATTTTCTATCACCAAATAACTTTGGAAAAATATTTTGTGATCCACAAGGAAGAGAATATAGAGGTGGAGGTAGATTTAAAGGACCAAAAGAATTTCCCCAAGGACCTTAGGCAACCATTTACATGTCCTTGGTAAAAGCTTAAAAGCTACATGAAATAAAGTAAAATGAATATTTACAATGAAAGGAAAATGGATATACTTCAAATGAAAGTGTGTCACTTTAAATTGTACGTTGTGTCCCCAAGAGAGTCTTAAAACATTGTTAAAGCTGCAATTTTTAAGTTATGGTCACAATGACTTACAAAATATTTAGCCAACATTTACTGCATCAAATAAAGCAATGTGTGGGAATAAACAAGAACTATTAACATACCCATAAACCAAGTCAAAAACATGCACTATTAGGATATTGTAGTGATATAATGCAACAAAATATGGAGATGTGTTCAAAAAGGTATGAGACAGGGATATTACATAGGCCAAAAATCTAGGTCATATGAAATCATGGAGGCCTTTCAAATCTTTAAATTACCTACTTGAATATCAATAATTGACAAAGTAAAAAAACTATGTGGGTATATAGGAATACCATAGTCTACCAGTAATATTGTGGCCCTTAGCCAATCATTGTAAATATACAAGTCTCCATAGAAGATAGAATAGCATGCATATTATATAGAGTTGTTGCATTGAAAATATTCTCATTGAGATCTCCAATCTAGATGTAATGAACTACTTCAAAATAATGATACAGAAATAGAAACTACAAATAAGGCAATGAATCTCTAACACACAAAATAGTGAAAAAAAAGTATTAAGGCAAGGGGATGAAAAAAGATTGCTTTGATATCATGTTGATGAGATAAGAGTGTCAACTTGTTATAATAGAATCACAGAAGCCTAAGAGTGGACCCATATGCACTTGTTAGTGGTTGTTTAAAAATTTTAGCAACACTTTGTAGTATTATAGGTTTCATAATTTTTATTTTTTATTTTTTAACAGTAATAGTATTGTTTTATTTATTTTTATCGATGAAATTGAATCAAAGGAAATATTCTTTGACTACCTATCATTGTTTCCCTTCATAGCATGCCAACCATCCTCCACATGAGCAACATCAGTCTCCCAACTAGATAAATTTTCCTCAGTAAAGTGCTCTTGGTAACTTTCCTTTGAAATATCATGATGTAAAGTATCATTCCTAGCTCCATTGGCCTCAGCCACCTCAAAGCCCATAGTCTTACATTTTTCTTTACATTCTATATTTTTAATGCTAATATTCTATTGGGGCACCCTATCTCCTTTAACCAAAGAGGATTGATATATTAGAGGTGACTCTTGTAATTTTGGCTTTGTGGTACATTATGAAGTTCCCTCCATTATATCCTAGGAGAAACTATTTTTCTCTCCTTTCTTCTCAATCGTGTAGGTGGTGATGTGCCACATCTTTCCACCATGAAATATTCTTTTGTAAAAAATTGTTAGTCCATGAAAAGATCTTACCTCTTTTGTACTCCTTGGAGTAGGCCATTCGAGGATAGCCTTCACTTTCTTAGAGTCCATTTTAAGCCCTTATGTTGATACCGAAAATCCCAAGTACACCAACTCCTTTAGAAAACTACTCTTCTTCAAATTTATCAGCAACTTTTTCCCCCTCTATTGATTTTTTTGAGGATTTGTTGCAAATGTAGTGACACTGCCATATTATTTGGTATGTGTTTTTAAAATGACACAACATATTATTTATATTGAGAATAAGTCACGAAGAGAGATGTCCCTTTATGGGACATGTATATTCATTAATCATATAATTAATATAATAAATTTAATCTCTCTCTCACAAACATATGTGTATATAATATTTATTTCTCTCATATAACAATAAACATACATCTCAAATATAATGATCACATCTATATAAATTATATCTCATATGTAATTATATGTAAGTTTATCCAACTAAAGCTATCAAACAGCAACACTCCCTCTTAGCAAGGGAGGATAAACACAAGACAAATATTACAATATTGGTAATAGTAGGAATGAAAAACTTTAAGGATATCTTTGATCAAAAGATATCTACCATTTTTATATCACATATGGTATCAAGAGTATTGGCCTTCATAATATCAACATATGATATTCTCCAAAACTCTGAGTAATGGTCTTCAGAATATCAACATATTATATTCACCACTTTTATAACATATTTGAGTATTGGTCTCTAGAATAACAATATATGATATTCATCAAATTCTCTTTGAGTAATGGCCTCCAGAATGAGATGCAAGATATTCACCAAGTATTGTGAGTAATGGCCTCCAAAATATCAAGTCATATGATAATCACCATATACTCTATGTAATGGCCTCTAGAACATCAATTTGCATGGCATTCACCATATATTCAAAAAAAAAGTATAAGCTATGTGCACATGCATTCTCATAATGGTTACCATATCAACATCTACCATGCAAGGTATAATCTATCATGACTTGCATAGACATCCTAATATATCCATCATAATAGAAATTAAGTTATTGTAAGATCGGCATCTTTCAATTACTTCTACAAATACAAGTGGAATCATTTGGAAGTCATCGCTTCCTCATGATGTACACAAGGGGTAGGCCCATTAAACTCACATAGTCACGAGGTATATTCATGGATAATAGTCCTCTTTATTAATACAATTTATTGACCAGTGGAGAATCCATCTCAACATGGTTTACTCCCTCTGAATCACTTTGATTGAGATAAACAAAGGTTGACTAAGTCATGTTCTCAATTTGATCCCTCTCTTTCAAGGTTGCCTTGAATGAAATGTCATTCCCCTCTGAATTTCAATCTCCTTCTTGTAATAACATTCTCAAAAGAAAAGATCAAGGCACAATGATCAATAAAGTGTATTACTAAAGAGGGAGTAAACCATGTTGAGATGGATTCTCTAGTGATCAATAATATAAGAAGTTTATGGGTAGGTTTTTCATTGTTTACCTAGATAATATTTCTTCAAAATCTTCATACTCAAAGTATTTCTCCAATTCATTGATCCAATTGATCAATTCTTCTGGGTTGATTTCCCAAAAAATGTGAGAACCTAAAACTTAGGTATTTTCCCAATCTTGGAAATGAACCTTAAAAACCCCTCTTCTTCTAGGTTCAAAATTGCATATTCTTCAACATTTGCTTCTTCTTCTTTTTCCTCACTTTCATCTCTTACGACAAGATTTATTCCTCTATGCATTTGGTCTTCCAATGCTTGCATTTGTCTCTGGAGGGCTCTAAAACCCACAGGCATAATACCTATGACTCTTCCACCATGCTCTATTCATGGAGGCATTTTCACACTTCCATTGAAACCCTAGTGTGAATTTCCTCATAATCAGCAATTCGTCCACACGCTCGACCCAAACCATGATCCTTGTGTAAACTACCTCCCAATCAGAAATCTATTTACACACTCAAGAACGCCCACTCTAATAACACTTTGTGAAGGGTGCTCCCCTTATTACCATGACAAACAATAGAAACAGAGAACAACACAAATTGAGAAAATAAAATATGGGCTTCTTATTATCACTGCAAGATAGAGCTGCGACTATCACCCAAAACTTCCCTAAACAACCTATGGGCTTTCCTTATATAGGTACTTTTATCGCCCCAAAAATTTCTAGACACTAAGCCCTAACCCTTGAGGTCGATCAACATCATATTATATCATTTCATTACACTTTATTACATAAGATTGACCCAAAAAAATTACAATTTACATTTTTGGATGGTCCACTTGTGGAGACCATAACTAGCAAACCGTTGACCCGGTGAGCTATTATAACTCCAATCTGGAATCCTCACCAAGAGATATACAACGACATATTGCACAAGCATCTATTAGTCAAGGCTTTGCCTCATTTCAAAGCCACTTAGGCTTTCATTGTTGGGCCTGAAGTTTGGATAGCCAAAATTCATACCAAAAATTTGCAATGGTTGCACCAATACATATGATATGACAATACAACTCATCTGGCAAGTTGATATGTCAAAGACGAACCTCCACATATGAGAGTAGAATAATCTAAGCACATAATACCAACTTAGTAAAATTAGCAAGCTCCCTTAAATAGCAACTTTGAACAAGAATAACCCTTATTAAAAACACAAAAACTGAAAAATTGGGAATAGAAATATTTTTCGGTGATGCAAGATTGCCCTTACACCCAAGATTCTCCTACATCATTTTTTGATCAAATTGCAGAATGAACCAAGGAAATAACATAAAAAAACTTTTAAATTTTAACTAACGTGATCGCATTATTGAGAACTAGAAGCAAAGCTCCTAGTTCTCCATAACCCCATTGGGTTATGAAGAACCAAAAGTAATGAGAGTGAGATATATAGAGAAAAGGGGGTGAAGGAGATGCAAGGGAGGGGTGAGAGATAAAGGAGCATAGGAGAGAGAGAGAGAGAGAGAGAGAGAGAGAGAGAGAGAGAGAGAGAGAGAGAGAGAGAGAGATGGAAAAAGGGGAATGATAGAGTTCACATTGTTCTATGGATAATTCCACAACACTTGTCACTTTTCTATCTAAAAATTTTGTTTTTGAGTGCATGTGCATTGAAGATTTTTTGTCACTAATTGAGCTACTAGTAGATGTTGAGTATTCATCATCATCATCATCATCATCTTACATAGGCTCACATGCATATCTTACTTCATTCCTTTACTACTTTCCCCTTTCTAGGTCTTCGGGTCATTATCTGTAACTTTCATCATGGGTCCAAGAAGCTCTTCCCACTATGACCCCTTTGGACACATTAGACCCAACCAGTATGTTCTTGCTGCTCCAAAGAATTTTGTGAATTAGGATTCAATGGTTGTACAGAAGCTTCATTAGAAATCCAAAAGAAATATTTATTTCATGGAAACATCAGTATTTACCCCATACTGGTTGCATCTCCATGCCCTCCAAATCTGGTGGTGGTTGCATATTAATAGGCTTTGATGATTCCTAAGATTGTTAAGACTAGGAGGGCCTAGTTAATATTCATCGAGCTTGCACTTAACACATGATATGCATATGAGCCTATGTCATTTTGTGATGATAAATACTGACCATCTACTAGTACCTCAAGTAGTGATAGATACCCTATTCCTATAGTAATATGTGCAATATGGATTCCAAGGATTGCCTAACTTCATAAAACAAGAAAGAAGATATCCCACAATAGAAGTAGCATAAAGACCTGTCTAATGATCATATTGTGTTGAAGATGGCTTCTGATATCAGATGGTGGTGGTGGTGGTGGTGGTGATGATGATGATGATGATGAATATGAATACTCACCGTCTACTAGTAGCTCAAATAGTGATAGAAGGTCTTCAGTGCACATGTACTCAGAGACAATTTAGAGGGATCTTATGGGATCTTAAGGATTCCTAATGTCTCTTTCGACACACTAAGACCTGTCATGACCCCTTTCGATACATTAGAGCCAACAAGTCTTTGGAAGCACTTATATTTTTCAATGAATGAGATACACCCATTGGATCTGCAATAATCTTAGATATCTCACCTCAATTGATGTCATGTCGGTTTTGAAGCTTTCTCCCAACTAGACCTCCTTGTCCTTTTATAGTACATCTATATGAAAATAGAAATTTAAAGTTCAATGATAAGCTCTACATACCCCATTAACATGTAGAGTCATAACTGCATACTTAAACCCAAATACTTATACAAACATTTATTACAATGGAAACAAGCTCATGTTTACAAGTAACAAAAGGATCGCAACATATGAAATTAAGTCTACCACATATGATAATGATGGTTACATTTCCATGCCCTCCAAATTTGGTGGTGGTGGCATATTGACAGGCTCTAATGATTCCTGAGATTGTTGAGACTGGGAAGACCTAGTTAACATTCACCTGGGTTGCACTTAACACATGATATGCATGTAAGGCTATGCCAAATGATGATGATGATGATGAATACTCACCATCTACTAGCAGCTCAAGTAGTGATAGAAGGTCTTCAATGCACATGTACTTAGAAAACTTGTGATGAAGATGGTACCTGCAACTACTGGACTGTCATGAAAAACTTGTGATGCAAATGACACCTACAACTACTAGACTATCATGGAAAACTTGTGATGAAGATGACACCTCCAACTATTGGATTGTCATGGAAAACTTGTGATGAAGATGGCACCTGTAACTATTAGACTATCATGGAAAATTTGTGATGAAGATGGCACCTGCAACTATTAGACTATCATGAAAAACTTGTGATGAAGATAGCACCTGCAACTACTAGATTGTCATGAAAAACTTGTGATGAAGATGGCAACTGCAACTACTAAACTGTTATGGAAAATTTTTGGTGAAGATGGCACCTCCAACTAATAGAATGTTATGGAAAAATCTATCTCTTGTTTCAAATTGGGGGAGAGAGAGAGAGAGAAAGAGAGAGAGAGAGATTGGGGTACCTCCATAAATATATCCATACATTTGTCTAGTCATTATGCTTAAGTCTACAACCTATCATTATGTTCTCTTAGCTCTCTCATCCTGATGATGGATCATTGAGTATGATCCGAAACGTTTATGTTGTTAAAATAACACACAATCACACCCAGAAGCATACATAGAATGTTTCATTGTTTCAAGATCGACACTAAATTGGCTATCAATGTCGAGCATCAATTTTTCTTTCATCTCAGCAAGAGCTCAAAAAATTTGTCTAGTCATTCGAGAAGAATATTGATGTAGGTTTCCTTGTTTGTCATGGTGATGCACCCTTGGCTTAATTTCATACCCTTCTTCCCCTATTCTTGACATACACACAAAACCCCATCATTGAATTTTCCTACATTATAAAAATCAAAGATAAAGTTGAGTAATATAAATCGATGTACCTTAGAGCCTTCATAGGAAGTCTCTCTCATTTCTTCAGAAGATGATTTATCTTCCAGTTCAACTACAAGAATCTCTCTCCTATATCCTAACATTACATTGTACTATTGCATTGCAATTAGGTCTGCCCTGTAAGAGTCACCATTTGGATGAACAACAAACTGAATGATTCGAAGGCCCACAATCTGAGTTCCAAAACCTAAACTTTCCTTGATAGATTTGGCATTTGAATCTTTTTATAAAACCCATTGTGCATCATCCCTCCATCACGATCTTTCTTTCTATAAAACCCACTATGTCATCCCTACAATCATTTATTTGATGAAATTAATACATTTTTAGGTAGTTGCTTCATTTATTGGGCTTAATTATGCCTATGAGGCCTCTGAACAATTAACTATACTTTTACATAGACATAATGCAATCGGGTTATCTCTAGTAAAGTCATAGACATAACATGATCGTGTTATGTCTATTAGACATAACGCAACTGTGTTATGTCTATTAGACATAACGTGACCATGTTATGTCCAATATGACAATTTTTTCATACGAAGAATAACACGATCATGGTGTGTTAACAAAAAAGTGAGATCACATTTAGGCTTGGTAAAAGGTCTGTTCAACTACCTAAAGGCTTGGGTTGATGGTTTTTTGCCTCCATTTTTCATTGATTTAGACATTTTTTCAACTTCTTAGATCAATTATCATCTTTGACTCCATGAGGTTTGCAACAAGAACTGAGACAATAGAACCCATAGGCTCCACAAAAAATAACATAGACAAGTCAAGCAAACTTGTTCTGCCCTCAAGAACCCCCTCGGAAAGCAAAACACATCCACAAAAAGAAATTCTCAAACAAATCTAGATTCCAAATCAACCCTTCCACAAAAGGAGCATGCAACCAAAGAGAAGGGGGGTCACTTAAAAAGAGCATGTGATTAGGGATAACCTCCAACAACAACAATGTAGGGGTAGAACAAAGCACCAGCTATAGATACAACCAAGAAGGGAAGACCAAAGAAATGGCCAAACTGCAAAGAGTGCCAACCCCAACAATGCCCACTACTGAAAGCCTAGGAGTCAAAGGAAGTAAGCAAGCACAAGAGAAGAGACCCTCAAACAATCTTGGACAAGGGCAAGAAGAGCAAAACAAGAATTCCATAAAAAAAAAAAAAAATCAGACCCATCATTCCTAAAATTGTTGATTGTGAAAATCCAAAACTCGTCTATCACAAAGAACAACACTAAGGGGCACTCGAAGAAAACAAAGGGACCTTGCCCCTTGCAACCAGCACCCCCAAGCGCATCGTAAAGACCAAACACCCCCAAAAGAAGAGGGAAAACATCACCCTTACCGTCGTCATCTTCATCCTCAACATTGTTAGCATTGCTCACAATAGCAGTCATAACCGTTAGAGACCCTAGCTCCAGATTTTGAACTAGACTAGAGGTGCACTCTCTTGCCCATTTGAATATGGCGTGCTAGAACAAATGGTAGTTGTTAATTCATAAAAACAAAATAAAAGTGAGTTGAATATTAATCTATCAACTTGTTAGTTTAATAAAATAGTGAAATGCTAATAAGAAGAAATGGTGAAGCTTAAAGATGACTAAGCAATCTACCTATAAAGAAAGTAACTGAAGGGATATTGCGAGAACAATGAAGTCAAAATGACATAATAAGGGGAAACTTTTGAAATAGCCAATTGCTTGCAATTGTACAAGCAATTACAAAAGAGGTGGCACATACATGAGCATCTATGCACAATCATACATCAATTCCCACCAAATAAATTCAAGGGACTTAGTTTTATACTTATTAGGCATGGTAGAAAGAATAAGATCATAAAAATTCAAAACAATGTGATGGGCCTCATAAGACCTTAAATCTTTCAACTGATTTGATGAGTTTCATGAAACTCACAATCTACCAAACAATTAGTATAAATAATTTATTTTATAACTAATGTTTTATAGTTATCTATCAAGAACTAAAAACATACAATATTCACAATCATAAACAGATTTTCATATTCAAATATACTTGATTGGGTATAATAAGTATGGCCACAAAAAATTACAAACTTTGTTGAGAGTTTACACCAAAACTATAAAGGAGAAAGATCCCTTGCTTGTGTGGCTAAGTTGGAATCTTTCAACAACACTCTTAGATAAGTAAGAAAGCCTATAAGCAAAGTAAGAGATGCAAAACATAAAAAAATTCACTTAATAATATTGTCTCTCCATTCATTTTATAGATAGATAGATAGATAGAGAAAAACATTCTTATCTTGTTGTCTAAATTTTTGTTATATTTAGAATTTAAAACAATAAAACTTCCAATTAAATTGGTAGTAGTTAATAAAAAAATAGAAATAATAGTTAAAAATATATTTTAAAAGCAAAACATATCTAATCTTTAAAAACTATAAGATTCATTATTAAAATTTTAATTAAAATTGAACAAATGAAAACATTATTTCTCTATCTCTATATATATTTCTTTAATAGAAAAACATTCTTATCTTGTTGTCTTAATTTTTGTTATTTTTAGAATTTAAAACAATAAAACCTTCAATTAAATTGGTAGTAATTAATAAGAAAAAAGAAATAATAATTAGAAATATATTTTAAAAACAAAACATACTCTCTCTATATATATAAACAATTATTCATGTGAACAATTAATTCGTAACACTTCCCATGCAGACACGAGAGTGAATTGAAGATTAAAACCTTTTCCATTATCATTGACATGAATAAAAAAATATACAAAATCAAATACGACTAGTACTACGATACATTAAGAGTCGACCAAAAGCTTCAACAGGATCTCTGACAGCATTTTCTATAGCCGCAGCATTGCCTGCCTTCCACAGTAAAGTGAACGATTTGATTTTCAGAGTGCTTCACTGGAATACCCACTCTTGTATTTGATGACCACGCAACATAAAGATGCTCTACAATTTCTGAAGAAAGCAAATTATCACTCAGGTCCAATAGCTGAAGGTATTTTGCCATAAAAATAGCTGAGAAGAGTTCAGATGCATACTCCGTTAGTGAAACTCTGTTTGCTGTGGTCTCTCTTTTTGCTGAGGCACTTTTGCTTGACTGGAAATCCAGAAATTGATGAGACCTGCCCTGAACCAGCCCCAATGAACGTGATGAGCTTGCACAATCCTCCTCAAGTGAAGAGAAATTGACACCTTGCGGTCCTCCGTCATCCTCACTGTCCGCCACATCATAATCATTATGTTTTCTGCCACGTATCTCATGAGATTGTTGCGAGTATTGCTCAATGCTTACAATTTTATCCCCATTGTAAGCTTCGGTACCATTACAATTGAATTCAGTAGGGATTGAATGGTGCATCTGGCCATCTGAGCTGTGGCACTCGTTCTTACCACGATCAAGAAATTCCATATGTTCCATGACAATTGGGATTTCAATTTCGATTGATTTGTTCCTCGTTCTAATTTCCGAATATTCCCCATAAGTGTTATTGATAGTCACAACTTCTTCCCCACAGCATGCTGTATTAGTCCTATCAGCTCCACCAACAATGTTAGAGATGGTATTGTCCCCAACTACTGTATTTTCAGCAATGCTAAGTTCTTGTAGTGTCCGGTTCTCTGCAAAGTGATACTCACATAATTGAAGCGTATTCCAAATTAACTGAATTACAGAAATAAAACCTAGCATTCAATGGAGTATCAAAGATTTACCTGCCAATGCCTTGATGATTTTGAGAACACCAGTTTGACCAAGCCTGCATTTGTTTACCATCAGGCACTTCAAATGACATAGTGCATTTCCAAGAAGATATCCTAAAGCATTCAACCCCTGGTCCAATGCAAGCCAAGTTTGAATGGGATTAATGCAGTAATCTATATAAAATCCTGCAGCTCTGCATAATAAAAAAATGGTGACTTGCAGGAATAGAAAGCAAACACTTCTAAAGGTGGACTCCACGTATTACCACAGAAAAAACAAGCATCAATACATTAGTAGTATGCTCACGTTGACAGTCATTGATTGGAATAGACATAACAAATGTCACAAATGTAATTTCAATGTCTTTTAGTAGTTTCATTCTGCTCTTCAATAATGTCTGCTCAATATTTTCTTATGAAATATTGCACATTCACTAATCACAGACTGACATATACCTTAAATGGAGGCAAACCAGTGCTTAATCAGGAGCTTTACCATGTAGAAAAAAATTATTGGAAATGATTTCTTTTGCATATGCATCTTCTGTGCTCTGTGATATGAAGATAATTTGAAAAGAAACAACTTGAAAGAAATCTATCTTGAAACATTGACCAATTATCAACTGGAGGACACCAGCAGATTCTCATTTTGAACTCTAGCATTAACAGGCATGGTGCTTCCCATACAAGTAAATACTTCCATCAATGTCGCATCAACCAAATTATGTCAAGAATTTTATTTGTTTCCTAATAATATGGCACACGCATCCAGCCTAATTAAGTTGTGATGTGTTAGCTATGCATCGTGTACTTGCATACTTTACACTCCATATTGACTACTACAATACTTTTAAACTACTGCCAACATAATCCTTCATCTCCCATGTGTTCTCCTGAGTTCTACAAATCCTGGTCCTAGAAAACAATAATTATCACTACTATAGGGTTTCACACTTGCCAAATTACTGCAACCACAGTGATTGTTCCCTTGCCAAATTGGTACTACAGCGTCTATATCTGTAAATTATTATTAAAAAAAAACAATTTAACAATTAACTTATTGCTACTATAGAAATTGTACCTACAAATTATGTGTGTCACAACAACTGTACTGTTGCCAAATTGATAGTATAGCAACTGTACCTGCAAAAAATCATTGCCACAACAAACATTGCCAAATTGCTGCTATAAAAAACAGTACCTGAAAAGTATCACCACTACAACAGTTTCCAACTTGTCAAAGACCAGGTGACTAGTTTGGATGATTTCAGGCCTATCTCACTTTGTAATAAACACACTATAAAATCTTGACCAAGGCCATGGCTAGTAAGATAAAAATCTCCTCCTAGTCATCATAGCAAATGAGCAAACAGGCTTTTTCCCGAATAGGTCCATTTTAGATGGAATGATAATAAGCCCAAGAAGCCATCCATTTGGTGCAGTCTAATAGGGAACCTAGCATGCCTATAAAACTAGATGTTAAGATGTAATGTTCCCATATTTTAGCCTTCACGTTCTCCAAAGTCTAAGTGGAGGATAAGAAAAATTAAAGTCATTCAATTAAAAATTAAAAGGTGACTTTGTATTAATAGCTTCTAAGGTATGTATTAATTATTGGAAGGACGGAAGCCTCTCGTGATTTAATTAATTATTGCCAAGGAGGAATTTCTAGGGTATGCATTAATTATTGGAAGGAGGAAGCTTCTAGCTCTTGCAATTAATTAATGTTTTAGTTCTTTCCAGAAAGATGAAGAAAAGGATAAATAGGGCTGAAAGTCATATTTCTGACCATCGGATGATTATGACTTGCATTTGATAAGAGCTTGGATGTGTGAATCACACTCCCTTCTTTTGGCAATAGAGGACGTTCATTCTCTGTTGTAACATTCTAAACGTCATTCCCTTAGGGTTTGGCCTTTGGAATACAACTCTTTGTAATTGATTGCAGCATTCTCAGCATTAATATAATTTCAGCCTTGGTTCAGCTTTTGGGCATTCCTAGGTGTCCATTACATAAAAAAGCCTATGATAAAGTGGATTGTTTAATAGGAAGCCTAGCATGCCTATAAAACTAGATATTAAGAAAGCCTACAATAAAGTGGATAAGGGATTTCTTTGTAAATGTTTAAAAGCCTTTGGATTTTCAAATCAATGGATACACCTCGCCTTTGAGTGTATCTCCACCCCTAAGATGTCAGTCCTAGTTAATGGGACCCCTGCAAGCTACTTTGATATTTCCAAAGGTATAAGGCAAGAAGACCCCCTTTCCCCCTTTTCGTTTATCATTATGGCAAAGGCATTAGGAAGGTAAATTACAAAGGCTAGGGATCAAGGTGAGGTAAAAGGTATCAGAATAACAAGTGAGTTGGAGAACCAACAACACATCAACAATTTCTACATGATACAATGTTATATGGTAAGGTTGTAGTTTCAAAAGCTAAAAGTATGAAGACTATCTTTGAGGCTTACCCAGAGGCCTCGGGACAATTAATTAATTAGGATAAATCAGATATCTTCTTCTTTAACACTAGTGCATGGGTGGAAGATGAGATTTGCAATATTTTGGATTTCAAGAAAGGGGTCCTTCCTAGTAAGTATCTAGTGGTTCCTTTAGATAAAGAATCTACAAGCAACAATCATTGGAATACTATCTTGAACAAGGTTGATAAGAAGGTGGAATCATGGAAAGGAAAATGGCTTTCCTCGGTTGGCAAATTAACTATGCTAAAACACATACTTTTCTCCCTTCCTATTTACCAGATGTCCTATTTTAAAATTCCATTGGGAGTGACAAATAAGCTCACTAGAAATTTAGAAAATTCTTCTGGCAAGGTTAAGCGGATAAAACAAGGATGTCGCTTATTGCCTAGATGTACATCTAAAACAAAAGGGGAAGTTAACCTTTAAAATGTTAAAGATCAAAATCTTGCTTTAGGTGCAAAATTGGTTTGGAGAATGTTTAAATACCCAACGGCTAAACTCCTTAGATACAAGTATCTTGAAGGTAATCACTATTGAATTGTCGCTTTGCACAATGCTTAATGGCGGGATTCCTTTCAGACTCCTCTCTTGAAAAGCTAATCTAGGATCAACTCCAAGGTTCCGGGCAATCTTGCAACCTACTGAAATCCACTCAATTGAAGATAAATGTGTATGTTCACGAAGAGGCCTTTGCTGGTTCGAACCAATTTCGGATAAGATGTTTGATCTGCTTGCTGTTTTGAACAGTAACCACAAAAGAGATATAGTTTTGGTATTTTCTATTTTATAATGAATGCAATTTATCGAGCAACTATATGAATTCCTATTTTAACCAAGTGTTAGAAAAGCAAATAACAAAGATAGGGTAACGAGAGATTAAAGCAAATAACTTGAAAGAGAAATTCCTAACAGACATAAACCATGGTAACAACACATTTGCGAGTTAAATCGTTGAAAAGATCGAGTAGAAAACCAATGAAAATAGGAGCAGCGCTTCCTTAATTCCACTGATACAATTGTCGATGGGAACTCAATAATAACCGAAAGATGTTTCACTTCTCATCAAATTGCAAGGCCACAAAAAGTACGCTCATGTGAGACAAGAAGCTATGCAGGAACAATAGGTGATCTTTTCTCCAACTTGGTACGTTAGCCAAATTTGTACGTTAGCCAAATTTGTTAACATGAGGCAAACACCAGAAATAAAAGATCACACAATCATAACAACACAATAAAACCATTGGCTCCATTATTATTTATGAACATGCATTCACAAAAAATAACATACTCTGACAAGAATAACTACACTCAGAATGAGAGAACCAATAGCATATATTATTGCATTCAAATAATGGCCTGGATTACATATTACATCCTTGTATTTATAAGAAATCATCTCCTCTTTTTGTGTTAGAGTGAGAGATCTTATCATGCCAACATATGCTCAAAACTAATAAAACAAATCTAATTATATACAAACTCGCTCTCTCAATGGCGCTAAGTAGGTCTCCACCCTTATTTATATCAATTAATAGGTGCATGAGCCTTTACATGACTTAAAACAATAAAAAGAGGAGATAAGAAGGAAGCTCCAAGAGGATCTAAGAGTCACTAGAAGCTCTAAAAATGGAAGCTTGACCTTATCTGGGCATTTTTGGGAGTTGAACTGCTGTCAAAATGTGTTTCTGATGCATGGAATGCTCTAAATTAGGAACTGGCAGTTAACTTTTGGTGCACTGTTACTTCTTCAAAATTGTTAGCACACCTTTGTCAAAAGCGCACCTTGCGCACATGCGCACCTTGATGACAAGTTCAAAAAATGCAAAATTTTCCCAAGTGTCAAAATTGAATTTCCAACATCTGGGTTTTCTTCCCCTTCATACCCAAACAATGTCTGGATGTTTGCTCTTGAATTTCTCTATGATTTTTGTCACTTGGGTAGCTTCTAGCAAATCCAAAGCTCCATATTTATCTTTCACAGCGTGCCAATAGTTGCCAACTTTGATCGAGTGTATGTAAAATCCTCGAGCTTGGTGTCCAGTTCCAATAATACCTCTTCAATCTTAAATGCTTGTCTAATATCTTCATCTGACAAAGCATCCTAGAAAGTTCTTCGGAATCATTGAACAACTGATTGCACCGATTTGAGCTTTGTTTTTCACTCATCTTCAAAAATCTCAAGGCCAGCAGCATCGTAGTACATTTCTACTTCCAAAAATTGCTCTTGAGTTTGATCCCTCAACCTCTGTATATCCTCATGTAGTCCCTCCATGACTTTATTACTGGCAGCTATCTCTATCCAATCATTGGGCTTATCCAGCTCTTCCGTTGTATATACATCCATGAGTGTACGATACCTTTGACCTTTTATTGATGTCAAAATCTATAGGTCTTTTGCCCAAGTATGTACCTTGTCCATCAACCCAAAATCTTAGTTCACTATGTACACCAATTTATCCGTGCTCAACTGAATATGGTGCAACAGGCCTAAATTGCCCTGTATTATTTGTCCACCCTTGTCTTCAAAGTTATCACGCCATTGTTGACACGCTCCCAAAAATGAATCCACCTATATATTACCCCTTTCCTTCCTCTCTAGTGCCGCAACAAGAGTGATGCATGGATTGTCCGAGTCTATTGGGCCCACAACTCCATGCAGATAGCCTCTTAGAAGATCATTTTGTTTCTTAAGCATAATCAACTCGAACCCATCTTGGTCCATATGTTTGAACACCTCTTTTATGCCTGTAGTGACCAACACTTTGGCAGTATCTACCGTGGGCCTTCCCAATAGGAACTCCTTGATTTGGTAATTTTTAGGAGTCAAATCCTCGATGTCAACATGTGGAGGGATGGCTATATGTGCAAGCAAGTCCTGATCTTGGTTCTTCATAATGAAGGCCAATGGCCGTGCATCACCCTAGGTGGCTCAAGCTTCTTGATAGCTTCCACTAGCTCTTCCATTCCCTCCTCAGTAGTTACATTCAACTGCCTCTTTTGTCGAACCATGACCTCCCTCTTCAACTAGACCAGTGTAGTGCTCATTGGAGACATGTACTTGGCTGAAAAGGGGGTTTGTACTGCAGGCCCCTTCCCCTTATCACTCCTCTCTGGACTTCTCCTTTTGAGAAAGATCTACATTTGGAGTATTTGTATCTATTATGGCCAAGGTCCTAGCCTCTATATCAGGAGGAGGTTGTTGGGGTTCTTCCGGTATTTGACCTTTCTCTGATACTTCACCGGCTTGCAGTTGTTCAAGCTCTTCTTCCTCTACTACTTGTTCTTCTAAATCTGTAACGGGAGGAAGAGGCGTTACTGAGCCTTTGTCTAGGAATGACAAATCCTGAGATGGTAGTGGTAGTAGGCCTAGAGGTCCTTGAAGAAAAGGTGGTAATTGGTTTCAGTCCTCTCCTAGGGATTGACTCGTAGGAGTATCCTATATCTTCTCCCCCACCATCTCAGTGCCACCAGCATGAAATCAAAATCAGAGAGGTCAAAGACATCTGTCTCTTGACCCTCCTTGTCTACGATCCACTGATGTTGCTCATCCTCTGAGGTAGTAACCTGAATAGGTTCTTTTGGAACAAATGGTGGCATTGCAGTGGAGTTTCTTCTTCTTTCCTCTTTCGTGGCCCTAGTTGAGCGAGTCTTGTGACTCAAGGGGACATATTCAATCTGTTCCCCTTCTTCTTCTACTTCAGCTTCAGGAATGGTTTCGGGCACCGGCGGGGGAGGAGTGTTCTTTTTCTTGAATCTTCTCTTACGTGTCCCTCCCACAGTGGACTCAATCCTAGACTTCTTAGGAGTTGAGGGGGAGGCTTCTTCCTCTTGACCTGTCAGTGGCACCCTATGTTCTTCCTCTTCCTATTCCTATTCCTGTCCCTGTCCTAGTGGAGGCACTTGCTCAATCTCTTGGACTTGAGTTGCTGGCTCATCTTGAGGCTCCGCTTGTTTAGGATTTTGTTGTGGTTGTTGAGGCGTTTGGGCTTGAGTTGTTTGTTTCTTACTTTTTGCCCCTCTCTTCCTTTTCACTCCTCTATCCGCTTCAAAATACTCAACTTCCCACTCATGTTGATGAACCGTTTCCGACCTCACTAGGGATTGAGTCAAGAAAGTTAGTACTATGACTTTTACATCTTTTCCTTTCGTAGGCCGTGTTGTGGCTTGTAGAGGAACAACCTATGGAACTGGATCAAGTTTGAAAGGTTTCTTGATCCATTCCCTCGTCAGTTGGACAATGTGGCAAGCTCTATTATTGATGTTCATGTTCTCATCCCTGCCAATCTTTGCATTCATGATCGGTCTGTCGTAGATTTTGTCCAAATTTTACAATGGATCCAAGACATCTTCAGTGTCTTTCTCGACAGCCTTGAGCAGGATCTTCATTTTCAAGGCCTTTTCTGCCAAATATAGTCATCCTACAATAATCCCTTATTCGCATATCATAGTCGTTTATTGCATTCATCCAATGGTCCTCCAGTGCATCTTCATGTACGAACTGTTTCCCTGCCAGATATTGGACCCTCCCTATGTTGTCGAAATAAGGGTGAGGGGAGTTGTACTCTTCTAAGGGATATTGATCCCATTCTGAATCGAAGGTCATGATATCTTGTTTCTGCTTGACCTTGAACGCACTAATGGTGATTGGCCACACCCATGTCTTCTTGTGTTGTTTCCTAACTTTGTCATATGCAGATGTAGTTGCCTGGCAACCTCCAACAAAATGAACCTATCTGATGGATATCTCGGGAGCTTCTTGGGGTTAACCATAGTACCAGCTACCCTTAGGTAAGTGAATGTTTTAAATTGGATGGTAGGTGTCGATCTCTGTGATAATAGTTGTTGCCTCTACTGACATCCTTTTGGCATAATCACCCTCTATGAATCAGATGATTGCAAATATAAAGTTGTCATTCACTATCATGTACTCTTTGCTCTGATCCGAGAGTTTCTTCTTCACCAGCTGAGGATATACAACATAAGGCCAAGCATTAGCATCTTGCATGCTACCTCTTTTGTAAAGTCCTGGGTAGTCAGTTGTTCTAACCGCCAACAAGTACACAAAATATGATGTCATATAGAATTTAGGGTCGGCTCTAACAACTACCAACTACTTATCCAAGTTGTCACTGAGAAATGTAGCCCAATCAATTGGCATCTTTGTCATCCTGATAGTCTCAATGAAGTGGATCATCCAGGTTTGTGTCTCG
This sequence comes from Cupressus sempervirens, assembly GCA_028749045.1. Lineage (NCBI taxonomy): Eukaryota > Viridiplantae > Streptophyta > Pinopsida > Cupressales > Cupressaceae > Cupressus > Cupressus sempervirens. The sequence continues at coordinate 1,048,876,091 of CM053785.1, forward strand.
CTATCGATAGTCCCATGACTCTACTTAAAAGCGCGATGGTGTATCCCACATCATCCTGCATGTATCTTTGGGTCATGTCTACCCTGCCAACTATGCGACCCACAAGTGTTCTATTAATCAAAAATGATGATTGGATTATCTCCTTGGCTTCCTTCTCATTCTCTCGTTACCATCTTTCTACTCCCTCATAGGATATCTGCAAGTATTGATCAGCCCTAGGAAGGTGGAACACTTTCTCGATGTTTCGAGGTCGAAGGTCCAAGACTATCTCACCTATGACAATCTTGACAACCTTTTCTTCAGTAACATAATTATCCGCACGAGACATAATGAGTTCTGAGGATTGCACGAAAGTAGGATGTGATGCCGTATTTACTAGCCCTACTCGGATGAGTGTTGACACCATTGCAGATCTTTCTTTTGGCTTGTTGCAGATGGTGAGGAAGGCATTCCAGTTATGTTGGGACAAAGAGTGTTTTCTAGAAACAAGCGTGTTTGCATCGAGAGTATATGTGCTAATTGTGGTATGGTTCCTCAACAACACACTTCAACATAGTCATTACATGTGAAATTCATTCAAAAGTGAAAATGAGATGTTCATCTTGAAAGGTCTAAACAAGGCGACCTATTGCCTTCTATCCAATCAAGGTTTGAAGGACTGCTCTCAGTATCAAGAGCTCAGTGACCAAAGACCGAACTAGAACGAAGGATTTAACTAAGATGGATGCATGATTAATCTAGATTTTTAAGCTTTTCTATGCAAGTAAATGAGATTAAACTATATAAAATGCAGATTTAATCTATGAAAGTAAAAGAGCAATTAATCTAGCATGACTACAAATTAATCTAAATGAAAGTATCAAACAAAACGCAGCAAAGCTCTTGAATGCAGAAATGGTGAGTATTCAAAGGACAAAGTTTCTTTACTCACAAATTGCACCCCCCTTAATGAAAGAGAAAAATTCCTAATTTATAGAAAAATCCAGAATAAATCAATGGTAAAGATCAAAACAGATGAATGGTGAAAATTGATTGAGAGTTCAATTTGAATATTTACTCACAACCAGATCAGTTTTTATCGTTGGTGATCAGTTTTATAAGTTTCAAATTAATTATATTTGCTCACGAGTCACATGGGGATAATTTAGCTAACTTGGGAGTTGATGGGGATACAAGGGGTATCAAGTGATCTTAGATTGGATTCCTGATATAGGTGAGGTAGGAGTATAATTACAAAGGTTAACTTTTAGTTAGACCTCTTCGGTAGTAGGACCTTACTTCGATGTTCTCCTTATAGGAAGGAATAGCCTTCTTTTAGGGATTTTAATTAGTTTCATTATTAAGAAAACAATCTTGTTCCCCACGTTATTTTATGACGACTTTGTTCATTATCATGTACCATGCAACCCTAGCTCTTCGATGGTCAATGTGTCATCTCATTATCATCACCAATAATGAACATTGGGAACTAATGTGGCAACAACTAGAGTAGATAATATAGCATCAAGTACGATAGATAGCTTAGAGGATGATATATCCAATATCACGTTCATGGTTAGGAAATAACGTCGTTTCTAACTTACATAGAGTATTGCTAACTGCCTTGTATATGATTATGATGCTCAATGACAGATCTTTGTTGAATCCTAACCAAGGGTTATTTATTTCGATGTTTCAAAGAGATGCACTAACCTCTCATGATGCAGGAATCTCTTTATATTATCCTATAGCATTAGTAGCTTAACCAACGTGGCAAGTAACACAAGGAGGGCTTCATCCTTTGAGCTTGTTTCGAACATAATCTTATTAGAGAACTGATTGTGGATGAGTCCAAATCAGCCTATCTCTATATAATTATGCAACAAAGTTATGGACATGTAGTGATGTATGTGATCTCTCATCATTTACCACTAGTCCAGAGCAGGTTTTACATTATGCATTTTAGTATTAGGATTGCATAAGTCCTGGACAAGCTAGAGGTTTTCTTGACTCCAATCTTTCCTACCAGTGCCCACACAGAACAAAGTTTGTACAAATTGTTAAGTTAACAAAAATAATTCGGCTTTGACCTTTTACTGAGCCAAAAAAATCAATTAAATAAAATAATTAAATATTATTAAAAGTCTATTAAATAAAGAGGTCTATTTTTTTTCAGGTCAGCCAAATTGGCACAATCTTCTAGATGCTTCTTGGAGTTCTTTAAAAGGAGGGTGGCTAGGAAATATAAGCATGCTTTTGGATTTAATAATTTGTGCGAAGATTTGTGCAAAACAAAACTCAAGGATGAAAACCTCAAGGCGAATGATAAGAGGGTTGAGCAAAAACATGGCTCTTCTAGAGTGGTGGATTTGTAACAGAATCTACATCTGAGGCAAATTTAAGGAGCCTCTAATAGAGACAAATTTGCAGTCATAAAGAATTAATAAAAGCAAAATCACGGAGCCCTATGGAGATTGTGATTAATTAAGCAGTTGATTCAATAACACAATGTATTATCCCGTGCAAGATCCTGAAGTGACTTTGGGAACTGAAGCTGTACTGATTCCTCGAACACCAAATTACAGTTCTTTGCTAGAGTTTGAGCCATTCTTGCACGGATGAGATACAACATGGCGATCACAGGTCTGAATAGTATCATGTATCGTTACACAGGCAGGGATTCTTCTTGACACCATAGTTTGGGTCAGCAGTATTATTCTGGTTTTGGCTTGGAAAACATCCTTCTTGTTTACCACTGGAACATTACTATGGTTTTGCATATTTGCAGTGAAGAACTCGTGAGCTTCCTTTAGACACTTTGGTGAGCAGTTTGCCGTTGGGAATGAAGACTACCTGAAAGCGAATCAAGTCCGCAGTGCTCCATCTGGAGGGACTTGATAGACTGTCACAATATGCTATCACTTCCACTATTGAATGATTGCAAAAGGATTATCAAGCAAACGTCACAGTACGATAGTTGTATATCACAGACGTCAGAGTAAATTCTTTTGCTACTGTAATTTCCTGAGAAATTCTCATATTGAAACAACTTTATAACAGCAGCTCTGTTCTTTATGCAACTTCATTGATAAAATTCTATTTAACGCCAATCTGCTTGTGTAATAGTCTGTTTATTGATGATCAGACATTTCTGAGTGAGGAGCTTGTGAACGGTTGTTACTTCTTCTCTGAAACTGCTTATATCAAGCAAACTATTTGACAAATTCTTGGAAGGAAAAGAGGGAAATATGGTCAATATCTTTTGGGGGATATTACATACTCACCCACAAGGCATAGTTGTTTTCCTTTAGCACATGTTCCAAAAATATTTCACCCTTTGTCTGCAAAGGAAGAAAAATATTATGAGAAAAAAATGGAAAAGCGGCAAAACATTGGGAAAATCGGAAATTCAGAAAGCAGGGAAACTCTGAAGAAGGAAAAAAAGGTAAAACTACAATACCAAACACTCAATATTATATCAAAAATATCTGTATCCAGCATATTTGGCAAAGACATGGCAGAGATACTTGATAAATTTCATGTGATATCCAGATCAGCAGTCACATCCAGCCCATAGCCCAACAGCCATAAACATCTTTTACCACTATAAATACCTTTTTTCAATTTTTGGCCAATCAAGCTGGGATTTAAGGTTGTGGTAGAAATTTATAAATGAGGTTAAAGGCATTAGTAATGTAATTGAAAAAATTGTGTAATATATTCATGGGTATAAAAAATGTATTCTGTCTTGAGGCATCTGAAACCATAATTTCTGTATGTGTCCTGATAACCTAAATGTCAAGGACAAGAAAAAAGTAATAATAGGTATTGCATCTTTTGAGGGAAAATAATCTACAGTGTGTTTTTAATTTGAACCCAAAAACTTCCATTAACAATAAAACTGAGCATCTTTTCAAATATGCACAGTAAAATATTGAAAACCCATATGCTTCAAAAATTATTCAGTAAAAAGTCTTGAGAAACCAAAAATTACAGAACATAATATTGCCTGAATTGTTAAGTAAGGTAAAAATAGACTAACCGTTTCCTCAAGTGGATTCCCACTCAAATTTAACTGAAGAAGCCCTCCATGTAAGCTGAAGTTATTGAAAAGTTCTTCTGCTCCATGACCAATCCCACAAAAAGACATATCAACAGCTGTAACTGCCATTGCTCGCTGTGCCAAGGTTTCACTTAATTTCAAAGCTCCATCCTGCAAGACAGCATTAATTTCACTAATATTAGAAACCTAATTTTTTACCAGTTATTTTACTTTGTCAAATAAAAAATTGCACATCGCACCTTTCCAATGTTTGTGCCTTGTATCACCAGTGAAGCAATACTAGATGATGTTTGAAGAAGGTAGCAAAAGCTATCTATTGAAGTTTTATTCAACTCCACATTTGTCATGTCAAGATCTGAAAAACTAAACACATGCATTTGCAAATGCAAAAGGTAAAATTGGATATCTGTCCGAATGAATATATCATGTAAAGATTTGACTTGAACCTACAGCTAATGTTTTAGCACCTGCAAAGATTGCATTATATTAGATATCAAGATACCTTTCTAACTTAGACAGCTTCTTCAGCAGATCTGATATGCAATTTCCGTAAATGTGATTTTTACCTGCGGGATTGCAAAGCATTTGAAAGTCAGAGGCCATATTCACCATTTTTAGTACTAGCAGCTAAAGGACTGCAACAATGTCATTTGAAATCCATGGATCCAAGCTACAATTCATAAAACTGTCTTCCCAAGAGACTTGTCTAATGCACTTCATAAGTTGTGTAAAATTCAAGAAAAATAATCAGTTCAAGAAGAAAACAATGTTAAGCGTAAAACCAGATACACTAGAAATGCATTTGAAGAGGAACCATGCACTGTTGTTTTATAATTTACTTTGAGCATCAAGAAATACACTAAAAATAAATAATAATAACTGAAAACTCCGTCCCTTGCATCAAGAAGTAAAATGCAAAAATTCAAGAAATAGTTATTAAAAGTTCAGCTTTAATTAAATTATGGAAATGAATATAAAAGCGACATTTACCAATTGATAGTTTCACAAGTACTGAGTCCAAAGGCAATGCATTGGTAATCCTATGAATCGTTCTGCTGGTGAGAGAGCAACCTTCCAAATTCAATATTGCCAAAGCTACAAAATGAGGAGGGAACCAACATATTACTCTATGTTTTCTGTAAAGCTTGCTGCTGAAATTGAGACAACCAGTTTTTTGTATTTCCTTATTAGCAAAATGAAATAAGGAATCACAAAATTGTGTTCTTAAAAAGAAGTAAAGGCTTCAGTTGGTAATATAAACAAAGGAAATGAAAGCCTTTTCTTCACCTTTGCAGTCTTCAATAATGGCAGCCAGATGGCGAGCAGAGGCATCTGTCAAGCGATTTCCAGCCAGGTTCAACACTTCGAGTCGAGATAAAGAAACAGGGCATTGGCAAATCTGTTGATAATGCACAAAAAGATGTCATATACAATGTTACAAACTCACTTTGTAAAAACTGTATGCTACCACTCCATTCCAATACTCTGTCCCTGCTCGACTCCAAGAATAGAAGTGTTCAAGTACAATAAACATAATTTATGATGCACTTCAAATTTTGTGTAATGCAAAAAGATCTCATAATTTTGGCAGGGGTCATGTAGTTAAATTACAACACAGGAAATCAAGGTAACAATACTCCTTAATCTGTTTTACGCAAAGGAAAGCCATTTTTTTTATCCTAAAAATAACAAGTATTTGACTGATTATGGCCATGTCAGAAATAACATCGGCAAGCAAAAAAGATAATTGGTCGATAAGAAGATACACGAGCAGAAAAAGTACAATTAAGCACTAAAATATAAAATGGTCCTGTAGTTAAATTACAACACAGGAAATCAAGGGAACAATACTCCTTAATTTGTTTTGCGCAAAGGAAAGCCATTGTTTTTATCCTAAAAATAACAAGTATTTGACTGATTATGGCCATGTCAGAAATAACATCAGCGAGCAAAAAAGATAATTGGTCAATAAGAAGATACACGAACAGAAAAAGTACAATGAAGCACTAAAATATGAAATAAATTGAATCTGTGGGATTGCATAATCACAGACAGAAAATATTTTGACCAAGTTATAAGCACTTACAGTTATGAAAAAGATAATAAAGACCTATGATCCCCATCTTTCAAAGCAGGGTCTTTTATCCTCTTGTTTGATGCTGATTAATTTGATTACTTTCATTTATTCTCCTATGAGTTTCCTTCAAATTATCAATTTGACTTAGAGCTTGGATTCAGGCACATAATCAATTTGTTCTCCAATGAAAATAACAGGCAATTATGCATTTTCTTTTGTATCTTTTGACTAGCCAACCAATACCTGCCTAGTCTGTTTGAGCTAGCCTGTTAAATATGATTAAATTTCTTTCAGATTTGATCTATGTCATTTATATTTTCAAATATGATTCTTACAATCACTGTACTTTCTTGCAGATTATAATCGGAATATTGAACTATATAAGAATGAAGGTGATGTCAAATCAATATTGAGAAATACTGACAATGAATTTACAAGTCTGAATTTTCCTTCAATGGTATTCGATCTACAAGAGCAGAGCTTTTATTGATTTCCACTCTTCCACCTGAGTGGTTTGAGTATATATAATCAAATGGAGAGTCATGCCCATGAATGGATGTGTCTCCACAAGGTGGAGGCATGCCCATTCATGACATGCCTCTTCATTTATAACTATTTGTTTACCAAGTAAACAGGCCCGAATACTAATCAGGCTTTAACATTTGTTTGCACTCAACCAATATATATCACTGATCTGATATGAAGAATAATCAGACTTCGATCTGATTCACTCAATCAAACATTTGATCATTGCTCAATCAAAATGAGAAGAACATAAAAGAACAATTTCATAGATGGAATCTTGCAAATGCAGATCGATAATATACTTGGATTTGAGAGGTGTTATGATCTGATATGAATGATGATCAATTTCAATGAGATCAATATTATTCTAAGTCGTATAATAATGTATGTATGTAGGTGGGTGTGAGTGGGTGGGTGTGTATAGATCATGCTATTGATTATCATTAATCTGGCCAAAGCTTTTATCTTCAACATAGTCAACCAATACCTGATTTGTCTATTTTGAACATGAAAGCACCATCAGAATTTAATTTTAGTAAATCTTGAGTCGTTAGGCTCCAACCACTTTTGGGGTTTCCATTATGCTTTATGCATATATTAGTATGAAATGGCCCATTCTAAGTCCACTTGAAGGTCCAGCATATTTTATGAGTGAAATTGCTAGGATTAAGGTGTCATCAACCTCATTAATCCTGCCATTTATTGTTCCAACATCTATGCCAAGGTGTCTCTAGGTGCCTAGGATGTTATTGGTGCAATAATCTTCCTCTTAGGGTAAGTGCATTTATAACAAATGAAGGAATTCACTGACAGCAGAACTTAAATTATTTGCAACATTAAAAACTCCTCAAGTGGGTGCACTTGAAAAGGAGCATCCATTGGTATCTATGAACGTGACTATTAGTTTTGAAAAGAAATTCATTTTGGGCACCAGGTTTTTTGTCTCTTGTGAAATTAACGAGAAAGGGAAGTTGAGGATGGAGGTTGATAGTCACCCTCCAATAAAAACCTAGTTGAAGATTTGCTATTGGAATCAAATCCAATTAGTGCCCTCTGCTATTGATGGTGGCACTTGTCATTTATCTCCTTTAAGTGTGGATCATTTTTTCTAGGCAATTTGAGATTTGGTCATTAAATGTTGTTATTGTATTATTTCATGGTGGTTTGATTGATTGTTGAGGTGTGGTTTGCCTTGGTGCCTGTTGTTTTACTTTTAATTTTTTTGATTTGATGCCTAGTGAATTGGCAGCCTGGGCAATGCTTTAGTAGCATGCAGAGCTGGTACACCTCATTCATATTTAATGCCCAACCTACAGGCTAACAGGCCATTCAATTGATTAGAAAGGCAAGAAAATGGATAAGTCGTGGGGGGGGAGGGAGGGGAATTATAGGATATTTTGAGTGCTGAGGATAAAAAGAAGGCACTAGAGGCAGTCAAGATTGAAGTGGGAATCAAATGAGGGGGTGCAGATGGAGAAATTAATAGAAGAGAAGATCCCATCTGGAGCAAGAGAAAACAGTAACATCCTTCTACTGAATGCAAACTTTACATTTTTCATAATAATGACATGGGTAAAGTTTTTAGGAAGAAAGAAAAAGTTTTAAGAATGTGGAAGTATTTCTCACTTGTTTGAATAAAGAGAGCCTCTCTTCTCATTAATATTTTTTATGACTGGTTGCTGTACTGGGGAAAAACCTTGGAGTCTATATTCCACTCTGTAGAAAGATTTACAAAAGTTTATTTTTTATTTTTCTAAAGAACCATAATATCAGAAACAGTTGTTAGCAACCAGGTTTGGAACATTGGTGAGTCTCTTTTCAGAACTATTGCCTAGTCTCCTAAGGTATCCCTAGAAGAGATGTCCTTTTCACTACCTATATAGGTAAATGTCAAGAAAGCAGCATCCCTAGTGTTGTCTTTTTCTACCACAATTATTGCAACCCATAGGAAGTTCTACATGTTGAGTAAACAAGGAACACCTCGCCCCATATAAATGTTGGAGATAATGTCATAGATGTCAAAGGCACATTAATGTAGATTTCTGTTAGGAATTAACTTGGTAAGAAATCCATAAAGTTTGTTGTCCTCTTTTGACATCTCACAACTCATTTTCTTTATTCCAAATATTTGGAATCTTAGGTTTCCTCCTCCTGAGGACTGTGACACAATGTACACACGTTGGATGTTAGATGGCGTCTTTAGACTTAGGAGTTCCTTTATACTCCTCTCTCTCAACTTGTAATGACCCCAGTGCAGATCCTGAGCAGACCTTAAAAGTAGATCTTGATGGAAATATTGTCATCGATGTCAAAAGCATGGGCAAGAATATAAGTGTCAGCATCATTGATGTCAAAGGAAGATGAATAAAGTTTTGAATGAATGACTATTATGAAGATAGAGAAACTACTTAAAAACCATCAAATGAAGAGGTAAAGAAAAGTATATATGAAAGTGTGTTCAAAGAAAGCATTTTTTATGTGAGGAAGAAATACAATAATATTATATGGAACAGAGATATTACATGGGGCAGTATGTTCAAAGAAAATATAACAATATTAAAAGTATATTATTGATTAAAAGACATGATGACTATCAATAATGATCATAATAATATATCCATAATATCTACAAGAGGATTGACATATAAGAATGATCAAACAGAATATGCAGAGTAATGTGAAGGCTGAGTTAACAAAAATTCATATCATCTGCTAAGATAAGATGAAAGGAATGGGAATGGTATAAGCAGCTACAATCTAGAGAGAATATGTATAGCATACCCGGAAGAGTAGAAGTTGGATTATGGAAGATATCTATATGTAGCGATTCACATACTGGGAACAAATAAAGCAGCCGATAGAACAAATGAAGAAATAAAAGAAACGAAATAAGGAATCACGAATTGAATATGTATATGCAAAGATGTAGTATGATGAGTCAAACATGTTCGAAACTATTATGAAAAGCGGTGGCAAGAGATAAGCTTCACTGTATTCAATAGAGAGACATCGAAACTAATACTTGGCATGATATACTCAGAAGCGACATACTTAGCATAATAGAGGTACGATAACATGAATGAGACCAAACAAGGACAAGCAGCGTGATAGTCAAAAAGGAAAACAAAAAGAATTAAGTGCACTGTGACAGAGATATCTTACGTTGATAAAAGAGATTAGCTGAGACAAGATGACTAAGCAACGCATAAATTGAATCCACGTCAAGTTGAAGCAGCGATACCTCAAAGCCATTGACATTTAGGAAGTAGTCTGTGATGTGGAGAATATTAAAGAAGTTTTATTCAGACCAACAAGCCATGTCATTCATGAACAAGACAACAATTATTTGATAAGAGCCAATGGCAGCAGTGAAATACGTCTTATGTCTGCAACAAACAAATATTGGCAGTGAGAGATATAATATTAAGAATACATGATATATTCGTACATGAATATCAAAGGAGCCATCGTCGGTGATTGAAAATATTCCACATCAGAAGATGCCTATGAGTCGGAGAATCGAAATATTATTTGAAGGCCTGATAAAATCAAAGCGTTTGAATTTAACATAGCAACAAAGAGCTGCTCGAAAAATACAAGACCTGTCAGAATGTAACATATGGACTCTAAAAGGTTGAACGTCATGTAAGTAAGACGATACAAATTTTATATAAAAACCCCAATGTAAAGAAAAGATCCAAACAGTGAAAACGTGAACAGTCACTGATCTGGGCTTTCCACGTCACCTACGGAGTATGCAGAATAAAAGGGTCTGCGACTTTGGTTTGATAACAAAAAAAGAGCAGTGATATGCATAAGGAAAAACATCATCAAAACAAGGGAGATGTAATGCAGCACGAGAACGAGGATATGATGAAATTTTGAAACGTCGTCATCGAAGAAACAAAGGCTCGATATTTTATAAAAGGTTGTGATTATTAATTAAAAAAATCTTATTACAAAGTGAGGTTGAAAGGTTTAGATTATAATGAACCGATGTCTCTCTTGGGCAAGAGATAGCTTTTAAACTTATATTAAAAGATATAAATATAGAATGTATCTTTGAAAAAAAGGGGGGGTGAGTGTAAGGATTGTGGAAGAGTATATAAAAGAAGAGTGCGATTAGTATTTCTGGAATAATAGTAAAGCATGTAGAAAAATGTACTAACTTATTAAGGAAAGAAATAAAGTGTGTGGTGAGAAAAAGAAATAGACCAGACAGATATATCTGAAATAAAGGTTGTGTAAAGAATTGAAATAAGATTTATATGTGAAGAGAGAGCAGATCGTTGGAGCAGGAAACAAAAAGTACAGATCAAATATATATATTTAGATTTCTTTATCTGATATATATATCAGAAGTATGCGAAGTTAGAAGTCAGATAGTGAGAAGTAAGAGTGTAAGAAAAGGAATATATATAATCAGAATCTCAGATTTTGGATCTGATATATATTTATCAGAATATAAAGTGATGTGAAGAAAGCAGATCAAACATATCAGAGAAGATTGTGGAAGAAAAGTATGTGAATAAAACATGAAAATGACTATTTGAATCAAAGATGGAAAGTTGCAGGTTTATTGAAAATATAAACAAAGAATGTGTGCAGAGATAAATGAGAAGTTATACAGATAAATATCAGATTAAAGAGAAAAGTGTGAAGTAAAGTTGTCCATCATCAGTTGAGTTGCACCATCGTCAAGGTGGAAAAGAAGTTTGTGTGCAGTGGGGGTTGGTGCTTCCAGTGGGTCGGAGCCTGCAAAGTTTGGGAGTTGGAGCTTCCAGTGAGTCGGTGCTCATAAACATAGAGTTTGTAGCCTCTAGTAGGTTGGAGCCTGCAAATCAAATTGTAAAAAAACAATTTATATGAGAAAACATTTATTTGCCGTGTTTTCTCTCATATTGGGTTTCCATGTAAATCTTGTGTTACTGTGTTCATGTGCATAATTGTTCATTTTAACATTTGAAGTTAAATGTTTGCATAAGAGTTTAAATTGGAAAACTTGTTAATATACTTATTCCACCCCCCCAACCCTTCTCAGTATATTTGTGTGCTCTTCAGATCTAAGGAGAGTGTTACAGCAGAACTGATGGTGAATTATTGCAGATCTAAGAGAATTTTCTGTGAAACTTTTTGCGCAGATTTGTGGAGATTAGTGCCATGTTTTCACAGAGATTGGTAACTCCTGATGAGTTGGTGCTCAATTGTGGTGATTGGTGTCTCCACCAGATTGGTCCTTTCGAATAATCTAAAGAGAATTGATGTGCCTTGTTGTAATATCCCTTGCAATTCTGAATTCAATTTTCTAATTTCTTGACCTAATAATTTCGTCAAACACTTTGCACACAAGGAATACATTGCTGATATAAATTCTGATTAATCCAAAATATTTAACAATGAAGATGCAAATGTTTTTTGGTATTTTTGAAGTGTATTACCATTGATTAGAGATGAGAAAATATGCATCTACAACAATATGCATTAGGACAAGCACCTGCCATGCAAACTTCAATGATATTTGAATCCCTTTAAAATGACGACTTTCTAATACAAAATTCTGATATAAATCAGACAATCATGCTTCCACAACTGATTACTAAATCCCTACATATGCCCTAGAGGTATTCAAAGCTAGCCTGAGTACAATGCAAAATATAAATGGATGGGAACTTGGGAACTGCCCAAAATATCTAGATGTTATTGTAACAGTGGTACTGTCACAGCAATACTATAGCAACGACACAATTCACCTTCAGCTATAGGAAAGTCTTACGAACTCTTCCAGAATCATTATCCAATATCCCAGCCCTGTTGCTATAAATGTGAAACTAATATCAAACATATTTCTTCAATCCTACTCCACAAATCTGACCTTAGGCAACAAACTTGGCACAATGAAAAGATTGATTTGTCTTCTCCTACAATTGTGACCCTTTGCAAGATCTTTCACCACCTCAATTGTGCAAATCAATGGAAGTGTTTGCTCCCAATGACCAATGTAGCAAATTGCAGAAACCATAGGCTCCACAAGTTATCAAGAAAAGTAGATGGAAACACATTTTATATCCAACAGTGCGGCTTTCCTCCGTATTTATTCTTTTCCTCCAAGAGGTTGGCCTCCTAAAAAAAAAATTAATCTAACTTTCTAGAAGATTCCTCCTTTTTTCAAAATAATATTTAGTTACACTTTAAAGTAATAATGAAATATAATTAATATAACACGCAAACAATATCATCTGCAACTGTAAGAAACTGCTTACACAACCCTCTCCTCAACACCTACAAGGGTTTGATTATAGGCCAAACTCTAATAAATTTGAGCACTAGTGAGAAGGGGACATTATAGTTTGTCCTCCCCAAAATTGCTTGTCCCCAAACAATCTCAACTCTAGATGCTGCAAAATCTCCTCACCTTCCCAAGTAGCATCCTCAACCAACAAGTCCTTCAATTTGATTATATATTCCTTGATAACTCATCTCCTCAACCGTTTGTCCTTCACATCTAATATAGCCTCAGGTACCAAAATCAACTGACCCTCATCATCTAAGGGTGGTAGAGTTGTAGAAGGAACCACACAATGTCCTAATGCCTTCTTGAGGCATTACACATGGAAAACATTATGGACATTGCTATCAGCTAGTAACACCAATTCTTAAGAGACCTCACCCACATGCCTAAGGATCGTGAAAGGTATGTAGTATAAGGGCTTAAGCTTCTCTGCACCATTCTTCTTAAGTGCAAACTGTCTATAAGGTTCCAACATCAAGTATACTATATCCCTTTATCTCAAATGAACATTCAAGTCTCTTTTTATCTACATATTGCTTCTATCAGTTCTATGTTTTCTGAATATTCTCCTTGAGAGCCCTCGTGATATCTTGATTTTCTTGTAGCATATTTCGAGCACTAGGCACTATATCGTAATGTCCCAATTTTCGCTAGCATTGGAGTTTTAGGGATTAGCTTATTAGTGTGATCCTCCTAGGCCAATCGTTGTGGATAGAGGGTCTTTTGAGGCAATGGCTTGGCTTGGGAGGGTCTTGTCTACTCCACAATTCAGTAAGCTATAGTTTGGTCTTTATTTGGCTCATATTGGACTTCGTTTGGGCTTAGTTTTGTTTACTTGCTATTGTGGTAAGTGGGGTGTTGATTGAGATGGACCCTTTCTATTTTTGGAAAGTGCACTTGGTCACATGGAGAAAATATAGGTATGACTCCTATTTCAAACGGCATATCTAAATGATGAGTATTTTAGGAGTTATTATATTTGTAGTGGCCAAATTATTATTAAATTATTAAATGGCTTATTATAAAGTTATATTTTAACTTTATAATTTTACTTAGTTGAGGGTTGAGTTATCATTGGAAAGAGTCATTTATTAATTAGTTAACCCAAATGAAGCTTAGTTGCCGAATTCGTCCCAGGCAAGCCGGATCCGGATTCAGATCCAATCCAGATCCGGATTTGCGCTTGGATCCTTGAGGATTTGAGTAGGATTCTTGATTCTGCCTGTGGATCCTTGAGGATCCTGCTCGGCTCAGATCCTCAAGATCCAAGCCTCAGCCTGAAGTTCCAACATGAATCTATGGCAATACAAGGCACAAAAACATAAAATCATGAATGTGAATGTGTTGATTTTCTTTATAATCGTGAAAATAGATTAATTATCAAGTATACTAGATTCATAGATTTAGATCCGATTCAGGTCCAGATTCGCACTTGGATCCGAGCAAGATTCTTGATTCTGCCTGTGGATCCTTGAGGATCTTATTTTCTTTATAATCGTGAAAATAGATTAATTATCAAGTATACTAGATTCACAGATGCATACTAGAATCATAGATTCATACTATGAAATGATTTAGTTTTAGAATTATGTATATTTCTCTTATTTTTTAGTGTGTGTGTGTGTATGTATATATATATATACATACACACATATACACACAAATCCTCCACGAATCATTATTGGGAAAAAAATCCCGAATCCATGGATCCAATTCGTGTACCCGAATCGGATCCGTTCCATGAATCGACAACTAATAAGTGAAGTGAAAGAATCTAATGGAAGCTTCTAATTAATGGAAGCTTCTTGAGTGAAGCTATATTTTGGCAACAAAAAGGGCATCTGGAGGTTATAAATACATGCTCATTTGTTGAGAAAAGCATGCTTGGATATTTTATTTGCTTTTGATGCCTTTGTGGTTTTTTCTGAGCTCTAATTTTTGTGCCCTTGTTGAAGTATAAGGTCTGAATTCTGGGTTGTTCAACTGGATCTACAGCTGAAGTATTGTAGATTTGAAACTGAGAATTTGTTGAAAGGTTCACTTGCAATTTGTTGTTGTTGTATAGCATTTTGCATATCTCCTGTTGTTTTACTGTGGCTAACGAGAGCTCTGTTATTGAAGAATTTCATTTGAATTGGTGAGAATAATATTATATTGTGCCTACATTTACTGTTTGAGGAATTTGGCAATTTATTTGAAAGATGCAATACCTACAAGCAGCATTTGGTTGTTTGAGGCACTAGATTGCATCATTGAAGGGTCGTGATTCATTAACGGGAATGCATATCTCTTTTCAAGGGCTGCAACTTATATTTAGAAGCCTGCATTTCATTTTAATGTCATACATTTCATTGCTGAAGACTGCAATTTTAATAATTGGGCCTACGAACTCATTTAGGAAGTCTGTAAACGGCTGCAGTCTAAATAAGGAGTCTCACATCTGAATTTAAGGGCAATCTGAGCCAACATTTACAATTCTAGGAGTTGCAGATTTGTTTGAACAATAATATAAATGTGTACCATCAAGTCAACAGGTTACTTGTATGTAATTGAAATTTCAGAATAAGCCTTTCCAGTGTTATTTTTAATTGCTATCAAATAAATTTGCAAAAATAAGAATTGTTTCATTTCCTTAACAACACTTGTCTTTTTTTTCATATATATTCATTAAAAAAAACATATGTATGGAAACTTGGAAAAACAAGAAATAATACATGTGAACTATCACAACAAGTTGGCAAGTGTTTGATTAAATGCCAAATCTTTGACTAGTAAAGGAAGTTGATGTTATTTGAAGCTATAACCTGGCAGGGTTATTATATATACGACCTCTCATCAATAAATCAAGAAAGCTAGGTGCCTCATAAGCATACAGGACCATAGATGGTGTCATCTAAATAGAAAGATGGTAGGTGGTATTGAAGCAGTTTTCACAAAGGTACATCCACTTTACCCATTCCTTTTGCTTCCCTATAATATAGTTCCTTGTAAAGACCCCAACTCAGAGGCTGTTAGTAACCAAATTCTAACATCCATTAAATTTAACTAAATAGTATATATTTATTATAATGTATTTAGTAATTAACATGTTTAAACCCTGATCCCTTACTTCCCTCATATAGTTATCCTTAGGAGAGCATGGATTGACTTGTCACAGGGCATGTGACACCAGTATAATCTCTGGTTTTACTTTGCCTCTCGCTACACAACACCATATATCAACTCCCAAGAATATAGTGAGAGAATCAAGGAATTGACAAAACCATTCTAATTCCTTGACATCACAAGTTATATACATTTATAATAGTAATATAATTCTATTCAATTACATTGACATACATTTGTCTATATTCATATTTATATCATATATACAATCCCAATATATATATGTATGTATGTATGTATGTATGTATCCATAAAATGTTCTATAACATATATCATATATTTCAATTCTTCAATAAAGACTTCTATAACTTTATTTATTACCTTAGGATATACCTATTAATATGATCTTAGTTTAAAAAATTACTATTATAACATATACTACCATGTGATCAGAATTCCCAACATACATGATGGCATTTCTTATGTTTGTTTGACCAAGAGGAGTGGGGCTCACCTTCCACATGGCACCTTTGCCTCCTGTCAACTTTTCCAAGCTGACATCTTCTGTTGACCATGTACTGAACTCCCCAAGTGGCGATTCTTTGTCTGATGTATCCCTTATCCAATTTCTTTTTATCCTTCCCTTGATATCCTCTTCTAATATTTTCCTAGCACAACCAATGCTTGTCCATATTGTTAGGAATAAGGTGTCTCAACCTTGTATAATTCCTATTCTTATTATTTGTATTGTAAATTGTATTTCTTGCAAATAATGTTGATGTGTCAACATCTTGAATTGTGTGTAAGGAGATCATGACTAAAACGGTTATGACGGATTCCTATGACATGTAAGAGCTATGTTAGGAAGATTCAATGACAGGTGAAGACAAAAAAAATTTGGGGTTCCTATTTTCTCGAAGAATGGTAAAACCCTAATACGGTTTACCTTTGGGAGTAGCCCTAAAGTGAAGCGCATGTTATAAGCGTTTTTAGGGTTGTGAAGAGAAGCGATGCAAAAAAGGTGTATTGTTGGTATTGCGAGTAGCTACTGGAGTCTTTTGTTGTCGATGTTGAACTTGCATTGCAAGTGTATTGTAACCTTGTGTTGAAGATAATACATTGTGCAGGTTCTGAAGGGGTGGGGTTGTTTTACCGAAAGGTTTTTCCCCACCGGCAAATCTTTGTGTTATGTGTTTCTTCTCTGTCTATTTTATGTATGCATGGTTGGCTGCAATATTGTTGTTTACATGATATTGAATCTGTAAGTGAAGAAGATTTTAATAGGATTTGCATCATACTCTCCTTATGAGATTAGTGTAGGAAGTTGTTTCCACACCTGAGTTTCCTTACACATATCACTCCTATGACTCCCTATCCTATGGTTGATCATTACGCAGGTCTTCCCTTAAGTAGGGTGACGTGACCCATGGGGAGAGTCACATCCCATCAAGTATTTACGAGCAGTATATTTAGATTAGTTTAGATGAGATATCCATTCACCCATTTGTTGATTATTTATGTCTGGCCATCAGTGTGTGGGTGGTAACTAGTAAACAAAGCGATCTAAGTCCCACATAATCTCAAAATCTCTTGCCAAAATTTACTCATTAACTAATTGTCTCTATCACCAACAATGTTGTGTGATAGCACATACAATTGAAATATCTCACTAAAAAACAATTATGCGGCCTATGAAGTTGAATATGTAATAGTGATCAGAAAGAAATGAGCATACTTAGTTAAACAATCAACCACTACATAAATACAATCTCTACTCTGGGCTTCCTGAGTCCAAACGAAAGCTCCCTTCTTGCTTAGATTTATAAGCTATGCTACATACCATGAATATCCATTAACAAATCTGCAATAAAAGCCACATAAGACCAAAAATTGTCTAAGTTGTGTAAGATTTTCAAGTGTAGGCCTCTCAATGATTGCCTTCACCTTGTTTGGATCCATACCTACTCCTTGTGCAATGACGATGTAACCTAATCACAACAGTTTTGTCAAGCCTTATTCACACTTGCATTCCTTGGCATACAAGGATTATTTTCCAAGAATACTCAAAACTGCAGCAAGATGTGCAATATGCTCCCTCCAAATTTGTTGTACACCAAAATGTCATCAAAAAATACTAACACAAACTCCCTCAACTATAAATGAAATGGTTTGTTCATTGTGGACTGAAATGTAGCGAGCGCATGAGTCAGCCCAAATGGAATAAGGACAAAATCAAAATGCCCAAAATAACAATAAAATGTTGTCATCTCTTGTAATGGCATCATAACAGATTCTTCCACCCACTCAACCATGTCATGATGCATGAGTTGTTCCATCCTCTTGAAAGGTATAGTCTGGCAACTAGTGTCTTTAAGGGCCTTTACCACATGGATCTTCCCATTCATTTAAAATCTCATTTCCATGTCACAAAGATTAAGGGTAAACCCACCTATGTCATGAAGCCATGTCATCCCCGATATCATATCATTATTCTCAAGGTCACCGAATAAAAATCTGCCTTAAACTCAAAGTTATTCAAACGCATGGGCAGATCTAAAATCTTCATGTCGTACCTAAGAATCTAGCCATTTGCACCCTTTATTCTTATACCCTTAGAGTCCTTTGTTTGTATGTTGCATCTCTCAACCAATTGGTCATCAATGAAGTTGTGTGCGGCTCTTGCATCAAGCAAAGTAATGATCTTTGTAATGTGTCCTCTAGTAGCTTAAGGAATGAATGTTGGAACATGCAACAAATTGTTAGTACAATATAGCAAATATATATTTAAAATCCAAAACATGTTAGAAATATTAAAGTAATTAAGTATCAATCTAAATACTATTTGTTACCAACCCTCCTAATCCTTCGGAAGGAACTCTTCTCAAATTGCCTAACCCTCTAATGAGAACTAATTCTCAATTAGGCAATCGTCATATGAAAAGCTTCTCCTTAAGGCCTCAAGGATCTCTATATTCATCACAACAATACACGGTAGAGATCCCACCTCTAACCAAGTCTCTTATCTCTAACATATGCATATGATTGAATATATATTGCCTCTGAGAGATTCTCTACAAATCTCTCCTCTTGGAATTCTTATTAAAAAAAACCCGACATTCAACCAAGAATGCCCTCTAATCCCTAAGTTCTCTTTTAGAGCAACTTGACATTCAAATGAATGCGCTCTACCAAGTTATTACTTCATCTTTGATTATAAGATCTTAGTTTTTGTTAAATCCCTATCCACTGGTAATAACTCTTAGTAGCATTCTTATACTATTAAAGAGAAATACTCAAATTGATCTTACTTTTGACATCTCTCTTATTCTTTGAAGGGGAAGACATATATATATATATATATATATATATGAGTTAAACTGCAATTGTTCAAATCACTATATGGCCAAGGATGTCCTTGTAAGATGTATCGAGTTACTTTACAATGCTCAACTACTGATTCCATGACCCTCTATGTTTGTCTCCTAGTATGGATTGAGACAATGTTATGTAGTGACATAGATTTGCGTGGATGTTTCTCTGCCTATGCTCATACCTGTTGTGTGTAATGATTGCAAACATCTTCCCTAAAACCTTCGATGCCTCTATTAATCCCCCCCAACTCGAAATATCGCTATCCTTCGTGCCTTGTCCGAACTGTCTCTTCTACTATGTTCTCTTGTCTCTGACTTGACTAAATGCAATTTCATGTTTCATTTGTCTTTAACATGAAGTGGACAATAATTATGCAATGGTTTCACGTAGGTATTCTCCTTATCTCTGCTTGCGCTTTCAACGATTGATGATTGGGTTTCTATCCTTATCATTAGTTAAAGGGAATCTTCAATGTCTTATTTAAGGTTAATACCATACACTATTGTCATCACAATTATCTATTTGCTACTAGCTGTTCACTAATATAATATCAATGTATATTGTAAAGTTTAACAGATCTTGACTGGAGGACACTAAACAAATGTAATTTCAGTTTGAGATTACTTTGATCTTGGAGAAACTCGAGTTTCTAATTTGAATGCTTGACTTCTTCCTTTTGTGTGAGTCTGAATATAATCACTACTAATGTCTATGAGAATATTTCCTAAATAAATGATTCATGTGAATCCAATATATCTTCAATATATAAGTAGTTTTATTCTGATTTAAATCTGAGATCAATATGCCACTTTAATTAATATCATCTGCAGATTGAAATGGGCAAGTATATATATGTTGAAACATAATCATGTAGGGGCATGACCCTACGTGATCGTGCTTCAACAAATATATAATTGCACGTTATCAAAACTAACCATAAGATATTCGATACTAATCAAAGAGTAATATAAGACATAACACACAATTTCTTAATAAGTGTATTAACTAATGAAGGGACACCTAATACTTAATCGGTGTGAGTCAATGTAAATACACCTGATACTCAATCAATATGACATAACAAAGGTCTAGCAAAAACAATACAAACAACATCATGAGTCGAATAACTTATATTATATGTGAATGAGAAGTCATGAGCAATCGGTATTTTCAAATATGAATTTATGATAGGTTATATATATATATATATATATATATATATATATATATATATATATATATATATATATATATATATATATATATATATATATATATATATATATATATATATATATATATATATATATATATATATATATATATATATATACACACTTATGAATATGAATAATTAATATATCATTTAGATGTTTCAATTTTACTAAGAACCTAACATTCTTAACACTCCCTCTTTAGCAATCAAGGTTTTCAAACAAACATATATATATATATAAGTTTTAAATACCAATTAATTGTAGTTAAACAATTATGGTGTCCGGCAAAATCTGGCCTGAAGAACCATGATGGTCATCAATGTGTTTGGCAAGATCCGACCTGAAGAACAATGATAACACCTTACTTCAACACTTTTGGTGTTAGAAGATAGATCAACTATTGATAAGATCGTCACCTTACATTAGTGACCTTAAACACATATGAAAGGTCGTCACCTTTCATTTTACAAATTTGCAAATAATCTAATTTTCAAATATTCATAAATATATAAATTTACAAATGTATTTCCAAATTTGTCATACCAAGTTTACCTCTGAAGTACTCTATTTTCATCCTTGCAAGAGGCTTGGTGAGAATGTCAGCATTTTGATCATTACTGCTGATGTAGATCAGCTCGATCACATTTTTGTCAACCATGTCTCTGATGTAATGGTATGGAGTTTCGATGTGCTTTGAGTGATTGTGGAAGACCGGATTAGAAGAAAGTTTGATACAACTCTAGTTATCACAATTGTAAAGTTTCTTACCAGATTTTAATTAGATTGCAAACTGATGCACAATTTTTTTGCAAGTATGAACACTAATGCCAATGGACTGATTTGCTTCCAAAATCTATAAAAGTTAGTGCAGTAATCACAGAGATAAAACAATATTATTGAACTCAGAATTTCCTTCAATCCTTTGAGGTGCTTGCATTAATAGATTTCGATGCCTTGTTTACTTTGAGCAGATTGGTATATGAATCAAGTGGAAAGGGTGTGGGGACGAATGTTTATGTCTTTCTTATGTTTAGACAATCCTTTTCTATGAAAGTTTCTCTTCCTTTTGTTCTTCTTCTTCTTTCCCTTCTTATGAGAGTTTTTGTTAAGAACTTGAACATCTTCATCTAAAGTTTTGTGTTTTCCCTTAATCAGTAGTCTCGATTATTCTTGAAGACAATCAAATCTTAGTCAATCTAGTTTTGGGATTTTAGATCTAGCACTTGTGTCTTGAACAAAAGATTCCCAAGAATTTGGAAGTTCTCCTAACGATATTAGGGATAATTCTTGGTTGTCAATCTCATAACTAACTGCAGATAATTGATCTCTCAAATCTGTGATTCTCATGAAGAAGGCATTTATAGTTTCTCCTTTGTTCATGCTGATTCATTTGTCTTTTAGGAGCAAGCTTTCTGCCAGTGTTATTCATTATGAATGCATTTTCAAGAGCTCGAAGCATGCGATTTGTTCCATGTTTTGCCACAATAAGCACAATGTGATCTGGACCACCCTCCACGATTATCTTCATGGCCTTCTCATTATTCTTGATCCATAATGTTTTCTCTAGATCATTTTTAGGTTCTTCCGGATCTTCTCTTACAAAAGATTCCAATTTGTTTTCTTTTAAGTTTCCAAGATTCAAAGTTATTAGCACTTGCAAGGTGGTGTTCGAATCTTAATGTGTTTGTCATCTTGTAGAGAAAGGATAGATTGCAATTTAATGTGAAATCTGATCTCTTAAATTTAATGAGATCTCTCCTTAACTAGGCTCTAATACCATGTAAAATTTCTTATCAGATTTTAATTCGATTGCAGACTGATGCACAATTTTGTTGCAGGTATGAACACTAATGCCAATGGACTGATACACTTCTAAAACCTATAGAAGTTAGTGCATTAATCACAGAGATAAAACAATTTTATTGAACTCAAAATTTCCTTCAATCCTTTGATGTACTTGCTTTAATAGATTTCGATGGCTTGTTTACTTCTGGCATATTGGTATATGTATCAAGTGGAAAAGGTGTGGGGACGAATGTTCAAGTCTCCATTCGAAGACATGACCATTCATCCACACACCTATTTAGAGTAACTAATCCTCACGATTTGTTACACACTTTAACCAAAGTAACCAATGTATTACCAATCATTAAGATTTGCGGCCCGATATAAAGGATAGATCAATAATGATCTAAATATCAAAGGAATCAAAAGTAGTTTCGATCATGCCTTAATGATCTTAGAAAATATATATGTCATCGGTTTCAAATTGTGAATTGTTCATGTATAGCAAGTACGTATGCATATATGTATAATAGTATGTGCATCATACTGTTGTACATATATACATATGTATACGCTTATCACAGTAATGTCAGACCGAAGCTATATGCATTAACAACAATGAATCACTGTGGAATCTAGTTTCTTTCCAAACAATCAAAATAATAGCTTTCTCTATCATACTGCTTCGCGAGCTCCCATGCAGGCTGCCATATATTCAACTTCGGTGCAACTCAAGGCAATAGTAGGTTGTTTTCTACTGAACCATGATATCATCACTAACCCAAGACTAAAACAACATCCTATTGTACTCTTGCAGTTTATGGAGCAGCCAACCCAATCAAAATCAGTACAACCTTCAAGTTTGATTTCAACATTTTTGTACTTTAATCCAAGACCAATAGTGCCACGTAAATATCTCAAAATATGTTTAGCAACCATCAAATGAATCTTCTTTGATTCACAGATGAAATGACTTAAGATATTGGTGGCATTGCAAATATCAAGTCTAGTATTTACTAAATACATGAGCGATCCAATCATTTGTCTATAGAGAGTAGGATCAATAGATTCTGAATTTACAGCTTCCTCTTTTAGTTTGTGTAGATTAGTTTCCATTCAAGTTGCTAGGAGTTTGTTGTCCATCATTCCAAATCTAGTCAAGATGTCTTGAGTGTACTTCCTTGATTTAAAAAAATATGATCTTTCTTTTGACGTGCCTCTAGGCCCGAAAAATAGTGTAGTGGGCTTAGACCCTTCATTTCAAATTCAGTTACAAGATCTTGTTTGCATCTCCCAATGTTGTGATCATTTCCTGTTATCAATAGGTCATCAACATATAAAACAAGTATTAACATATCATTATTACAAATTTTGAAATATATTTTAGGATCAGCTTAGTTCTTTGAGTATCCTAATTTAGTGAGGTAACTATCTATCCTTTCATACCAAGCTCGAGGTGCTTGTTTGAGGCCATAGAGGGCTTTCTTGAGCTTACACACATATAGGTTCTTATCTTTTATGACAATACCTTCAAGTTGTTCAATATATACTTCTTCATTAATGACTCCATTTAAGAATGCAGTTTTGACATCCATTTGATGTATTTTTCATCCTTTGGATGCTACAATTGCAATATTGCTCTTATTGAAGTTTATCAAGCAACAGGGCAAAAGTTTCCTCATAGTCAATACCTACCTTCTAAGAAAAACCTCGAGCAACAAACCTTGCTTTATGTTTTTCAATACTATCATCTAAAGCATATTTGATTTTGTATAACCACTTTGATGAAACAACTGATTTGTCTTTTAGTCTAGATACAATATCCCAAACATAATTTTGTAAACTAGATTGATATTCTTCAACCATAGCATCTTTCCAAGCTTCACAAGTTAGGGCTTCTTCAACAGTTGATGGTTTAGATTTAGTAAGCTCAGTTACTAACGCAGTGTAACAAGATTTGTTTTTGGTTTTCTTGCTTTCCCTAAAAATTTCTTCTGGCTCAACATTATTTTCTTCAATCATTTTTCTTGCCCATAATAGCCTTTTCTTGATATTAGAGATGTCTTTATTTTCTATATTTGGTAATGGTTCATTCTCTTCTGATATGTTCTCCCTCTGAATTTCAATTTGTGGATTTTCATCTAAGTCTGTGATGTGCTCATCTTCTGTACTTGTAGATAGTTTTAACGCAATGTTTTCCTCGAATATGACATCTCTGCTCACCTCAACTAATCTTTGTCCAAGTACATAGACTCTATACCCTTTGGAGTTTTCACTGTACCCAACAAATATCCCTTTCTTCCTCGATGGTTCTAACTTAGTTCTTTTTTCTTTAGGTATGTGAATGTAAACAGTGCAACCAAAAATTCTAATATGACTTAGGTTAGGTTTAATTCCTGCAAAAACCTCTTCAAGCATTATATTTTCTAATATTGAGTATGGGCACCTGTTTTGAATATATGCAGCAATATTGGTGGCCTCCACCCAAAAAGAGAAGTGTAGGTTTTGATCATAAAGCATGGCTTTTGCTGCTTCAACACTAGTTCTATTTTTTCTTTTTGCGACCCCATTTTGTTGAGGATTATAAGGTACTATATACTCCCTCTTAATCCTAAAAGAGGTGCAAACAAATTTTTAGTTTTCAGAAGTATATTCTCCCCCATTGTCTGATCTAAGGGTCTTAATTCTTTTTGACATTTGATTTTCCACAATTTCTTTAAATTCTTTAAATTTTGATAGGACCTCATTTGATTCTTTGACCTTTGAAAATAGATCCAAGTTTTCCTAGAGAAATCATCAATGAATATTACGTAGTAAGAGAATCCTCCTAGAGAATGTGTTGGCATAGGTCCACATAAGTCAGAGTGAACTAGTTCCATAACTGATTTAGACTTGTGTTCACTAGGAGGAAAATGTCTTTTTATTTTCTTTCCTACAGCACATCTTTTACAGTTGCCTATATGTTTTGAATTTAAGTTAGGTGTTCCAGTGGTGATTTTCTCTACATTTGGAAGTGAACTGAATCCAATATGTCTAAGCCTTCTATACCATACTTCATTAGAATTTGTGACTTCATGGTTGAAGGCTTGCTTTTGAATGTTGCATAGTTTATATAGGGTCCCATCTCTAGCCCTATGGTGATAGCATTTTTTAGATCAATATTTTTAGGCCAGTACAAAACTTTGTCTTCATCGAAGGTAACTTGAAACCCTTCATCAGCAAGACCAAATATTGATACTAGATTTATTTTTATGCCCTGTACAAAAAAAACATCTTTCAATTTTAGTGTAACCCCAATCCTTAGTTGTATAGAACAAGTCTCAATTCCTTAGACTAGATAGGTGGAGTTGTCTTCAATGGTGACTCCTTCAATGAGATAATTGTCTAAGGTTTCAAACTTATTTCTGAATCTTGTTATATGTCAAGAAGCACCACTATCTATTATCCACACATTTTCATTTGATATCATCTCACTTGATAGGGTAGAGTAGAATAACAGATTTTCATCCTTTTTTGTTTTGGCTAAAGAAGCTAGGATTTTTTTTCCCTTTCAAGACAATTTCTAAAGGTATGTTCAAATTTCTCACACTTAATAACATTTAATTTTGGAGAGATCGTTTTTTTTTGTAAATATTATTCCCTTTCCTTTTGTCATATTTCTTTCCTTTGAATTTCCTCTTCTTCCCTTTGTTGTTAGAGACTAAGAAAAGAGCTTGATTTCCTCCCACTTGATTTCAAATGAATCCTCTAGAAATTAGTCTAGATTCTTCTAATATGCAATCATTTTCAATTGGTAAAAAACTAGTATTGAAGGTTTGCTGACAACCTGAATGAATGCTTCTCAAAATATGGGTACTCCTCTAAGTGCTATTATGGATTGTTCTTAAAACTTCTTCTTTGCTTCTAATAAAAGATGGATGATTTTTTATTTCGAAATTTTTCCCGAAGTAGGATGAGATTTTTTCCTTTATTCATTTTTGTATTCATTAGTTGATTTTTTAATGTAATCAATCTACTTGATTTGTTGATTTCAAATGTATCCTTAATTGTCTTGAATACTTCAAATGCCTCTTTGAGAGTGTTCAGTCGGTAGGTGAATAGGAAAGAACCATATAACTTAACAAAGTAAAATATTATTCATTCATCAAATGCCTTCATACATAACAATAATGTTCAATACCAATATGATGTCAATTACATAAGTGTAAGCCACATTTATAACATTTGACACGATGTCAATAAAGTGACACAACCATGTCCATACCCGTAACCGACTAACTACCAAGTTTACCAAAAAACATCATCTCCCCCCCCCCAAAAAAGAATAATCGTCTCCTGGTGACTCAAAACTGACAAAATTAGGAGACAACATATGAACATAAAAACAAACATAGACTAGGGAGGAGGTTGTGTCCCTAAAGTGTTCAATAAGTGGCGCAACTCGTAAACCTCATCAGTGCGTATACATAAGTCCTTTTGCCTCCGTGTGTTAACTTCCACCGCCTCCTTCAGGAGAAGTGTTGCCTCCATGGCCTAAGTTTGGGCCGCCTGCATTCCTTTTTCAACCTTTCCCTTGTCTTGCAAGAGCGCTACTCACTCTGCCGCCCATGCTGCCTGCTGACTAGCCAATTCAGCAACTAGCTCATCTCAAGCTTTTGCCTCGACTACCCTGGACCTCACAGCTGCCACCCTCTTTGCTTTTCTATCTGCTTTTGCACACCAATGAGCATAGTAGACATCTTTATATGCCTCTACTATCTCATGTACAAGCTTCTCCATAGCAGTGTTGCATAGTCCCAACTTGGGCTCTATAGTCCAATCAGCCAGTATCTCTAGTGTTTCCACAGTTAGTCATCCTCTGGCCTCAAAGCAAGAACAAAAATGCTTTGGATAGCCCCTCTAGATATAAGCTCGAACCAACTGCATCTCCCTCCTACAAGTCAAAGCATGTTAATTCAACCTCTCTCCAACACAACCTCCATGGTTCTAATGTTCACCATGGATCTCTCCTCCTCTGACCCATAATTCAATCTTGTCCTCAGTGTCAACATCTTGCTCTGCATCCATCTCTGCCCCTTCTGTGGCGGACACGTCCACCTCTAGTGCGGCCTCCTCATCTCCAAGTGCATCCTCAGATTGTGGTACTCTCAACTCCTATGGCGCTACAATGGCAGCTACTCCTATGAATACCTGTCCTCGCCTCAGAGATTGAATGGATGAACTGACATCTGCAGGAATAAGTTGGAACTGCTATCTCAAGAACGCACTAGCTCTATCAATCACCTCACTACCCTCATCCTCTCCTTGTGATGGTTGTGTTGGCTAGGCCACACTCATGGGTTCAACCAACGAGGATGAAGATATGGTGAAAACAACTTCTGAGCCAATCACATCTAGTCGAATTTGAGACTTGGGCTCTGGTGTCTGTATATTCACGAACCTTGTTGCTGGCGCTACTACTAGATCTGGGGCAACTAAATCTATTGGGGCCTGAGTCGATACATATGTGCTCTCTGCCATGGTCGTGGGTGGAGTCATAACAATAGACGCATGCCTCTGGCCGAAAGGAGGAATAAGCGGCATGGGTGGCTATCAAGTGTGTCAAAGTGGACAAATGAGGAGTGAAAACTGTGGACCCTCCAATTGCCTCATTGTTCCCAACCGAGGTACTCTCTCCCTCTGAATCGATTCCACTACCTTCCATGGTATCTTCCTGTCCGCTATCAGTGTGACGTACGCATCTAAGCCCTGCAATACCCCCTTCTGATCGGCCACTGTGCCACCCATGTCCAAATGCCTCTAATAAAATACTGGGGGTTCTCTTGGTGCCAATCTCCCTCGTAGTGGGACATCAAACTCATCCATTGGAATTTGATGGAATGTTGCTTGAAAAAACAACTCGATGACATGGTGCGGCATATAGAAAGTGTGATCCTGCAATCTCATGAATTCCTCCATTCTATCAGCGAAAACAGTCGCCCAATCATATATCGTACCATTCATAATGTCATTCATGAATGTAATCTGTGGTAGGGTGATATCTGAAGCCCTACTTGCCCTGGTTAACCTGCTCTTTATTGCATCCATGATACATCGCCAATGGCCTTCCCGGATGAAGTCCTGCTGTAGTCCTCAAATCTTAGTACCCTTTATGACAAACTCAAATTCCTCTGGCATGAGGTCGTGTCCCGAACGTGCGATGCTGCAATCTCATGAATTCCTCCATTCTATCAACGATGGTCGCCCAATCATATACTGTACCATTCATAATGCCATTAATGAATGTAATTTGTGGGAGGGCGATATTTGAAGCCTTACTTGCCTTGGTTAACCTGCTCTTTATCACGTCCATGATACATCACCAATGGCCTTCTCGGATGAAGTCTTGTTGTAGTCCTCGACTCCTAGTATCCTTTATGATGGACTCAAATTCCTCTGGCATGAGGTCACGTCCCACTTCTTCCAAAATTGTGTCCATGAACGGGATGGGGAACGGATCTTTTATCGTGACAGCATTCAAGCCCTAGAAGTCCACACATACTCGGCCTTCTTCATGGATATCACGATTGGTGACACCCACTCACTTGTTTGGATTTTGAATATTATATCGGCTTCCAGCATTTGTTGTATTTCCTCATCTACGCATATCATGTAGTTCTTATTCATTTTGTACGTATCGCATGGTTCTTATTGATTTTGTACGATCGCTTTCGTATAGGTATGGCTCTAGGCACCAAAGGTATGCGATGAACACACATCTCTAGCGAGACCTCTCTTAAATCCTTATATCTCCAAGCAAATACATCTTTATACTCCATAATGATTTTAAATGTTGTAGCCTTCAGTACGAGGTTCTAGTTGTCTCCGACAAGTATGTTCTTGGGTTTTCTACGTCGCCAAGATTGGTGGCCTCCATTGACGACTCTTCATATCCCATGGCTTTCCCTTCAAAGCGATCAGTGAGACTCTCGTTAATCTTTGTGTTGCGTTCTTTGTATTCCACATTCTCTAGTGGGAATACCTCCTTCTCACTATCAAGTCCCTCAATGCCAAGCATGTAAGAATGGAAGCACTCATAGTCTTCCATCTACCAATGGAAAAGTCCATTTATTGAACTAGTGTCATCTCCTGAACATTCCTCCAATTCCAAAATGCCCTAATCGTTCGGATCCATGTGGGCTCTTCCCTCATCCATCCAATGTTCCCTGTCTTACTCAGACTCCAACGACAACGCCATTTCTTCACTAACTATCTGTGCTTAGAGGTCAATGGCGAACTTCCACCCTCCACTTTCCATCGACAAAATATTCTTTTACCAATTGTGATTCACCTTAGCTACAACCAGCCATCCTCTTCCAAGAATGGCATCGTATCCCTTTTTCTTCAAGGGAATCACAATGAAATCAAGCACTAAGGGTTGTGTCTCGTTACCTGTTGAGCCACCAAGGTCCCCAATGGCTTTATATCTTGCTAGTCGATGCCAAGCAGGTTGAATACAATGGGTCATAGGGCAGACTTGTCAAGTTTCTTCCATGTCTCCTCGAGAAGGACGTTCACCCCAGACCCACCATTCACAATGGTGTCCGTCAGGATGGTTCCGAGGATTCCCATCTTGACCACCACCACGTGATAGCCATTGCTTACAGTTAGCAACATGGGGTCTGTGGCCGACTCTCATAGTAAAATTGGTTGTTCATGCGTCTGGTACTGTTAGCGGGTTTGTGTAAGTGTTTAATAATGTCGTCCTTAATTGCAATACTATTTGTAAGAGGTCTTGAAGTTTGATGGGCACCTCCATTTGCAACATCTAGTTCAATAAGTTGTTCTCGCCCTCCATTTGTCCCGAAGTAGTTTTGTTCATATCTTTTGTATCCTTCATTGTCCTTTCTATTTCGTTTCGTACCTCTCGTAATCTCTACTTCTCGGTGCGGGGATCTGGATACATTGCCTGCTCGGCCTAGTTGCGAGTGAGGACGAGGACCTTCTCCTCATTAATGTTAAGGAGGATGATTTGTTTTAGGCAGTTGGCGTCTTTGTGGTCCCCTAGACCACACCATCAAGACAATTTTTGAGTGTCACCCTTTGGGCAATCTCTCGCAAAGTGGCCCCACTGGCTACATGCACGACATTGGATTATGGGCCTTCCCTTACAATCATATTGTATTTGATTCTTGTTGTCATTTCCACCCTGTCACCCTCGGTGGTTATTTCTGAAGCCGTCGAATGTGGCATTGTTGTTGTTCCCCTACGTCTCATTATTAGTGCCAAAGGTGGATGATTATTCCTGCATGAAGAGCATTTGTCGACTTCGTGTCTTCATGTTATAGGGTCACTCCTTTATAGAATGGCCCAAAACCTGACAAATATCGCACATCGCATTCTTAGGACATGCTCCCTTTGTGTGTCCTTTTTTTTTACAATTGGTACACCATATTTCTCCCTCCTCTGTACGGCTAGTGGTTCCTTTCATGGAATTGAACTCCTTCCTCATCCACTCCATGTCCTTTTGGAGGGCCCTAACCTTCTTGTTGGATTCTTCGTCGTTGTCAGCACTGCTTTCCTCTTCAGAGGACTCATCGCTCTCAAAGGAGGATGAGGATTTACTCTTCTTTTTCTTTTTCTTTTCCGTCTTGCCCTCACTTTCCAAGCTCATGGTACGGTCGTAAGCATCTGTGTATGATGTGGGCAAGACTATCTTCATCTTCCTTATCAGTGTCCTGCGGAATCCTTCTACAAACCACCGTTTCTTTCATTCATTAGCGAGTTGAGTACCCATCCTGCTAAGAAGATCCTTGAGCCTTCGATTGTAGGCTTATATGGTTTCCTTATTCCCTTGTTTGCAATTGTAGATCTCAATGACGACCTCGTTGTCATCCCGTAGCAATCAAAATTCTGCTTGAAAATCCTTTTTTAGATTGTCCCATGTGTTGATCTTGGCCTTATCCATATCAGAAAACCAATCCACCACCACTCCCTGTAGGTTGGCTGGAAATTGGTTCAACCACTCGTCCACGTCTGTGACCAATTTGGCAATCCATATGGTTTCACATGTACGGCAATGCCATACAAGGTCTTCCTTCCCGTCGCTTGTGAACTTTTGGAGTTTTTGTTTCTGAGACATTGTGTTTCTTGTCCTCTAATGACCATTTGTGTGCGTACCACTCGATTGTGTACCAGAACTTTTAGGAATTGGTCCCTACGAGTTACTCTGACACCGTTCAGTGTCCCTCTAACACTTCCTTGTACCCCGGTGTCTTCTGTTGGCCTCGCCTCCTTTCTTGCTACTTCATGGGTTCCCTCTCATAGTGGTGTTCGAGATAAATGTAATAATTGTTCCCCTGTCACCTTGAGCACAATTAATTTGTGTCGTGTTTCCTCGAGCAACTACTCGTTGCTTCGTACCTGTCATTCAGGCAAATTGTGGCACCCTTTGGTGGTTCTTACGCCACCCACGTGGGTGCCTTCTACCACATTCGGTGATTCTTCTGACTACCCCACAATTCGTTCTTCGGCAAGTTGTCTTAGTTGCCACCTTCGTTTGGCTTAGATTAAATGTCCACGCACAGATTGTAATTCATCAATATCCTCCCTCAAGTTCCTATTTTTATTTAAGAGATTGGGTATTTGACATAACCATTATATTAAGAACCAAAACAAAACATTCTTATTTATTTAATCTGTATACATCATGTGGTCGACTCTTGCGACAGTTACCGACTCTTGAGTGCTCTTGGTACCATGGCTCAAAAGCTCATGGTTCAGTTTTGCAACGTCGTGCATCTCTTTCCTCATAGAAATTCTTGAGGGTTTTTTGACAATGTTCCTCTTATTCCACTTCTTCCCTGTGTCTCTTTTGCAACAGGTGTGCTTGAGCAATTAAATGGGGAAGTTGGTCTAAGAATCTATTCGTTGTTGGGCTTGCGTGCATGGCATCCCACACAGTGTCCTGTATAACCTCATTCTTCGTGGCTTCTCTCCATACGAAGGTTTTGAGGTTTATGTGGTTCAGGATGTGAAAGTTTTGGGTCGCTTCATGTTCACCTTCCATGAGTTTTGTCTCATCCTCCTCATTAGTTTTCTAATTGTCTAGTACAGGTATTCCCATTGATCCTCTGTATTCCATTCGCTACCACTCTAGATTCGAACTAGCAACGGCACCATATGTTCAACCCATAGGTGAACAAGAAAGAAGCATATAACTTAACAAAAAAAAATATTATTCATTCATCAAATGCTTCCGTACATAACAATAATGTTCAATACTAATATGATTTCAATCATAGTTGGAAAACTCGCCAAAGGCAAAAACTCGCCAAGCCCCCCAAAAGTTTAATCGGGAAAAACTCGGCGATTTAAAAAAAAAACTCAGGAAAACTCGGGAACTTTAAAAAACCGCTGAAATTTAATTAAAAATACATTTATTTTGCAAAATTTAATGAGAAGATGCATCTAATAAGTTAATTAAAGAGAATACAAAAGAAACAAGCAGAGTTTAGATATATATAAATGCACAGTGCGTACAAAATTGCATTCTCATGCGGAATGCTCATGGCAGGAAGCAAAATAGTAGATAGCTCTTAGCATCAAACAATGCAGCCGAGTTTTTAAAAAAAAATCGCCGAGTAATCGGCGAGTTTTTCTGGGATTTACTCGCCCAACTTAAATACTCGGCGAGTGTTTAAAACTCGCCGAGTAATCTGCGAGTTTTCCATCTATGATTTCAATAACATAAGTGTAAGCCGCATTTATAACATTCAACACAATGCCAATGAAGCGACACAACCATGTCTGTACCCATAACCGTCTAACTACCCAGTTTACTGAACAATAGAGATTTGAGGTGTATGGAAGAATATGATCTTTGACTAAATCAACAATGATTTTCCTGGCTTTGTTATTTTATCTTTTCCAAGTGGCCTTTTTTGCCTCATCTTCAGGTATAGAAACATATGATTCAATGAAGGATTCTAGTTCCAATTCTTCAAGAATTGTAATAATCCAAATTTTCCAAGAGAAGAAATTTGCTGGTCCTTCAAGCCTGTCCTCTACTCCAACATTATTTGACATATTGTCACTTTTGTTTTTACGATTAAATTTGGAAAGTCTCTCTACCAATTTGGAGAAACTTGGGTTTCTAATTAGAATGCTTGACTTCTTCCTTTTATGTGAATCTGAATATAATCACTACTAATGTCTATGAGAATATTTCCTAAATTAATGGTTCATGTGAATCCAATATATCTTCAATACATAAGTAGTTGTATTCTGATTTAAATCTGAGATTGATATGCCACTTTAATTGATATCATCCGCAGATTGAAATGGGTAAGTATATATATATGTTGAAACATAATCACATAGGGGCATGATCCTATGTGATCATGCCTCAACAGATATATAATTGCACCTTATCAAAACTAAACATAAGATATCCGATACTAATCAAAGAGAAATATAAGACATAACACACGATTCCTTAATCGATGTATTAACTAATGCAAGGACACCCGATACTTAATCGGTGTGAGTCAAGGTAAATACACCCGATACTCAATCGGTGTGAGATAACAAAGGTATGACGAAAATAATACAAACAACATCATGATTTGAATACCTTATATGTGAATGACAAGTCATGAGCAATCAGTATTCTGAAATATGAATATATATATATATAGACACACACGCATATGAATATGAATAATCAATATATCATTTAGATGTTTCAATTCACTAAGAAGCTAACATTCTTAACATATACGTCTTTCTTTCTAACATTTATTTTATTCGCTACTACATGTTGAGTATTTTGTTTTCCCCATCACTTTATTTTACTACGTTTAATGCTACTGTTTTGAATGCTTACTGTGGCTTATCCAAATTATGCAATTGCTCGTGTGAGGTTGCCTGACTTATTTGCTCCTTATATATTGTATTTGATTTACTTCTAGTATATTCAACAACGAATTGGTCTACTTGTGATTGGAAGATTATACTATAATTTTTATTTCTACTCGATGATAGGGAATCCCAAAAATTATATGTTTTCTTCTATATTCTCTATTCACTTTTCTCTATTTTTGTGATCCTTTCCTAAAAAAATGTCCTCTTGTTTTGCCAAATACCTCCCCCAACTTATGATTATGTACTAAGTTGCACGGGTACCTCCCCCCCCCCCCTCCGGACCACGTACCGGTTCGTGGTTCTGGTCCGGTTCGACCTAGGTTCGACCTGGGTTCGTTTTTGGAGGCCCGGTTCAATCTGGTTCGAACCAAGGTTCGAACCCAAGAGAACCACATATAAAATTTCGGACCAGGGTTCGAACCTAGGAGAACCACATATAAATTTTCCACATTACAGCATGTTTTAATTTAATTTATGTTGATACATCTTGGGTCTGGGTTGGTAGGCATTACAATGCCACAGTTTTTTAGTGTTGAGTAATCCCTAGCTGTAAAACACTTTCTATTTGAATCAAAATGCTACTAAATTTGAGACACCCACAAGAGAAGATGCTCAACATGTGGCGACCACCATGACCAATTTCGAGGAATTTCAGGGCCTATTTGAGTAGCAATATGAATTTTTCAAACACTAAACAATAAACAACGTTTTATTGGGAAATGTTGCCCTGCAGAAGAAAGTTACGGTCACATGAATATGGTCAGGTGGGGCAACTACTTACCACATTGTCTATCACTATTTGGCTGATTATTTCTCCTCTAGGTATATTAAAAATTGTATTAAAGAATATTGAATCTGGGACGTCAGACTGTGTTATCCAAAGGCCTCCATGAATGGTCTTTTTCCAGTTTACTGTTGTTGATCAGTGCTTGGGAGATTGTGCCCAAAGAGATTGAAGAATATTCAGCTGGTCAAAGGGATTTACCTTCTGCAAGCTAGATCTAATTAGTTTTTAACCACGTTCAATCGATTATGTTAATCATAATAAGAGTTTGGTAAATAAATTTATGAAAAGAAGAAATTTTTATTAAAACTTACTGTTGATCTGCATAAACTAATCAGATACAGTTATGAATTTTTTAAATGAAAGGGAAGAGATCTAGTCGCTAGGGGTTCCAATGATCGTTGTGGTTTGCTACTATATTGTTTATGCTATTTTAAAGTTTTTTGTTGTTCAAATGTGTTTATGCTACTATGCTACATTCTAATTCTAACTCATGCTTCGTGTATATATGTATATATATATATATATATATATATATATATATATATATATATATATATATATATTTTAAAAAAAAAAAAAAAAATTTACATGTTTTTGTACTAACGAACCCAAACGAACCCAAACCCCTTTTCAAAATTTTGTCGAACCAGCGAACCGGTTCTCGAACCCAAACCCGGAACCGAACCGCGAACCGGCAACTTAGATTATGTATGGGTCTCTGTATTGATGGTATGACCAAGTAAGGGTTGTGACCCATGGATTTATGCGTCTTAGATTATATTAATTGATTGAGATAATTTTTATATATTTAAAGTTATTTATATCAATCATATGATATTGATTTTTATTTATTTATTTATATTATCCTTAATTAATATAAATGTATTTTTCCTTTGACATTTAGCTTTAATAATTTATTATTCAATTTTAT
Source organism: Cupressus sempervirens (assembly GCA_028749045.1). Lineage (NCBI taxonomy): Eukaryota > Viridiplantae > Streptophyta > Pinopsida > Cupressales > Cupressaceae > Cupressus > Cupressus sempervirens. The sequence goes on from CM053785.1 coordinate 1,048,912,125, forward strand.
ATATCCAAATCAATTAGTTATTTTCATTATAATTAGGGATGTCAATTATGGTCTAATGTTAGATTTCATTATCACAGTCCTACCCTCCCGAAATTGCTTGTCCCCAAGCAATCACAATTCTTATTTGATTGGTTTGACACCGACAACTTTATCTCTTGTTACACAACTTTGTTTAGTTTGAATTCAACAATATAACCAAGAGTTAAAAGATTAAGTCTATTGAATGTTATAAGTGAAGTCACTTTGATTTTTTATATGCTAATTAGATCGGTGAACATAAGGTGATTGATTCAGCGTAATTGGTTATTGATTTATTGTGTTTGATGATTGAATGACATACAATAATAAATCACAATTTGCTTGATAGATTTCATAATGTCAAGGTTGGTGAATTGACTCAAACAACTCCAAGCATAATTTGATTGATAGTACCATAATTGAAAGATGAATGTATGATTGATCGTGATAAATAGAACTTCAATGTTATATCAATGAACTCTTTGATGATGATTGTCCTCTATACAAGTTGGACTTATGTATTTCAAACTAAATTAGTTTTAAGAGAAAAATGAATAGTCCTCAACTCCTTTTTGCTTCTTACATGATCTCCTTAAGAAGATAAAAATTTAAATGTTGCAAGGTGTTAGACACTCATCTATAAGTAGGCTCGCTAAAGGCATTCGAACTATACGTTCGTACCCAGAATCTACCTATCTCAAGAGTATTTACTCTACCTCTCCTAGACTGACAGTAATCACTTGTATTTATGAACAATATTCATCATTTTTGTAATCATGTTTGTAGGGTACATTATCATTTGTATTCAATAATTTCATTTTTTGAATGGTTTAATTTATTTCACCCTATAGGACGGCAAGATCATTACTCTGATACCACATTAATGTCCCCTCTAGCTTAAGGAATGAATGTTGGAACTTGCAACAAATTGTAGTACAATATAGCAAATATATATTTCAAATCGAAAACATGTTAGAAATATTCGGTGTTACACCAGTATAGGGGTGCGGTGGTGCGAGGGGACATCAGTACAAGTTTCCAGTGCAGGAAAAAAAGGGCCTCAATTTGGGGGCAGCAAGAAGATAGTGGGGATGCAGCGGCAGGGGGGGGTGGGGGGTGGGGGGTGAGGTTGCATAGTATACATATATGACTTGAAATGGTAATTATGAAATGATATTTCAGTATAACATACCAAATATAGTTCAACAAAGAATATAGAAAATTGAAATGTGATTCACAAACTATAAGTTCAAACTTCATAACCAACAACCATTGGACTTAGTGACATACTCATAGTAAATTGTAACAAACATTAACATTTTAAACATAATGATAATGATAAATAAAAAATATAAATCATACGTAGTACCATGTAAGTCAACCATTGACTATCAAATGACAAAGATGAAAGAGTCAAAATTCATTTGTTCAAATTATAAATATGATGTATCATACAAATCAAAATGATCATGATTACAATGAGTACAGCAGCATGAAACAATGTATCATGGCAATATCAAAGTGAGTACAATACTACAATCTACAAAATGTCAATAATGAGAATGTAAGGGTGGGAGCTTTCTACCAAGAGAAGATATGAGTATGGTGAATATCATATGGTTGATTATTGATATTATTGGCCATACCATACTCCTGATGTTACCATGAGGTCACAATAGTACATTGTGTTGTTTATTTGGATAGAAATCATCCTCCCTATTTAAGGAATGTTAATGATTGCACCTTCGATCAGATGATTCCAATCGATGAAATCAAATGTTTGAATGACCTATCAGCCTTAAACATTTGATATCTATCCTTCTCTATTATTATGATGCGGCATTATTATTGAATAAATTATTAAGAAGATATATATATATGTGAGATATATTATGCATATATATAATATATTATATGTATATTATATATATGAGATATATTATGCATACATACGTACATATATATATATATATATATAGAGAGAGAGAGAGAGAGAGAGAGAGAGAGAGAGAGAGAGAGAGAGTCTACATATGAATTACTATCATATATTATAATCATGATAATACATTGAGTATATATCATTTGTGAAATATGTTAAAGCAATAACTAATATGAGATAAGATATTAACAAGAGACTTGTCTCTATGGGAGACGTCTCTTCATATTATATGCATATTAATTGGAAGAGTAACTTGAAAAACACAGAAATCAATAAGTGCTATTGAAAGTTATGGCAGCAACATAACATACAGATTCTGTACATACATCTGGAGAATAGTAAATAAAATTTTGTAATTCCTATTTCCTATCAATCCAAGTAAAATTAACAAAACAAAGCATACATTGTGTAAAATACTAACAAGGATATTCAAAAAAATCTTGATAACATGCAAGAGCTGTACAATTTAAATTCATAGGGAACTTAATTTCATAATTTTCGAAATGCTGGTTCAGTATTCTTTGATTTGGGAATGAAAAGTCAGTTCTAGGGATCAGTTAACAAGCAATATTAAACCCACTTATCGTTGGGTAAAGTTGCAGGGATATCATAGCCACCATCTGATTAAAACTTTAGCAAAAGCATGATTTACATAAACATTTTTTTCCTATTCATCATAGTATTTGATTTGTAATGTTTGTCCCTGTACTTTAACTTGCGCATGGTTCTCTCAGTCTCTTGTAGAATGGTTTCTCTCATCTTCTGCCATCATTTAAAGATACGACCATACATTTTGGAGATGTAGAGAGAAACCATAAAAACATTTCAACAATACTTTCCCTCTTCTATCTAGTATGTTGATATAAACTGGAATTATGCAGCAAAGACAATACATTAAGCTCAGATTACACTTCTTTATATATACACTTATATCTTGTTTTTGAATTATAGCTATAAAATTCTATGAATAGTTATATTTGGCTATGCATAGCTGAGGTCGCTCGCGTTCATTTATTTTCAGACAGCGGGGTTGAGCTATGCTCCCACATCCTTTTACATATATTATGTTAGTATTTGACAAACTTATACATTTAAATGGAGACATAAACTGTATAATACTATAAATATATTTTAAATAAGTGAACATGATACTATTCGAGCACTGTTCCAGCCTTGAAAGGATGGTTGATGATTAATGCTGCATTGATGATTTTATAGTATTCCTATAGTTTACTTTTGCTGGTTTTCAATCTCTCATTTGGTAGGCCATAGGACTAGAATAATCAATGTGAGATGTTAAATTCTGAGCTTAACCAACAATACAGATTACATGCACATAAACTTTCATGTCTTCAGATGATTGACGGAGGGGTCACAACAGGAATAAGAATTTAGGCATACAATTTCCATCCCAATTCCTACATCTAAATGTAAGGACTGTGGTCAGTATAGTTCAGATAAAGACTCAAATATGACAATGATTTCAAACCTGTAGCAAAGCACTAGCCCCTAGTTGATTGTCGTGAAGATCTAGTGTCAATCCCAAATTTCTGCTGTTTGATGCTGCAATCATTTCTTGTATGCTGTGCACAGTTTGGTTTCCTGAAAATACAAAAATTATATAGCATGTCATGCCTGTCAAAAAAAAATATGGAGTGGGCTACATATGAAAACATGTATCTCTAAGTTATGTGATAGAAAAAATTCTGTAATTCACTTGCATATAATTATCTAAAATTTCAAGCCATGACAACTGCCTATGATTGCAAAAATACATAACTTGTACCAATATTAGCAAGTTGATATAATCATGCAGTTCACATGGAAGAATATTTATGACTTCCAAGGACAAAATGGATTTAAACACCTGTTGTTGGTCCAACACTGGAGGACCCCTTACCTGTTCCTAATGGATGAACATTTAGATTACCTAGGGTTTAAACACGAAAACAACCCAGAAAGCAGTACACTGTACATGTATGACAACAATACATGGGTTACTTGGGCAGTGCCTTAGACAACCCATAGCATATGTAAGCAGGAAACATCAGTATGTGAAAAAATTAGGCTTAGTTATTTCAACTCTTATATTTTTTAGGCACATTGCATGTACTATTTTTTTTTAAAAACATGTTGAAGCATAAAGATTCATTTAGAAATAGTAAAACTCATGACAAATCCAACATATCATGAAGATAAGATAAGATAATGATATTAATGTCCAACAAATGACCACAAAAGGATCTATGGGACTGAGACCTTACAACAAGATAGCAAACAAAAGCAAGAGCACCAAACGGTGTCTGAGAAAAGCAAGCAAGAAACAAGAAACAAGAAGAGAAGAGAAGTGTCAAGGCAAGAACTAGGAGTCCTTCGTTGGCAAAAAGAAATCAGCCATAGAAGGATATGACTGCAGGTGAACATGAGCCCTGATCTGTCTATGAGAGCTATTGGAGGAGTGTCTCTGTCGGGAGAAACTGTTGCAGGGTCTAACAGACCTAGAGTGACCGGTGTTACTGCATGGCCTTTTCACACCCCATCATAGAGAGAAGGGTGAGAAAAAGGCAGTAAAGAGCTGATTAGAGGTATGTCAATGAGGAAGTAGTGACTATAAAGTACTGTCGCGAAGCAACTACTAAGATCCAACATTTGTCTCTTTATATGCAAGATTGACCTTGGAGATCATGTCCTTTACATGCATGAACCAAACCAAACAAAAAACTATGGCCATTAAGACACTAATGCACAAATACTTATACTGGGGTTTGAAACAATGTCAACGGTGCTAAGCCAAGTTTCTAGGATGGGGAAGGCAGAGGACGTGGGGACAAGTTTCTAGAATGACATTTTTTTGGCCAAGTTTGGGGACAGTTATATAAATAGAGGAATATTTTAAAATATATAGGGAAATCAGCATATTTACTTACATGCATATGAAAGCACAACATTTAAACATCATAGAACATTATCATACAACACTTCAATAGTCAAACTCAATGCTCACTATGCATGCATAGTTCAGAGTTCATTGTAAATATGCATTTGCAATTTAAATAAAAGCATACCAAATTGAAATACACCCAAGAACATAATTCAGAATTTATTGTCAATAGCGATAAAAACAATAATCCACCTTCCAAATTGAAGCACAATACTATCATTTAGGTCTGATCAATTATAAGTGTACGCATTGTAGGCATAGCATTAAAATTGCTTTCAAAGACAATCATTTGCATGTTAGTGCTTGAACATGAAATAACATTCCTAAGAAATACTAACTTAAGAAACATTTGAAAATTTGTTGGAGTTGATTTTTGCAGTTTTGACACTGACTCTAGAAAGGGCTTTTATAAATAGTGGATGAAATATATTTCTTCCAATGCTCTTCTCACTCTAGACCAAATTCACCAATGATCTAAACGAGGGTAGCACTATTAAACCCTTAAAACTACACCTCAAGTTTAATGTAAGTGGATCAATTTTAATACAAAGATCTTTGTTATACAGTTCCGATGATGATATAGGTTTGTTATAGCAAGATGGCACCTTGATGCAACATCCAATATTCACCAAATCTTCACAAAACAAACCTAGCACTGATGTGATGCCACAAAATGACATAAAGGTACATGTTCCAAGTTTGTAATGCATTTGTCAAACTTCCCAAAAGCTTGCAAACAACCAGCTATATGATTCTAACCATCTAGCATGAGTGTTGGAGATTGTGAGCAGCACGTGTGTTTCATTCTTTTCTCGAAATCTCATACGGAGTCATGGAAAGACTTTGAGTTTTCATGAATTCCTAGGTAACTAAAAGTTGTTGGTACATTGAAGGTTATTTTTACATCTAATCTTTTGTTTATCAATATTATTGCTCCAACTCATACTTTATAAATAACTTACACCATCAACTAAGGATTGTGTTGCAAAGGTAACATTTGTTCTAAAATAAGAGAATAGAATAATTGTAATGCTTTGTTTTAGCTTAGTATACATAAAAAGGTGAAGTACTTTAATGATTCAAGTAGCAATAAGAAGTGGGAACCTTCCTTAGAGAGACTCTATCTCACATGTTATGATTGAAACCACTCTTTTCTAATTGATCCTTCAAATTGTCGGTTGCAAAACATTGACCCAACAATGAGTCTTATTGCATAATGTTGTGTAATTTTTTGTGGTTTACAACTTCACCGCCAAAAATGTATCAACATTTCTACTTTTGACAAAATGTAATAAATAGGTCAGTTTACCACCAGTAGTTGAAACATTATCATTATAATAAGTTTGTGTACAATATACTACACAACCCTTCATAGTATCCCTTCTAGGGAGTTGGACCAATCTTGAATTTGTTCTAGAGGGCAAGCAAGTTTCAAGCTAATTTTCAAACCACAAACTTATTACAATATTACATAGTTTCTATTCATTCTCTCTTCGGTCTTTTCTTAATGGTCACTCTCTTTGTAATGCTTCCATAAACTCCTTTTGTTCGTTATGGAAACTTTATTTTTCACTCTACCAGAATGTTTCTATTTCCTCTCCCTCTTCATTATAGAAAAAATCTCTTGTATCTTGCATATATAGATCATGCATGATCTTTATTTAATGACACATTCATTATTTTACCATAATACAACTATATTATAATTCTTCGAAATATTATTGAGGAGGCTCGGCATTGTTCCTCGAAGGTTTATTGTTGTCTTGTGGATTTCCACAGAGCTTTTGACTCTATTATGAGGACAGCCCTCTTTCAAAGAATTTGTGACATTGATATATCTAAGATTCTATTTTCAGCTATCTTGACACTTTACGAGAGAGTTCTAGGTCATCTTAAGACCCCTGTAGAATTCTCTAATTTCTTCAAGAGCGTCATTAACATTAAGCAAGGTTGCCCCGTGTCCCCTACTTTATTCGTTATCTACACTAACAAGCTCAAGGGCTTTCTTTGGGAACACTCACATGCTGAAGATGGTTGCCTACTCTACAAATTTTTAATGTGTATTCTTCTTTTTTATTAACGATGTTGTTTTTTTGGCTTCCTCTACGAAGGGTGTACAGACACAACTTCATAGTCTTGCGGCCTATTGTGATTTACAGTTGTTGACTATTAATTTTAGGAGAACTTAAGGTGATGTTTCCAACTATCTTAATTAGACTTCTCACATACATTTGTTTGTCAGGGGCGTGATCTTGTCTTACACATACCTATTGTTTAAGTTATTTGGTCCCAAATTCAGCTCGAGGCGTGCTCTCAAGTTGTCAATCAACAAGGGGTATAACCATGTGGCCACTTTTGAGAGACATTGGTTTTAGCATTACTTCTAGGTCACTACATCCAAGATGAACCTCATGGACTCTCTAATCAAACCTACTATTCTTTATGGCTCTATAGTTTAGGGGGCTTACTTTTTGGAGCCTGATTGGGCTTTCCTATAGGAAGTTTCAAAGGTGTTCCAAGTGCACTGCTAACTTTTAAACATATCCTTTTGTCTCAAGATTTTAATATGTTGCTATGGTTTTCTAGCGGAGTTTTGAGGTCTCCTATTGGGGCACCCTCCCCCTATTTCTTTTTCGTTGCTGCTTTTTAACTCTCGTTGTTGTTTTTCTTCAGACGCCATTTTTTGTCCCTACTGTGGGCAGTCCTAATTCGTGGTCTTTTGTGCAACATTAATAAATTAATCCTATCTAATCTTACTACCACAATCAAGCTTTACTACATTCGTTTAATTATATATCTTTGTTCACCCACTTGGTGTGCACCACAATTGAGTGATATAACTTGACATTTTTGCATTAATCAATTCCATAAAGTTAAAATTAACAAATCTAGTCAGCTAACCACCAATACCTTTCTAGTTGACTACATTGTCCCCATTTCAATCTTTGTATGCTCTCATCTTGTCATAATGTTGTTTACAAATTTTTCTTATAGATTCGGTATCCATACAATTTGTTATCCCTGAGTTGTGCTCTGTATTGCTCTATCTATGCATTTTTTTTTAAGGTTTTTTGTTGAGTAGAATCCCAAATTGTTTGTTAGTAAGAGTTTTTCTTCTGTCTACAAATGCTCGATTTTCGTAAACCTTCGTGTCCTTTCTTCATTTTTCTTTGTGTTGCAAATAGTCTTTAGTCTTGTTTTTTCCTTAGGAGAATAGCCCTTGGAATTTTGCTCGTCTCGAGCTAACTTAGGTCAAAATCGAAGTTGTGTAGCTCAAGTTATAAGGGAAAAAGTGGGGTTTTTCAGGACTACTGCATATCTCAATTGAAAAACCTCATAAAAGTGGGGTTTTTGTTGGTAATTGCATGATAAAAAATTATATTTAATCTCTAAACTGGATTTTTTTATCCATTTTAAAATTTCAACTCATTTTGAGTTCATTTGATCATAGTTTTTAATATTTTATGAAAATAGGCTATTTAAAGTATATTATTTCATGTTACTTTATTGAAAACTATAGTTAAATATTAAGTTTAATTACATAAGACATCTTAAATGCATTTAAGTGAGGTTTTTATTATTCATTGCATATATCGACATGCAAATCACTATATGAAAACCCACTTCCAATAAATTATAAGTCCCAACATCATTAAAGAGCACTTTTTAAATGTAAAACACATTTTAATGTGTATAATGGGTTTTTAATATGCTTTTGCATATTTAAAACTTATTAAATCAATATAAGTTGAGATTTTTAATCCATTTACACATGTTGCACATATAAGTTCTATTGTCTTGCATTTTGTCACCACAAAATGTTGGTAACAGCACGAAACTTTTCCAAGCTAGTTTTGAGTTTCTCTAAACTTGAATGTGATATTTAATTGCTTAATGTGGATCGATTGATCAATTTCAATTCAAATATCAAATTGTTTTACTGAAGGCCTTCATCAAGTCTTATTCGTTTTGCTTTCTGTCAAGCCTTTACTTGATTTTTGAAACCTTCATCATCCATTCTTTGCTTTTGAGTTTGTGTTTGCTTGCTTTTAGTCCTTTGGTTTTGCTCATGTCATGCCTTTCGTTTTTCCCTTTGATCGGTCTAACCTAGAGGTCAATCAGAGTTGTTAGTCTAAAGTTATACCCGTTTTAGTGCCTCAAGAGTGGACATTTTAGGTGCAACAGCACGAATTAAAAATATGATGTTATATTTTCAATTTGACATTCACTTTTTGAAAAATATAACATTATATTCACTTTTTGTTATGTTTTTAAGTTACTTTTACTTTAAATTTATAACTTAAAGTGACTATAGTGCACTTTATGTTATAATTTTAAGTTGAGTTACTTTTTTATTTTTCACTTAAAGTAACAATATAACTATATAGTTTCATTTTAATTTTTTGTTTTAAAAATCAAATACTTATTGAAATGTTACTTTAAAATGATGTTTATGTATTATATTTCATAATATGATAAAAAATATTGTTTATGACCCATTTTGTAACATTTTTATAATTTTAAGTGAGCTAAATAACTTAAAGTCTTCATAAGTGGACATTTTATATGCAATAATATGTAAAATCCATCAAAATTTGACTTTTTACATGTCATTGCATATAAAGTTTACTTCGGTGGACCTTTTTGATGTCATTACATCAAAAGTTCATCATAACTAGAACTTTTTGATGCTATAACATGAAAAATGAAGTTTTTATGTCTAAACATCTAAAAGGTGAGTTGCATTTTAAAATATGCATTCTCCTCCAAAAGGTCTGATTTTACTTGGATGCATATTTTAAAACATGCTATGCACCCACAAAACTTTGATTTTTTATCAAAACCATGTTTTAAAATATGTTGTGCCCTCTAAAAAGTCCAATTTTGAAAGAATACATGCATTTGCTCATTGTGAGAGATTTACTTGGTGGATTTGCATGAAATCTTCTCCATTGAAGGCGTTTTTACTTGGCAATGACTTTCCTTGAATCAAGAATGGATTTAACATGCTGAAAATTGTTTTTGGGAGCTCAATCCTAGGGCACATTTTTTAAGAAAACTCCAATTACCTCCATTTTTTGTCATAACTTGAGATTTTCTCAATGGATTTGCATGGGATTTGTTCCATTGGAGATGCTTTTCGATGGCAATGATTTGTCTTGCTTCTAAAATGGATTCATTTACCTCAAAAACATTTTTGAAAGCTTCATAATGGATCACGTTTTGAAGAAATTTACAAAAAAATCCATTTTTAGTGCATGTTTTTCCTCCCAACCAAATCGATTTGGCATATTTTGGGGATTACATTGCATTGTAGTTCACGTTTTGGTGTTTAATGATCAAAATGTTTTGATCTTGCAACATGAAGAAAAACATTTCTTGCCAAAAATGTCTTGCAAGCATGAACATTAAAAAACGTTGGAATATGAAACATGAATAGGGCACATTTTGACATCTCCTAGCAACTTCTCCTTATTTGCTGCCCTCTCCCATTTGAATTTGCAAAGCTGGAAAAAGTCTTACCATTTTTGGAGAATTTTTCAAACATTGGAGCATCTTTTTCCTTCATTTTTGGCACTTAATCTTCATGTAAGTAGACTTTTTCTTGCTTGCTTTAAATTCATGCTTATCTTGCTGATTTTATGCATAAAATTACTTGATGGTTGTCGTTCGTAAAAATCTCTACCATGGAAAGTGCATTTTTCCTTTAAATATGAAGTTTTTATTCATTTTCATGTTTTTAGTTCTTTCCCAAGTCCCAATTTTGAATTTGAGTTTTGAAGTGCATTGCATCTTGACATGTTTGAGTTATTTTTCGAAGGTACGTTGTTTCTTTTTGTGTTTTCCGTTTTGTGCTTGCTTTCTGATTTTCTCCACTTGGAGAAATTACAAGTTCTTTCCCAAGAACTTGTTTTTGCTTCATTACATGCAAAAGAATTGTCATATTCCACTTTCCGTTTCCATGTCACAACACTTCATCTCTCACTCAACAAAATGCGATTACATGTTTTTCATCCCATTTGTCATCCACATATGCATGTAATCCCATTTTCCACTTCCATTTTTACCCATCTCACTTTTCGCTTCCATTCACACAATAAGATTACACAAAATGTCTTATGTGTAATTGCATCAAAAAGGTTCGATCTTGATTAAAGTCACATTTTGAAAAATCAAAAAGATGTCATTTTCACTTCCCATGTACTTTTACTTCTCCTTTTCACCAAAAGTGACTATAAAACTCATTATCTCACTTCCATTTTCCATTTCCATCTCTTCACACGCATTTGTGCTTCCATGAGTAAATGCATGTTTCCGCATATTTTCATGCTTTCCATCTTGACCTTCATTCGAACATACATGTGAAGTCTATCCTTCACCAACATTTGCATCTCATTTCACCCTCCAACTCCCGTTACATGTTGCATTTACATGTACTCATTTTTCATGCAATAATGCCTTGAAAACAATAAGTCACTTTTGAAATCAGCAATTTTCACTGCATGCATTCCCATGCATTTCACCTTCACGCATTCTCATTTCATTTCATTTTCCATTTTCTCACTTTCATTATGCTTTCCGTTCACTCCATTCCGCTTTCCATTCCATTACATATGCATATACTTTCTCTTTGAAGTCATTTTGACAGATTTGTGAAGTCTCCATTCCATTTTTGAATCTTCATTGCTGATTCAAAATTTGATTATATGGAGATCCCTTCTGATAATGTATTTATGTATTGGGATTTTTGTGTTGCAGCGCAAGCATATGTCCTCGTCATCCAAATCCAAAGGCAAAATGAAATATCAATATGATAAAGAATTGGCTCATGCAACTCTTTCTTCAGTCATATCTATTTTGGATAACGTGTTGGACACGAAGATTGGTCATGTGGACGTGGTTGATTTTCTACAAAGAGTTGAAGCTCCGGCTAGTCATGAAATGAAGCGCATTAGGAGAAGCAACATTTACTTGGTATCTATGTTTCCTATGGCAACTATGAAACCTGACTTCGTTTATAGATGTGCTGATTTGACTAAAGGATCATCATTGACCTGTTGGAATGAGCAAAAGAGTAATTATCAAAAGTATGTCAACCTTTACTGGTTAGACAATAAAAGAAGCAATTTCTCCAGATGGCCAAAGACTGTTCATCGATCAAATTTCAAACAAGAGAATAAGGATCTCATCATCCTTCTTAGTCGAATTTGTGGCCTTAAAGATTCTACTGATTTTGAGCGATGAATGTATAAATTCATGCTTCAAATTATGAAGAATAAAGACCACATATTTTGGGGAGAACTTATCAGTATTGCACTCTGCCAACAGATATGTAATGTGGGAACATCAATACCTTTCTACATGAATTCTTATCTAGTTTACATCACTGCTGCCATGGGATCTTTCTCTGGTCTTTCTACTAAACGAGATCGTCTTCAAGTTCCTATTTGGAATTACTATGACCAAATCACTTTAGCAAATAGTGAATTCCACTACAAAAGAGTCCAAGATGCCTTCTTTAGACATTTCCGATGCTTGTTTGATAACCAATTGTCTATCAAAAGAGTATCTGATGCAGCATGAGAGAAGGTGAACCAATACGGCTGTATTTTTCTTCAGTTTCCCACTTTCACATACTTGAGAGTTGGATATTTCAAGGGAGAGTCGTATACCTTACCTAGGTATGGTACAGATCGAATCATCTTGATGGAGCTAGCTAGACAGCTCATGGACGTGCAGAGTGATCAGCATGCTTCACATAGGCCTAGTTTTGGCATAACCTCAGCTAAGCCTTTGGCTATTGGCAGTTATTCAATCATTTGTGCCTAAAGCAAAGAATATGGAAGCAAGGTTGCAGTTCATTACCTTGAAGAAGTTCAAGGCCAAATTTGATTTTGACTATCGAGAAATGAATTCTCAAATGAAAAGAACCTATACTCATGTTCATCACATCAAAGACATCTAGATAGATATGAGGACAGAACTTGACATCATGAAGATGGATTACTACAGATGAACCTTACAGCAAGTGATTGATCTTAATATGTTGGAAATCCCTTCAAATTTTCAAGTTGAAGATGATGGCGACATCCTTGATCCGGAGTTTCATCAAGCCGACTTTGATAAGAAATGTCATTTTCCTATCCAATGGCAACAAAAGGAAGGTATATCTATCATGGACAAATTTCAATCCATTCTAGTAAACACCAACAAATGGTTGAAAAGTAAAGGCCTTAAAACAGTAAATCCTAAGATGGGCTTGGATAGTGGAAGTTTTGGTCATCCTAGAAGGAAATCACAACTGGAGATTACAAGGAAAGATGGTGCCTCATCTTTTGATGCCAAGGGTTCCCTCAAATTCAAATTGAAAGGCGGAAAAGGAAATAAATCATCTCAAGTTCCTAAGCCAATTCAAGAATCAATAGCAAAATCGGAAGAAGAATTGGAAACAGAATCTAATAAAAGAGATTCAGATGAAGAAGGGGAAATCATGATCATATCTATTCCAAAGCCTGCACAAGCCTGTACGTCTTCTATACATGAAGAACCCTTTTTGCATGAGGTTGATGAAAATGTGGATTCATTTTCCACTGTTTTCACTCCTTCCATTCCAGTCTTGGAGGTTAATATCATGGCTCTTCCTATTTCTTCTGCTACTCCTCGAGTCCCTGCACATGAACAATATGATCACTTAGCAAATGTGTTTGAAGATTTTCCGACTCTTACCAGTGGTCAAGTTTCCCAACTTGATACATCTTTAACAAGATTTGAACTTTTCATGACTTCTCAACATGTTCCTATGCCTTCATCGGTACAGACTGAATCTTGCTTAGTCACTACGAATATACAATCTGGATCAATGCCAATAGTCTCTACTGTGTCTGCTTTTGTAGATGAAACTTTCAGCCTACCTGCATGGTTGAGTAAAATAACAACAAAGAGAAGGAAAGTGGTTGTTCCTCCTAACAATCTTCCCGTTAAGAAGACTAAATCCAAATATTTGAAAGATAAAATTGTTTCCAGAATTTTGGTTGATTTTGATAAAACCAAATTTGTTGAGGTTGCTGAGCCCTTGGTAGATAAACATGTCGAGGAACTTACTCGTTCTGACTACAAGTTTACTAAGGTTGAAGTTGGAAAGCAATCACGTTTGGGTTGTTTGCAAGATGCTCAAGATGCATTGGCTAATGTATCAAAAAGCAATCATGAGCTTTGGAAAAAGAAAAATCGACTGAAACAGGAGATCTCTCATTTGAATGATGTTATCTAGAAACAATCTTCTCAGAGTGTTGTTGTTACGTCTCAAATGTCTAAAGAGAGAAGGCTAATTGAAGCTACTAAATCTTGAATACAAAAAATCATTTCTGAAGGAATTTGAGCCATCATAGAGATATTTGTAGTTCTTAGGCATGTCAAAGAGATGAATGAAATGCAGCAAAACTTAATTTCTTCTTTGACTCAAGAAGCAGATAACTTGAACAAGTCCTTGATGATTCGGATGAAATGGTGAAATTTGATTTGGATGCCTTAGTTTCATGTGAGATTCTTCCGTCATGTGAAATGTTCTTCAGATTTCAAGGGCTCATCGATTACAAGAGGAGACATTAAAGAAGCTGATCACAAAGTTGCAAGTGGCCTTTGGAGATTGTCAAGCAGTTGAAACAAGTGTTACTTGTGATTTGGAACAGATGGGATGTCATGTTACTGATGAATCTGGTAAACTTAGTCCAGCAGAGATAGTAATTTAGAATATACCAACAGGATCAATGCTGATGTAGATTCTAAAGATTTTGGTTCACATACGATGAACAAGTTTGTTTTGTATAAATCCTTGACAAAACACTTGTTAGATACTACGGCAGCAAATTCCAAAGTTGTGCAATCAGCATATGAAAATGCAGTGAGAGTTGAAGCCATATCAAAAACTATGGAAATTGTTGATCTTCCCACAATGCGTGACATCATTGTCAAATTCAAGGCACTGAGAAACAATCTTTAAGATTTTTGTTTTGTTTTTATTTCATGTTAGTAGTTCTAAAGAACGCATTACATGAAAAAGCATAATTACATGTAATGCAAGTTACATGTATGTAAAAGGATGTAATGGGAGTTGCATGTGCAGTTGCATGTAACCCTTTATTTTCTTCTATAGTTAGACTAAATCAAAGTTGGTTGAGTTGCTCCCACTTTTTCCTCTATCTTTTTCTCAACTCCCATGCCTATATAAAGGAGTAGCCCCTCATTGTAAAATCATCATTATCTTATGTAAGAGAGCTCTGGAAAAATTGTGCCAACAGAACTTTGTTTGTGTAAGCACTATTTTGAAAGAAAGTGAATACAAAGAAGCATTTGAGACTTAACTTTGATTAAGTGAGATTGTTATTTGTGTGAATTGTACGCTTTGTCTATAATTCATCCAAGTTATCTTTGATTCCTCTTATCTTGTGTTATTGGTAATTGTATCTCGTGAATTGAATAGAAAAGTGTTAAGAAGCAATTAAAGCCAGAGCTTTGACCAAAAGCAATTGCGGAAGTGTATCTAGCTAGAAGCTTTGCCTGTAGCTTATATTTTCCTCTTAATTCACAAAATAGCTAAGTATTCTTAATTTTAGGAGTCTTTGTGTCCTAATTGTAAAGCTTTTCATATAGAAGTAGGACCAGACTTAGAGCCAAACCGGTACATTTTCAGCTAGCCTTTGAGTTAGTGAAGGTTTATCGGTATCACTATTTCCAACTCTTGATAGAAGTGTAGTTAGAGATTCACCCTGCCCATTACTTGCTCTACGAGTAAGTGGCTTCCTTCTTGAAAGATAAGAAAAAAGGATATTGGTAACACCCATTTTATAAAAAGCTCTCAACTTCTTGCTTACATTGAGTTGATCCAAGGAACAGTGAAAAGGGGGAGCCTTCCCTTTAAGATAGGAGAGACTTTGTCTCACACGTTGTGGCTGGTCATCCTATTTTGCAACTAGATTTTTACCCAAAACTGTCGGTTGCAAAATATCCACCCAACAAGTTCATTTTAAAGTTTTAATGCACAAGTGGAGATTTTGAAGCCTATTTCATATGCATTTTCAAAATTGCAACTTAAGTGGTTTTTGAGATCAATTTACATGTTATTATAACATGCAAATACATATTTAAAGTGAGTTTTCACTTAAGTGAACCAAAAGTGGTGAAAACACCCGTTTTTCACTTAAAGATCATAAGTGGTGATTTTTCATGCAATAACATGTAGTTAATATGTTTTTCACTTCTGTAAATGCATTTAAGAAAGAGTAGCATTTTTAGACCCATTTGCAGATCATTTAAAAATGCAAATGGCTTCTAAAAACCCATTTTCATGGCTTGTAGTGCATTAAAATCCAAAGTGGTGATTTTTCTGGCCATTGCATATGTTTTGAACATGCAAATGCAACCAAAAAGTGTTTTTTTATCAAACACGTCAAAGTGGCAATTTTTAGCCCATAAAAACATGTTTTTGGCTCTCAAAACTTCACTTTTTTGGGCTTTTTTCACTAAAAAGGGGTTTTCCAGCCTTCAAATGCTCACATCTTAAGTATTTCTTGGTGGTTTTTTACAATCTATAGGTCATTTTTGTCTTTCAATTACCCAAAGAACACATTAGGCTACTCAAAAAGGGAGTTTGTTGAGTGTTTCGTTATTTCTTAACCCATTTAGGGAACGTGTTTGCTCAAAAACGCCCTAATTTTGAGCAATTTGTACCATTAAAATAGTAAGTATTTGGATCAAGATAAGTTTGAAAGCATTTCCTATCCTTCATAGCTTGCATTCATGTCTTTTAAATCACTTGATATGCTTTGGACGTCATTTTCCAAATTCTTTGCACATTGCACAGTGCTTAGTCAAAATCGTTAATGCATGTAGCTTCGCTCTAACATTACTGGGATTAAAATATATGTATGTATATTTGTACAATAGTATGATGCACACACTGTTATACATATATGCATATGTATGTGTTGTATGTATTCATTCACAGTTTGAAACCGATGACATATATATTATCAGAGATCATTCAGGCATGATCAAAACTACTTTTGATTCCTTTGATATTTAGATCATGATTGATCAATCCTTTATATCGGGCTGCAGATTTAATGATTGGTAATACACTTAATTACTTTGGTTTAGGTCAATAACAAATCGTAAGGATTAGTTACCTCCGAATGGGTGTGAGAATGAGTGTCCATCTCTCCATTCCGAGACATGGCCATTCATCCCCACACCCCTTCCACTTGATATATATCCAATCTGTTCGAAGTAAACAAGCCATCAAAATCTATTAATGCAAGCACTTCAAAGGATCGGAGGAAATTCTGAGTTCAATAATATTGTTTTATCTCTATTATTACTCCACTAACTTCTGCAGATTCTGGAAGCGAATCAATCCATTGGCATTAGTGATCATACCTGCAACACAACTGTGCATCAATCCACAAATTAATAAAATCTGGTAAGAAATTTTACATGGTATCAGAGCCTTGTTAAGGAGAGATCTCATTAAGTTTAAGAGATCAGATTTCACATTAAATTGCAGTCTATCTATTCTCTACAAGATAACATACACATAATGATTTGAACACCACCTTGCCAGTACTGATAACTTTGAATCCTGAAAACTTTGTATAATGATGTTATTAAAAGAAAACAAATTGGAATCTTTTGTAAAAGAAGATAAGGAAGAACCTAAAGATGATCCAGAGAAAATATTATGGATCAAGAATAATGAAAAAGCCATGAAGATAATCGTGGATGGTGTTAGAGATCACATGTAACTATTGTGGCAAAACATGCAACAGCATATTGCATGTTTCGAGCTCTTGAAAATGCATTCATAATAAATAACATCGGTAGAAAACTTGCTCTTAAAAGACAAATGAATAATATCAACATGAATAAAAGAGAAACTATAAATGCCTTCTTCATGAGAATCACAGATTTCAGAGATCAATTATCTGCAGTTAGTTATGAGATTGACAACCAAGAATTATTCCTAATAGCATTAGGAGGACTTCCAAATTCTTGGGAATCTTTTATTCAAGACACAAGTGCTAGATCTAAAATCCAAAAACCAGATCGACTAAGATTTGCTTGTCTTCAAGAAGAATCGAGATTAATGATTAAGGGAAAACACAAAACTTTAGATGAAGACGTTCAAGTTCTTAACACAAACTCCCATTGGAAGAGAAAGAAGAACAACAAAAGGAAAAGAAACTTTCGTGGAAAAGGACTGTCTAAACATAAGAAAGACTTGTCTCAAATTCAATGTTTCAAATGTGATCTATATGGACATTATGCGATAAATTGTCCCAAACAATCTAAACCTCAAATGTAATTTGCTAAATCTGAAAAATCAAACGAAGGACATGAATCTACGAAATATGCCTTCTAGTCAACATTGTCCAATCAAACTTCAACCAAAACTAACACTTCGATAGTTGACAACGGATCTTCAAGACACATCACTGGATATCAAGATAACCTAGAAAGCATGAAAATAGAAACAGATGAAGAACTTATAATTGGTGATGATTTTGCACATTCTGTAAATGGAATTGGGACCTACACCATCAAATTGAAATCTAGAAATTCTATTCAGCTTTCTTGAGTTCTTTATGTACTAGGTATTTAAAGGAATTTAATATCAATATCTGCACTTGAAGATGATGGTTATAGAATTGCATTCATGGAAGGTAAGGTGCTAGTTTGGCCTAAGAATTCAACCTTAAAGAAGGCTCTAACAATAGGAGTACGACAAGGACTATTATATGAGCTCTGCACTAAAACAAACTTTGCACTTGTGCATGAGACTTCAGATTCAAATGAAATAAGGCATAGAAGATTAGGTCATATCAAGTTTCGTGCCCTAACATCCATGGAGAAGTTAGTAACCGGAATGCCCAAATTAATCCATATTCACAATGAATCCTACAAAGGTTGTGCCTTAGAAAAAAACACTAAAATGTCATTCCCTCATAGTTTGAGCAAAACTAAAGATGTGTCGGAACTAGTGCACTCTGATCTATGTGGTCCCATGTCTTTACCATCAATAGGAGGGTTCCTGTACTATGTGATATTTGCTGATGACTTCTCTAGGAAGACATGGATATACTTCCTTCAAGTGCAAAGAATCTGAAGAGATTCTTTCTAAATTTAAAGCATTCAAAACAATCGCTGAAAAATACTTAGGAAAGAAAATTAAAGTGCTGAGGACAGATAATGGGAAAGAGTACACTTCTGAACTATTTAAAGAGTTCTGCAAACGTGCTAGGATTAATAGGGAGTTCATAGTCCCCTAGAATCCTCAACAAAATGGAGTTGCTGAAAGGAAAAATAAAACTGTTGTAGAAGCTGCTAGGGTTATGATTTTTTATCAAAACTTGAGTATGTCATCCTAGGCTGAAGCATCTAATACAACAGTCTATATTCAGAATAGATGTCCTCACTCATATTTGGACAATAGGACCACTAAAGAAGCATTTTCAGGAAAGAAACCTGACATAAGTCACTTAGCATATTTAAATGTCCTGTGTATGTTCATCTACCTAAGGAGAAAAGGACAAAGTTAAAACCTTCTGGAAAAAAAGGAATTCTTATTGGTTTTAATGAAACAGTAAAAGGATACAAAGTCTACGTATCAGGACAAAAACAAATAGAACTAAGTAGAAATGTCATTTTTGAAGAAGATATTGCCTTCAGAAGAGCCAAAACTTCTCATGAACTAGATACAGTTGACGTACCCCGAGAAGAGGCTCTCGCTCCTAAGATTCAAAAGGAGTACCCTAAAGAGACTTCAAATGAAATTGAGATCCTTCCTAAGACTCAATAAGAAAGTCTTGATCATTTTTAAAGGCCACTTTGAACAAGGAAAATTATACAGGTAGGAGATGGATTTGCAACACCTTCAGGGACTTTCTGAGAAAGCAAGAGACCTAAAAATTTGACATACAACGCTTTTATCTGTGAAAGTCCAAACCTGAACCTTCAAGTACTTCAGAAGCTTAAACATCAAGCCTGGAAAGATGAAATGGTGGAAGAGTATCACTCGATACTAAAAAATGATGTTTGGGATATAGTTCCTAGACCTACGAGAAAATCTATTGTGACTTCAAAATGGCTTTTCAAAGTTAAATATGTTGCAGATGGCAGCATTGAAAAACCTTGTTTTGTGGCCAGAGGGTTTTTTCAAAACCAAGGAATCGATTTTGAAGAAACTTTTCCATTAGTTGCCAAGTATAACTCAATTAGAGCTGTAATAGCTATTGCAATAGCCAAAGGTTGGAAAATCCATCAAATGGATGTAAAAACTACCTTTCTTAATGGAAAAATTGAAGAAGAAATATACTTGGAACAACCTGAAGGATTTGTGACTCATGATGCTGCCTCCAATGTATGTAAATTGAAGAGGGCTCTATATAGACTCAAACAGGCTCCCCGAGCCTAGTATGAGAGGATTGACAAATACCTTTTAAGTCTTGGATTCACCAAGAATGTGACTAATTCAAATCTCTACTTTAAGATAACTGAAGGTGATATGCTAATTCTAATTCTTTATGTTGATGCCCTTCTGATTACAGGGGAAGAACATCTCATTAATCAGTGTGAGAAAGATTTGGCTTCTGAATTCAAAATGAAGGACTTAGGAGTTCTTCATTACTTTCATGGTTTGGAAGTACGTCAGAAGTCCAGGAATATCTTTCCACATCAAAAAAAGTATACAGTTGATATTTTGAAAAGATTTGGAATGTGGGACTGTCAACCTTTGTCTACACCTATGGAAACCAACTTACGCAAGCTAAAGGAAGCAAGTGTTGAATCCAGACTAGTTAATCCCACTTTATACAAATAGATAATTGGGTCCCTAATGTATCTTGTAAATATTTGACCTGATATCTGCTATGTTGTGAATACATTAAGTTAGTTCATGTGTGAACCTCATGAGATTCATCTTGTTGTTTTGAAGCATATATTAAGGTATCTCCAAGGTACTATTGGGAATGAACTTAAATATGAGAATACTAGCTTGGAGTTACATGGATATACTTATTCTGATTGGACCGGAAGTGTAAAAGACCGGAAAAGAAAATCAGGATGTTGTTTCAGCTTAGGATCAGCTATGATTTTTTGATCTACAGAAAGCAAGCTTCAGTTGCTCAAAGTTCTAGTGAGGCAAAGTATATTGCAACAGCAATGGGAGCCAAAGAAGCAGTGTGGCTTCAAAAGTTGTTTCCTAACTTGTTTGGTGAGCCTATGAAACCTACCACTATTCATTGTGATAACCAAAGTTGTATCAAATTATCTGTGAATCCGGTATTTCATGATAGATCTAAGCATATAGAAGTTCCTTACCACTACGTAAGAGACATGGTGGAAAGAAGAGCTATTCAGTTAGAATATATTAATATAGGTGATCAAACAGTTGACATTCTCACCAAGGCTCTTCCTAAAGTGAAAGTTGATCATTTCAAAAAGAAACTTGGCTTGGTTGAAATGTAAGTTTATGAGATTGAGTCTCAACTTTGTAAATTTGTGTTATTTTAATATAGATGTTTAAAGTGTAAACTCTTTTGTCATATGTGTGACTCTATGACTCATGGGCCTACCTTATGTTCATTATTTAAAAGGTGACAATCTTTTATAATGAAATGTCGATTCTAATAATATAAGGTGACGACTTTATAATTATTAGATTACTATCATGATGAATATCATCTGACTTGATATTCATGGAAAAATCATGACAGTTAAAAGAGCATGTTGATGGATATCATGTGACTTGATATATGTTGAAGATAAATATGTTCAAACTCATGGTGGATATTATGTGACTTAATATCTATGGATATACCATGATCCTTAATGGTGGATATCATGTGACTTGATATCTATGTACACTCCATAATTGGAAAGAATATCATGAGACTTGATTTTCTATAATATATGTTAAGGCTATTACTTTTCAAATAAGGAAAACTTATATAGATGCACTTTGTCTGTAGCTTCGGTCTAACATTTCTGTGACTAACATATACGTATGTATATATGTACAACAGTATGTTGCACACACTGTTATACATATATGCATAAGTATGTGTTGTATGTATTCATTCACTGTTTGAAACCGATGACGCATATTTTCAAAGATCATTAAGGCATGATCGAAACTACTTTTGATTCCTTTGATATTTAGATCATGATTGATCTATCCTTTATATCGGGCCGCAAATTTAATGATTAGTAATACACTTAATTAGTTTGGTTTAAGTCAATAACAAATCGTAAGGATTAGTTACCTCTAAATGGGTGTGAGAATGAGTGGCCATGTCTGCATTTGGAGACATGGTCATTCATCCCCACACCCCTTCCACTTGATATATATCCAACTACCCGAAGTAAACAAGGCATCGAAATCTATTAATGCAAGCACTTCAAAGGATCGAACGAAATTCTAAGTTCAATAATATCGTTTTATCTCTACACGAACTTCTACAGATTCTGGAACCAAATCAATCCATTGGCATTAGTGATCATACCTACAACACAACTATGCATCAATCTGCAAATTAATAAAATCTGGTAAGAAACTTTACAAAAATGGTTGCTCTAACCTCCTACACTTAGCAAGCTACGAATTTTGACTCACTTCTTGCAAGGATCAAGTCAAGATTTGAAGTCTATTTAACACTTATCTTGCAATCTTTTTAAATCCAAGAAATCTCTTTGATTGTATTTTTAGATTTTTCGCAAATGTTTAAAATGAATTCTTCTCTTGCCTCTTGATAAAAGGTTATGGTTCCTTGTTAGTTTTCATCAAGTATTTGTTGTATATATTTGTTATGTTGTGTATACATGTCTCATCATTTCCATTTTTGGATTTGCATTCGTTTTGTAAATGTAAAGTTGCTTCTTCTATTTTTCTATCTACTTCTCAAAGTTGCATACGAAAAGTCCCACTTACTTGCATATGCAGGCGGGGGCAATATCTCATTCTAGGGAAAAGGCACGCTCGTTATTTTCCATCATGTGAATGCAAGTATATATCCCACCATCATACATTTCATAAACCTCCATATGACTTCCCTATGGTTGAAAAAGAATTTCCCACATGCTTGCCAGATACATAATATAACTTACACATGTTATAAGCATGCTATGTTTCCATTCCACTATGTTTATTCCTCATTTACGCATTTTAAAGCTTGTTGTTCGAATGTGTAATGCACCCAGAAAAACCTATTTTGGGTTTTTCTACTCATTTTTGAGTCATTTCAAGCTTAACCCATTTGCTCATTCACTCTCAGCGATCATCCCATACACTTTCCCTATTTATACTTTGCCCAAATCTATGTTTTTACACATCAAAAGTAAGAAATGGACCCATCTATGCTTGAAATAACATACATTGTTTTTTCTAGAAACTCAATAATGACAACATGCATAACCCTAGACATGCAAAAAAGAAAGAGGAACGTGAAGCAAGAGTGATCACTTAATGGAGATTAAAATGATCACTTAATGGAGATTAAAATGAAATGAGAGAATAATTGAATGCATAAAATATTTCCAAAATGGAGATGAAAAGAAACATGTGTTTTTCTAGAGACAATCACCATTACACTACAAAGCAAGCAAGGATGAAAGCTCATGTTTCAGTTCAAGAGCTTACACTACACCCAAGCACTTTGACCATTGAGCATCCTATAGCAACAAGAAGACAAAAAATTACTGATGAAATAAAAGTTGTGTCTTGTCAAGAACTTGGATTATTTTCATCACGTATCATGTATTTGTGATTGACAAATTACATGTAATGGAAAAACAAGATGTAATTGCATATGATAGTATCACGTGCAAAGTTGTAACATGTAATCAAGTTGCAATCGCCTCAGACATGCAACTTTGAATAAGTCAGAGAATAAATCAAGGTGGTTAAGGATTTCCCCTTTTCCCTGCACCCTTCTCTCTCCTTTTTTCTTATATAAAGGAGGGAGCTCATTGTAAATAATCATCTTTTGGCAAAGCAAGTAAATTTTGTCAGTTTATATGTGCACTAAGACTTTGTGCTTGGATTTAAATCTAAATTGCTATCAATAAAAGAGGGAACTTGCTTTCAAACTTTGTCTTGACTCAAGGTGCTATGTAACAACATTTTCTGGATATTGATTGTGAGTTTCGAAGCTTTGATCAAGAGGGATTTGAATTTAATCGTGTAGATTTGAGCGGCCTATTGCATTCAAAGCCAATTTGAACTTTTGAGGTCTTAGTGCTGCAGGAGGACAAATTGTAATTGATGGTAGTGGTTGTGATCACTTAGAGTTGAAAACTTTGGGCTTCAATTGTAAGTGTTTTATTGAATTTGAGAGTATCCAGTAAGAGACTTTGTGCCTTATAAGTTATTTTTCTTGAGTCTTCATTTGAGACAAATGCAGAAGACTTTGGGTTCCTATTTTTGTTTCACAAAATACAAAAAGTAAATTGCTGCCCCTGGTGTTGTTCTTACGTCAATTCCAAGGTCACCAGTTTTATAGTAGCAATAAGGCACTTTTTGTTAAGTTGGAAAGTTATAGTTGTATGCAAATCATTCCTGAAAAAAGAGGAATTGATCAAGAGAACTGTCATTTCTATAATTTCAATTAAGTTCCTATTGAAGTCACCTACGGTAAGAAGGGAGCCTCCCCTATTGCTGAAAGGAGAGAGAGATATAATGAAATGTTGCCTAAAGTCGCAATTTTGTGTCATAGTCAGTGATGTACTAAAATTTTAGCCAACACATATCAAAAACTTGATTATCTAAATAAGCTAAACATTGAGTAAATTCAAAAAAAATATTTGGTTTGAGATAATACACTACCAATGACATGAAAGTGGTTTTTGAGATTTACTAGAATTTTAAGGGATTTTTTTATTGAAGTCATCGAGAGAGTTATTAGATTCTTAAAAAAGTGTGTTTCTCGTTATTGTAAGCAGAAATTCAAATGGTTTCCCTTAGCAAATACATACTTTGATTTTAATAAAAACCAATTTCTCCTTGAGCTGAATTAAGAGAAATCAGATGTGATATGTTGAAATGTGTGTTCTTGTGTCCTGAATCTCCTAATGCATCAAGCCAAGTGAAATACGATGGAAATGACAAAACAAAGCAACAAATAACAATAGCTAAAATGAATAGCAATCTTCAATTAACATCAAATTGACCTGCAAGTACAAATTACGAATTGCAACAGACATGCCTCGTTACTGGCCTTATTCCAAATCATCACTAACAGATATATTGGCTCTCCTATTACCAACTTACTTCCTAACCCCCCTCAAAAAAAAACCAAGAACTACTACCCTACCTATATCCAAGATTATCAGGAACAAGTCAACATATCCAATCAACAATCTTCAAGATAAAGGAACATATTACAAATAATAAAGGTCGGGTCCCAAATCCATATGAACACCCTCAGTAGGATGCACCATGAAGTGCGAACACACAAGAAAGACGGCCACATGTATAAGAATATAGAATAATGTGTCATAAGCTTTGCCAATCGTGAAACACAATCGCAAGCCAATTCAAGTCATCCTAGCCATTAGAACAAGGAACCAAATATACGAATAAACTAATCATAAGATAACTTCAACTAGAATTAATGGATTCAGCTATGAAGCAACACATAGGTTCTTCGTGATGTCTAGGACACAACATAAGGATCACATAAGAAAATGAGCCAATTGGAACGATTGCTACCTAGAACACAGAAAGTATCCAACTGGAATAGAACAACAGACAAACACAAAGGAAATCGTTTTGGGTGATGCAAGACTATCAATGGTACAAGGATGCTCCAGCATCATAACCTTACATGCTGCCAAAATTATGTCTTTATATGTTTGATTGTGACTTCATGTTTTACTCTTCTTGGCAAGGAGGTCGCTATTTGAGATCATATACTCAAGAGGGGTTTATTTCTCCTATTCACATAAAGTTTGGCAAATGTAGCTCCACTTGATACATTGAGATATTACTTACTATGATGTAAAATGGTTGTATTGAACTTCTAAAATAATATATCTTTGGATCATCTTTCATATTTGAGAAAAGATACATTGTGCAATCTTGTTAATTGGAGAAATTGTAAATGTATGCATTTTAAAATAGATAGCAGCATGAAGCGTTCCCTAGGAGAAGAGTGTTGTAATGTGTTTCTTGTTTTTCCAATTTTTGTGAAAATTGTAAACAAATAATCATAGACATTGCCCAACTTGAGATTTAGTTATAATGAAGCTCAATGATTATCATGTGACATGTTAGCGTTGAGCAGCCTTGTTGGTTAGATAGACTAAAGCTTCAACTCCTCACGGTTCAAGATTTCAAAATTTATATTCAAAAATGTATTTTGGAGAGTTTATCTTAATTAAACCTAGGTTTGCAATAAAATTAATGTGTCTACATAATATACCACTTTCATTAGTAGATGATGATTGTTAATGAGTTGAAATAACTAATTTACCAATCTTGAAACCTCACTAGGTCAAATAAAAAATGTTACAAAAAATCCTTTACAAATAGCATCCAATAACTTCCAACTGTTCAAACCATGTATCTGCACTTTCTATGTCTATCCCATTTTTAGGTTTTTAAATGCATGGGTCGCTAGACTGTAGAAGATATCAATGCATTGAAGAATTAAGAAAATTAATGCAATTATGTCTAAGGACTTCTAAAGTAGGAGCCCTGAGTTAATTGTTTATTTGTCATTGGTAATTCTAAGATCAATAAAGTAAACATGTTCTTAGATCCTTTTCCTTTAACATAATCATTTAGCAAATAATGACATATTGAAATTGTAGTAGTAATTCTATATTCAATAGTGAAAACAGACTTACAATATATAGGCAATTATGTTACATTATAAAAGAAATAAATATATACAAAAGTCAAAAATAGAAACTACCTAAACAAACTCAATGACTATCTTACAAGCATTATAGTATTTTGATACCCTCCCTTAATGATCATTGTTCTAACCACCCTTCTCTTCAAAACACTCTATAAAACAAGCTTATTGCTTAGGCCCTCCCTAAATTTGCAACATTCCTAGAAATGACCAAAATAACCACATTTCATCTAACCCAGTGATCATAACTTGCCACGAGTCAAGCGATTTCTAGCAATTTGTAAACCAACGATTTGTTGGCGGGTTTATATGACCTAGATTCATTACTTGACAAGTCATGGGTCATGGCCCACATGACTCACTAAGTAAGGCAACATATCATGCCATGACATGTCAAGTCCATTGCTCATGACCCCAACGCTGCAATCCGGGTTGGAGTTGCCAAAAAAAACATAAAGTGCTTACCTTTTTTAATACATATTTTCTATTTTATCTAAAAAGACATTTTGGTTGCTTGTTATGAAATAAGAGAGGAAAAGTGGTAAAGTGAGAAAAATATGAGGCCTTAGATTTGCAACCGACAGGGAAGAAGAGCATCAAGGATTCCACAAATCACATTGCTAAGGACATAGGTTTGCATTGAGAGCCAGGAGTCCACAACAATTATTCCAAGACTTCTCAACTCATTTGAAAGAGATTAAGTGTTCAATTTTGTAGATTTTGTTGGTTTTCTTTTGTATGTTATGGATTTTCCATTTTTTTGTTAACTTTTTTTTAACTTTCGAAATTTTGAATGTTTTATATTACAATATAAATTTTGTACTTCAATGAGTGAAGTAGAATAATAGAAAACCGTAGATTTTTTAAGGAAACAATGTAAACATGTATTTATAATTTTTTTTAAATGTAAGGTTTGCTGATTTTTCTAAAATACAATGCACAAATGGTAATTGTTAATGATTGTAGCTTTGATCAGATGATTCCAATCGATAAAATAAAAAAATTAAATGGTCCATAGGCCTTAAACATTTGATATCTATCTTTCACTATTATTATCATGGAACACTATTATTAGTGATAATGAATTATTAAGTAGATATAATACGTGTATACTATATAAATTTGATATATTATACATATATACTAGGTTGCCGGTTCGTGGTTCGGTTCTGGGTTCGGGTTCGAGAACCGGTTCGCTGATTCGACGAAATTTTGTAAAGGGGTTTGGGTTCATTTGGGTTCGTTAGTACAAAAACATGTAAAAATTTAAAATATATATATATATATATATACATTTTTATGAAGCATGAGTTAAAATTAGAATGTAGCATAGTACCATAAACACATTTAAAACTTTAAAACAGCATAAACAATAACATATCAATGTATCATGGTGAGCATACCATCATATAGTAACATAGTTCAATCAACTTCAACATCAAAGATGAAAGATTCAAAACATTTAAAATGGTGTCATTGTTTCACGTTCAAGTGTCATTGTTTCACGTTCAATGTTTAACAGTAACTAATAGAATGAAAATCTATTAAAATTCTGAATTTCTAGTTCTAAGTTCTTCATTCTTCATCTTCATCTTCTTCATATTCATCTTCTTCATCTTCTTCTTCATCTCCTCCTTCGCCTATGCTATTACTTGCACCAAGGCCAATGGGATCAGCAGCAGAATCAACAATGGTATTGACATCAAAGTCATCAAAATCATCAATTGTAAGCGCAGTAGTGGAAGCATCCAAGTCCGCAATCTCTGCATCTACATCCCACTTCTTTGTCTCCCCTTCTTTGTATTCTTGACTCTTGTGCGAAAGAAGGCGCAAGTTGTTATGCACAAATACCAGGTTCTCGGCTCTTTTTGATTGCAACCTATTGCGCTTCACCAAATGGATGAAACAATAGGTGCTCCAATTTCTTTCTGATGCAGAAGAACTAGCAACCTATAAAGACAACATAAGGTAGGCAATTAAAAAGGAATTAATTCAATCTTATTAAAAAATTCTTTTGAAGATAAAGTGAGCTAATTAAAAAATAAAATAAAACTTACTTGTGATATAACTTTGATTGCAAGGGGCTGCAATGTTTGGAATTTTTGGCCATGGAGGTACCACCAACCATGAGCATGCTTCTTGAACCGATGACGAAGAACATCATTACTTAGACCTGTAGCATTGACAAATGCTATGAACTCATCCATGATTAGATCTCTTATATCATCATCAGGAAATATTCTTCTAAATGCTGCCTGGTACCCCTCAGACACTTCCATATCTCTATATGGTGGCAACCTTCCTGGTAGATCACAATATTGTGAGCTATAGTATTTGGGGGTCAAGGCATAGGCAAGCAAATGTAATGGAGTGGTCATTTTGTTCCATCTTTCATTAATAATTTTTTGCACTTGTTTGAAAAAGGTCTCTTGCGGATCTTGCTCCTGCTCATTTATAACTTGCCTGATCTTCTCAATCATTGAGTCTATGCCATCATAGATCTCTCCAAGGCAAGGCCTATCCATGTCAGTGTACCTAAGCATGCTCATAATGGGCTCGGTGATCTTAAGGAGATATTCCACACGTTCCCACCATGAGTCAGCCAATAGCCTATCCTTTATTTTGTTTGCCCTTTCAGTGTTCTTTTGCTTCCATACACCCCAATTGTTGCTGATTACCATACCTTGAAGTGCATCTTTCGCTTGCACAAGTCGTCTTAAGACGATTATATGTGCTGCAAAACGGGTCTCAACAACCTATGACATAAATTAGAGCAAAAAACAACTATTAGATACATATTTTAGAAAACTAAGAAAAGTATACACATTGGCAATTGCACAAGTAAAATATGAAAAATCAAAAATTGTCAAATATTAAAAATTAAATTACTAATTTGAGTTCAAGTTCATTTACCTTCAATAGCTCCAATTTTGAGTAGTTCCTGAAAAGAGATTGAGTCATGTGGTGGTTTGTGACAAACATTTGTATGTCCTCAGCCTCTTCATACATTGTTTTGATCCACTCAATTTGGTTCCCAATCTTTTTTAGCATAAGATTGAGTGAATGGACTGCACAAGGTGTCCAAAAGATATGTGGATATCGTGATTCAACCAACAAACCTGCTGCTCTACAATTCTTTGCGTTGTCTGTTATGACTTGGACAACGTTTCTTGCTCCCACTTGTTCAATGGCCTCAATTAAGATATCAGCAATAAATGGCCCATCTTTTACTTTGCCCTCACAATCCACCGCTTTCAGAAACATTGCCCCTTTAGGGGGCACCGCAAGGACATTGATCAAGGGACGGTTCCTAGAATCCTTCCAGCCATCTGAAACAATTGTCACCCCTGTCTCAACCCATGAGTCCCTTATGGGCTTCAATTGATTTTCAACCCGTTGGACCTCATCATCCAACAAGGTGGTGCGAACTTTCTCATACCCGGGGCCACAATACCCTTTTAGAGCTTCATTGGCACCCCTCAACATGTCCTTCCAA
This sequence comes from Cupressus sempervirens, assembly GCA_028749045.1. Classification (NCBI taxonomy): domain Eukaryota; kingdom Viridiplantae; phylum Streptophyta; class Pinopsida; order Cupressales; family Cupressaceae; genus Cupressus; species Cupressus sempervirens. Next base: position 1,048,942,430 of record CM053785.1, read on the forward strand.
AACAGAGAGCGAACAACATTAAAAAACAACCCATTTGTATAGAGGCATCTTCCCACCTTAATGTCAGCAATTTCCCGGGCCTTGTTTTGAAAAGAAGTTTCTATTGGCCCCTTTCTTTTGTGTACAATGGGGATAGATTCAGTGTCAGTGTCCATTGTAGTATTGAAGAAGGGGTGGTCTTGTACAATAACATCTGAGGGGGCCTGCATTCCCTTAGCTTTTTTACTTTTATTGCTACTACTACCAAGTTCTATTGCCCTGCGTCCTTCTCTCTCTTCTGCTGCCTCATGCTCTTCAATATATTTTAACACAGTGTGATTTGGTATAGGGACACCATTTTTGCCAGGGCATTTCTTGACTCCTCTTCCAGCATAACCACATAGATGGCCTACCACACGATAATAAGAACTATTTCTTTCTACATCACATCCTCGACATCTCCAACGGAATGCACCACCTCCTGGAATGGGTTTTATAATGTCTACATACTTCCATAGAGGAGAATTGGAGTTGGTTTCCATTCTTTGTTCGGTGTTGCCTATTGATGAAGAGGTAGATGACATTAATTTCGAACCTTTCCCTATGGCAAGAAATTACTAATTAGATATATGTTCATAATCTATATGCAAGAAAATGACGAATTTTGAAATAATGGAAAAGATTCAAGAACTTAGAACATATGAAGATTGAAAGAGGAATGAAATTTTTTTGGAAAAACTAGAACAAAACAATAGTAAATAGAATAAGATCTTACCTTTTGGTCCTTTTCCAGCCATTGCAAGTTTGCAAATGTGTATAAATGATGCACAAACACTTCAAGAACACCAACAAGTATTCCTTCAAACTCCTCCTTGCACAGCCGGATGCTTTCTCAAAAACTTATGTGCTCTCCTTCAAGGCAAAACAACCTATTTAGAAACATCAAATGACTATGAGAGAGCAAAAAACCATTTCATAACACCTTTTTAGGGTACGTGGACTCCAAAAATTATAAAAAAATGCAAATAAGTCAATTTATTTCCTCGTCCATGGGCGGGTTCTTGGTTGGGTTCGAACCTGGTTCGATTTTTCCAGCCTGGTCCGCTCGGGTTCGAACCAGTTCGAACCAGGATTCGAAAATCGAACCCTGGTCGAACTGGACCAAAATCTCGAACCGGTTCGAACCAGTTCGAGGTCCGGAGGTGGGGGAGGGGTACCCGTGTAACTTAGCATATATATATATATGAGATATAATATACATATTTATTATCTATATATAAATTATTATTAATCATGAATATACATTTGGGATATTTATCTATATATTAACTTAACTAATGTGAGTTAAGATATTAACAAGAGACATGTCTCAACTGGAGATTTGTCTCTTTATATCATTTACACGTTCATTGAAAGAGTAACTTGAAACATACAGAAATCAATAAGTGGTATTACAAGTTATAACAGCAACATATCAAATAGAATCAGCACATACATCTAAAGAAAAAAAGTGATAAAAATTCGAAATTCTTGTTTCATATAAAGCAAACTAAAGTTAACATAGTATCAGAGACAAAGCATATTCAAACTTCTAAGAATCTGAATGGTTTGATTTTCTGTTGAATTGAACGAGCCACAATTAATACAAGGTTTGTAATTCAAGCATACCAAAGAGGCAAAAAAAACATTTCGAGAAGTTCTTTGTTAATTTTCCTATTGGGAGATTCATACTCTTGTCTTTCTAGTTCAAGGCGGAAACTTTGTTTCAATTTCATAGTCCTGTCAGTTATGGGCGTCGATAGGTGGACATTACATCCTTTCTTCATCACAATATGAAATCTATGTTGATATACTAATGATGATGGCAGCTTAGTAGAGACATGTAGATCAAAAACATTAACATTGGAATTCAAAATCACTATAATATGAAATATCATATTTTGTTTCCAAAGATCAATCGAGGACAAGTATAAACAAGAACCTTTTCAAAAGGAAAGTAACAAACCTTCTGAAGCCAAATAAAATTCATTCACAAGAGGAATACAAGGTGATATTTATGGAAAGTCTTAGATGAACGTAGAATATGGAATTATCGTAAAAGATCATTTGTTGATTAATCGGCACCACATCCGGTCACATATTGAAGAGCTAATATAGATGCGAACATCTATAAAGTTCACATGCTAGGATTTGGGTGTGGATGACTATCCTCCTCACACTTACAATCAAACTCCATCTTCTTTCATTCATTTAGCAATATACATGAAGGGAAATTAGAGTAAAACAAAGTGATACTGGGCAAACATCATAATATGAAATAAAGTGTTTGGAATAGTGCCAAAAATGATGAATTTGTATATGTATAGGTAGTTTAATAGACTTTCGAAAGATTGCCTCCTAAAGGGATCTAGCAAAGGTTAATGTTATGCAATATGGAATCTATCAATTTTTATTGTCGTGGAGTTTGATATATTGACCAAACAATGGAAGAACCACCGACTAGATAACTAAGATATATTACCAAACCCACTTCTTTCAATGCAAATTTGACGCGCATCTTTCGTTAATTACAAAGATCAACTTCATTGATATCCATCGAGTCATTAAACAAATTTACCTATTGAATTATAGATCGTTGCAAATGTAAAAGCATTGCCTAATTGTATGTGTTTTCCAAAGGTAGTGATCTCTTATATTTATATTGGAAATGAGCCAAGAAGAGACGTGTCACTTCATGGGACATGTCTATACATTATTATGTAATTAATATAATGACAACCAAAAGTTTATAGTTATATGAATCATTATTATATTAATTTGTCTCAATATATATTTATTTATTTATTTATTTATTTATTTATTTATTATATCTCACATGATATTAATTAAATAAATATATAATATCTTCAATAGTTTAGACTCGTAGGTTTATCCAACTAAAGATACCCAAAAACAATAACCCCCTCTTAGCTAGGAAGGATAAACACATTAATTTGATATTACCTCAATGTAACATCAAGGATGGAATGTTTAAGAATATATTTGATCAGAAGATACCCACCATAAGATATCATCTCACAATATCAAGAGTAGTGGCCTCAGAATATCACCTCACATGATATTCACCAAATATCTAAGTAATGGCCTCCTAAATGTTGAGTTGCAAGATATGCATTAAGTACTCTAGAGTATGTAATGTCCCCAATTTTGTCAGCATTGGAGTTCCCAAGGATTAGCCTATTATTGTGATCCTCGTACGCTAATTATTGTGGATAGAGAATCTTCCGAGGCAGTGGTTTGGCTTGGGAGGGTCTTGCGTTCTCCATGATTCAATAAACTGCAAGTTGATCTTCATTTGACTCAAATTGAACTTCATTTGGGCTTAGATTTGCGTACTTACTATTTGTGGCAAGTTGGGTGTTGATTGAGATAGACCCTTTCTATTTTTTGAAAGTGCATTTGGTCACATGGAGAAATAATAGCTATAACTCCTATTTCAAACAACATATTTAAATGATGAGTATTTTGAGAGTTATTATATTTTTAATAGCCAAATTAGTATTAAATTATTAAATGGTTTATTATAACTCATTTATTATATTTTGGGAGTCATCATTGGAATGGAGCCATTAATTATATGCCTAGGCCAAGTATTAGATATTTAAAGTGAAGTTGTGTTGGAAAGTTTCAAGAGCTGAGTTCTTTTGAGAAACTTTCACAATTTTAGAAGTTGAGTTCTTTTAGAAACTTTTATCAACAAAGCATTATAAATATGAGCTCATTTCAATGGAAAAAACAAGCTTGGATATTTATTTGCTTTGTTGCCTTTGGATATTTATATGCTTTGTTGCCTTTGTGGCTTTTTTTGAGGTCCTGAATTTTGATGCCCTTGCTGAAGTATAAAGGTTTGATTTTGAAGTATGAAATCGATTTCCTCATACTTTGCTTATTGTGGCTTAAGAAGAGAATTTGCTGGTGTTGTATCCATTACCACCGCTGAGGAGGGATTAGTGCTGACAAAAATTGTTTGGACTCAAGAGAATTTGCTATTGTTGATTGAACATTTAAAAACTGGGCAATAATTTTCATCTGCATATTTGGTGTCTCCTTTACTGTGATACCTGAAACTGATTAGGCATTGCTAGGGTGAAACTGGTGATTGTGAAATCTGTTTGAGCACCAGTATATCTGTTTGTTAGGTATTGGTTTTTCTGGAGTATTTGCAAGGCATTCTTTTCCATCAAGCTGTTGGATTTCTTGCATTCTTCTGAGCTAATTTATAACCACATTTGGGTCCTTAATCATGGAATTTTGGGCGCTTGAATACTGATAATTCTGGGCGATATCATTGAGCCTGTGATTGAGCTGCGTTCAACTCTGGGCTACGGTTTGTTAAGACTAAGTCTGCAAATGTGAGTTGCAAACCCACTGTTGTGAGTGATTCCTCAGTAATGTGAGGCCTAGTCTTGGGCAGCGTCATTCTTCTTAGTGTCTGCAATGGGAGTTGATGAAGTTGACGGAAGCAATTGAGGAGTTGCAGCCTGTTAACACGTTTTTGAAATTATATTTTGCAATTAGCATTTCACTGCTATGCTAAGGAGTGATCAGGTTCAGCTTAGTTTGTTAATGAATGAAATCTCCATTGTCTCTTTCATCTGATTTAGCATATCAGAATTTGCAAATCAAAGTTAATTTGTGAGCGGGCATATTGGTAGAGTTTTTCATTCAGCATTTAGTTCCAGTATTTAGATTTGAATGTATTTAGTTTGCAAAATCATACATGCCTAAAAACGCAAAAAAGAACATACATTCCAACATCATATTCAGTTATAAAAGAGCTTGCTTGTCAAGTGTTTGACAAAATGTTAGACAACTGATTTTAACTTTAAAATTGGACTTGTTGAGTTATAATCTGGTCAGGGTTATTGCAGAGTAATTGCCTCTTGAACATTAAGTCGCATAATATCAAAGTAATGAGACTCGAACTCTGCTTTGACTCGACAAGGGCAATTTGACTCATGACCCCGCTCAAACTCGGTCATGACTTGGCAATGACTCGGTGAGCCAAGGTATATTAAAAGAAATATCTTATTGAAATATAAAATATTTGATGACTTGACGGGTCAAGGTCACGGGTCCTTTTGACCTAGCAGGGGTAACCCGACTCACCAACTCGGATGACTCGAGTGACTTGTGGCGAGTCTTGTTACTATGCATAATATTCATTAAGTACTCTTGAGCAATGGCCTCCTAAACATCAAGTTGCATGTCATTCACCAAGTACTCAAAAAAAATTCATAAAGTATGTGTACGCATATCCTCAATGATACTTATCACAAGAACATTTATGGTTTGTTTAAGGAGCTTAATCCACCATGCAAGATATAATCTATCATGATCTGTTTGGACATCATAAGATATCCATCATAATAGAAGATTAAGTTATTATAAGATCGTCACCCTTCCATAACTTCTATAGATAAAAGTGATAATCATTTGGAAGTCGTCACTTCCTCATGATGTACACAAGGGGCAAGCGCATTAAAATCATACAATCACATACATGGAATTTTAGACTCCCTCTAAATATCAATCTTCTGAGCTCTTCATCCAATGTTGCCTCTGATAAGTGTCAGGCTCCCTTTGAATTTGACATCAATCTTCTTTTTCTTGTAAGAACATCCTCAGAGAGGAAGAAAGAGAGCAAGGAAAATAGCTCTTAAAGTACGTATAGAAATACAAATAAGAGATTAACTACAAAAGTAAATAAGGGTAGTTCTCAAGATATAATAATCAAAAAATACTTATCTCACCTAGTTTGGAGATAGTATCTTTAAAAATAGCTCCTCTTCATGAGGCACTTGGATTACTCATATGTTGGCTTCTCATAGAGACTTCATTTCAACTTCTCTATATAAATATAAATATCTTATTATATTCCCACATAACTTGATGGGCTTCTTATATTGAATCTGCTCCATTTAATCTCCACTCAACAGTAGGTCCCTTTTCTATTCACGTGGCATGTGAAATCACTGATGAAAACCTATAAGTTTGTCACTTTTAAAATATGGGCTCAATTGTTTTATTTCCTTCTTTTGCCCATCCTACAACGCCATATTTTGACTTCATTTCATATCGCACCCTAGTTTGTAGTGGGCCACCTTCTCACGTGGCCAGCTCTATGCATTATGATTTTTCGCCACCTTTGTATTTCTTTCATACCCGTATCGTTGACATGGCATATGTTCGACCACTTTATGTGTTTAATTTGTTTTGGATGGCCATGTTCGATAGCAAACAAGTTTGGGAGAAGCTACTAAACACAATGACATCTCTGGTAACAGTGGCTTGGTCCTGACACACGAGGATAGTTTAATGCAAAGCAGCATCATCAAGTGGAATCAAGGGAGCTTCCTCATTCTTCCAGGAGCCCCAGCTGGACACACAAGTTCATTCAATCTTGGAGGGACAAATGGCAATTTACCCACAAACATTCTGAGCTTCTCACAAGCCAACGGACCACCTACAGGAGGAAACTACATCTATGTGAATGCCAAACAATATAAAAGAATAATTAGGCGGAGAAAGATACGAAAGTTTAAAAATGCAAAAAGAGGGAAGCTTGCAACTTTACTTCCGAAACCAATTCCATAAACCCCAAATAGTGCAAGAGAGGGGGAACAAAGTCTGAGGCTGATTGAAATCTCTGAAACAATTAAGCGATTTGATAATATCAGAGATATTAAAGGTAAAGGGAAGACAAATAATTCTCAGGCGATAGACACAGTGGAGGATGGGCTGCCAAATAATTACAGCCCCACAAGGAAACCTATGACATGGTACCCAGACATCTTTGTGAATGATTTGGTAGATATGAAGGAAAGGGTGTGGGCACTTGAAAAGAGGAGCCAAATAGAAAGTATCACAATGAAAAGAGTTACTAAGGATAACTGGAAGCTGGCAATGCAAGTCAAGTCACTTAGGGAACAAATTCAAAAATTGCAATTTAATATGGAAAAAGGAGAGTATGAATTAATATTGTTAAAGAAAGAAGTAGGGGAAAAGAGGACAGCAGCAAGTACTACGGGAGGAAAGGCTATGGAAGGAGACAAAACCTGCAAATGAAAAATATACAAGATGTCATGGCCAATATGGAAATAAAAGAGAATCAACTTAAAGAACAAATCGAAGAAGTTAGATCATGGGCTAACATAGTAAAGGGGCCAGCAACCACTTCTATTGACAACATAGAAAAACAAGTTCAGAGGCAGATTAGAGAGGAAAAGAAAAGAAATGAGAAAGCAGCGAATATCGTCATCAAAGGGCTACGAGACTATGGAGAACAAGAGAAAACAACAGATTTAGTTAAAGACTTTTTTAAAGACCAATTAGACTGGCATGGAACAACCATACAAGCACAAAAAATCGGAAAATGGATTAGAGGAGGCAAAGACAAACATGTTAGAGTGACAATGAGGAATATAGGGGACAAAAACAACATTTTCAGCAAGAGGAAGTTACTTAGAGGTACACACATATATCTTGACGATGACCTCACCGTAACTCAGCAGGGAGAAAGGAGGAAGGAATGGGAAAAAGTGAAAACGGCAAGTGGGCGTGGCGACAAAATGGCAAAGCCCAAATCAGCGACAAAATTGTTAGAGTAAATAATTATTTATTTATTTACTAATTATTTATTCTATTACTTAAGCTTACTTAGGTAAATGCATGTAGTTAATAGTTGTAGAGATAAGTTGTTGACAAAATGAGAGTTTGTTCCCTTCTAGCATGTTCCATCTTTTTGTGAAAAGTGTGCTTAGTTGTCAAACTTATCTTCTACCACCTTCCAAGCTTGTTCTACCAAAAAAAAAAGGCATATGCATTTGTACCTGATGCTCAGAGGAAAGCAATGGAACCAAAGAGCCGACCATTGATTTTTGTTCGCTACTGCGAGGATGTAAAGGCTTACAGGTTATTTGATCCTGATTCCAGAGAGGTCCTATTTCAACAAGATGTCCAATTTGATGAGAGCCCTCCTACAGTACATTCCTCGCCTCCAGCGACTCCTTCAACTCCCACTACTCCCTCTTCATCTCCACTTTGTTCCACGGATGATGAGGATGATGATCATGGTGATCCCGATTTACCTCCGCCATAGGATCCTCCCCAGATGCCTAAATGGGCTCAAGCTACAGTTGAGGCTGCAGGATCTCTAGCTGGTGACCCATCCACTTCCCGTCGCACCCGTTCTCACACTACAAGTTCCAATCTTCTCAGTCATGCTATTAGTGTTGATCCTCAGACATTTGCGGAAGCGACAGGACATTCTGAATGGGACAGTGCAATGGAGGAGGAATATTCTTCTTTGATGAAGAATCACAGATGGGATATTTGTCCTCTTCCCAAGGGGAGAAAGCTAGTGCGTTGTAAGTGGATTTATCGCACTAAGTATGTTGTTGATGGTTCTATTGATAAGCATAAGGCTCGTCTTGTTGCGAAGGGTTTTTCACAGGTTGAGCGTGTTGATTATTCCCAAACATTTGCCCCTGTCACCAAGATGAATTCCATACACCTTATCTTATCCCTCGCAACTTCACAGGGATGGTCAGTTTATCAGATGGATGTGAAGAGTGCCTTCCTGCACGATGATATCACAAAGGAAATTTATATGGAGCAGCCTCCAGGTTTTGTGCAGGATCCCACCTTGGTTTGCAGGCTTCGACGTTCATTATATGGTCTCAAGCAAGCCCCCAGGGCTTGGTATGAGAAGATGAACTCATTTCTGCTGTCTACAGGCTTCACTCGCTGTCATTCTAATCCCACAGTGTACATTCAGCGTCTTGGTGATGACATTTTGATTCTTGTTTTGCATGTTGATGATCTTATCCTTACAAGTAGTTCGTCATCCATGCTCAAGGATGTTAAGTGTGCACTGATGGACGAATTCGAGATGACTGATCTTGGTTTGCTGCACTACTTTCTTGGTCTTCAGATTCATCAGTCTCCTACTGGCATTTTTGTGTATCAGCAGAAGTATGCTCTTGACATGCTTCGTCGCTTTTACATGCTTGATTGTAAGGCTGCTCCTACACCATTTCAGTCAAGTGTCACTTTGTCTACCTCCTGCTCCTCACCTTCAGTGGATGCTACTTTGTATCAACAGTTGGTTGGCAACCTGTTGTACCTGAAACACACGCGCCCTAATCTTTCTTTCGCGATTGGCCTAGTCTCTCGATTTTCTCAAGAACCTCATGAGAGTCATTGGCACGCTACTAAGCGTATTCTGCGCTACATTCAGGGCACACTTATGTATGTCATTCACTATACTACAGGGACTCCACACATTGTTGGCTATACTGACTCTGATTGGGCCGGTGATGTTGATGATCGCAAGTCTACTTCTAGCTTTGTGTTTTGCCTTGGCTCAGGTCCTATCACATGGTTGTGCAAGAAGCAGCATGCTCGAGCACTTTCCTCTACAAAGGCTGAGTACAGGGCCGCAGTTCTTGCTAGTCAGGAGGCTTTATGGCTTCGTCAGTTGATGACTGAGTTTGGATTTCCTCCTGATCGTCCCACTATTTTGTGGTGCGATAATCAAAGTGCCATCCATATTTCTTGCAACCCGATGGAGCATCAACATACCAAACACATTCAGTTGCATATGCATTTCATCCGTCAGTTGATCCAAGATGGTGTTATTGCATTGGAGTACATTCCTACCGCCGGTCAAGTTGCAGACATCTTCACTAAACCTTTTGCACGCCACGCTATCTTCAATTGCGGTCTATGCTCGAGGTTACGGAAGTTGTCCTTGGGGGGACTGGTTGAGGCCTTCCTTCCTTCACTTCATGTTTTTTCAGCATGTTGGTTTTACCTCTTTTTGGAGGAGGGTTTTTCCCATGGGGTTTTCCTTCTTTCTCCGTTTTCAGAGGTTGCATTTTCTTGCATTGTACATGGGTACCTAACATGGCCTTATTGCCGAGACCCATCCTGCATTTCATCTTAGTTTTTGTGAGCTGAAGGCATTCCCCTAAGTTGCGCTTAAGGGGGGGTGTTAGAGTAAATAATTAATTATTTATTCTATTACTTAAGCTTACTTAGGTAAATGCATGTAGTTAACAGTTGTAGAGATAAGTTGTTGACAACACAGCAGTTTGTTCCCTTCTAACATGTTCCACCTTTTTTGTTTACCGCATAGGTTAATTAAAAATTGCACACAGATAATGAACATGAACAGCAAACAGCAAAACTCTTATTATTATTCGCATATGCCCACAGTACATTATACTTCGATGGTAAGATATGATCTGATCTCATGAATACAATGCTTCCTGAAGGAGTTATAAATACTTTCCGAAGAACTTTCCCGAAGGAGTCCATCGGCCACATACAACATGTCGCTACATAACAAAAACCTTTCCGAAGGGACCTGTCGGCCGATACACAATTTCCTTTCCGAAGGGACCTGTCGGCTGATACACAATTTCTACCGATGACATCATCCCCCCCAAAAAGAAAAGTAGTCTCTTGACGACAATAGAACAATACTCAAACAACAAATACAACAATATTGATCTGCCACATCACTTTCACATTCATCCCGTTGCATCTTTGCTAACACAATACTGACTCCTCAAGCTGACCTTGATAGCCACCTGTGCTGCTTTCTCTGCTTCCAACTCCTCGGTACCCTGAGCCAAGTGTCGCTGCACTGCCTCCAACTGGATGATCAGCTCCTCCCGAGCTCTCTACGCATCCACCAAGACAGCCTCACGGCCAACACCTACTCCCAGTGCCTCTGGTACATAGACACTCCATGCCTGCAGTAGCTCCAAGTCTTCTCAACTGGTCAGACTCCCACGACTGATATCCGCAACGACTAGGGGTCCAAGGGGCAACGCCCCCGGCGGGGTCCTGAGGCAACGCCCCTCGCCGCCAAGACCAATTTAGCACTCTGAAACCCACACAAAACTACACGGAACACACCATTTCTGTCATTTTCTGCCGATTCTACACTCTTTCTAGCAATCGTTGGTTCTTCCTCTACCCTGTCGCATCATCTGATACTCATTCTGAGCATTCTTGATTTGTCGACGTTTTTGTTTTTTTTTTTTTTTTAAAGAAAACCTCCTGTCACCCTTCTGTGCTACCAAATAGCAAGTAGAAGCTGTACGCCCAAACCCCACTCTTCAGAATCTGTAATCTTGCAATCCAAATCCGTACACATGATATGCTTAAAAAATCCGTACAATTACCTCGCATTCCAAATTGTAATTTCCGTACACTATCTTTACTTCCAAATTCCGTAAACCGCACGGCCAAAATCTCCTCAAAAATCCGTACAATGAAAATTAACAATTGGCTCCAAATTCCGTACGTTAACCTGGAGTATTGCCAAATTCGGAATTTACAAAATGTAAACTCGCAAACTCCATAATTCCGTATGGTGAAAAAGTCCATACATTCTCAGTCTATTGAAATCCGTACGGTGGTTCCAATTATAATATTCAGCTCTTAAAAACAGTACACTACTTTTAAAAACCATACAACACTTAAAAACCGTACAACATCTAAAAAACGTGCACCAATCTTCAATTACGAAAATTGTACCACTTTTTCCTGAAAACCGTACGGCACATATGGAAGCCGTATGGTATTCTTCCCTTCACTATGAAATCTGTACGATACTGTTTTTTTCAAATATGGAAACTGTATGATACTTTCCTTGAATTATGAAAACCGTACGCCACTTAAATTATGAATATTTTCCTTCAACCATGAAAACCATACAGCACTTAAATTATGAAATTTTTTCTCCAATCCTAAAAACCGTACAGCACTTTTTTTCTCTCTCTCTCTTTTTCTTTTTCTTTTTTTTTTTTGTTTTAAAATTTTATTTTATTTTTTTGAATAATAATGAATAGCAAAGTCAATTTTCCCTTCGACCATCGTCACCGTCGGTCTGCAATGACGAAGGGGTCTCCCAAAGGCCATTCTGTGACACAGAAGTCTTCCGACCGTGGTATACCTTCAGCTTCGAGCCATTCACCGCCTAAGGGATTTCCTGTCCATCCAAAGTCCATAATTTTATTGCTCCATTGTCCCCTACTTCCCGGATCTGATACGACCCGACCCACTTAACTTTGAACTTGCCTGGTTTGATCTCATTCCGGTCGTCGTACTTCAACACCCACTGTCTGAGTTGAAACCTGCTACGCCTGTTCTGTGTCATCTCCATATCGCCTAGTTTGTTCCCGAAGCTTGCTACCGTGGACTCCGTCAGCTGCCCCTTCTGTCCGTCAATAACACTTTCACTAGATACTGCTACAACTTTTATTGAACCCTTCCTCTTTGTTGCCTGTGCAGACCGTATCGTGTGTCTTCCTTGCTGCCGATACCTTACTGCTATATTTGTGGTTCGACATAATACTTTCTTCCTGCACAGTAGTACAATAGAATCTTTCCTTCTTTTGGGTTCGTACTGTATGTTCTGTCCTTCAACTTCAGTCATATCCGCGTTTCTTTCTTCGGCTTCTCTGTGTTGCTTCGAACATTCATTTCCTCCTTTGACTTCTCCATGTTCCTTTAGACATTCATTTCCTCCCTCAGCTTCTCTGTGTTCCTTCGGACATTCATTTCCTCCTTCGGCTTTTTTGTGTTCTTTGGGACATCCATTTCCTCCTTCGGCTTTTCTGTGTTCCTTCGGACATTCATTTCCTTCTTTCTTACCTTCGTCGATCCTTAGCATATTACAACTTGGAAAGACCTCGTAATCCTCTATCTGCCAATGGTAAAGACCATTTACTGAATCCAGATCGTCATCTCCTTCCAATCGTAGGACTCCCTCCTGATCGGGTTTCATACTCTGTCTCCTCTCATCCTCTTCTCCTTCGGAATCCGACGATAGAGCTTCTTCTCCAACCATCTGAGTGTGTAGATCGATGACATACTTCCGTCCTTTGCTTTCAAGTGATAAAGTGTTTTTCTTCCAATCGTGCTTTGTTTTTGCTTGTATCAGCCACCCCTGACCTAGAATAGCATCATATCCTCTCCGCTTCAGTGGGATCACGACAAAGTCCAACAGGAACAGTTGTGTTCCAATCGTCACTGGTTGTGCTATGAGTACTCCCAATGGCTTGATTCCATGTTGATCGGCTGTTAACAACTGAAAGGTAGGTGGCCACAACGTTGGTTGTCCCAACTTTTTTCAAGTATCCTCTAGCAGCACATTGACACTAGACCCTCCGTCCACGATCGTGTCCGTTAGTACAGTCCCAAGAATGCGCATTTCAACAACCACTGGATAGCGTCCGGATGAAAGAGATAACAGCATCGGATCTTTTGCACTTGCGCCACTTTCCTTCTCCTTTTTGCCCACTGTACTTGCTCCACTTTCCTGCTTTCTTCCATGTTCTCCTGGTAGTTGAGCAGCGGGAACGATGTTTGTGAGTGTCAATTGGAGCTGAGGCATAGTGAGCAACAGATCACTTATCCTGACAAGTATCTCGGCTTGCAAAATTTTCCGTACAATGTTCTGTTCTGCGCAATTCCGTACGGAAGTACTCGGCGTGTCCTTCAGGTGTGTCGTTTTTGCCTGTGTTGCTTTCTGGATCTCTACCCATGCTTCCTCCAGTCTCTTCTTTTCTTCCGCCGGGTCGGGATACACTTTCGCTTACTGCCGTGTGATGGCCAAAACCTCTTCTTCGTCCGTCCCGACGGTGATCAAGTTTACTCCCGACTTCGGACACCTAGCATCTTTATGATCACCAGGTCCACACCATCTGCATAACAACTTCGGTGTGTTCGCCGTTGTACACTCTCGGGCGAAGTGACCCCACAAATTGTATGCGCAGCATTGAACAATCAGTCAACCATTCGCATCATACTGAATTCGACTCCTTCCGCCTATATTGTTGTTGTCGCTATTGTTGTTTTGACCAAGTCGGTTGTTTTTGTATCCGCCCGATGTGGCACCTTCCGTACTGGTATTCCCGTTCCCTCCTGACGAGGATGCCTCCTGCGTCAGGAACACTTGCTACGATGTTCTTGCTTTCAAATTGAAAGGGCATTCCTTTACCGAGTGTCCCAGAATCTGGCAGATTTCACAAAATTGATCTTTCGAGCAGGATCCCTTTGTATGGCCTTCTTTCTTACACTCCATGCACCATAGGTCATTGCCCTTAGTCTCCTTGTTCATGTTTTTGAATTCTTTCATCATGCGAAGCATGTCCTTTTGAAGGGCACGAACCTTCTTGTTGCTACCCTCGTCATCGCTGCTATCTTCTCCTGAAGATGCATCGTCATCTAAATCGGACGAGCTATTCTTCTTCTTCTTCTTTGTCTTGTGGTCACTTTCGAGGTTCATTGCCCAATTGTACGCTTCATTGTGTGTTGATGGTGGCACGATCTTCATCTTTTTCTGCAGCTTCGGGTGAAGGCCTTCAATGAACCATCTTTTCTGGAGTCCATCTGCCGACTTATTCTCCATTTTACTCCTTCAATCTCCTAGCGAAGACCTGTACTGTTTCATTCTTCTTTTGCTTGGTATTGAATATCTCTGCTACAATTTCATTATCATCACGCAAAAGTTGAAATTCTGCAATGAACTCCTTAATGTTATCCCAACTATTTAATTTTTGTGGATCAGCATCAGTAAACCAATCAATCGCAACACCCCGTAGGGTAGCGGAAAATTGTCGGATCCATTCGTTTGTATGTGTTATGCCATTTGCCCTCCAGATCGTTTCACATGTTTTACAATGTCGAATGGGATCAGCTGCTTCATCACCATCAAATTTAGGCAATTTTTCCTTCGGACCTGCCATTATCATTATATGTTGGGGGTTTTGTTGTGTACCTGCGCTGTTTTGCACTCCTGCGCTGTTTTGAACACCCGCGCTGTTATGAGCTCTCGCGCTGTTTTGAACACCCGCGTTGTTCTGCACGCCCGCGCTATTTTCTACACCCGCGCTGTTTTCTGCTTCTGCGTTGTTTTCAACACCCGCGCTGTTTTCTGCTTCCGCGCTGTTTGGTGAAGAAGAGGGTTCATCAACCGAAGCTGTTCGTTCTGGAAGTATATCTCGGACGAAGAGGTCACTCCACGCTCGTGCTCCCTCGGCACTCCGAGCCGTGCGAGTCAATCTCCTTCCGTCAAGATTCTCTTCCCGTGGCGTATGCAGATTCAGAAACTCCTCCCTCGCTTCTTCCACCAACTCAAACCGTTGTCGAGTCTCCTTCAACAATCCTTCCGCACTCTTGTTTTCGTCGGCAATCTTCTAAAATCTCTTTCGGCGCTCTATCTGCTGAGCCAGAATTAAATTTTCCTGTGCAACGCGTATGTCATCTTTTTCCTTCAGCTTATTCTTATCTTTGTTCAACTGATTCGGCATTTAATTCATATCCGCCTGCGTGCGTACCAGGTCCATCGAGCAACGGCACCAAATGTTTATCGCATAGGTTAATTAAGAATTGCACACAGATAATGAACATGAACAGCAAACAGCAGAACTCTTATTATTATTCGGATATGCCCACAATACATTATACTTTGATGGTAAGATATGATTTGATCTCATGAATACAATGCTTCCCGAAGGGGTTATAAATACTTTCCCGAAGGAGTCCGTCGGCCACATACAACATGTCGCTACATAACAAAAACCTTTCTGAAGGGACCCGTCGGCTGATACACAATTTCCTTTCCGAAGGGACCCGTCGGCTAATACACAATTTCTACCGGACGACATTTTTGCGGAAAGTGCGCTTAGTTGTCAAACTTATTTTCTACCACCTTCCAAGCTTGTTCTACAAGCTTCCTTGAGGTCTTTATAAGCGACCTCTCTCTCATTGTAAATTCATTCCATTCACATAGCAATTCTAATTTCCTATTGTGACATATTCTCTTGTGCGGTATTTGCTTCAAGCTCTTTGCTCCCTAGGTTTCTCTTCAGCAAGCTATTTGCATTGCAGGTGATCTCGGCGCATTTTCGGAGTTGGATTCTCAACTCCTACAAAAATCACACACAATAAATAAGAACTTAGACCCACCCAAGAACATTTAACTATAGTCAACTAGAACTGTAGAGGATATCCTTGGAGAAGAGGACCTGGGTTAGGGCCGATAGCTAAAGATAATGACATCATTATGCTTACCGAAACTTGTGAACATGATGGATGTAGGGTTCCAAATTTTGAAGGGTATAAGAAGATAGCACTGTGGAATGAGAAGATAGATAATGGTAAGGGGCATGGAGGGATCACCGTTCTAATTAAAGAAACTTGGAGCAGATTTATAAACTTAGAGAAAGAAGATGTAAACAAGCAGTATATATGGATAAAAGTAACAGAGAATCAAATTTCTACAAGGGTGGTTGTCTGCTACTTCGCCCCAAAAGGCTCTAAAATGTATAAAAAACATAAATTGGATCAAGAAGAACCGTTCGCTTCACTCAAAAAAGACATAGCAGCCTTTAGCTCTTTAGGGGAAATAATGATAATAGGGGATTTCAATGCTAGAACAGCAAACAACCAAACTCTCAATCTTAAGGAGAGTTGCAATGAAAGCAGAGACCCAGTTTGGCTCGAAGAAGAAGGGACACAAAAATGGGAAAGATCTTCACAAGATAGCATGGGAAAGATTAATCATTTTGGTGCTGAATTACTAGGCTTATGCTGCCTATATAACATGGTCATATGCAATGGTATGGAAAAGTGGCCTAAATCAGGTGGAATCACATGCAAAAGATACAATGGGCAAAGTGTTATAGATTATGTAATATGCTCGCAAGACTATGTCACAAAGATAATTAACTTTGAGATAGAGGATTGCCCCATGGAGCTAAAATCTTACCATAACCCCATCTTGATAAGGGTGGCCACTCACTTTAAAGATCAACATATTGTCCCAAAGCCTTTACAGAAGAGGAAGATGATTCCAACCGGCAAAGTTTTAATGACACAAGAAAACCATAATACTTTCCAAGACTCTCTTTTGTGGCTATCTAGTGTTCTGGGAAAGCATCCCAAGTTTGATAAACAACATTTCATGGACAAAAATAATCTTGTTCTTACTATCATTAAAGCACTGGAGGAGTGTAAAAGATCTAGGGCCACAAGAGAAGCCAAGAACACTTTTCCGGCCAATCCGTGGTTTGATGAGGAGTGCAAAATGGCAAAAAAGAATTGGAAAAAGAACATGAACAGAGAAAGTAGAAAGGAATATGATCAGCTAATTAAAAAGAAGAAAGAAGAGTATGTGAACAGGAGAAGAATCGAGTTGATCAATCTTGGTAAAAGCAGCCCCAAAAAGTTTTGGGAAGAGCTTCAGCAGAAAAAAACACAGATGGAGAACAACATCACAAGAACCAAATGGCTGGAATATGCCAAGACTCTCTACAAGTGTGATTTAGGAGAACGTAAAACCATGGAAACAGAGACTACAGGGGAGTTATTCAGCAAAAAGGATATTATTCAAGGCATAAGGAGGTTAGCTGCTGGTAAAGCGCAAGATATAGATGGGCTACAAGCTGAATACTTAAAATGGGGTGCTGAAACCCTCACACCACACATCACTAAGATTTTCAACGGTGTCAATAGAGAAGGTTTCCCTGTAAAATGGACAACAAGTGTGGTGATCCCACTCCACAAAAGCAGAGATATAAACAATCCTTCTAATTACCGAACCATCATGATCAATCCACTATTTGGCAAGTTATTTGGCAGCTTGGTAGAACAAAAAATTCAGCAATTGGGCTGAAACAAAAGGCAAATGTGCAAAAGGGCAAGCAAGCTTTAGACCGAAACACTCTACTATAGATCACGGCATCACTCTCAAATACTTGATAGAAAAAGTTAGGGACACTCCAAGGGCCGAGGCTTTTTGTTATTTCGTGGACTTTAAAAAAGCATTTAACACAGTGCCACGTAATAAATTATGGGATAGAATGGAAGAGTTGGAAGTTCCTAAAGAACTTAGGTTAGTTGTTTACAAATTATATGAGCAAGTCAAAGCTAACAGAAGGGTTATCAAAGGATTTTGACAGCAACATCGAGGTTAAGCAAGGGTGAGAGCTATCTCCAACATTATTCGGGCTCTATATTGACAAGTTAGAAGAATGGATAAACAAGACCAATGGTGAGGGTGTGCAGCTGGCCTACTTTGTAATAAGATTGCTCTTATATGTTGATGATCTCATAATTCTTGCTAGAACGGCTAAAGGCTTGAAAGAACACTTGAAAGCACTGGAAAGTTTTTGCCACGAAGTGGGAATGGAAGTTAACACTAGCAAAACCAAAATTATGATCTTCTCGTTAATGAAGAATAAGAGAATACAAGACGAGTTTCTGTTTGAAAGTAATCCCCTTGAGATTGTGGAGGAGTATAAATACTTGGGCATCGATTTTCATAACAACCTCAATTGGGATACTTGCAGATCAAAAAGGATCCAAGGGGGCTAAAAGGCGTTATACTCTTTACAAAATAAGTGTAGGAATGCAAAATTATGGGATTGGACAACCATGAAAACTCTTTTTGGTTTGCTGGTCATTCTGGTTATTCTATACAGATGTGAAGTGTGGGGCAGTAGTATGTCCGAACAGAAATGGCGGCAAGTAGAAAGAATTCAAAAACACTTCATCATATGCAATCTTAAAGTCAAGACCACAGTTTCGTATGAGACTCTTTTGGCGGAGGTGGGTTCCTTTCCATTAGAAGTCATCGCATTGGTCTGAATGCTAAGCTATTTAAAGAAAACCCAAGGTCTGGAAACACACCGCTAGCCCAAGATGGTCATAGAGGAAAAACTTGTTAGGCGGAAAAGCACATGGATGAAGCAAAACGACAAATGGATGCGAAAATGGGATATCAACATCCAAACTTGCTCGGATAACATTAAAGAAATAAAGAAGTATGTCAAGGAAAAATTTTGCAATATTCTATGGACAAGACACATATGGCGGAAAAAATCTTATTACATTAAAGAATTTAATCCCACTTCTAGTCATGATGAAAAGGCCTATATAAGAGCACCTATTAATTGGAAAGCAAAAATGTTGATGGCACAACTTAGAACTAGTTCACATCGACTGCAGTGTGAAACTAGTAGATGGCAAGTTCCAAAGGAAGAGTGGGCAGATAGAATGTGTTTGTTCTGTAATATGGGAACAGTTGAGACAAAGCAGCACTTTGTCAATGAGTGCCTAGCATACAATGACATCAAATCTGGTTATATAGAGATATTTCAGAACAAGGACTTCAACTATCTATTCAAGGAAGATCAAGTGAAAAGAACAACGGATTTGATTATCAAACTTCAAAGAAGAAGAGACAAGTTAACCAAAACTTTGCAACTGACTAGTTTCGCTCCTATCTCGGGAAGGTGATTGCGTGGGTCCCATAGGCCACTTTAGTCTCGTGAACGTCATTAAAATCTATCATATCATTTATTCCTTAAAGTAACACAAATTTATATTCTTTTATATAAGAGTCGCATGTGGTTAACTTTGAATGGCATCCCTTCTATAACACAACACATCAGATGTCTATGTGCTACCTTAAACTTCAACACTAGACGCACACCCCATCCAATCAACGCCTTTGGACTCCCCGAAGACTCCCTGTGAAAATGATTATTTAATATAAAAACTATTGATCATTATGTTTCAGCACCATATTCTACATAATCCGTACAATTTCTTAAAAACTTCACGCGCACATATCCCTTCACACCACCATCTTACTTGCATTCAAAATTTTCAAAATAGTCCTCCTGTTCAAACTTGTATCCGCCCAATATATGGAACAACGCTTTTATCTTAAAAGGAGATTGGACACCTGCATGCATACCATAACAAGACATGAATTCACACGATAAAGATGAATGCAGTCCACACAAAAACCAGTATATTATTTCTCACATTGAATACATTCTGTGTTTGTTTAAGTACTGACTATCGCAACGCCATAGAATCATTTACTTTACAAATTTCAAAAGCCTGGAACACATAATCATTTTCCAACTAGCTGTACGCACACAGAAAAAACGGTTTGCACTCACATCAATCACACCTAACAAACGGTTACTTGGGACTAATATCTATTTCGCATACATTGATACGCAACATCATTCAAAGCATAAACACCTGACACACAGCTGGAAGTGGACTTGTAACAGCTACAAGGATTTTTAATAGAAAACAATTCCACTGCCAACCGCAGATAATGTAACTGCCCCATTTAACATACCCTTCCAAAATGCAGGAAAAAAAGTCTCTGTTCAATCCTAACTGTCAGACTGATGAGTAGGAATGCTACATATACAATAGAAACTGTCATTTTGAAGCCACTTGTACAGATCAGAGGAAAGGATGTGTCGAGCTAAGCAAAGGAAATGGACAAGAAATATTATTAGAGCTACTGTTGGTTTCAGATGATTATTATTTTTTCAGTCTAACCTGCTCGAAGCTGGCAGAAATACCTTACGACCAATATAAACTCCTCAAACCGGTCTGTGCTAGCATATATCAAAGATATGATCACAACATACAATATTAAAAACAAACTCAATGCAATTCTCACAAACTATTAACTTCAGATATTAACAACAATGGAACAACCAAAGCATAACTCAGCATCAATGAAAAATACCAACACAACCATCCCAATTACTGAAGTCTTATTTTGTGCTAGATTATAAAACCTCACTCTAGTCCTCAGAAATCTAATTAAAATTCAACATTTGGCTAGAAAGATTGGTGATTTTAACAAAATTAATAAGTCAAGTTGTTCTTAGCAAAGCTTTGTAACACATTCCACAATGATTGTTTTATCATGGTCAATCATCCACTCCATTAAAATTTT
Source organism: Cupressus sempervirens (assembly GCA_028749045.1). Taxonomy (NCBI): domain Eukaryota; kingdom Viridiplantae; phylum Streptophyta; class Pinopsida; order Cupressales; family Cupressaceae; genus Cupressus; species Cupressus sempervirens. Next base: position 1,048,963,269 of record CM053785.1, read on the forward strand.
CTAAGGGCATTTAGACCTAATCCTTAAAATTTGATTGTATTCCTTTCAAATGATTGTGGTCCAATCAAATGAGGCAGAAATTAGTTGTGTCTATAACACTTTGATCCTTGCTCGATCTAATTGCTGAAATGGGTCCAAAAAGAGAACACTCAAAAAATTATTTTGTTTAGAGAAACCTTCGGAATGCCATTCCTAGCCAGCTTGCTTCACCTCCAATTTTCAATAACTTTGGGGGCTTCAAACAAGAGAAAGATCATTTGGTTTCTACATATATCCTTAACATCATTCAAACAGAATCAACTAAGCCCAGAAAAAAACTATGGGTCTTCAACTAAACAGCAAGAAGGAACTGAAGCTGAGAGATTAGATTTGAAAGCCTCGAATTCTATTAGTAAGGTTTCTCAATGGCCTGTAGAAGTCCTTCATTGCAAGGATGGAAGGATGCTTTTAGAGAATGCCTGATAATGCTGGTCTTTCTTAGCAAGCCACAAGTAGGGTGTTAAATGCCTCTTCAATATCTTTGTATTGTTAGAATCATTCTTTGCTTTCATAATTGGTAGATTACTTAAATTCATCTGCCAAAATAATATTAAACATATATTAAGTATATTTTGATATGTTCATTTATTTAATATTATTGATTTACAGAATATTTTGTTGCAGAACCATCCAAATCCACTAGGAGTCCTATATCACCAAAAATAATATCAGGTTATGTTTTTCAGTTTTAGCCTTTTATTTTGGTATGTTTTATCCTATGTAGCATCATTAATTTTATTCTTGGAGGGTGCTACAAGAAGGTTATTGGTTAGTCACATATCATTTATAGGTTAGTTGTATATTTCATATCAACTGTTGCTGTGCTGTATGATACTTTCATATGTTTATAGATGCTGCACAAAAGCAATGGGAACTATGTATTTCAAAGCATTTTTGCCTTGGAGACTCAAAGTATAAAAAGTTACCCATGATAAAAATGACTCAAATGTTGGTTGGCTGGATGAGTGATTATTATTGCTTTAGTCGGACATAAAGGGCAAATCATAAACTCTCAAAACTACCAACTGTTCACTTGCGAATCTGTGTTTTTTTCAATTTCCTAATCAATGCAGCAGCATGGATCAAGTTCTACTATTGTTGAAACAATGTAGACATCGTGCAACTTTTCTTTCTGACTTATTACCAGTTTCACAACTGGGGACATATATGGGGTTCATACTGTTTCTTGACAGCTCCTTTCTTGCATTCTTCAACCATTCACATTTCATTTTCAATTAGGGTAACATTCATGTGGAACTATTTCTTGTTTGTCAAGCTATTCATTTGATCATTCCTTGACAGCATGACACTTCTTGTTGGGCCTTAATCTACCATGTGGCAATTGATTATCTTTATCCTTGGCTGTTTCTTGCATCTAGAGGCTCCGATTTTCTTAGTGGCTATTCTTTTCATTCAGTCAATCTTTCTATCATTTTGGAGCTCGGGCAGTTTCTTCTTTGACCTTATGGCATCTTCTATGCATTTTTTCACAGCTCTTTACTCTTCCTTGATGTGGTAGTTACAACTCTACAGAGCAACTGTTTCTTGTGGCAGTTTTTTTTTTGTTGTTGGCCACAAGATCTGGCAGATCCTCCTCATTGAATAGCAAGTGTTAGATTATTTTTGGGGGGTGTGGATAAGATATTTTCTGGGTGTGGATAAAGCCTCTAGTATTTTGGGGAAAAGAGAAGAGGGGGAATGGACTCCTACGTAAGATGAAGAGGCAATGGAAAACTATTTTTAGATAGTTAAAAAAATGGAAGAGGGGTGATGAGGAAGGTTGTACAAAGCTTCATAGTGAGAGGATAGACAAGCTGAAGGAACTGTTGTAGTTCCCAATAGCATAATATATTTTTGTGATGCGAATTGTAATGCCATTACAGACAACAAAGAAAATTTATTGTAGATTCAAATCATTGCTTCCATTTGTGTGGATAGGGTGTAGTTTGTGGTGGGCTTCTATCTTGGACAATCTTTCATCAGACCCCCAGATCTAGACTACACCATAATTATTTTTCTTAATTTGCATTATATTTTTATATTAATTATGCCAAATATATTTATACTAGTATTAATTTAACTTTAATATGTTTATATTGTTATTATGAATATTTTTATATGTTTCTAGTATGTATGTGTATGCATAGTTTAAAAAATTGGCGAAATATCGCCAGTCTCGTGGTATTTTGTAGAAGAAACATGCCAATGATTATATCGCGCAAGATATTGGCACCGAATTTTTCCTAAAACCGCAGCGGTTTTTCTGGAAAATATCGCGCTAAAAGCTGAGAATATCAGTCAAAAAATGTTGAAAAATTTATCGTGTTTAGGTTTTATAACGTGACATATTTAGTTGTGACAGCAAAGACTGGACGACCATTTTTGTGACAAAAGCTCAGGCGACGACCCCATTACTGTTACATTTTTCCTGTCAGCATCAACAATGTGGACTCTTGGAGTGCGTTGGCTCTCCATTTCCTTGTTAAGCGTCAACCAGTAGCGCTAAAAATTAGAATTTTATTCAATGTAGTTTTTACATTACATATTATCAGTATTTGTATGTTTATATTATTTTTACTTCTTAGTGTTTAATACTAGTTAAATTTATTATTGTAAATTTTATCTATTTTATGATTTTTAGTAGTTACTAGTTATCATTGATCAATTAATAACTACTATCAATATTTATTATTATTAATTTAATAATTCGCTATAGCCAATATTTATAAATATAATTTTAAGAGTTTATGTTTTTTATAGTTATTAATAATTATTATTAAGTTACTAGTAAATATTTCGGTAACATGGTAACTATACAAAATTATAAATAAAGTTTAGTTTATAATAAGATAAATTATTATTATTTATAAATGTATAGACTTTACACATGAATATATGAATAATAGATATAGATTTATTAGATTCGTTAATTTTTATAGGTTTACGATTGTACTAAATTGTTACTTATTATATCAATATGCGTTCTAATTATAAAGTTTTCTTTAGACTTTTATATGTATTGAACTTATTTATATTAGATATTGTACTTGTTCTTTGGTATATAATTCTATCATTATGTTAATCTACTAAGTTTTAGTTGCTATGAATTATTATTTAACTCCATAGTTACACCACCCTGGGGGACGGGGGGACAGCGAAACGGGGGGACAAGTTTCCGAGACGGGGGGACAGAGGGGCCTTAATTTGGGGACGGCGGGGGGACGGTGGGGGGACGGCGGCAGGGGACAAGAGGGGTGTATATATCTATGCATATGGTATTTAAAAATGTTAGTTATGAAAATATGTATTGCAATATAGGATGTAAAGATGTAAAAGAGTGAATACTTGAAACATTGCATTGAATTGGAACATCGAACATTAAACATAAATAGTTGAATTTGCAAATAGTGAATAGCAGGATGTCCCCCATCCTCGGTGGAGGTGGTGGAATCTAGTGGCACCGTTGGGGACGGGGAGACGGAGTCCCCAAGTCTCCGGTGCGTTGAAGTCTCCGAGACGTCGGGCAAAAAGGGGGGGGACGCGTCCCCGTGTTACTATGTTTAACTCAAAACTTTGATATCTCAAATCCTTATATATTTTCGAATGTTCGATAAAAGTGCCGATTTTTTGGCCGAGTTTTTGGCCATTCCGAGTTTTTCAAAAATTTTGAGCTAGCCGAGATATTGCCGAAACCGAGTTTTTCAACTATGTGTGTATGTATATACACATATTGTACGGTGAGATAACAATACCAAATCCAGGGTAAAAAGTTTGGCCAACCACCAAATCTATACCAGCAAAATGTCAAAACACTACGAATAGAAACATACTTGACAAAGTTCCTGCATTTGTTTTAGAATGATTTACTTGTTTAAATATATGATCACTTGCACACCTTTCTTTCCTTGCTTTCATGGGGAGAGGATCTCTCATGAGCCAAACTTCTTAGTCAACGTTTTGCATTATATGAATCAATAAATGATGCATGCTTCCGGTTTATATACATGCACGTGCCTGTATGCATATCATACTCATAAAAGTGTAGCCATCACTAATATAGACTATACAAAGTTCGTAAGCTTTACCCAAGATTAGTAAGCTTTACCCAAGCCTGACTTTGCAATTTTAATTCTAAAACATAAATATCATATAAAGAACACCAACACAGGTCAGAAAGGTTTAATCACGGCACAATGAAATGTGACAAAAAAATTAAAAACTGATTGCGAAGAGCCTGTAAGAGACATTAACAAATATACAAATTTGCATGTCCTATGGCATTTCAGGTGAAATTGAAATCAAGTATTTCATCAAATCATATAAACCATCCTTAGAAATCCATCCACTTATAAATCATAATAATAATGAAAATTAGATCCTCTAAAGTGTTTGCATTTTCTTAGAAATGAAAATAAATAATAACTCCATTCCTGATCATCAGTCTAGAATCCAGGCTAAAGCTATGCATTGAACAACTCAGGAAACATATTTGCATGTGATATAGCACAACGCAAGGAGGACCATCCTTATCTAAAAGAACTTAAAAGCCAAAGCACATTTTCTAGTCGTTCTACAGGCATGCCTCATATATCATATGTCTGTAATATAATTGAAAAGACGAAGACGACATTACCTACGGAATTATGAGACAAATCTAAAAGTGAGAATATCCCAGACTTTCCAAGTGCCTTTATCAAAGGAAACACAGACACGTCATCCAACTCACAATTAGACACCACAACTTCATCTTCTGATACCTGCTATTGAAAATAAGAAAACTAGATTACATTGTTAAATAGGCATTTCTGGAAAGTACATCTAGGAAGCAAAAACACAATTAGAAGAAAGGATGTAGCATGCACCTTCAGGTTATATAGTTTAGTCAAGAGTATTTGATTAGGAATTTGACTGCATTCCTTGCAGGAGATTAAATATTGATCTGCCAATGTTAACCGAACCCAACCTGCAATTGTGCACGTAGGGTTATCTCATCAGCAATACATTTAAGGGTGAAGCACCCTCTAGCGAGATTCCAATGTACATCACAAATTTCTAACCTAGTGGTAGTATATACTGACATTAATGTCACAATAAAGTATCGGTAATCCTAGAAAAGAGGAAATGCAAAAGAATATTAAAAACAACAAAGATGCGAAAGTTAAACTACTAGATAGTTTGAGTTAAGAATTTCAGATGCATGTAACTAATTCAGTTTAATCAATTTTCAAGCAGGTACTTTTTCATATTGTAGAATATTATGTGAGGTCTTATGTCTATCAAAAGTTCAAATATATAGTCCTTTAAGTCAAAAAGAAGATTAGAAAAATTATGTTCAGAATCAATATCATGATTTATATATTTTCATGAATTATCAAGTAGGTGTTATGCTATAATGCCTATTACCATCTGCTACCTGGATAGTTTTTTATGCCAAGCTGATCACCTCAACAATAATAATTATAATCGATAGTGTTTCCATAGTTATAAGGTCTTCATCGTGAGTTGTATCTATATTAATGTTCGGCATTAATTTTAATTGTGCCATGTTGTGCCATTATAGACTTGATCGTTGTATTACATTATTGAGTGGCTTAATTAAAAATATTACCAATTTGATCAATATTATGGATATTATTTTATAATATCATTATTACTGACTGACTGATGAATTAGTGTTTAGTCATTGACATATATGGCTATATTAATATAAATATAATCATTTATATATCACTATTTAATTTATATTTAATTCTATTATGATTTAATATTAAAATTCATTACTAGAGGGGATTACACAAGCATATGGATTGTACTCAAGAATTAATCAATTATAGAGTGCACATCTAATGAATTGATAAGCAACGGTTCACTGAAATAGTACTTACTTTTACATTGTCAATAACTCTCCTAGGCTGAATCAACTGGTGTTCTTGAAGAAACCATGATTTATCTGAATCAAGAATTGCGGCAGGATGATTGACAATCATTGTTTTTTTTATAAATCTTACATAGAAATTTCAAATTATTAAAATAGCTTGTGGCTGCCAAATACTGGCTATTGGACATGGTTGTAGCAAAATTTGATTGAACTTTGGAAACAATTAGAGCGATATATGAAAGTAATTGTCTATATACCATGAACTACTAGGTCTACATTATACAACTGCATTTTCAACCCATACCTAAGGACTGAAATTTCAACTATAGAAGATAACATCTGAAAACACAGGTGACAGCTACCCAAGTACATAGATACAGAACATATAATGGCCAAATCCCACAAAAGAGTAAAATTTTTAAGTAATATGAATAATTAAAGTTCCTTCAGTTAGCCCCATATTGGTGAGAATTGTGAATGCCTAAGCTTGATAATGATTTAAGGGGATAGAGCACTAAATGACTAAAGAGTGCATCAAAAACATCATTGCCTATATCCAATTGATTATTACCATTACACATTAGTAAAAGGCAATTAATGTGATGACTACTAAGTCACTTGAGATGACTATAAAACACAAGTCAATTCCCACAAATTAAAATTCTAATGCAAACGAGTAAGTTGATTATGAATTTCATAATTACCAACTACACAAACATGTTACTAGCACAGAAGCTTTCCATAAAAAGAATGATGGTATTATCTATACATTTCACTATTCCTCAATACGATAACTTAAGGCAACCAGTGATTACAAAGAGTGAAATGACTAAAAGCTAGAAGGAAATACCATTAACGACAGCATCAATTGTATCTCCGGGACTAAGCCTGGATATAAGATCTTTCACCAACCCATCTGACTTATGAGTACTACCATTGTAAATTAGTTCTTGAACAACAGGTTTCAAACCTGCTAAAAGCACTAGTCACTAGAAATGCCAAAAATAACTTATTCAAAATATATGAAGCAGTACGGAAAACTCGATCAAAGTAAGCTAAAACAAAACGTATTCAAAGCGTACATATCAGAAATACTAATGCATAAATCACCTATAGATTTATCCTTGCTACAAACGTGTACACAATATTGGTGCACCACCTCTGACTTCAGCCAACTAATAGTCTTTGAATCATATTGATGTGGTCCCCCTACATCCACTGTAATGGTGGTTTCACCAATCCTAACAGAGATTAAACTCTGCATATCGAATCATTTTAGTTCAGTCCTGCTCAATCTTTGATAATATTTTACTCAGTATTTAAAGAATTCAAAGCAAAAGTACAAAGTGTATTTTATACAGCATAAAAAAATTTCCTAACTTCCATAAAAGATGAAGCAAAGTGTAAATGCAACAGAATGCAATCATACATCTAATCTTCTCGTTGACACGAACCCAGTGGAAGAGTCAACTGCATTCTGAACAGACATTGATAATTCAGTTGCTCCCTTACTTTTTCCAGAATTTCCATCAGCTGAAGTCTGTCCCACCACTTCAGGAGAAATGTGTGTTCCTCTGGCCTATAATAAACAAAGTTAGAGGCCTTCTTGAAACATTATTAAAATTGAATAACTATAGACAAGAAGAATAGGTACTGAGCCCCTAGAACTACTAAGGAAACATCTATGTTACCCCAAGATTCCAGGACGGTGGGATGAGGAAACAGGTTTCCAAGATGTTTTTTTTTCCAAGAGTAGGGGATGGATGTATATATAGGGATATGCATGTATGTATATAGAAATCTGAATTTTCAAATATATTCATGAATTATATAGCATTGTAACATTCAGCATAACAACATTTATAAATCTAATCTCAATGATCATCCGTCAAATTATCATAGAGCATAGCATCAAATGAATCAAATTGAAACATCATAGAATAAGATCATAGGATAGCGTCAAATGAATCAAGGGTGCAAGTTTTATATATGAAGATTTTATTATCACTGCAGCAATGCATCATACAATATCAGAAGACTCAAAGTCTCAAACTTCAAAGTCAAAATCAAAACAAATATAATATGTTGCTGCCCCTAAGTATTGGTCCAAGAATACTAAATACTGCTCAAATTTACAATCTCAATCTGCAGATATTTACCAAAGACTTTCAAAATTCACAAATAACACTGTTCACATTCCAACAGTAGCAAAAGCAAATGATTATTCACTCAATAAAAGAAGTTGTAAATATTTCACAAATTATCTTACATCTTGCCTCTTGCTGCCAGAAATGGCCAGCAGTCCTCAGGGTGGTTAGGAGGCGGCTAGCCACCCCTGGGACGGTCAAAGGTTTACAAAATTTCTGTTGACTGTCCCCAAGTTCCTGGGACGGTTTCTGAAAAGTTCGGTTAATCAGGGACGACTTAGAAACATTTCTATCCATTCCCAACTCACTGAAATGGTTTTTGTTTCAGAAATGGGTGCATGTAGGGTGAAAAAGTGTTTCCAGGTAACACTGGAAAACATTAAAATGCAAGACTCGTTGCCATATTATAACTAAAGTTCAAGACATTCTTGATAATATTTTAAATTCTGACAAACATTAACATGAGTACATGTAACTCACACATACTAAGTGAAAAAACAAAAACTTAAGTTGGCATTGATATTGATTTCTTTGCTATTTTTCTGTACTTAGATACTGTACCCATTACACTATGATAAATACACAATTCTCCCTGAGAAACCTGTTTACAGGTCCAAATTCACAACTGTCGAGGGAATTATTTTAAATAACCCCAAAATTTACCAGAGATACGAGTATTTGACAATAAAGTCTTATAATACATTTAAGGTTTAAACATGTGTACTCTCACCTAAGGTACATTGCAATTGAGTTTACTCCAAAAAGCTGACTGCTTAATTACAGTTTGGTAAATTGCAAACTACTGTAGGAATTAAATATGTAAAATTTACCTATTAATCTCTAGTATAAGATAAGCTTGATACAACACAGAAATGCATGACCCTCTCATAAGCATAAAAAGCTATGAACGAAAGTACCTTTGATGATATCCTTTCAGAAGAATCTGCAGACATGTTATCTCTAAGCTCTAGAATGGAAGTTTTTGCATTTTTGTCTTTCTCCATATGTAGATTGACATGGCTCTTTTTGGAATTATCACTTGACTCCTCATCAGATATAAATATACGGGACCTTTTGCATCCAACTAATTGTTCATTAGTAACAAGCTTTGCAAGACCATTGCCAATTTTCTCCTGAGATTTATTACTTGCCTCAAGACTACTTGAATTATGACAATTTCTTTTCCCCTGCATTTCCTTAATAACTTTTTCTGTCTTAGATCCCTTCTTGCGAAAAGGCACATATCGAGACAATGGAAGGTCGTCCTCATCAAATGCATGAGGCTTGGTTCCTTGACCTGATGTGTTGCCAGCATCATGCCCAAAGAGATGACCACTATCTGCTGTTGTCTCGACAAGGCGAACTGGTGAATCATTTTTAGTCACTCTTTCATCTGATTGGCTTCTAGAATCATTGGATTCACTCTCAGTTTCAGACAGCCGTTCATCATCAGAACACTTTTTGACTTCCCCCTTAGCTATGATTTCTTTTAGTCGTTCAATATCAGGGTCCAATTTCCTACAACACCATGAAACTATCCAAAATATGAATCTCAATTATGCCATTAGTACAGTGAATCATACAAAGCAATCAAAGATAAGGCTTTAACAAACCTTGCCTCTTCAAGATTATCAAATCGTAGCATGTAGCTATAGTGCATATTCTGCAGTGCTGTATACTGTGACGATATTACCTTCCCCTGAACAGCCATTCTGTTAAGGTGGATAAACAAGAAGTCAAATATCTTATTACTTCAAAAAAAAATGTCTCCATTGGACAGTACTTTCATCAAGTGCCAAAGACAATTGTTTATATTTTTCATTTATACAGCAATAAACACTTTTGGCAAATTAACATACTCATAACCCTCTTGATATGCTTCCAGCGCTTCAGTCCATTCACCAGCTGAGTCAAGTGCATTACCAATATTGATTTTTGCAACAGCTTGACCCTGTCAAAATACTTCTATCAAGTTTAAGAAATATACCATGTTTTTGACAATTTAACATGCAATCTAAACAGTTAATTGCAGATATCCTGGGCAGAAACTTCCAAGAGCAATATCCAAGCTCTCTGAAATAAAAGGAAGCTATTAATTCCCACAATTGTGTTGCTTACTTCAATGCAAATAGGTCTCAGTGCTTTGAAATGATGACAGTATCCTGGTTAAATTATTAGTTAAAAGAGCAACCATCCTATCAAAAAGGCTACACCTGGTAGGCAGGTCATTAAAGTCTCAGATGGATACAAGTGTCGGCATAAAAGAATTCAGTATTGCAAGTTAAAAGACAGTTTAAAGTTCAAGCATACTAAATCAATCGCTAGGCATCTAACTGGCTTCATTTGGAGAGTATCTGTTAGGATTTAAAATGTATTAATAAGTATGAAGTGAAGAAAGATGGAGCTAACATGAGAAAGATGTGTGATGCATCAAGAATGTGCATATCATATTAGACTAAATAGTGAGGAGTTCAAAATAGTAACAAACAAAAGATGTCCCAGAGTCCATCCTATTATTTGTAGCATACTGAATGAAAGATAACAACCCAAGTAGATGAAAAACAACCTACTTATGAAGCATCAACTTAATATATATTTACTCTGTTCCATGAAGTTTCCAGAAAGAGGATATCAAGAGACAGTGGGATGCATTTTCAAACAGCAGAGAGTAGGAGGCACTTTTAGGGGACATCAAAGAACAACAATCAAAAGAAAAGGGAAATTCTTTAATAAACAGGAATTTTCAACCATTTAAACTACAAAATATCCATCATATGGATTATGGGACCATATTACATGACATCAGAACTGTATTGTAAATTTGCATGAGAGCCAACACACCAATTAACATAATTTCATTGCTTTTATTCTCAATGTGCACATATGTTATACAAAAATTACAACATTGCAAAAGGCTAGAAATTACAACAACATGATGAAAAGAACATTGAAAACCTGCCATTGCACCTAATCTTCATCTGGTAACACTGCATCAAATCAGAGTCTCAGTCTAGATTTTTCATTAGTTTTAATATATTAATTTTCAGGATATTTAGAAGAGGGTATTAAATATTTAGCTTTCCCAACTTTGGATCTCAGGGGACTGAATGAGCAGAGTTTCTTCTGACCTTGTGAGAGCAGGGCAAAAAATCCAGAAACACTTGAGAATACAATAAACCTGCAAACACAAAAAAGAAAGCAAGACGCTAGAAGCAAGTCTGAGACATATACCCTGCAGATAAGACCTCAACTAAAATCATGTCCTCTCTTTCATAACAAGATAGCAATCACTTCACTACCAGCCAGCCAATAGAAAGTTTCTCACTTAAGCTTCAAACAAAAGATGAGAGTTAATAATAGAATTAGGGAAAAAGCATAAAGCAAGACTTGATAAAGCATGTTTTTTTCTATTTTTCTTGTTCTTTTTGTTTCTTTTTTCCCCAATTTGATGATTTTTGGACTGCTATACCACATTGGGACAGCCTGAAATGTCAGGATGTGGCCCAACCATCAGGATAGACAGCTCGGAAGATGTCACCCAACCTTCACAAGGATGCTCATCCACCCCCTGCTGACTATTCGCATTTTAAGGTATCCCAAAAATATTTCCTGAACTCTTCCAGACAATGCACAGCCCCACACACATTTACTAACTGTCCCCACATCCCAGGGACAGGAATACAGGATTTCCCTTGGTATTATGTCTGGCTATAACATTGAAAAATTATGAATAGAGACCTTTGGAGAAAGCTCCAATCGGGTTAACTTAGCTAAGATGGTGACATCATGAATTCGATCTCTCATTAAGTGCATTGCATCATTAAAAAATTTGGAAATGAAAATATCAAACCTCTAGTCATGGTCATATCCACAATGTTAAATGAAACTAATTCTTTTAAAGGTTAGTAAAAATGCATTGGAGACTAAAAGTTCATCTCATTGTTTGCATTCTAAAGAGAGTGTGGTGTAGATTTTGGAAATAGTGGAAATTGATAAGTAGGAGATAATTTCCACAGCTAGTCAAATTGTGGAAATCCTGATAGCAATATCACAATAGTGGAAATACCAATGTCAATTGTCATATCCATTATTCTTGTAGAGATCAGTTATTTCTGCTTTAGCAAAGGCAAAAAGAACTGGAAAATGAATATACATATGTCAAATTCATTAATATCCACTTGGAATGCCAAAGAACCACCTAAAGGAGACAACAGACTTCAGGAAGCAATAAGCACAAGTTCAACAGGTGTATCTCTATTGCAGATAATGGGATAGTGAGGGGTCAATGCAAGAGTATTTTACAATGTCATATCTTTTGAAGCTTTTATAGATCCTGAAAAATTGGGAACATGTCCTTCAGCATCTAAAGAGCTTAACTCTTTAGCAATAGAAAGATTCTTTTCTTTTCAGGCCTATTAGGCTTGTATATGAGAAAAGTAGTGGATACATTCAGCCCAAGATAACTCAAGAACCATTCCCTCTATTTCTTGGGAAAATAACCATATGCATAAGCAATAAGTGAGAGTCACGGTTTATTAACAGAAAGGGAAATCAGCTGTTTGAAGATTTGAAAAATTAATAGGATATAAAATGTTAGTCATCATGGCATTGTCCTTTATAAAAGTTTTCTTATTGTTATTTTTCCTTAGATAAATTGATTTCTAAATTGTTGTTATTACAATTTGTCATAATTTGTTCTCCAACATCTATGTTCCACCTAGATTTTTGGACAGGAACAGAAGGAAATGAGGAGATTGTTGTTATCACAATTTATCATAAATTATCCTCCAACACCTATGTTCCACATAGATTTTGGAACAGGAACGGCAGGAAAAGGGGATATAAATTTCCAGGAGAGCAGGGGACAAGAGGCCTCTTTTTACAAGATGGCAATTAAAAAAGGGAAACTTTAACATTTTAGAAAATTTTCAAATATTTATATGTTAAGGGGATTCATAATATTTTCTATAGAACAATTAATGAAACACTAGAGCTGAATTGACAATTATTTGCTCGACATACTGACAAAAAACATTTCAATGTTTAATCATGGAGTTTCCATCACCAATATGCATTATCTGATAATCTTCCAGCCATTAACACAGAATCAGCATAAAATCAAGACATGACTAAGAGAATCGTGTTTGTAATGAATATCTTATAATAATAATTCACAGCTCACACGTCCACTTTGATCCTGTATTAGTGCTTCACATACTGACTTCAAAAAGAAATACTTGATGATGATGGATCATGTAGTATGATCCGAAACATTGATAAGAAAAAAAATTACACAAAGTGTAACCCACAAATGTAAATACCTTCATGGAAAGTGGAAACTACATAAATATAGTATTAGCTTTTATTTTAACTTCACATGTTGGTAGCTTGATATTTTCACATAGACAAATATTTTAAAGCTAAGAGTGTATATAAATCAGCCATTATAAAACAAAAGAAATGCAAAACCTACTTCAAGATTGTGAATGGCCCTGCTGGCCTTCCAACTTTTCATGTACCATTTTTTTGCTTTATCAAATTTGCGGAGGTTATAGTAAGCCTCTCCAATATCTCCAAATGTATCGCTTAGTTTCTCCATGTCCCTCAGCTTTGTCACCACATTTTTTGCTTTTTTGGCATATTCACAATGCTAACACAGAAGCAATAAGATAACATCAATCCATGCTGATAGTAAATGGAGAAATATGAGAAAAGACTAAAATTGGTCTATCAGTTACATCATAATATTTTGCCCAACATCATCAAAAAATTGTCAAGTGCATCATTGCACACCCTATAAACCAGAAGTGAAAAATCAGACAAGCAACAGTACCTTGGTCCATGCTTCAATATTCACTGCAAGCTCAATTAATTGTTTCAGAAACTTGTGCAGCTGAATCTGATTCGTTCTATGAGAGCCCAATACTTTGCTCGTGTTACGCTCAAGCTTTTTCAGCTGCTGTTCTTCTTGAATCAGTTCACTCATTATCTTTTGAGCTTCTTCAGTACTTTCAATATTCAATCTGACATTTTCCACTAGGGCATCTTCATCCTCCAATTTACTTGCAATCCTCAGAGCTCTTTTATAGGATGAAAGTGCATCATCATACTTATGCAATTTATAATGAATTAAACCAAGGTTGATGAGACCTTTGGCCTCCCCTTGAGGATGGGGAATATTTTGACATATTCGGATATCAATATTAATATGTTCCTTTGCCTTTTCCCACTCTCTAAGCTCTATGTAAATTCGACCTAGATTATGATGAAGCCTTGACCTCCCATCATCATTGTCTGCAACCTCTTCATTGTCACATATCCTTAAACCATCATGCAAAACCCTCTCTGCCTCATTGTAATCTTCCAAGTAAATTTTAAGCAAACCCATATTATTATATGCATCCACAAGCTCCTTGACAAAGGATGGGGAATTTCTATTTGAGGGATTCTCTTTTAAAGTGCGAGCTAATTCCAATGACATCTTCACATATTTCTTTGCCTTTTTAAGTGCAAATGTATTATCTTCATTTTTTTCATAAATATCACAGTAAGTCCTACCAAGCTGTGTACTAGCCCGCTGCTGCTCCACAAGCTCATCCACCTTTTGAGCAAACTGCAGATGTTTTTTCTGCACAAGTATATAAATCATTCGGTTAAATATTTGTGATTAGAAAGGACGGAGAGAGGAGCAAAGACTTTTACCAATACTTAATACCTACCATACAGGTAATATACTCAACATATTTGAACAACATTCCTTTATGAAATATTAATCTAAAATGTGAAAGGAAATCATGTGGCTGTTGGGAAAGCTTGGGATGATAAAATTTACAATTTTTCTGGATATTAATTACCAAGTACACAGTAAAACATTCAAATTAAAAAAAGAGAAGAGAAGGGAATTAATTATTGATTGCTTTCTATAAGAATTTTTTCTTATGTACTTGCATCCATCACTTCAAAAAAGGTTAAAACATGTTACCACAGGTTTTGAGAACAGGTGGATGGGGAAACTAGTTTCTGGGATGATTTTTAGACCCAGAGCAGAAGGAGGCAAGGATTGCAATAGGGACACCTATAAGAAAAAAAGGAAAATTTTTAAATATATAGAGAAGTTTAAAATATTCATATGACAACATGGATAAAGCATGTTTATATACATTATAGAAACTTTACACATGATGATTGTGTTAAATGATTTAAGTTGAGATTTCAAGTGAGAGTAGAAATCAAAATTACTATCAAAATTCAAGCATTAAGTTTATGGGCAGCCAGGAGACTGTTAAATTATGGATCTTCTGCAAATGTTTACTTTTCTATATATGATTCTATTTGGGCAGATTGCTAGAAGAGCAGACTTATAGATTTCGGTGTGTCTTCTAATCTGCAATCTAGCCCTCCCTTATAGCTAACTCAAGGGGCATGTTCATTGAATGTACATGTCCATTGAATGGACATGTCCCTCTCTAGGTTGGCCTATTTAACAACATAATTGTTTCCTCAAGATTGGTGCCCATTCCAAGAGTTACTAATGGTTAGCAACTAACTAACCACATTAGTAAATAAGAAGGCTTATAAAAGCCACAAGGAAGATGCCAATCTATCAAGAAGGAACAATATGTTCTAACAAACAATACTTAAGGGAACTCATGCATCTAGATCAGACTGATCTGAAAATCAGAACACTTATCTTATCAAAGTTACAAGGAATTAACAGAGACAACATAGTAACACGGGGACACGTCCCCTCCATTTTTGGGGGCCGCACCCGAGATGGGGACACACTCAAGACGAGGGGATGATGTCCTTGAGTCCCTAGTGGCACCACCAAATCGTCGTCGAGAGGGGGCATCCCCGTTAGGGATGTGGGGGAAAAGGATGTGTCCCTCGACACAGTTGGGGACGGTAGGCTGTCCCTTGGCTTTTGACATGAATAAGTGCAAAAAAAAAGATTAAAAAAGGTTTTGTTATAATATTTTTTAATGTTTGCTAACCCTAGGGTATATGGGGCCCATGTAGAAGTTGAAATCCCATTAAATCTCTTTATTTTCTCATTTCCATTCATTCCATGGTTTTCTAACTTTTGCGACAGCAACAAGAAGAAGAGTGAAGAGCTCATAGAAGGGTGATTATTTGAGTGAAGAGTGTGTGGAAGGCAAAAAGGAGTAAGAAGGAGCAAGAAGAAGAGGAGAAGCAAAACTTTTCAGCTTGCTTAAGAAATTTGTGAAGCAAAAGGTAGGGTTTTTCATGGTTTTTTAATTTTATTTTTTGATTTTTCAAGTCAAGATCATTGTTTTTGTTTATAGTTTGTAGCTTTTAGTTCTTAGTTGAATTTAATTTCTAGATTTTAGTAGATGTTTCTTGTTTCATTTCCAATTTTTTATTTCGTTTAAATGTTACTTTAATAAAATAGTTATTTTGAAGAAGGGCATAGGCTGAAAGCATGTATTTATTTTAGTTTTTTTTTTTCATTTTTGAGATGCAGTGTGAAAATGAGCTCTCAAAGTCATGACTCAAGAGGGTCAAATCACATTGAAGGTGAGATGATTTTAGAGGCACACTCTCATAGCAGCCAAGAAGATTATAACCCTGAGGCTAAGCATGATGAAGAGAATAAAGAAACAAATACAGATCAACAGATAATTGGCCACCCGGTCAACCAGCTACAAATTGCCCCTCCACTCTTTTGGAAAAGTGGACTAGGGGTAGTTATGACTCTATATCTCCTCTCAGAGAGTTTGCAACAAGGATAACTGCACAGACAATTGCAAGTGGTGGTACAAAGAAGTGGAAATGTAACTTTTGTAAGACAAAATGGTTTGGGAGCATCACTAGAGTGAATGCATATTTCTTCTTTTGGACAAGAAAAGGTGTGGGTGCATGTAAGTTCTTAATGAAATCGAAAATTTGCATTACAAAATTGAGTTCACCAATCTTCGGGGTTGTCCAGATGACTTGGGCATTGAGGTACCTACCACCTTGACTGGTAGGCAACAAATTCAGAGTCTTCAAAAGGCTTATGAGCAGGGGCAACCATGTTTTTCTACTCCTAGTCCTAGGGATAGACCACAACAAAGACCTACGGCTACATCATTTGCAGGGTGAGCTCAAGTCCTGCTTCTGCATCTAGTGCTATGCCTGAAGCACAAGCCAACAAGGGGAAAAGAAAGGTGTCATCTGAAAGTAACCCCATCGTTGATTTATTTAATGTCAACCTGAGAGATGAGATAGAGGAGGCCATTGGTAGATTTCTTGTTTCCAATGGCATACCTCTTCATGTGACACAGTCTCCTTATTATAAGGAGATGATGCAGCTAGTGGTAGGGGGAGGAGGACCGTCATTTGTGCCACGGACATTAGGAACCGTCCACTCATCAATATCATCATTACATACACAGAGGGGCCATTTTTTTCTCAGGGCTATTGATTGTTTAGGGCATCAAAAGGATGCTGATTTTCAGTTTCATATACTTTAGGATGCTATTGAGTAGGTTGGGCCACATAATGCAGTCCAAGTAGTAACAAATGCAGCACCTCTGTGTACAGCTGCAAGGAGACTTTTGAGAAAGCTTACAGACATATTTGGTGGACTCCATGTTGTGTGCGTCTCATGAACAATGCACTAAAGGACATGGGGAAGATTCCCTAGATTAAGGGAGTAATGACTGATGCTAGAGATGTACAGATGTTTATCTGCAATCACCACATATAACATGCCCTTTTTAAGAGCTTTGCAAGGAAGTAGTTCCTGACACCAGTTAAGACCCAATATGCATCCTACTTCATTCTTTTGGAGAGAATGGTTGAGTCGCAAGAGCCATTGCAACTCGTGGTTATGACAAATGAGTGGAATAGGTGGGATGGTTCCAAGACAAAGCAGGGGTTGAGGGTGAAAGAGATAGTGAAGAGCAATGTATTTTGGAGTGATGCAAAATACATTGTCTCTTTCATCACTCTAGTTTTCCAGGTCATCAACTATGGGGATGCGGATGTGGCTACTCTTAGAAATGTGTACAAGTGCATTGATGCTATGCTTGGCCAAATGAGGGCAGTTGTGCAAGAGAGTGACCCGAGTTTAGCATTTTACACTTAACACATTCAACCTATTATTAAGTGTAGATGGGACAGCCTCCACACTCCCTTACATATGGCTTCTTATGCATTGAATCTGAAGTTGTACATGCCTAGGCCAAGGAGAGTTACACCACTGAATGATGATGAGGTAATCTATTATCAATATCGAATTTAGTACACTTGCACTTATGAATATTTAATTTGCTAACTTACTGATGTTAAAATTTGAATTTCAAGTGAAGGAAGGATTATTCAAGTGCATTGACAGGACTTATGACATTGAAACAGCAAGGAAGGTCTGCATTGAGTAGACCAAATTTGCTACTCTTAGGGGCTATCCAACTAGAGCAAAGGCCAACATAAAACAATCGCACAAGAGGATCCTATGTTTTGGTGGAATTGTCATGGACCCAAATCAACAACTACCACACAAGCTATCTGTCTCCTATCTCAGGTTTCATGTTCTTCGACTTTAGAACCTTTAATTTTCACTTTCAAATTTCAATTTCACTTTTACTTTAGTCTTTTAGTCATGAATTTCAATTTCAATTTTCTGATTCTCATACTAGTCATTTGATTGTTACAATGTTATCTTAGGTATCTAGTTCTTCAACTTCTGAGAGGAACTGGACTACTTATAGCTTCATCCACTCTCTTAAGAGGAACAAACTTACCTCTAAGAAAGCAAAAAAGCTAGTGGTTGTACATTGTGTCTTTCGTATCAAAGATCACAAGACACGTGTACAAGGAGAGCCTTGCAGCACGATGGGATGTAGAGCCAGAGGAGCCCTTACAAATTGATGAGGAAGTAAATACTTCTAATGCTGGGTTGGTTTGTATTCCTCTCACGGCTCTTACCCTTGAAGAGGCTCAGAGTTTGGAGGATGAGTTTGTTGAGCCGGACCCTCAAGTTGACATGGATGATTAAAGGCCTCTAAGAAGCCTCTACTGCATTTTGGCAGCCTTCGGGCCTTTAGTACTTGACATTTTGTCTTTTGATTTTGTAGTTTGTACTTGAGACTTGGATATTATCATATTTGTCATTTGAAGTTTGAAACATTGAACATTGAACATTTGTGATCATATCATGGTTGTTGCTATTTGATGTAATTAAGTTTATGATGTCATTGAGTGATTGATGATATAATGATACTCATACTTTGATGCCATTTCAATCTTTAATCTTTGATTATTTTAATTTTAAGTTATTTGATAGAAGTTAGAATTTAGATCTCCTTCATTGTTCATTGTTCAATGTTCAATGCAATGTGAAACTAACCTAGCAATAGAGGTCTTCATGAACTTATACTTCATATTTATGTCTTATATTGTTATACATTTTTTCATAATTGGTATTTTAAGTATCATATGTATAATACATACTATATATACATATTTGCCATAAACCTTAATGCCTTGCGTTACATATTAAAATGACAATACTCCTGACATGACACAATATTCTAGTTCATTCGCTGCATATGAGGTTTTTCGTTGTCACATACGACATTTTTTTTTCTCCAAAGCCTTCACAATTGTGGTCTTTTCTGTCAAAGTCTTCTAGTGCAGCAATTTCCAATCACTGGATAAGTTTTTTATGTTGTAACTTGATTCGATTGCCCGTGATTATCACATTGAACCACCTTTGAAGCAATATGCTCCATTTGGACCAATCCCCTCTTATTAGTGATGTTATCTCCATTCTTAATCTTCCCGTCTTGCATTCTCCTAATTGTTTTTTCAAAAGGAATTCAATAATGTTTTGAAAGAGGATATGAAGCAGGAGCATCTTGGGTGTAAGGGCAATCTTGCATCACCCAAAAATATTTCTATTTCAACTTTCTTGTTTTTGTGTTTTTCACAAGGCCTATTCCTGTACAAAGTTACTACTTGTGGGAGCTTCCTAGTTTTAGTAAGTTCGTATTATGTGCTCAAATTGTTCTAATCTCATATATGGAGGTTCATCTTTGACATATCAGCCTATTGCATGAGTTTATATTGTCATGTCACATGTGTTGGAGCAATTATTGTAGATTTTTGGTATGAATTTTGGCTATCCAAACTTCATGTCCAACTATAAAGGTCTAAATGGCTCCGAAATGAGACAAAATCTTGGCTGATGGACGCTTGCGCAGTTAATTGTTGTACATTGCTAGCCGAGGATTCTGAAATGGGGTTATAATAGCCCATTGGGTCAACGGTTTGTTAATTATGGTCTCTAAAAGTGGACCCATCCAAAAATGTAATTTGTAAATTGTCTTGAGTCAATCTTATGTAATAAAGTGTAATGAAATATTATGGTATGAGGTTGGTCGACCTCAAGGGTTAGAACTTAGTGTCTAGAACCTTCTTGAGAAGTAAAAAGTGTCTATATAAGGAAGGCCTATAGGTTATCTAGGGTTGTTCTAGGTGATAGTACAGCTCTATATTGTAGACTGTTGTAAGGAAGGCGATAATAAGAAGCCCATATTATATTCTCACAATTTGTGTTCCATATTTCTGTTGTTTGTTGTGGTATTAAGGGGAGCACCCTTCATCAAGTGGTATCAGAGCAAAATTTCTTGATTGTGTAAACAGATTGCCAATTGGGAGGCACTTTGCACGCAAGACTGTGGTTTGGGCTAAGTGTGTGGACAAATCACCAGTAGTGAGACAGTTTGCACAAGGGTTAAGCGAAAGTGCAAAAATGTCTCTAGGAAGAGAGCGTAGTGGAAGAGTCGTAGGTGTTACACTTGAGGGTTTTAGAGCCCTCCAAAGACCAATGCAAGCATTGGAAAAACTAATGCATAGAGGAATAAATCTTGTCGTAAGAGATGAAAGTAAGGATGAAGAAGAAGGAAATGTTGAAGAAGAGGCAATTATGAACCCAGAAGAAGAGAGACTTTTCAAGGCCATCTCCAAGATTGGAAAAAAAATCAAGTTTGAGTTTCCCACATTTTCGAGAAAGCTTAACCCAAACGAGTTGAATGATTGGATTAATGAATTGGAGGAATACTTTGAGTATGAAGATATTGAGGATCCTAATAGGGTCAAGTTTGTCAAGGCAAAACTGAAGGGTCATGCGAAGATTGCTTTCAAGACAAGGGAAGGATTGTACAAATGGTTAGTCATGCCTTTTGGGCTAACCAATGCACCGAGCACTTTCATGAGACTCATGAATGAGGTACTAAAGGAGTTTCGAAGTGAGTTTGTCATTGTTTACCTAGATGACATTTGGATCTTTAGTAAGACATTGAAGGAGCATTTGATGCACATTCTTAAGGTGTTTGGTAAGTTGAGGGAGGAAAAGTTGCTGATGAATTTGAAGAAGTGTAATTTTTGTGAAGAAGGAATTGGCGTACTTGGGATTTGTACTATAGACAGAAGGTCTAAAAATGGACCCTAAGAAAGTGAAGTTTGTTCTCGAATGGCCTAATCCATGGAGTCCAACAAAGGTAAGATGTTTTCACAGACTAGCTAGTTTTTACAAAAAAATTATCAAAGGTGTTAGCAGTATTTGTGGACCTTTAACTGAAACAAAGAGAGTAGATAGAAAAGAACTTAAGTGGACTGTAGGAGCAGATAAGAGTTTCAATCTATTGAGACAAAAAATTATAGTGCACCCTGTTTTAGCACTTCCACATTTTAATAAGGTGTTTCAAATAGATTGTGATAATTGCAATAGGAGTTGTTTTGAGCCAAGAAGGTAGACTTGTTGCTTATTTCAATGAGAAATTGAATGATGCCAAAAAAAAGTATTATGTTAATGATTAGGAATTTTATGTTATAGTTAGGCATTGAAGAAGTGGAGACACTATCAACTTCCTAAGGAGTTTGTTTTATATACTGATCGTCAAGCTTTGCAATATTCAAATAGTCAAGAAAAATTGAATCAAAGGAATTTGAAATGGGTTGAGTTTTTGCAAAGTTATACATTTGTTTTGAAACACAGGAGTGGGAAGTCTAACAAAGTTGCAGATGCTCTTAGTAGAAGACAAGTTTTGCTGACAGAAATGCAAATTAAGGCTTTTGGGTTTAAGGAACTCAAGAATGTGTATTTGGAAGATCCTGATTTTGGTGAAGCTTGGAAAGCTTGTACAAAACTGATTACACTTGACAGGACAAAGTGGTTGGATTTCATTATCCAAGATGATATGTCGTTCAAGGGAAGTTAATTGTGTAGTCCCAGAAGTTCCATGAGAGAGAATCTCATCGAGGAGAAGCATTTTGGAGATTTGGTTGGACATTTTAGTAGAGATAAAACCATTGCTTTGGTTGCTCAAAATTAATATTGGCCATAGTTGCAACAAGATATGAAGAAGTTTGTTAAGTGTTGCAGAGTATGTCAAATGGCGAAAGGAGTGAAGCAAAATACGGGGTTATATTAGCCCTTACATGTACTTGAGAAGCCATGGGAAGATGTCAGCATGGATTTCGTTTTTGATTACCAAGGACAGAGCAAGAGCATGATTTGATATTTGTGGTGGTTGGCAAATTTTCAAAAATGGCAAATTTCATTCCCTACAAGAAAACCAGTGATGTTGTTCATGTGACAGAGTTGTTTTCCAGAGAAGTGGTGAAACTACATGGTCTTCCAAAGAGCATACTTTCTGATTGAGATACCAAGTTTGTTGGGTATTTCTAGCGTACGTTGTGGAAGAAATTGAAGAGTGATTGAAGTTCAATTCATCACATCATCCACAAATTGATGGACAAATAGAAGTCATGAATCAGAGTTTGGGGAAATTGTTGAGATGTTTGGTTGGAGATAAGCCAAAAGGTTTGGATTTGATTTTACCATAAGTAGAATTTGCATACAATAATTTTGTCAACGGGAGTACTAGTAAGTCACCATTCTAGATTGTATATGGGAGCACTCCCAGAGATGCTTCTGAATTAAGGCAATTGGATAAAGGAGAAAGGAGTAGTGCTAATGCAAAATATTTTGCTGAACATTTGAAGAACATCCATGAGGAGGTGAGGAAGCACATTACAAATACATTGTATAAGGCTAAGACAAATGTGAAAAGGAGGTGTAAGGAATTTTGGATTGGTGATGAAGTCATGGTTCATTTGAGAAAAGAGAGATTTCCAATGGGTACATATAATAAGCTGAAATTGAAGAAGTTTGGACCGTGCAAAATAGTGAAAAAGGATTATTCCAAAAATGATTATGAAGCAGAGTTGCCTGTTGAACTGAATATTTCACCATTGTTTAACATTTCAGATTTGACAAAATATTACGAGGAACGTGATGGAGATAAAGTTGCAAAAGCGCAGTGGAGTATTCTAGCATTTAGTTTAGCTACACAGGAGATTGAGGAGATTAAAGGACAGATGTGTGGGAAGAAGCACAAAGAACAGAACATATGAGGAGTATCTGGTCAAATGGCCCATCTAAGATTAAAGCAATTAAAGAGTGGCCGTTACCTAGAAACGTGACAAAAATCAAGAGTTTTATGGGATTAGCTGAATTTTACAGAAAATTTATCAAAAACTTCTCAAGGATAGCTTATCCAATCACTTCACTCCAAAGGAAAGGAAAGAGATTTGTATGGACAGAAAAATGTCAATCAGCTTTTGAGTTTTTGAAAGAAAAATTGACTACTGCACCTATCTTAAGGGTACCCGATTCGCAGAAACCGTTTGTAGTAATCACTAAGGGCCCGTTTGGTGAGCGGAATAGGAATACGTATTCTGGAATACGTATTCCAAAAATTGTGAATTCCTTGTTTGGATGCACCAAAACGTGATTGGAATACGAAGCAAAAATGGAATACGTATTCCATTTTTGGCCCAAAAATGGGGTTTTGCAATTCCACCAAAATAGGTGGTATTGGAATATGTATTCCTATTCCATTTTTTTTAATTTTAGAAAACATAAATTTTCGAATCCGCGAATTCCCATCAAATATTGGCTGAACCAAACGGAGAACAAGAATACATTCTATTCCAGAATACGTATTCCAAAATATGTATTCCAGAATACGTATTCCTATTCCGCTCACCAAACGGGCCCTAACGCTTCAAGTGAAGGTTTAGGGGGTGTGTTAATGCAGGAAGAACAAGTCATTGCTTATGAGTTTAGGAAGCTAAAATTTATGAACGAAATTATGCACCTCATGACCTTGAATTAGCAACCATAGTACATGTTTTACAAATGTGGTGGCTTTATTTAATTGGAAAACCTTTTGAGCTCCTATCCGACCATCAAAGTTTGAAATATATTTTCACCTAACAAAATCTGAATGCTAGACAAAGGAGATGGCTGGAATTTTTAGCAAATTATGAGTTCAACATAAGCTACATTAAAGGAAAGGAAAACAAGGTGGTTGATGCCCTAAGCCAGAGAAGACATATCTCGGCAATGAGTATGGTCAAATTCAGATTGAGAGACCAAATTTTACAGCATTTAGAATATTACGAATTTTATACAAAAATCAACATGGCACTTATTAGAGCTCCGCAGTATCCCAAGTATTCAGAATTTAATCTGGAAGAAGATGGATTGTTGAGATACCGCCACAGAATCTATGTACCCAATCACCCTAAACTACAAAGATTAATTTTAGGTGAATATCACTCCGTCCCATATTCAGGACACCCGGGATTAACGAAAATGTTATCTGACATAAAACCCTTATACTTTTGGAAGGGAATGAAAAGACAAATAATTGAGTTTGTAGCAGGTTGTTTAGAATGTCAGAGAGTGAAGACAGAACATCGGTACCCAGCAGGATTGTTGCACCCAAATGAGGTACCTGAGTGGAAGTGGCAGGTAATATCCATGGACTTTGTACAAGGGTTACCTATGACCCGGAATTGACACAACACTATTTTGGTTGTAGTTGACAGATTAACTAAGGTTGCACATTTCATACTAGGGAATTTATCTGATGGAGCACCTAAGATAGCCCATAAGTTCATAAGAGAAATTTTCAAGTTACATGGGGTTCCAGAGAAAATTATTTTAAATACAAATGCTAGGATAACTTCAAGATTTTGGCAAACATTGTTTACAGCCTTGGGCACTAAATTGAATATAAGTTCAGCCTATCATCCTGAGACAGACGATCAAACTAAGCAAGTAAATCAAATATTAGAGGACCTCCTAAGGGTTTATTGCATGGATCGACAATATCAATGGGAAACGTTCTTACCTTTGGTCAAATTTGCATATAATAACTCATATCAGTCTTCAATTAAAATGGCTCCTTTTGAGGCTTTGTATGGTCGTAAATGCAAAGCCCCGGTAAGTTGGAATCGATTGGAAGACATAGTCATTGTCGGGCCTCAAATGCTTCAGGAAATGGAAGAGCAAATACTTTAGATCCGTCCGAGGTTGAATCAAGCAAACGACAAACAGAAAAGTTATGTTGATGCTAAAAGAATACCCAAAGAATTTACAGCAAGGGAAAAGGTGTTATTAAGAGTTAAGCCCCAAAAGAGTACTATCAAGTTTGGCAAGAATGCTAAATTAGCCCCCACATATGTAGGACCTTTCGAGGTTTTGGAGGTTGTCAACCCAGTGGCTTACAGGATTGCTTTACCGCCAGCCCTTGCCAAGATTCATAACGTCTTCCATGTGTCTTACCTTAAAAAATTCGTTAGTCACCATGAGCACATGATCGATTGGGAATTGTTGCAAGTGCGAGAGCCAGGAGTGGTAGGTAAAACTGCTCAAAATACTCGAGATATGTAAGTTGCGCTTACAAAATCGAAAGGTAACTCAGTGCAAGGTCCAGTCGGACCAGTATACAAAAGACAATGCCACCTAGGAAGATTATCATGATATTTTTTAGAGATATCCCTACCTTTTCACAAAAGTTGAAAACTGAACATTTTATTTCCTTTATTTTAACTGTTTAAGTACAATTTGATATTATTTTCATCGTGGACAATGAAAAATTTAAAAGGGTGGGTATGTTACATACCAATTTTTGCCCTAAAATTTTTAATTGGTTATAGCCATTGAACCAAATTATTTCTTCATGTTCATGTGAATTATAGCTGTTGTTATAACATGTTAGTTATAGCCGTTACTTATCCCTTCATGTTCATGTGAAATTGAATTAATTAATTATAGTCGTTATATCGATTTAATTATCATATGAAACTGAGTTAGTTAATTCTAGCCATTGTAACGATTTATTCATGATCATGTGAAATAGAGTCAATTAATAGTAGTCATTGTACATATATGATGAACAAGTCAGTTATTATGATATTGATGAAATTCCTAATGGTCACTTGATGATTTTAATTAACAATTTATAAATCTTGAATTGATGTCTTGGTGAGAATGTTGTTTTGAATGATTATAGGATGAAGACCGGAGAGAGAGGGGAAGCATTGCGAAACGAGGTCATCAAAAGGGGATGGTCATATGGTTTAGTCATCAAAAGCGACAAGTTTGACCTAAAAACTATCCTGGCAAGGTTATTAGGACTTGGCAACATATTTCATGGTGGAACCGCATGAGCTATAAGTAAAAACGTTATAATAAAACAATACAAAATAAACATAAGTTCTTACCTTAAGAAATTATCAAATAATAATATCATTTAAATATTATTTTATTCTCTCAACTATGATCATAGGTAAATAATAATAAAGTGGCACCATTACATTAAAAACATTAATCCAACGATGCCACCTTACCATTACGTAAATATAAACATAATCAAGAAAATAAAACAATTATAAATAATATTAAATATTTAAAACTTTTCATCTTCTTTTCCTTCTCAATCTTTTTCCTCTTTTCTTCTTTTCTTTTTAGCCGATTTGAGCAAGTTTCAACTATGATCTTTGTAACTGATGGTAGTCGTAAGGTCGGCTCAAATTTATATATGGAACCTTTAACGTGTATCGGCATTCAACCTCGTTATCGGCCTTCTTTACATGCACGCATTCTCATCGAATTCCTTGTTCAGTATACTGTGCCAACAACACCCAACTCTGATTTTTATTTGTACCCACTCAAACCAATATCATCCACCGTGGGACTCTGAGCAGAGAGGCAGAATTTAGCCAAGCGTAGACCTTCTCAGACTGCGATGACAGAGAGTCACGTAAGGATTTGTTTATTACTTTTATTACCTTTATGAATGCCAAGTCGGTTGTAAGTTAAATCAACATAAGATCTTTGTTTCTGTTATTCGTTGCAAGTATGTCGTCTTCCCTTATGTTAGAGAATACGATATGTAGCCAAACGTTTCTCTTTTAAAGTCTGTCTTTTGTTTATTGTTTTGATTATGATTTCATTCTTATTTTGTTACAGGTTCATCTACACCTCCTCACCATAATCAGGCCAACCAGCCGGTGAATCCTTGGTGCCTTCAAATTAACTTTACTTATATACTTCGCACCTTCTTCACCATATTCTGGCATTTAGCCTGGTGAACCCTTGGTGCTTTGGTTTAGTATCTCATTTTCAGTTATCAGACATTATATCACAATACAAAATAATTAGAAAAGATAGCCAAACAATTGATTTTGTTGTTGTCCAAATGCTTTAGTTATTTAGTCGAATAATTCTTGGGACCTCAACCCACCTGGATACTCTGATGGTTGGATTAATGAACATCCCAAGCCCGACCTCGAGGTAGGGAGGGCCGTTCTATTAAATTAGAACCTGTGGGGATAAGTAATGGTCCGCAGTTGGGAGGTTAAGCCTATGTCAATGCTTCTCCTCTCACCAAAGCTAGAGCTTGGACAACCATTAAAGAAAGCTTCACAATTAATCTGCATGTTCTTTTAAACCTGTAAGTTTAGTTATTTCTTTTTAAGATTGAAAGTCATTTACTTTAAAGATAGTTATTACGTTAAGGTAGTCAAATGATCTTACATAATTAGATCTGAATTTCCGTTCAAGAACATTTGTTATTTAATTTCGGTTGAAATAAAAAAATAGTTAAATATTTATTTTCAGCTGATCAAGTAAATTAATTGTTAATGTTTTCATTTAGTATTCTTGGTAGTTTAGTATTGTAGTTAGACTATTTCAGTTAAAACAGTTGTTGGAAAACCTCGTCATGTGAATAGGAGATAGAAATCAAATTATTTCAAGATTAAATTTAGTTAGTGAAAAACTAGATGCTACAAGAAGCCATCATAGAATCTATAACCAATGACATTGATGTTATGTCAAGGTATCGTAGTATATTAGAGGGCCGGAAATGTTTATTCGTATCCGATTTTATTCTTCAGCGCCTATCATATACAGTTGATAAAAAGGTTAAATAGCATTCAATGGAGTTGTCGGTTCTACTATTGTCGACTCTTTTATAACACTTGTGCTAGTGTGGCAACTACGGTTTTGACATGGCCTTTCATCTCTCCATGTTTATAATAATTATTATTGCTCTTGTGTTCGGCGACGTATGTAGGACATGTTCGTGGCCATTATTCAAAGCAGGAGTTTCTTTTGCACGATTTATCTTTTGATGTTTTAAAAGATATCTCTGTTCATCTTTATCATCTATTCAGTTAGAGATGTCCCTTGGTGGAGAAGCCACCATAGCGACCAGAAGATTCTCTATCGTGGGAGCTTAATTGAGGTTATAATCAAGAATTTTAAAGGTTTCTATGAAATGGCATTAGGAAGTTGACGGACTAATATATTTCATTAGTTATCCTACATAGCTGAAGGAAGATAAAAAGGTTATCTTGCATTCACAAGTAATGATTGGAATTTGGTTCTATCTTATCATTTCATAAGTACGTTTGTATCTGAGTTCCGTGGTTAAAGGATACTAGATGTCAGTTTATTTTCAATGTGCCAATATCTGTCAAGGTGTTATTTGAAGCAAAATGATGCAATAAAACATGATAGTAAAGAATAAAAGCTCGTGTTGGAGCTACCTCACCATATATGGGGCAACATTATTTCTTTCTCTTGTTTGAAAGTCTGATGTTCGAGCACTAGTATTTATTTTGCGCTAGCATTTGATATTGATTCAAGAGTTATTGTTCTTTGCAATAATTTCTTAATCTTAAGTATTGGGTGAGTTCAAGTATTGCTAAAAGAGGAAGTCCAGTCTGTGTTGGGATCAAAGCATTTTGTCACCAAATGACATTGAAATGTGTAAGGATGTGATCACAATTTTGCATCATCATATGGTTTTGATTCTGGCTCGTAACTTCAACTAAAGATAAGTATTATTGTTTTCTTGTTAGAAGCTCATAGAAGAATCTCTTTTGTGTACATATATCTATATGAATGTTGAAACCTTGAAATGCCAATGATTGATGACTATAATTGTTGAATATCAATATCATAAAGATAAGTTCTGAATTGATATAGAATATTTTTTTTAACATTTATAAAGTGATTTAATTTAGTGATTGCAAGATGCAACGACAATGATCCTTAGGCGAAGGATTCATAAACTACACTATGTGTGTGTATAGTTTTTTAAATAATGGACCTTTGGGTGCAATGAGATAGTCATAGATTTTGCAAACATTGTTTGCAGTCTTGGTGGCACATTATCTTCATTGCAAGGGAAAATCAAATTTATAGAGGGAGAGACTATTTAGCTTCAGAGGAAGGCTTCATAATTAAGAGGGAGTGTTTAAGTAATCCCCTTCATTCTCATATATGCTTGTGATGCTTGTGGTATTTTTAGAATTTGAGACTTAAATGGAATCAAGTCTTAGTTTGTTATTATCTATTTTATTCTTGTGTGAATAAATGAGATTGTAACATCAGCTATGATAACTCTTTCACTATGTGATAGTGAACATCATGTTGAGAGAGTCCATGATGTCATCACGTTGAGAGATTTCGTGATGGGAGTTGGATGTCATGTTGAGAGATTCCATAAGAATTCACATTGAGAGAGTCTGTGAATAAAGGCTTAGCTATGAGTCTTACAAATCTTTTCATGTTGAGTGAATCCATGAATATGAGTAATTGTTATAGGTTTTCATGTTGAGTGATTTCATGAATATGACTCATTGTTACAGGTTTTCATGTTGAGTGATTCCATGAATATGACTCATTGTTACAGGTTTCCCTGTTGAGTAACTCCATGAACTATGTTTTGAATTTATCATTGCCATTTTTTGTTACAATTTTGTGTGACTGTTCAGCTAAAGATCTCTCTCTTGCTAAGAGGGAGTGTTAAAGTTTGTAGCTGCGATAGAGATTTTTATCTCTTGAAATCTGGACGTTATTACCGTTATTGTCATCTTCAGCTGAAAAGGACACTTAAATTTAATTTGTAATATTAATGTAAATGACATGTGTCATTCACATGCATTGAGGCATGAATATTTGAAGAGTCATAATTAATTATAGGAGTTATACGAATCTCAAAAGACCTTTGGTTATAATGTGAAAAGTCTCTCCTATTGTTATATATTCGCATCAAGTAAAGGATATTGTACACTTGAATTTTTATTATCAATAAAATGATCTTCATTGTGTGGTTGGGTTTTTCCCTTCATTCTAGAAGGGTTTTCCCAAGATATTTTCTGGTGTTGATTTTCTCTCTAATGATTTCTTTATTGTTGTATTTCATCGTTGGTTTATGAGCTTTAGTTTTAGCAATAATTTGTTCTCGCAATTTGTGTTGTTCTCTGTTTCTGTTGTTTGTCTTGGTTTTAAAGGGAGCACCCTTCATCGAGATATCACTTACATGTCACTGCATAACACACAACATTCTTCTTTCTGCATATGTCAGGTAGTGACCACTCATTGATGCTTGGTTGTTTGGTAAAAAACAATTATTGCTTGATTACATAATCATTGTCCGCTGTATATGCATCTGTTCAATCTCTCCATAGTCATTGCTTCTATTTATCTTTCCATTTCTTCATTATTGCATCTTCCCTTTGTTGTATGATGTCGTCTCTTATTCTTTTCCACATAAGTGCCACCTGAAAAACTTCAAATGCCACCACATAGGATCATTGTTTGATACTCTTTGCTGACTTGGCTTCTTTATATTTATCATTATAAGAATATATTATTTAATTATTTGTTTGTTTAGTATGTATCATTCCACCATTTTTTCCTTTTATATATATTCATGTCACCACTTTATGTCTTCACACATGCCATATATTATGCTTGCTTCATTAACTTTATTTGATTTTTGATGTGCTTCATTAACTCTAGAGAAGCACTCTATTAGTGAACGGATTGTCCTTTTAAATAGTTTATCAAATTTTTTCTATACCCAATATTATAAAAGAACAGGATCGCTCACTATAGTTGAGAAAGCATTATTTTTACTTTACACTTCCTCTCTGAATTTTCTGAAGGTACAACTCCCTTACCAAATTTACAATAAATTGAAAATTAGTTTCACACTTTTTCCCGAAAGTGCATAAGGGTCTCTCAACTACTCCTGGGTAGCGAGGTAATTATCAAAAGACTACTTAAAGATGGACAGATTCAACCGATATGAAAAAGAAAACCCACTTCAAAGAATGAATTTTTGCTAAAATCTCGACATGCATCACTAACAAAGAACAGAAACTAAAAGAACTTACAACCAAGTAACAGCAATCTGGAACTTTCGAATCGCCAAATCACATCCACAAAGTAATAATGATTCAACACTCTGAACACAAAGTTTCAAAGCATAATTCGAAATTCTTCATATATGTATATTCAAATTTCAATGCACCAAGTCTTTGAAAGCCAAAACATTCATATACTATCACTAATCACTGTTATCCAAAAAAAATCTATATTGAAATGCTACTCTCTAACTTCTATCTTCTATCCCCTATTTGCTAAAAAAAACACAGTTCAATGCCCCAACATTTATAGTTTTTCAAATCCGAAGGGCCTCTATCAAAACCCAACCCTATCAGATTAATACAAGAAACCGTTATTACACTAGAAAGCAGTTATCAAAAAGAAAGAGCGCCAACAGGCGACGGTTCAGTTTCCGGTATCTTCGTCGATTTTCTCCTCCTCTCCGACAGTTTGGCACACTAGCTTCCAACTCCGAAACGTGGATATGAATTCCTGCGTGGCATGGGAGTATGGGTTTTTCAAGCTCATCAACCGAGCTCTGCATGCGTCTTTCTGCCACCTATACTCCTTCACTTTCAAATTCTGACGTGGCATCAGGCTCTCATTAAGGCGCAACATGGATTCGATGCTTGCTAATGAGGTGAAATCGTCGACCTTCAGCGATTCTTTGTCTCTGATCTGTTCTACTACTCCGGTGAAACTCCTAGTTAATACTTTAGTGTCCATATTCCCTTCATCAAGTTGTAAGATGCCTGTAGCATTGACAATCTTCATGTCCTTTACCAATTCCCTGTGCATTTCTGTGATCTTATTTTCGATGCCTTGTATCTCTTTGATAATTTCTTTGTAGATGGACTCCTTCCAGTTCATATTATTTTTCAAAATAAAAAGCATGCAGGGGTCCACGGTCTTCATAGGATTTTCATTCAAGAATTTGAGAACCCCGAATTTTTCAACCTCTAATACTTGGAGAACTACAGCTTGGCAACGTGCTAGTTTTGTTTCCCACACTGGGATCAAGGTTTGAATCTCCCCTAGCAGCGCTTCACCTTCGGAGTAGACACTAGTAACTTTAGAAATAAACTTATTTCCCTGGTCTACTATGTTATTCACCCAATTTACCATGGCATCAATTAGCAGTTTTCCCCTCTGCATCTGTTTCATCAACTGCTGGCTCTCAACAGAGTTTGGGTCGAAAGGCTGTGGAATCTAGATTATGGGAGCAGCCCCTAGGTTGATCAGCGAATCGATGTATGCAGCCATTGTCACCACCATTGCTTTCAATTCTTTTTTTTCTCTGGAATCTTTCTCTGATTGTGTGAGCATGTGGTCAGCAGAAAACTTAAAGAAATTGTTACCAGTATTCCTATTAATAGCACCTAGTTCAACAGAAGTAACTTTGAACCCTTCATCATCAATCTCCCCAGACTCTTTCTTTTGTTTATAAGTGGCCACCTCTGCTATGATTTTTCCTATTACCGGGTCTTTGGTGAGACAAGCATCCGTTTTTACTTTCTTTGTTTTAGAACCTCTGGCCGCGTATCTAGTGACTATGTCTTTTACCGGTGTGGATACTGGCTGTAGACTCCGCTTCTTGTTGATTGAATTCGACAACCACGAAGGAACAATAGGGGTAGTTGACATCACCTAAGTGTCTCTAGTTGGAGTTAAGAACTTGGGTTGATCTACTTTCGGGGCTTCAATGAATTGAACCTTGCCGTTTGCCCCATCAGGGGAGACAAATTTATCATCTGAAACCTGCCCTTGAGATGTCATTTTTTGCTTCTGGATACTAGGTTGCTTCGAGGCCTTAGACTTGGACTGGGATCTCGTCCTAGGAGCCGTAGCTTGCGAATGGGGAGGGGATCTCACTTTCTTATCCAGAATCAGTGCATCACCTGCAATATGAGAAAATGGAATGTCAGATTGAAGTGGCCCTAGGGAAGAAATCACCTTAGGAGAAGACTCATTGATATTTCCTCTTATTTTCCTCTGTAACCAATCATTTGTATAGGTTAATATAGATCTAGCCCTCAAATTAATATCATCTTCTTCCTCTTTGCTCCAGTCTACTGCTAGGAACTTTGCCTCATTTGACTCCTCCCAACCGGGTTCAATTAGGTATGAACCGTCTTCAATAATTCCTTGTGTTTTGAACTTCAATCTGAAAGAACTGATTTGCTGTAAGGCTAATCTAGAATGGTCTTTCTTCAAGACTTCTTCTTCATTTCCACAATCTCTCCATAGATCTTCTAGATGAGGAGCAGCTGAAGGGTTGATTTCAAGGCCAAGGGTTAAAGCTGCATATCCCTTACTATCAAAGTTTCTCCTGCTGTGATAGAAACCAAGATTGAATCCTAGCAAATTGTTTCTGATGATGGAAGCATTAGTCATATTAATACAGACTAAGGAGCCCAATTTGATAGGGAAAGCCATTTCCCAATTCTCCTGAGGAAGATTATCTTTGATGACAGAGAAAAGCTGTCTGCATAACTCGGCTAAAATGAAACAATCAAGGGCATATCGAGGTAACTTCACAGGTTCATCTTCAAACCCTCCAACTATCAAATATGTGAACCTAGGAAATTGAATGAAATGACTCCCATACTGTTGAACTAGCCTCTGCGATTCAGAAGAAAGTCGTGACATCTGAACACCTTTCAGAGTCAAATAAACACTTCCATATGATACATCATGCACCTTACGGAAATCCTCTAAAACTCTATCTTTCTGCAACAAAGGACAATATTGGAAGACAGTTATCTCTTCATTCCATACCCCATGTGGAAGGGTAGTGAGATCACATGTACAGGCAATACAATAAGTTAAATACGAGGCCATATAGAAATCCTCGTGGGATTCTTTCGCGCGTTTGAGTTGATTACTCAAGGAATTGGCAATGATCTCCACCCAATCCATCCATTGCTCGACCTTTAAGATAATCTCAATGTGCCTATACATCCACTCTTCAAACAAGTATACATCAGCTGAACCCTTCACTCTGTGCAACAATACAACCAGGTCATGTATATGGGGTTTCATGTGATCCTTAGTAATGACCTTGGGCAGCCTAGACCCACCTCCATAGTTAACTTCGGTCCATTTCCTGGCAAGGGTGTTTCGGAATACGCTAAGGGTTTCTTGGTATTCGGCTAAAGCTTGAGTGGGTGAGAATGCGGCAAAGGTATTTGCTATTAATTGTAAAACAGATGAAATTGTTTCCCTTGAGATGGAAAGTATGGTGTTTCCATTCTCACTTACTATGCTTCTACTCCTTACATCATAATGGTCAATGCAAAGTTGCAGAGGCTTAGGGTTTACGAAAGTAGGAGGAAAGGCAGCGGCTTCAATTAACCCACTTGTTAACACTTCCATGCACCCCTTAATCTCCTTAGTATTCTCAAGAAAATTCGTTTGCAGCTTCTCTACATTTACCCTTTCTAAGTTTGTATCACAGATCACCGGTCTCTTACATTCAAGGCTAGAAGCATTGCCAAAAAAGTGCAAGACTGACTTCATTCTCAACAAAACAAGCAAAACCTCTGGCAGACAATCCTTTGAAAATAACAGATTTGCAGAACAAAACAAAGATTTCTAAACTCTCACCTGCTTTCCGCTGGAAACCAAATAACTTCTTCTATCTTCCTTAACAGCTCCTTCTCTTCGAAATCAGCTTTTTGCAAAGTAATTCACAAAGCTACTGAATGGGTTTTATTAAAGGAGAGGTTTACATGCGGAAGTACTAGATAATTAATAGGCATGATGACACATCACCTCACATCAAGCTTGGCACGTCCGAAGCGTCGTTGCATGAGCTTTTCATTTAATGATTTCTCTTCTCACATGAATTAACAATGATTGATTTCGTACAAATATCTGATCATTCCTCAAATCGAAGATCTATTCTCCCACTTCTAATAATGACGACTTCCTCCTCGGAAAAAGGGCAAAATCTTTTGATTCTTGGTATTCTGACAGGACCCTCAATTGATTGTGAAAAGGCGGCGCACTGTACTTCAGAAATAAATTACCACCGATCATTCCAATCAAGAACTACTTTGAACTGCTTTGAACTGAGATTCAAAGTGGTTCAAAGTGCTTCAAAGAAAGCCGTCGCATGAAGAATATTTCCTGTCAAAGAAAAAGCGTTAGTATGAAAATCTTAGGTTGAACGACTTTGAACCAAGGTTCAAAGTGGTTCAAAGCGGTTCAAAGGAAGGGATCACAACCGTGGAAGCTTGCGACTTCGACCAGCTACTTCAAGGGACGGTGAACACATGAATGGTGAGGAAAAGGCTTCGAACAAAGATAGGTAAGGATTTGAAGGAGGTCCTCAGAAAATGAAAAGGCGACTCTACGCACAACTAACACACTCCAATGTGAATAAATCTAGAGTAATGTTCCTCATGCTTCAAGTAATTCCTACAAGTGTTTTCCTCATTGAATTTTACATACACTTGCTACAAATGACATAGACCAGTAGCTATAATTATATAACAATGATTATTAAGGACTATAACTTTTTGAGGAAAGAGTTAAATCATCGGCTCCATGAAAAAGGATTTGTAACTCCCAACTCACAGAAGTATGAGAAATCAGTTGCATTAATCCCCCTAGCTTAGTATACAAGCTGCTTAGGGAGACATTAGTGCTATCCAATGGACACCAAAGACTGCTCAATTAGATTTTTGAATGGAGCTGGCTCTGTGTTGTTTCAGAATTCAGCCATGTCAGATATTTTACGTCAGTGTTTTGGATCACACTTTGTGATCAATCATCAAGATGCAACAGGAGAGCTGGAGGAGATCTTTTTTATGGATCCAATTTTCTTGTTACATCCTGATGATGGATCATAGGGTGTGATCTGAAGCACCGATGCAAAAATATCTCTTTAGTTGAATCCAGAAACAAAACTTATTCAGTATGGACTCTGCAAATCTAATGTCTCTAGAGCTGGCTTCACTACGCTTGTAGTGGCAACTTGCTCCTTCCTCCAACATCCTCGTGACTGTCAAGTTTTAATTAATTAGTTAGCTTGCTTATTATCAGGAAAAATCTTTGGTTTTAGCTAACACAAATAGCTAGTCTCGAAAACAATGGCTTCTCGCTTTACAAATCAAGGATACTTTCTTTTCCTTCAATGCTTTAGAACTATTCAGAATTTGTTTCATTTTCTCTAGACGATCATTTTCCTATTGTTGTTGATATCATTTGTTGTTTTCGCCGCACTTGTTTCCCTTTTGGGTAGCCTTGACTCTCCCCTTTAGGCCACAACAAATATCTTTGGTGGCAGCGATAGCCATGTAGCAACCATCCTATTCCTAGGAAACGCAGCTGCTAACCAAGTTCAATTTATTTGATCCCACGAAGACAGGAAATTCCCAAAGGAATATTTTCAAGCACTATCGTGCATTGGATTCAAACCGAATAGTTGATACTCCCAATTCCCGGTGCTACGTGATCTGCATGTTGATGTGGTTTTGTGTATGTCTTAGGGAATTTGGGATTCGCTTGTCAGGGCGCAGTATGGATAGGTGAGCACATTGGCGTGATGTGAACGTATCTGTCTGGTGAATCCAGATAATTAACAGATAAAATAATTTAAAATGTAATGTTTGTTACAGACTGTCTTGATGCCAGTCTGGGAGATTCCATCTTTAGAAAGAAAAGGAGAGAGATGAACCCTGCCGCTAAGCTGTTTTTAGGGTATAAAATGTAGAATATAAATTTGAAGTTCGGATCGTTGATTTTAGGATATAATGTTAGAATTTAGAGTTAAGATGATAAAATGTGTGGCTTTAGGGTTTACAGTTTAATATTCAAAGAATCGGAGGGAGCCTGTCCCTGATAAATAATCGATTTTCAATTGCGTATGCAGTCTGAGACTTCTCAAAGCAACGCCGACCATCTTGGAATTTGATGATAAAGTTACATGAGTTTTATAAGATAAATAAATGATAAGTAAAAGCAATGGGTATTTACTGTGTGGAATGTGTATAAGTAATGGTAAATGGGTATCGCGAATTACCTGATAAATCAGTGCATCGTCAAATCTTTCGAGGCGCAAGTACATTTCCCCAATGGATTGACACGTGGGCATAAGCTGCTTCTGAGGCAGATGCTTAAGAGAAAGTTCGTAATCGATTTGAAACCATCTGAGAGCTTCTACATATTCTCCTCGTTCTTTGAGAAGATGGCCAATTTGGTTGGCCCAGCGGGCTTCTTCTTCGTGGTCTCCCCTGTTTTTGGCTTCCCTGTAACCTTGTTTCGCCATTTCCATGTCCTTTTTGCCCCTCGCCATTGGTTTAGTTGTTGGATATTTCCTGAACGCGAGAAGAGTTTTATTTGCCTTGGCTGTGATAGTTCCAGAAATGAGGATCTGATATGGATTAGATTGGGAAAGATGGGATTTTTACATGTTCTTTTCAAAATGGTTGTTCGCGCTATTCTTTCCCAGATGTAAACGGGAATTTGAATGGCGGGAGCTTTCACTTTAAAAGATTCCAATCGCTTTAGATGTTTGTGTTTGTTTTTCTAATTATTATAAAATAGAGTATATATTTTTAATTCTTTTGTTAAGCTACTAAAAGATAGTTTACTATGAAAAAATATGGTTTTTAAAAATTCATTATAGATAAAAGATAATAATGAAGAAATTAAAAAGTTTGTGAGGAAAATATTCAAGAGTGTTATATGATTAAAACGAAATCGACGTAAAAATGTCTAATATATCAAAGATCGTATACCTCACAAGAAGTTATGAAGAAAAAACATAGATAACGGATGATACCTAAGGAAGAATAGGAAGAGTGAATGTGTCTATTTTGCATCATGAGAATGGAACAGATAGAGCAACATTTTATCACGGAGTGTCCAATATACAATGACATGTGTCCCAGTCATATAGACATTTTAGAAGTGAACAATTTAAGAACCTTATTTGAAGAGACACAGCTAGAGAAGGCAAAATCAAAATTCATTGTCAAATAGCATATTTGAAGATGAAGTTGCAAATATTTCAATATTTTGGCACCCTATTCTAAGATGTGAGCTAGTTTAAGGGGTCTCGTAGGTTGCTTTGACATCATGGACATTATTAAAATCTTTCTTTCATTTGTGTGCATGCATGTGTGTGTGCGCGCGCACGCGCGCAATTCTTTACTACAAACTTAAAATGTGGCACAATAAGGTAAAAGCAAATCGTACCATGTTCCAAGAGTGATATAGGCGACAATTAAATGCTACTTCTTTATGATTTTCCTTTGTTGTGTTATGATTTAAATTTATAGTATAGTGTTAGTAATTTAAACTATAATGGTGTGGACTTTTCCAATATGAATAAGCGCATTAATTTTCTTTACTTGAAGTGAATAATTGATGGAAATTATTTATTTTTGTGATGTATGCGCACGTTTGCATACGCTATTATACAAATTATACCAAATAAAGAGAATATGATCAACAACAAACCCTTGATATTAAATAAAACCTTTAGTACAAACTTTAAATGTACCACAATAAGGTTAAAGCAAATGGTAGCATGTTCTAAGAGTAATATAGGAGACAATTAAATGCTACTTCTTTCTACTTTTCTTTTGTCGTGTTATGATTTAAATTTATAGTAAAGTGCTAGTCATTTGAATTATAATCGTGTGAGCTTTTCCAATACGAATAGGCTCATTAATTTTATTTCCTTGGAGTGAGTAATTGATGGAATTATTATGGAGTATCATATTTGGATTTATCAAGCTTGGAATGTAATCTTTGTTTTTCTAAAGAATAATTTCAATTGATATTATATAATAACATAATATAATTGAATAGGACATGAATATGTATGTTAACTTCAATGGTATATCTTAATAGTGTATCTTTGTCTTTGATTGGGACTTTGCTACGAGGATTGATGGGCGATCTTTGTGCTAGAGCAAGAGGAGGAAATGCTAATTAAACTTCAAGTAAGTATGGGTGAAAAGTTACATCAATTGAATGGTATCATTTATAATTTCAATTTGATGTAGATCAATAGAGCGATTGAATAAAGGGTCAAAATTAGTTGTGTGAATCAATGTCCCTTGGTAGTGTACAACAAGAAAATGGGATCATGATGTAGAGTGTCTAAGATGGATGGATAAAATCAAACAACCATCGGTGACTTATTAGACATGGAATATTTAATGTGTATTTTAAGGTTTGATAACTAAGTAGTAGGAGGGTTACTTTGTTTGAGGCCAAGGAGAGTAACATGGAACAACTCACAACCATTTCTTGGTAGCACTAAGTTAGAATGTTCACAACCTCAAAGGACTAAAAATAACTCGGAGCAACCATTAGCACATACCCATTACCCAGTTCAAGTATACTTCCTTTGTTAAGCCCAAATAGGTCTTGTAGCCCTATTTTGATGGTTTCCTACTCATAACTTTTCACCTAATGACCATAGCATAATAAGGACAATTTTTCAAACACCCTATTGGGGTTTATTGAACATATATCAAAATTAGTATGTGGTTTTCCTAACACAAAGGTTAAATTTTGACTCATAATCATATTTGAGAAGCAATTAAGTCACTTTTCCAAAGCACGACATGTTAGAATATATAGTCCACTGGTATAAATGAGAGGGGTAGTGAATTAGTTATCCAATTATTATCACAATCATCAACCTTAAACAAACTTAACTATGTGAGTAATATCAATTGAAACCACAACAAGATACTCATACACAATAAACACTAGAAATGTTAACTAGGGAAACCCTTGAATAGAGGAAAAATCTCGATGAGGATGGTGCCCACGAGATGATGTATTGATATAAATATTCCTCGTTAGAGGATAGACCCTATTAGGAGTCTGTTACAACATTCAGTACAACATTAGGAGTTCTGGAAGACAACTAGACCCACCACCCGAATAGCCTCAAGGTTAAGACGAATGAACCCACTATCCAAATGATCTTTGTATTATTCTTTGCAGAATACTAGAACTGGAATGTACTTCCTTCCTTTATCTCTGTCCTATCAACCGAACTTCTTCTCCTTTAGATCTTGTAACTAGATCTCATATTGTGCATCCAGTAATTCCTTGGATCACTTACTCACATTCAATAAGCATTTTGCTCCTTTTCACACTTCGCAATTTTACTTCTCATTCAACTTGATCTTCCGATCCAAGATGCATTACAAATAAGGAAAACAACTTTCCTTTATACCATATCTTCATAATAAATCCTTGAGTTGGCCTTGAGGCTTTCCCAATTAATTATAATAAGATAATTAATTAAATTACAATTACAATAGCACTGTCGGCTCACAGTCTATACAAAACTTCACACGTGTGATACCAAGGTTTGCGCACTCGCTGACATCATCATACAACTATCCTCTATCACTGTGTGACTACACACTTCTTCATTACATCTCAAATGACAGATATCAATTAATCATCATAACACTATTTTCCAATACTCTATTTTTGCACTACTCCTAGTAAATCAGGTACAACTTTTGTATGCCATCGAGTTAGACTCTGTGCACTTAACCACGTCATCAAGACATAGTCTAGAACATATCCCAAACAATCAAACCATTGTCTATATCGATAAGATCTCTGACTGTTGTTCTCCTAGTCTTCATAGAGACATTATTATGTTGACATCAATGACAAACACAGTCATGAATGCAACATATCAATACTCTCCAATGCTTAGAATACTCCCCCAATGTAGTGTCATCAACATTCATGTTAACATTCCCCTTTGGAATTGATGGCAACATAAATGAAAAACATCTAAGTTCTAAGAATACCAAACCATACTATGTTGCTATCAAATCCTCTTCATCAATCTGAAGTCCTCTAGCTAGCATCATTTGTTCGCGCGCTAAAAGATCTCAATACATTAGATGCACATCATGTGCATACTCTTGCTTCTTTTACATGATTTTTTCTAAATCCCCCTAGAGAAATATCTCTTCCTCATACATACTTATGAGTTCTTCTCCCCTATAGCTTGGGAGATATTTTCATGTACATTATCTCCCCCATTGACATCAATGTCAGAGGCCTAAAAAAAATATAAATTGTTACCAATTGTTACAACTACTTCTTCAACTCTTCAATCATCTAAAGTGTCCAAAGACATTGTTCAATACCAAATACCAAATACCAAGAGTCCTCAATGACTCAGTACATACACGATACTCCCCCATACAGGAAGCATCAGCATCCAGTCCAGTCTAACCATAGTGCTTTGTACCACTGGACTTATGCACACTCTGCATCATCTACTCAAAAGTAGGTAGGACATAACCCCGAGCATACCTCTTAGTTACTCAAAAGTATCTTTAGGCAAAGGCTTCGTAAATATATCTACAATATGATCTTTAGTACTTACATACTCCAATCTT
Source organism: Cupressus sempervirens (assembly GCA_028749045.1). NCBI lineage: Eukaryota > Viridiplantae > Streptophyta > Pinopsida > Cupressales > Cupressaceae > Cupressus > Cupressus sempervirens. Next base: position 1,049,005,290 of record CM053785.1, read on the forward strand.
ATCTCCTTTTATGTTGACTCTTCTCTCAAGACATATATATATATATATATATATATATATATATATATATATATATATATGCTTTGTCTTATAATGCAATACAAGATTCTTAGAGATACTCACTGTACTTGTGTTATCACAGTAAATGATAACATGTTCTATGAACTCAATCCCAATATCCTTCAACATTTACTTCATCCACATAACTTCATTATAGTTATTTGCTACAATAACATACTCTGCCATAGTTGTGCTCTAAGAAATACAATCTTATTTCTTGTTCATCCAAGAAACCAATCTTCCTCTAAGAAAGAATGCTCCACCACTGGTACTCTTTTTGTCATCCATACTGCCTACCCAATCTGCATCTATATATGCGCACAAAGTGAAATCACTTGATCTATCATACTGAATCCCATAATCAGATGTTTCTTTCAAATATATGAATGTCCTCCTCACTGTTGTATAATGATACTCTATAGGATCAGCTTGGGATCTAGCTACAATCCTGACTGCATTTGTTATATCTAGTCTGGTGTGAGTCAAATATTGCAATTCTCCAATCATAGATCTGTACTTATTTTACTCAATTGTAGGTGTATCATCTTTGCTAGATAACTTGTGACCAATTATCATGGGTGTACCAACAGGTTTGCAACTATCTAAACCAAATATTTTCAACAAGTCTTTCAGATACTTGGCTTGTCAAATGAATATCCCATATTTTCTCTACACAATTTGCATTCCTGGGAAGAACTTCATCTCTCCTATCATGCTCATTTCAAACTCATTTTTCATCTCTTCAGAAAACTTATCACTTTCTTTATCATTTCCTCCAAATATTATGTCATCCACAAATATTACAATGATAAATGAACCATTCTCAACTTTTCTCAAATACAAATTACCATCTATTGTGCCTTTAATAAATCCAAACTTAGTCAAATACCTGTCCAATCTTGCATACCAGGTTCTAGGTGCTTGCTTTAGACCATATAATGCTTTCTTCAATCTACATACCATCTCTTTTTCTTATGTCAGAGGGAATCCATCAAGCTGCTCAACGTAGACTTCTTCTTCAAGTTCTCTATTTAGAAAAGCTGACTTGATATCCATCTGATAAACCTTTCATGTTCTGACTCGCTGCACAAGCCAAGAACATCCTTGTTGTTTCCATTCTGGCTACAAGTGCATAATTTTCCTCATAATCTATGCCTTCTTGTTGTGAGTAACCTTTGCAAACAAGTATGACCTTGTTTCTCACAACTTCTCCTTGCTCATTCATCTTATTCCTAAATACCCACTTTGTTCCTATCACATTCTTGTCTTTAGGTCTAGGATCTAATTCTTCTTTCATTGCTTGAATCTAATGATCATCCTTACAAGATTCATTTGCACTTTTAGGTTCCACTCGAGAATTTAGACATAATTCTTCATTCACTTTGTTCCTTTTCATAACACCTTTATCTTTACTCCCAATTATCTACTTTGGAAGGTGATTCTTTGTCATGTTTCTATTGGAGGTAAGAGTTGAGATCTTAACTCTTATCTCATCTCTAGGTTCAAACCTCTTCTCTCCTTTGTGCTCAACAACTAGCATATCATTCTGCAAGTTATTGTTAGTCTCAATGATATCATCCACATTTTCATGGTTAGCCTTTGGATCAACAATAGTTACCAAAGCTATCTCTTCCAGTACTTCCTCTTTCTTAACCAATCCAGGCTCATTATACTTATCATTACAGTCATTCAAGAATCTTTCCATACTTGCTTTAAATTCTTCATCTTCATAAGAAAGTGAACTCTTTCTATTTTTTCTTACTCTCTTAGGATGTCTAGATGAAAAATGACAAAAAAAAAAATTACATGTCCAACAAACATAAATTTCCATACATTCTGGTTCTCTTTTCATAAGCATATCAATACCTTCCTCAATATTCTTGTATTCTTTCACATACATGTTTATGTTTGCTTCCATTCTTTTGTATGCAACAAAAGGGTTCTAGATCAGGAAACTCAATGTCTAGATCTTTACACGTATCTGATAACTCACAAAGAAGCTCTATCTTCTGAGACAAAATTTCCTCTATCAAATTCAGGACTAATCTTTCCCATCATGGTCTCCCAAAGTTGTTAAACTTTATCTTCAAAGACTTGATGCTCTGATACTAATTGTTAGAATATATAGTCCACTGATATACTAAGAGGGGGGGGGGGGGGGTGTGAATCAGTTATCCAACTCTTATCATAATCATCAACCTTAAACAAACTTAACCATGTGAGTAATATAAACTAAAACCACAACAAGATACTTATGCACAATTAACATCAGATATGTTAACTAGGGAAACCCTTAATCAAAAGGAAAACCCCAATGGGGATGGTATCCACAAGATAATGTACTAATATAAATATTCCTTGTTAGAGGATAGAGCATTTTAGGAGTCTGTTACAACATTCAATACATATGAGTCTCTATTAGGAGATTCTAACCCTGTTAGGAGTTGTGCCAACCCTATTAGGAGATGTGGAAGACAATTGGACCCACTACCCAAATAGCTTCAAGGTTAAGACCAATGAACCCATTGTCCAAATGATCTTTCTATTATTCCTTGTAGAATAATAGAATTGAAATGTATTTCCTTTCTCTATCTTTGTCCCATCAACCATACTTCTACTCCTTCAGATCTTGTAAATAGATCTCATATTGTGCATCCAGTAATCCCTTGGATCACTTACTTGCATTCAGTAAGAATTCTACTCCTTTTCGCACTTCGCATTCAACTTGATCGTCTGATCCAAGATGCATTACAGATAAGGAAAACAACTTTCCTTTACACCGTATCTTTATAATAATTCCTTGAGTTGGCCTTTAGGCTTTCCCAATTAATTATAATAAGATAATTAATTAAATTACAATTATAATAGCACAGTCAGCTCACAGTCTTTTCAAAACTTCACATGTGTGATACCAGGGCTTGCGCACTTGCCAAAGTCATCATACAACTATCCTCTGCCACCATGTGATTACACACTTCTTCACTACATCTCAGATGAGAGATATCAATCAATCATTAGAGCACTATTTCTAGTACTCTATTTTTGCACTACTCCTAGTAAATCAGGTACAACTTTCGTACGTCATTGACTTTGACTCTGTGCACTTAACCACATCATCAGGACATAGTCCGGAACATGTCCTAAATAATCAAATCATTGTTCGTGCCAATAAGATCTCTAACTATTGTAAATGTATGAACTTTAAAATATATTATTCTTATAGATATGAGGTTTTTCTAACATGGCGACTGGATCTATGAGCATTTTTATGCTCAAACCTTGGTTGTGGATGGTTTAAGACCAACTTGCAAAGAAAATTCAATCTCTCCCTTGGTCTATAATGGTTTCAATGGTTTATCACAAACCAAAAATATATGTCTGACGATTCAGCACAATTTCACTACATGTATGTTGTAGAGGTCAAAAACTATGTCCAAGCATGTACCAAACAAAGGAGTAATGATTTTGTAGGAAAGAAAAACTGAAAAATTTGTATCTCCAATCATTAAAAATGGTATAACTTCCTCAATATTCATAAAACTCCTTCCTATATTCATCTATTTGAATTTTGATCCTCTGAAGTACAATATTTATATGTACACTACAAAATATTAGAGAAGAGTAAGTTAAAAGCAGGAAATTCAATATAGTTTGTAATGAAAAATGATCAAGCAACCTTTATCATAGACCCAAAATGTGTTCTTATATATTTTTACATCAAAACCAATCTACCTATATCAAATTTCAAACTACTTGAATGCTGGAATTAAAAGGTTACTAAAATGTTGGTTGATAACTTTTAAGCAAGACATTTTTTGACAAGTTTTTACACAACCAACAAAATGACTTGAAATTTGCCTAGGACTTTCCTAATACACCAAAAGTGGCTTTAAAACACTTATCATGTCATTTTCACTCCTTTTTGACACATTTAGAGAGTTTTATCGTGTCTGACCAATTCAAAACTTGATTGGTCTACAAGGGAAAAGTTGGCAGAAAAGCATTACAATATGTCATGACATTATTTGAAATGGTCCTTAGAACCTTATTTCATGATAAAGTCATAAGTCTTACATAGAATTGTTACAAAAATCCAATAAACTTCATTTGACCTATTAGTACTCTTGCATTATACACCCCTTCAAAGAAAAACTCATGTACCATGAGTACTACCATGTTCCATGTCACTTTTGGACTCCTTGAAAACTTGGAACAAAGGGATGCAGACTTGCACACAAATACATATCATATCATTTCCATCTATATTTTACAGTGATAATTATCCTATGGTGCTCGCACTTGCTCCATCTTCATGGCATCCCTTGTCCTCCTACCTCAGATTGGACCCTTTGTGCCTACAAATTTAGTTTTTTTTTTTTACTGATTTTACCCTCCACAAGCGGGCACATCAGTATCCCAACACCAACAACATCATGCCCCTGTGGCCCACCTTGAGTCCACACTATGGCTTCACAATTGATCTTCCATGTCTTAATCTCACTCTTTAAACCACTTTCTTATTTCATGGCATTCTCCTTCTAAATGTCTATTCAAACCTTTGCAATCATTTTATTTTTGAAAACCTTGAGCCTTAGAAACTCTATTTTTTTTTAACATAACAAGCTTAGTATTTCCTTTCTCTTTCTCATTCCCCTACAAAGGAGTTATCCTAAATATCTTGTTATCTTTCTTGATGTAATAAGTATATACTTTCCCATCATACATTGACTCTCTATCAAACTTCCATGGTCTTCCCAATAGAAAACAACAGAGATTCATAGGTAATACATCAATACAAGATGCTATCCTCGTACTCCTTAATATGAAAATCCACAGGGACTTGTCCATTCACCAAAAGAGACTAGCTATCATTTACCTAAGAGGTTCTATATGGGGTTGCATGAGTTATTTTCTTTAGTTTCAACATATCTACCATCTCCTTAGACACCATATTATCTTGTGAACCTGAACCAAGGAGAACTTAACATACTTTACCTCTATGCTTTTAAAAATCAGCCTCCTTTGACTCGTGTCTTTCTATGCAATTATCTAAAACAAGGTTATTCCTGGCATTAATGCTTCTCCCATTTCTATATTACAATAAAAAATAGGTGAGTTCATGCTCCCTTCTTTATTCCTATGTGCTATTCGAACCCTTCTTTCATTCCTCTTTTTCCCTATGCTTTATGTAGATCCCTACTTCTCAAGATACTTGAGTGCTGGGTGTCCATGCTCATTACAATGAAAAAATCTCCTTGAGATTGTATTTGATATTATTCCTTCACCAATTGTTCCCCTAGTGCCTTTGAATCCACCTTTTAAATTTATGACTTGCTCTTTCCCGTTGTTTGCATATTCTTGTCCTTCATCTAATTTCCTTGCATTAGAGGATAATCCTCCCCCCTAGAGGTGTTGCCTCTGCTTCTATCTACCTTATCTTGTGCTATCTTCATTTTCTCTTTCAACCTTATTCCCAAATGGGAATACTCCTATGTAGGTTATTTTCTTTTCCATGGTGTCCTCAACATGTGACTTCACACCAATTTGCTTCTCCTTTACACTTTGAATCTTCTTAAACATTTATATTTCATGATCTTTAGGTGCGAACTTACCTTTTAGTTTTCTTGGCATCTTGTTTGATAAAGTAATGTTGGATTTACCTCTTTTCCTACTCTCTAATTGTTCATAGTCCCACCGTAATAGTTCATGATCTTTTAGTTTGTTCTTTTCAATATTTTCTCTTTTCTCTTTATGGACATCTTCACTTTGAAAACAATTATTGATGTTGCAATCCAATACAATAGCTCTTCATCATCTAAAATACCACCATATTTTGGCACATTGATCTTTATATTTTTTCAATTAGTCTTGACTATATTTATCAATTTGGTCATCCTTCGATCCTTAAGATCCAACTCTTCTTCTACTTCTTGGAACTCCTCTTGTTATTCTCCTTCCCCGGAGTGACTCTCTTCTTCTATAGTTTCTTCTCTTCTTTGATTGTATTCAATGGAAGAATACCTCTCCAAAATAGAATTATGATAGTCTAACAACTCAACACGTCTCTCCTTTAATTCTTGAAACTCCCTGGTAGTGCTACTTTTCTTAGGAAAAATCTTTCCTTCAACCTCTTACTCACCCTTCTACCCACTTTAAACTATCTCCTTAAAGGATTTGTTTCCTTGCTCTAATTCCATTGTGATGAAAAGGGTCTAGGATAAATAGATATAATCAAACAAATCCCATTGACTAATCAGATAAATGGAACATTTGGTGAGTCTTCAAGGTTCGATGATAAGGTGATATAAAGTTTATTTCATTTGAGCTCTATTGGTTCCTAGTTTGATAGGGTTTACACATATAATATGCTACCACTATATCCACTTATATATATGAAAAGTAACTAACTCATATGACAAATACTCAAGTGGACTTGGACTAATTGTCGAGGCACTCTTTAAATCCCTTATGTACTTTAGGCTTTTCAAAGCTACAAAGAGTAATTCTATGATCTTTCTTTGAATTATGTAACAATTTCCGCTACAAGAGCATTAAAGCAAATATATCACATAAACCTCAACATACCAATGAGATACAAGGAAATAAATAATTGTCCATTTAACATTAACTTGTATGGAGTATAACTTACTAACTCACTTCAACAACAAAAATATAAAATAAAGTATCTTGTAATTTTATTTTAAGGTTTTATGCAAAGAAAGATGAAATTGGATGCAAAGAAGACCTTAGCCTAGACCAATACCTTAGCTATTGGGACAATCATCATTTTAAGCTACAATACTTGACCATGAGTCTACGAGATATAAATATTTGATAACAGTATTCCACTACAAAGTGTTAATCAAAGATTCTTTGATTTGTCCTACTTATCAAAATCCTTAAGCAAGAGCTTATGAATTTGCAAGTAGAGTTCAACTATTTTAATTAATTATTTGAATTAAAGCATAAATCTATCACTTACATGCTAATAATGTAATGAAATGACATGATCCTCGATCCAATCAAATCAAGACACAGCAGACTTGTGATAGGAGAGGAATAGAATCATAAAATGTTTTTGAGATTTTATCATTATGTATTAGGATTAACCACAAACATAAATAATAATTACATGCAAATATAACCAATATCATAAAATAATAAATCAAGCAAAAGAGAACACAAGACACAAAGATTTAATGTTGTTCATCCAATCCCTGGGCTATGTCCACCAAACAGTGATTCCAATATTATTATTATCAAGTGATTACAACTTGATTACAATATGTAATCCCTTACACCTCAATACCACCACAAGAAGCAATTATTGCATCACACCTTATGAAATCCCTAACCCTAAGCCATTTTATACAAGTATTTTTTTTTGCTTTAGGGTTAAAATTAATTACAACATGTTGGCACAAAAATGTCGATATATTAGCCCCCAAAAAAATCTTGAAGGTTCTGCCCCAAAACCCTTGTTCGAGGCTCGACCTGACCCCAAACCCCACCAAGGAATTATGGAGTATGTATAGTACTTCCCTGATCAATAATCTCCCACTTGGAGGCTGATCCTATAGCAATGTCGCTACTCCATGGGGCTCCAACTGGATCAAACCACCTTGGAATTAGTTGTACCTTTATTCTATTTAGTCAAGAAGACCAACCAAAGTTGAAGAGAGGTTCAACTTCTCCCTGTCACTACTTTTGTAAACATTTTGCTAGATTTTCACCTATATGTATCTTGTCCAACTTTAACTGTCCATCATCTAGAACTGACCAAATAAAATGACACCTCAACTGTATGTATTTTGTCTTTGAATGTAGAATAGAATTCTTTCCAAGATGAATGACACTCTAGCTATCTGTAAATAAATAACTATCCCTATGTTCCTATCCCAATTCTTCCATGAAGAACTAAAGCCAAATCATCTCCTTGGATGCCTCTGAAGCAAAAACATAGTGTGGATAAATCATTCACCTTCTCTAACCAAGAAATCCAGCTCATTGTTGTCCCACCAACAATAATTACATAACTTGTAGTACTTTGCATGGTATTAATATCCCCTGCTAAATATGAGTCAATATAGCCCTGTAAATTAGTAGAGTGCCCAAAATGTAAACACTTACTGGATGTTCCTCTCAAATATCTAAGAATCCACTGAACTTCATTCCAATGTTCAAGCCCCAGATGACTCATATACCTACTAATGACTTCCACCGTATGTGCAATATCTGGCCTCATACATACCATGACATACATCAACCTTTCTACAACTAAAGCATAAGGTACCTTGGACATATTATCCTCCTCTTCTTGTGTCTTTGTACACATCTCCTTAGCCAACTTCAAATGACCAAGTAAAGGTGTGTTGACAACTTTAGCATTCCCCATAGAGAAACATTGCAACACCTTCGCAATATACTCAGCCTGAGATAAAGTCAATTTTCTATTTTTCCTGACTTGACAAATCTTCATACCAATGATTTATTTTTCTGCCCCCAAATTCTTCAAAGCAAATGAATGTGCTAACAGTCATTTCAGCCCCTTAATATATGGTCTATGTTAGACCCAAGTACAAGCATAACATCAACATATAAACATATAATAATGTATATGTCATCATCTAACCTCTTAAAATAAATACAATGATCTAAATGACACCTACTATATCCATGGTCATGCATAAATTGTCAAATTTTAGATACCATTTTCGAGGTGCTTGCTTCAAGCCATATAAAATTTTCTTCAATCTACACACTAAGTTCTCATTACCTTTGACCTCAAATCCTTGTGGATGTTCCATATATATCTCTTCATCCAAATCACCATGAAGAGAGGTTGTTTTAACATCAAGCTACTCTAAATGCAAATTTTTAGTAGCCACAATACTTAAAATAGTGCAAATAGAAGTCATTTTTAAAACAAGAGAGAATATGTCATCAAAATCAATGCCCTTTTTTTTGTGCAAATCATTTTACAACTAACCTGGCTTTAACTATTTTATTACCTCTGTCCTCTTCTTTCAACCTATAAACCCATTTATTTTGTAAAGCTCTTTTACCTACAGACAACTTACATAAGTCTCAAGTCTTATTTTTTAGCAAGGAGTCCATTTCTTCTATCATCGTAAACTCCCACTGAATCTTCCTATTTACCTACACAACTTCATCATAACATTTAAGTTCACCAACATCAGTTGGTAACATAGATTACAAAGAGTGAGAAAAACTTTTTGGAGGTCTACTTAGCATTATTGACCATCTAACGTTCACTAGGGTGTGTGGTATTTGTTGTTGTGGAGCATGAGGAATTGCTAGGACATCATCTTTTTCGAATAACATCCAACACCACATAATCATTTTATTTCTTCTAATGTTGTTGCAAGAGATCTGTGTACAACACTTTCTTATTGAATATGACATCCTTGTTTCTTACAATTTTACAATCTCCAAAACCCTAAAGCCTATAAACAAATTCATCAATCTCATATCCAACAAATACACATTTCTTTGACTTAGCTTCTAGCTTAGTTCTATTTTCAGAATCTTTATGTGCAAATGCTTCACAACCGAAGTTTTTGAGAAAAGAATAATTCACCTTCTTACCTATCAATGTTTTCTCTCGAATACTATAGCCCAAAGGAGAAGAGGGAACTCTATTAATTAAGTATACAATAGTGTTGATAGCCTCTTCTCACATGTTTAAGGGCAGCCCAACACGTAACCTCGTGCTCCTTGCACGCTCCATTATTATTCTATTCATGTGTTCAACCACTCCATTTTTGTGTGGATTCCTTAGAATAAATTTTTATCTACAAATAAAATTAGTGGAGCAATAATCTTCAAATTCATAATTGCAATACTCACCACCATTTTCAGATCTAAGAAATTTTAGTCTTTTACCATTCTCATTTTCAAGAAAGCATTTCCATTTCTTAAAAGTTTGAAATACATCATATTTTTGTTCAAGGAAATAAACCCATTCTTTTCTAGTTGCGTCGTCATCAATAAATGTAACATAATAATGAGAGCCACCAAGGGAAGATACATGAGCTAGTCCCATACATATGTATGCAAAACTCTATTTTAAAATTATTTCTTTTCCTTCTCGCTCTTCAGAAAACTTACTCTCTTTTGTTTTCTATACACACAACTTTCACACAAATCCATATTGACACATTTCAAACCTAGCAAAACTTTCTTTGAATGAATTAATTTCATACCTTTCTCACTCATTTGCCCAAGTCTATAGTGCCATAGCATTGTTTTAGAATCTACAACAATTGTTTGTTCTCCTTGTTCAATTGAAACAATTGTTCCTGAACATTCAATTTTTTTTTTTTTTTTTTTTTTTTTTTTTTTTTTTTTTTCAGAAATAATTAAAGTAGAAGGAATAGTATGAGATGTACAAAGTTATAAGGTGCCTATTTTCACACCTTTTATTACTACAAGGAAACCTTTTGAAACCTTCCAATTGTTATCGTTAAAAGTAATTATGCAACCCTCATCATCGAGATGCCCTACTAAAATTAAATTCCTGCTCAATCTTGGAACATTTCTTACCTCGTGTAATAGCCAATAATTCTCATTTTGTAACTTAATCTTAACCTTTCCCTTTCCAGCAATCTAACAGGGTTCATCATCCCTGAAATAAACAAGTCCAAAATCCCCTTGGACATAATCAATAAAATAACCTCTATGGGGTGTGGCATGAAACAAAGCCCCATAATCTAAAACCCATGAATCATCAACACTTTCTAAAGAAAGAAGCAAACCATCCTCTTCAAATTTGTTACTTACTACATTTTCCTCCTTGTTCCATTCTAGTTTATCTCCTTCATTACTCTTTCGAGTACAACAACAATTCTTCTTATGTGCCATGGTTTCTCATAGCACCATCAATCTTTTGGTCCTTTGGATTGAGACCTCTTCCCCTTTGTTTTTCCTCTTGATTTCCTTTGATTTCCAAAATTACTTCATCTCCTAGTTGTTATGCCTATGCTTTGTGCACTCAAAGCACTTCTTGATGTAGATCCACCTAAGGTTTTCCTACGAGTTTCCTCACTCAGATTAACACCAATAACATAATCAAACTTTAGGGTATTATATCTAGAAACAAAATAACTCTCGACTATTACCAAGTCATTCTAACTTTTAGGCAAAGAACACAAAATCAAGAGAGCCCTAATTTCTTCATCAAAATTGACATTCGTAGAAGATAGTTGACTAGTAACTGTATTGAACTCACTTAAATGATCTGCAATAGATCCACCTTCTGCTATCTTCATGATAAATACCTTATTTGAAGCAGAGGCTTTTCATACAACTTTGCTAGGATCTTCGCTTCTGTAATGTTAAATGCCATTGATGGTGCCAAGCATAATTGAATTATGTTGTCTTGCATTTTGTCACCACAAAATGTTGGTAACAACAAAAAAAAAATTCAAGCTAGTTTCGTGTATCTCTGAGTTTGAATTTGATATTCAATTATTTACTATTGATTGATCAATTAGCTTCAATTCGTATATCAAATTGTTTTATTAAAGGTTTTCATCATGTCTTTTTTGTTTTGCTTTTTGTCAAGCCTTTGCTTGATTTTTGAGGCCTTCATCATCCTTTCCTTTATTTTTGAGTTTGTGTTTGTTGGTTTTTAGTACTTTGGTTCTACTCATGTCATGGCTTTTGGTTTCCTTCATTTTCGTCTAACCTAGAGCATAATTGAAGTTGTCAGTCAAGAGATATGGTTGTTTTAGTACCCCAAAAGTGGACCTTTTTGACGCAATAACACGAATTAAAAATATCATGTTATTTTTTAATTTGATATTCACTTCTTGAAAAATATAACTTAAATTGTCTTTATACTATATTTTAAAGTTACTTTATCATTTAAATTTTCACTTAAAGTAACTGTAGTGCACTTCATGTTATAATTTTACGTTGAGTTGCTTTTTTATTTTTCACTTAATGTCACTATATAAACTGTATAGTTTCAGTTTAATTTTTAATTTTAAAATAAAATGCTCATTTAAATGTTACTTTTAAATGATATTTATGTGTTGTATTTTTAACTATGATATATAAATAGTGTTTATGTCCCAGTAAGTAACATTTTTATGAAATTAAAGAATTTTATATGATAAAAAATGGTGAATAAAGAAAAAAGCAAAAAAGAAAAAAATGCAATTTTTTTTTCACTCAAAAGCAGATTATCCTCATAAATGAACACAAGAAAAATCAAGAAATTTAGGGCTCTCAAAATCATGCCCAGAGTTTCTATCTATCAACAGCTCCAGCAATTCCATAAGTGGAAGCAAGCAGGTGCCGACACCTTTGGCAGATATTCATCAAGCATCTCCTCCCTTTGTTGTAAAGAATTTGAACCCATTCAACTTTTTAGATTGTGCATAGGAGGAGGAGGTAAGCAATGTCTAGGAATTTGCTGCCAACTGGGAAGCCAATGTTTGTGCCTATCTTTCCCATTTGCATCAGCTCCCAAACAGTGCTTCTTGTTTGATCCTATCCACTAGCAGCTTAGATAAACAAATGTATTGTTTTAACCTCGCAAAATATGCCAAGTCTAATCTTAATCCTATTTATACAAAATAGACAAGTTTTTCCATTAATCCTCTCAATGGAAAATTACTCCCTATTCCAAGTTTCATATCATCCTACTCTACAGAAACTTATGTCCCTCCTCACCGCAGGTTGCATTGTCATCGCCCCCCCCATTAAACCTTCGATTTCCCCCATTCAGCTACCTTACCCCTCCCCCCAAATCAATTTGATGAGGTTATTATTATCAACGATCAAGCCAGTGACGAGTGCTAGCAGGAATGCTAGGAGGTCAGATTGTTTGCCTATTGGAATGGTCCCAAAGCAGAGCTACATAATTTAATTGGTTGGCTGGAAGACTTCTATGGTTATCAAGTAGGTATTTCTCACTATTCTAACCCGCTAATTTACATTCATTGTTGTGAAAAAAGATTTTCTTGATAATTATGTTTGTTTCTTTAAGGGTCATGTGGTTAAATTCTTTAATTGGATGCCCAATTAATGAAGATAACTTGTAATTTTTAATTCTTACCTGGTTTTCTATAAACCCTATCCCCTCAGAGTTAAAACAAATAGGTATCATCAAAAAGATCAAAAGTTCAGTGGGAGAATTGATGGGTTGAGATGTCTCCTTTTAGTGTTGTAACAACACAAAACTCTTAATCAATTGCAAAGTAAACAATATGATTCTCAAACGAATCAAACTTATCACCAATAGATCTATATATAATCTAAAATTTCAAAGATATGAAGGCAAAGTCACAAAAATTATCAGGCTTGATGATGAATGAAAAACCTCTTTTAGAATTCAACAAGCTACTTTAGATCTCAATGTCTCATTCCCCATTATCAGAATAGGGTATGAGAGACTGATGCAGGAGGAGTGCCCAAATGAGGAAGATGTAGTAAGTAATATAAGACATCATTCAAGTAGAGAATCAATATAAAAGGCAAATAAGGTTTTAAGAGAGAACAATAATTGTCAGAGACTCCAAACCAATGGAAATCAAAAGGAAGGAATTACGAGGTTCCAAGAAAATAGAAAAGAAAATCTCCAAGTTAACACATATAAGAACATAGAAAAAATACATTGACCAGGTGGGGTGGAGTAGATTGAGCCTACCAAGTGTTTAGAAAACCCCCCCAAATCAGACAAGCAACCCAACATATAGAGTGTAGTAGTTATCAATAAAAAACACATATGGGAAGAAAAAAGAAAAGGAAAGGCTCTTCGAAATCTATATATGGACAGAAGAATTTGGAATTAGAAAATAACTTAGTGGGAGTTAAGAACTCAGAAAACTTGCTCAAAGATATTGATGAAAAGGAACTCTCATCCCTACATGGAGGAGACTTAGTTTCCAATAAAAGTAAACATACTAAAGATAACATGAAGGTACAAGAGCAACATACCAAAGAACTATTACTAGAGGTTTCTTATCTTGATAAGAAGTCTCTGAAGTGACTAACCAAATTTTGGCAGACTCTAACCCCGAAGAGGGAGTCTCTTGTAGACAATTACAAGACAATAATTTTAGAAAAAATAGGTCTAAAAACATCCTAGTACTAGACTTCCAGGATTTTTTAAATAAAGATTTGGAGGAGAAGGAAAATATTGAAGCAATAGCCTTAAAAGAGGAAGATAAGGAAAATTTAGAAAGGCTTTGAGAGGAATTGATCCGGGTATTTGATATGGAAAATGTAGACAAGTGCAGTAATTCAGAAAAAGAAGAACTACTACAACAGGTATTAGAATTGGGAGGGGACAATTATACTTTTGAAGATCTTAGAAGGGACCTTCTGTCTCTTGAAGAAGAAAATCAAACAAATAAGGATACTAATGACGTCATAGCCAAAAGAAGATGTAAGGATGAGGACAGAACATCCTTTGGATCACCAAAGTTTAATAGAATAGATTCTATAGGATTTGGTCAATGAAGAAGAGGAGATTATGAAGAGCATTCAATCAGAAACAGTCAAAGGTGCACATGAGAATTTGGATTAGTTGGGCATAATGATGAATCAGGAAGGGGTTAACTCCTCTAATTTTGGTAGAACAAAACAAAAAAGAGGAAGAAAATTCCTCAAGGAACTCAAAGAAATAGATGATCAGACATGTGAACAACAAAAAATCAGTGAGCTTTTTAACATAGGGAAGGGGAAGATCCTTCCCAAAGAGCCACGAAGATCACCACGTGGAATGCTAGGGGTTTAAACACCCCTAGTAAAAAAAGATTATTAAACAAAACCTTAAATTATTTGAATCTGAAATTAGTTTATTATAGGAAACAAAACTAACTAGGATAGAAGGTATTAAACTAGACAAGTAGTTAGGTAATTGGAATATTGCTATGCAAGAATCTGTAGGTGCTTATGGGGGTTTAGGGTTTATTTGGAATCATAGGAAAGTTACCTGAGAAATATTAAGTATGAATAATAATTGGATTACTGGTACAGTTATAAGTCCGAAATTCAATATTTAGTTTATCCTAATTAACATTTATGGTCCTACTAGCAACATCGAGAAAAGAGCAGTATGAGAAGAAATCAACTATTTTTTGAAAAATCATCAGAATAATCTAATTTTGTTAGGAGGAGACTTCAACACCATTATAAACTTAAATGAAAATATAGGGAGTTCACATCAGATTCCCCAATCTTCAAAAGACTTCAAAAAATGGTACGACTTTGACAACTTGATTGACATCCCATTTAAGAATGGGAATTATACTTCGAACAATAAGCGGAAGGACTTTACCTATATTGTAGAAAAATTAGATATATTTTTCATTAGAGGAGATCTAGATGTTAATAATTTAAATATTCAATCTATGATTCTTCCTATTTCTGGTTCTGATCATTTCCTAGTTAGAGTTGAATTATTTGAACCTCATAAACCTAATAGGAGTTCTTTTAAATGTGAAAAATGTGGTTTTTAGATCCTGGTTCCTTAGACAATATTAAGACATGGTGGTCACAAGGTAATTTTCAAGGTTCTAGGATGTTTATCTTCATCTCTAAAATGAAGATGCTCAAAGAAAAGATTCTCAGATGGAACAAAGAACACTTTAACAACATCTTCAAAGAAAATTTGGACATTGAAAATAGGCTAAAGGAATTAAACTCATAAATCATTAAGAAAAGCATGAATAATGAAAGCTATCTTTTAGAAAAAGAATTGCTCGCAAAACAAGAGGATATTCTATCCAAAGAAGAAATATTCTAGAGACAAAAGTCTCGAGAAAGGTGGTTGGACGAGGGAGATCAAAACACTAAATTCTTCCATAATTATACCCTCTATAACAAAGCCAAGAGTAAAATAACGAGTATCAAAAACCATATGGGTATATCAACAGATAAACCAAATGAAATTTTAGATATTTTTGTGGATCATTTTTAGAATATATTAAATAATTTAGAAGGGTCAAACAAAGAAGCTCAATCCCACTTGCTTAAAGTAATCCCTAAATTGGTTTTAGTAGAAGAAAACAAAACATTAAACAGTACTATAATGTTAGAAGAAGTTAGAATGGTCATGTTCAACATGAATCCTGATAAATCACTAGGTCGAGATGGATTT
This sequence comes from Cupressus sempervirens, assembly GCA_028749045.1. Lineage (NCBI taxonomy): Eukaryota > Viridiplantae > Streptophyta > Pinopsida > Cupressales > Cupressaceae > Cupressus > Cupressus sempervirens. Next base: position 1,049,021,485 of record CM053785.1, read on the forward strand.
CAGGCATTTTTTTAAATAAAAAATGCTAGGATATTATTGGGATAGATCTTAGGAAGGCAATTGAAGTCTCTAGAAAGGGTGGATCCATGTTATCTAAAATTAATTATACCTTTCTCACTCTGATCCCCAAAAAGTCAGAGTTCGAGTGTTCGGGAGACTTCAGGCCCATTGCATTTTGTAATACGATTTATAAATTTTTCTCAAAGATTTTAGCCAACAGATTAAAATTAATTCTTCTAAAGATTATCTCTGAGCAACAAATAGGTTTCATTATGGGTAGATCTATTATGGATGATATTCTTACCATACAAGAAATAATTCACTCAACCCAAAAGAACAAAGAGGCCTGTATGTTTGTGAAGCTTGACATCCAAAAAGCTTATGATATGGTGGACTGGTAGTTTCTCTATAAAATATTAGAAGCTTTTGGTTTCTCCCACTAGTGGATTAATATTATTTTCAAATGTATCTCATTTACCAAAATTTTGATCCTCATTAATGGGTCCCTCGAGGGCTTTTTTGAGACTTCAAGGGGCATAAGGCAAGGAGACCCTTTATCTCCATTCTTAATATAATTATGGCTTAAGCCTTTGGGAGAGATCTTATTGATTCTTATAACAAAAAAGAAATTAAAGGGATCATCGTCACCAACAATATTGCCAATATAACTCATCAACAATATGTTGACGATACAATTTTGCCAGGTGAAAGCTCAATGAAAGAGGCAAATAAACTAAAATCCATCATACAGAGATATAAGAAAGCCTCCAGTCAAAAAGTGAATCAATTAAAATCAGAGATATATTTCATCAACACAGATCCTAAGATGGAAGACCAAATCTGTCATATCATGGGATATAACAAGGTTCTTTCCCTTGCAAGTATCTTGGCATTTAACTAGAGAAGGGTGTGAGATCAAAAAAGGTTTGGAATAATATACTGGAGAAGTTGGATGCCAGGGTCAGATGCTGGAAAGATAAATGGCTTATGAAAGTAGGAAAGAGTATAAAGATTAGCTCAGTTTTATCACCCATCCCAATATACTCGTTGTCCTACCTTCCACTTCCCAAGCACCTCCACCATAAAGTGGAGTCTAAACTTAAAAACTTCCTTTGGAGTGATTGTGAGGAATCTAAAAAACTAGCCCTCATTAAATGGGAAAACATTTACAAAACCAAGGAATGTGGAGGGTTGGGTATTAAGAATTTACAATGGCAAAATGAAGCATTATGGGCTAAATTAATATGGCATCTTTACATAGAAAGAGAGCATAAATGGGCTAAGATAATTTTTAATAAGTATTTGGATGCAGAAGATCCTTTTTCAATTTTTATAATGAAGACCCTTCCTAAAGGATCAGAAGGGTGGAATTTCATCGTTAAATGTCATCACCTTGTTAGCAAATATCTAACATGGGATGTCAGTAAGGGCAATGATGCCCTTTTTTGGGAAGACTCTCGGGATGGGTATCCATCGATAGACAACAACCTTGTCCCAGGAAACCTAAAAGAAAAAACTTATTAGCTGATGGGGTAGGAAAGTAAGTGATTATAGAACAAAGATTTCTATAGAGATCATTCTAGGTGGATTTGGAGACCATTGGAAGATGTAGGGATGGATTCTGCTGAAATCAAGGCATTTGAAAAAATCATACAAGATAGGAAAGTCAAGCAACTCAATAAGAATGATAAGCTCATCTGGGCGGCTTCAAATGATGGCAGGTATAGTGTGAAAAATGGTTACAAAGCACTGATAACTCTAAGAGATGGGAGGAGGTGGAAATCCCACTCAATCTTTGTTGGGATCCAACTTTTTTGCCAAAGGTAGGTTTTTTCTTATGGCTCATATCCCAAAATAGGATTTTGATGGCTGATAGACTCCATAAACTAGGTATTGAACGCCCTTCGAGGTGTGTTCTCTGCAAGCAGGACTGTGAAAATGTAGACCATCTTTTATATAGCTACCCATATTCTCGAGTCTATTGGGAATGGCTTAGTTAGAAGTTAGGTTGGATTTCTCCATTTCCAAAATTATTCATTGATTTTCTCAAGGGGTGGCCTTAAAACCTATGTAAGGGCATTTATAATAAACTTTGGAACATTTGTCCTTCCATCCTCATGTGGGAACTATGGAAAGAAAGGAACAAAAGAATTTTTAGTGATTCTGAGATGAAATCAAAAGATTTAGTCCTAAAAATAGAAGCTTGCATAGTTGAAATAACTAACTCTCATCTTAGGACATCTAGAATGAAAGAAGGCTCCTTTTCTCTTTGGGACAGTCATATTAAAAAGGTATGGCCTAATTTGATAAATCCACCCCTCGTTTATTTAAGAATAGCAAGGAGGAAAGGAAAAGTTGTAGATGGACCCCCCCCTTTGAAGGGATGGACAAAGCTCAACTTCGATGGAGCAACCAGAGGTAATCTAGGGGCAGTAGGAATTGGTTGCATCATCAATAATGACTCAGGTCAATGGATTACTAAAAAATCAATTTCCATTAGTCCCACTTCTAATAACCGGGTAGAACTCAGAGCATTAAAAGAAGGGCTAAACTTGTATCATCATTTAGGATTATCAAAAATCGTCGTCGAAGGTGATTATCAAATCATCTTAAATACTATAAGCAATAGAGTGACCCCAAATTGGGTCCTTAATTCCAAACTAGAAGAAGTTATTACTCTAATAGTTAGGTTTGAGGAAATAAGGATTTGTCATATATATCAAGAGGGTAATAAGAAGGCAGACACTTTGGCCAATAAAGGTGTTGATGGTGTCAACTTATTGGAAGTTAGAGATGGGAGATGATCTTTTAGTTTCTCATTTTCAATGCTTAGTCTTTTTTGATTAAATAGACACATTTTGTATTATGATATAGATTATCCTAGGAGAGCTAGATCAGGCAATTATATACATGGTTAGGTTATTCGAGGTATCAACATGTCTTAACATATCTTGCTTTTTAGATATTTGGGGGAACACATAGTAATTAGGAGATTAAAAGTTGGTGTTATAAAGAATCCAAGGCAAGTAAAGATATCCTAGGGGCGCCCTCATTAGGTCATCAGATAGGCAACATCAAGTTTATTAGGATTGCAATAAATATATAGGTTTATTACGTCCCATATCAATATATGAAATTCATATGGTTGGAGTATGTTTGTATCATCATTCTAAGGTGACATCACTTTGAGACCCACCAATATCTCAGGAAATTAGAGGAGGTTCTACAGGCTTTAACTGTCAGTCTATTTATTTTATTAAAGTACCTAGTCTCTGTCATTAGGTTATGCATTTTTTAAAGATGGACTCGAATATCTATGTTTTCCATACTTTCGAGGCCCATACCATGGCCTTTCAAGGCAATATCAAATCAAAAAGATGGAACTGAATCCTCAAGGCACCAGACGGGATGACCTATATTGCGGTAAGTAGAGATATCAACGAAGGAGTTTTCAAGTATGAGTACACTTGGAGGATGAACAGTGATATAATAGGCACTTTCATTGGTTGCATGGCCTATGCCAGGATCAAAAAATGGAATATGGCAAGACTTTGTTTAAATATTTTTGACTCCACTTGGTGCCAAGGTATAATAGAACTGATCTTTAGTTTGGATTAAGATTTGAGAGTGCCCCTTCTGGAGATGTATATGGACCATCCTCCAGGGAGTCTTATGGTGGCTAATATCCCTAGGAGACTAGCCCTGGTAATTAGAGATGGGGTTGCTTTCAATATGACCTGGCCCAAGATGGTAGCATGCTTCCATTTTCTTCTTGGTTGGAGAAAGATCACAGTGAATTCTGATCAGGGATAGCTCAACAATTATCTTAGCCTTTTTAAGGCTTATATCCATTCAAGAGTGGAATTTGGCAATTTGGATAGGTTGGATTTCTGTACCCCCAACATAGAGAAAACTAGCAGAGAAAGGTTCTCTTTTGAATTTTCTCCAAACTTTCAAGCAAAAAATTTGAATGATGTAGTGGAAGTAATCATGGTGTACTAGAATAAATGAGGAGTATCAAGGAGTTGTTGATTTAGCCATTTTGTTTTGCTCGAGTTAGATGGCTCAATCATGAAGCATTGTCCCCTACTTGTTTTGGAATTTGGGCATAAGGCCCATTCTATTCATATTATGCTTTCAGTCTTTAAGAACTTGTTTTGTTAATCATTAATCTAGGTTAGTCACTATTTATCTCAGGGTTTTGGTTTGTAGTAAAATGTAAGTAGGTCAATTTTAGTTTGGTATCTAGTAATGGGTAGTTTAAATGCCCTCGATTGTATATATGTTAGTGCACTATGGTAGTTTTCTGGACTTAATATGAACACAATATACTAGAAGAATATGTTTTAATTCTACTTTGGAAGGGATTCTCTCTTTTTGTGATGCTTATTTAGATTTCCATTTAGTTACTCGAGTAATGTAGCATTATACTTATTGAGAATTGGTCTAGAAATTTTGAGTGGGTAGTTCAACTTCTGATGATTAGCTTCCTAAATTTAATATTAAAATTAATATCTATATGGTTGTATTTGCATTGAGAGAGGACTCTATTTTCATAACACCCTCTTCACTGGGTATTATGGATCAAGAGTCAGAGCCTTTGTTAGCCTAACCGTCAGATATTTGAGGCTGATTCGGGTTGGAGGTGGAAACCCAGAAGCGCTAATTAATATTTAGTAGAAATCTTCAGTTTATAATATTTAAGCTCTATTGTTCATTCTATAAGAACAATTAAGATGTTGGTTGCTTGAGACTAATTCATTGGAATCTTTCAAGGATACATAGATGTAGTTACAACATTAGAAGATTATAGGTATTTTAATGAGCTCATTGATCTATATTACTTAGCACAACATAAAAGAGACGAGGTTTATTATTTTAAATACAAGGCCAAAGGTACTGTTAGGAAGGCATCTAATATTAATTATTCAAATAGTTTAAGGATTTTGCTTATAATAGGAATAAATTTTTTTTTTTGACGAATGCTTTATTTTGATTTTTGTAGGAGATATCATAAATGAAATAAAAGAAAGAAGTAATTATTTCCTCTAAGCCATCCATTACATTTAAAAAGATTATGCAACTTTATCACTAACAATTTTGATGGTTAAGTAATTAAGGCAGGGTTGAGCATGTTGTTTAATAACAGAAAGATGTAAAATGCAATGGCCAGAATGCTCCAACTACAATTGGTCTCAACGGCATTGAAGAATTATTGACTATTTTATTAATTTGTATTACAATCTTTTCCTTGTAATATTACTTATGAGTTAATTTAACTAGGGTATGCCCCTTTTATGATGTAATAATAAAGGATGCTTGTGGCAAACTAGACTAGAGGTTTTATTTTTTGTTATTTCCTACCAGTGCCCGTTTGAACGGAGATACTCTATTGTAATTATCAGTTTTATTAATAAATACTATCAAGGCCTTGGTTGTTTACCGATTAAAAAAAAACATTTTTATGAAATTAAGTTGATTAAATGACTTTAAGTTATCAAAAGTGGACCTTTTATATGCAATTACATGTAAAATCCATCAAAAGTGGATTTTTTTACATGCCACTGCATATAAAGTTCCAACTTGAAAACATAAGTGGACCTTTTTTATGTCATTACATCAAAAGGTAAGTTTTTGTGTCATTGCATCAAAAAAGTGAGATACAACTTAAAATATGCACTGTGTTGAAATTACAAATGGGAAATGTACTTATGAGGGTTTGGGGGGGTGTTGAATAAGAAGTCCTAAACTTTTAACATCAATCAATACATGCATTAACATAATGAAATAACATGTAAAGTAAATGCATTCACACAAACACTTGACACCAGATATGATCACCCAGAAACCCTCTAAATGAGAAGGTAAAACTGGGGTGGGGATGACACCCACAACTTTTACTACTATAACAATAATGTAATTGGTTGAGGTTACAAAGTTTGACCATGAACCATGGTCTACCTTGTTAAAGGCTTACAAAGGACTATTAAATCCTACCTTGTTAAAAGATTTCACACCCTGCTAGAAGTGTACCTATTTAAAGGCATTCACTTGGAATGTCACCCTGTTAAAGGATTTCTTAATGACTGTTAAGTCAACCTTAGTCCATAGGATTTCATCCTGTTGATACAATTGTTAGAGAGCACAATAGAATATTTGATCTGATTACTTATAATCTAGTAATGCTAATTTCAAATCTTTCTTCAGTCCATTTTGATCCTTTTTGATATGATAGGAAGATGTTGTATCGCTGATCCTTTATTCTACCAAACTGATTTTGCAATTCTCTTGCTCTACTAAGTCACCTTGAATGTTCTTTGATCAATTCACCCCTTTTATCCTTCTATTCTTTATTCACATGCATCACATTCAATCTGCTGAATTATGAGGCTTTGACTTCCTTATAAAGATTTCGTGACTTAGGGTTAGGTATGAACCTAGGATCGAGATTCATCCTTTTTGCCTCTTTACCATTCCATTTTTCTGATTGGTTGCATGTTGATTACATGGGGAATCAAATAGATTTGATCTTATCTCTAAACTTCGAGATCTATCCATGAGTTGGCATGAAAATGGTTTACATATTTGTTTGTGCCTTCACAAACTTCTATGTCAATTTTGTGATAACACCTGAACTTGCTCAACATCTATTGTTCACTCAGCACTTGAACTTACTTGACATTGTCTATTTTTTGGGCACTTGAGTGACTTGACACTTACTATATTTGTGGCTAGCTCGACACTTATTGCAACTCGACATCTATACATATTTTACTAGCTCAATATGAACTTAGTAAATAACTTAAGTGTGTTGACACTCAATTGTCAAAACCAATTTGAGATCAACACACTGCACTCCAAAAGGTCCAATTTTAACCTTATGCATGTTTTAAAATGTGTTTTGCACTCCAAAAGGTCTGATTTTGATCAAAAACATATTTTAAAACATGTTGTGCCTCCCAAAAGGTCTGATTTTGGAAGAACGCATGCATTTGCTCTCCAAGAACCCAATTTTGCTCATTGTGAGAGATTTACTTGGTGGATTTGTATGAGATATTTCCTATTAGGGTCATTTTTGCTTGGAAATGTATTTTCTAACATAAAAAATGGATTTATCTTGCTAAAAAAATGTTTTTCCAAACTCCCTTCAAGGGCATGCTTTTTGAAAAATATTCAAAAAACACCATTTTTGGCTCACTTTTTTCTCAAAGAAGAATTTATTTGGCATTTTAAGTGTTTGTAATTGCATTGTATTACACATTTTCAACTTTAGAAGCCAAAATGTTTTTGTTTCATGCCTTTTATAAATCACGTTTTTGCTATAAACACCAAAAAAAAAGGGTTCTTATCCACTTTTTTGCATTTTGAAGTCACTTTTTTGCATTTGGATCCATGTATTTGCATTTGGGAAAGTTGCTTTTACATTCACAAGTCAAAAATGACTCAAAAACATGCATTTTTTGGCCACGTTCTTGCAAAAATGACCTAGATTTTTGCATTAAAAAGTCATGTTTTTGTTCAAAAAACTTTTAAAATGGCATTTCAGCCCATACATTTGGATCAAGAGGGGTTGTTTTTAGCTTTAATGCATACTCTTTTCTTTGGAGACCATGTTTTTGGCCTTCTCATGTCAAATTTGACCATTGAATTTCCATTACATGCAAGTACGAAAAAAGTCAAAAAATTGTTTGAAAATCTAGATTTGAGGGAGAATTGGTCTCCAAGTCTATAAAACTTGCTATTTTTGCTCCTAAACCTCCAAATAAGTAGACATTTTTTAACTTTCTCATCAATTCATACTTATTTTGCTATTTCCATGCGTATTATTGCATGATGATTGCCATTTGTTGAAATCAATGCCATGGAAAGTGTATTTTTTCTTTAAAATGAAGAATTTGTTCATTTTAGTTTTTTTTTTGGGTTTTTCCCCAATTTCCAAATTCAAATTTATGTGTTGAAGTGCATTGCATCTTTGTTGATCTCAGATTGATTTTGACAAGTGTTTACACACTTTATTCATCTACTTAGTTCATGCTCAATAAATTGTAAATGCCAAGCACAACATGTATAGAATAGAGCATGTTGTGCTGAGTCACTCAAGTGCTAAGTAAACAATTTATGCCAAGTAATTTAGGATATGAGTAAGCAATTCATGTCGAGTGATACGGATACCAAGTCAAAGTATAGAGAATAGTATATGCCGAGCATCATAGACTTCAGATGCCGAGTAAGATAGTTTTGTTATAGTTGTTTGTAATGGCACAAACAATGATGTAAACCATTTTTGAGCTGACTTAAATATTGAATTATGATATTTGGAGATAAGCATGAATCCTAATTTGGATTTCCAATGCATTACATGCAACCAATCAAAAAAAGGGAAGGTTTAAGTGGAAAAATGGATGAATCACAGTCATTGATTCATACCTAACCCTAAGTCACCAAAGTCTTCTAAAGGAGGATAGATGCTAAACTATCTATGATATGAAGAAGGTTTATGAAGGAGCAAAAAGAGAATTTTGCATGCGCAAAAAAAGTATTCATTATAGCTAAGGAGTTATGATCTAATATTACTTTGCAGAATCAGTTAAAGGATAACAAAGGAAAGAAGATAACATACAACAAGGAGACATCAAATCAAGAAGGATAAAAAATAAATTAGTTTAGAGGTGATCTGTCATCAGGCAAAAAAGTGCTAAATGTAGGATCAATGCTAAGTCATTTTAGTAGGTGAATTAGTTAAATCTCTTAACAAAGTAGTCCTAACAGGCTATATTGAAATCCTTTAGTAGGGTGCTTACTTAATTGTGAGCTTAAGTCCTTTAACAAGGCACACTTTTAATTAGGTTTTGAAATCCTTTACCAGGGTGAGACCTAATAGTCTTTGTAAGCCTTTAACAGGGTAGACCTTTCACAAGGTAGATCATGTCTCATAATCAAATATTGTAACTTTTATTGGATATACTTTATTACTGTAGTAGTGAATATTTGTGGGTGTCATCCTCACCCCAGTTTTACCTTCTCATTGGAGGGTTTGTGGGTAATCATATATGGTGTCATACATGTGTGAATGTTTACTTGCTTTCATGTTTTAGATGTACATGCTTTACATAATATTTCAGTTTACTTAGTAAAATTGTGAGATGAATGTGTGGCGAAAGTTTTTTTATGGGTAGAAGTTTAAACTACTAATTCTTTTTTTTTTTGAAAAAAGAGGGGTAAAAACTTTATTGAAAAAGAAATCAAAGCAGTACAGAACAGACCAGGGCCTGAACCCCAGGAAACACTAGAAACCACAGAAAAATCATAGAAGCAAAATCAACTCTCCCTGATTCCACTTACATCCTCTATCAACGTCCTCTCCAAATCTTGACGTAACTCACCTGGCAGCTGCTCCCACTCATCAATCTTCCAGCCATCTATATTTCCAAATGCCCATTTTGCCAAACTATCAGCTGCCCTATTCCACTCCCTTGGAATATGGGTATAAGACACTGAATCCAACATAGAACTAACCTGTAAAATCTGTTGCACTATCAAAGACAACTCCCAGCTAACATCCGAACACTTTCTCTCAAGTAGAAGATTCACAAGAAGTTGAGAGTCAAATTCACAAATCACCTTACAACACCCAAGAGCAAATGCCCTTTGCAAAGCATAAAGAATAGCCAACCCTTCCATTCTATTAACAGTTTGCATCCCTTTATTGACTGAGAATATAAAAACCACCTTACTAGAATAATCCCTACCAATTCCACCAATACCAGCAGGCCCTAGATTTCCCCTAGACGAACCATCAGTATTAACTTTTAAAATGCCAGCCGGAGGGGTCATCCATTTCCCTATCCTTTGAACTTTATGTTTCGCCCTTCTACCTCTCCTAGCACAGGCAGAGTCTGGAGAAATTCCTAGAATTCCAAACCTGTCAACCATTACAACATCCTCCCTCTCAAGAGGCATCACCACCTCACTCTTAGCTAAGACTGTGTCCTGAATCATTCCCAAAATTCTAATCCAAACCTGCTGAATCCCCAAAGCTTCTCCCCGAAATATTCTCCGATTTCGTTCTAGCCAGACTTGCCATAGCAAAAAGGTAGGTCCAGTATACCAAACATCCTACAAGAAGGGAGCCAGGGACGGGGGCCTCCCCAGTCTCAACCAAAAATCCACCAGAGAGGAAGCATGAATGCACGGGCATTTCCAAACATCCCACCAGAAATGCCATAACTGTAGAGTGAAAGAGCAATGGAAGAAAAAATGCACAGAGTCTTCCTCCTCACTACTACAAAGGATACATCTCGACAGGCCAGAAAAACCCCTCTTCCGAATATTGTCCCAAGTCAGGCACTTGTTCCAAACCAAGGTCCAAGTAAAGCAGTTACATTTTGGCCAAGAAAAATGACTCCAAACTTTCTTCCACCATTGAACCTCCCCTCCCACCAGCTGTTGGGAGAGCAACTCCTGATAACTAGAGGAAATAGTATACACGCCCTTGGGATTAGGGGACCAAGCCAACACATCGTCACCCCTAAGGGCATTACAGTTTCGCCTTGAAAGAATGTACTGGAGCTCAGCTCGCTCCACTTCCAAACCAAAAATAGGCCATTCCTCCGAATTCTTCCACCTCGCCTCCACTAGTTGACCCTAAGGGGAAAAAGATTTAAAGTCGCACACTCTTGACCATCCAGTATCAGAGAAAATCTGAGCCAACATGCGCAAATGAGGATACTGAACAACCAGGGGAGGATACTCATCCCAAGCATCATGCCAGAACTGAGCCTCTGAGCCACTTTTGTAGATCCAATGTAAGCCACCCTTAATGAGCGCAGCTCCTTTCTTGAGAGTACTCCAAATCATAGAGCCTTTCCCGCACAAGCTATATCGAGGGATATCATTATGGGGGATCCCTGGAAGGTACTTCAGAGACAAAATTATAGCCCAAACCTGATCCTTTTCCACACACCAACGCCAATACAATTTGGCAGCCAAAGCAATACCAGTTAGCACTGATTGTCGTAAACCAAGACCACTAAACTGTTTTGGGCTACAGACAACCTCCCATTTGACAAGACTCCACTTGGTTGAAGAAAGACTACCAGCCCATAAAAAATGTCTTGCTAAGGAGTCCAGTTCCCTAACAATGCTCAACGGTGCCACCTGAACCATACTCCTATAGAGAGGCAGAGTTTGAACCATAGATTGAATCAGTTGGACCCGACCAACAAAGGATAGCCAGCAATGGGTTCAATGAGTAAATTTGGCCCGAAACTTGTCAAGAATAACCTGCCAAGAATCCTTAGACTGCCTACCACCAGAGATAGGAATGCCAAGGTAGAGCACAGGAAGACTTCCAATTTGGAATCTGAGAATATGAGTGATTCTCCTCTGAATAGAAGGTGGAGTGTTAAAGAAAAAAATGAAATATTTGTCCTCATTAATCAACTGACTTGAAGCAGCAAGATAAATATCCAACACTTTGCATATATTAGAAGCCTCCCGAATGGTAGCCATGCCCATCAAAGCCGTATCATCCACAAACTATAGGTGAGACTGCATAAGAAGACCTCCTCCCCATTGCCAGCCCTGAATAAAGCCCCCTTCAACATTATTTTTTATCAACCGACCCAAACCTTCTGCCAAAAGAAGAAACAAATAAGGAGATAGGGGATTGCCTTGCCGTAAACCCCGAGAGGCACCAAAGAGATTAGAGTGTTCCCCATTAATCAAGACTGAGAAAGAAGTCAAATTCACACAACTCATAACCCACCAGATCCATTCCTCCTCAAAACCAAAGGCACCCAGAACCTTTTGGAGAAATGTCCAATGGACTCTGTCATATGCCTTAGCCATATCTAACTTAATGAAAATAGCCTTGTCTTTTGAATTGGCCATAGAATGAATAGTCTCAGTCACCACAACCACCCCATCTAGGATTTGGCCTCCCTTCACAAAGCCACTCTGTTCTTCAGAAATTAACATTAGAAGCCACTTTTTAACCTGTTAGCTATCAGCTTAGATATGATTTTATAAATAACATTACAAAGAGAGATAGGGCGAAATTGACTTATCCGATCAGCCCCCTCCCCCTTGGGGATGAGAGCAAGGAAAGTAGAATTCAGAGCCCGAAGCATTTGTTTGTTCCTCTGGGATTCTTGAACAACTGCCAGTAAATTTATCTTAATAATATCCCAAAATTCCTGGAAGAACTCAATCGGAAAGCCGTCTGGACTTGGAGCTTTTCCTTTTTTCATCTGGAAAACAGTCCCCTCCAATTCCTCCAAAGAGATGGCCCTCATAAGATTCTCTTTCATTTCCAAAGAGACTAAAGAGGGAATACAAGAGAGGACTTGGGCCTCTTCAACCGAGTCCCCTTGTGAAACCTCCCTAAATAAAGACTCAAAATACTGTACAACTTCGTTGAAAATATCCTGAGAAGAAGAGAGCGTCTCCCCCCTATCATTCACCAAGGTTGAAATAGAGTTACCGTGTTGTTTGGCCTTAATTGAATTGAAGAAGAAAGTAGTATTCTTATCACCCTCTTGAAGCCATTCAATTCGAGCTTTTTGTTTCCAATAGATTTCCTCTCTCAGTTCCCACTCCTCCAGAGTTTTCAGAGCCCTAGCTTCCTCCCGCAACAAATATTCTAACACCCCATCTTCCCTTAACAACCTGGTAATATCATTCAACTCAGCCTGGGTCGCATATTTTTCCTAGAAAATATTACCAAAGCAATACCTGTTCCATCTTTTAAGCTGATATTTAACATATTGTAGGAGTTTAGCAAAAGTATACATTGTTGTACCAAAGGCAGGTCTACCAACCTTCCACCACTCAGCTACATAGCCATATAGATCTGGGTCCCTTAACCACATAAGCTGGAATTTAAAAGGTGGCTTCTGAGGCAGCTGGTTGGAGGAGATAACTAACTTAATGGGCCAGTGATCCAATCCTCTCCAGTCTAATATCTCAGACCTAGATGACCACAATCCACCCACCCAAAAATAGGAAACCATGAAGCGATCTAATCGTTCAGCAATGCAATTGTCTCCTATTCTTCTATTATTCCAGGTGAACTAGCCATTACTAGGCTTGATATCTACTAGATTGAGTGCCGAGATGTTATCACGAAGAAGCACAGAGGAGGGCTCAAGTCTTGCATTACCCCCCGTTTCTCAGAGAGATCTAAGATAGCATTAAAGTCTCCAACAATAATCCATGGTAAATAAGGAAATAACCTACGAACAAAATGAATATTATTCCATGTAAGGATCTTACCTTGGAGCTCAACAGGGGCATAGACGTTGGAGAGAAGAACAAACTCTCCTGACTCATAGCACAGAGAGAACAGGGAAATATATGATCTAAAGGAAATCCACCACATAGGCTAGATCTTTCGTGGGTTCCAGAGGCAAGCTACCCCCCCTGAAGACCCCTGAGCTCCAATGCACCGACATTGACCATTCTTCCACAATTTAGGAGCTATACTCAACATACTCTCAACAGAAACTTTGGTTTCCTGAAGAAAAAGAACATCAGGAGAATGAATTCTAACCAATTCTTGAACAGCTTTTTGTCTAGGGCCGCTGTTCAAGCCCCTTGTATTCCATGAAATAATGATCATTTTTAGGGAGCTAGGAAATGAGAATCCAAGGTCTTGACAGCTCCTGACTCCAAGAAATTCTCCCCAATCATCTTAATCTTCTCCATGTCCTTCTTACACCCACTTTTACCACTTTTCTCAGAAACCCCCTTACCGTCCTTTTGAAGAATACCCAAGTGAGGAGAAGACTTGCCACGCTTATCTATATTCAAAACAACACTTTGTGCAGGAAGGGCAGCGCCCGCTGCTTCCTGTCCCCGATCAGCATTTAACCTCAGCGTCACCTGAGCCCCTGCCTGCCCATCAGTGACCATAGGCATAGCAGGTTCAACCTGTGGAGTAGGAGGAGGGTCGAAAGAGACAATCTCCTGATCGAGCTCTGCAACCAATTGATCCATGCTACTAAATCTTGGATTAACTTCTCGCTGCCCCAGTTCATCTAGGACTTCAAATCTGTTAAAGGTATCCTCCTCTTGTCTCTCCATCAAAGTCCTCTTTTGACCTCTATTACGATTGCGAACCTTGACCTGTACAAAGCCCTCAACATCCTTTTCCTCTCCTGAATTTGGCTTCTTCCCTTTGTCAGCACCAAGACTGTTACGAGTAGGGGGCGGAGGCTACTGATCCATCGACTTGGCCTTCGGGCACCTACGCAACAGGTGGCCATATTCATGACAAAGTTGGCACCGGAAGGGAAGGGTCTCATAATCGAGTTGCTGCACCCAAGAATGTGGCCCTGCGCACATTTCCACTTCATCTGGCAAAGGTCTACTCAAATCTAGCTCCACACAAATTCGAGCAAAAGTCATAACCCTCTTACCAAGGGTTTGGGTTGAGGACCCTACCGGTTTCCCCAAAATCGAAGCGAGCATATGGAAAACATCCTCCCGACAACACTCTATTGGAAATCTGGGTAGCCGAACCCACACTGGGACCCGATTCGAGAGCTCCTCAGAGGGGTTAAATCCTGCATGCCATGGCTTAACAAATAGCCCAACCTGGTTGTAAAAATAGGGCCCGCCCTCAAATACCCTATTACGATCTGCCATGCAGGTGAATGTAACCATGAAGAAGTTGTTTGCTAGCAACGGGACTTCCATTTCACCCTCTGGATCCCAAATTCTCTGAGCCCAGTTCTCTAGAAATTGAAGGGACACTCTTAAACCCAAAAATTTACAATACAACGAATGCTTTGAATAGTATTCCACATCCTCAGTAATCATCTCGTAAGGGATTACCAATTTAGGTTTTTCTTTGCATCGCTCCAAGCACCCATTTATCTTTGTGATCCGAGAACTGCTAGACGAATTTGATGCTTTAACTCTCGAGCTCTGAGAAAAAAGGGCATTATCAAACACCCTCACCCCTTGATTTGGCGGATGCATGTCCTCCGCATCGTACAAGATGATGTCAGGAGTAACCCCTGACGGTTCACCCTTTGACATACTTCCACCGGCCTAAAGTGATCACCGCAACGGACCACTTATCAGACACCGCACGACCCACCGTCCCCCTTGCTCGCAGACTGACCCAACAATAAAGATCTGCTTGCAAAAAAATGCGTTTCAGACCAGACGCCTTCCCCCACGTAGGCTGAAACACCTCCCCCCTTTGGCGCACACACAGAAAGAACTGAAAGGAGCTAGGGCACGACTGCCCTAGCTCGTCGACCGCATGCAGACACCCAACGCAGACATACTCAGCTCCTTCGTCCAATTACTCCTGAATTTTAGTTTAAACTACTAATTCACCCCCCCTCATAATTTTACATTTTCTATGTAATTCCAACATCTTGTCATGTTTGAGTCACTTTCAAAAGGTACATTTTCTTTTGAGTTTTTGTGTTTTGTACTTGCTTGTCAATTTTCTCCACTTTGGAGAAGTTACAAGTTCTTTCCCAAGAACTTGTTGTTGCTTCACTTCATGTGAAAGTATCATCACATTTTACTTCCATCCTCCATGTCACAACATGTCTTATCCAACAAATGCGATTACATGTTTTTCATCTCATTCACCATTCACATATGCATGTAATCCCATTTTCCACTTCCATTTTCACTCATCTCACTTTTTGCATCCATTCACATGACAGGATGACATAAAAAAGATTTATAAGTAATTGCATCTTGAAAACCCATTTTAGATTAAAAGACACTTTTTAAAAGGTCAAAAATGTCATGTGCATGTTTTTTCATGTTTGTCCATGTACTTTTGACCTTAGTTTTCCTCAAAAGTGTCTATAAAGTTCACTTCACCTCAAGGCACATTGCATTCATTCCTTCCATATGCACTTACAACTCCATGAGAGAATCCATGTTATTCCACTTCTTGTATCATTACACATTTGATCTTATCCATCATCCATACTTACATACAACACATTCTCCATCTACATTCGTATGTCATCTCACTTTCCATTCCTCATTACATGTTGCATTTACTTGTACTCCATTTTTGTGCAATGAAATCTTGAAAGACCAAGTCACTTTTTAAAAGTCAAAAGTTCTCATTTGCATGCATTCCCATGTGCCAAGTACTTTACTTCAAAAAAAAAGACTTGAAGGTGCTGATGAAAAGTTATTCTAAATTTACATCTAGATATCGTTAAGAAGGTTTTCAAAGTGTTAGAGAATCTAGAATGTGTCAATCTATAAAGGAGAATTCACGGCAACTTGAGTGAGAAAAGCTTGATCAAATCAAGTTTTTAAACGACAATGGAAAATTCAACAAAGAGAGTCAAGCTATCAAAATACATAAGACCATGGTTATCAAGGTGAATGTAGTGACACAAAATATAGGAACTCTTGATCCTATGATCATTTGGCATAGCATTGCCAAGTACAAGGCCTTTCAGGATAATCCCTAGGATTTTTTCAATTATGTTCCATATTTCTTTATCTTCTTTCATGTTTGCAATTGAAGATAATGTATTACATGAACTTGTGTAATTATATGTAATGTGAATTGCATGTGTAGTTGCATGTAACCAAATTATTTTCTCTTGTAGCTAGACTAGGTCAAAGTTGGTTGAATTGCTCCCACTTTTTCCTCCACCTTTTTCTCAACTCCTGTGCCTATATAAAGGAGTGCCCCCTCATTGTCAAATCATCATTATATTTATGCAAGAGAGCTCTGGAGAAATTGTGCCAGTAGAACTTTGTTTGTGTAGCACTATTTTGAGAGAAAGATGAATGCAAAGGAGCATTTGAAACTTAACTTTGATTAAGTGAGATTGTTACTTGTGTGAGTTATAAGCTTTCTCTATAATTCATCTAAGTCATCTTTGATTCATGTTATCTTGTGTTCTTGGTAATTGTATCTTGTGAATTGAATATAAAAGAGTTGAGTAGCAATTGGAGCCATAGCTTTGACTAGGAGAAATTGTGGAAGCATAGTGCTAGAAGCTTTGTCTGTAGCTTATACTTCTTTCTTAATTTGCAAAATAGTTAAGTTATTCTTACTTTTAGGAGGCTTTGTGCCCTAATTGTAAAAATTTTCCATATAGAAGTATGATAGGACTTAGAGCCAAACTGGTACATTTTCATCTAGCCTTTTGAGTTAGTGAAGGTTTATCGGTATCACTATTTCCAGCTCTTGATAAAAGTGTAGTTAGAGATTCACCCTGACCATTAATCGCCCCATGAGTAAGTGGATTCTTTCTTGAAAGATAAGAAGAAAGTATATTGGTAACAACCATTTTATAAATTCTTTCAACTTCTTGCTTACCTTGAGTCAATCCAAGGAACGGTGAGAAGGGGGAGCGTTCCCTTTAAGGTAGGAGAGACTCTATCTCACACGTTGTGACTGGTCATCCTATTTTACGATTGGATTTTTACCTAAAATAGTTAGTTGCAAAATATCCACCCAAAAAATTCTTCCAAGTTCCTTTCTATCTAAAATCTCCTACTTCTTAGCTGTCATAGTTCTCCATTTCTTGAATTTTCCTTCTAAGGGCTTCCATAAATCCTTCTGATAAAGATAGTCCTCCATTTGCATTTTCCATAACTAAAAGTTCTGCCCATCAAACTTCTCAACCTTTAGCTTAGCCTCATCTACCATCTTTCCCACTCAACCATGAGACTTTCTTGTAGAGGATAGTTGGAAAACAACCTAACTTTGATATCACTTGTTAGGATTAACCACATCTAGAAATAACAATTACATGCAAATATAACCACTATTAGAAAATAATAAATCGCACTAAAGAGAACAAGACACAGATTTAATGTGGTTCACCCAATCCCTGGTCTATGTCCACCAAACAACGAGTCTAATATTATTATTATCTGATGATTACAACTTGATTACAATATGTAGTCCCTTACAACTCAATACTACTACAAGAAGAAATTATCGCATCACACCTTATGAAATCCCTAACCTTAATCTATTCTATACAAGTATTTTTGATGCTTTAGGGTTAAAATTAGTTACAACACGTTGACCCAAAAAATCGATAAAATAGCCCCAAAACAAAATATCTCGGGGCCACTACCCCAAACCCTTGATAGCTATGGCCTGTCGGCCATAGTTGTATGGGGACTACTACCCCCAAACCCCCACTCAAGGTTGAGCTCGACCCCAAACCTCACCAAGGAACTATGGAGTATGTATATTACATTATTGATTAGTCACCACAAACTAAAATTATGAGCTATACTTATTTTACAATATCTAAAAATGTTTAAATAGACTAAAAACTTGAAATAAAAGATACGAGTTCTTATTTTATAACTTATTCTTAGGTATTTTCAGTACATATCTAGAAATAACATCAAACCACACAAAAGGATGAACATACTTCAAAAAATTCCTTCAATTCATCAAAATTTTACCAAGTATATCATGCCTTTATTATCTTTTTATAGAAATAAGTGTAGCAACCAGCTATGGACTAGAGGAGACACTTGTCAAAACCATACATTCTTGAAGTAAAGAGATTTATAGATAATAGAAAATAGCAACTACAAGAGAGAGTATTCTTTACATATCTTCAACCATTTTCATGTTTATGTAGACTTCTATATGGAACCCATGATTTATTTCTAACTACTATAGGTGATGCTTATTCTTTTCAAAATGATGTAATGCTAGTAATTTTTGTTATACTAATATTATATCTTATTCCTTAGCATAGATTTGCACCCACTAATTGTAATATTCCTTAGAAGGCCAATCAAAATCCATTACTTCATTAGACTTTCTTCTGTATGGGGTATACTTGACAACACATTGATTTACTTCCTTTTCATAATTATCAAAGATAAACCGCATGGTAATGATCTTGTATATTCTCTCTTGAACTATAGCTCTATCCAAATCATCACAAATCTCTTCCACCATAACCTCCAACTTTGTCTTTGCTTCATCCTTCTAGTCATGCAATGTTTTAACCTTTCTAGTATGATAAATAATGGTGGGATGGATAGTCTCCTTCATATCACTAGAGTTCCTCATCAACATTATCATCCTTTCCTTTATGTGCCTAGAGAGCATATGGAAATCCTAAAAAGTTTTTATAAAATGGAAAGTAGGTTGGATCTTCAGAGGTCTCTCCTTTTGATGTTCTGAGTCCAAATTTATCGACCTCATCTTTTCATTTCTTAGGATCCACCTATGATATAGTGAGATGGTCACCTCCTTATCCTTATCAAATTTGTTTATTTCCTCAATAGTAAAGGATAATGTGAAAGAATACTTAGTAAATTTTCTTCAACTTTCTCATTCAAATGGTATAATACTAATTGCACCAAACTTCTTTTCTTCTTTTTATCTTTGTGATCATTAATTGAGTAATCCTCAAGCTTTGTGATTCTCTGGTGCAATTAAGCCTTACTATAATCCATTGAACACTCAAATTCCTTTTAAATCTTAGGAGCATAGGGTGGGGAGTAGAATCCATTTCAACCATAACTAGTGTAATTTCAAGTTGGCCTAGTAATCATAGTAGGGAAATAGAAGAGGATGGGACAGAGACCCTTGTAGGAAGGAATGCTTCCAAATAGTTGATCTTATTTATTTCAATAATACAACTTGAACCTATAGTTCCATACTTATTTTGGAGGCTCTTTCATACTCCTTTAAAAGATATCAGTTTTACAATCTTAATTATTTAAGCCTCTTTGTCTCTTCATGAGCCACATCATGTTCCCACCTTATTGACTCCATGGGAAGTTTAGTGGCATCTAACCTCTATATATATCCCACTCTCTATAGTATTACACTTCCCATCAAACTTGGGTTAATCTTTGTTATGCCCATCCTCTTTGTCATAGGAGCTAATGACTAAATTTCTAAAGTTGCATAATCTTTATAATAATAAGCCCCTTTTATGGCCATCTCAACTTGTTCTCCTTTGTACGATGGAGGATCATTTTTTTTCTCACAATATCAAAGGCTACTAAATTTGCAATGCCCAATCTTGAAAAATAAACACACTTGCCTCATATATAATTCTCCTCCCTTTTTCAACTATGATTTTGATGCAGGAGCATCCTGGGTTGCCTTGTTAACCTGCTCATTTTGTTCACCTAGTAGTTTCTTCATGTGTCAAGTTACTCAGTGCATGCCAAGTGTTTCTTCATGTGCCAAGTTACCCAGTGTATGTTGGGTGTTTTTCCATGTGCCGAGTTACTCAGTGTATGTCGAGTGTTTCTTCATGTGCCGAGTTACCTAGTGTATGCTGAGTGTTTCTTCATGTGTCGAGTTACTTAGTGCATGCCAAGTGTTTCTTCATGTGCCAAGTTACTCAATGTATGTCAAGTGTTTCTTCATGTGCCGAGTTAGTGCCAAGTTACTCAGTGCATGCCGAGTGTTTCTTCATGTGCCGAGTTACTCAGTGCATGCCGAGTGTTTCTTCATGTGCTGAGTTACCCAGTGTATGCCGAATGTTTCTTCATGTGCCAAGTTACTCAGTGCATGTTGAGTTTTTCTTCATGTGTCAAGTTACCCAGTGTATGCTGAGTGCCAGTTTTGGAAAGCTTTCTTTTGCCGAGTAATCTGTGTCTTTTGGGCTGACTTTGTTCACATTTAATTTAGGGATAGGTAGTTATATTTGCTAAGAGCTGACTTGTGGCTTCTCTATGTTCTAGAATGTTCTGTAAGTCATTTTGGCAAGTATATATATAGAGTATTTAGGCTTAGATTTAGGTAAGTTTTTGGGAGAAGAAGTTGAAGAGAGAGCAGAACTAAAAGTGCGAATTTGCAGTTAGATCTTGGAATGTGAATGTATTTGTAATTGACCGTAACCCAGAAGGCCTCACAGCTGGGCATGTATGAAGATATTCTTGATGAATCAATAAAAGTAATTCACTCTTTTTCCTCCTTTGGTTGCTATTCTTTGTGTTCGTTTCTGTTGTGTTAACTCTTGCAAGGTGGTTTGGATAGCTGGGTGAGCCTTTGGCCCTAGTTATTTGTCCTCTTGCTTGTGTCAGTTGGTATTAGAGATTGAGGTTCATCCTTGTGGAGATTGGATCATGTAGAACCTTGATTTTGATTTGGTTGTAGGGTGGCAGATCTACAAATTTGACCTATAACTTGCAGAGGGTTACGATCTTGCAGGAACCTGATTTGTAAAGATGGTTTGTGGTAGAGGAAATAATGTTGATAATGCTATATTGGATTAATTGAGACAAATTGCAGCTAGATTAGATGCCGTGGAGACAACCCAGAGGAGAGGAGAGCATCTTGAAGATGTGAGTGATGATGAAGTAGCACCACTAAACCATAATCCAAAACCTAAAGAAGATCAAGATGAGGAAAGATTGTTGTGAGTATTGTCTAGGGAAAATTCAAAACCTACTGTAGAAGTTGTTCCTTATGATGGAAAATTGGATACCAATGTTGTGCTGGATTGGATCTCTAATATGGAGAAGTTCTTTGAGTATGAAAACACTCTTGATAATAGAAAGGTAAAGATTGCAGTCGCTAGGCTGAAAGGTCATGCATCACTATGGTGGGAGCACTTGCAAACCAATAGACAAAGGAGAGGAAAGGAGAAGATCAGAACTTGGCCAAATTAGATGGTGAACAAGGTAAAGAAAAAATTCCTTCCTGCTGATTACCAAGTTAGCTTGTTGGGAAAGATGAAAAATTTGAAATAAAAAGACATGACTGTGAAAGAGTATACCAAGGAATTCTATAGATTAGACATTAGATTTGGACATGTGGATGATGATGTTCATAAAATTGCAAGGTACATTAATGGATTGAGATCTGGAATACAAGATGAAATAAGTTTTGTGAAGTTGGAAAGTGTAGAAGAAGCATATCAATATGCCTTGAAAGCTGAGGAGATCTTGACAAAGAAGCATGAACAAAGACAAAGAGGTAGAGGTGGTAGATTCCAGAGAGGCAAAGGTAGATCTTATGGAGAAAGTGGCTGATCTGACAGTTCTATGTAGGATAAAGGCAAATCTGAATGGAAGAATGATGACAAAGGCAAGATTGAATGGAAAAGTGGTAATTCTTACCGAGGAGGCACTAATTCTTACCAAGGAAGAGGTAATTCTTATTCTAGAGGTGGATTTCATGGTAATTGTTTTAGATGTGGCAAAGACGGGCATAGATCCTTTGAATGTAGATCTTCTGAAGGTGGGCAGAATAATAGAAATGCTATGATTCAAGAAGACATTGAGAGTTCACCAAGTGGACCTGAGGCTGGAGAAAATTTGATGGTGAGAAGAACCTTATGTAATAAGGGAGGTGACGAGGAACCTATTTTAAGGAGAAGTCTTTTCAAGACAAGATGTAAGATGGTTGGAAAATGCTGTAAAGTGATCATTGACAGTGGAAGTTCTACAAATCTGGCATCAGAAGAGCTGGTTACAAAGTTGTAGTTACAGAGGCTGAAACATCCCAAACCTTATCATGTTTCATGGATCAAAGATGAGCATAAGATATTGGTAAGTGAGCAATGCCTTGTGAAGTTCAAAATTGGACATTACTTTGATGAAGTTTTGTGTGATATTATGCCCATGGATTGTTGTCATATTTTGTTGGGTAGACCTTGGCAATACGATAGATATGATGTACATGATGGAAGATTAAATCAATATACTCTTTGGGTAAATGGGAAGAAACAAACATTATTGCCTTTGATCGAAAGTCCAGATGAGGTTAATTGTACTGCTATAAAAATTTGCATTGAAAAGGAAATGAAAAAGAATCAAGTCTGTTTTGCTATAATTCCAAGAAAACTGAGTTTTGTCAATAGAGACCAGGTGCAAGAAAATAGTGTTAACCAAGTGCTAGTTAGTGGTGACTGAATGACAGATGGTAGTATTGACCGAGTACCAGACGAAATTCCAGAGTTGTTGAATGAGTATAAAGAAATTATTATTGATGATATTCCTGATGGTTTAGCTCTAGTAAGAAGTATAAGTCATTGTATGGATATGATTCCTGGAGCTAGTTTTCCAAACAAAGCACCATATAGATTGACACCCACAGAGAATGAAGAGCTGAATAAACAAGTGCATGAGTTGTTGTAGAAAGGTTTGATTAGAGAAAGCTTGAGTCCATGTGTTCTACCTACTGTATTAGCACCTAAAAAGAATGGAGAATGGAGAATGTGTACTGATTCCAGAGCCATTAACAAGATAACAGTGAAATATAGGTTTCCTATGCCGAGGATGGATGACATAATGGATTGTTTGAGTAGAGAAAAGTATTTCACCAAGATTGATTTGAAGAGTGGCTATCATCAGATCAAAATCATAGAAGGTGATGAATGGAAGACTTCTTTCAAGACAAAAGATGGTTTGAATGAATGGTTGGTTATGCCTTTTGATCTGACTAATGCACCTAGTACTTTTATGAGGTTGATGAATGAAGTTTTGAAAAGATTCTTGGGTAAGTTTGTGATTTTTTATTTGGATGATATTCTAATATTCAACAAGACTAAGGAAGAACATCTTGAGCATATTAGACAAGTATTGTAGAGGTTGAAAAAGGAAAAGTTGCTGATTAATCTAAAAAAGTGTTCTTTTATGCAAGAGGAGATTGTGTATTTGGGATTTGTGATTTCAACTGATGGATTGAGGATGGATCTTGAGAAGGTTAAAGCAATTTTGGAATGGCCTACACCTGAGAATGCGGGAGAGGTTAGATCATTTCATGGTTTTGCTAGTTTTTACAGAAAGTTTATAAAGAATTCCAGTGCTGTTTGTGATGCTATGACTGAAACAATGAGGGGAGATAAAAAGGAATTCAAGTGGACACATGGAGCTAGTAAGAGTTTTGAGACTTTGAAACAAAAGGTTGCTGAATTATTTGTATTGGCTTTACCTGATTTTAACAAATTATTTCAAGTTGAATGTGATGCAAGTGGTAATGCAATAGGAGCTGTATTAAGTCAAGAAGGTAAGCCTGTTGCTTTCTTTAGTGAAAAGTTGAATGATGCTAAAAGGAAA
Organism: Cupressus sempervirens; assembly: GCA_028749045.1. Taxonomy (NCBI): domain Eukaryota; kingdom Viridiplantae; phylum Streptophyta; class Pinopsida; order Cupressales; family Cupressaceae; genus Cupressus; species Cupressus sempervirens. The sequence continues at coordinate 1,049,045,497 of CM053785.1, forward strand.
TATTCTGTGTATGATCAAGATTTTTTATGCTATTGTTCAAGCATTGAAGAAATGGAGACATTATTTGATGCCTAAGGAGTTTGTGTTGTATACTGATCATAAAACTTTACAATACTTGGGAAGTCAACATAAACTGAATCAAAGACATATGAAGTGGGTTGAGTATTTGTAGAGTTTTACATTTGTGATCAAGCACAAGAGTGGAGTTACTAACAAAGTTGCGGATGCATTGAGTAGAAGACATTTTTTGTTGACTGAAATGAAGGTTGAAGTTCTTGGTTTTGATGAAATGAAAGAATTGTATGATGCTGATCCTGATTTTTCTGAGGTGTGGAGAGAGTGCAGAGCACCAAATTTGATAGATCACATAAGTAAGTATGATGAGTATTTCATTCAAGAAAGTATGTTATTCAAAGGCATCCAGTTGTGTATTCCTAGAAGTCCTGTGAGGTTGAATTTGATTAAGGAAAAGCATAGTGGTGGATTATTTGGACATTTTGGAATTGACAAGACATTGAGTTTGCTAAAAGAGAAGTATTATTGGCCACAAATGTATAAGGATGTTAAAAAAATTGTAAAGAGTTGTGGAGTTTGTCAAGTTGCAAAGGGAGTGAGTCAAAATACTGGTTTGTATACACCTATTACTATTCTTGAGAAACCTTGGACTGACATTAGTATGGATTTTGTTCTTGGATTGCCTAAAACAGTGAAAGGGTATGATTCCATATTTGTTGTAGTGGACAGATTTTCTAAGATGGCTCATTTTATACCATGTAAGAAGACATCAGATGTTGAGCATGTTGCTAAACTTTTTTTTAAAGAGATTGTGAGATTGCATGGATTACTAAGAAGCATTATTCCAGATAGATATAGTAAGTTTGTTGGTTTTTTTGGAAGACTTTGTGGAAGAAGATGGGTACTGAATTGAAGTTTAGTTCTACATTCCATCCACAAATAGATGGACAAACAGAAGTTGTGAATAGAAGCTTGGGTAATTTGCTCAGATGTTTAGTTGGGAATAAGCCAAGTAATTGGGAGATGGTACTGGCACAAGTTGAATTTGCATATAATAATTCTATGAATAGGAGTACAGGGAAGACACCTTTTGAGATTGTTACCAGAATACATCCTAGAGGTATATCAGATTTGAGAGATGTTGTTGGTGAAGAAAATAAAAGCCCTGCAGGAGAAGAATTTGCTGATTTTATGGAGTCCTTGCATAAGGAAGTGAAGTTGAGGTTGGAACAAAGCAATTAGAAGTATAAGGAGAATGCTGATAAGTCTAGAAGACACCATGATTTTCAAGTTGGTGATGAGGTGATGGTTCATCTAAAGAAAGGAATATTCCCAGTTGGAACATATAGCAAGTTGAAGATGAATAAATTTGGACCTTGTAAGATCCTAAAGAAGTTTGACAGCGGTAATGCTTATGAAGTTGAGTTACCTGATGACATGGATATATCTCCTATATTTAATATTGCTGATTTGTTTAAGTATCATGAGTCAGAAGATGAAGTTGTTATACCAGATGATTATCCTAAGAAATAGATTGAGGAAATTGAACAGATATTGGATCAGAGAGTTGGCAAGAGTACAAGAGGAAAATATTACTATGAATATTTGGTGAAGTGGAAGAACAAACCTATTGAAGATGCTTCATGGATTTCTCAATTTGAGTTGGATTCAGCTCAGGTTGGGACATCTCAATGATTCAGAAGAATCATTTCTTTCAACCCAGGTTGTTTGATGTAGGAGCATCCTGTGTTGCCTTGTTAACCTGCTCATTTTGTTCACCTAGTAGTTTCTTCATGTGTTGAGTTACTCAGTGCATGCCCAGTGTTTCTTCATGTGCCGAGTTACCTAGTGTATGCTAAGTGTTTCTTCATGTGCCGAGTTACTCAGTGTATGCTGAGTGTTTCTTCATGTGTCGAGTTACCCAGTGTATGCCGAGTGTTTCTTCATGTGTTGAGTTACTCAGTACATGTTGAGTGTTTCTTCATGTGCTGAGTTACTCAATGTATGCCGAGTGTTTCTTCATGTGCTGAGTTACCCAGGGTATGTCGAGTGTTTCTTCATGTGCCAAGTTACTTAGTGCAGGCTGAGTGTTTCTTCATGTGCCGAGTTACCTAGTGTATGCCGAGTGCCAATTTTAGAGAGCTTTCTTTTGCCGAGTAATCTGTGTCTGGTTCCTATTTGGGCAACTTTTCTCATATTTAATTTTGGGATAGGTAGTTATATTTGCGGAGAGCCGATTTATGGCTTCTCTATGTTCTAGAATGTTCAGTAAGCCATTTTGGCAAGTATATATAGAGTATTTAGGCTTAGATTTAGGTAAGTTTTTGGGAGAAGAAGTTGAAGAGAGAGCAGAACTAAAAGTGTGAATTTGCAGTTGGATCTTGGAACGTGAATGTATTTGTAATTAGCCGTAACCTAGAAGGCATCATAGCTGGGCATGTATGAAGATATTCTTGATGAATCAATAAAACTAATTCACTCTTTTTCCTCCTTTGGTTGCTGTTCTTTGTGTTCATTTCCGTTGTGTTAACTCTTGCAGGGTGGTTTGGATAGCTGGGTGAGCCTTTGGCCCTAGTTATTCGTCCTCTTCCTACGTTAGATTTCTTCAAAATCTTTATACATCTCTAATTACACTTAATTAACATCTTTCTATAAAATATTAAGCACTTATATTTTTCTTTCTTCCAATATCTTTGATATTATTGAAGTTTTTTCTTCCACATATATTGTTGGGAGGCTAGAGACTTCACAAAAATTGCATCATTCAAAAACTTTGAATACACACACTTCCTTAAATATTTATGAACTCTTCCATACACCTCATGGAATGTAAATTTTGGCAATTTGGAAAATTGGAAGTGGGCAAATCACAATCTAAAAATCCCTCTCAGGGATGACACTGACATCCTCTTTATCGGTGTCACTAGAATCACCCTCATCTAATGAAGCAACTATGGGATCAAAATCATCTCCTCTTTATTTTTTTGTTTCCCTCTCCAACTCTACTTAAATTAGTTTATGCATTACCTTCTCACTAGTAGGATATGGAGGCTTGTGTGATGGTGGAAAAGGCTCTCTACTTGGTATATATTTAGGGCCCACAACACAAATTTCCTTTAATGACCTAGGAGGGGGTACAACTGGCTCACTACTAATGATTATCTTCTTTATTTTCCTCATCAAAATTAGTGTCATTTACTTGCTCTCCTCTTGCTCTCATATCATCCCTATCAAAAAGTGAAGACCTCAAGGGAAGTCTCTCTTCTAATCTTCCACAAACAACTGGGGTTGTACTAGATCTTGGGTTTAAAAAAATACTGCAGTAGAAATCTCCAACCTATTGTTCTTCTATCTCAAAGAGGTCAAAATTGTTGATCTCCAAGCCCAAGTTGCCTATTAGTGCCCAACACTTACTCATTCTCTAGGAAGTGTTGGTTGGTCATCACTGCGATCGAGTCATCCAAAGAAGGCCCAATTACAAAGGACTTTTTTGTGTATCACTACATGCCGAGAAAGTTAAAGGTTATTGAGCACCCTAGTAGAGACTAAGCCAGCATGCATGTCAAGTAAAACTATGGATACCGAGCAATGTAAGGTTAACTTGTGCCGAGAAAAACAATGAAGACTAAGAGATGTAAAGTTTAATTTTGCTGAGTGAATTTGTATATGTCGAGCCTATAGAAGTCGAGTGCCAACATGAATGTTAGTTATGACTGAGCCTCAAAACATTCAATTGCTGAGTAAACCAGTTTTGGTAAATGTGTTTGTAATGGCAAAAAAACTTATTAAATTATTTTGGACAACTTCTATATGACATTTAAGGATTGTAGAGACAGTTAAGGAGAAAATTATGCATTTTTTTAGAAGGGATTAATCCCAAGAAAAGTAGATTAACCAATCAAAAAACCAAAAGGGTAAAAATGATAAAAGGATGAGCTATGGATCGTTGATTATAATCTAGAACTTTCTAAGATTACCTATTTAAGGAGGGATTTAACCAAAAATTATTGTGGATTATGGAATGGAAAGAAAGAAGAAAGCGTGAAGGTGTGAAGAAGCTAAGGACATAACAAGGGAGGGTAAGTTCAATAGAGAAATCAAATAAAGCAACCTAGTAGTGAAGGCTGGAACATAGCAGATTAGATAAGGAGATCCATTTTGAACATTGAAGAGAGGAGATCTGTAAAAAACCTTTTAAGAAAAAGTAAAGGATCAAGTACTAAGATATTATAACAAGTGATTCAGGGAAAATCTCTTAATAGAGTGGTTTTAACATACCTATTTAAATCTCCTAACATAGTGCTTACTTTATTATGAGCTTAAATATTTAATAAAGGTAGACCTAATAGTCTTGTAAATATATTAGTAGGGAATACCCTGTTGGAAATATGGATAAGTCCATTGAGTAGAGGGTTGTCATTTATGGCAACATATATCTCTAGAGAGGTGACATATTGTACAATTAAAGATTCCATGATTAGAGATAGGAAATTGTCTAAGTGTTAGACAATTTTAATAGTGATACAAAGGTAATTTTGATATTGAAAAGTCTATAGTGACAATTGGCACATGAAGAGTTAAGGACAGGTAGAACAGATAGTCCTGATGATGTGTCTAAGTGTGCATATTAGTACGTGCAGTACATAACAAGTTATAGGTTAGACACTAGTAAAGGCAGTAAACATAACACAACATAAACAAGATGATTAAAAGGTTAAGGAATTATTTTGTTTATGAAATAATTACTTAACCAATTAGGGATGAAATCCTAGATGTTAACCCTAAGAGTGCAAGTGTTAATTTTGTATTTTGTCAAGCGTGTGGAAGTATCAAGGCTGACTAAACAATTTTTTAAAATAAAAGTAAAGGTATAAATAAGGAATCACGACATGCAAAGTTATGTGGATGTGGTAATGATATGAAAGCAATATGTGAGCTTATGAAAGGACTATATATATGATATGTGAGCCTTATATGATGCGAAGTGTGATGAATGAGTAGAAGGAATGTGAAGTAAATTAGTAAGAGGTTTTTGTATCTATCTCTATTTTGTATAAAGGAACTACATTATATTATTGCATGTTTGAGCAGTGGAATCATCTTACATATATTCATAATTGTAATAACCAACTCCTAACAGGGTTGAGACTTTTAATAAGGCCCAGTCCTATAACAAGGACCAAAATACTGTATGTAATTCATAGACTCCTAATAGGGTCAATATCCTTAATATGATTCTTTTGTTTAGTGGATAATTTTGTAGGTACCATCCCCACTAGGGTTTTCCCTTGGCTAGGGTTTCTCTAGTTAATAAAATATGGTGTTATGAGTTTTCTTTGTGTATGGATTTATTTACTATTTATCATTGTTGGTTTACTTTCGTGTGCATGTTATAAAGTAATAAACAATATTAAGTTGTGGGCAAATTTTTTTATAATATTGATTCACCCCCTCCCAATATTATCTATTTCTAACAAAACCCTCATAGGGTAGAACATCATAAGTGATCAAATTGTAGTCCTAATAGGAAAACTTTGTTGTCGTGACAGTAAAGATTTGTGGGTTTCATCCCACCCAAGTTTTACCTTCACCTTGAAGTATTTTTGGGTTACTAGAATCTTTGTGTTGTGTGTTTATATTTTTTCATTGATCTTATGCTTAGATATATTTCATTTCAAAATTACAGTTTATGAATATATGGTATGAGATCTAAGATATGAGATGGAATATGAGTGAATGCAATCAATTTGTTATATTGTTTAAGTAGAGAAAAGTTTTATAGATCCTAATTCACCCACACCCCCCCCGCCCCCTAGTAGCTTTTTTTCCCAATAAAACTTCCAACAATTAGTATCAAAGCTTTGTTCTCTTCAAAAAAGTCTAACAACTTGAGACATTAGATCTTGGAGATGGAGGTTTGCGAAATGGGAAAGATCATTGAGAATTGGATGATTGAAATCCACATCATACTACAAAAAATTGAAGTAGTAAAAGAAGAGTTAAGGAAATTCTTAAAGAATAGGAAATATATGGCCATTTAGTAGGATGACACACTATATAAGGAGGTTGATACCAAAGAATTTATTAACAGTGGAAATTCTAGTGATAGTGATGCAATAATAGTAGATCTATTAGAAAAGAATAACATTCTGAATGAAGAAGTCAAATGACTAAAGAGTGAGCATGAAATTCAATCATGGCTGAAAAAGACAAAGGAAAATAGCTACTAGACTTGAAGAAAGGCCATTTGATGTGCAGAAGCTTACAAATAATTAGTTGGATATGATGAGTTAGTTCTTACTTGCAAATCGGGAGTTGAAGATAAAGGACATAAAGATCACAGAGTGACCAACTAAGGAATGAATTGAGATCTAAGAAAGAACATCTAAAAAGAATGAATAAGCCAAGTGAAGATATAAGGTACTTTGAAGAATTGATGAGATCACCAAGGTCATCCAGTGATACTTTTGGTCTGGGACATATCAAGCACTCTTCATCTACTAAGGAAGGAGAGTCATCAAAGAGTGGATAATAAGGAAATGCAAACTTGAAGGCAAGACTACTTGTCATTATTGTGGTAAACTTGGACACACAACCAACATTTGTAGAAACAAGAAAGGTATGCAAAATCCTAAATCTAAGTTTACTGGGAATTGTTTTAATTCCAAGAAATAGGGACACCAAGCCAGGGACACCAAGCACATGAATGCAAGTCAAAGACAAGTGATGCACCTACTACACCTATATTTGAAGGATATTATTATATCTATTAGAAATACAAACATAGAGCTCAAGAATACAGAACTAAAGCAAAATCCAACTAGACATCTAAAAGGAAAACACATGCACCTAAGTAAGGTAACTCTTATAATTGAGATTATAATACACGATATAATTTTCATTATTATGGAGAGTATGGACACATTCCTAAAAATTGTATTAAGACACATTTTAGAAGTAACTACAAGAAATGGTTGAATGGAAACCTAGTTTATTTTAGTTGTCTCAAGGTTGGAAATGTTAGTAAGAACTGCAAGACCCGAGCACTAGCACCAAATAATGAAAACAATAATGTAAAAGGAAAAGTTGAGATGAAACAATCATGGAAAAAGATAGTAGAAGCAAGAGGTAATGGATCAAGTGAAGCTAAGATCACCCAACCCAATGGATCAAGTGATCACACTACATCCAACTAAGCAAAGAAGGTATGTAAGGGACTGTATACTTTAATGATGTATCATATATTAGTTCCTAACAAGAAATGTGATCTAAAGTCCATATCAACATGAATCAAGATGTACTACGACAAATCTGAGAGAAGAATTGAATGATAAAATCAATCACACTATTAAGTGTCGAGCATCAGTATTATTGTCTATGTTGACCAAGCATTGCAATATAGACCAAGAGCTTACATTGATCGAGCTGATGTATTGGTTGAACAAAATGGTATTTGACCAAGATAAGTTATGGTGACTGAGTATTTGAATGGAAAGAAGCACGAACACAACTTGTGTAGGTCGAGACAATTGTTATGAACCTACCATAGTACAACACATTTATTATAGACTAAATGAATAGATTGAAGGTATATGTCAAATTTTTGAAGTTCATTTTCATTTACCAAGCAATTTTAGTGTACACACGATTCAAATGTGATCAAGGCAATTTCAAAGATATAACAAGTGAATCATAGTGCGTCATTGGAAAAATGCAAAGAATTCATGAAGTAACGTTTTCATGTCAAGTTAAATTGCTCTTGAAGTTTTTGATTGAAGTAAATTTGTTTAAACTCTAGTTTGGAAATGACATCCATAACATCTATATCTAGGAAGAAAATGTTGAAGGAGAGTAATACACAAATTGTGAGGAACCATTAGTGTCCTCCAAATAAATTAATAACATACTCTGATACTGTAATGACTAGTGATGAATCTAGCACCTTGTCGTCAATTCCACCAAAAGTGTTAATGGTTCACAAAGTGTGATCACATTACATGTGTAAAATTGCAAAAATTGGAGACTATGAACTAGTACAGCTTATAATAAGTCATGTGACAATGGATTTTTGAGAGATGAAAACAAGATTGTTGCCAAGAAAGGGTTACCCATGCCCTAGCATTTCCAAAGGTATTCAAAAGTGAATGGATCAAAATTGTGTTAATACGAGTCCATGATATGAAAATATGGTTAGAAGGTGGACCAATGAAGATTAACAAGGTAATCATTCACCATGTGGCTGGTTATCCTAATTTGGATAGACCAAAGATAATGAGGTGTTTCACAAAATACATTGTTGAAAATTAGACAAAGGCTAAATGAAACATTCTTGAAATGTCAATCAATGGGACTAAAGATCCAATTATTGAATTTGTAGTACATATGATTGCACATAAACTCTATCAGTTGAGCCAATTATCTGGACAAAGAAGGACTGCTAGATGGGAAACCAATAGCATCATGAATGAACTAGAATGGGTAGAAATTAGCTGAATTGACTAGGACAACATTTACACAACAACAAAGATCGAAAGGTTGGTCAATGAAATGATAAATTATATGTACAAAATAGGAGTGCCAGATGTGAAACCAACAGCGTTGTAAATGAATTGGAATGGGTAGCAATTAGCCAAATTGGCTAGGACAAAGATTGTAGTTGGTGGATGAAATGATAAATTATCTGGATAAAGCATTAGGACTAGATGGGAAACTAAAAATGTCATGAATGAATCATTAGTGGTAGCAATTAGACAAATTGGCTAGGACAACCTTTCCATAGTGACAAAGATTGAAAGATTGGTGCACAAAATGATAAATTATCTAGACAAAGAAGGAGAGCTAGGTGGGAAACTGACAGTGTCTTGAATAAGTTGGAATGGGTAGCAATTAGCTAAATTGGCTAGTACAACCTTTCCATAGTGACAAAGATTGAAAGATTGGTGCATGAAATGATAAATTATCTAGACAAAGTAGGAGCACTAGATTTGAAAACAATAGTTTCGTGAATGAATAGGAATGGAAAGCAATTAGTTGAATAGGCCAAGACAACCTTTCTACATTGACAAAGATTAAAATATCAGTGCAAGAAATGATAAATTATCTACACAAAGAAGGAGCATGAGATGGGAAACCGACAGTGTCATGAATGAGTTGGAATGGGTAGCAATTGGCTGAATCAACCAAGACAACCTGATGCATGATCATCCTAGGTGTAAGAGCAATCTTGCACTAACCAATAATAATTTTATTTTCAACCTTTTCTATTTTAATCAGGACTAGTAGACATGGGGGTTACTATTTCTAGGAACTTACTATTTTTAGTAAATTTTTCATATGAGATTGACATGTACTAATTTCATAGGTGGATATTCATATTGGATATATTAGCCAACCAGTTGAAGCTCAGTACCATATCATGTGTATTCATGGATTTATTATGGATTTTTGGTTTACAATTTTGGTATATAAACTTTAGGATCACTATTGGAGGCCTTAAAGTGCCTAAATTAGGCTTGTAGATCAGGAGCCAGGGTTTCAAAAAAAGTGGTTGTAATAGCCAATCAGAGTAATGGTTTGAGAGTTATGGTCTTTTAAAGTTGGACTGACCAAAATATCCAAAATAAATGTCAAATGTGTATTTGGCTGACTTTATATGTACTACTAGGGTCTATTGGCCCTAGGTCTTAAGTTTGAATGTCTAGAACCTTCTTGGGTGACATAAAATTGCCTATTTAAGAAATGCTCGAACATTGTCTGGGATAAATCTGGGTGATAATTCATAGCTTTGTCTTGCAGATTACTATAATGAAGGTGCCCATGTGGGTTAGCATATTGTAATTTTGAATTATGTAATTCCACATTTGTGGTAATAATAATAAGTCCACATTTTGTTCTCCCAAATTGTTGTTGTTTGTTTCTGTTATGTGTTTATGGTATTAAGGGGAGCACCCTTCATCAAGTCGTATCAGAGCTAGAGTTCCTGAGTGTGTGGATAGATCGCTGACTATGAGGTAGTTCACATTGGGACCATGATTTGGGCTAAGTGTATAGGTAGATCATCGATTGTGAGGCAGTTTGTACTAGGGTTTCCACAGAAGCGCAAAAATGCCTCCATAAAGAGAGCATGGTGGAAGAGTCAAAGGTGTTACACCTGCACATTTTAAAACCCTCAAGAGGCAGATACAAGCAATGCAAGAATAGATGTGCAGAGGAATGAATCTTGTTGTAGGAGATAATGAAAGCAAGGCTAAAAGAGAAGAAGAAGGAAACATAGACCTAGATGCAGTAGAGGAAGTTCTTAACCCAGAGGATGAAAACTTTTTAAAGCCATTTCCAATAGTGGAAAAAGACCTAAGTTTGATGTTCCCACATTTTTGGGAAATTTCAACCCAGAGGAATTGATTGATTGGATCAATGAATTGAAAGAGCAGTTTGAATATGCAAATATTGAAGATCCAGATAGGGTCAAGTTTGCAAAGGCCAAATTGAAGGGTCATACAAAGATCTAGTGGCAAGAGATCTAGTTGGATCAAAATAAAAGAGGAAAGGAAAAAATCACCATATAGGATTAGATGGTAGCTAAAATGAAGAGAGAATTCATTCCTTTGAATTATGAGCTTCATCTATTTAAGAAAATGCAAGGGTTGAAGAAAGCGGTAACATTTGTTCCAAAGTATATCGAAGAGTTTTATCAAGTTCTTGATAGAATCGACCATGCAGAAGTTGATAAGGAGAAAGTGGTGCATTATCTTAATGGGTTAAGGTCAGGCATTTAGGACAATTTGAGTGTAGTTTGAATGACTAGTATTGAGGAGGCATCCCAGTTTGCCTTAAGAGTTGAGGAGAAACTGAGAAAAAAGTTTGACAACAAGAATAGTGATAGAGGTTGCGGTGGAAGATCTAGAGGATGATCTTGTGGAGGCTAAAATGATGATCAAAAGAAAAAGGACGAGGCTAGAAATAGTAGTCAAAGCCAAAGGGGAAATAATTCCAATCATTTCCATGATCACAACAATAGAGATCAAAGAGGAAGAGGGAGAGGACAAGGATCTGGAAGAGGAGGCTTTGGTGGGAAATATTTTCACTATGGAGAAGAAGGGCATAGAGCATTTGAATGTTCTAGAGCCAAGGAAGGACATATCGAAGAATAGAAGGCCAGGCCAGAGTTACATATGTTGATGAAGATGCTAGATCATCACATTCTAAAGATGTTGAAAGTGGAGAAGTCCTAGTTAACAAAATAGTCTTGCTAAGTGGTGAGAATGAACCTAATCAAAGGAGTAGTTTATTTTACACTATTTTCAAATGTGAAGATAAGTATTGTGATGTAATCATTAATGGTGGAAGTACTAACAGTTTGATGTTAGAAATGATGGTCACAAAGTTAAAGCTGAAGAGATAGGAACACCCATGCCCATACCATATTGCTTGGGTGTAAAATGAACACAAGGTCATGGTCAGTGAGCAATGCTTAATGAAGTTCAAGATTGGAAGCTACTAGGATGAGGTACTTTGTGATATCATATCTATGGACATATGTCATATGTTGTTGGGTAGGTCATGATAGTTTGACATGCATGTTATACACGATGAGAAAAAAAATACCTACACTTTGACCAAGGATGGAGTAAAACATAAGTTGAAGCCATTGAAGGAGAAAGAAGAAAAGGTATGTTGCTAGAATATGTTTCGTTCATGGAAAGGAGTTTATCTAAGGTATGAAGCGTGGCCATATCTATTTTTCTATAAATCCAAAAGATGGTAAAGAAGAAGTAGAGGAAGTACCTGTAGATGTTGCAAATATGTTGGAAGAATTTAATGATATTGTGTCAGATAATGTACCTGATGGATTATCCCCAATGAGGAAGATTAGTCATCAAATGAATTTGATTCCAGGAGCTAATTTTCCAAACAAGGTAACACAAAGAATGACAGTAGCAAAAAGTGAAGAGTTGAACAGATAAGTTCATGAGATGTTACAGAAGGGGTTAATTCGAGAGAGTCTGAGTCCATGTGTTGTACCAACAGTATTAGCACAAAAGAAGAATGGAGAATGGAGGATGTGCATAGATTCTCACACAATTAACAAGATCACAATCATCATTACCAAGGATGGATGATATTATGGACTATTTGAGTGGGGCTAAGTATTTCACAAAGATAGATACGAAGAGTGGATACCATTAGATTCGTATCAAAGAAGGTGATGAGTGAAAGACTACTTTCAAGACAAGGGAAGGGTTGTATGAGTGGTTAGTCATGCCTTTTGGGCTAACCAATGTACCAAGCACTTTCATGTGGCTCATGAATTAGGTACTGAAGGAGTTTTTGGGCATGTTTGTAATTGTTTACCTAGATAATATTTTGATCTTTAGTAAGACATTGGAGGAGAATTTGATGCATATCTAAAAGGGGTTTGATAAGTCGAGGAAGAAAAGTTGTTGATAAACCTGAAGAAGTGTAGTTTTGTGAAGAAAGAGTCAGTGTACCTAGGATTTGTAGTCTCAATAGAAGGTTTGAAAATGGACTCGAAGAAAGTGAAGGCTATCCTTGAATGACCTACTCTAAAGAGTGTTATAGAGGTAAGATCTTTTCATGGACTGGCTAGTTTTTATAGAAAGTTCATAAGAGGTTTCAGTAGTGTTTTTGGACTATTGATTGAAACAATGAGAGGGGATAGGAAAGACTTTAAGTGGACTGTAGGAGCAGATAAGAGTCTAAATATGTTGAAATAGAAAGTTATAAAGCAACCTATTTTAGCACTTTTAGATTTTAACAAGGTTTTTCAAATAGATTGTGATGCTAGTGGTACTATAATAGAAGTTGTTTTGAGCCAAGAAGGTAGACCTATCACTTACTTTAGTGAGAAATTGAATGATGCCAAAAGAAAATATTATATTTAAGATTAGGTAATTTATGCTATAGTTCAAGCATTAAATAAGTGGAGGCACTCTCTTCTTCCTGAGGAGTTTGTTTTGTATACTGGTCATCAAGCTTTGCAATATTTGAATAGTCAAGGGAAATTAAATCAAAGACATTTGAAGTGAGTTGAGTTTTTGCAAAGTTATACATTTTTAAAAAAACATAAGAGTGAGAAGTCTAATAGAGTTGTAGATGCTCTTAGTAGAAGACAACTTTTGCTAACAAAAATGCAAATTGAGGTGGTTGGGTTCAAGGAACTTAGTAATTTGTATCCAGAGGATCCTAATTTTGATGAAGCATGGAAGGCTTGCCTAGAATATATCACACTTGACATGACAAAGTGGTTGGATTTCATGATCTAGGATACTATGTTGTTCAAGAGAAGCCAATTATACATTCCCATAAGTTTAGTGAGAGAGAATCTCATCAAGGAGAAGCATAGTGGAGGATTGGCTCTATATTTTGGCAGAGATAAAACCATAGCTTTGGTTGCTAAGATTTATTACTAGCCATAGTTACAGCAAGATATGAATAAGTTTGTACAAATTTGTAGAGTATGTTAGATGGCGAAAGGAGTGAAGTAGAATACAAGGTTGTATCATCCATTACCTATACTAGAGAAGTCATGGGAGGATGCCAACATGGATTTTGTTCTTGGATTGACTCTGTAAGGGGATGATTCTATTTTTGTAATGGTTGACAAGTTTTTAAACCTAACACATTTCATTCCTTGCAAGAAGACTACTAATGTTGTTCATGTGGTAGAGTTGTTTTCCAAAAAAGTGGTGAGACTGCATGGTCTGCCAAAGAGTATAGTTTCAGATTGAGATACCAGATTTGTTGGGTATTTTTGGTGTACATTATGGAAGAAGTTGAAGATAAATTTGAAGTTTAGTTCATCACATCATCCACAGACTGATGGAAAGACAGAAGTTGTGAATCATAGTTTGGGAAATTTGTTGAGATGTTTGGTTGGAGACAAGACAAAAGGATGGGATCTGATTTTACCAGAGGCATAATTTGCATATAATAATTCTATCAATAGGAGTACTAGTAAATCACCATTGCAGACTATATATGGGAGCAATCCTAGAAATGCTTTTGAATTGTGACAGTTAGATAAAAGAACAGATAAGTAGTGCTAAAGTAGAAGCATTTTTTGAACATTTGAAGAACATCCACGAGGAGGTGAGGAAGCACATTATAAAGATGAATACATAGTATAAAGCTAAGGCAGATGTGAAAAGGAGGTATAAGGAATCTTAGATTGAAGATGAAGTCATGGTTCATTTGAGAAAGGAGCATTTTCCAGTGGGTACGTATAATAAGTTGAAGATGAAGAGGTTTGGACTGTGCAAGATAGTAAAAAGACATAATTCTAGAAATGCCTATGAAGTGGAGTTGCTTGCTGAATTGAACATTTCACCATTATTTAATATTTTAGATTTGATAGTATCTTATGAAGGAGGTGATGGATATGAAGTTACAAAAGTGTAGTGGAGTATTCTAGTAGCTAGTTCGACTTCAAAAGAGATTAAGGAGATATTGGACAGTCACATTGGCAAAAGTACAAGGAAAAAAACTTATAAAGGATACTTGGTAAAATGGAAAGGGAGGCCAATAGAGGATTCATCATGGCTAGCAAGGGTGGAGGTTAACCATTTTGGTTTTCCTTTGAACACTTGAGACATAACAAAGTCACTTCTCAAATTACCTTGGGTGTCTGATGTAGGAGCATCCTAGGTGTAAGAGCAATCTTGCATCACTTAAAAATATTTTTATTTTTAGCCTTTTCTATTTTAATCAGGACTAGTAGATAGGGGGTTACTATTTCCAGGAACTAACTATTTTTAGTAAGTTTATCATACTATATCGAAATGTCCTAATTTTAGAGGTGGATATTCATCTTGGATATATTAGCCTACCAGTTGAAGCTCATTGCCATATCATGCGTATTCATGGATTTATTGTAGTGTTTTGGTTTGCAATTTTGTTATATAAATTTTAGACTCATCACTGGAGGCCTTAAAGTGTTTGGATGAGGCCTATAGATTAGGAGTTGAAGTTTCTAAAAAGTGGTTATAATAGCCAATCAGAGCAACGGTTCAAGATTTATGGTCTTCTGAAGTTGAGCTGACCAAAACATCCAAAATAAATGTCTAAGGTCTATTTGGTTGACTATATATGTATTGTTAGGTTTTTTTGGGCCTAGGTATTGGCATAAGATTTCCTATTTAAGAAATGCCTAAACATTTTCTAGGACAACTTTGGGTGATAGTTCACAACTTTGTCTTGCAAATTACTACAATGAAGCCACCCATGTAGGTTAGCATATTGTAATTCTAAATTCTGTAATTCTACATTTGCGATAATAATAACCTTATTTTGTTCTTGCAAATTGTTGTTGTTTCTTTGTTTGTGGTGTTAAGGGGAGCACCCTTCATCACAACCTTTCTACAATGACAAAGATTGAAAGATTGGTGCACAAAATGATAAATTATCTAGACAAGGTAGGAGTGCCATATGGGAAACTGACAATGTCATGAATGATTTGGAATGAGTACCAATTAGTCAAAAGCCAAATCAGCCAAGACAACCTTTCCACAATGACAAAGATTGAAAGATTGGTGCACAAAATTCTAAATTATCTAGATAAAGTAGGAGAAACAAATGGGAAACTAATAGTGTCATGAATGAATTGGAATGGGTAGCAATTATCTGAATCAACCAAAACAACCTTTGTATAACAAAAAAGGTTGAAATATTGGTGCACAAAATGATAAATTATCTAGATAAAGATGAAGTGCTAGATGGGAACCTAATAGTGTCGTGAATGAATTAGAATGGGTAGCAATTAGATGAATCGATAGGGACAACCTTTCTAGAGCAACAAAGACTAAAAGATTGGTTCACAAAATGATAAATTATATGGATAAAGCAAGAGTTCTAGATGGGAAATCGACAGTGTCATGAATGAATTGAAATGGGTAACAATTAGACTAATAGGCTAGGAAAACCTTTGCACAGTGATAAAGATATAAAGATTGGTGCGCAAAATGATAAATTATATGGACAAAGTAGGAGTGCCAAATGGGAAACTAAAAATTTCATGAATGAATTGGAATGGGTAGCAATTAACCGAATTGGCCAAAATAATATTTCCAAAAAGACAAAGATTAAAAGATTTGTGCACAAAATGATAAATTATCTAGACAAAGTAGGAGCACTAGATGAGAAATCAATAGTGTCGTGAATGAATTGGAATGAGTAGCAATTAGCCAAATTGGCTAGGACAACCTTTCCAAAGTGACAAACATTAAAATATTGGTGCACAAAATGATAAATTATCTGGACAAAGCAGGAGTGCAACATGGGAAACCAACAATGTTGTGAATGAATAGGAATAAGCCGAATTGGCCAAGACAACTTTTCCACAATGACAAAGATTAAAAGATTGGTGTATGAAAAGATAAATTATTTGGACAAAGTTGGAGTGCTAGATGAGAAATTGATAGTGTCATGAATGAATTGGAATGGGCAGCGATTAGTTGAATCAGCTAGGACAACCTTTCCACAACGACAAAGATTGAAAGGTTAGTGCACGGAATGATAAATTATTTGGATAAAGTAGGAGTGTTAGATGGGAAACTGATAGTTTCATGAATGAATTGGAACAGTAGCAATTAGCCAAATCACCAGGAAAACCTTTCCACAATGAAAAAGATTAAAATATTGGTGCACAAAATGATAAATTATTTGTACAAAGAAGAAGCATTAGATGGGAAATCTACAGTGTCATAAATGAATTGGAATGGGTAGCAATTAACTGAATCAGCTAGGACAACCTTTTCACAATGACAAAGATTGAAATCTTGGTGCACAAAATGATAAATTATTTGAACGAGGAAGGAGCACCCTATGGGAAATCGACAGTGTCGTGAATGAATTGGAATGGGTAGCAATTAGGTGAATCGACCAAGATAACTTTTCCACAATGACAAAGATTGAAAGATTGGTGCACAAAATGATAAATTATCTGGACAAAGTAGGAGCACCAGATGGGAAACCAACACTATCATGAATGAATTAGAATGGGTAGTAATTAATCGAATTAGCCAGGACAACCCTTCCACAATGACAAAGATTGAAAGATTGGTGTACGAAATGATAAATTATTTGGGCAAAGTAGGAGTGCTAGATGGGAAACTGACAGTGTTGTGAATGAAATGGAATGGGTAGAAATTAGTCAAATTGGCCAAGACAACCTTTCCATAACAATTTTTTTTTGGAAGATTGGTGCATGAAATATTAAATTATCTGTACAAAGAAGGAGCACTAGATGGGAAATCAATAGTTTCATGACTGAATTGGAATGAGTAGCAATTATCTGAATTAGCTAGGACAACCTTTCTACAATAAAAAAGATTGAAAGATCGGTGCACAAAATGATAAATTATTCGAACAAAGAAGGAGCACCATATGGGAAACTGATAATGTCATGAATGAATTGGATGGGTAGCAATTAGGCAAATCAACCAGGATAACCTTACCACATACACAAAGTTTGAAAGGTGGATGCATGAAATGATAAATTATGTGGACAAAACAAGAGTGCCAAATGGGAAATTTCTAGTGTCATGAATGAATTGGAATTAGTAGCAATTAGCGAAATCATCCAGGACAAGCTTTCCACAATGACAAAGATTGAAAGATTGGTGCACAAAATGATAAATTATTTGGACAAAGAAGGAATGCTAGATGAGAAACCAATAGTGTCATGAATGAATTAGTAGGAATTAGTTGAATTAGCCAGGACAACCATTCTACAGTGACAGAGACTGAAAAATTGGTGCATGAAATGATAAATTATCTATACAACGTAGGACAACCAAATGGGAATTGACAGTGTTGTGAAAGAATTGGAATGGGTAGCAATTAGATGAATAAGCTAACATAACCTTTTCACAATGAAAGAGATTGAAATATTGGTGCATGAAATGATAAATTATTTGGACAACGAAGGAGCACCATATGGGAAACTGACAATGTCATGAATGAATTGGAATGGATAACAATAGCTGAATCAGCTAGAACAACCTTTCCATGTCGAAAAAGAGTGAAAGATGGGTACACAAAATGATAAATTATTTGGAAAAAGTAGGAGTGCCAGATGGGAAATCGATAGTGTCATGAACAAATTGGAATGGGTAGCAATTAGCCAAATAGACCAAGACAAGTAATTCGCAATGACAAAGATTGAAAGATTGGTACATGAAATGATAAATTATTTAGACAAAGAAGAAGTACCATATGGGAAACTGATAGTGTCATAAATGAATTAGAATGGGTAGCAATTAGCCGAATTGGCTAGGATAACCTTTCCACATCGATAAAGATTGAATGATGGGTGTACATGTTGATCTCAGATTGGTATTGACTGATGAATATGTATACACTTAAGTCATATACTTAGTTCATATTGAATAAGTAACATATGCTAAGCATAACATAAAAGATAGTACATGTTGAGTAAACAGTGAGTGCCAAGTCACTTAGATGCCGAGCAGATAGTATGTGCTGAGTGATTCAAATATTGAGCAAGTAGTGCATGCTGAGTCATTTAGATGCTAAGTGACAACATTGAAGTCACTGTTAGTGCCAAGCACTAGGGACTTCAGATGCTAAGTAATACAATTTTGACATAGTTGTTTGTATTGGCACAAACTACTATGTAAACCATTTTGAGCTAACTTAAGTATTATTTTACAATCTTTGTTGATAAGGACGATTCTTAATTGTGAATCCCTATGATTGACATGCATCCAATCAGAGTAAGGGAAGGTTTAAGAATAAATATGGTTGAATCATTATCATTGATTCATACCTAACCCTAAATCACCTAGGTCTTCTTAAGGAAGATAAACCCTAAACTTTAACATATAGAAAGGAATGCTAAGGAGATTTGAAGAGAGTTTTTTGCATGCACAAACAGAGCATTCATGATGATTAAGGTGTTATGAATTGAGTTATATTGTAGAATTAGTTAGGAGAACAAAAGAAAGGAAACAATGGACAACAGAGGTACATTTGATAAGAAAGGATCACATACACATCACTATAGAGGTGATCTAACATCAAGCAACATAGTGCTAACTGGAGGATCATTTCTGCTCGACATTTTAATAGTGATTCAGTTAAATCTCTTAATAGAGTAGTCCTAATAGGCTCTTGTAAATCCTTTAACAAGGTACTTACTTCATTGTAAGTTTAAGTCCTCTTACCAGGCACACTTTTAGTAGGGTATTTTAAATCCTTTAACAGGGTAAGACCTAACAATCTTGTAGCCTTTAACAGGTAGACCTTTCACAAGGTAGATCATGTTTCATGATCAAACACTGTAACCTTCATTGGATACACTTTGTTACTGTAGTAGTAAAGATTTGTGGGTGTCATCCCCACCCTAGTTTTACCTTCTCCTTGGAAGGTTTCTAGGTAACCAAATATCTTGTGTCATACATGTGTTGAATGTTTACTTTCATATTATGAATGCATATGCTTAATTTGGTATTTCAGTTTATATGCATAGAGTGTCAGATTGATGTGTGGTGAATAGTTTTAGAGGTTGAAAGTTTTTTTGTGCTAATTCACCCCCCTCTTAGAGTTTACTTTCCTATTGTATTTCCAATAGCACAATAGGATAAATTATCTGAAGAAAGTAGGAGCACCAGATGGGAAACCAACAACGTTGTGAATGAATTGGAATGGGTAGTAATTAGCCAAATTGGTTAGGAAAACCTTGTTAGAGTAAATAATTATTATTTATGCTTTACATATGTTTACTTAGGTTAAGTGCATTTGTCACCTAGGAGTTAGCATACCTTTACATGTTGACTTGTTGACAACACAGAAGTTTGTGTACATGTTGTTAACATCTTGTCATACTTATCCTCTCACCTACTTGGAGGGTAATCCACTTTTCATGGACGTATGCTTAGTTGTCATACTTATCTCCTAGCACTTTCTAGCTTATTCTAGAAGCTTCCTAGAGGCCTTTATAAATAGGATCTCCTATTATATTTTTGTACAACAATTTACGTTTTATCTGAGAACACAATTTTCTTATTCTCAGACCAAACCCTTACCTCTTCTTGTCTTTTTCTTCTCTGTGACAGGTTTTTTTATGTGCAGGTGATTCGAGGGCTTGTGGATTTGATTTGCATATTTGCTCAAATCCTACATGGTATCAGAGCCAGATCTGTTGTAGCTTGTTTAGTATTTGGAGAAAAAGGAGAATGAGGGTTTGACATAATAGATATGACATTTTTTGGAGGTGTGACGACGATAATTTAGAAAAAATAACTACATAAGTGATTTTCAAATAGCGATATCTCCCTCATACGGAACCCTTTTTCCAAGCAATTTTTTTGTTTTGGGGTAGGATTTCGGGATCTACACAGTGGTGCAGGTAGTTTGAGATTTTTGTTCCTGAATTTTTTTGCAACTTGTAAATCCCAATTTTTTCCACTTCAAATGCTTAGTATGGGCTCATCTAGCACATAATCAGGTTCCATTTTTTTTGAAATTGCATTTTTTTGTCTACTTTCCATATCTGTAATCAGATTATAGATTCTGTGGATAGAAATACTGCTTTAAGAAATAGGCCCTAAATTAGCTATTGTAATCACACTAAGTAGAGAGTGCCCAAATCATACATTGTAGGGGGGAGCATCTTCTTTTCTCTAATTTACTTCAGAATCGACCCTTCTTCTTTCATCTTCTTCTCTCAATGTCAGATCCTCATGTGACCCAGCTCATGCCACACAACTATCACACTTGGAAAGCATAAATGACTAGGTTTCTCATATCATGAAGCTTATGGTCATGTCTAGATGAAAACCAACCTGCTCTACAATGCCCCTTTGAGGTTCTTCAACATAGAAACAAAATGGATGAGGCTATGGGATTGATTGCACTACACATCTCAGATAGTCTCCTGTTTCACTTGGATGGTTTAACCACTCCTAGGGCTATTTGGACCAAGTTCTATGACTTGTTTGGCACAATGAATGAGTTCTAGACATTTTAGATTGATGTAAAGTTGACTTCTTTGACTTCAATCAACTTCCCCACCATTGAAGACTTCCTGATGAAGTTCAAATCTCTGTGCACTGTTTTGTAGGGATGTGGGAAAAATAAAATAGATGATGAGTGTATCTTTTTGATCAAAGCTACGAGGACAATATCAGATCTTTTCTTCCACTCTCTACTCCAATGTGGATGCTTTGGGTAACAGACATAAAATGCCTTCTTTTGAGATATTCTATGATAGGCTAACTTGTGAATAGTCCAAGATCACTTATATGGATTCACTTTCAGGTTCATGGTCATAGGCATTTCTTGCCAAGGATACATAGGAGCAGAAGCTGAAGCAGATATCTGATTCCTCCTCTCAGTACTTTACTGGTCCATCCTCTTCTTCTAAGAAGGAGAAAAAGAAGATTGAGACTCCTACCTATTCCTATTGTTAGAAGGGACCTCCTGATGAGTCACATTATTTTTAGAAGAGGTTTGATGGCTATGAGAAACAAATTGTAGATTTGCAAGCTCTTCTTTAGAAGAGCACTGTTTCATCTCCATCCTCTTCTACCTCACAAGGGTCTTCTTTTTAGTCTTCTTTCACATCTTTGACATCTACACTGGATCTTGGAAAGGGTCATGCATTACGGGTATCCATTGCATCCCCTTCATAGGTCCCTTGGATACTGGATTTAGGTACTTCTCACCATGTGACATCTTCTTAGGGTGTCTTCTCTACTCTTGAGGCTTCTCCCATTCCTCATATTCTCATGGGGAATAACACTTCCTTGCTACTAGTCTACAGGAAAGGTTTAATTTGCATTTAGGATGGCACCTTCAATGATGTATTTTATGTTTCCTCTCTATCTACAAACCTTCTCTCGATTTCTTAGATTATACGTAGTGGATCAGGGAAGATAGTTGAGTTCAATGCTGATTCAATCTTCATTCAAGATCGTGCCATAGGAGGCCTTATTGCTACAAGGACAATTGATTCTCCCACCCATCTCTACATCTGCTCACACTTTTGCCCACCATCTCCCTTATCAGAGCATGGCTCTTCTCTTTCGCAAGAGCATCATGTAGTACAATCAGGATGCTTGAACCTTTATATTGTTCCTCAGATCCCTATTTTGACTTCCACACCACATCTAATTGAGGGATTTTCTCTTCAACATGATTCTTCTTCCACTCTGCCTAATCCTCCAACTCCATTCATCAAGCCTCCAGATGCACTTGTTGTGGATTCTATAGAGGACATTCATAACAGTGTCTTCACACCTACCTTGGGGATTCCCTTTTAGGATCCTCATACTTTCTCCTTTGAGCATCAACTAGGCCTTCCAGTTTCCCCTCTCGTTTAAGGGTTCCCTTGTTTTGTTCCCCTATTTCTTTTGCATTGGAGTTTCATTGGTTTGATCCTTTCTTCAGGGGCTCCATTATTCTAGGGGGGCTTTGGTGTCTTTTCTATCTCTCATGGGGGGCTGGTTGTACTTATGGTTTTGCGAGAGTCTCTTGAGCCATTGCCAGTGGAAGTTGTCCTTGGGGGGTCTTGTTGAGGCCTTCCTTTCTTCCTTCCTTCCTTCTTATTTTATCTGCATGTTTGTTTTTACCTCTTTTTGGGGGAAGGTTTTTCCCATGTGGTTTTTCCCCTTTTCCCATTTTCAAAGGTTGCATTTGTACATGGGTACCTAACATGGCCTTGTTGCCAAGACCCATTATGCATTTCATCATAGATGTTGTGAGCTTAAGTGCATTTCCCTAAGTTTCACTTAAGGGGGGTTGTTAGAGTAAATAATAATTATTTACGCTTTACTTAGGTTAAATGCATTTGTCACCTAGGAGTTAGCATACCTTTACATGTTGACTTGTTGACAACACAAAAGTTTGTGTACATGTTTTCAACATCTTGTCATACTTATCCTCTCACCTACTTGGAGGGTAATCCACTTTTCATGGATGTATGCTTACTTTTCATACTTATCTCCTAGTGCCTTCTAGCTTATTCTAGAAGCTTCCTAGAGGCCTTTATAAATAGGCTCTCCTATTGTATTTTTGTATAGCAATTTACATTTTATCTAAGAATACAATTTTCTTATTTTTAGACCAAACCCTTGCCTCTTCTTGTCTTTTTCTTCTCTGTGACAAATTTTCTATATGCAGGTGATTCGAGGGCTTGTGGATTTGATTTGCATATTTGCTCAAATCCTACAAACCTTTCCACAGTGACAAAGATTGAAAGATTGGTGCAAAAAATGATAAATTATTTGGAGAAAGAAGGATTGCTAGAAGGGAAAGTGATAGTGTCATGAATGAATTGGAATGGGTGACGATTAGTTGAATCGGCCAGGACAACCTTTCCACAATTAAAAAGATTAAAAGATTGGTGCATCAAATGATAAATTATCTGGGCAAAGCAAGAGAGCTAAATGGGAAACTAACACTATCATGAATGAATTGGAATGAGTATCAATTAGTCAAATTAGCTAGGATAACCTTTCCATAGTGACAAAGATTAAAAGATTGGTGCACAAAATCATAAATTATCTGGACAAAGAAAGAGTGCCAAATGAGAAATGGACTATGTTATGAATGAATCGGAATGGGTAGCAATTAGCTAAATCAATCATGATAACCTTTCCATAGAGACAAATATTGAAAGACCAGTACACACAATGATATATTATCTTGACAAAGAATGAGCGTCAGATGAGAAATTGACAGTTTCATAAATGAATTGGAATGGATAACTATTAGCTAAATTGCCTAGAACAACCTTTCTACAATGACAAAGATTGAAAGATTGGTGGTAGAAATGATAAATTATTTGGATAAAGTAGGAGATCCAAATGAGAAACTGATAGTGTCATGAATGAATTGGAATGAGTAGCAATTAGCCAAATTGGCCAGGACAACCTTTCCAGAGCAAAAAAGATTGAAATATTGGTGCACAAAATGATAAATTATCTAGACAAAGGAGGAAAATTTGACATTGTTGTAAATGAATTGAAATGGCTAGTAATTAGCCAAATTGGCTAGGATAACCTTTTCACAACAAAAAAGATTAAAAGATTGGTGCATGAAATGATAAATTATCTTGACAAAGTAGGAGAGCCAAATGACAAAACAACAGTATCATGAATGAATTGGAATAGGTAGCAATTAGATGAATTGAGCAGGACAACCTTTCCACAATGACAAAGATTGAAGGATTGGTGCACAAAATGATAAATTATATGGACAAAGTAGGAGCACCAGATGGGAAACTAACAATGTCATGAATGAATTAGAATGGGTAGCAATTAGCTGAATTGGCTAGGACAACCTTTCTACAAAGAAAAATATTGAAAGATTAGTGCATGAAATGATAAATTATCTAGACAATGTAGGAGCACCAAATGGTAAATCGATAGTGTACTGGAAGAATTGGAATAGGTAACAGTTAGCCAAATTGGCCATGATAATGATGGGGACACAACCCAAGAACAGAATGGACACAACAAAAAAGGGAAATTGTATTAACTGAGAAAATAAGCTAGTACAAATAGTATAGAGAAAATAAGCTTCAAAACATGCCCTAAGGGCTTACAATAGCATAAATTTGGAGATAATTTCTCCTTTCAGTACCTCCTCTCAAACTCCACTTCGAACTACCTTTTACAATGCCCAAAAATCTCCTTAAATAGACCTCGAAGGGTTAAGGACTAGGAGTACATTCTAGAAAGTGCTAGTAGGCACCCACCGACCAAATAGAAGGTTCCGGAAGCTGCGGTAGAAGTTGGCACAAATCTAGAAGAATACAGAAATGGTAACCGAACTTCCGGGAGGCATAACTTTTGAACCATAGCTCTGATTGACGAACCGTTTACATTTTTGGAAAGCTCTCAAAGCGCTCTATAGCCCTATGGACAAGCTTTGCTCGTCCCCCATTTTTTGACCCTTTTCGAGGTCATTTAATGCCCCTAACCTGACTTTGAAGCATTCTTAGGAGGTCTCCAAAACCCAAAAAATTGCAATAACTTTCAAACTGTGGGGCCTATTGACCTTATTCTTTTTTTGGAATGCTCTAAATCATGATTACATTCATCTGGCCAATTCACACCTTCTAGTTTACCAAAATGATGGCCCAATTACATGCTCCTATTTTTTTAGGATTTTCATACACACTGATAGTGGAACTGTGAGAGTTGGAACCTTTATTTGACCCAAATGGGTATCCAAAAATGAAAAGACATGAAACAAAAACTAAGTCTAAGTACATTTTTTTGGGTGACACAGGATTGCCCTTATACCTCTGGATGCTCCTGCATCAGATAACCTTTCCATAGTGACAAAGATTGAAAGATTGGTGTACAAAATGATAAATTATTTGTACATAGCAAGAGTGCTAGATGGGAAATCAACAGTGTCGTGAAATAGTTGGAAAGGGTAGCACTTAGCCAAATCGGCTAGGACAACCTTTCCACAATGACAAAGATTGGTGCATAAAATGATAAATTATCTAGACAAAGAAAAAATGCCATATGAAAAATTGAGAGTGTCACGAATGAATTGGAATGAGTAGCAATTAGCTGAACCAACCATGAAAACATTTCCACAATGACAAATATTGAAAGATTGGTGCATGTAATGATAAATTATCTAGATAAAGCATGAGTGCTAGATGGGAAACCAACAGTGTTGTAAATGAATTGGAATGGGTAACAATTAGCTGAATCGGCCTAGACAACCTTTTCATAGTGACAAAGATTGAAAGATTAATGAATGAAATGATAAATTATCTAGACAAAGCAAGAGCGCTAGATGGGAAACTGATAGTGTCATGAATGAATTGGAATGGGTAGCAATTAGCTAAATTGTCTAGGATAACCTTTCACTAGTGACAAAGATTAAAAGATTGATGTACATAATGATAAATTATCAGGACAAAGCATGAGCACCAGATGGGATATCAACATTGCCTTGAATGAATTGGAATGGGTAGCAATTAGTTGAATCAAATAGGACAACCTTTTTATAGTGACAAATATTGAAATATTACTGTACAAAATGATAATTATCTTTACAAAGAAGGAGCCCCAAATAGGAAATTGATAATGTTGTGAATGAATTGGAATGGGTAGCAATTTTACTAATTGACCAAGAGAACCTTTCCATAGTGACAAAGATTGAAATATTGGTACACAAAATGATAAGTTATCTAAAAAAAGTAGGAGCCCTAGATGGGAAATTGATAGTGATATGAATGAATTGGAATGGGTAAAAATTAGCCGAATAAGCCAAGATAACCTTTCCATAGTGATAAAGACTGAAAGATTGGTGCACAAAATGATAAATTATCTGGACAAAGCATGAGCCCTAAACTGATAGTGTCTTGAATGAATTGGAATGGGTAGCAATTAGAAAAATTAGCCAGGACAAACTTTCTACAATAACACAAATTGAAAGATTGGTGTATGAAATGATAAATTAGCTAGACAAATTAGGAGCTCCAGATGGGAAATCGACAATGTCGTGAATGAATTGGAATGGGTAGAAATTAGTCGAATCAGCCAGGACAAAGTTTGAAAGATTGGTGCATGAAATGAAAAATTATTTGGACAAATCAAGAGTGTCAAATGGGAAATTGATGATGTCACGAATGAATTGGACTGGGTAGAAATTAGCCAAATTGGTTAGGAAAACCTTTCCACATTGACAAAGATTGAAAGATTGGTGCAACAAATTATAAATTATCTAGAAAAAAGTAGGAGCACTAGATGAGAAACCAACAATGTTGTGAATGAATTGGAATGGGTATCAATTAGCCGAATCAACAAGAAAAACCTTTCCAAAGCGACAAAGATTAAAAGATTGCTGCACAAAATGATAAATTACCTTAAGAAAGTAGGAGTGCTAGATGGGAAAGTGATAATGTTGTGAATAAATTGGAATGGTAACAATTACCCAAATTGACCAGAACAACCTTACTACAACAACAAATATTGAAAGATTAGTGCATGAAATGATAAATTATCTAGACAAAGTAGGAGTGCTAGATGGGAAATCGATAGTGTCCTAAATGAATTGGAATGGGTAGCAATTAGCCAAATTGTCCAGGAAAACCTTTACACAATGACACCAATTGAAAGATTGGTGCACAAACTAATAATTAGTTAGACAAAGAAGGAGAGCCAGATGGGAAACTAACAGTGTCGTGAATGAATTGGAATGGGTAGCAATTAGCCAAATCGGCCAAGACAACATTTCCATAGTGACAAAGATTGAAACATTGGTGCACAAAATGATAAATTGTTTGGACAAAATAGGAGCACTAGATGGGAAATCAATAGTGTCATGAATGAAATTGAATGGGTAGAAATTAGTTCAATCGGCCATGACAAACTTTCAACAATGACAAAGATTGAAAGATTAGTATACGAAATAATAAATTATCTAGACAAAGTAGCAATGCTAGATGGGAAACTGATAGTGTTAAGAATGAATTGCAAAGGGTAGAAATTAACCCAATCAGCCATGATAACCTTTCCACAAAAATTGAGATTGAAATATTGGTGCACAAAATGATAAATTATCCAAACAAAGTAGGAGCATCATATGGGAAATTGACAGTATTGAGAATGAATTGGAATGGGTAGCGATTAGTTGAATCAACCAAGACAACCCATATCAACAAAGATTGAAAGATTGGTGCAAAAAATGAAAAATTATTTGGACAAAGCAAGAGTGTTGTGAATAAATTAGAATGATAGTAATTAGCCAAATAAAAAAGGACAACATTTCCATAGTGAAAAAGATTGAAATATTGGTGCATGAAATGAAAAATTATCTAGACAAAGTAGGAAATCCAAATGAGAAGTCGAGAGTGTCATGAATGAATTGGAATGGGTAGCAATTAACTGAATTAGTTAGGAAAAATTTTCCACGACGAAAAATATTGAAAAATTGGTGTATGAAATGATAAATTATCTAGTCAAGTAGGGGTGCTAGAGGGGAAATTGACAATGTATTGAATGAATTGGAATGGGTAACAATTAGCTGAATCAGCTAGGACAACCTTTCTACATTGAAAAAGATTAAAATATTTGTGCACAAAATGATAAATTATTTGGATAAAGCAAGAGCACTAGATGGGAAACTAACAATGTCGTGAATGAATTGGAATGAGTAGCAATTAGCTTAATTGTCCAAGACAACCTTTCACTAGCGACAAAGATTGAAAGATTGTTGCACACAATGATGAATTATTTGGACAAAGTAGGATTGCCAAATGGGAAATCAACAATGCTGTGAATGAATTGGAATGGGTAGTAATTAGCTGAATCAACTAAGACAACCTTTCCATAGTGACAAAGATTGAAATATTGGTGCATGAAATGATAAATTATATGGACAAAGAAGGAGTGCCAAATAGGAAACCAACAATGTCATGAATAAATTTGAATGGGTAGAAATTTTTGAAATCAACCAAGACAATCTTTCCATAGTGATAAAGATTGAAAGATTGGCGTACGAAATGATAAATTATTTGGACAAAGTAGGAGTGCCAGCTAGGAAACTGACAGTGTCGTGAATAAATTGGAATGGGTAGCAATTAGCGAAATCATCCAGGACAACCTTTTACTAGCAATAAAGATTGGAAGATTGGTGCACACAATGATAAATTATTTGGAAAAAGAAAGGGTATCAGATGGGAAATTGATAGTGTTGTGAATGAATTGAAATGGGTAGTAATTAGTCGAATTAGCTAAGAAAAATTTTCCATAGTGACAAAGATTGAAAGATTGGTGCACGAAATGATAAATTATATGGACAAAGTAGGAGCGCCAGATAGGAAATTGATAATGTTGTGAATAAATTGGAATGGGTATAAATTTTTTGAATTAGTTGAGACAATCTTCCACAATGATAAAGATTGAAAGATTGGTGTACTAAATGATAAATTATCTGGACAAAGCATGAATGCCAGATGAGAAATCGACAATATCATGAATCAATAGGAATGGCTAGCAATTACCCAAATCAGCCAAGACAAACTTTCCACAACGACAAAGATTGATGCATGAAATGATAAATTATTAGGACAAAGTAGGAGTGCCAGATGGAAAACTATCAATGTCTTGAATAAATTTGAATGGGTAGAAATTAGTCAAATCAGCCAAGAGAATCTTTCCAAAGTGATACAGAGTGAAAGATAGGTTCACTAAATGATAAATTATCTAGACAAAATAGAAGTGCCAGATGGGAAACCAATCATGTCATGAATGAATTGGAATGGGTAGCAATTATCCAAATTGGCTAGGACAGCCTTTCCACAATGACGAAGAATGAAATATTGGTATAAAAATGATAAATTATCTAGATAAAGTAGGCGTGCCAGGTGAGAAACTGATAGTGTCATGAATGAATTAGAATGGGTAGGAATTACTCAAATTTACTTGGACAAGCTTTTCACAATGACAAATATTGAGAGATTGGTGGATGAAATGATAAATTATCTGAACAAAGTTGAAGCACCAAATGGGAAATCGATTGTATTGTGAATGAAATCAAATGGGTAGCAATTAATCGAATCAACTAGGATAACCTTTCCACAATGACAAAGACTGAAATATTGGTACATGAAATGATAATTATCTATACAAGGAAGGAGTGCCAAATGAGAAATCAATAGTGTCATGAATGAATTGGAAAGGGTAGAAATTAGCCAAATCGACCAAGATAACCTTTCCATAGAGACAAAGATTAAAGAATTGATGCATGAAATGATAAATTATTTGGACAAAGCAGGAGCACCAGATGGGAAACCAACAATGTCATGAATGAATTGGAATGGGTAGCAATTAGCTGAATCAGCCAAGAAAATCTTTCCACAATGACAAAGATTGAAAGATTGGTGCACTAAATGATAAATTATCTGGACAAAGTAGGACTGCTAGATTAGAAACTAATAGTGTGGAGAATGAATTGGAATGGGTAACAATTTGCTGATAATACTAGGACAACCTTTCCACAATGACAAATATTGAATGATTGGTACACATAATAATAAATTATCTAGACAAAGCAAGAGTGTTAGATGGGAAATTGACAATGTCGTGAATGAATTGGAATGGGTAAAAATTAGCCAAATCGATTAGGACAATCTTTCCACAGGGACAAAGATTGAAATATTGGTGCATGAAATGATAAATTATCTAGAAAAGAAAGAGTGCTAGATGGGATTCTGATAGTGTCGTGATTGAATTGGAATGGGTAATAATTAGCCAAATCAGTGATCACAACCTTTCCACAGTGAAAAAGATTGAACGATTGGTGCATGAAATGATAAATTATCTTGACAAGGTGGAAGCGCCAGATGGGAAATCAAAAATGTTGTGAATTAATTGGAATGTGTATAAATTAACCAAATCTACCATGAAAACCTTTCCATAGGGACAAAGATTGAAAGATTGGTACACAAAATGATAAATTATTTGGACAAATCAGGAACACCAGATGGGAAATTGATAGTGTCATGAATGAAATGGAATGAGTATTAATTAGCCAAATCAACCAGGATAACCTTTCCATAGCAAAAAAGATTGAAAGATTGGTGTATGAAATGATAAATTATCTTGACACAGTAGGAGTGCCAGATGGGAAACTAACACTATTGTGAATGAATTGGAATGGGTAGCAATTAGTCAAATCTTCAAGAACAACCTTTCCACAGTGACAAACATTGAAAGATTGGTGCACGAAATGATAAATTATCTAGACAAAGAAGGAGCACTAGATGGGAAACCAATAGTATTGTGAATGAATTGGAATGGGTAGAAATTAGCTGAATCAGCTAGGACAACATTTCCACAGTGAAAAAGATTGAAAGATAGGTGCACGAAATGATAAATTATCTAGACAAAGGAACACCAAATGGGAAACTGACAATGTCATGAATGAATTAGAAAGGGTGGCAATTAGTTGAATAAGCTAGGAAAACCTTTCCACAGTGACGAATATTGAAAGAATGATGTACGAAATTATAAATTACCTAGACAAAGAAGGAGTGCCAAATGGGAAACCAATAATGTCATGAATGAATTGGAATGGGTAGCAATTAGCCATATAGGCTAAGATGACTTGAACACGACAAAAAAGATTGAAAGATTGATATATGAAATAATAAATTATCTGGACAAAGTAGGAGCACCAGGTTGGAAACTATTAATGTCATGAATGAATTGGGATGGGTAGAAATTAGCTAAATTAGCCAGGACAAACTTTCCATTGTGACAAAGATAGAATGATTGGTGTACAAAATGATAAATTATCTTTACAAAGTAGGAGCATCATATGGGAAATTGACAATATCTTGAATGAATTGGAATGGGTAGAAATTAGCCAAATCAACCAAGACAACCTTTCCACAATAACAAAGATTAAAAGATTGGTGCAGGAAATGAGAAATTATTTGGACAAAGAAGCAATGCCAGATGAGAAACTGACACTATCATGAATGAATTGTAACGGGTAACAATTATCTGAATCGGCCAGGACAACCTTTCCACAACAACAAAGATTGAAAGATTGGTGCACATAATGATAAATTATCTAGATAAAGATGGAGCACTAGATGGAAAATAGATAGTGTCATGAATGATTTGGAATGGGTAGCAATTAGCCAAATCGGCTAGGATAACCTTTCCATAGTGACAAAGATTAAAATATTGGTGCACGAAATGATAAATTATCTTAACAAAATAGAAGCACCAAATGGGAAACTGATAGTAACGTGAATGATTTGGAATGGGTAGAAATTTGTTGAATCGAATAGGACAACCTTTCCAAAGTGACACAAATATTGATACAAGAAATGATAAATTATCTAGACAAAGCAACAATGCTAGATGGGAAACCAACAATGTTGTGAATCAATTAGAATGGGTAGCAATTAGTCTAATCTATCAAGACAACCTTTCCACAGTGACAAATATTGAAAGATTGGTGCACAAAATGATAAATTATCTGGACAAAAAAGGAGCTCTAGATGAGAAACCAAGACTATCGTGAATGTATTGGAACCGGTAGAAAATAATTGAATTGGTTAGGACAAAGATTGAAAGATTGGTGCACAAAATGATAAATTATCTATGCAAAGTAGGAGCACAAGATGAGAAACTAATAGTGTCATGAATGAATTGGAATGAGTAGAAATTAGCTGAATCAACCATGACAACCTTTCCACAATGATAAATATTGAAACATTGGTGCACAAAATGATAAATTATCTTGACAAAGAAGGGGTGCTAGATGGGAAATTGAGAGTATCTTGAATGAATCAGAATGGGTAGCAACTATCCAAATCGGGCAGAACAACCTTTCCACAATAACAAAGATTGAAATATTAGTGCACAAAATGATAAATTATATGGACAAAGTAGGAGCTCCAGATGGGAAACTGACAATGTCATTAATGAATTGGAATCGGTTGCAATTAGCTGAATAAGCCAGGAAAAGCTTTCCACAATGAAAAAGATTGAAAGATTGGTGCACAAAATGATAAATTATCTAGACAAAGTGAATGAATTGTAATGGGTCAAAATTAGTTGAATCAACCTAGACAATCTTTCCATAGCAAAAAAGATTGAAAGATTGGTGCACAAAATAATAAATTATCTAGACAAAGAAAGAGTACTAAATGGGAAATTGAGTGCTGTGAATAAATTGGAATAGGTAGTAATTATCCAAATCAGCAAGGACAACATTTCTATAGTGGCAAAGATTGAAATATTAGTGCACGAAATAAAATTTTATCTAGACAAAGTAGGAGAACCAGATGAGAAGCTAATAGTGTAATGAATGAATTGGAATGGGTAGCAATTAATCAAATCAAACAGGACAAACTTTCCACAGTGACAAGGATTGAAAGATGAAATGATAAATTATCTAGCCAAAGTAGGAGCACTAGATGGGAAACTAACAATTTCTTGAATAAATTGGAATGGGTAACAATTAGTTGAATCAACTAGGACAACCTTTCCATAGCAAAAAAGATTGAAATATTTGTGTATGAAATGATAAATTATCTGGATAAAGTAGGAGCATTAGATGGGAAATTGACAGTGTCATGAATGACTTGAATGGGTAACAGGTAGTCAAATCAGCAAGGACAACCTTTCCATAGTGACAAAGATTGAAAAATTGGTGCACAAAATGATAAATTATTTGGAAAAAGTAGGAACGCCATATGGGAAACTGAAAATGTCAAAAATGAATTGGAATGGGTAGCAATTAGCCAAATTGTCTAGGATAACCTTTCACTAGCAACAAAGATTGAAAGATTGGTGCATGTAATGATAAATTATCTTGACAAAGCAAGAGTATCAGATTGGAAATTGATAGTGTCGTAAATGCATTGGAATGGGTAGTAATTAGTTGAATTAGCTAAGAGAACCTTTCCATAGTGACAAAGATTGAAATATTGGTGCATGAAATGATAAATTATTTTGGACAAAGCAAGAGCACCAAATAGGAAACTAATAATGTCATGAATGAATTGGAATGGGTAGGAATTTGCTGAATTAGCCAAGAAAACCTTTCCACAATGACAAAGATAGAAAGACCAGTGCACAAAATGATAAATTATCTAGATAAAGTAGGAGAAATTGACAGTGTCATGAATGAATTGGAATGGGTAACAATTAATCGAATTGGCTAGGACAACCTTTCCGTAGTGACAAAGATTTAAAGATTGGTGTACAAAAT
The DNA here is from genome assembly GCA_028749045.1 of Cupressus sempervirens. Lineage (NCBI taxonomy): Eukaryota > Viridiplantae > Streptophyta > Pinopsida > Cupressales > Cupressaceae > Cupressus > Cupressus sempervirens. Next base: position 1,049,079,256 of record CM053785.1, read on the forward strand.
GATAAATTATCTAGACAAAGAAGGAGCACTAGATGGGAAACCAAAAATATTGTGAATGAATTGGAATGGGTAGCAATTAGCCGAATCGTCCAAGACAACCTTTCCACAATGATAAAGATTGAAAGATTGGTGCACAAAATGATAAATTATCTAGACAAAGTAGGAGTACTAGATGGGAAATTGACAATGTCATAAATGAATTGGAATGGGTAGCAATTAGCCCAATTGGCTAGGACAACCTTTCTATAGTGACAAAGATTGAAAGATTGGTCCATGAAATGATAAACTGTTTGAATAAAGTAGGATCGCCAAATGGGAAACAGATAGTGTCGTGAATGAATTGGAATGGGTAACAATTAGCCAAATTGGCTATGACAACCTTTCCACAATGAATAAGATTGAAAGATTGTTGCACAAAATGATAAATTATCTGGACAAAGAAGTAGTGCTAGATGGGAAACTAACATGTTGTGAATGAATTATAATGGGTAGAAATTAGCTGAATCAGCTAGGACAACCTTTCCACAGAGAAAAAGATTGAAAGATTGGTGCATGAAATGATAAATTATCTAGACAAAGGAGGAGCGCTAGATGGGAAACAATCAGTGTCATGAATGAATTGGAATGGTAGCAATTATCTGAATTGGCTAGGATAACCTTTCCACAACAACAAAGATTGAAAGATTGGTGCACAAAATGATAAATTATCTAGACAAAGTAGGAGCGCCAGATGGAAAATTGATAACGTTGTGAATGAATTGGAATAGGTAGAAATTAGCCAAATCGGCCATGACAACCTTTCCACAATGACAAAGATTGAAAGATTGATGCACAAAATAAAAAATTATCTAGATAGAATAGAAGCACTAGATGAGAAATCAATAGTGTCATGAATGAATTGGAATGGGTAGCAATCGACTGAAACAACCAAGACAACCTTTCCATAGTGACAAAGATTGAAAGATGGGTAAACGAAATGATAAATTATCTAGACAAAGTAGCAGCATCAGATGGGAAACTGATAGTGTTGTGAATGAATTAGAATGGATAGCAATTAGCAAAATTGGCTAGGACAACTTTCCCATAGCGACAAAGATTGAAAGATTGGTGCACGAAATGATAAATTATTTGTACAAAGTAGGAGCACTAGATGGGCTAACCTATATAGTACAACAATGTGGAGCACAAGACTCAGACCAAGTCATCTTGGTAAGGGTCCATGCAAGAAGTCTTGACATGAATATTTTTAGGGTTGAGGATGTAGTAGCATAGGAAATTTATGCCTCAACAACTAGGGGCTATGGTTCATCATGGTAAAGAACTTGAATGAAAAACAATGAGGAGAAGATTCAATAGAGCAATCAAGAAGATTACAAAGTGTAGGTTGAGTGTGAATTCTATAAAGAATCCATTTCATCAAGATATTTATTTTTATGAGTTTTACATTTTCAGAGATTGATCCATTTCATAGTTTCTTGTATGATTTCAAGAGTTAATATTTGAGGTCGGGTATTTCCAGGTTTATAAAGCTTTAAGGATTATTAGAGTCACCAAATAATTTGAGATTTAAAGAAATTGTTATGTCCAAACTTCTCTTCTTATTTGTAATATTGATATTATATTAATGACATGATTGTAACATTGAATCACAAGAACACTACTTTTTTAATATGATTTAAAAAGATCCCATTGAGTTTTGTATATTATCAGCTTTTGTGCTAGAAATATGGATAAAGAAAACTAATGATGTTTTAGGAACACACCCAATAAACCTTTAAGAGTTTTGACAATGATAATTAAACTTATTCTTGGCAAACTCATTAGAGGAGAGTTTCTTTTTCACTCCTAACTTTGATATTAACTTAATATTTTCTTATTATTTCAACAACTACTTGAATAAACATGTGTTCTATTTCCAAATTACTTTTAGTATTTCTTTTGTTATTTTTTTCAAACGCAATTGTATATTCATAATGCATTAGAGATTGAAAGAATTAATGCATTCTCTTCAGAGATTGACATCTTTACAAACACGTGAACAATATTTTTTGGCCTTCCTATTAGCTTCCATTTTTTGTGTCTTACTTTATTTAGTAAACAAGGACTTCTAGATACCATAAGCTATGAATTTAATGGAGGGTTTCAAAGAAATATTTGAGCATTGTGTAACTTCACTTGTCACTTTTTCCCATTGTGGAGCATTTAATGTGTCATTTGTCTTGCTCTTTAACTAAGAATAATAGTGTCATTTTTCAATCCACTTTTATGATTTCTAAATAAAGGGTCAAATACTTATATTTATTACTCCAATTTGAAAATGGATTGTCTAAAAAACTTGGATCTCTATATCATTTTATAGCTACAGTAAGTCAGTTTATAGTTTTAAGCTTACAATTTAATTTTAGAAAATATCTAGGGTAAAATTATAACGATGGTTGGCATGCTACTTGGGGTGGAGTTGATGTGCGGAAGAGGATTTCATCAAGGAGGAACTAAAGAATCTTTAATTGGAAGAAACATATTGGTTTCTTTTTTTAAATATTTGATTTTGTATTTTGGCACAACACTTACACCTACTTCTTTGTGTACACCTCCCTACATAATTCAAACAATTTACCATCTTTTTTTACCACACCTCCACCATCAAAACATTCCCATTTCTTCTTTTTAAAGTAGTCTAAACCTACTATGCATACTAGGAATCTAGGCATGTGGCTGCCTATTGATTATTTGTCTATAAATTGAATTCACAATTTCTTACTATTACATGATACCTTGATCATGATAGGTTGAAGGAGCACTAGTTGATCTTTCCTATACTTAATGTATACATTGGTTATGAGGCAAACATATGATGGACTTAAATAAGTAATTCAAAATGGATTAAAAAACGTATATGAATACTACTCTTCCTTAGATCTCCAAGAAACCATGAAATCAATGGTGTTGTCATTTTACACAACATAAGATGTCAAGGAATAATTTTTAAAAATAGAATCTTTTAAGGATATGGACTTAATCAAAAAATGGCAATGGAACTATGTTGCATACAATAGGTTATGTCGACGGAAAAAGTTTAGTCATGGAACTATGAAATAATAGTTCTATGTGGAAAACATATGCTTTGAAAATGAATGGGGATGATTCCATTTTAGTATTTATGTGAGAATGTACACTTGTAACATTTAAGCTAGTAGACCTATAAAGATGGAGATAGATTATGCAAGTGAACTTGAACCTATATGAATGTATTAATTGAATTTGAAATTGTAAATAAAATGATTAAAGTTGTGATCAGGCATAAACAAATATTATAAGGCTTTTAAAGGACTTTTTAAATTGAGTTTAAATTTAAGAAAAGAAGAGACTTTTATCATGCATACGAAAATAACATACAACATAATAAAATGACCAAAATATATTGAAGCATTAAAGAATCCAAAAACATAGAAATAAGAATGAAGAAACTTATCAAGAGGGATCATGAACAATGGATGAAATTAAGATGAATATAAGTCTTCCCAAAGAGGTATATGCAAAGAGGATGAAAAATAAGGATATAAATAATTAGAAGAAATAAAAGAAGATAGATGTAGTTGATTTCCCATGAAAATTTATATACTAGAGAGAAAGAAAAGATCAAGAAGAGTAGGCTCCTAAGTTTGAATGGATGGGATTTTTATTTCACATTATTCTTTTAAGAAAAGGTGAAGATTATTCATGCTTACACAATCTCTTGTATCCAAATTCCACCTCCTATCACTCTAATTAAGGAAAATGTGGAAGTTTATCCCCTTTCTGGGTAAGTGCACCAAGATGGTGTGCAAAAAGGGAGTATAAGTGGACACTTTTTCTTCTTTTGAAATTAGGTAAACCTGATCTTGGAAGAGTCATATGAGGTTCATGCAATCAAAATGAGAAAATAAGTAAAATAATTTTTTTTTAGTAATTTGAATCTTCTTTCTAAACTACTAAGGTTTTTTAAAAAGGGTAAGATTAAGAGGGTCAAACCCTTTGTGCATAGAAAATTATTCTTATTTTTTGCTGAAACATAGTTGTTACCACACGCTGTACAAAAATTAGATTTATATTTAGTATTTTGAAAAATCTTTTTGTAGGATGATAAGTAAGAGCGAGATCTAGAATTTCTTTATTTTTTTATATTTTTTTGACAAGTATTTTTTTTGTATGATTTTTTTAAGTGACCCCATCCATTCATTTTGGTACCTCCTCATGTGCTGAGCACAATTTGCATCAAAATTATCTAAAAATCAACCTTTTTTTTTAAAAAAAGTGTATGGAATCAAGTGTAGAACAATAGAATGTATATATTTTTTCATTTGGTTAAATAGATCAAACATTATTAAAAACATGATAGACATATGTCTAGAGGGCTATGAAGACACCGATATAGAAAAATTAATTTCACAATGTTAATGTTGTCCCAAAATTAAAAAATTCATATGGTTAGAAAGGTAAGAATACATGTGAAATTATGGTGGTAATTTTAGAGATACCAACTTTACCATTTGAAAACCTGACGAAAAGATGAGAATTGATCTTAGAAGATGAAAAAATGTCTAAAGAAATGAAAATTTAGGGAAAACATCAACCCAAGCATTTAGTTAGTTTAACAAGCCTATTACCAAACATAAACATGATTGCACTTCTTTGTTTAAATAACATGATTGTGTTATGCATAGTAAAACTCAATTGTCATTTAATTCATAACATGATCAGATTATATGTGTGTAAAACTAAAGTCAATTGCAACTTCCCTCTCTCTCTCTCTATATATATGGATCTCTCTTACTCTCTCTCACTCTCTCTCACTCTTGATATCTCTCATTGCTTCTAGTTCTGCATAACCTAATGGGGTTATGGAGAACTAGACATGCAAATACTTTTAGTTCTCATAACACAATAATGTTTTGTAACATAATTTCATTTTGTACATTATGGATTAGATCATTGCGAAAAATTAGAATGTTATGTTTAGGTATCCATAAAGTGATCACATTTTGTACATTATGCAAACATTAACTTCCTAATGGCCTTAAATAGCTATTGCAAGTTGTTGCAAGGTCTCACTATTGTGTCATAAGGTGCATTTTTTTACATCTTCTTGCTTTGAAATGATTAAAATTTCATGTTTTTATAATATCCATCTTTTTAGAAATGATCAAATTTAATTATTTTTTAGATTATGTTTATGTTATTATACCAATTTTAGCTTGGGATTATAGAAGAATGTTGCAATTTTGTTGTTGTTTTGTAGGTTATCAATGTTGGAAATCTGATTGAAAAGCTCATTGTTGTTGACGATCAAAGAGGGAGATTGTTGTAAATGAATGTTTTCAATCATTTTTTTGTCATTGATGTCAAACCTGCTATTTGTAGGAATGAAATTTTCTTATAAGATCCAAGTGCTATCACTTAGTTGATTGATGAAGAGAATTTGATCAACAAGATGTAACAAGAGCACCTAAGGAAAAAGGTTGAGTTATGATGTTGTAATGAAGTGCAAGGATCAGTTAAGACAATGGTTAAGAAATGCATTAATGACATACTCATAGACACAGAGGTTGGTCACACTTAGAAACATTGGAGGAAGAAGCTGTAACAAGATTGACTGCAAAGCTTAGACTAAAATCTTTAGTGGGTGCTGAGAAAGTTAGTTGAAGCCAAGAAAATTCTTAGTAGGAGCCAAGTAATAGATACTTTAGTGTGTGCCGAGTAATCTTCAAGTAACAAGTAAAGATCAGGTGCCAAGCATTAGAAAATTTTTAGTAGGTGCCGAGTGATCTTCAGGTGCCGAGCATTAGGAAAAACATAGTTGATGTCGAGTAATAGAGTATGTGCTGAGCACCAGTATTTCAATAGTGTCGAGTTGCTGCATTATTTCAAATGATGAAGATTCACCAAATCTAAGCCAACATAGTGGTTGCATTGAATTTTGTGAACGAGTTGGAGGATAAGGATGATGAGTTGTTGGCAAAGAATCTTATGTAAACTATTTTTGGGCGAATTCTAAAGGATTATTCAAGAAGTTTCTAGAGGAAATAAAATATGGGTTAGATGCAATGAATCCTACCTAATCCATGCGAATTAAAATTGAAAAATGGAAGAATCGAGTGGGAAAAGGAACTCCAAGACTTTTATTTAAGGAGTCATAAACTAAGAAGCAAAGAGCTGCTGATACTGTTGCTGCTGAAGAGCCAAATCTATGAAGTAGTTGAAAGGGTGTCAAGAAGGAGACATCTAGGAGAAGGAAGAGCACAAAGGCTCTACTTCTACGAGTGGTCATGAAGAGATGATTGCATTGGTACATTAAGTATGGAGACTCAAGGAGATGAAGCTTGAAAGGGAAGACAAGCTATTAAGAGTTGTAGAGATTGAGGGCCAGGAAAGGGTATGAGCTGAGAAGTGATTTGAGATCTGCAAGATAAGTTGTATGCTGTAGTCAGGTCAAGATTTTCTAATACTCTCTAGCAATTGTATTAGATTTGAAAATCCTATGGACTTAGCTTGGCCTAATAGCCATTTGTAAATCCTTTAATAGGGTGGCATTCCAAGTGAATGTTCTAAAGTCCTCTAACCAGGCCCACTTCTAACAGGGTGGTTAAATCCTTTAACAAGGTCACATTTAGTAGTGTGTTGTAAGCCTTTAACAGGGTAGGCCTTTCATAGGGCATCACTTTATAAGGGTGAAAATTAAGTAGCATTTTACTGGTGGTTTTTCCCAAATTGGGTTTCCACGTAAATCACTGTGTCTTGTGTTGATTTCTCATGTGTTATATTTGTATGTTGATTCACAGTAACTTGCTAATTAGATAAGTTAAAGTTTGGATGAATGAATGGTTGAAAGGGTTCACAACACTTAGAGAAAAAGTTTGAATAGGACATTTGGACCTTGAATAACTGATTCAAACCCCCCCCCCCCCTCTTAGTTATTCTAAAGCAATTCTAAAAATTGGTATCAGAGCCATTTGCTGATTTAGTTTCAAGGTACTAGAAGCAGGAAGATCAAGATGTCCAAGAGACAAGTTCCCAAGCTCAAAAAAGACAACTTTGTTGCATGACAGAGTTTGATGAAATTATAGCTTGGATCAGTAGGTGACTATGCACAAACTTCAATTGGAACAGAGCATGCAACTCCAACAGGACCCCTCACTGCAGATGACTTAAACAAAAAGGAGCATAACCAAGCAATGTTGGAAATTGCATTTGCACTTAGCTATGCTAAATATGATGACATCAAAGAATGTAACACTGCATTCAAAATCTGGAAAACCTTATTAGATATCTTTGGAGGTGATTAGAATGTCCAGAGAGCAAAGAGAGAAAGCCTAAGAGGAAAGTTTGATGACATGAAGATGGAGGAAGGTGAAAATGTTGCCAAGTACGCTGCAAGAATAAAATAAGTGGTGAGTGCAATAAGAAGTCTAGGTGGACAACTGGAAGAAGAAACATCCATGAGAAAATACTTAAGAACTCTGCTCCCTATCTATGCTATAAGAGTTTCAGCCATCCAAGAGCTGAGGTGTGTACAAGGGAACACACTAACCTTTGAAGGAATAGTTGGAAGACTTATTGCATTTGAGCTATCCAATTTTGACAACTACAGAACTGAGAACCTTGAATCTGCTTTCAAGGCCAAGATGACAATGAAAGACGCCGAGGAGGACACATTAAGAAAAAGGAGAAGAAAAGGAAAACACACATTCAGTGATATTAGCACCGATGAGGAAGATGTGGAACAATTAGAAGCACTACTAGCTAGGAGATTCCATAGAGGAAAAGGCAAATTCAAAGGTAAGATCTCTATCATATGTTTCAATTGCAATGAAGTAGGTCATATTTCTGCAAGATGTACACAAAAGAAGAACCACAAAGAAGGAAGCAAGTACAAGACAAAGAAAGAAGATGATAGCAAGGACTAGAAGGAGAAAGGTAAGAGATGCTACATTGTTGAAGAATATTCTAATGAGAATGATGATGAAGTAGTCTATGTAGCCATGAAGGATGAATCATACAAAGATGAAAATGAAGCAACAACATTAGTTACCTGTGTGAACAAGAATGACAAGTGGATCATAGATAGTGGATGCTCACACCACATGATAGGAGATAAAAGTAAGTTCACTACCTTTACTCAATATGATGGAAATAGCGTTAGATTTGGTAATGATGCCCCATGTCAAATCAAAGGAAAAGGCTCTATCAAACTTACAGAGAAAATTTCATGTGATAATGCATATTATGTTGAAGGATTGAACTACAACTTGTTGAGTGTATCTCGGTTAGGAAATGTAGGTTGCATAGTTGAATTTGGAAATAAAACTGCCAAGATCTATGACACTGATGGAAATCTAATAGGAAAAGGTGAATAAACTAGGAATAATCTATTTTATCTTGATATGGAAGATGCAACATGTCTTATTGTTAGACTTGATGATGTGTGGTTGTGGCATAAAAGGTTGTGTCATGTTAATTTTGATAATCTGATCAGCATTAGCAAGAAGAACAAAGTCAGAGGATTGCCCAAGTTGAAGAAACCTGAAAAGACAATGTGTAAACAATGTCAACTAGGGAAGATGACTAAGTCTAGTTTCAAAAGAAAAACACACACTTCCAATAAAGTACTAGAGTTAGTTCATACAAACTTATGTGGCATAATAGAAGTGAAAAGCTACCTAGGAGACAAATACATAATTCTATTTGTAGATGATTATTCCAGGATGATGACTGCTATGTTCTTAAAGAAAAAATTTGATGCATTCCAAATGTTCAAGTGGTATTTGGCTAGAGTTGAGAAGGAAATAGGAAAGAACCTAAAATGCCTAAGGTTAGACAGAGGAGGTGAGTTCACATCAAGTGAGTTTGAAACATTTTGCAATGACAAAGGTATCAAAAGGAAAGCATCAGCACCAAGGACTCCACCACAAAATGGTATTGCTGAAATGAGAAATAGGTCAATGATTGACTGTGCAAGAACCTTGATGATGGAGAAAAATGTTGCACTAAAATATTGGAGAGAAGCTGTAAGTACTGTAGTCTACACACTGAATAGAGTTCAAGTTAAGAAAGCTATAAATGCAACACCCTTTGAATTGTGGTATGGTCATTCACCTAATGTTAAACATTTCAAAGTATTTGGTTGTAAATGCTATATTCTGAAAGATACTAGAAATGGCAAGTTTGATGCAAAAAGTGATGAAGGTATATTTCCTAGATACTCCACCAAAAGTAAGGCATATAAGTGTTTGAATACTAACACTAACAAAATTGTGGAAGGTGCAAATGTAAATTTTGATGAGCATGCAAAAGTTCAGATTGATGAGTCCAAGCAACCAGAGGATAATAGATCCTTTGTATACTTCTATGAAGGAGTCACTATTGACAACAATGATGCAAATCAAGTTGAGAATCAACAAAAAACTTCAGTATCTGTCGAGTCTTAGCTTGTGAATGCCGAGTTACATTTAGAAGCCAAGCTATAGAATGTAGAAAATGCACATTTTGGTTTTGAGAACAGTATGCAAGAAAGAAATGATGAAATGACAGATGAAGAAGAACAAAATGATTCTGAAGCTGAAGGATCAAATATGGAAAGAAGGACTGAACCCAGATTAGCCAAGTATGTAAGAAGACATTACCTTGCAAATCAAATCATTGGTGACAAGGATGCTAGACCCATGACAAGAAATAGGCTGAGAAGTGAATCATGTCTACTGAGCAAGGTTGAACCAAAAATAGTAAAAGATGCACTACAAGATGATGACTGGTATAAAGCCATGAAAGAAGAGATAGATCATATTGAGAAGAAAAAAACATGGTCTCTAGTTCCTAGACCAACTGATAAGAATGTGATTGGTACCAAGTGGGTGTTTAGAAACAAACTTGATGAGAATGGAGAGATAACAAGGAACAAAGCCAAACTAGTTTGAAAAGGCTATGCACAAGAAGAAGGACTGGATTATGGAAAAACATTTTCCCCTATTGCAAGAATGGAAGGAGTAAGAACATTACCTGCATATACTACATATAAAGGTTTCAAAGTCTACCAGATGGACGTGAAGTCTGCTTTTCTAAATGGTATATTGGAAGAGAAAGTCTACATAGAACAACCAGAGGGATTTGTTGATGAGAAGATCATGGTCTGCAAGCTGTACAAAGCACTTTATGGATTGAAGCAAGCACCAAGAGCATGGTATGAGAGATTGCACAAATATCTTGTGAAGATAGAATTTGATAGAACATATGACAACAATAATTTTTACATCAAAGTTGAGGAAGGTAAAGACATTTTGATATCAAAAATCTTTGTTGATGACATAATATTTGGAGGAAAAGATGTTTTATGCAAAGATTTTGCTGATCAAATGAATCATGAATTTGAGATGTCAATGTTTGGAGAAATCAAATTCTTTGTTGGATTACAAGTACATCAATTGAAGCATGACATATTTATGACTCAATCCAAATACATCGAGGAAGTACTCAAAATATTTGGGTTAGAAGACTCAAAACGAGTTAGCACACCAATGGTAATAGGTCATAAACTATCCAAGAATGATGAATTTGCTGAAGTAAATCATACATTGTATAGGTAAATGATTGGAAAGCTATAATATGTTGTACATAGTAGACCAGACATCGCATTAGCTATTGGAATAGTAGCAAGATATTCTGCCAATCCAAGAGAAATTCACCTAATGACAATAAAAAGAATACTAAGATACCTAAAAGGAACTGATGACTTTGGTTTGTACTACAAGAGGAATGTAAAATTTGAATTGAAAGCTTACACTGATGTAGATTGGGGAGGTAACATTGATGATAGAAAAAGCACCAGTGGAGGAGCACTTTTCTTGGGAAAGAGGTTGATTACATTGACAAGGAAAAAGCAAAGTTGCACCTCATAGTCTATTGCTGAAGCTGAATATGTGGCAGCTGCTATAAACTGCACCAATATTGTGTGGATCAAACATTTGCTGCAAGGTATGAAGTAAGAAATAACTAAGCCTATGATACTCTATTGTGATAATACAAGTGGTATTAACATATCAAAGAACCCTGTAATGCATGTCAAAACCAAGCATATTGCAATCAAGTATCACTATGTAAGAGAGCTAGTGGAAGACAAACAAGTGAAGATGGAATATGTTAGCTCAAAGGAACAGATTGCTAATATCTTCACAAAAGCACTACCTAAAGATGCTTTTGAGTATCTTAGAGGTAAGTTAGGGGTGATACCCCTAGCTAAGGCTACTTGAAGCAAAAGCAAGAATGCCCTACATCAAATGAGCTGAATGTTGAAGATTTCACACATTGATGCAGATGATGTTTACTTTGGGTTTTATGCCTAAAGTAGCAGAAGTGCTGAAGTTCCAAATCAGTCACAAAAAATGTGACAGAGGGAGAAATTGACTAAACCTGTAGGAGCTACAACTGCATATTAAGATGCTAATATGACTTTGACATTGTTGTCAAAGAGGGAGAAGTAAACATTTGATCAACAACTGTTGAAGATAAAAGATTTAGACAAAGGGAGAAGTAGACAACTGAACAAATAAAGATAGAGGGAGATTTTAGAGGTGATGAACAATACAGAGGGAGAAAGACAAAGAACATGGATACAACAACAAAGAGGGAGAAGTTGAAATGAAGTAATCAAAATAGTAGAAGGAGATGTGATGTTACAATTTACTTTTTGGCATTTGACTTACTGTTCTAACCTAGTTAGTTTGTGGTTGAATAATTTAGTCTGATGGTTGATTAGTTTGGTTTGCCATCAATGCCAAAGAGGGAGATTGTTGGAAATCTGATTGAAAAGTTCATTTTTCTTGACGATCAAAGAGGGAGATTGTTGTAAATGAATGTTTTCAATCATTATTTTGTCACTGATGTCAAACTTGCTATTTGTAGGAATGACATTTTCTTATAAGATCCAAGTGCTATCACTTAGTTGATTGATGAAGAGGATTTGATCAACAAGATGTAACAAGAGCACCTAAGGAAAAAGGTTGAGTTATGATGTTGCAATGAAGTGCAAGGATTAGTTAATACAATGGTTAATAAATGCATTGATGACATACTCATAGACACAGAGGTTGGTCACACTTAGAAACATTGGAGGAAGAAGCTAAAATAGGGTTGATTGCAAAGCTTAGACTAAAATATTTAGTGGGTGCCAAGCAAGTTAGTTGAAGCCGAGCAAATTCTTAGTAGGAGTCGAGCAATATATACTTTAGTGTGTGTCGAGTAATCTTCAAGTACTAAGTAAAGATCAACTGCCGAGCATCATAAAATTTTCAGTAGGTGCTGAGTGATCTTCAGGTGCCGAGCATCAGGAAGAACATAGTTGATGCCGAGTAACATAGTATGTGTCGAGCACCAGTATTTCAATAGTGCTGAGCTACTGCATTATTTCAAATGATGAAGATTCACCAAATCTAAGCTGACATAGTGGTTGCATTAAATTTTGTGAACGAGTTGGAGGATAAGGATGATGAGTTGTTGGCACAGAATCTTATGTAAACCATTTTTGGGCAAATTTTAAAGGATTATTCAAGAAGTTTTTAGAGGAAATAGAATATGGGATAGATACAATGAATCCTACCTAATCCATGCGAATTGAAATTGCAAAATGGAAGAATCGAGTGAGAAAAAGAACTCCAAGACTTCTATTTAAGGAGTCATAAACCAAGAAGCAAAGAGCTGCTGATACTATTGATGTTGAAGAGCCAAATTTGTGAAGTAGTTGAAAGGGTGTCAAGAAGGAGACATCTAGGAGAAGGAAGAGCACAAAGGCTCTGCTTCTATGAGTGGTCATGAAGAGATGATTGCACTGGTACATTGATTATGGAGACTCAAGGAGACAAAGCTTGAAAGGGAAGGCAAGCTATTAAGAGTTGCAGAGATTGAGGGCCATGCAAGGGTATGAGCTAAGAAGTGATTAGAGATCTGCAAGATAAGTTGTATGCTATAGTCAGGTCAAGATTTTCTAATACTCTCTAGAAATTGTATTAGATCTGGAAATCCTATGGACTTAGCTTGGCCTAACAGCCATTTGTAAATCCTTTAATAGGGTGGCATTCCAAGTGAATGTTCTAAAGTCCTTTAACCAGGCCCACTTCTAACAGGGTGCTTAAATCCTTTAACAAGGTCACACTTAGTAGTGTGTTGTAAGCCTTTAACAGGGCAGGCCTTTCATAGGGCATCACTTCAGAAGGGTGAAAATTGAGTAGCATGTTATTGGTAGTTTTTTTCAAATTGGGTTTCCATGTAAATCACTGTGTCATGTGTTGATTTCTTGTGTGTTATACTTGTATGTTGATTCACAGTAACTTGCTAATTAGATAAGTTAAAGCTTGGATGAATGAATGGTTGAAAGGGTTCACAACACTTAGAGGAAAAGTTTGAATAGAACATTTGGACCTTGAATAACTGATTCACCATCCCCCCCCCCCCGCCCCCCCTCTCAATTATTCTAAAGCAATTCTAACAATCAACAATGGGAAAGAACAAGAAAAACTAAGGGAAAAAACACAACAAAGGAAAAAAAAAATAGAGTGTATAATGAGCTTACATCAATCTAGAGCATCAAATGCACACAATGTGAGTGGTGAGTATGCACCAATTGATATCAAAATGATGAATGCACCTAACGTAGCAAATGGATTTCAAGAGCACACACCAATCGAAATTAATGCACCTAATATAGCAAATGAAATTCAAGAGCACACACCAATTGAAATTAATGCACTTAATGTAGAAAATGAAATTCAAGAGTACACACTATTTGAAATTCAAGAACACACATATGTTTCACCTAATGCACCATATTCACCTTATGCACCTAATTCACGTTATACACCTAATTCACATTATGTACCTAATTCACCTAATGATCGTAATGCATCCAAATCACCTAATGTATGTATTGCACCATTATCTACACCTCCTAGAATAATCCATAGAAAGCCAAAGTTTCTAATTGGCATTCAAAAATAAATTGTGGAAGAATTGTTGATAAGATATGGAATAACTATTTCGAGAAATTAAATGTAAGTGAAATGTGTCAAGTAGTTGTTTAAATGATTAAAAATCTCAAATTTAGAGAGACAATGAGAAATATGGGGTTAAGAATATTTTAAAATAGTAGGGAAAGAGCCATCACGAGAAACCTTTTCAATGCATATCAAGCCATTGATTCAAAATCACATACTAAAGACACTAATGTTACTTAATGTGTCCTCACATCGACCATAGTGGGAAAGGAAATGAGAAAATCTCACATAATAAGAAAAACAAGAAAGCCATTAAGGACAAGAAGAACAACATTACACAAAGCCTTAGAGAGGTAGGAAAAAATTAAGGATCCCAACAATAATGATAATCTTTTGTCATTCTTGGGTAGACTCCCACACAAGGACACAATTGTTTTTGATGCATTGAGAACATTAATTGAAAAGTTTTGGTTTGATGGTAGAAGGGTTTCACTAAACCAAAATGATTTTGTCAAAAGGAGAATTGGGAGTAGAAACTATGACCCACATCCAAAACACTTTTTAGACATGACTCAAACATAATTTTATGAAAGTTTTCTTCAAAGACATCCTCAAATTAAAATTAGACAAAGGTTTTTTGAGATGACAAAACCATTTCACATTAATATTAATCATATAGGCACTACATGTTGTTGTAGGGTCTATGTTAAATTTTCCATGCATTATGATATTTATCATTATATATGTTGTAATTTGCACATTAATGATGCTTTGCTAGAATGTGGTCTAAAAGAACCTCCAAAGTCATCGAGAGAGTTCATTATAAGCATACTATGCACACGAGGTGATGACAAAATTTATCATAAGGCCATGTGTTTGAAAGGATCTTATGATATATGTGGTGTTTTACAAAAGTTTCAAACATGCCCACATGTACAGTCATTGATGGTGAGGGTATCGAGTACCCAATAGGATCCATTGTTACTACATGCACTTGGCTTAGAAGATACTATTATTGTGTCTAGTTTCATTAACACCAAGCTAAAAGTGATTTTATGACACAACTTGTATTAATATTGACATTAAATTATAAGGTTTAATCAAATGCAGGTACCCAATCAAGAATTCTAATGCCTGGTTTTGAGGATTTTAAGACACATAGACACATTCTTCATTTCTCTAACCTTGTTGTTGCAACAAATATTTAGTTGATGAAATACCATGGTAGACCTCTTAATAAGAATTTTTGGAAAGTTCGTGAATTTGATCACGAGGCAATACTTGACATAATAACGGTTAGAGTTGATCTAGAAGGCCGTCTTGATTGATTTTGGGCCATCCAGGAGATGATTCTACACTATCTAGTAGAATAATTTTGAAAATTTTGTATATATCTTATGCAAATTATTGTAACATTGCTATAATGTGCACATTTAGATGCCAAATTTTTTATATAGAAACTGAGAAGAAATGTAACACGTACATATTCAAATGCCAAATTTTATATAGAAAAGTTATAAAAGTGTAGCATGTGCATATTCAGATGCCAAATTTTATACAAAAAGTTGTAAAAATGTAACATGTGCATATTTAGATGCCACATTTTGTACAAAAAAGTTGTAAAAATATAACGTATGCATATTTAGATGCCAAATTTTGGAAAAAGAAGTTGTAAAAATGTAACATGTGCATATTCAAATGCCAAATTTTATACAAAAAAGTTGTAAAAATGTAACATGTCCATATTCAAATGCCAAATTTTGTATAGAAAAGTTGTAAAAATCTAACATGTGCATATTCATATGCCAAATTTTGTATATAAATTATGTTACTTGAATATGAGCTTATTTCACTGTAACGAACATACGTATAAGTATTTGGGTTTAAGTATGTAGTTATGACACTTCATGTTAATGAGGTATGTAGTTTTGTCATTAGTGTTAGTTTGTTGTAAATACCATTTTATGGTTTACCATTCTTTTCTTAACATCTTTTGGCTGAAACAAGGGTGTCACTAGGATTCACCCACCCATTTGGAGCAAACAAAATAGTCGAATCGATGCCACGATGAACGGTTGGAAAGATATGCATTGTTGCACCAATTTGCTAAGTAACATTGCAAGTTTTGGCATCAAGCAAGAATTTTGTGTCAAATAAATTCCATTTGGAATCTCTCATAAATGAGATAGGTTACTATAGGGTTCATTAACAGGGTCTTGTACCATCTAACATTTTTTCAATAGCCCTCACGGGCTTTGAGATATGAACCTTAGGAAATGGTAGTTGAAATGTCCTTAGTGGACCATGGGGACACTTCAATGTATGGTGATTGTGAATGTTATAAAGAAATTATGATTGAAACAAGGGTATCACTAGGGTTTGTATATGAGAAATATGTTAGCAAGTAATACTAATCTATTCAAAAAACAAAAGCATTAACTAGCATAAAAACCATAACATATATGAGAGACAAAGTGAAACCCTCAAATGAGAATATGAGCCATGGAATGGCTCTCCCAATGAGGATCGTCACTTGATTTAGGGATGAGTCTATTTGATAAGATTTGGGATGTATGCTCAAGCTTCAAATTTGCTTCAATGGATGTTGGGTAATGGCAAATTGGTAGCTTTGTGAGCTCTCAATTTGGCATTATAAGGTTAAGGTTGGTGGTTTTTGGCTCTTAAAAGGGCATTATAACTTTAGCTTCAAGATTGTGATGAAATGGCTTGGGAGGGGATTCAATTTATAGGCTAAGGGCTTGAGGGATGGAGGGTTAAGATGCAAGGATAGATAAAAGCTTAAGGAGGGCTAGGATGCACTCAAAGGGGAGCACATGGATTGTGCTTGTTTAGCACCAATCAGGGAGTGACACATGTCACAGGGTGAGTGGATGGAGGAAAGGGGAAGGATGAGTCAACAAAGGAGGCTCAAAGGATAATATCTTCATAAAGACCCTTCATTATGGCTTGTAAGAGCTTGTAAGAGTCTTTATGGCTTTTGTAAGAGCATTCATTGTTGGGTGGTTGGGATATTTTGGAGGGAGTTGAGATTGTTGACTTTCCTTGGCTTAGGAAAGTCTTAAACTTGCTTAGGGAATGTGACAACATTAGGGGGTGGATTAGGCTTGGGTTTAGGATTAGATTAGGGATGTTAGAGATTTGCAAGTGGATGGCATTCATGAGGGTGGGTGAGTTAGTGACTAAGCTTGGTTAGTATGGGTGGATGGGGTGGATTAGGCTAAAAAGGGGGATTTAGGATAGGTTAGGGGTTATTAGCTTTGAGGGCTTTATTTATCAAATATATTTATTTAATAAATGGGGATTTTGGAATTAGATAGAAGAATAGGATTTAATTGATAAATAATAGGTTATTTGATTTATCAATTAGGACTATAGATGATTAATTAAATTAATCAGCTAGGGATGGCAAAGGATTAACTAAATAAGAATTTAATTAATGATACCTTTAGAGATGGTTAAATTAGATTACCAAAGTGGTGTAATCAAATTTAGGTGTCTACAGGGTTCACCCACCCATCCAGAGCTAATAGAAGAATCAAATCGATGCCACGATGAGCGATTGGAATGATATGCACTATTACACCAATTCACTAAGCACCACTACAAGTTTTGGCATCAAGTGAGAATTCTATGCCAAGACAAATCTATGTGGAATTTATTAGAACTAAGATAGATTAGTGTAAGGTTTGTCAATATGGTCATGTACTATCTGATACTTTGTCAATATCCCTCACGATCTCTGAGATATGACCCTTAGAAGATGGTAACTGAAATGTGCTTAGTGCACCTTGGAGACACTTTGATGCATTTGCAAAGCCAAAACAAGGGTGTCACTAGGGTTTACCCACCCATCTAGAGCTAGCAAAATAGTTGAATCAATGCCACGATCAACAGTTGGAAAGATGTACATTGTTGCACCAATTCACTAAGTAACACTACAAGTTTTGGTATCAAATGAGAATGTTGTGCCAAATCAAATCCATTTGGGATATCTTAGAAATCATATAGGTTATTGTAGGGTTTGTCAACATGGTCCTCTACCATTTGATAATTTGTTAATAGTCCTCACAACCTCTAACATTGTCTTGTACAATCTGATAGTTTTTTTATATCCCTCACTAGCTATGAGATATGACCCTTAGAAGATGGCAACTGAAATGTGCTTAAAGCACCTTGGAGATACTTTGGAACATGGTGGTTGTGGATGTTCTAGAGACTTTGCTAACAAAACAAGGGTGTCATTAGGGTTCACCTACCCATTCAAAGCTAACATAATATTTGAATCGATGTCACGATAAACGATTAAAAAGATATGCATTATTACACCAATTCACTTAGCAACACTATAATTTTTTACATCAAGCAAGAATGTTGTGCCAAATCAAATCTATTTAGAATATCCTAGAACTGAGATAGGTTAGTGTAGAGTTTGTAAACATGGTCCTCTACCATTTGATAGTTTATCGATACCCCTCACAACCTATAAGCTATGACCCTAAGCATATGATAGCTAAATCATGCTTAGTGCACCTTGGAGATACTTTGGTGCATGGTGGTCACAAATGTTTTACAGACTCTTCTTGGAAACTTACAATTGGAATACTCATTGTTTTTTCATGATGTTAAATCTATTGGAATACTCATTATTAAATCTTTTCTCGATTTGCTTGGACTTTCATGTTTTCTTTGAGGACCATGTCACCTGGCTGAAAGTGTCGTGGGAGCACCTTCTTGTTGAAATTCCTTTTGAGACGAGTTTGATAGACTGTGAGATGATCATAGGCTTGTTGTCACTTCTCATCTAAGAGATCTAGTTGGGTGAGTCTGGCGACTCTGTATTCTTCATCTGATATTTGCCCCTGCAAAGATATGCGCAAGGAAGGAAGTTCAACCTCTATGGGTAGTACCACTTCGGCACTATAGACTAGGGAGTATGGAGTTGTGGCTATGGATGTACAGAAGGAAGTTCGATAGGCCCATAGGGATGGATTTATTTTTAGGTTCCAATCATGGCTGGAATCATTGACAACTTTCTTTAGGATTTTGAGGAGGGTTTTGTTAGTTGCCTCTGCCTGGCCGTTACCTTGTGGGAAATATGGGCTAAAAAAGCGATGATGGATGTGGAGGGAAGTGCATAATTCTTCCATGTTGAGATTTTTAAAGTTACCTCCATGTTTGGTGAAGATGGTGGATGGGATGCC
The DNA here is from genome assembly GCA_028749045.1 of Cupressus sempervirens. Taxonomy (NCBI): domain Eukaryota; kingdom Viridiplantae; phylum Streptophyta; class Pinopsida; order Cupressales; family Cupressaceae; genus Cupressus; species Cupressus sempervirens. The sequence continues at coordinate 1,049,098,493 of CM053785.1, forward strand.
GAAGCGGCAAACAATGTGGTACAAGATGAACTTGGAGACCTGAATTCCTGTAGCTAAGACTAGGGGGACTGCTTCCACCCATTTAGTGAAATAGTCTGTAGCTATTATTATCCATTTATGTCCATCAAATGAGAGGGGTGTGATAGTTCCAACTAGATCAAGGCCCCAACAAGCGAAAGGCCAAGGTGGTGCAATAGGTTGTAGATCCTATGCTGGAGCGTGCACAAGATTTGCATGCTGCTGACATGGGAGACACTTTCTGACAAAGTCACAGGAGTCTTCTTCAATGGTAGGCCAATAGTAGCCTGCTCTAAGGATTTTTTGTGCTAGGACAATACCACTCGTGTGGGCATCGCAAAGTCTGGAGTGTACTTCTTTTAACACCATCGTGGCCTCGTTTTGCTCTAAACATCGAGAGAGAGTATCGTGATAACCCTGACGATATAGGGTATTGGCTATGATAACATAGTGGGATGATTTTCGGATGAGGTTCTAGCGTTGGGTACGTGTGAGGTGAGGGGATATGATACCATCATTAAGGTAAGCGTGAATCTCATGGTACCAAGGGGATTAGGGACCAACCAAGATACAAACATAGTTTGAGTCATCATTCATATAGGCAGGTGTGAGGAGCTGCTCGACTAAAAACTCATACTGTGTAGCTGCTTGGGGAATTTCCAAGAGTGAGCCGATAGTAGCCATAGAATCTGCTGCTTTGTTCTATATTCGAGGCACTTGTGTAAACTAAAGCTTTGTAAAATGCTAGGTTAGCTGATCAACTAGCTCTTTGTAGGGTACTAGCTTGTCATCTTTGGTTTGATATTAATTTAGGGCTTGCTTGATGATGAGCTAAGAATCACCAAAGATTTGTAACTCGGCAATGTTCCATTCTACAGCTATCTTTAATCTTGCTATGAGAGCCTCATATTCAGCTATATTGTTGGTGCTAGGGAATTGTAGCTTGAAGGCTTTTGGAATGTAATCTCCTTGAGGTGTGACCAACAATATTCCTGCCTCTGATCCATGAGATGTGTATGAACCATCAAAATAAAGTTTCCATGGGGGCTGTTCTTCAATTAGACAGATATGCTCATCTGGAAATTCTGTGATCAAAGGATATGCATCTATTAGAGGTGCATCAGCTAGGTGATCTACTATAGCTTGCCCTTTGATTGCCTTTCTGTCCATATACTGGATGTCAAATTCACTAAGGAGCATAACCCATTTGGCCAAACAGCCTGTAAGTGCTGTTCTGGAGAGCATATACTTGAGAGGGTCGATCTTGGAGACTAGTTGGATGGTATGACTTAGCATGTAGTGGCGAAGCTTTTGAGTTGAGAAAACAACTGCCAAACAAGCTTTTTCCATAGGAGTATAATTGAGTTCATAACCAACTAGGGTTCTACTGATGTAGTAGATGGCTCTTTCTCTGCCGTAGTCATCAAGCTGTGCGAGAAGTGCCCCTAGAGCAGTAGGTGTTGCTGATATGTACAGAATCAGGGGACGACCAAGAACTGGTGGAACCAAGATAGGGGGATTGATGAGATACTGCTTGAGATGGTCAAAGCTGCACTCACATAAAGGATCCCACTTGAAGTTCTCATCCTTCTTCAGTAAATGTGAAAATGGTGTACACTTATCTGCAAGCTGGGAGATGAAGCACCGAACAGATTGAAGCTTTCCCTGAAGAGAACGAAGCTGTCACAATTTTTGGGGAGGAGGCATGTCTAAGATAGCTTTGACCTTCTTGGGGTCGATCTCTATACCTCGTTTAGACACTATAAAGCCTAGAAGCTTGCCAGATGTGACCCCAAAGACACATTTCTTGGGATTCAGCATGAGATGATATTTGGCTAACCTATCAAAGACTTTCTCTAGGTCAACAAGATGATCCATGAAGGTGTGAGATTTAACCAAGATATCATCCACATAATCCTCCAAAATGCTATGGATAAGATCATGGAAAATGGCAGTCATAGCTCTTTGATAGGTAGCCCCAGCATTCTTTAGGCCAAAAGGCATCATGTTGTAACAAAAGGTTCCCCAAGGGGTAGTGAATGCTGTCTTATGCTGATCCTCTTCTGCAATCTTGATTTGATTATACCTAGAAAATCCATCCATGAGGGACAAAATTTCATGTCCAGCTGTAAGATATACAATCATAGCTATGTTGGGCAAGGGAAAATCATCTTTTGGACAAGCTTTGTTAAGATCTTTGAAATCAGTGCAGATTCTGATGTCACCGGAAGGTTTAGTGATGGGGACCATGTTGGAGATCCACTCTGAGTAGTCGACAGGTCGGATAACCTTAGCAGCTAACATTCTTTCTAATTCAACTTTGACCAATAATGCCACCTTTGGGTGCATTTTTCTAAGCTTTTGTCTGAGGGGCTTGATCTTTGGATCAACTGCAAGATGATGAACTACAAGCTTTGGATCAAGTCCTGGCATGTCCTGATATGACCATGCAAATTGGCCAATGTTCTCTCTTAAGACCTCAAAGAGGAGGTCAGCTTGGTCTTATGATAGGGATGCAACAATGTGAACAAGTCTGGGGATCTCTGAAGAACCAATGTTGACTTCTCAAGTATCCTCAATTAGAATAGAAGACACCTCTGGTCAATTATCTTGAGGAGGCAATGCTAAATCTTCATGTTCTGCTTGTGGCTTTGGATTTTCTTGCTGAGGGGTTCTCTTCGCTGCCATAGCTAGTCTCAGATTCACATTAGTTCTAGTTTTGGGTGTATCGAAACTAGGTTGGGGGTTTTCTCCAAAATACCCCTTGGGATCTAGCTTGTAGATATAGGTAGAATCTGGCTTTATTTGCTTATGAGGAGTTTCGGCTCCCATGAATCTCAGAAGCACTTCCTCTGATGTGAACTCATCAATGTGTATGCCACTTGGTTGGTCCCAATCTATGAGTTGTGGATGGGTGAGTGGTAGGTCAATGAGATGGATGGATAGTTCTCGGAGAACAGAGTCTCCTAGGAAGATTTGGTTTGGGATATCGTCGTAGGCTCTCTTTTCAACTTCCTCAGGAATGTCTTCGATTTCGACAAGGTCGTGGTGAATGTTCAAAAAAGCATGACCGTCAGTATTGATGCCCTTAGTTGTGGGTATGCAAAAGCCAAGACCTGACATTGATTCCCACTTGTGTGCGTCGATGGGGCACTGCATGCCTCTTTCTTCTGGTCCTAGACCACCACCTTGATAGTTCCATTTGTCAGTGATGAGCTTATGTTCTTGGGGATACTTCTGGCTAAGGTGATCAAGGCGTGCTTGATTTCTTTGAGGTGCATCCTTATGTAACCAATTGTTGATATCTGGAGTGAGCTCCTCATGAAGAGGGATTTTCGAGGATACAAAGGTTGTTAGGCCAAACTATTTGTATCAAGGAGGTGGAATCTCCTTAGTTTTGTGATATGTCAATCGTCCATGGGCATGTGGATCAAGTGGGAGTGCCCCGACAACAAATGCATCTGACATACTATACTCTCCACAGCCTTTGTTATTGATCTTCATGGTTGATAGGGTGGAGGCGAGGATGGTTTCTGGGTCATTACAAGTGTGGGATGAGCTGGCGATGGCTGTGCCGATATCAATTCTAGGGCAATGGTTTGTATATGAAGCTTCAACCACATTGCAGTAAGCAAAGGGTTCTGGATCAGCATGGATGGTTACCTTAGTGCCTTGATGTAGAAATTTGACGCACTGATGGTAAGTGGATAGAACGGCTTTCATGGCATGAATCCATGGGCGACTGAGGAGGATGTTAAATGGTAGGTTTAGATCAATAACATGGCAGAGTGTCTCTTGGATGACTGGCCCAACCTTGATTGGTAGAAAAATAATTCCTTATGTGGTTCTTTCCAAGTTGTCATAAGCTTTGATGGTAATAAACTCACTGATGATATCTGCCTCAGTATACCCAGCTTGTTTTATGAATTTTAGGGTGCAAATATTCAAGGCTGATCCATTATCTATCATTACTCTTTTCACAGCAAAATTGGATACCATGATGGCTATGCGAAGTGAAAGGGTGTGATTTGGCTCGACCACGAGTATATCAGTGGGTTTGAATGATAGGGCACATGAGGAGGATAGGTGTCCAATAAGATTATGAAAATCAGTAGCATTGATATCAGAAGGGACATGAGATTCTATAAGAGCACTATCAAGGATTTTCTTGTACACAGGACTGGTGCGAAGAAGGTCTAAAGTGGAGATTTGGGCTGGCATGTTCCCAAGGTGTTCCAAGATATTGTATTGGCTTTTTGATGGAGCTGATGGTTCTGGTGAAACTGGTGGGCCTGCGATGTTAAATCACGCTCCTCAAGTGGTGACTGCACACTCATTGTTTGGTCCTTGGATATTGATAACATTGATAGAAGGCTCTTTCTTGGATATACAACCTATAAGGCTACCATAGTCTATATAGGATGAAGTGTGGTCATTGTTCTTCCCATGCTGTTGGTTTGGCTGACAGTTGTTGGTGTTGTTGTTGTTGGTTTGGATAGGTGCTTTTTTAGGATTTTGGTTGTTGTGTGGAGGAAAAGCATTTTGATAGATCTATAAGCCTACATTGGGAGAGTTTTGGGCACCAACAATGATTTCCTTTCGATCAATGAGGTCCTACACATAGTCTTTCAGTTTCATGCATTTGAGGGTAATGTGACCTTTTACCCTATGAAATTTGCAGTACTCACTATCTTTGTACCATGCAGCTTTGGATTGGCTTGGGTTGATTTGCTGGGTAGGAGGAAATTTGATGAGGTTTTCCTTGACTAATTTCTCAAAAATGACATCTAATGGCTCACCAAGGGGTGTATAGTTTCTAGGTGCAGGTTGGAATCTAGGCTTTTGTCCTGCAACTACATTAATGGCATTAGCTTGATTGCTAGACCCTTGAAAGTTTGGTCTTGGATTGTGGTTTTGATAGCTGTGGTTATTCTGTTGTTGGTAGTTGATAGCTTGCTAATTGTTTGGTTGATATGGTGGGTTGGATTGGTTTTGAGAAGGACCAACAATATTCACATGTCTGGCGTCAGTAATACCTAGACTTGTTATTGGAGTGTGATTGATTTTGGTTGGCTTCCTTGTAAATCTTGACCACACCATCTTTAATGAGTCCTTGCTCAAGGATCATTCCTTTCTCTTTGATATCTTTGTAGGTCTGCAAACAGTTCATAGTCATGTGGTGAGCCAAGCTAGGATGGGCATTATCAATAAACATTTTCACCAAATGGCACTCTGGCAAGGTGCAAGATATGCGAGTGGTAAGGGTTTGCCATCATTGTAGGTATTCAACAAGGCTTTCTCCACCTTTTTTCTTAGTGTGGACAAGGTCAACTATTGATAGCTCTGTTTCAACAAGATGGGCATATTGGGCTACGAATGCCTCAGATAATTTAGCAAAATTTTTAATTGTGCCATAGGGGATTCTATAAAACCATTCTAGAGCTGGTCCGGCCAAGCTTTTGGGAAAAAGGTGCAAGAGGAAGACATCATTGTATGCCACGTCCTAGCAGTGCATGTAAAATTCTTTGATATGTGTGACAGGGTCTCCTTTTCCTTTGAATTTGTCAAATTTGGGTACCTCAAAGTGTTTGGGAAATGGTGTCATGGTAATGGCTCTGTCAAATGGGTAAGGACACACATTCTCAAACTTGAATGTCTTCGGATCATTCCCTTCTTGGATGGCTTTCAGAGCTGTCTTCATTTGCTCCCATTCTAAATTGATAGGTGATGGCTGGGGTGCCCCCAATGTAGGAGTGCCTTGAGGTAGGTATGTGCTAGATGGGGAAATGGAATATGGATGGCTTTGAGGTATGGGCTGGTAGGGATTGTACATGGCTTGGGCAACTAAATGGTGAATGATGGGTTGCTGAGGTGGAGGTGGCACATATTGCTGCATGTGTTGTGAGGCTTGCTGTTGATATTGGATTTGAGGTTGGGATTGAGGAACATAAGTTGGCTATGGGATAAATGGATTGCTTTGTGGAGGTAAGGTATAAGATGGTTGTGAAGCTTGGGAAAAGGATCGGGGAGCTTGTGGAACTTGACCTTGGATTTGAGGAGTTTGACCAATATATGTGGGTTGTACCCCCATTTGGGAAGGTATCTGCATGGCAAAGGAGGCCAAGTAATTGGTGGTTGGTGGTGGTGGATTTCCTCCTAGAAGTGGCATAGAAAAATAGTTGGTAATAGGAGGTAATGGATTAGTTGGTGGTGGAGGTGGTGGGAATTGAAAGCTTGGAAATGGAACTAATGGGGTTTGATAGCTTGGTGGATGGATTTGAAAGCTTGGTAGAGTGGTGGCAGGAGCTTGGGTCACTTGAGAGCTTGGCAAAACATTGGTAGTAGCTTGTGGGGTTTGATAGCTTTGTGGAGTGAGGGTAGTAGCTTGTGGATTTGTGGCTGATGGCACTAAGCTCCAAGGACCTAGTGGAAATGATGGAATTGTGTTCTGAGCTAAGGTAAACAAGCTAGGGGTGATGAAGGGTTGGTTACTTGGCCCCATGGGTGGCATCCCGGTTGTGTATTGCTGAGGTTGGCCAAAGATACTAGCATTGATTTGGGAGATGGGTGGATTTGGAAGGCTGGGTTGGGGAGTAGCAGTAGCAATAGTGAAAGGAGTGAATGGTGAGGTGTTTTGGGCGAAGGGGGTTTGGGATGGAGTGGTATGGACCAATGCTGGAGTGGTGGTGGCTGGATTGGCTTGTGGAAGGGAGATTTCGACTTGAGTGGAGGCTGGTATGTTTGGGTCTGTTGGATCATATGGGGTGAGTTGAGGCTCTTCTTTTGGCACATATTGAGGATAATTTGAATCATAAGAGCCTATGGGTGGTGGGAGTTGTCCAAACAACAAGTGAGATGGCTCTGATAGGGGAGGAGGTCTTCCAAAGTCGAAGGCTCCAATGTTGTCCCTTTGAAAGTTAGCCATGATTGTTTCCTTATTTTTGTCTATAATGACGTTCACCAATACTGCATTTCCTGGTTGGTTCATGAAAGCTTCAATGTCAGTAGGTGATGGTATAGCATTCTCTAGGTTGAAAGATGGTTGAGTGCTCAAGGGGAGGGTTGCTGTTGGATCTAAATGATAGGGCTCCATTGTTTCCTTCTTCTTCTTGCCTAAGCGAGTGACGGGTGGCATGAAAATGCAAAATGTTTCCTAGGGATGAGATGCAACAAATGCTAATGGATGCAAAAGGGGAAGGCTTTTCTATGCGAATGATTTCCTAGGTTGAGGCAAAGCTATATGAAAAAACCTAAGGAGGATTGGGTTGGGGATTCTAACTTCAAAGATATGTTGCCAAATTATGAAAGGTCTGCTTTCCTATGTGCAAGCTTGGTGGTGATTGTGTCAACTTAAGGATAGACTGATGATCCTTTAGGAAGAACATGAGATTGACCACTTGTGGATCCCAATCTTTAGCTCAAGGTGATGAGAGATGACAAGTGACAAAGCTAGATTACCCTAGACAAAGCTCTGTCAAAGGGATAACCTTGGTGAGATTGGTGGATTTGGAAGATGTTAGGAATGGCAAACTTTTGGCAAAGTGACAACAATTTTGAAGGCTTGGATGTGAAGTTTTTGGATTTTTGGCTAGATGGTTTGGTTCTAAATGAGATGGATGAGCTAAAATGCTTAAGGGGAAGACTAAAGATGGCTAGCTTACCTACAAAGATGACTCTAATGCAAAAGGGAAGCTTATACAAGAAGATGTGGAGAAACAAGGGGGTCTAATCATAGAAATCATGCCTAGTTGGTAAGGCATAGGCATTGTTAACTCCTGGATGTTGGTTAAATTGGATGGTGCGATCTAACTAGGCGTCTTGAAGGGCTTTGTCAGCAGCTTTGTCCTCTGCTTTGTGGAGTTTGTCAATTCGAGGACTTGGTGTTAGTTCCTTTCTCTTGGCTGAAAGTTCTTGGTATGCCTGAGATGGCTTGAGTTTAACTTTGTGAAACTTTTGTTTGGGTTTGGGTTTCTCTGACATGAATTACTGAATCTTCTTGGCTTTGAGAGACCTCAGTTATTTTGCTTCAACTTGTTCAACTTCTAAAATAGGCAGTGACTATGCTAAGTATGCCCTAAGCTAGGATTGACCAAGTTTGGCAAACATTCATTCAATAAGTAAAAGATCAAACAATAGATAGAAACAACTAGATAGAAGTTTTTGATTCTCAGAATGTGATACTTGCGCCAAGGAGTGTGTATGTTCTACAAATGTTTCGATCAGTCACCTCAAACACATTAACATCCTAGATGGTTGTCTACAAGGCTGACAGTTGGTTTAGCTAGGGAGTCCTCAATATACCCAAGGTACGTGAGGCCCAAATCCGTAGATGAAACCAAAAAGATGTCACACAGTCGAGAGGAGCGGTAACCCACTTCTCCTCTTTCACTTCTCAAGGGTATAAAGTTCCTTGAGGCTTAGCTAGAGTGACAAAATCTTGATTCCAAGAGAGGTGTCTTTAGATTCACCTCCTGATCTTTATACTCCGTCGAAACACTAGAGTTGAGGTCGTCCCAAGGGGTGATGAAATCCACAAGCAGGCCTCCTAAAAAGAGAAACAAGGTTTTGGATCCTAATCTTATGCACCCAAGATGGCCTCAAAAGACGATAAGGGGAGAGAAGACTTGGATGACCTTGGGCTAAAAAGCACGCTTGTTCTTTTACCAACTGACTCTTATGTGTATTGATCTAGACTTTGCAAGCACTCATGTTTAAGAGACAATGTTCAATTCCAGCTTTGAAATGCGCCAATAAAGCAAAATCAAGCGAAGAATGAATACAAGAAGAAGAGTTAGGGTGAACAAAAAAGTAAACCTGCGCGCCCAGAGGCCCTCCTCGTTAAGTATCGATTAATTTCCTTTAAAGCATTCAAGATTTGGTGTGATTTTGTTTTAAGCCCAAAACAAAGATATGTGAAACTCAATTGTCAAGCACGCGCCCAGAGGCCCTCCACGTCAATAGTTGTTCAATTTTAGTGCCCAAACTTGAAGTGTGATCGATTTAATCTAGAGTTTTGGTCATTTAAATTTTTTGATAAAGTTAAAGCAAATGTTCAAAGACCAAGTGAGTGAGTTAGATTGTAGAACATTTAACACCTTTTTCAAGTAGACCCATCCCCATAAATGGCGCTGAGATTGCAACCAATGGTTGAATTGATGGGTGATTAGAAAAGAGGTGAGTCCAAGGAACTACTCAAATTGATTTTTGCAAATTTGTATTTAACTTAACGAAGTTTCTTAAATGTCCAAAAGTCAAACTTTGCCTAAATTGCATGTGGAAAAGAGATTTGTTTTGTTTAATTTTAAAAGCTCCAAATAAAGTATTTGATATTGCAATGGTTAATTTATCATTTGCATTCAAGATTGAGTTGTTTGTTTTAAGCATGCATTCCAAGAAAAATGTATTCAACCATTCAAGTTCATTCCATGAAAAACCTAAAAAACATGATTAAATTTGTTGCTCCAACCTGCAATAAGACAAAAAAAAAGAAAATTGATTAGTCACCCAAAATCTTCCAAAATGAAAGCTTAACCATGGAATTTGTTTTTAAAACTTTTTTTGTTGTTTTTCCTATGCGTAAAAATGTTTAAAATGGTCTAAATCCTACAGAACCACTAAAAGTCAAATTTTGATTTATACTCTTTTTTTTTAATAAAAAAACTACAAAGTGCAAAAATAAAGATTTTAAAATAGAAGTACAACAGAGACAGGCGAAGACGACAGTTCATCAGGTGCAGATGCCAAACTGCGAAGACGCTGATCTGTAGAGACGCTAATCTGTGGAGAGGACAGAGAAAGAGGTGGAGACGACAGATTAGGTTGGTGGCAACGGAGACGACAGTTTAGGTCACAAAGATGACAGTTTGACTGCTGGCGGTAGCGGAGACGACAGTTTGACTGATGGCAGCAGCGGAGACGACAGAGTATGTTTTGAATAAGAAAATCAGCCAGGTGGAAATGATGGTTAGAGGCAGAGATGACGATAAAAGCTAGGCAGAGACGCTAAAACTAGGAGATGCTGATCTACACAAATGACAGAATTCACTTCGGAGATGACAGTTTAGGATTCAAAGACGACAGTCGTCTAGTCAGAGACGCCGATCTGTAGAGAAGACACTGCGCAGAATTGGGTTTAAAACACACAGATTTTCTTCAAAAAAATTTTGGAATTTGATTTTTGAAGCTTTGTTTTTTCTCCCTAATGCTTTCTTTAACCTGCAAGATCAAGATTAAACCCTACAACTCACTCAAACGACAAGAAACATTAGATTATTAGCAAAAAATAATATATAGATCGAAATAGATGATTAAATGACCCATAGTGGGGTCCCACTGGGCGTGCCAAAATGTATATGAGAAATATGTTAGCAAGTAATACTAATCTATTCAAAAAACAAAAGCATTAACTAGCATAAAAACCATAACATATATGAGAGACAAAGTGAAACCCTCAAATGAGAATATGAGCCATGAAATGAGTCTATCTGATAGGATTTGGGATGTATGCTCAAGATTCAAATTTGCTTCAATGGATGTTGGGTAATGGCAAATTGGTAGCTTTGTGAGCTCTCAATTTGGCATTATAAGGTTAAGGTTGGTGGTTTTTGGCTCTTAAAAGGGCATTATAACTTTAGCTTCAAGATTGTGATAAAATGGCTTGGGAGGGGACTCAATTTATAGGCTAATGGCTTGAGGGATGGAGGGTTAAGATGCAAGGATAGATAAAAGCTTAAGGAGGGCTAGGATGCACTCAAAGGGGAGCACATGGATTGTGCTTGTTCAGCACCAATCAGGGAGTGACATATGTCACAAGGTGAGTGGATGGAGGAAAGGGGAAGGATGAGTCAAAAAAGGAGGCTCAAAGGATAATATCTTCATAAAGACCCTTCATTATGGCTTGTAAGAGCTTGTAAGAGTCTTTATGGCTTTTGTAAGAGCATTCATTGTTGGGTGGTTGGGATATTTTGGAGGGAGTTGAGATTGTTGACTTTCCTTGGCTTAGGAAAGTCTTAAACTTGCTTAGGGAATGTGACAACATTAGGGGGTGGATTAGGCTTGGGTTTAGGATTAGATTAGGGATGTTAGAGATTTGCAAGTGGATGGCATTCATGAGGGTGGGTGAGTTAGTGACTAAGCTTGATTAGTATGGGTGGATGGGGTGGATTAGGCTAAAAAGGGGGATTTAGGATAGGTTAGGGGTTATTAGCTTTGAGGGCTTTATTTATAAAATAGATTTATTTAATAAATGGGGATTTTGGAATTAGATAGAAAAATAGGATTTAATTGATAAATAATAGGTTATTTGATTTATCAATTAGGATTATAAATGATTAATTAAATTAACCAGGTAGGGATGGCAAAGGATTAATTAAATAAGAATTTAATTAATGATGCCTTTAGAGATGGTTAAATTAGATTACCAAAGCGGTGTAATCAAATTTAGGTGTCTACAGGGTTCACCCACCCATCTAGAGCTAATAGAAGAATCAAATCGATGCCACGATGAGTGGTTGGAATGATATGCACTATTACACCAACTCACTAAGCACCATTACAAGTTTTGGCATCAAGTGAGAATTCTATGCCAAGACAAATCTATGTGGAATTTATTAGAACTAAGATAGATTAGTGTAAGGTTTGTCAATATGGTCATGTACTATCTGATACTTTGTCAATATCCCTCACGATCTCTGAGATATGACCCTTAGAAGATGGTAACTGAAATGTGCTTAGTGCACCTTGGAGACACTTTGATGCATTTGCAAAGCCAAAACAAGGGTGTCACTAGGGTTTACCCACCCATCTAGAGCTAGCAAAATAGTTGAATCAATGCCACAATCAACAGTTGGAAAGATGTACATTGTTGCACCAATTCACTAAGTAACACTAAAAGTTTTGGCATCAAATGAGAATGTTGTGCCAAATCAAATCCATTTGGGATATCTTAGAAATCATATAGGTTATTGTAGGGTTTGTCAACATGGTCCTCTACCATTTGATAATTTGTCAATAGTCCTCACAACCTCTAACATTGTCTTGTACAATCTGATAGTTTTTTTATATCCCTCACTAGCTATGAGATATGACCCTTAGAAGATGGCAACTGAAATGTGCTTAAAACACCTTGGAGATACTTTGGAACATGGTGGTTGTGGATGTTCTAGAGACTCTGCTAACAAAACAAGGGTGTCATTAGGGTTCACCTACCCATTCGAAGCTAACATAATATTTGAATCGATGTCACGATAAACGATTAAAAAGATATGCATTATTGCACCAATTCACTTAGCAACACTATAATTTTTTACATCAAGCAAGAATGTTGTGCCAAATCAAATCTATTTAGAATCTCCTAGAACTGAGATAGGTTAGTGTAGGGTTTGTAAACATGGTCCTCTACCATTTGATAGTTTATCGATACCCCTCACAACCTATAAGCTATGACCCTAAGCATATGATAGCTGAAGCATGCTTAGTGCACCTTGGAGATAATTTGGTGCATGGTGGTCACAAATGTTTTACAGACTCTTCTTGGAAACTTACAATTGGAATACTCATTGTTTTGTCATGATGTTAAATCTATTGGAATACTCATTGTTAAATCTTTTCTCGATCTGCTTGGACTTTCATTTTTTCTTTGAGGACCATGTCACCTGGCTGAAAGTGTCATGGGAGCACCTTCTTGTTGAAATTCCTTTTGAGATGAGTTTGATAGACTGTGAGATGATCATAGGCTTGTTGTCACTTCTCATCTAAGAGATCTAGTTGGGTGAGTCTGGCGACTCTGTATTCTTCATCTGATATTTGCCCCTGCAAAGATATGCGCAAGGAGGGAAGTTCAACCTCTATGGGTAGTACCACTTTGGCACTATAGACTAGGGAGTATGGAGTTGTGCCTATGGATGTATGGAAGGAAGTTTGATAGGCCCATAGGGATGGATTTATTTTTAGGTTCCAATCATGGCCGGAATCATTAACAACTTTCTTTAGGATTTTGAGGAGGGTTTTGTTAGTTGCCTCTGCCTGGCCGTTACCTTGTGGGAAATATGGGCTAAAAAAGCGATGATGGATGCAGAGGGAAGTGCATAATTCTTCCATGTTGAGATTTTTAAAGTTACCTCCATGTTTGGTGAAGATGGTGGATGGGATGCTGAAGCGGAAAACAATGTGGTACAAGATGAACTTGGAGACCTAAACTCCTGTAGCTAAGACTAGGGGGACTGCTTCCACCCATTTAGTGAAATAGTCTGTAGATGTTATTATCCATTTATGTCCATCAAATGAGAGGGGTGTAATAGTTCCAACTAGATCAAGGCCCCAACAAGCGAAAGGCCAAGGTGGTGCAATAGGTTGTAGATCCTGTGCTGGAGCGTGCACAAGATTTGCATGCTGCTGACATGGGAGACACTTTCTGACAAAGTCACAGGAGTCTTCTTCAATGGTAGGCCAATAGTAGCCTGCTCTAAGGATTTTTTGTGCTAGGACAATACCACTCGTGTGGGCACCGCAAAGTCTAGAGTGTACTTCTTTTAACACCATCGCGGCCTCGTTTTGGTCTAAACATCGAGAGAGAGTATCGTGATAACCCTGACGATATAGGGTATTGGCTATGATAACGTAGTGGGATGATTTTCGGATGAGGTTCTAGCGTTGGGTACGTGTGAGGTGAGGGGATATGATACCATCATTAAGGTAAGCGTGAATCTCATGGTACCAAGGGGATTAGGGACCAACCAAGATACAAACATAGTTTGAGTCATCATTCATATAGGCAGGTGTGAGGAGCTGCTCGACTAAAAACTCATTCTGTGTAGCTGCTTGGGGAATTTCCAAGAGTGAGCCGATAGTAGCCATAGCATCTGCTGCTTTGTTCTATATTCGAGGCACTTGTGTAAACTAAAGCTTTGTAAAATGCTAGGTTAGCTGATCAACTAGCTCTTTGTAGGGTACTAGCTTGTCATCTTTGGTTTGATATTCATTTAGGGCTTGCTTGATGATGAGCTAAGAATCACCAAAGATTTGTAACTTGGCAATGTTCCATTCTACAGCTATCTTTAATCTTGCTATGAGAGCCTCATATTCAGCTATATTGTTGGTGCTAGGGAATTGTAGCTTGAAGGCTTTTGGAATGTAATCTCCTTGAGGTGTGACCAACAATATTCCTGCCTCTGATCCATGAGATGTGTATGAACCATCAAAATAAAGTTTCCATGGGGGCTGTTCTTCAATTAGACAGATATGCTCATCTGGAAATTCTGTGATCAAAGGATATGCATCTATTAGAGGTGCATCAGCTAGGTGATCTACTATAGCTTGCCCTTTGATTGCCTTTCTGTCCATATACTGGATGTCAAATTCACTAAGGAGCACCACTCGTGTGGGCACCACAAAGTCTGGAGTGTACTTCTTTTAACACCATCACGGCCTCATTTTGGTCTAAACATCGAGAGAGAGTATCGTGATAACCACGACGATATAGGGTATTGGCTATGATAACATAGTGGGATGATTTTCGGATGAGGTTCTAGCGTTGGGTACGTGTGAGGTAAATACCTAACAAATGGATTCTAGAGAAGTTTCTAGAAGAAGATCAAGAAGATGGATAGATATAGTGGATCGAGTTAAACTTGATCATAAACCCTAAGATCTATAGTGGATGTAGAAAATGGTAAAACATGAATCACTTATTTAAAGAGATATAGAGATGAAAAAATAGTGTGGTGTGTGTGTGTGTGTGCAAGTGTGTATGTGAAGAGTGACATACAGAGAAAGGTTATCAGAAAAACATAGGTGTGAGTGAATGTGAAGCTAAAGGAGAAAGCTTATAGAGATGATGCTGATGTTGATAAGTGAATCTAAGAAGAAGGATTAAGTGTTGTTGAGAAGAGTGGATTGATTTCTTGAAGAGTTTTAACCAAACCAAGATCAGAGATGACAATGGAAGGCTTATCAGTGAGTTAACACAAGAATTGAACATAGATCTAAACTAAAAAAAGTGAGTTGTAATCACACAGATCAAAACCTATTATTTTCTTTCTAGTCATTGTAAACAATTTGTATTGAAATCCTTTTAACAGAGGTTGACCTAACAGTCATTTGGAAGGCTTAATAGTTTGTGTAAATCCTTTAACTAGGTGACATTCTAAATAGAATAATCAAATTCCTCTAACAAGGCAACTCCTAAAAAGGTGATTAAATCCTTTAACAAGGTCACATTTAACAATGTGTTTTGCAACCTTTAACAAGGTTGGTTCCTAAAAGAGTTCACTTCAAAAGAGTGAAAAAGAGTGACATGTTGCTAGTGGTTTTTCCCAAATTGGGTTTCCATGTCAAAATTCAAGTATTAAATATGTGATGAATGCTTTATATGTTTTACATTTGATAATGTTTTTATTATGCAAAGAAAGTTATGTTTAAAGAAAACAGTTTTAGTAGAGACCGAGCAACAACAAGATTAGCAAAATAGTGAATATTTTATTTATTGTTTAAATGGTACATAAAGACCTTGAGTAACTAATTCAACCCCCTCTTAGTTATTCTAAACATTTCTAACAATTGGTAGCAGAGCTCAATGCTTACATAGAAAAGTTTGAAGGTACTTAGAGCTAAAGATCATGACTGATAAGAGAGATGTACCCAAGATGAACAAGGAGAACTTTCCTGCATGGTAGACCTTGACGAGCTTGCACATATCTAGTATCAGTGATGTTGCTATCAATTTTCTAGACAATGAATATGTAAAGATAACAACTACTCCTCTGACTGCTGAACAACTGAAATAGAAGCTAGAACACAACCAAGCAATGTTGAAGATTTCCTTAGCCCTAAGCTATGTCGAGTTTGATGATCTAAAAGAATGTGACAGTGCAAAGAAGATGAGGAACAAATTAAAGACCATATGTGGAGGTGATGACAATGTCCTAAGAGCTAAATCAAAAATCATGAGAGAAAAATTTGATGACATGAGAATATTGGAAGGTGAGAACATAGTACAATACTGGACAAGAGTTAAATAGGTTAATGATATTTGTGATACAAATGGAGAAATCAAATATGAAATAGTGATAAGTAAGGTATTGGGACTCTACTCCCTATGTATGCCATTAGAGTCTCTACAATCCAAGAACTGAAATGCACTCTAGGTAACAATTTGACCTTAGAAGGTGTAATTGATAGAATTACTACTTTTGAGATGTCTAACTTTGATAACTACACACCTAACACTATTGAATATGCTTTTAAGTCTCAACTAGTTCTTAGCAAAAAGAAAGGTAAACATGTGAAGAGTGACAATGATAGTTTTGATGATGACATTGATGAACTTGAAACCCTTATTGAAAAATATTTAGAAGAGGAAGAGGTAAATATAAAGGTAAATTACCTATCATTTGTTTTACATGCAAACAAGTTGGTCATATTGTTGTTAGGTGTCCAGATAGAGAGGACAAGGATGAAAGGAAGGAAAGCAAGTACAAAGGGAGAAAAGATGACAAAGATTACAAGAGAAGTAAGGATGACAAAGGTAAGAAATCTTGTTATATTGTTGAAGAAGAAACTGATAATGAATCTGAGAGTAATGATGATGAAGTTATCTATATTGGTATGAAAGAAGATTCTGATGAAGATGAGAAAACTGCATTAATTAATTATATAAACAAAAGTGACAAATAGATAATAGACAATGGATGCTCCAATCATATGAGTGGTGATAAAGATAAATTTGAAGATATTGGTCCATAAAAAGGTGGATGTGTTAAATTTGGTAATGATATTCCATTTATTGTGAAATGTATAGAAACTATTCAATTGACTAACAAGATAACATGTGACAATATTTATCTGGTTGAAGGACTTGACTATAATATTTTGAGTGTTTCATAACTGAACAAAAAAGGTTATAGAGTTAAATTTCACAATAGTAAGGCCAAGATACATGATGCTAACGGTAAGCTAGTTGGAAGTGGTGATCAAACTAGAGATAATTTGTTCTATCTAGATCTATCAAGCGAGACATGTTTGTTTGCACAATAAGAAGATGTTTTGTTGTGGCACAAAAGGTTATGTCATGTGAACTTTGACAATTTGGTGAGTACTAGTAAGATGAAGAAAGTAAGAGGGTTGCCTAAACTAAAGAAGCCTGATAATGCTATGTGTAAACAATGTCAATTAGGAAAGATGGCCGAGTCTAGTTTCAAGAAAAAAAATACACTTCTAGAATATTTTGGAATTGGTTCATACTGACTTATGTGGACCCATTGATGTTCAAAGCTATTGTGGAGATAAGTTTTTCATTCTATTTGTTGATGACTACTCTAGGATGATGACTGTGATGTTTCTTAAAGCTAAATCTGATGCTTTTCACTTATTCAAGTGGTATTTAGCCAGAGTTGAAAAAGAAATAGGGAAGAGTCTGAAGTGCTTGTGATCCTCTTATATTTAATATAAAAAATAATCATTAAGTTTGTATTTTTAGTACTTTATCAAATTAAACTATTATAACTTTAAGGCAAATACAACATGGCACTTGTTTTACATTGTTACCATATTTCATGTTTAAGAAAGTGAAGATTTAGAAAAATAAATGGGAATAACTGAACCATGTCTACGAAATGCCAGTTTCATGCAGCTGGACCTTGAATTATATCATCAGATTTTAATCTTTCGTACGACATGGTGATTAATGTATCGACTCACAGATCAGAAACTTCTTTTCTCGGAGAAGAATAAATGACGGTATTTGAACATTTCAAACATAATAAAAAGTTGGAGATTTTCTTGAATAACTTCTTTTAAGAGATCTTTTGCTTGTTGCGTGAATGCTCCAGTGGGAGGCAAGAGCCGGAAGGCCTACCTAACCATCCTTACCCTCAAAAAGAAGAATATTTTTTTAGTGTACAACATTTACAATTTTGAGAATCCAATACTAAAAACAATTTGTAAAATTGATCTAACAAAATAAGTTTTGATCAAATATGACAAGAAAAATATATTTGACAATCTTAAAATAACAAGTTTGACTTTTAAATCCTTTCTTAGAAATTGTGAAATGTTAGCATATCCAAACTCCAAAAAAGTATAGGTTTTCTTACAATACATATAAATTCAGTATTGAAATAATTTGTAAAATGATCTAAAGAAAGTTATTCGATCAAATATAATAAATTGTACAATAATCTAAGATTTGATGGGTTTGCAACTACAACACTTCGATTTATGCATAACAAAGATCAAACTGTTGACATGCAAAACAACACAGATGACAGTCATAATGTAGCCGTACTGATGCAAATAAGTTGCAGATTAGAAAAAAGGTTACAATATAAGTTTAATAGTTTGCATTATACTACCGAAATTAACATATTTTAATGATCAATAAAATGTTGAAGGAAAAAGATATGTAAGAGAAATGTCGTTTGTGTGTTACTAAAATGAAGATGAGTACAATTTTTCACATGAAGGCTTCTAAGCTGATATGCTTATTTATTGTGGCACACAATGGTCTGAAATTTGTCACATGTCTGAAAACTGTCAGATGTTGAATGCTGGAAAATTATCAGTTACATTAACGACGGAAAATTCTCAGTTACATTAATATCAGACAGTGGAATTGTCGAGTTCCCTATCATTGTCTTATATTTATTTAAGGGTTGATTTGCAATCCTATGAATGAAATTAGTTTTCTAACCAAATTCACTAAAAAAAAATCATTAAATTTAAGAAAACCCCAACATTGAAAGGTTCAGCCAATAATCATACTATTGAAGATGCAAAATATTCTTGCATTTATTCTTATAAATGAGACTTTGAATATGATAAGTACTTTTTAGTTGGGCTGAATATAATTTGTGTCTAATTTGATTAAATAGTTTACCTTAATTCATTTAATGTAGTGAAAGCTTCGGGTTCTTCAAGTTGATGAACTTGATGAACTTGATCTAACATATCCATTAGAAGTGATAGAGGCACATGTGGAAGCAAGTTCAATTGATGGAAAGGTTTCATGTTTGTCCATATTCTTATCCACATTTTCTATTTGATAGTATGATTTGAAATATTGATGCAAATTCTAAAAACTAGATTGAAGTAATGATCCTATGAAAGTTTTCTCTTCTCTTAATATGTGCTATATTATAATGCATTGCTAGTTTTTACCATATTCATATTTCGAATGAAATCAAAGAGTTACAAATTGCAAATACTACTGACGGTAGCGATATTCTTTCTTCTGGGATGCATTATATTTACAATATTTTAGCATAGTTCACAACAATTCAAGAAATTCAAGAAATAGGGGACCGTGCTCAGTTATTAAGATACTCTCATCTTTCCTCTGGTTAAATTGTAAAAACAGCCTTTGTAGCACAAATGACAAAAATAAGCCACAGTTTATAGTTTTTCAAATATTGAAACAGAGATAGTTTTTGTTAAAATTATAAAAATATCATGACAGTAATAGTTGCCACAGCAATATAATTAATCACAATAAAATAAAATATAGATAGAAAAATGAACAAGCCCTCAAACAAGATCTTTATCTCATTCATGATGGATAACCTTTTTTCAGAAATGTCTATCAACGTTGATGGGTTCATTTTAACAAAGTTTCTGAACCACACATATTATTGATTAAGCTCTCCAATTTCAATGCAGCTTTCTGATAATCAGAGAACTTGTTGCGCATATGTATATTTAATCTCCAAGGCGCCTTTAACAATCTCTTTGAAAACTCTTACCAGGAAGACCTGGTTTGGATCTTAGTAGGTCTTCTCAAGAATAGCGTCACTTCTCCAAACATTCATTTTGCCACCTGTCTTTCATCACAGTTTTCCAATACTTCCTAGACCCAAACATTCATTCCTTCGTGACCCCATTCATAGTCTCCTTGGAAAACATTGTTTCTGAAACGTTTTGGCATCTTAAACTTATAATATAGTGCGATTGTAGCGATAAAGACTCTTGCTTTCACAATGTTAACCGGTGCAACTAAGCTTCATTAGTTTTGTGTGTTGGAATATTCACATTCTGGAGAATGAACAACAGATAAGTGCACAGTTTTTGTGTGTGGATGTCTCTGCAACGGTGTGAAGAAAATGGATGTCCATATTCATTTCAATCCATACTCCGTACGTGCAATGCAGAGAGGATGATGACCAAGTTCGTTGAAGAGAGAATTTTTTTGTAATAATGATATTATTGTGAATTTTATCAATGTCTAAGAATATTATTAAATTTTTATATAATATATAATTATGCTATTTTAAGATTTATATACTATAAAATAAATTTTAACATTTTTATTTTATTTTTTCAAATAAGTATAATTAGAATTCGAACAACAATTTAAGAAAAATATTTATAGTTTATTTAATAGATATTAAAAAAATTAAAATTAAAAAGATTTAATCAGTATCTTCAAAGATATTATATGAAAAAATATATAACATTTAAATAGTTTAACATGAATTATTATATAATTTATTGTTTACTATATATTTAAGAAAAAACTTATGCTACTCTAAAATTTTCGAGAGTTCTTAAGTCCATCCAAAAAACAAAGTCCTAGAAAGAAAGGAGTCTATAACTTACAATAGAATATAATAACAAATATCTTCTATATTAAACAAAAATACATATTTCTTTATGCTTTAGCTTGTTAGAGTATTAATCAAGTTATTATTACCAACTATGGTACATAACTACAATTAAATAAGTAAATTTATAAATTTACCAATATTTTACATTTTAATTATTTTTAACCTTTGAAATCTTTTGGAATAATTTTTTTTTATATTATTAACTGTGCCAATAGAGGATGAGCGGAGTGCAGCAGGGAAGCAAAATATTGAATGGGAGTTTGAGTGGGAAACCTGCAAAGCATGGACAAGATGATCAGACTGTGGGCCTGGAGTAGGATAATGACAAAGGAAAGGGGGAGGTAACAGAAGATGGGGACCCATGAGATCTGCAGCTGCATCTAGGAGAAAAAGACAACTTTGCTCCAAAACCAAGGGCATCTAGAGGGGCCCTAGGAGCTTGGGGGCGATGGACCAATCTATTCGGAGTCAAACAATCAGGTAAATACTCCTTCCCTAAGATCATTGATAAATATGATATAGAGAAGGGGGCTTATGCCTTAGAAGTACCTACAAAGATTATAGATCATAATATTTAGGGCATGGCCACTACTTTGGTGGGTAAGTTCATTGGCCCCCAACTAAACATTGACCTAGTACAAACCTTTTCTAGAAATAAGTGGGAGTTGAAAGGTCAGGTTGAAGTAACGACTATGGCTAAAGGCTTTATATCTTTTGAGTTTTCCTACCCAAAAGATTACTCAAGGATCCTCTATGAGAGAAACTGGTCAATGGGGAAGTCTATTCTTTTGGGGAGTTGCTATCTATTGACCTTGTTATTGCAACCAAGAAAAGACTCATGTATGCCAAAATCTACATTAAAGTGGTTAAGGGTCAGGATATGCCTCAAGTGATTGAGTTTCAATCATGATTGGGAAGGCGAGTGCAACATATAGATTATGAAAATTTTCCTTTTGCTTGCTTCCATTGCAAAAAGGAATGACACAAAACAAAGGCATGCCCTATTTTTATAGAGAAGGATAAAGCTCACGATATTCAAAATAAACAAGGAAAAAGCAAGGATAATCAACACAAATTCCTACATCAAGATGAGGCTTCCAGTAAGGTGTGGAAGGAGAAAGCACCCAA
This sequence comes from Cupressus sempervirens, assembly GCA_028749045.1. Classification (NCBI taxonomy): domain Eukaryota; kingdom Viridiplantae; phylum Streptophyta; class Pinopsida; order Cupressales; family Cupressaceae; genus Cupressus; species Cupressus sempervirens. The sequence goes on from CM053785.1 coordinate 1,049,120,233, forward strand.
TGGAAAGATCCCCGAGGGGGAAGTTCTTGGAGAGAGAGACAAGACAGTGACCCCACTAGATCACCATAGTTTAGAAGGAAGAATAGAAAATGAGGAGCTGGAGCAAGAAAAAGCCCTTTTGACAACATGCAATAGGGTTTTGGAAGATCTTGAGACTAATCCTAAAATCATTACTCTGGTGGGGGGAGTGGATGATGCGATTTGCAAGAAGAATATAGAGGAAGATGAGACCATAGTGAAGGAAATAAATGAGGAGACCACAATAAAGGAAACCAATGAGGCATCTTGCATTCCTAACACCTAGGAGGGGGTACCTGTGAAGATGCAGGGACACTCTCTAACATAGGAATCAAACTTTAGCAGAAGTAATGGGGTTTCCCCTTTGACAGTTAATAGATTTCTTGAGATGGTTCCTGTCTCCACTCCTATTCATTTCTCCTAGATGGAGGCTCTTTTTGATAGCTATAAAGATGGCAATGCAGGACCATGGATAACAATTAAGAATAAGAAAAAGAAAAAAATAGGGATCCATTGCCAATCTCGCCTACAACAATGAGGAACAGAGTAAAAGAAGACAAAGGAAGTACATTCAGCACTCCAGGCAAGAAGAAAAAGGATCAAATCAGAAAGGAAGAAACAAGGAGGAATATTATGGATGGGACCTAGAGAACCATCCAAGAAACATGCACCCAAAATAAACCATGAAGGTCATTTCCTAGAACATTCGTGGACTCAATGGAATTCGTAAACAAAGAATTGTTAGGAATATGATTAGGGATCATAGGCCAGATTTATTTTTGATTAAGGAAACCAAAATGAAGAAGAAGAAAGTTGAAAAGATCATTTTCAATAAAGGAATGAAGAATGCAACTACAGACTCTAAAGGGGTGTCTGGAGGTCTTTTAGTGATATGGAAGGATACTTTTGAATCAGACATCATTTTTGACAAAGGTAATATTTTGCTCATGGATTTCAATAATCCCAAGGACCAAGTCAACTGAAATATCACGAATATCTATTCCCCAAATACTAAGAATAGAAGAAGAATTTTTTGGAATAGAATCTATGATTTAATGGCCTTGGTGGATGAATCCAAGGGAATTATTGTGGAAGATTTCAATACCCCTCTTTTGGCCACAAAGAAGTTGGGGGGGCCCCACCTGACTTGGATAGAAGGAAACACTTGGCAGATATGATCAGAGACCTTGGCCTTCTGGATATTGAGCTTTGGAGTTGCAAATTTACTTGGTCTAATAGGAGAGTTGGTATGGACTACATTCAAGTTAGGCTGGATAGGGCCCTTATCACTATGGATTAGATGAACTAGTTTTAGTGCAAGCTATCCTCTTTGGTGAGACTTGGATTAGATCACTCTCTGATCTCTTTTACCTTAGAAACCACCAATAGGAAAATGTCTTTCCCTTTCAAAATTTGAGAAGATGTGGTCTGCTCACCCTAGTCTATTTTTCAAAATTAAGGAGTGGTAGAGTATAGAGGTGGAAGGAACTACCATGCATAAGGTGGCCAAGAAACTCAGATTCATCAAAATGGAGATCAAAAAGTGGAACAAAATGGGCTTTGGTAATATTTTTCAAGCTAAAGATAGGATTTTGGAGGACCATCGAAAGTGCATGAAGAGATACAAAATAGGTAATATGATGAAATAAGGTTGAACTCTAAAAAAGATATTAGTTGAGCTTCACAACATTGTGGGGAAAGAGGAAATGTGTTGGAGGCAGAGGTCTAGGTCGGTTTGGCTCAAGGAAGGGGACAAAAAATCAAGATTCTTTCATATCTCCACTATGAAACATAGGGCTACTAACAAAATTAGTGGGATTAAAAAGGGGAATGATACTACAGGGAAAGATAATGAGATAGTAGATGAAGCTATTAGGTACTTCTCTTCTATCCTATCAAAAGATCTAAACTTGGATGAAGATGACCATAATGAAATTCTCAATACCATTCCTAGGGTGATTAGTGTTGCTCAAAATGAGGCCTTAGTGGCCATCCCAAATATGGAAGAAATTAAGAAAGCTGTTCTCACTTTGCCTACTAAGAAAGTCTTAGGACCTGATGGCTTGCCTACTTTTTTCTTCCAGATGTACTGGGATGTTGTTAAAGATGACCTTGTCAAAGCAATCTAGGAATTTTTTGGAGCCAAGAACTTTCTTAAAGAAATCAATGCCACCTTTTTGGTTTTGATTCCTAAAGTTACATGTTTTAGATTCTTTTGATAATTTCAAACTTATTAATCTATGTAACTCTTTTTACAAGATTTTTATGAAGGTTTTAACTAATAGAATTATCAATATTGTCAGAGATTATTGCACCTCAACAATAAGGATTTGTCCTTGGTAGACAAATCCTGAATTGCATCATTGCTATTCATGAAGTGATCCATTCCTTAGAGGAAGGTAAACATGAGGGTTTTTGATTCAAACTTGATCTTTCAAAGGCCTATGACAGGGTGGACGGGGGGTTCTTGGATAAAATTGTGGAAGCTTTTGGTTTCAACACAATATTTAGAAAGATTATTTCTCAATTGATTTCCACCCCCTCCTTTTTGGTCATGGTTAATGGGACACACTTTGACTTCTTTAAATCTTCTAGAGAGCTTAGGTAGGGAGACCCTCTCTCACCTATCCTCTTTATCATTCTGGTTGAAAGCCTAGGTAGGCTTATTCATGACAAAAGGACCAGAGGGGAATTTGTGGGCTTGAAACCTTCCTTTGGTCCCTTGATCTTCTCTCATCAACAATTCATGGATGATACCATTTTAGGGGAGAGGCTTTGGTGAGAGAAGCTAGAAATGTGAAGGGCATCCTCAATACTTATTCAAATGCCACTAGGAAACTTATCGACTAGAGCAAGAGTTCAGTCTACTTTATAAAAACCCCAGTGGATAGATAGAGGAAAATTGCTGGTATTTTGGGATGTAAAATTGGTATTCTACCTTCCACCTATTTGGGGCTTCCTTTGGGGAACAAACAACCTAAAATCTTTTGGAATAATCTCATTGATAGATTCAAAAAAAATCTTGTGGGCTAGAAAGGTATCACTTTGAGTTAGGTAAGAAAAGTGCTTTTAATAAAATCAACTTTGCAGAACTTTCCTACTTATTCTTTAAGCCTCTTCTCTATTCCTTTAAAGGTGGCTGATACTCTGGAATCCATATAGAGGAATTTTATATGGGTTGGTACCAATGGCAACAAGAAGTACTTGTTGGTGGCTCGAGAGATCATCTATAAAACCAAGAAGCAGGGGGAGCTAGGGATAAAGAATTTGGAACAATTCAACAAAGCCCTCCAAGCGAAACAAATATGGAGGATTTTCAACACCATTGGGGAATGGAGAGATATGATGAAGGAAAAGTATGCTGCTAATATTAATTTCAGACATTTCATTAGTAGGGATCTTCACCCTAGGGGATCTAACATCTGGAATGGCATTATGAGGACAAAAAGCATAGCTTTTGAGAAAGCTAAATGGAAACTGGGAAATGGAGAAAACATAAATTTTTGGCATGATGATTGGCTTAGACAAGGCCCCCTATGGAATATAGAGCCATTTAATAGATGGGATAAATCTTGTATGGAAAGATATGGGAGCAAAGTGAGTGACTATAGGGCCCATAATGAGTGGATTGATTTGACCGAGATATCCCCAGATCTCAAGCCATTGATGGACATGGTCAAGCATATACCTTTGTCCTACAAAAAGGATGCCATTATATATGGAGAGACTACGAATGGCAACCATATCATAGCCTCTGGCTACAAGACCATGCAAAACAATGGAATTGCCCCAATTAATGCTAAAGCCCGGTATCTGAGTCTTATTCCCAAAATTAACATTTTTCTGGATCATGCTCCAAAACTATGTTTTAATGGTAGACAACCTCACCAAGAGGGGAAATATGATGCCCAATAGATGCATTCTACAAAAATCAAAGTGAGAGTGTGGATCATATCTTTATCCATTGCCAATTCACTAGAGATATCTAGTCTCATTTCCTATCTTTTTTCAAAATGATCTGGTGCTTTTCTTCCAATAGTACGGATCTCTTTGAACAATGGCACCATTGGTTGTATGAGGATGGAACCAATGACTTTTGGAAATAGACCTTGCCCCATGTTTGCTGAGGAGTGTGGAAAAAGCATAACAATAGAATTTTTAGGGAGAAAGAAACAAATGCTAAAGCTATCTTCCACAAAAGTCTTAACGCTTTGTTTGAAAAATTCTCTACTATTAAAGCTCCTAACCCATTTCTTAGCACAAAGGGCATGGATTAATAAGAGGAAAGATTGTAGATGGACTCTTCTGCCTGAGGGTTGGTATAAAGAAAATTTTGATGGGGCAACCAAAGACAACTTGGGAAAGATAGGTGTGGGAGGCATCTGTAGACACCTAAAATTATTCAAATCCCCTTTTCTTGACTAATTAAATGGATATTTATTATTTATTTAATTATAGTCTTATCCTACCTTTAATTAAATAAATTTACATTTATTTAATTACATTTGCCTTTCCTTGATTTAAATAAACTAAGGTTTATTTAAATCCTAGCCTTTCTCCTCATCCCACTTGCATCCTAACCCATTCACTTTAATTAAGTAAAGTTAAGTACTTCATTTACTTAATTAACCCTTTCTAATCCCACTTAGAATTAAATATTAAATTTAATCCTATTTGAGCACATGGCTCCTAATTTTAACCCTCACCCAACCTCACTTTCCTAACTTAACTCATCCTTCTAAGCCTACCCACTACTTAATCCCACTTACTTTTCCTAATCACCTTGCTAAACCCCCTTTTAATCCTAAGTGTGTGCTCACACATGTGTGAGGAACACTCACACTTCCCACACCTCTCACTCTTCTCACACCTCTTACACCTTTGTCCCCCTTCACATGAGAATCAAGGTGTCTCACATGTGTGAGAAACCATGCTTCTCACACCTCTTACACCTATCATTGACCTATCACATCAAAGGTTGCTCACACATGTGTGAGCATCTTTCCCCATTTGAATTTTCAAAAACCCTAATCCACATAGAGTCCACTTGGCCTCCACCTCATGGACACTTCATTGATCCCAAGAGATCCTAGCCCTTCATCTTGCACTAAATCTCAACTATCCATTTCATCTCATTTCCTATAAAAGGAGAGCCCTCTCCTCATTTCCACAAGCACTATCTAGCCCATTGTTATGCTATAGGAATTGTGAGCAACCACATCCCATAACAAGGAAATCATCAACCACTTGGTGATTTTATGAAGTTTGCATTAGTGCTATTTTGAATAGTTTAAGCTCTTTTGATTTCATGTCATCATTATTTACATATTGTCTTTCATATTTGAGGTTTGAATGAATATGTAGGAATAGACTTTAGTTGCTTATTGTTTATTCTGTTGTTACATTTTATGCAACACATTTTGGCATGCCTAGTAGGACCCACTTCACGAGTTCAAACTAATCATCTAATGTATTTTTTAGGGTATTTTGTGAGTTTAAGGTTGTAGGTTGAAGGCTTGCACTTGGAGATCAAGTTTCATGAGGAGCCTCTAATTGAGCCAAAAAGCTCAGCATCGTGCTTGAAGCACATAAGGGAAGTCTTTTGATATATAACACTCTGTAGTTTTTATTTCTCTATTTCCAAGTTGTAGGAGTGTATATATGTTAAGTATACTTCTTTGTTAATGAGAAAATAGAAAACTAAAAAAAAAAAAATCTCTATCTTTGTTCACAAATAAATAGGTAAAAAAAGAGGGTTTGTTTTTATGTTCTTTTTTTTTTATCATATATATATATATATATAATATAAATATATATATATTCTACTATATATATTTATATAATATATATAAGTTGTAAAAAAAAAAGTGTGGTCAAAAAGTCTAAATGGAAAAAAAAAAGAAAAAAGAAAAGAAAAAATAAAAAAAAAGAAGAAGATTTTTTTTGGATTGTGCAAGTTTGACACCCGCAGATGCCACCACCGGTGGCCCCCACGAGCGTTGCCCCTGCACCATGCTCCTACCTTCATTGCCCACGATTGTACCTACTCCACTACTTGCTAAAACCCTCTGCCCGTTGACTGCTCCCTGCTTCCCAACCGCTCCCTGCTTCCCGTTGGCCCCCATAGCCGCTGCCCATGTGACACTCCTGCTCTTGCCACTCCCTGTGCCCCGCGTGGCACCCATAACCCTCGCTACCCATAACGCTCCACCTTGCCACTACCTTTCCCCGCTCTCCCTTGTCTCCCCTGCCATCTCCATTTCCAATATCCCTCCCTTCACTCTACCTCGCCTCTCCATCTCCTCTCCTCACCCTGCCATGCACTCTCCTCTCCCCCTGCCCTTAGCTCCCTCCGCCACCTCCTCCCGCGTGTTGCTGCCACTGCCCTACGTCCCACCACTGCCAAAGCCCCACCTCCCATGCCTATCCCCCCTCTACAACCCCACCCTTCACTTGCTCTCAGCTCCCTTCGCCACCGCCGAAACATGTTCACCCTGCAACCTCTGCTCAGCTAGAACTCCGTCAAGCTCCCTCTGCTCGCCCTTCCTATACACATTTCATTTTTAATTTTTTTTTTGATATGTAGACTAAAATCATAAAGCATTGATTTTATTTTCAATCTTTTTTTAAAAATAAAATTCATCTTTTTAATAAAAATATTTAGATCTAAATTTTTTTTTTTTCCCTTGACGTGCATCTAACTGTCAAATTTAAGCTTGCAGGTTGCTGACATCATCACTGCACCAGCATTCCACATGCCCTTCTAGACCATAAGGAGTAGCCTTCATTTTTTGCTCATAACTTGAGCATATGAACTCCATTTTTGAAAAATGAAATATCGCCGGAAAGCTGATTTCAAACCCGTCGTGATGGTGTTGGTTTCATTAGATTTTGATGCTATTTAGATCCCTAATTTTTTTGTCAAAGACCAGAATTTGTTGTTAACATTTTCATTTTAGGTTTGTTTCACGTTTGTCCTACATTTTCAATGCCCTAACTTGTGGTTTTGTAGGGATATTTTCTCACTTGTGCATTGAAGGTTGGAGAATTCTAGAAATCATTAACCATATTGCTTGTAGGTTTTGCTTTAATTTTTTTTTGGAATGAACTTGTATTCTTAAACACTTGTCTTTGAATGCATGGTTAAAGCTAAAATAGTTGAACTCAATCTTGAATGCACAATTAATTGAACAACACTTTTGATTTGGAATGCATGTTTCAACATAATCTTGAATGCCATAAGGAAATTAAACATTTTAGTGGAATGGATGATAGCACAATCTTGAGTGTCTAAAGATCAATGAACATTGCAATACACATGTCAATTTGGTGCTTAAAATGAACACTCAATCTTGAAAGCATAACAAAATTTGACTTCTTTCGTTATCAAATTTGCTTATGTTGATGATGCTCGATTTACTTATGTTGGCAAACTCTCAATTTTTATGTTGATGACATTGTCAAGTTGGAAAGAACATTGTATGCTATAAACATATGTGTCTTCAAAGTAGATTACAAAACCTAAAGCTTCATTGGACAATAACACGTGTCTTTTAAAACCCCGAGGCCACTTACGTATTCTCTCCCCTCGTGCCTTTGGGTGATCTTGCGTGCACAATAAATAAGTGGTCTTGTTTTTATCTTTTTAGGAGGCTTGCTTGGGGATTTCATCATCCCTTCGGATGACCTCAACTCCAGTGTTCTGGCAGAGTATAAAAATTGGGAGATGAATCGAAAGACACTTCTCTTGGAAGTAAAATCTTGTCACTCTTGGCTAAGCCCCAAAGAAATTTATACTTTTGGGAAGTGAAGGAGAAGATTTGGGTTACCGTCTCCCTCTGGTTGTGTGGCATTATTTTTTTTCATCTACAAATTTGGGCCTCACATACTTTGTGTATATCGAGAACACCCTCTAGTTGATCCTTGTAAATCCTAATTGAAACCTTATAGGATTTTTGGTGTGTTTGATGTTCTTGAGTGTTTGAAACCCTCCCCAGTTGAAGGGGACACACCATCTACACTTATCTTGTATATATTGCATTTTTTGATTTTGCATCTCAAATTTGAAAAAGCCAAAACATCATACAACATAAAAATCCAAAAAAATCATAAAAGTTCAAAAATAAAATAAAATCAAAACAATCTCAAAAACAACAAAAACAAGTCTTGGTTCAAGACCTCTTAGTCAAGTTGTCCACATTAATTCCACATCACTTCTTCTTTCCATCAAATTCATCACCCTCATGCATCTCTTTTCTTAATCATTCAAACCATTCATTGAAGTCTTAATCATCTCTATTCATCCAAATCATTTCCTCATCTTCCTAATCATTCAATCTAATCCATAATCTTCATCCTAGTCATGATTCATAATCCAAATCAAGATCCAATTTCCTCAGCCAATCTCATAATTCATCCTTAATTCAATCCTTCAAATCATCATCCTTCTAATCCAATTCCTTGTCAAATTTAGTAATTTCTAATCACTTCTTAATTCAATCCATTTACATCTTCATCCATAATCAATCTTTCTAATTTCATTCATCCAAGTCTCCTTCTAATTCAACTTTACATCACATCTTCTACTTTGGACATAGGAGCATTGTCATAAACATCGGACTTTAATTCAAATCCCATATTCACTTGTTTGCAATATCATAAGGTTTTTGTCAATGCTATATCAAACCTTTATCCAATATCAAATCAAATAAAATCAAATCCAATCAATATCAAATCAAATCCAATTCAAATCAAGTCAACACAAAGCCCACAATTGCTCCTAGTCCTAAGTTCATATTCCATTCATTATCAAATATTTCATCACTCTTTGTCTAAAATCTATGGATAAGAATTGGCTTAATCAAATGGTTGACAATCTTCAACGACAATATGGAGTTATACCTCCCTTTCAACCTATGTATCAAATCAATCCTCATAACTTCATATCCAATTCTAATCCATCTCATGTTCATTATTCTTTTACCTTTGACAAGGGAAATCCACCTCATTATCCTTCAACCACATACAATTCCATTCATAGCCCACACAATTCCTCAAATAGAAATGCCATTGCCAAGGAAATTGAGGAGTTAAAGAATTCTATCTTGAGCCTAGAAAATTAACAAAAAAAGTCCACCTTCCATGCCATGTGTCCTCCTCCCCCATGTTTCAAAGACCGTAGTCCTCATATCTCATCCAACCCCAACCCTCCATGCAATTCCCCCTACTTTGAGCTTAATGTCAAAAACCATCATCCCAATCCCCTACCCATAGTTCCACCTTCACACAATCCTCATCCTCCAAAAACATCATTCCCACCTCATAATAGGTTTTTCTCACCTGAATTCTTGTCTATGTACAAAATTCAAAATAAAGTGATCCAATCACCCAAAGTCATACCCCCAATTCCAACTCAAGACCTTCCTCCAAAGCAGGACATTATAGATTTCTCTTCTCCTCCAGATCTAAGCATTTCTCCATCCCATCATTCACTTATCCCTCAAGATCCATTTAATCCTCTTAGTCCATCTCATGATGCCCTTCCTAATCAAGATCAAGGCATTCTATGTACCACACACATTACCGATTCCACTCCATCTCCATACTTAGCATCCGTCGATCTTCCCCTTCATGAAGAAGTTCCTTCCACTCCATCTACTAATATTCCTCCATGTCAAGATTAAATCACTCCATCTCATGGTTCCATTCCCTCCACTCCATTATATGATCCTATTCCATCTCATGATCCACTCATTCCACCACATGATCCTCTTTCAAGTCAAGATCAAAGTACCCCTTTATTTTCCTTTCATGATCCCACTCCATCTAAAAATCCTATTATCCCTCATAATCCCCCTTGTGATCCTAATCCTCCACATGATCCTATCACACCTATCCATTCCACTCAAGAGTCCCATATACATGGACTCGCATCTTGTGTTGAAAATTATAAGCATCCCATTGAAGAAATAATATCTCAAGATGTTGGTACACTTTCTAGTCCTTCTAAATCCAAAATTCCTCCATCCAAACCCAAATGTTCCCATCATCCATATTCCAAGTCCATTTTGGGTCCCTATAACCATATTCCCATTCCTTTCTCACTTCCATCCATTCTAGGTCCCTATGTTCCATAGCTAAACCCTTCATCCCTTCCATCCATTTTGGGTCCTTGTATACATCCATCCACAATATCCATGTTTTCGACTTCATCCCCTCATGGTCCTCGTAAAGATCAACAAAGGCCCACATCCTTGAATTCATTACAATGTTCATCATCCATACGCTCTCCACCCCATTTATCTTCATGCACACATACCATAGCCAATGCAAGCAATTTTGATGCCAAAGAAAAACCAAATATAACCAAAAATCCACAAAAGCCCAATGATCAACATGTCCCCTCTAAAAGACATGTCCAAGAAACGAAAAACATGATCCAAAATAGAACTAAAAGGCCACAAAGGCTAAATATCAAAAATACAAAATTTTTGTGGATCCTAAAGCTACTTAATGTAGCAATGAATCTCAAAGAAGGATTCAAAATAAGATCCAATTTTGCTAATCCAAAGGCTTCCTCCATTCATAATTCTCAAATCTTCCATCTTCCAAACCCATTTTGGGTCCTTATGCCCCAAAATCCACCATCCTACATCCATCATCTCCTTCATCCATTTTGGGTCCCTATATCCCAAAATTCAAACTCTCTCCTACATATCCTCCACAATTTCCACTTTTCCATCACCCTTCAAGATGTGTGTTAATGATGATCTTTCCACCTCCTTCACCTACTCATGCACAAGTATTCCAACCTAGCATTGATCAACCATGTCTTCCTACCACCCACTCCACCCCCTTAATCCAAACTTTTTCATAAGTCATTGTCCTCCATTCCCCAATCCATTTTATCCCTTTTTTCACTATCCTACCAACATCTATGAGAAAATAGTCAAAATCCCTTGAAAATAACAAAGTCAGAGAAGAAAGGGATAACATCCATATATCTTGATGCGTGAGTCCTCCCTTCATTTTCCTATCATGTATCCAATGTCTTCCACTTCCACTAATCCATCCATTCACTTTTCCTCTTCCACTTGCACTCTACACTGGGGGCAAGCTCCAACCATACCAAACTTCCTTACATATCTTCCATACTTCCATCTATCATTCATTATCCTTTTCCATCTTTGATCTTGACTATCATTTCTTTCCATCCATCCATATGCTCACTTGACATATCCCTTGCGCATTATCCATACATTATTCTACATATTTCCATCCACTTTCACGTATTTGATCTTGACATCCTACCCATATCTTGCATCCCATAGTCCTTGTCATGTTCATCCATTTTCCATCCATACTTTTACATACTTCCATCCTTCTTTCATATGTCCTTGATCTTGGTTATCCATTCCATATCATCCATTACATATCGCACATTTCATCCATACCCTTCATATCCTTATCCCTATTTCACACCCTCCCTCCCATATCCCTTCTTCATTCCACTTTCATACCCATACTCATGATCACTATTAGAGGTACAATACCAAAATGTTCACACATGCTTTGGAAGAGCACATGCATTCTCTTCCTCCATACGCTAGCCTTCATACCATCTTTCCATTTTCATGCATCCTTTCCCACCATATTTTCTTCCATTTTCCTATCCTTGGTATGGGGCATTTCGAATCCTTCAAAACATGGTCTTTGGCTCCACATTTTCCAATACCATATCCTTTCACCATTCCTTTCGTCCATCGACTCACGTTTCTTTTCCTCTATTTACAATGCCTTCGCTCTCCCTTGTCATTGGTCCCAATCCATTCTATCCCTCATTCATTCATATAAAATTCAATCTAATTCTTCCACTCACTTCAATCAAATTCATTTATCCTCTGATTCAATCAATTTTCCCTTCTTCTAATCCTTTCACATCAAATCAATTCTACTCTCATCATTCTTCATCCTATCAACATCATTTTTCCAATCTCATCCAAGTTCATTCTTCCAATTGCATCAACAAAAATTTCAATCAATACTAATCCAATCAATCTAATCTTGCAATCTTGTACATCAATCCTTAATCAATTCATCAATTTGACCCCATCAATTGTTAATCCATTGACCATATTCAAAATTCATCATGGGATGTTTCCTTCCCAATCCTCAGATGTGTATTGTGCTTATAGTTAACTTTGTCATCCTCAATCAATCATCATCAATCAATCCATTAATTGGTTTTCAGCTTGACTAGGGCCAAGTGTTGGTTTGCTTTTGGTTTATTGTGCATCATTGCTTGTTACTTGTATGCATTAGTATTTCTTGCATTTATCATGGTCTTTACATCCTATTGTCCCAGGAATCATGGTCTTCCATATCATGGTTTCATAAGACATATGGTTGTATTAGACCCCTTTTTATCACGTACTTGACACATTTTCATCCTGGTTCCTCATACCTTGGTGCATAGTGTTGAATACAATATCAAACTTAGGTTGTTCACACCATTGTAGCATAACTTTCTCAATCTTATCATTTTTCACTCCCTTCCATCCTCCCATCCATTTCGAGAGAACATCCATGTTCTCCTAACTGACATGTCCTCTCAAGGGAGCATACCATTCCCCCCTCATCATCCTTCCTCATCCTTCCATGGCTAGGGCATCACACTACTAGTCTTATCCTTCCATCCACTATATTTTATTTTTCTTTGATATAACATTACTAATGCTATATCAAAGAGGGGCAAAATGTAGACACCTAAAATTGTCCAAATCCCCTTTTCCTAACTAATTAAATGGATATTTATTATTTATTTAATTATAGTCTTATCCTACCTTTGATTAAATAAATTTACATTTATTTAATTACATTTGCCTTTTCTTGATTTAAATAAACTAAGGTTTATTTAAATCCTAGCCTTTCCCCTCATCCCACTCGCATCCTAACCCATTCACTTTAATTAAGTAAAGTACATTTACTTAATTAACTCCTTCTAATCCCACTTAGAATTAAATATTAAATTTAATCCTATTTGAGCACATGGCTTCTAACTTTAACCCTCACCCAACCTCACTTTCCTAACTTAACTCATCCTTCTAAGCCTACCCACTACTTAATCCCACTTACTTTTCCTAATCACCTTGCTAAACCCCCATTTAATCCTAAGTGTGTGCTCACACATGTGTGAGGAACACTCACACTTCCCACACCCCTCACACTTCTCACATCTCTTACACCTCTGTCCCCCTTCACATGAGAATCAAGGTGTCTCACACATGTGTGAGAACCCATGCTTCTCACACCTCTTACACTTGTCATTGACCTATCACATCAAAGGTTTCTCACACATATGTGAGCATCTTTCCCCATTTGAATTGTCAAAAACCCTAATCCACATGGAGTCCACTTGGCCTCTACCTCATGGAAACCTCATTGATCCCAAGAGATCCTAGCCCTTCATCTTGCATTGAATCTCAACCGTCCATTTCATCTCATTTCCTATAAAAGGAGAGCCCTCTCCTCATTTCTACAAGCACTACCTAGCCCATTTTTATGCTATAGGAATTGTGAGCAACCACATCCCATAACAAGGAAATCATCAACCACTTGGTGATTTTATGAGGTTTGCATTAGTGCTATTTTGAATGTTTTAAGCTCTTTTGATTTCATGTCATCATTATTTACATGTTGTCTTTCAAATTTGAGGTTTGCATGAATATGTAGTAATAGACTTTAGTTGCTTATTGTTTATTCCATTGTTACATTTTATGCAACACAAAATCATCAGAAATGCATATAGAAAAGGGATTGCTACTGTGTCTACTCCTCTAGGAATATAAATTAACCATTATGTGAAGGTGATTGTAGCTCATCAAACAATCAAAATGGCCCGAGACATGGGAGTCAGAAATCTTTGGCTAGAAGGAGACTCAAAGAATATTATAGATTGCCTTAATGAGAATAACAAGCCTATGTGGATGATTACGAATATCATTGAAGAATTCATCCAACACCTTAAGAATTTTGATAAAACTTATGTGGCTCACGAGTATAGGGAAGACAATCAAGTGGCTAATAGGTTGGACAACTAGGCAGTTAAGAACAATGAAGTGGCAAAGTGGATGGATGAACATAATTTTTTTGTCAAATGTTAATGAGCTGATTGAAAAGGAAAGGATACTAGGTAGATTGTGAATCATAAAAGGTTCATTATGATTATTTATGAGTTATGGGAAACGTGTAGAAATATGATGTGTAAGTACAAAAGAAATTGTACTTTTCACATCAATAATATCAATTATCTCACTTCAAGGATAATTTTTGGGCATAAAATACACAATGTGAAAAGAAGTTTCAAAAAAATGACTAGTGCCAATGATAATCTGGCTTTGAAGATTTTCAATACCAGGAAAAAAGATTTCAGAGAGGAAAAAATATTGGTGGGGGAAAGACATAGGAGAGAACTTGAGGATGATGTTTAGCCTGAGGGTGATGGTCAGAAGTGACATAGATGCTCCAAGGTGTGGAGCATTTTGAAAAAAGGCTAAGTTTCAAATTTCATTGAATGACTCCATGGGTGGAAACCCTCTGTTACACGAAGCATGGTAAAGAGCTGGAATGAGGGATTGTTAAGATTGATGGAGTGAATTTCATGGTGATGGAGGATGTTATCTCTATGGTGATTGGTATTCCCATCATGGGGAAGAAATTATATAAAGATAGAAAGATTTTAGGGTAGGTTGTGGTTGAATTCACCAAGGATTTGGAGGAAAAGAAGGCTTTAGTGAATAAAGGTACTTACTAGCTATTGAGCACCATTAAGCTAGTGTGAAAGTTTGTGTTGAGGGTTATAATCAAGTACATTTCCCTCAATATGAGATTCGATCGACTTTGCACACACCATTTCATGATTCTCAACCATTTTAGGTATGGGATAAAGATATTTATTCCTTTCTACCTTTACTCGTATATTAATGAAAATATTAATGACTATAAGGAGAAGCACTCTAGTAACCCAATCTTCCATGAGGAGCTCTTGCTGTTAATCTATGAATTTTTGAAGGCTAGGTCTAGGAGGAAACAAATTAAGAATAGGAAGGCAAGGAAGAAGGGTAGAGATGATTTAGATGAGTCAAGAGAGGACTATATGCCTTGAGATACTGAGGATAGCTAAGAGATTCACTCAAATATAGAGGAGGAAGCCTCCCCAATACTAGTAAAAATGTATTAAAATTTAGAGAAAGGAGAAAAAAGTAATTGCCGAACCTAAATAGGGTTTCAACATCTCTTCTGATAGGGACTACAGTGAAAGGGTAGAGGGCATGGACACAGAGGGTGATAGTGTTGAATGGGAAGAGGACACCTATCTTAGAGAAGGGGAGAACATTGAGAGGACAGGTAGTAAAAGAAACATTACCATTAAAATACTAGCCAATAGAGAGGAGGAATGTGAGGTCAAGACCTTTAGGGGTAGGAAAAGAGGGAAAGCTTACAAATCCAAGGAGGAAGAATAGGGGGAGGGGAAGGATAGTGTTGAGGGGGATAAAAATCAAGGGGATAGGGAAGAGCATGAGCAAGATTATGAGGAATTTGGATACAACCATTATAAATGCATGATTACGAGCAAAGATAGGAATGTGGTGTGGAGAAATTTTGATACCATTTCTTCTAGGATGGGGATCAATAGAGAACTGATTAGAACTATGGAAAAGGACATGGATAACAGATTAGAGGAAGTGAAGAGCTTGGTGAAAACCATGGAGAGCTCTATGCATAATATTGTTGAGAAAAGCTACAACATTCTCAAAGAGGATAATAAGAACATAAAGGTGCTCATTAACAAAATTAAAGAACATAGGGCCAACAAAGAGGATGATATTTCTCCAAATAGTGCCAAGGATAGGTTTCTTGAGGATAGTTCAAGGAAGAGAACCTGATCTAGCACAAAGAAGAAGGAAATCCAGGAACTTGATAAAGATCTATTTGACATGAAGGAGGCAGCTAGTAGAATGTCTACACTAGAAATTTGTGCTACGAAAATACTCAGAGAAATCACCTGAGCAACCTTCCTGGCTTTTTGGCCTCTTCTGGTTTTTTGTCCTACTCCCCTGGGTTTTTCGGGTTTTTTCTTTTATCTATGGAGGGGTTGTTTTAGTATGTTGCTTTTAGTTTGACTAATACTTTAAGCATTCTATTTATGTTTATCTTTTGATGTGTATGAGTTTTAGGACCCCATTAAAACCTATTTTCCCTAATAAAAAATTGTTCTAATAGCACACTATAACATATTCAAGAGAAAACTCAAAAAAATGATTTTGATTATGTTAAAATTATTTTAATATAATTTTTTTTTTTCAGATTTAACATTATATTATAATTAGTCTTAGTATCTCTTCTTTTTCACCCTTTGGTGTGACTAGTGGGTTCTAAGAGAGAATTCTTGCTATCATTTAAAGGTCATTGGCCATGATAACCTCTTTTTTCTAAGAAAATGGTTTCCTTTCTCATATCTCTTGGGATAAATGGGGGCAATGAGTATCACTTCATCACCATTTTATTCTTCTCTATACGTCAAGTCTCTATCAACTTTATCTTGTTTTTCATCTTCTAGGGGAATTAACGAATAAATAAAGATGCCAAAGATAGTCATAACTAACAAGGTTGGTTTCATTTTATCATATGGTTTTCCATAGGAATGGGGAGAAACATAAAGTTCCACAAAAGTGTTTAAGGTGCATTCCCTCATACCAATACTCATCATTTTCATCTTCTTCTCACATTCAACAAGCAAGGATCTACTATCAAAGGTAGGCCTATAATGTGGTACTAAAGATTCAATAGTAGTCAATATATTGATCAACGTAGAGTTGACCCCTAGAATCACAATCTTTACACCATTAAAAGGGAATTTTATGCATTTGTGATAGGTTGATGGTAAAACTTACATCTTGTGGATCCATGGTCTTCCCAATAGAAGGTTATAGGAAATCTAAATATCTATTACTTGGAGCACCATGTCCTTCTCTACAAGACCAACTTGAATAGGTAGCACAATAAAACCCTTAGAAGATCTCTCAACCTCATGGTAAGCCTTAATAATAATTTTGCACCTGGGATCAATGATGAATTCATATAATCTTGGCTATTGGACAACATTAAAGGAAACAATATTTATCCTCCTATCATTGTCTATTAATACTCGTTTGATACAGTTATGATGAATTTGGACTTTGATGTGTAAAGCATGATTATGAGGATGACTTAATGCTTTGTCATCTTCTTCTAGAAAATGTAAGACAATGTGACAAAGAATTGTGGTTTATCATATCTTTTAACTTGTTTGTGTCAATGTTTATAGGGACACTATCTACATGCAAGGGCTTCTCTAGGATCTGCTTATGTAAAGGAGATAATTCTAACAACTCAAAAATGGAGATTTGGGTAGGGAATCTACATAATTGACTCACCAGATTTTAGGTAGACATAGTACAAGTAGCAAGTTTCTTGGAAGATGTGTTTTTCCAATCATTAGCCACTTTAAGGACAACCTTAGACTATCCCCTAGTAACAACATAAATGTCACACCATGAGTAGAAGAGGAATCTATCATCCTAAGAAAAACCCTAGGTCTAGCTTCATCAAAGTATTGAGGTGGATTGTATGTTCTCAAGGCCACCCTAGGATTTTCATCTGTAGTGTCATAATTAAGTTCTGTTAATATTAGATTGGTTTTAACAAGGTAGTGACAAAACAATAAGTCATTATTTATCAGTATTCCATTACACACTGAGTGATCAGAGTGAGCTGAGAAATCAGTGTGAGCCGAGTGATCAAAGCATGTTGAGCATCAGTTGTCAGATAATACATGCTGAGCAATATACCTAGTATGTGCCGAGTCACTCATGAGCCAAGCACACTATGCATGTCAATTAATTTAGAAGCCAAGTAAATAATGTATGTTGACCCATTCAGAAGCTGAGCTACAACATTGAGAATGTAGCGATGTCAGAGCATTAGAGCCTTTAGATGCTAAACGAACAGTTTTGGACATAGTTGTTTGTAATGGCACAAACTTATACATAACCAATTTTGGGCCAGCATAATGATTGTTTTACGATTCTAGGAGATATGTATGGAGGTATATTACAAATCCCTACGTAGTACATGCAACCAATCAAATTAAGGGATGTTCTAAGTGACAATATGGATCAACTTCAGCGGTTGATTCTTACTTAATCCCAATCCACCTATGTTTACTTAAGAAGGAGAACCCTCAAGAGTTTGTAAGAGTGAATGTGCACAAGGAGACAAATGCTAAGTGCAGAGAGAGTATTCATGGTGGCTATGGAGGTTGTGACAATGATCTAAATTGGAGAATTAGTTAGAGAGAATAGAGGAAAGAAGAGAGAGGATAGAGGAGACATATCTGATTAGAAGGATCAAGGATTCATCAAGAAATATAAGATCTAACATCTAGCAACAGAGTGCTAATCGAAGGATCATGGTGCTGAATCATTTTAACAGGTGATGTAGAGTAAATTTCCTAATAGATTAGTCTTAACAAATTTGTGTAAATCTCTTAACCGAGTACTTGCTTTATTGTAAGTTTAAGTCCTCTAACAAGGCACACTTTTAGCAGGGTGTTAAAATCCTTTAATAGTGTGACACCTAATAGTCTTTGTAAGCCTTTAACAGGTAAGACCCCTCATAGGGTAGATCATAGTTTATGGTCAAACTTATTGTAACCATAATTGGCTACACTTTATAGTTACAATAGTGCAGATTTATGTGTGTCATCCCCACCCTAGTTTTACCTTCTCATTGGAGGGTTTTTGGTTAACAAATTTATTGTGTTATGTGTTATTTGTTTCATGCTATGGATGAACATGTGTAGTTATCTATTTCAATTTACATGCTAAATTATGAGATGGATGTGTGGTGAATGTTTCATGGTTAAAGTTTTGAAGTGTTGATTCTCAGAGTTTACTTTCCCATTGTTATTTCCAACAATTGGTATTAGAGCATTGTTCTCTAGAAAGGAAAGCTTTACAATTTTGGATGAAAGATCTTGAAGATGAAAGTCTACAAGTTAGGAAAGACTATTGAAAACTAGAAGATTTAAGTATAGCTTTCCCTACACAAACTAAATAAAGCAAGAGATGAACTGCAACATTCATTGAAGACAAGAAAGGAATTGGCTATTGAGCTAAGTGACACTCATTATCAAAAAGAAAACACTACTAAATTGTTTGAGAATGGAAACTCAAGTGAGTTTGATGTAGCAATTTATTGCCATGATTCCAATCTCCTATATATTTTTCAAACTTCTAGGGTTTGAGTCTAGTCAAGTGTTAAAGTCTTGAGTTTGAACCTATATTACCTATGAGATAGCCTTTCTTCTCATCATTCCTTTGAGTTAACCTAGTGTGGGAAACATATGAGCAATGCATTAGTCCGAAGTTAGGTGATTAGGGTTTGGAGGGTTTATTATGCATTATCCCAGTGAGAAGAAGGTCTAGATATTCTACTAATTCATATTTTCTTGTTCCTAATAATGTTGAAGACAAAGATCCATGTTGAGAAGTAGTTCTTCATGAAAGCATTCCTACATATTTCTAAGAAATCCTTAATTCTATGATCAAGTGTTCCATTAAAGGCATTGATGCAAGTAGGATGAAGAAATTATGGGCATATACAAAGCAAATACAATAGAGAAACATTGAAGACTGAGACTAAAGATTGATATATAGATTGTGAAAACAAGTCAGAGGCAAGATCGGTTAGATTCAATATAGAATGGACATTCAAAATACATAAATGGTGAAGGAAACAAGTCAAAGGTGATACAACTCCTTTTGAAAATAAAATCAATGGTTAATATTTGATCTACACGTATCCATGACAAAGTTGAAAAGTCAATTGAATGAAAGAAAGCATGCTATTGGCTAGTTAAGATTCAGATGCTTACCTATCATATTGGGTCCCATTCAAAATATTAAACAAAAGTTAGATGCCTTCAGCCATCAGATCAAAGATCTATGGGGGTCATAATGTCCCTATATAAAGATGCTCATTTGTTAATTTATGCAACAAAGTGACATAAAGGCACATGTCTGATGGGCCATCACATTTCACGAAGTGCAGTTATAATCTAGTACTAAATGCCATGAAGGAAGGAAAGTCAACATCAGATTCTCCAAGAAATGGAATGGTACCAACTATTCACTATGGTGTGTGTTGGTGTAAATAAGTATTTACTTATTACACTTACTTAAGTTTTACTTAGGTTAATGCATTATTTAATTATTTTGCATTATTTAATTATTATTTTAGGTGAGACACTTAGGAGTTTGTGAACCCTCATTGAGTTACACAACTCTAATTATGCACATGGTGTCTACAACATAGGAGTATGCATCATTCACTAAGTTGTCATGATGACAATACAATTATTCGCACTCCTCATTTAGCACATGTCTACACCAGTGATTTGCGTGCTACACCATTGTAGGCTTATCCTCACATCATCACACTTAATCTCGTGCTTAATGGAGGATAACCCATATTTGGTGGACATGTGCCTAGTTGTATGACATATCATGATGCTGACTTCTATGCATTGTACAAGCTCTCCTAAGACCTTTATATTTAGGCACTCCTAGTGTACTCTCAAGAAGTTATTGAATGAATATTGTCATTTTGATCATACTCTATCTATTTTGGTCTACTATGTTCTTGTGTGGAGTTCTTTAGTTTTTGGGTGAATTCTGGCCTAAGACAAATTCTTACATGGTATCAGAGCTGAGGAAGATTCTCATCACGTAGCCATTTGAGACCGTTGATGCTTCAGCACCTCGACACGAATCTAGAGGATCCACAAAAATTGGGAGTGTCTAGAGCCAGATCTAACCTCAACGTTGTGTCTGGAGTGTCAATTTGGTGAAGATCGACTATAAATTTGTCTATATTGGGTGAAAGTTGATTGTAAGGAAATTTTTTTTGCAAATTGGAACCAAAGGCCTCGATTTGCAATTCGGGTATGGTCAATTATTTGATCTGATTATTTATTTTTTCGGATCTACTCTGAAATTTATTTTCCTATTTGAGTATTTTTCAAATTTTATTTTCGGATTTAGTAGGAGGCAGAGAATTTTTTTTAGCCAAACTGGGCAGTGAGACCTTGGCTCAACTCTGTAGTATGGAGGATATTTATTTAATTATAGGGTTATTAATCAACAGATAACTTTGCAAATCTACGGGCACCTTTGCATACATCGCGGGCTATACTTGCAACATAACTTGACAGCAGGCTCGTACCATCTAAATCTGGCATCGGATAGAGCAACCAGATCCACTTCTGATGGCCATTTCACCAAATTTAGTGAGAACTCAACATTTACATTTGTTTTCACTTGCGTTTCACTTTATACAGTGCTTAATGCGCAGGCGCCATCCATGTGGGATTAAAACCCACCAAATTTTGGCATCGAATCTTCTGCAAGGTAGAAGAATATTCTAGCATCGCTACAACTATCTCCCTCCATGCGGAAAGCATAGGTCAGCTTCCAACTGCACACTTATCCTATTCAGACATGACACATGACATTTTTCAATTTGCTCTATACCACGTCTGCGCCCACTACTCTGCCAATGTTAGTGCCCACGTGGAGTCCAAAATTCACACAGTCATTGTCAACTTAGTGAAAGTGTACCTACATATGTGGCAAACACATCAGTCAGGACCAATCAACATCCCATCACCCTGGCCACTTATATTTTTTTGTATGATCCATACATATCTGTACAGTACGACAAGACATGTCATCTGCCACATCATCGGGCTCAAAATTTTGTTGACATCATAAATCTATAATCCTAAAATTGATGCCCATTTGGACATCATTTTAGGGCCAATTATAATTGCTACAATGACTGTATGACCATCAAATTTAACCCCATGATTTGCTAATGCAACCCCTCTCCAGATTCATTTTAGTTTTTGCAGTCCAACTTCAAGAGGCCATAACTTGCACATTTGGACTCCAACTTAGGTGTGATTTTTTTTGAAATTGGGTAGAATTTTCTAATTTTTTTAGTGGTGCAGCTATTTTCTAGTTTTGGTGTATGGATTGTTCAGAAATTGTGTTTTTTGGCGACTGTACTAGATAATCCTGCATTTTGCAGCTTCAAATGTTCTGTACGGGCACATCTCAAGTCAAAAATAGGTTCCATTTTTTTTGAAAGTGCATATTTTTTCATCTACTTTCTAGATCTGGCATCAGATTGTAGGATTGTGTGGACAAAATTGTCACTTTCAGAAATAGGGCATTTTTTGCTTTGTAATTCTTTAGAATTGTAGCACATTGTAAAGTTTCAAATTTGTACTCCATTAAAAAGTTGTAATAAGAAAAATCAGAAGTCCACAAAGACTAAAATTGGCAAGTGGTCCATTGTAATTGCACTACTGATAAAGTGCCCAAAGCATCTATTTTGGGGGGGTTTCTTGATTTGGTGAAAAAGGGGGGTGTTCTTGGTGTTGTGTTCTCTCTTTTATGCACTTTTCTTTCATTTTTTGCATTATGGACAACTTTAAGTTTCCTAAATTAACTCCTCATAACTATGCTTCGTGGTCAATCAAAATGTTGTATCACTTAATGCATAATGGAGTTTCACAATATGTAGATGGTAATCTTCCTAAACTAACAGGTGATAATGTGTTTGCAAGTGATATTTCAAATTGGGTAGCAATGGATAGGAAAGCCCTAGGTGATAAATGTTTGGCGGTAGATGATAAGATCATGTATCAAATCAAGAAATGTACTACATCCAAGGAAGCTTGGGATACCCTCGAAAGCCTTTATGGTAAAGTGTCTGAAGAGGATGTGTTCAAAATAAAAAATGAGCTTGTTTCCTTAGATCCTAAGTCATATGACTCAATACAGGACTTGATCATCAAGGTGAATGAGTTAAGGACAAAGCTTACTAATTGTGGGAATTCTATAAAAGATGATAGACTGATCTATCTCATTCACAACAAGCTACCATCAGAGTATTCCACATTTGTATCTTCTTTTAACACCTTAAAGACTACCTTAGGGACTGCCTACAAGAAAGTCACTTTTGATGAATATGCTAAACTATTGGATGATGAAGAAAAGAAGTTGAAATCAATGGGGATTCTCAAATCACCTCAATCTAAAGCATTGGTGGCCAACAATGAGGGTTCTCAAAATTCAGCTGGACAATCTTCAAATAAAGGAAAGGGTAAGCAGAAATGGAAGAACAAATCTGAGGATGCAGAAAAGACAACACCACAATCCAATCAACAAGGCAAGTCCTCGAATTCCAACAAGAAAGGGGAGAATAATAAGGAGAAGAAAAAGTGCGCTTATTGAAAGAAATCAGGTCATGAAGAGCATGAGTGTTATCTCAAAAAGATTGATGAGTTAACCAACATCATGAAGAAACATAATGTTCCATTGCCTAGTGCTTAGAAGGAGAAAGGATCATCTTCAGATTCAAAGGGCAAAGGGCAAGCATTCATGGCAAATGAAAAATCTTCAAAGGAATGGATATTTGACTTAGGTACCTCATATCACATGGGTTCTTCAAAGTAGGATTTTTCTTCATTGAAGCAGTCCAAGGTACTGCAGATCTTCATGGGGAATGATAGAAAAATGGAAGTTGAAGGGAAAGGAAATGTCGAGATGGAAAATAGAGAGTTTCAAGAGGTTCTCTATTTTCCAAACCTAAGTTCAAATCTCCTCTCAATCTACCAAATCACTCACCTCAAAGATGGACATAGAGTTGAGTTCCTTCCAGACACAGTAAAGGTGCATAGTCTCAGAGATGATTCCTTGGTTGCAGTGGGGAAAGTGAATGATCACAAGAGGTTATACTCTTTCTCTCATTTTGTACCCAAGTCTCCTTCAAAGGCCTTGTTGACTCAATCAAATTCATACATGCAATTATGGCATGAGCAGTATGGTCATCTTCACCACCGCTACCTTCAACAACTTTGCACATACCACGTGGTGAAAGATCTACCTCAAATCAACTTTTCTAAGAGTGAATGTTCTACAGATTTAGTGGATATGCATCTAGAGGGGAAGTTACAAAGAGGGAAGTCTTCTAGATCAACAAGTGTTTTCCAAATGGTTCACATGGTATTAGTAGGTCCTTTTTCATTCAGCTAGGGTCGCTACATACTTACCTTTGTTGATGACATTTCAAGGTTCACTTGGGTCTACTTTCTGCATAGTAAGAGTGAAGTGTTGGACACATTTCTAGACTTCAAGGCTCATGTAGAATAGAAATCCAAGAAAGCCATCAGAGTACTATGAATGGAAAATGGAAACATGGATGTGAATAGAAGACTGAAGGACTTCTACAGACATGAGGGAATTGATCTTCAGACTCCAGCACCATTCACTCCGCATAAGATAGATGTTGTATCATCGAGGATCAGAAATCTCAAGTCTATGGCAAGTTGCATGATTCATACCAAGTCTCTAGATCCATCATTAGAAGTCAAAGCAATCTCAAGTGCCACTCACATTCTTAATCATTCTCCTCATCCAGCCTTAGATGTAAAAACTCCTTTTGAGGCATGGTATGACATAAAACCTATCGTGAAACACTTTAGTTGTCCTGCATGGGCAAAGAGATCTTCTAGGGGATGCAAGGCACAATCATCTCAAACTTGTACTTTCATTGGTTATGAAGATAATGTGAAGGCATATAGACTTCTAGATCCTGAGACACATCAAATTTTTGTGGAGAAGGATGTACATTTTGAGGAAAGTTCTCCAAGCTTGTCCTCTACTCCTCTTCACACATCATACAGTGTGGATACTGATAGTGACACCAGCGATAATGCTTTAACAGATTTAGACATGTGGGGTTCTATCGACAGATACAGTGAGAGGTCACTTCATTAGTTCAGTCCACATGCATACATTTCCATAGTGATAGGTCTAGGAAAGCAAGGTACATCCAGTCTTCTAGATACAGGTTCAGTGATAGATTTGGGGGACAATATTCATGATTTGCCTCTTCTTCTTGATGTAGAATTACCTTCTTTAGTTGTCATGAGATTTCTAGACTCTCTTTTTCATTCTCTACATGATTGATCCTCATAGGTTGAAGTGATTATGGATACTTATGATCAGTAGTTGCAGCAAGATTCTTCATCAGTTGCAGAGACAGACAGTTCTTTGGGACAGGTTCTTCAGCTAGTTGAGCAGGTTTTAGAGACAACACTTATCCATGGGATTCTTTCCACATACAGCAAAAGTGTCTCACTTGTACCCTTGGCATTGTTTCTTCCTAAGGGGAGGAACACCATTTTGTAGTCTTCTATCAACTTCTTCATTAGAGCAGTCACTGTTCGGCATTCTTCTTTTCAAGGGGGAGCCCATCCTGTCTCTCTTCCTCTTCTCATCATTCTCTTATGTATATATTGGATGTATGTCATAATGGGGGGGTCTTGATTACTCCATGCATCTCTATTTATCTCTCTTTTTGGGGGAGGGTTTTTCCCACGAGGTTTTCCCTCTTTCCCTGCTTTATGGGAGATTGCATATCATTATGTACATGAGTACCTAACATGGTCTAGTAGCTGGCACCCATTCTGCATATCATCCTAGATTTCATAAGCTTAAGGGCATTCCCTTAAGTTTCACTTGAGGGGGGGTGTTGGTGTAAATAAGTATTTACTTATTACACTTAAGTTTTACTTAGGTTAATGCATTATTTAATTATTTTGCATTATTTTATTATTATTTTAGGTGAGACACTTAGGAGTTTGTGAACTCTCATTAAGTTATGCAACTCTAATTATGCACATGGTGTCTACAACACAGGAGTATGCATCATTCACTGAGTTGTCATGATGACAACACAGTTATTCGTACTCCTCATTTAGCACATGTTATCTACACCACTAATTTGCGTGCTACACCATTGTAGACTTATCCTCACATCATCACACTTAATCCTGTGCTTAATGGAGGATAACCCATATTTGGTGGACATGTGCCTGGTTGTATGACATATCATGATGCTGACTTCTATGCATTCTACAAGCTCTCCTGAGGCTTTTATATTTAGGCACTCCTAGTGTACTCTCAAGAAGTTATTGAATGAATATTGTCATTCTGATCATACTCTATCTATTTTGGTTTACTGTGTGCTTGTGTGGAGTTCTTTAATTCTTGGGTGAATTCTAGCCTAAGCCAAATTCTTATAGTGTGCCTAGTTGGAAAGGGGGACCCACATGCCGTGAAACAAAGAGACTTAACATCATTTTGTTATCACTGTCAGATCAAAAAGAGATTCATAGATGTCGCTAACTCATTATCTAAAGTTGCTCGATCATTGTTCTATGTGAGAAAGTGACAAGAAGATATGTGTATACAGAGGGACTCATAGAAGAAGTTGTAAAGGAAGTCATAACATTTTAATCTTGATTGTCAATTTGAGATCAACGATGAGAATTTGAAAATACAGTGACTGCTGGAATATGAAATATATGGGTTTAGCATGAAGCAAAAGAAGATGAAGAATAAAACATGTTTTTAAAGAATTTTTTGAGATCACATGAAGAAGAACAATCATCGAGTGTTTTCAAGAATATCATGGATTCAAAATTGTTAATAGAAGAGATACCACATACTCGTATCATGATGTAGATTAGATAATTTTATATTTTATTCTTTTCTATTCATATGACTATTGATCTATCAAAATTAAGAAATGACAGTAAACTATAAATGGAACCTCATTTGAAAATGAAAGGGTCAACAATTCTATCTAAATTTTCCCCTTGTATTTCTAGATGTTGAGTGAGAATCAGAGAGTTAAATGGAATGAAGGATTTGTATGATGTTTGCAACTGGGTAATGTGATGTCCTGATTCCATTTAGGACTAGCATGCTTTGGTTTCTTTCATTGTCCCTTTTAGGTGAGCTAACCTTGTATTTTTACAATAGTTTCTATGGGATAGTAGGACATATGTATTTGAAGTTGATGATTTCTTACTAGATTCTATTTTAGGGGAGAGTTATCAGTTAAGGTGGATTCCATTTCATCTTTCATATGCATCTCTGCTTCATCTCTAGATTGCATTTGAGTAGAACTAATATGCACTTAGAAGTAGGAGTAGATGTTAGAACTTTAAGGTAGGTTATGATATCCATTCCACTAGGTGTTATAAGTGTAGACACCTAAATTTGATTACACCGCTTTGGTAATCTAATTTAGCCATCTCTAAAGACATCACTAATTAAATTCTTATTTAATTAATCCTTTGCCATCCCCTAGCTAATTAATTTAATTAATCATCTATAGTCCTAATTGATAAATCAAATAACCTATTATTTATCAATTAAATCCTATTCTTCTATCTAATTCCAAAAATCCCCATTTATTAAATAAATCTATTTGATAAATAAAATTCTCAAATCTAAAAACCCCTAACTTATCCCTAATCCTCCATTTAGCCTAATCCACCCCATCCACCCATACTAACCAAGCTTAGCCACTAACTCACCCACCCTCACTAATGCCATCCACTTGCACATCTCTAACATCTCTAATCTAATCCTAAACCCAAGCCTAATCCACCCCCTAATATTGTCACATTCCCTAAGAAAGTTTAAGACTTTCCTAAACCAAACCAAAGTCTCCCCTCAAAAATCCCAACCACCAAGTCATGAGTGCTCTTACAAACCATAAAAGTCTCTTACAAGCCCACTCATGACTCTTACATCCATCTTCCACACTCTTCCCTCTTCCACACTCATTCCTCTTACATCTCTCTTACATACTCAACCCCACTCATCATTCCTTTAACCAACCCTTTACCCTACCCTCTCACACTCATCCTCCTTGTGACAAGTGTCACCTTCCCATTGGTGCTAAGAAAGCACAATCCATGTGCTCTCCTTTGAGTGCATCCTAGCCCTACTTAAGCCTTCATCTCTCCTTCCATCTGAGCCCTCCATCCCTCAAGCCTTTAGCCTATAAATTGAATCCCCTCCCAAGCCATTTCAATCACAACCATTTGAGTAAAGTTATCATGCCCTTTTGAGAGCCAAAAGCCATACCCATACCCTTATAATTCCAAATTGAGACCTCACAAGGCTACCAATTTTCCATTACCCATCTCCATTGAAGCCATTTTGAGCACTTGAGCATACATCCACATGAAAGGATGCATCTACAAAATCAAGAAAGCAATGAAGTGCTTCATCTTTTGAGGTTTACATCTCTTGTTTGTTTTCTTTGTCTAAGCATATATGTGAACTTAGTTTTGGTTTATGAATGCTTTCTTTAATGTTAATGTTCCTTGCACACTAAGATCTAGTTCTACAATAATTTTCCCAAATCTATTTGAGCCTAGGGTGTTTGCAGTTATGAAAATCTTGGTTTATCCTCTTTTTCTCTCAAGTTAAGAGCATATCCCATATTACAATAATCTATTAAAAACACAATTTATTGCATATATTGCATATAAGGGAGCTATACCTTACAATTTAGAGGGCAGTGATATACCACATACACTAACCCATTTGTTAGTAACATCCTTTTGTTTCCTCACATTTTGAGCATCTAGAGTCTAGGTAAAGCCAAGTTAGCAAGAGAGACAAACTATTAACCAATAGTTTTTGGTGACTCTGTTGGGGATTGGAATCTAAGCCTAGTGTTTAGTTTCCCATTCAAAGAAATCTAAAGGTGTCTTCCTCAGGATGAAGACTGGTGACTCTATATGAAGGACCTACTTTCTTTGGTCTGAGAAGGTCTAGTGTAATTCAGTGGTCATTCCAAATTCAAAAAAAGGAACAGGCCAAGGCCTATACCCACTCTCCAAGAGCTTAATGAAACTATTGACAAGCAGTTGTAGAAGCTTGCACTTCTATATAAAGAAAGCATCTCCCATGCTATCCCAAAAAATATCAACATTGAAGATGACCATGTTTATGTCTCCCTATGGAAATGTGTGTGCAATAGATTCTACAAGTTGAAACAAGTACATATAGTTAAACATGAAAAGCCCTTGGATAGGCTAAGGCCCGAGCCTACTCTTGAGGAACTTTATACTATTAAGAACAAGGTCTTTAAGAATATCTTGTTAAATTTTGTAGAAAGTCTCAATCAAGGAGATTACCAAAAGGCAAAAAAGATATGGGATCCCCCTATTCTACAAATTGAAGGATCAATAAAAAGATAATAAAAAGGAGCTAAAGTTGAAGATAATATCTACACCTAATTATGAAACTCCCATGGTAATGCCTCATGATTATAGTTCTCATATTATTGTAGTCCTTAGTAGATGAGAAGCTATTCTTGATGTTACAAATCAAGGTAACAATATTCCATCAGATTCTTTCGAAAAAGAATCTTCTGATGATCATATGCCTAAACTAGAACATCCCACTTGTGATCTGCCAATAGCTACAAGTCTGACTCTATTTCAAGAAAGAAGCAATGAGGTTCAACCTAAAGAATGGTTGTATCAACATGAGGAAGAACTTCACAAACTCACTAGTAAGAATCTTATCCTTGATAAAGAGGTCATTGAAGAAAAGATCTTGAGACCAACTATCAATATGAAGAAGAAACAACTTGTGAACTTCCTACAAAAGAAGAAGAAGAAGTGACTCTATTGAAGATCAAGAAGAATGGTAAGAAAGAGCCTTTTTATGAGACCACTTTAGTTGGAATTTTTGATCATCAAGATGTTAACTTTGATGATGAAGAACAAGTCCTAGATGACAAAAAGAAAGTAGAAGACATAGAAAGAGAAGTTGTTTCCTTTTGGTCTTCTCCTATTGAGAAATGCTCACTTGATGAAGAAGGACTTGTTGAAAAAGGATTAATGGTGGATGTACTATTTGAAAGCTTATTTAATGTTCATAACTCCTCTAAAGAATCAGTGAAGTGGAGAGCAAAAATCTTTCACAACTTAGGTATGACAGGTCTAACTATTGAAGATGAGTTATTTTGTGCTTCCCATTCTCATCTTTGTAAACCAGACATTGTCAATCTAAAGTATAAGGTTGTTATTGAAAAAACCATTGAAATGTTAGAGGCTGCAAAGAAAGAAGAATCATTTGATAGCCCAAATAAAAAACCAAATCAAATTGAACAGGGGTCATTAATGGTTGATTTTTCTCCTCCTTTTGTGTTTATTCTTGTTGATTTCATTCCTAAAGATAATGAAGATGCAATGGCAGATAGGGAGAACACATATCGCTGCATACTTGGGGGAGATTTGGTTCTTGAATGTAATGAAGTGGATACCCATTCAATAATAGAGCTTGTGCAGGAGAAGATTTTCTCTACCTTGATTGATAAAGCCCAATTATGTGAGAAGGTAGTTTAAGTCTCTGGTGGCAATCACTTTTCTCTAAATAAATGTTAGGATTTAACCATGGAAATAAATAAGAATTACATGTAAATATAAATAAAATCATAAAATAATAGATCACACATAAGAGAACACAAGACATCAAGATTTAACGTGGTTCACCTAAACCCTGGGCTATGCCCACCAAACAACAAGTCCAATATTATTACGATCTAGTGATTACAATCTAATTACAAACCATAATCCCTTACAACTCAATAACACCACAAGAAGTAATTTTTGCATCACAACTTATGAAAAAACCCCTAATCTTAAGCCCTTTTATCCAAGTATTTTTACCACTTTAGGGTTATAATTAATAATTACATGTTGGCCCAAAATCTTGATAAAATAGGGCCTAGAAGGATTACGAAGTATGTACAGTACTTCCCTGATTAGTTACCACAAACTAACAATCTCCAACTTGAGGAATGATTAGACTCCACACTAGAAAATAATCACCCATTTGGAGATTGATCCTGTAGTAATACTACTACCACATGAGGCTCCCACTAGATCAAACCACCTTGGACTCTACTGTTCTTTTATTCTTGTTTAGTCTAGAAGACCAACTAAAGCTGAAGAGGAATTAAGCTTCTCCCTTATCACTACCTTTGTAAACATATCTACTGGATTTTCATTTGTATGTATCTTGTCCAGATTTAATTTTTCATCATCCAAAACTGACTGAATGAAATGGTACCACAACTGTATGTGTTTTGTCTTTGAATGTGGAGTTGAATTCTTTGCAAGATGAATGACATTATGACTATCTGTAAGAAAATAATTATCCCTCTAAGGGTGTCCCAATTCTTCTAGGAAGAACTAAAGCCATATCATCTCCTTGGCTTCCTCTATAGTAGCAACATACTCTGTCTCTGTAGTGGATAAAGCATTAACCTTCTACAAACAAGAAACCCAACTCACTACTACCCCACCAATAGTAAATACATAACCTATAGTAATTTTCCTGGTATAAATGTTCCTTGCCAAGTTTGAGTCAACATATCCCTGTAAATTAGTTGTAGATCCCACAAAGTGTAAACACTTACTAGATGTTCCTCTCAAATATCTTAGAATCCATTTAACAATGCTTAGTTCCTGAATGACTCATATACCTACTAACAACTCCCACTGCATGTGCAATATCTAGCCTTGTATAAACCATAACGTACATCAAGCTTCCTATAGCTAAAGCACAAGGTACCTTGGACATCTTGTCCTCCACTTTTTGTGTCTTTGGACGCATCTCCTTAGTCAACTTCAAATAACCAGGTAAAGGTGTGCTAACAGCTTTAGCATTCTCCATAGAGAAACATTGCAAAAACTTCTCAATATAATCAACCTAAGATAAAGGTAATTTCTTGTTCTTTCTATCTCTACAAATCTTCATGTCAAGGATTCATTTTTCTGTCCCCAAATCCTTCATAGAAAATGCATGTGCTAATTGGTATTTCAATCCCTTAATATGATCCATGTTAGACCCAGCTACAAACATATAATCAACATCTAAACATAAAAATAATGTAGTTGTCATCATCCAACCTTTTAAATTAAACACAATGATTTGAATGACACCTACTATATCCATGCTCATGCATAAAACTATCAAATTTTAGATACCATTGCCGAGGTGCTTGCTTCAAGCCATATAAACTTTTCTTCACTTTGCACACTAAGTTCTCCTTACCTTTGACTTTAAATCCATTTGGTTGAGCCATATATTTCTTCATCCAAATCACCATGAAGGAAGGGTATTTTAACATCAAGTTGCCCCAAATGCAAATCTTTAGTAGCCACAATACTTAAAATAGTACAAATAGAAGTCATTTTAACAACATGAGAGAATATCTCATCAAAATCAATGCCTTTTTTCTGTGCAAATCCTTTTACAACTAACCTAGCTTTAAATATTTTCTTTCCTCTATCCTATTCTTTCAACCTATAAACCCACTTATTTAGTAAAGCCCTTTTATAGGAAAACAACTTGCACAAATCCCATGTCTTATTTTTTAGCAAAGAGTCCATTTCATCTTTCATTGTAGACTCCCACTGAATCTTAGTATCCACCCACATAGCTTCATTATAACATTCAGGTTCACCAGCATAGGTTAGTAAAATAATAGACAAAGAGGGAGAAAATCTTTCTGGAGGTCTACTTAGCCTTGTTGATCATCTAACATCCACTGCTCTGTGGAGTATTTTTTGTTGCAGTTGTTGCACATCATGAGTAATTGCTGAAACATCATCTTTTGGAGTATCATCCAACACTACATAATCATCTTCTTTCTTCTCATGTTGCTACAATAGATCTTTGTACAACACTTTCTCATTGAATATGACATCCCTACTTACAATTTCATGAATTTTAAAATCCCAAAGCCTATAACCAATTTCATCAATGCCATATCCAACAAATACACATTTCTTTGACTTAGCTTCTAGCTTGGTTCTATTTTCAAAATCTATATGAGAAAATTCTTCAGAACCAAAGGTTTTGAGAATAGAATAACTCACCTTCTTACCAGTCCATGTTTCCTCTAGAACACCACAATCCAAAGGAGTAGAGGGACCTCTATTAATCAAATATACAATAGTATTGATAACCTCTACCCACATGTTTAAGGGCAACCCAACATGTAACCTCATGCTCTTTGCATGCTCCGTTATTGTCCTATTCATGCATTCAACCACTCCATTTTCTTGTAGAGTCCTTGGAACAATTTTGTATTTATGAATACCATTAGTGGAGCAATAATCTTCAAATTCATGACTGCAATACTCACCACCATTATCAGATTTGAGCCATATTAATTTCTTATCAGTCTAATTTTCAACCAAGCATTTCCATTTCTTAAAAGTTTAAAATACATCAGATTTCTATCTAAGAAAATAAACCCATACCTTTCTAGTTACATCATTAATAAATGTAACATAATATTGAGAGCCACCTAGGGAAGATACTTAAGCTGGTCCCCATACATTTGTATGCACAAGCTCTAATTTCTCACTTTTCTTTTCCTTTCTAGTCTTCACAAAACTCACTCTCTTTTATCTTTCATACACACAACTTTCAAAAAAATCTATATTAACACATTTTAGACATGGTAAAAATTTCTTTGAATGAAGTACTTTCATACCTTTCTCACTCATGTGCCCAAGTCCATTGTGCCACAATGCTGTATCAGAATCTACAACTATTTGTTCTCCTTGCTCAATTGCAACAACTATTCCTAAACATTCATTTTTCTTTGAAAAAATCAAAGTAGAAGGAATGATATGACCTGTAAAAAGACATAAGGTGGCTACTTTCACAACAAGGGAACCTTTTGAAACCTTTCAATTTTTATCATTAAAATTAACTACACAACCCTCATCACCAAATTGCCCTACTGAAATTAAATTTCTACTCAGTCTTGGAACATGTCTTACCTCATGTAGTAGCCAATGATTCTCATTCTAAAACTTAATCTTAACTTTTCCCTTTCTAATAATCTAATAGGGTTCATTATCTCCCAAATAAACAAGCCCAAAATCCCCTTGGACATAATCAATGAAATAACCTCTATGAGGTGTATCATGAAATGAAGCACCATAGTCTAAAACTCATGAATCATCAACACTTTCTAAAGATATAAGAAAAGTATCCTCTTTGGATTTGTTACTTACCATATTTTCCTTCTTGTTCCTTTCTGGTTTATCTCTTTCATTGTTCTTTTGAGTCCAACAATCTTTTTTCTTATGCCCTAGTTTCCCAGAGTACCAACAATCTCTCAGTCCTTTGGATTGAGACCTCTTCCCCTTTGACTTTCCTCTTGATTGCCCACAATCAGTCATTCTACCTCTACTTTGTGTATTCAAAGCACTTCCTAATGTAGATCCATCTAAGGTTTTCCTAAGAGTTTTCTCACTCAAAATAACACTGTTCACATCATCATATTTTAGGGTATTAGATCCAGAAACATAATTACTCATAGCCATTACCAAGCCATTCGAGCTTTTGGGCAAACAATACAAAATAAAGAGAGCCCCAATTTCTTCATCAAAATTAATACCCATAGAAGATAACTGACTAGTACTAGTATTAAACTCATTTAAATGATCTGTAATAGGTCCACCTTTTGCCGTCTTCATATTAAATAAACACTTCATGAGAAATACCTTGTTTGAAGTGGAGTGCTTTTCATACAATTTTGCTAGGGTTTCCATCAACTCTTCTATCACCTTCAATTTTGTAATATTAAATTCCACCAATGGTGCTAGGCATAATCAAATGCTTCCAAGTGCCTTTCTATCTAGAAGATCCTATTCATTATTTGTCATAGATCTCTGATTCTTGGCTTTTCCTTCCAATGACTTCCATAATTCCTTCTGATTAAGATAGTCTTCCATTTGCATCTTCCATAACTAAAAGTTATACCCATTAAACTTGTTAACCCTAAGCTTACCCTTGTCTTCCATCACTCCCACTCAATTGTAAGAATTTCTTGTAGAGGATAACTGAAAAAAACAACCTTGCTCTGGTACCACTCATTAGGATTTTCACCATAGACATAAATAAAAATTACATGCAAATATAAATAATAGATCACACAAAACAACAATATTTAATGTGGTTCACCCAAACTCTAGGCTACATCCACTAAACAACAAATCCAATATTATTACAATCCAGTGATTACAACCTGATTACAATTCATAATCCCTTACAGCTCAATACCTCTACAAGAAGCAATTTTTGCATCACACCTTATGAAAAACCCCTAACTCTAAGCCCTTTTATACAAGTATTTTTACCACTTTAGGGTTATAATTAATAATTACATGTTAGCCCAAAATCCTAATAAAATAGGGCCCAAAAGAATTATGAAGTATGTATAGTACTTTCCTAATCAGTCACCACAAACTAACAATAAAGAGGTGCATGACCATCTTCCTCTCCTAGAATATTATCAGAAGAGACTACCAAAGAGAGAAGGGATGAAATTGATTTAGTTTTTCAAAGTAATGAGCTGACTGATCATCAACTAGTGGATTCCATGGTAGAGGTGACATCTTCCTATTCTTAGCCTCATGAAGGAAGTTGAAACCATTGTAGGAATGAGTTCATTTTCCCTAAAGAAGTGTATGCCTTTGGCACAATAGAAGACCATCAGGAGAATGACATGAAAGATGCAAAGGGAGATAATGAAGTATATGAACAGGTGTTCTTGTTTGGACCTGAATGGATGTATGGCTAGCTAGTGCATGTAACCAAAGAAACATGTGGTCTTGCCATGTTATTACTACTAATACAAGTAGGGATCCTACTTAGAGATCAAAATTGGTTGTGGAGGAAGGGATCCTACTTTAGTCAATCAGTAAGTGGATTCACTTGAATATCTTTTTCTGTTGGTTTTATTTGGTGAGATTTTATCTCACTTGTGTAAATATGTTAGGTGTGTGTTTAGTGTAGTTATCTTTCCTTGCTTTCCTTCTTTCTGTGTGTTTGCATTTCTTTTGTGTTGGCTGCCCTATTTTCCCACCACTCAAATTCATAGCATCTCCCTATGATATTTAGGACTCTACAACCTAATGGACTAGGCACTAATCTTTGCTATTTGGTATTTTCTATAATAAAGGAAGTAGGTAGTTTGTTGCTGTGTTTTTGCTAAGCTTTTTTAAAACTAGAGATTGCTAGGTTCCTAATTAGGCACTAACATGCCTAGTTCCCTAGTTAGAGCCATCTATTTCCATGATTCTAGTCTCCTATATTTTTTTAAAACTTCTAGGGTTTGAGTCTACACAAGTGTTATAGTCTCGAGTCTGAGCCTATATTGCCTATAAGATGGCCTTTCTTCTCATCATTCCTTTGAGTTAACCTAATGCAGATAACATATGGGCAATGCATTAGTCCAAAGCTAGGTGATTAGGGTTTGGAGGGCTTATTCTACATTATCCTAATAAGAAGAAGGTCTCGATATTTTACTAATTAATATTTTCTTGTTCCTGATAATATTGAAGGCAAAGAACCATGTTGAGAAGTAGTTCTTCATGAAAGCATTCCTATAGATTTATGAGAAATCGTTAATTCTATGATCAAGTGTTCCATTAAAGGCATTGATGTAGGTATGATGAAGAAATTATAAGCCTATATAAAGCAAATACAATAGAGAAACATTGAAGATTGAGACTAAAGATTGATATATAGATTGTAAAAACAAGTCAAAGGAAAGATCAGTTAGATTCAATATAGAATGGACATTCAAAATGCAGAAATGGTGAAGGAAACAAGTCAAAGGTGATACAAATCCTTTTGAAAATAAAATTAATGGTTAATATTTCTTCTGTATGTATACATGACAAAGTTGAAAAGTCAATTGAATGAAAGAATGCATGCTATTGGCTAGTTGAAATTTAGATGCTTACCTATCATATTGGGCCCCGTTCAAAATATTAAATGAAAGTTAGATGCCTTTAGCTGTCAGATCAAGGAAGATCTATGGAGGTTGTAATGTTGCTATATAAAGATGCTCATTTGTTAATTTATGTGACAAAGTGATGTGAAGGCACCTGTCCGGTGGGCCATTACATTTCATGAAGCATAGTCAGAATCTAGTCACTAAGTGCTACAAAGGAAGGAAAGTCAATGTCAGATTCTCCAAGCAATAGAATGGTGCCAACTATTGGTCGTGGTGTGCCTAGTTGGAAAGAGGGAACCATATGCTACAAAAAAAAGAGACTTAACATCATTTTGTTACCACCGTTAGATTAGAAAGAGATCCATGGATGTTGCTATCTTGCTATGTGAAGTTGCTCAATTGTTATTCTATGGACAAAGTGACAAGAAGACATGTCTATATGGAGGGACTCGTGAAAGAATTTGTAAAGGAAGTCATAACATTTTAATCTCAACCATTGATTTGAGATGAAAAATGGGATTTCAAAAATGCAGTGACTATTGGAATATGAAATACATGGGTTTGGCACGAAATAGTAGAAGATGAAGAATAAACCATTTTTTAACAATTTTTTTTGAGATCACATGAAGAAGAACTAACGTAGGAGCATCTTGGGTTTGCTCGGTGAGTACTTTGGAGTTCATGGGAGGAGGCTCAGTAGCTACTTTGAAGGGTGCTTGGACTAATACTCGATCAAAGGAGTGGTGCTCAACATGGTTTGAGATCTCGATATGGTCTGTGGAACTCAACATGGTCTTGGAGCTCGGCATGGTCGGTGGTGCTTAGTTTTCACTAAAAGCTTGGTGATGCTTAGGAATTTATTGGTGCTCAACTTGGATTTATGGACACTCAATTTGGTCTTGGTCCCTATGGGGGCCAAGTTTTCCATGAGTTGACTTTTGGCATTTAATTTATGTATGGGTATTTAATTTAGTTTTGTTGTTGACTTGTGGCTCAACCTATATTTAATGTGAGGGGTTTATTTAATTTTTAATTTCTAGGCCAACTTGTGGCTTAGTTGGGTATAAGTAAGGGGGTCTTGTGGAGTCATTATTCATTTCATTCATTTGGAGGAGTGAGTGTGGACAATAGTTGGAGAGTGAGTTTTTGTTGAGTCTATTGATAGAGCACCAAATGTGAGGTAGTTTATAATAGGATTTTAATTATCACCTAGCTTGGAGAAGAGCATGGAAGATGGAGTAGTTGAGTGAGATAAGATTTCCAACGTGTATGGATAGAGCATTGAATGTGAGGTAGTTTACACTTGGATCTTAGATAAAGTTTGAGAAGAGCTAGTAACTGAGGCTTGGAAAATAAGGAGATTTCTTGGTGGGTTTGTGAGCACAAGTTGAGATCTTTCTTGGAGGTTTCTACCAGAGTATAGGTCTAGACTAGCTAGAGTTGGGATTGGATCTTGAGGGATCATGCATAATTACTATTGTAATTGCTTATGTATTTGGCCGTAACCTGGAACTAGACATGTTGGATATAAATATTATGATTATATTATGAGAACTAGCATTATTTTGGATCTAAATATTTGTGTTATTATTTATTCTTCCACTACCTAGTTATTTGTTGGGTGCTAGGACATCTCCTTTAGGGATTCTCCTACCTTGTACTATATCAAGTGGTATTAGAGTGAAGCCTTTCCTGAGCATGTAGACAGATCATGAAAGTTGTGGCAGTTTACACTAGGACTTGGGCTGAGGGATGTCGATCTAAGTTGATCTTGATTTGGTGGTGGTTTATTCTTTCTAGAGTCCTTGATCTCTTGGTTGCAAGGTGGAAAATCATGGTTCTAACTTGTGAATTATAGAGGGCTTACAAATGGATCAATGGATACAAAGATGGAAAGTTGATCTTGTTAAGGCATGATTATAGAGAGTTTGTGGATTGTAGATCTGTGTTCTTAGACTTGTGATTTGTTCCTAGTTGTTTGTGTGAGGTGGTAGGTTGTGATTTGACTTGTAGAAAATATGGGTTTGTCACAAGAAGCATGGGAAAGATTTGTTGTAGAGGGTTTAAAAAGATCTTGGGAGATGGATCCAAGAGGATTGCACATCTCCATGATGTGGTGGAGAGGAGGTTTTTTGAGATGCCTACTCGACTTGAAGCTAGTTTGGTTGATTGAGCTAAGGAGGTGTCTGCTCATTTGGAAGCTAGTTTGGCTGATTAAGTTAAGGATGGGATGAGGAAGGCATTTCATAGATGTTTGTGGAGTTGGAGTCTACTAATCTAGAAGAGAGTTGTCTAGCTAGTTAGAAGACTTGTTCAAGAGAAAAAGATGGTATAGCAATATCAAGGTGGAAGAGGCTAGTTTTGTCGATTAGTTTGTGGAGTCTAATACAAAACCTAGAGAGTAACTGGAGGCTATTGCTGAGTATATTCCTAACCTTGTTGATGCTAGGATGGAGATCTATTTTCATGATGAATTGGTTGAGTCTAGCATGGATATTGTAGAGCACTCAGTCATGGTTGGTGGTGACTTTTATGTTGCAGAGCATCTTGTTGTGAGCAATAAGACCATTGGTGTTGTAGCTTGGAATATATTCATGGAGATCTACATATTCCTACTAATAAGGAGTCTTTTACTACTAGTGTGGATTCACTAGTTGCTAATGTGGATGAGGGTTTTTTGATGAAGCATTATGTTTAGTTTGTTCCTGGGAGTGAGCAAGCTGACTGGGTGGTTGAGATTCTAGTGTTTGATAGAAGGATGCAAATGTGGATGAGGTGCAAATTGGTTTTTTGGTCCTTGTTGGTGTGGAAGCCTTTAGTGAAGATGAAG
Source organism: Cupressus sempervirens (assembly GCA_028749045.1). Classification (NCBI taxonomy): domain Eukaryota; kingdom Viridiplantae; phylum Streptophyta; class Pinopsida; order Cupressales; family Cupressaceae; genus Cupressus; species Cupressus sempervirens. The sequence goes on from CM053785.1 coordinate 1,049,159,900, forward strand.
ATGGTTGTCAATCTTTCTTTGGGCATCAAAGTGTGGGACACACATTTCTATTTATCTAGGGAGTCTGATGTAGGAGCATCTTGGGTTTTCTCAGTGACTACTTTGGAGTTCATGGGAGGAGGCTTAATAGTTTCTTTAGAGGATGCTTGGATTGGTACTCAGTCAAAGAAGGAGTGGTGCTTGATATGGTATGGGAGCTCATCATGGTTTGTGGAACTCAACATGGTCTTGGAGCTCAGCATGGTCAGTGGTGCTTGTTTTACACTGTGAGCTCAGTGATGCTTAGGAATTTATTCATGTTCAGCTTGGTTTTATTGACACTTAGTTTGGTCTTGGTCCTTATGGGTGCCAAGTTTTCTATGAGCTAACTTTTGGCATTTAATTTCTATATGGGTATTTAATTTAGTGTTGTAGCTGACTTATGGCTCAACCCATATTTAATGTGAGGAGTTTATTTATTTTTAATTGCTAGGCTGACTTGTGTCTTAGTTGGGTATTCGTAGGGGGGTCTTGTGGAGTCATTATTCATTTCATTCATTTGGAGGAGTGAGTGTCAGGAGTACCTAGAGAGTGAGTTTTTCCTAAGTCTATGGACAAAGTGCTAGATGTAAGGTAGTTTATAGTAGGATTTTAATTATCATCTAGCTTGGAGAAGAGCATGGAAGATAGAGTAGCTGAGTGAGAGAAGATTTCTAGAGTGTGTGGAAAGAGCATCGAATGTGAGGGAGTTTACACTTGGATCTTGGATAAAATTTGAGAAGAGCTAGTAGTTGAGGTTTGGAAAACAAGGAGATTTCTTGGTGGGCTTGCAAGCACAAGTTGAGATCTTCCTTGGAGGTTTCTACTAGAGTGTAGATCTAGACTAGCTAGAGTTGGGATTAGATCTTGAGGGATCATGCATAATTACTATTGTAATTGCTTATGTATTTGGTGGTAACCTGGAAGGCCTTACAACTAGACATGTTGGATGTAAATCTTATGATTATAATATGAGAATAGGCATTATTTTAGATCTAAATATTTGTATTGTTATTTATTCTTCCACTGTGTGGTTATTTGTTGGGGGCTAGGACATCTCCTTTGAGGATTTTTCTACGTTGCACTGCATCAAGAATAGTCATTAGGCATTTTCAAGAATATCATGGATTCAATATTTTATTCGTTTCTAGTCATATGACTATTGTTTTACCAGAATTAAGAAATGACAGTTAACTATAAATGGAACCTCATTTGATAATGAAAGGGTCAACAATTCTATCTAACTTTTCCCTCTACATTTCCAAATGTTGAGTGAGAATCAAAGAGTTAAATGGAATGAAGGATTTGCATGATGTTTGCAACTAGGTAATGTGATGTTTTGATTCCATTTAGGACTAGCATGCTTTGGTTTCTTTCATTGTCTCTTTCAGTCAAGCTAACTTTGCATTTTTAGAATAGTTTCTATGGGATAGTAGGATATATGTATTTGAAGCTAGTGATTTCTTACTAGATTCCATTTTAGTGGAGAGTTATCAATTAAGGTGGATTCCATTTCATCTTTCATATGCATCTCTGCTTTATCTCTAGATTGCATTTGAGTAGAATTAATCTGCACTTAGAAGTAGGTGCAGATGTTAGAAGAATTCTAAGGTAGCTTATGATATCCATTCCACTAGGTGTTATAAGTTGCCCAAATCTATTTCTATCTGGGGTGTGTGCAATTATGAACATCCTAGTTGATCCTCTTTTGCTCTCAAGTTAAGAGCACACCCCATATTCTAATGATATATTAAAAACACAATTCATTGCATATATTGCATATAAGGGAGTTGTACCTTACAATTCAGAGGAAAGTGATATAACACATACATTAACCCATTTTTTGGTAACATCTTTTTGTTTCTTGACATTTTGGGTATCTAGAGTCAAGGTAAAGCCAAGTTAGCAAGAGGGACAAATTGTTAACTAACACAGTTGTAGATCTAATGGAAAAGAGAAATGCCTTAATTTAAGAGGTTAGAAATATAAGATAGAACAAGACGTTGAATTAGTATTACTACGTGAGGTGATAGAATAGAAAAAGAAAGTTGAGGAAGAAAAAGTCATGATTGAAGATGACAAAAGAACACTGAATAACAGGCTAGAAGAGAAGACATCAGATGTGTAAAAGCTTGCTAACATGCAACTAGGTACAATGAATCGATTGATAATTGCAAACTGTAAGAATTTTCCTTAGGGCAGAATTCACCCAAGACCAAGGAACTTAAACACAAGAACAACAATAGACCAAAGAGAGAGTATGATCAGAATGACAATATATTCATTCAATATGCTATATCAAAGTACACTAGGAGTGCTTGCATATAAGTGCCTTTGGAGAGCTTCTAGAATGCATAGACGTCAACAACATGATAAGTCATACAACAAGGCACATGTCCACTAGATATAGGTTATCCTCCATTAAGCATGGAAGTAAGTGTGATGATGAGAGGATAAGCCTATAATGGTGTAGCATGTAAATCAATGTTGTAGACAACATGTGCTAAATTAGGAGTGTGAATAACTATGTTGTCTACATGAAAACTTAGTGAATGATGCAAACTCCAGTGTTGTAAACACCATTTGCTGAAATAGGGTTGCATACTTCTATGTTGTCAACATGATAGCTCATGAGAGTACAAAAACTCCTTAGTGTCTCACCTAAATAAATAATAAAATAATGCAAAATAAGAAAATAATGCATTAACCTAAGTAAACTTAAGTAAAGTATAAATATTAAATACTTATTTACACCAACACCCCCCTTTAAGTGCAACTTAGGGGAATTCCCTTAAGCTTATGAAAACTAGGATGAAGTGTTTGATGGGTCCCAACTACTAGGCCATGTTAGGTACCCATGTACATAATGAAATGCAATCTCTCATCAAGTGGAGGAAGAGGGAAAACCTCATGGGAAAAACCCTCCCCCAAAAAGAGAGATGAAAAGTAAATATGATGTATGGATGGATGGAGTAATCAAGACACCCCCATTATGACATACATCAAGTATATACATAAGAGAAAAATGAGAAGAGGAAGAGAGATAGGACAGGCTTCCCCCCCCCAAAGAAGAATGCTGACCAGTGACTAGTCTGATAAAGAAGCTGATCTGAGACTATAGAATGGTGTTCCTCCCCTTAGGAAGAAACAATACCAAAGGTACAAATGAGACACTTTTGCTATGTGTGGAAAGAATCCCATAGGTAAGTGATGTTTCTAAAACCTACTCAACTAGCTGAAGAACCTGTCTCAAAGAATTGTTCATCTCCTTAGCTGATGAAGAACCCCTCTGCAACTATTGATCATAAGTATTCACAATCACTTCAACCTATAACGATTGATCATGTAGAGAATGAACAAGAGGAACAGATGGAGCCCTTGTGACAACTGAAGAAGGTGTTGCTGCATCAAGAAGAAGAGGCATATCATCAATACTATCCCCCAAATCTGTCACTGAAGGTGGACCTAGAAGAGTATATGTACCCTCCTATGTTGGACCTATCACTGTGGTGATATATGCATGTGGACTGGACTGATGTAGTGACCTCTCACTAAAAATGTCGATAGAATCCCATGTATTTGAATCTGTTGAAGCACTATCACTAGTGTCACTATCAGTTTCTACATGATATGATGTGTGGAGAGGATTAGAGGACAAGCTTGGTGTACTTTCCTCAAAGTTTACATCCTTCTCCACAAAAACTTGATGTGTCTCTAGATCCAATAATTTGTATGCCTTCACACTATATTCATAACCAATGAAAGTACAAGGTTGAGATGATTGTGCCTTGCATCCTCTGGAAGATATCTTTTCCCATGTAGGATAATCAAAGACTTTGAAGTGTGTCACAATAGGTTTTCTACCACACCATGCCTCAAAAGGAGTCTTTCCATCTAAAGCTAGATGAGGAGATCGATTAATAATGTGAGTAGCACTACTAATTGCTTTGACTTCTAATGATGGATCTAGAGACTTGGCTTGTATCATGCAACTTGCCATAGACTTAAGAGTTTAGATCCTCAATACTGCAACATCTATCTTATGTGGACTGAATGCTGGTGGAATCTAAAGATAAATTCCCTCAAGTCTACAAAATTCTTTTAGTCTTTTGTTCACATACATGCTTCCATTGTCCATTCTTAGAAATTTGATGGCTTTTCTCAATTTTTGTTTAACATGAGTCTTGAAGGATAGAAACTTGTCCAACACTTCATTCCTATGATAAAGAAAATAGACCCAAGTGTATCTTGAAAAGTTATCAATGAAAGTCAGTATGTAGCGACCCTAGCTGACTACAAAAGATCCTGCACAACTGGTGCTCTTGAAGACTTCCCTTTCTATAACTTCCCCTCTAGATGCATATCTAGTGAATCTATTGAACACTCTCCATGGGAAAAGTTGATTTGAGGTAGACCTTTGACCATTCTATTTGTCCAAAGCTGCTAAAGATAGTAGAAGGCAAGATGACCAAATTGCTCATGCCATAATTGCATTGTTGAATTTGATTGAGATAACAAGGCCTTTTAAGGAGACTAGGGCACAAAGTGTGAGAAGGAATACAACCTTTTGTCATGATTCACTTTCCCCACTACAATCAATGAGTCATGTTTAAGACTATGCATCTGTACTGAGTCTGGAAGGAACTCAACTTATGTCCATCTCTGAGGTGAGTGATTTGGTAGATTGATAGGAGATTTGAACTTAGGTTTGGAACATAGAGAATATCTTGAAACTCTTCATTTTCCATTTCCACATTTCCTTTCCCTTCAACTTTCATTTTGGTATCATCTCCCATGAAGATGTGTGGTACCGTTGACTACTTCATTGAAGAAAAATCCTCCTTTGAAGGGCCCATGTGATACGAGGCACCTGAGTCAAGGATCCATTCCTTTGAAGAATTTGAATTTGCCATGAGTGCTTTCCCTTTGCCCTTTGAATCTAAAGAAGACCCTTTCTCCTTGTAAGCATTAGACAATGGAACATTATGTTTCTTCATGATGTTGGTCAACTCATCAATCTTCTTAAGATAACAATCATGTTCTTCATGACCCATTTTCTTGCAATAAGCACACTTTTTCTTCTCCTTATTGTTGTCCCCCTTCTTGTTGGAATTTGAGGAAGACTTGCCTTGTTGATTGGATTGTGGTGTTGTCTTCTCTACATCCTTTGATTTGTTCTTCTTCCACTTCTTATTCTTACCCTTTCCTTTATTTAAAGATTGTCAACCTGAATTTTGAAAACCCTCATTATTGGCTACCAAAGCTTTAGACTTATGTGAATTGAGAATCCCCATTGATTTCAACTTTTTTTTTTTTTGTATCCAATAGATCAGCATATTTATCAAATGAGACTTTTTTATAGGCAGACCCTAATGTAGTCTTTGAGGTGTTAAAAGAGGAAATAAATGTTGGAAATGATTCAAAAAGATCATGAATGAAGAGAAATGGAATTGGTAAAGAACATTTCAATCATTGTTTTGTCATTGATGTCAAACTTGCTACTTGCAGGAATGACAATTGCTTAAGTGATCCAAATACTATCAATTGGTTGATTGACAGGGAGGTGGCAATCAATAAGATGTAACTAGAGTACCTAGAGAAAGGTTGAAGTTATGATATTGTGATGAAGTATAAGGATAAGCTAAGCCATTGATGAAATAGTGCATTGATGACATACTCTAAGATACAAAGGGTGGACACATTGAGACACATGATGTAAGGGTTAACTAAGTTCTAGTTAGTGCTGAATAGATTCTCAGTTGAAGCCGAGCAAGTTCAACTTTAGTGTGTGCCAAGTGATCTTTAGGTACCGAACAACCTTTAGGTGCCAAGCAAGATACAGGTTCCGAGCAAGATATAGGTGCCGAGCAAGATACAGGTGTCGAGCAAGATACAGGTGCCGAGCAAGGTATAGGTGCCAAGCAAGATATAGGTGCCGAGCAAGATACAGGTGTCGAGCAACAGTAAATAATATTAAGAAGCTGAGTAACACAAAAGGTGCCAAGCATCAGTAAACCAATGATGCTGAGTTGCTGCATTATTTTGAAAAGTCAAAGATTCGCCAGATTTGAGCCGACATGGTAGTTATCTAGAATTTTGTGAACCAGATAGAAGATAAGAATGATGAGCTAGTGACATAGAACACTATGTAAAACATTTTTGGAAAATGCTAATGGATTTATCATGAAGTTTCTAGATAGAAACAAGATATGGGACAGATACATTGTATCTTACCTAATCCATTGAAACCCTAAAGTTGGAGAGGGATATTTGAGTGGGAAATCAAGAACAAAACTTCTATATAAGGAGTTACAGGTCAGAGATCAAGTGTGCGTACATGAAAGGGAGTTGGTCATAAGTGTAATCATGCGAAAAAGTCAAGAGGAGTAAGAACAGAGCATCAAGACTCTGAATTGATCGAGTGACCAGAGAGAGCATTGGCATAACGAGTGGAAGAACTCAAGGAGACAGATCTTGAAGGGTGAACAAGCTATCAGCACTGCAAGGGAGGAAAGCCAAGCAAAGAAAAGGACTGAATAGTGATATGAAATCTACAAGGTTGAAGTTACAATCTGTATCAGGTTAAAACCCTTCTAATACTTTCTTACCATTGTATTAGATATTGAAACCCTATATTGCTAGGTTAGCTTAATAGCTAGGTGGATAAGCCTCGGGAAAAGGATAAAGAGATCCCCAAGAGAAGGATAAAGAGATCCTTAAGAGAAGGATAAAGATATCCTTAGGAGGAGGATAAGAGATCCTTAGTGAGGGATGAAAGATTCTTTTGAGCAGGTGACTAAAAATCCCATGGACTTGGGTGAGCCTAACAGCTCTATGTAAATCCTTTAACAGGTTGACATTCCAAGTTAAATGTTCTTAAATCCTTTAACAAGGTCACATTTAACAATGTTCTGTAGCCTTTAATAGGGCAAACCATCAGAAGTGGTTGAAATCAATAGCGTAGTTATTTTGTGGGTATCATCCCCACTCCAGTTTTACCTTCTTATTCCTAGAGGGTTTCTGGGTTATCAAATCCTTAGTATTATGGTGTGATGCATGTTTACTTTTCATGGTTGTTTAATGTTTAATTACATGCATGGTAATTTCAGTTATGTGCCATTAAGGATTTGTAGAAAAAGTTATATTGGACATCATTGGACATTGGATAATTGATTCACCCCCCCCACCCCAGTTATTCTAAAGAATTCTAACAATAAATGTGGAATACTCTGGTGGCAACTTATATATATGAGATAGATTAATCTATCATCTTAATAGGACTCCCACAATCAGTAATCTTTTGTCCTTAGTTCATTCACCTTAATGATGAACTCCTGTATAGAATCAAATGACTTAAGATTTAAGGATACAAGCTCATCTTCAATTTTGAAAACATCATCTTTAGAGACTTTACCATATAGGTTTTTGAGGGTATCCCAAGCTTCCTTAGATATAGAACACTTCTTAATTTGATACATGATCTTATCATCAACTCCCAAACATATATCACCTAGGGCTTTCCTATCCATTACTACCCAAGCTGAAATATCACTTGCTAGTTTAGGAAGGGTACCATCTACATATTGAGAAACTCCATTGTGCATTAAATGATACCACATTTTGATGGACCATGTAGCATATTTATGAAGAGTTAATTTTGGAAACTTAAAATTTCCCATGATGCAAAAAATGAAAGAAAATTGTAGAAAAGAAGGAACACAACACCAAGAACACCCCTCTTTTCACTAAATCAAGAAACCTCCCAAAATAGATGCTTTTGGTACTTCATAAGTAGTGCGATTACAATGGCCACTTGCCAATTTTGGCTTTTGTGGACTTCTAATTTTTCTTGTGACAACCTCTTAATGGATTACAAATTTGGAACTTTACAATGTAGAACAATTCTGAAGTAATACAAAGCAAACAAAGGCCCTATTTCTAAAAGTGACACTTTTTTTCACACAACACTATAATTTGATTATAGATATAGAAAGTAGACAAAAAATAATACATTTTCAAAAAAAAATGGAACCTATTTTCGAGTCCATATGTGCTTGTATGGAGCGTTTGAAGTTGTAGAATGCAAGATTGAATAGGTACAATTGCCAAAAGACATAATTTCTAACAAATTTATGCACCAAAACTAGAAAAGAGCTGTGCCACTGAAAAGTTTAGGAAATTTTATCCAATTTCAAAAAAATTACACCTAATTTAGAGTTTGGATGTGTTGGAGTTTGAAAATGTTACCTATTTCCAATTACCCTGATGAGAACAAGATGCATCTAGGGGCAGCTAACTCCCATTATCAACACATCCATTCAGACACCAGGCCAACTATAAGGCTATACTCCTTCTTCTACTTCAGGCTCTGCAAAACCTAGGCGGGTAGACCTGTAGATTCTTTATATGGTACTAGTTATCAAAGCATACACTGAATCTAATATGAAGCAGATAAAAACCCCTAAATCTTCTATACTCAACCAGGAATCATAAGCATGAAAAAGCTAAGAACATAACTCATGAAACTGGCAAGCTAAGTGCGGGTTAACATTGAATAGCTTTCAACATAAAAGGGAAAATTGATTTAATATGTTGATAACAGCAAGACCCAAGTATGAACAACAGAACTTAATGATCCTATCTCTGACCAGTGCCTTATTTATTGGGCAATTAAATGAATCATAACCATACATCTCCTGGAAACCTCAGACGTATCTCTACATCAAGATCCTTGATCTATCTTTCACCTTGTGAATAGACATCTGCTACAGAATGAATCTCATACTCAGAACATCCTATCATGAAATCTGTAAACCCTGTGACAAATATCAAGCAATTACATGGTTCTTTGTTCCATAAGCAAGACATTTTAACCTCATACATTTCAAAACGAAATGCAACCTAATTCATGCTCTTTGATCACAAATTAGAAGAATTAACAAAGCCATAATCAGGAGACAAGATTCAGACTAAACTTCAAACCTTTGCTGCTCTTTATTTGCTTTCCTTGAAACCAAATACATGAAATGTACAGGAAACAACTCATAAATCACCTAACAGACCAGAACTATCTGCATAAAACATGAATGCTGCTCAATACAAAAGAGAAATGCTGGGTGTGTGGCTTTCACAGCCTGAGCAGAGCTCAAAGAACTGGAAAAAGAAAACCAACCAACAACCTTTTTTCAGGGAAGAAGACAGAATATGTATGGAGAAGGCAATTCCCGGATTTGATTTGCAATTGACACTTGTCTATCTGAAAAACCTTCTTAACAGGTTAAAACAACTCTTTAATCTTTCCCCTCAACTGGTGAATCAAATCTTTTCATTTTACCTCTCAAGAGCCTCAAATATCTCAGCAACCTAATGATGAAATAATGTAACTGATTTTGATAAAAAAAAAAAGAACTCAATGTAAAAAGTGAAAATCAGTTCACAGTGACCTCCAAAATGCAAGAAAATTGCTGAGAGTTGATTTTTCTCCATATTCAGATCCCGAAAAGCTTTTAAAATTGCCCTCTAACCAATTTTGATGCTCTAGAATCAAGTTTGCTCATTCTGTCGCTAATGGCCCAAGAAACACAAATTGACCTATAACTCGAATTGGTGAGCACCTGTACAAGAAACAACCTCAAATTCGGAAAATTCAGATCTTCCCGGTTCCGATGGTATATTGGAGTGCCCAATTTGGTTAAAAATTGCCCCAGATATTGCCTTTTGAAAATCTCAGTCTTGTTCATGACTTCCATGTAGTTTTGCAAAAATTTCAACTTTTATATAGTTTCAAACTATATGATAAGTGAAAATTTATTTAAAAAAAACTACCCCACATGATCTTTTAGAAAAAAAATTTAATTTTTTTTTTTTTTAACCTTTGAAAATTCCACCATATGTTTCACTCGGGTCAAACTTGGTTTGACCATATCGCCATGTGTCACGTGCTGATTCGCTGGTTTGACTCTTGTCGGATTCTTGAGTTTTCCGGCAACCTTGCTATATCGCTAGCCGGATTTTTGAGATTTTCTGGCAAGCGACATAGCGACCTGCCGGATTTTTGACTTTTTCGGTCGGATTTGCTGACGTCATCCTTTTGTCTGCACGTTTTTCTTCAAAATTTTACTTGTCTCCAACCAACCACAGACCCACCTGCACTAGCTTTGGCTTTACAAAAGCCTTTGTCTTGCTGACACTAAGCATTGGACTGCAAATGTATTTAAACATTATTTTAACTCCCCACAGCTCCAATGTGGGACAAATGAAACTTAATGAATATTAGATCAACACACCTGTAGATGCTCTTCTTGTGCTATGGCTTTGCATATCTGCTGTGTAGAGCATTTCATTGCCCATTGTGAATGTTTATTTCAAAACCTGGGTGTTAACTTGCTGTCCCATATGAAGTTCTTCACCTGCAAAACGTGGATCTCCCTTCTTTGGTCATTTTTGCCATGAATCTGCAGACTCCCCATAGTGCTGGTCGTTTTAAAGCTCATGGGCATTTATAATGGAGTTTCCCCCTTCTAAAAACGTGAGACTCTTGCTGGGAGAAACCGTGAGCTTTAAAAACATGGATTAATGCTTCCCTTTATGTATGGATCATCCTCTTTTCATTGCCTGTTGCAAAAACGTGAATCATTCACCCTTAATGATGCAACCATTTTAGAAAGTGGGCAGCCACTTCTTTCTTTTGGCTCGTGGGTGTTCAGTTGATGAATGTTGCCCATAAAAAACACACATCCATAAATCTCCCACATTGTATTATTATTTTTTATTTGAACACCAATGTCATCCTTTTATTACCACATATTTCTTAAAACATTCCAATCATCCAGTATCTCAAATGTTTTTTTTTTTTAAAACACACTCTTGATCAAGACAAACAATCCTTTGCACATAGTCGACTCCACTATGAAATCTCTGTTGGGAGGCCCACCAGGTGGCCGTAAAAACTGATCCAATCAAGTAATCAGGCTATGAAAATTGGCATGAGTGTTCAAACCTAAACACTCTACCATACTGTAAATTTTCAGCCAATAACAAATTCCCAGTCAAGAGATTTTAATTGCCGAACATTGATACTTCAATTACCCTGCAGGCAAATAGTGTTAAAACAATGTAAACTGGGCTCGAGTTTGGCGTTATAAAACTGGGCTATTGATCGCTTGGGCTTCTGAAAACCTGGATATAGGTTCTTTGCCATGAGGAGAATATAATTCTATGGTTTAGGCTCATGATGAATCACAGGGCACGTTTGGCGAATTTCCGAAAATAGGCACTTGGAAATTTTAACTGGAAAATGTGTCAAAAAGGAATTTTTGGCAAATGTACGGACATAAGAAAGTATGCAAATGGATTTTTCATGACTTGGGAACTGGCATACTTCAAGGATTTTTAGGAGACAACACAATGATATAATCCATTTAGGCTCACCAATCACAGGATCAAAGTTATAACGTGCCGAACAGGGCTACGGATCAATCTGGATACCTTAGCCATAACAAAACAATGCAAACTGGGTTTTTGATCATGTTAGCAAACTGATCAAATGGATTCGACATGATCTAAAAATTGGAACATATGAAGTGTCTTACCCCTAGAACACAATGCAAAAATAATATTTTCATTTGGGTCAACTGGGTCAAAGATATGATTGGTCGAACAGGGCTTCCTAGAATTGTGATCAACTAGTTAAATGCACAAAATAGTAAATGACCAACTTTGCGGGGTGCAAAACCTAGTCAAACGGATTCGAAAAGACTTCAAAATTGAAACATAAGTTCTCTATTATGGACACTAAACATCCCCAAAGTGACTAGTCATGACACAGTCCTGGGTAAAAGATATTCAGATGCAAACTGGGCCTCTGATCGATATTTGACACTTGGTAGAATTGCAAATTTTGACACTAGCTCAAAATGGGACTTCACAGAATGATTCGGGATGGCAAAATAACATTGTGGATCATATGCATATGTCAAATGAAAGGTGTTAAGCCACACAAACACCATCTAGGCCTCAAGCTACCAACTGACCACATGCATAAAAGGCACTTTAGGACATGATTTTTCAAAATTTTCAAAATGTGACTAAAAATGAAGCATGCAATTTTCAGTCCCAACAGGATGATCGAGATTTGGCCTCCCAAAGTCAGACTGCAAAATAAAAAATCAATCTAGAGAGGGGCTATATTAGAAAAAAAATGAGGTTAAATTTGACTATCATACAACTGTCATAGTAGTTCTAATTTTTCCTAAAATAACAAATAGATGGTTGTCAAAGTTAGGCACATAAAATGATGATGTCGGTGATCTTTAAGCTAGTGATGACATCAGCATGATATCATGATAACATCACTTGTACGAACCACATGGACTATGCAAAAAAGTTTGACATGGAAGGCCTACGTATACTATATCAAATTTGATTGGGTGCTAACTCAGTGTACAACTTGCTAAGGTGGATTAACAAGTAGGCAGATGACATGTATATCCACATAGATGCTAACTAGATGCCAGTGTACTATTGATTGGGTGACTATCGTACACGTGTTGAGGTCTACGTTTTCCATATAATAGTGTGGAAGTCCCTATAGGATTGCTGCATGTCTTGTTTGTTGAGTGCTACATGGCATGACGTGGATGTAGATCGGCGTGTCAGGGTTATGGGCAAGCCACATGTTGTAGGTTTTGTAGAGGGTTCACTATCTAAATGTAAGTGTTTTGCTAGTACTGCATAGGAAAATTAATTGGTGTCACGTGACATGGTTGTGTTACTATTCATGCTGAGATATGCATGGATGTAAAACTGAGTGGGTGTTGGGTTTTATTTGTGCGAGCATCGAGTATTAGATTGCATAGGTCAGATTTTTTAATTTGACATGGGATATTAGTCCCACACGCATTGTGTTGGGGACCTTTGCAGTGGTTAAAAGGAAGCCCACATAGCTGTATAATAAAAGTGCTACTATCGGTGAGTTGCGGTTGGGCCAATGCAATTGCTATCTGCCAGATTTAAGAACTAGCCAAGTTTTTTGAGGTGCTCAGCTAGAATATGCAGAGGTGCCCGCTAATTAAAACTCTATAGTATCTATATTAATGGTACAAAAATTGATCTAATGCCTACCAATTAAAATATTTTGACCAAATTTGTAGGGCCGAGATCTAACAGCCTAGTTCTGCAAAAAAAATTCTTTGACAGCCCAACTGGGCAAAATTTTTCAAAAATAAAATTAAAAATCAAATCTGAAATAAATGCACAGATTAATTGAAATGACCATACCCAATTGCAAATTGGTGCCTTCGGGTGTTGGTTTGGAAAAACTTTTGCCTCATGATCAACTTTAGCCTAACATAGGCAAATTTATAGTCGATCTTCATCAAATCAACATTCTGGATGCAAAGGCAAGGTCAGATTTGGCTCTAGATGCTCCCAATTTTTGTAGATACTCTAGATTTGGGTCGAGGTATTGAAGAAATTATGGTCTCAAATGGCTATGTGTAGAGAATGGAAAGGATATTGAGATCCCAACCCTAAAGTTACAAAATGATCAACTCAAGAATGAATTGAGAGTAGAGAAGGAATTTACTAAAAGTTTCAACAAACCTAGTGAAGTCATCAAATATTTTGAGAAATTGATGAGATCTCCAAGACCTAAAAATGATACTATTGGATTGGGTTACACTATTACTAAGGAAGGAAAAGCATCTAAAAGTGGTAAAAAAAGGAATAACCAAGGTAAGAACTACAAACCCACTTGTCACAATTGTGGAAAGCTAGGTCATACAACAAATGTTTGCAGGAGAAATAATGCAAATTAGAACCTTAAGCAAAAATTCAAGGGTTACTGTCATAAGTGCAACAAGAAAGGACATCTAGCACATGAATGTAGGACCAAGACCTTAAGCACTTAGAGATTTGAAGGATACTACCACAATTGTCAGAAGTATGGACATAAAGCATACAAATGAAAATCTAATGTGAAGTGGACATTAAACAAGCATAAAAAGGTACAACAAAATGGAAAATCCTATGATTGGGATTATAATATAAGGTAAGTTGTAACTATTGTCAAGAATATGGACATGTTCCCTAAGAATTTCATTAGAACAGATTTTAGAGGCAACTACAATAGATGGTTGAGTGAGATTACATGCTTTAGCTATCTCAAGACTGGTCATGTTAGCAAAAACTATCCAACTAGGTCACTAGCACTGAGTAATGGAAAAAATAAAGACAAAGAAAAGGTCCATGTAGAGAAGGTAAAAGTGCAAATGAACAAGACATGGAAGAAGAACAAAGATTGTAGCACATCAAGCTCAGATGAGGTCACTTCATCCAATGGATCAAGTGATCACATCACCCCCAACTAGACAATCAAAAGGTATGTATGGGATTTGATATTTCAAAAGTTATATTATACATCAGTTCCAAGAATCTAAGATCTGAGATAATATATGCATGAATTAAGATGCAATGTATTGGTTAGAACCTGGAACAAAATTTTAGTTTTGTTGTTTTCCATGTTTTTGTTGGGCATGGAAAGTTTCATAGTTATTATCAAGTGATAGAATTGTGATTAGTATTGGTCAAACTCACTATGTTAGCTAAGCATACTAGAGATCATGTATAAGTTGAGTGAGTGGGAAGTCTTATGTTAGCCAAGCTTACAGTTGTGTATGCACTGAACATTTATTGCCAAATATGAAGAATTACATAGTTGATTTTTGACTCATTTGTATTCATTAATGATTGAAGAGAGCATGAAGAGCATGGTAGTGAATTGGAAAAGGAGATTCTAATGTTTACATACTAGATTTGACTACTACTTGATAGAATTCATCAAATTGAAAGGAATTTAACTACTATCGAGTTACATTTTTTTGAATTTTTGTAAACCATAAGCAGTCAATAAGGTTGCCATCTCTTCTAAAAATTTTAGGAAAGAGGGAAAGTAGGTTTTTAATGTTTAGTTGATAAGTAATGATGTAAGACAACCACGTTTTTGAGCAATACCTGAGATAAGATATAAAGGAGACCTATATGGTATGTTATCAATGATACCATTAAAAGTTCTCATGATCCAAGATGTTAGGTGTGGCTATATGGGAAAGATAAGAGAAGTAGGTGACATGGAGATAAGAGATACCTATAAAAAATTGTGTGATAATGGAGTCTTGAGGGAAGAGTACAAAATTGTTGAACAAAAAGGGCTAAACCATGCCCTAGATTTTCCTCAGGTGTTCAAGTTCGAATGGATATGGATTGTTTTGAGCCGCATGAACATGATAACTACATTTGGTTAGAAAGTGGATTAGTTAATCTCACTAAGAGGATCATTAGCCGAGTATTAGGGTACCCTACCCTTGATTGACCTAAGAAGATGTGAAGTGATGTGAAGGAAGTGATTGAGAAGAATATAGGTGTAGTATGGAACAAGAGAGGAATGTCTATTGACACAATCTCAGATCCCTTAATTGCCTTTGTAATGAGAGTGATTTCTCACAAGTTCTTTTAGTCTAATTGATTGAACAATGTATCATGTATGGTTGTTTATTTGGGTTACAAGATAGTAAAGAGGGACCATTCCTATGACCTTGCCAAGCTGTAACTACAACAATTATCAAAAAACTTGGAGGCCATAAGGAAAGAAAAATTGCATCATGAAAATTTGGTTCTTTACTTGTTTTCATATTCTTTTATGTGAAAAAAACCTTCCTCACCTTTGGAACAATTTCTTGGAAGACCAGAAGGTCAATTGCACAACATATTTCAAAATTCATAAAGCAGCTAGGTAATAATTTTGATTTAGTAATGACAAGTTACTTTGAGGATTTTAAGAAATCCATGAAATAGAGGTTAAGGACCCTTGTATCACTTGTGGAGAAACATTATGATGATGTTTTCTTCCTAGTGGATGCAAACTATACATATGTGCAAGTAGCTATACCTAGGATCAGATGGTTGAAGCCCTTACCATATGAGATAAATGTAGATGATGCCTCTACAACTATTACAACTCTATTTGCAAAAGAAATTGACAAGAGTGCCACCTCATTTGGGAACTATGAGGAAGCCAAATAAAGGATAATAATAGATTTGAAGACAACTACTATGCTTAGGAAGAAGAACAAACTTGTGAAAAAGCTAAAAGAAAGATTTGGTGAAGGAGGTGAGGAAGAAGAAGAAGAAGAAGAAGATGAAGAGAAAGAAAAAGGCCAAGCCCCATTGGCATTAAATCAAGGTCAAGGAAAGGATCAAGAAGAAGATGCAAAAAGTGTCAAGGAAGAAGAAGTTGAGGAAGCACCAAAGGATACAAAGGCCAAGAGGAGAAAGGAAAAAGACCAAATAGTGAAGAAACTTGAGAAGCCTATGAAGAAGCCACATCATAAGCTTGTAGTACCTACTACTAGGTCTAGCACAAGGGTAACCGCTATTCAAGCAAAAGAAGTTGCAATGCCTAAAGGAAAGAGGACATCTAACACAATAGAGTTAAGTGATCCTGTTAAGAAAACATACAAGATATTGAAGAAGAAGTTAGTGCCTCAACCTAAATAAGATGAGGATAAAATATAGTTAGATGAGATGAGTCAATTTAAAGTGGTAAGTCATAATCCCTCCTCTGATTTAGACAATTTTTGTGATAATATCAAGTCAAATGCAGATTTATCTAGTTTCACACATATTGAATTTGATAAGGTAGGGAAAGTTGAACAAAATATAGTAGAGGAAGCCATATATGTCATGATGGATAAATTTAAATAACTCCTCTAGAAATTTCCAACTCACTACCCAAGAATCTATATGATTGAGTTGAGAAGAATCGACAATATAGGTTGCAAACTGAAAGACAACTTAGGGAATCAATTTTAGCCAAAGTTTTGCCAGAGTTAGACAAAAGGAAGATTGCTAAAGCAATGAAAGAGCATAAGACTACATTTTCCCCCAAATATAGAGCTTTCCATATCTTGAATAAGAATATTGAGGATGTGGTTAACAAAAACACAGCAATTTAGAAATTAATATATGGGTCAACCACTCTAGCAATCATAGAAAAAGGTGAAAAATCAATGCAAGATCCTAAGAAAGGTGAACAAGAGACAACCAAGACTATAAAAGAAGATCCAATCAAGGATGGTAATGTGGGAGGTACTAAGGAGACAACAACAAAAGAAGCCACAACTAAGGAACAATAAGAAGATAAATAGGATGTTCAAGTTGAACAAGTGTAGAATGTCAGTCCTTCACATCTAGACCAAGTGAGTCAATAGGACTCAGTAAAAATAAAGGATGTTCTTGATAATTCATCTCTAAACATCAATCCCTTGATTGGAGAAGATTTGAGAAAGATATTGAAGGATTCTATCATGGCAACATGATATACTAATCCTACAGTGGTAAGAATGAATGAGATTGAGAAGGTAGAACTTGCATTTGTAGGGGATAAGCCACAAGACACATACAATATTCCCCCTCAATCTACTAGGGTGAATGTGACAGATTCACACAATAAACAAGCTGATCAAAGTATAAACCAAGGACATTAGGATGCAACACACTAGTTACCATCTGTTATGTCTATTGTTGTATTTACATTGAAAGAAGTAGAAGCACAAAATATCACACCATAAGTACCAAGTCTCAATAGTTCAAGTTTACTAACTTTGGTAACAATTGAGAAAGATGGAATTGAAGTGAAACTAGGTTAGGAAGATATTCTTGTACCTACTCCATAAACACAAGGTGAAGCACAATAGGTAGAGAGTAAAAATGGTAAGCCTAAAGAGTTGAAGATGACTGCTACACCAGAGGAAAAAAATTATCATATAGGCTCTGGTTACCCTACTCCTAGTAGTTAGGCTCTTTAGAGGCCGAGCACAAATGTAATACCTTTGCAAATATCTAGGCCAAGTGCTAGTACATCAAGGAGCATATATGATACATCTTTTGGAGAAGTTATTTTAGATGAGGTGATTAAGTTTCCCAAGTTTGATATGGAAACAATCACAATTGAAGTGATGAGCATTCTATAGGAAGCTCTACAAAGAAAAAAGACACAAGAAATGATGAGAAGGGATTATAAGGAAAAGAAAGTATTGCATGAGATAAAAGACATATTTTATTATGCTTTTAGTCTCCTTGAGATGAATGAAGACAAGCCCATCATTGAACAACTTGTCACTATTGTGGACAAAATAAAGGATGAAGACCTAGACACAAATGTTAAACTTTTAGAATGGTCTAAAAGGAAATTTCATACAAAGGTACTTGAGAAGATATGTAGTGCTATTGCACTTAGATAGGTTGATCTAGCAACCAAAATGAAGGGTGTCAAGAAGGTGTTAGAGAATATTTTCCCTCTATACACCAAGTTATGTGATGTGAATCTTTTCACATAGGAAGTTCAAAGGGCTATTGACTAGCTACAAGGAGACTTAAAAACTCTAGGTACTACTCTTAAGTTATCTCCTCATCAAAGACAAGATCATTTTCAAAGATTACTGTCGACTCAAGGTACGCTTGCTAAGATGAAAGCACAAGATACAAACATTAGAGCTACTTTGATAAGTATTCAATCCATGTTGACCCCACACATGCAAGTGTTTCATAAGGAACTAGCCTATGTTGAGACATTGATGAAGAAAGATAACCAAATTTCTATTAGAAACAATAGTCCACCAAGATAACTAGGGGGGAGTGGGGGTGAATCAATTATCCAATAATTAAACCATTTATCCAACTTAAATAAATTTAACCATTCAACCAAAGTAAACAACAACCATAACAAGATGCACATAGACAATTACACTAGATATGTTAACTAGGGAAATCCTTGATCAAAGGGAAAGCCCTAGTGGGAATGATGCCCACAAGATGATGTACTAATATAAATATTCCTTGTTAGAGGATAGATCCTATTAGGATTCTATTACAACATTTAGTACATATGAGTCCCTATTAATAGACTTTGAACCCCTGTTAGGAGATTCCAACCTTGTTAGGAGTTGTAGAAGATAGAAGGACCCACTATCCAAATAGATTCTGGGGTAAGATTTCCAAACTCATTATCCAACAAATCTCTCAACTATTCCTCACTAAAATAATTGCATGAATTGTACTTTAACTTTCTTCCTCTATCTTGTCAACTAGACCAATCACTATTAGACCCTGTAGACTAGGTCACAAACCTTGGATCCAAGTATCCAACTTTGGATCACACAATAAAACATTGGCAATGAAGTTTTCTTCACTTTTTCTTAGCTCTTCTTATCTTTGCATTTTTCTCTTCAATTATTCATATTCATCCATACATACATCATACATGATAAAGGAAAATGTCCTTTCTTTTTAACAAATCCATAAAACAATTCCCTGAGTCGGCTGTTACACCTTCTTGATTAATTATTATAGGACCACATTAAGAACATGTTACACTTAGTGATAACATTAACCTTCTGCCTTGCAACTTGAATAAATTTTTATCCACATAACATTATGATGAGAAAACTTGACCATGTCATCTCTAGAATATCTTCTTCACATCTTTAACTTTGGCTTCTCAGAATAACAAATCTGCTAAGAGATATAACAAGTTTACCAGAACATGCCTCTATAAACTCTATCTTATAACAGTCTTCACCAAAACTTGTATAACTTCTTCTAGAATTAATATCTTATTCTTCTAAGGTTAGCTACATAAACTAGACACTTAGTAGTGTCTCCCTTTAACCTTGATACTAAAAATTCTTGACAATCGATTCGTACCAACTTGATCTTTCTGTTGTTTTTCTATCAGATACCACAGAAAACTATTATGTTGACATCAATGACAAACATAGTCATGAATGTAACATATCATCATGATAAATGATCTAATCATGTTTCTACAATAATCTCCCATAGGAATATAATTAGCACTCATACTTCCAACAATCTTCCCCTTTGGCATTGATGGCAACATAGATGAAAAACATCTAGTTCCAAGAATAACAACTACAAAAGGTTGTTAATCTTTCTTTTCAAATCCTCTTCATGAATCATTCTTCCATGCTGTACTTTTAAGGCTTTCCAAATTATTCTTCCATGCATAGTATTTTCACACTATTTTCCATGCTAAACTTCTCCCCCATTGACATCAATGTCAAACGTTTCAACAACCAACAATCTCTACAACAATTGTCTCTGACTAGCTCAAGTGTCCAAAGACATTGTTTAGAAACAACATCCAAAAAGATTTGTAGATGAATTTACCAATTATAGTTACTACCCCATATAGGAAGCATTAAAATTCAATCCAGACAAACAATGGTGCTCTGTTACACTAGACTAATGTAGTCTTACATCATCTACTCCAATGTAGGAAGGAGCAAAATTGTATCCTAAATTTCTCATCAACTCTCATATTTGCACTTTTCATAATAGTCTTAGTTCTCATATTATAACATCTATAAGAATTTATTTTCAATGAATAACCAAGAAACATACCTTCATCACTTCTGGCATCAAACTTACCAATATCATCATCTCTTTTGATATAACACTTACTGCCAAAAATTCTGAAATACTTAACTATAGGTGAGTGACCAAACCATAGTTCATAAGGGGTCTTGTTTGTGTCTTTCCTTACTTGCACTCTCTTCATAGTTTAGACTATTGTATTCACAACTTCTCTCCAAAACATCTTGGATACATCATTCTCAGCTAACATAGCTCTTGTTGCTTTTGTTATTGATATATTTCTTCTCTCTGCAATACCATTCTATTTAGGGGTTCACAAAGCCGATAACTATCTTTTGATTCCATTAGCTTCACAAAATATATTAAACTCATTCAAAGTAAATTCTCCTCCTCTATCTAATCTTAAACATTTAATCTTTATACTAGATTCATTCTCAACTCTATTCTTGAATATCTTGAACTTATCAAATGCCTCAGATTTTTCTTTAAGAAATGCAACCCACATCATTCTAGAAAAGTCATCAACTAAAATCATGAAATACCTTTCACCATGGAATCCTTTAGTATTTGTAGGACCACTAAGATCTATATGTACAATCTCTAATTTTGTTGTAGTAGTAAACTTCTTGTTGGGAAAAGAAGTTCTGTCATGCTTTGCCAAAACACACTCCTTGCAAATTGTGTTAGTAGGCGTTACAATCTTAGGAAAATATCTAACTGCAAACACACTACTACTCTTCACAATGTTGTCAAAGTTTATATGAAAAAATATCTTATGCTATAGCCAACTGTCATCTACCTTAGCAACCAAAAATGTCATTTCATTAGGATTCAACTAAAATACATTACATCTAGATTTGGTTCCTTTCCAATTACCTTTCCATCTTTGTTTCTAATCATGCATGTCTTCTCTATGAAATAAAACTAACAACCTTTGTCCACTAGTTGTCCAACACTCAAAAGATTATGCTTCAAACCATCCAAAAAATATACCTCCTCGGTTTTAGTCTTACCATCTAGAGTTATAGATCCAATACCTTTAACTTGACATGTTGCATTGTTTCCAACTCTGACAATGACTCCATTGTGACTTTTGAAATTAAAAATTTTGTTCATATCACCAGTAATATGATGTGAACAACCACTATCAATTATCCAATCAAATTTCTTTTCAACCTATGATACCAAAGCCATTTTCTTTGGACTTTCTTCTTTAATTTCTACAAATTCAATTTCATCATCACTAGCACATAATGCTTGTTCATCAGAATCATCTTCTTCATTTGTATACAAACATTCTCTATCTCTTCTAGGTTTGAAATTACCTCTATAATTTTTCTCTCTTTTAGGACACTTGGATGCATAATGACCATATTCATCACAAGTCCGACATTTTAATATTTTCTTACCATCTTTTTTCTCTTCTTACTAGAAGGGCTACTCCTTCAATTCTTCTGTCCTCATAAGATCTACTATTGCTAGCAAAATCTCCTCTAGCACTTGTGCTCCTTGATAAACTAGGTCAAATATCCAAGGCACTGAAAGTTGTTTCAGTTCTGGTTAATTCTCTGGATTGTCTAAGATCATTCTCAATTGCTTCAAGTCTTCCAAGTAATGTTTCGTTTATGAAATATTTGGTACAAGATATCAATAGTTGTATAGCTTGTATCACCTAGTTTAGTAGTGAAAATTGAAAACTAACTATTAAATGAAAGTTTTAACCATACTAAACAAGCTAACACTTAAGATAGGACCAAAGAAAACCATATGGAAGAAAGTAGACCAAGAATGGTAAACTCCTCAAATTCTTCTCATGATGACAAAGCTATGTCCTTGATGAGAAGGGATGTATGTTCACGTTGTGCTCAAGCTTCCAATAGATGGGGGTTTTTACCAAGTGTGTGCATGGGTGAGGGTTTCAACAAGGGAATCATGGAGGTATTCCAGCATTGTAGTGGTATTTTGGTAGTTTCTAAGCTCTCAAAATAGTATTATAACTTTTCATAAAAAGGTGGATGATTTTGTAAATGGAGGAGGTTCAATTTATAGGCCAAGGGTTGGAGGAATGGAGGGTCAAGATGAAAAGATGATGAGATGTTGAGGGAGGGTCAAGATGCACTCAAAAGGGAGCACATGGATTATGCTTTTTTAGCACCAATGGGGAGGTGACAATTGTCACAAGGAGGATGAGTGTGTGAGGATAGGATAAGGGTTGGTCAAGGGAGTAAAGAGGGAGGTTGAGTATGTAAGAGGGATGTAAGAGTCATTAAGAGAGGTGTAAGAGATATTGTGGGGATGTAAGAGGTGTGGTTGAGTTTGTTGACTTTGGCTTGGGTTAGCAAGTCTCAACTCATGTTTATGATTGTGCACATGATTAGAAGGGGATTAGGATTAGGTTAGAAGGGAGGTTAGGGGGTAAGTGATTTAGCTTTGATGGGATGAGTTAGTTAGGAGGCTAAGTGAGGTTAGTATGGGTGAATGAGTTGGATTAGGGGTTAGGATAGGGTTTAGGAAAGGTTTTTAAGATTTTAGATATTTTATTAAATGTTTTATTCAATAAAATGGGAGTATAGAATTAAATTGAATAGATTTGACGATTTATCTAATTTAATAGAGGAATAGGGATTGAATTGATAAATTGATTTCGAGTGATCATTTGATTTTATCAATTGGACTATAGTTAATTAAATAAATAAATTAACTAGGGGATGCTGATTAATTAAATAGTAAATATTTAATCAATAACATCCTAGGAGATGACTAAATATGATTACTTATTGATGTAATCAGATTTAGGTGTCTACATTTTGCCCCTCTTTGACATAGTGTTGAAACAACACTATTTCAAAGAAGTTCAAACATAAACGACATGAAGAAGACTTTTTGAAGCAACATGTTTGCCCCAATCTTGGGTAGAAGAGAAGAGAATGGACTACATGATGCCCCCTCAAGAAGGCGGTAGGGAAAGAAAAAACATCACAATGGCTTCTTGAAAAATGACAATAAGCGGGAAAGGACCCAAAAGGCATTGAAGAGGGAAAAAAATGAGGGGGTGAGGAAAAACTATAGTGCTGGATGACCTACAAGGGCACCTTGGGGGGGCTATAAGTGGTTAGAAGGGGGCTAGAATGAGTTATTTGGAGTCAGATTAAGGAGGAGATATTGCTAGAAGGAGCTCTGCATTGGAGATTATGATGGTAGGTATTGGGTGACCAAATCATCGAGTGCACATAGTGTGATGAGTATGAGTATGAGGGACACTTGATTGATTAGTAGGGTCTAAAACCTCTCCATGATTTTTTGTTATAAGTTTTTTATTGCATTCCTGCAAGAGCAGAAATGCAATCCTGCATACACAGGTCTAATAGGAACACGAGCAGGATAGGTAGGATCGTGATCCCATGAAACTCGTATAGAAAACTAGGAAATGTGTGGTTTATTGGCAATTTTGTGAGGTCACGATCTCGAGGTGAGAGTTAATGTGGGGTGGGGTGTAAATTGGCAGAATCACATCCCTACTAAGGGGAACATGATTAATTCAAGAGGGACATGGTCCTGCTAATAGAGGGGTCAAAGCGAGGATAGGGTTGGGTTACTCAGGGTGAAAAATGGAAAATGTGATCTCGTGGGAGCAGTAGTGTGCGTGTTTGCTAGTTTTAGCTAGTGTGGGAATGCGCAGGCGAGAATAAAAGTCAAATAGGTAGAACATTAGAAAGTCAAAGGTGCAATCTTGTAGGAAGATAAACCAATAGGAATGCAAGGTACAAGAGTCACAGGAACACATTTTTGTAGGAATGCGGGAGGGGGGCAAAAAACAAGTAGAAAAAGTCAGGGGGAAAGGGAGGGGCTAAGGATTATAATCTGACACATAATACTAACATTTGAGCTTGTTTGTGGTTTACAGTGGTCCTTGGAGGCTTTAGTATTGTAGGAGCAGTGAGTAGCAGTGTTGTGCATAGGTGAGATGCTGACGCCCATGGATTGGGAAAGGATTGAGGTGATATGAGTAGGCTACCTAGCAAGGTTACCCCACACCCACACGTACATGGCGATAGTCACAACTCTGTGTGAGCAATGGCATAGTGAGACAATGACCTTCCATCTACCTACTGGGGAGATGACGGTGACATTAGAGGATGTGTACCACATTTTTAGACTACCGGTACGGGGGACACCCATGATGGCGACAAGAAAGATGATAGCTGAGGCAGCTGTGTAGGGAGTGATGGGACCTAGAGTTGAGTTTAGGATCTGACAAGGATAGTTTTCCCTAGATGAGCATCTGGATTGTGTGATGCCAGAGAGGTGAATTTACTTCTATGTGCTGGGGCTCATTTTGGGGTACATTGCCCCATATACAGGTGGGATAGGAGTTACTTTGGCACTGATCCCAGTGGTTATGTGGATAGTGGACGTAGGACTCCTAGCTTGATGGGGGTCTTTGATGTTGGCTGAGCTATATAGAGACTTTCATTAGATAGTATACCAGGATGGCAGGTGGTAAGGGAGAGCATTGGTTTCTTGACATTGCTATAGCTGTGGGCTTGGGAGCATATTGCTGTACTTAGGCCACTAGGGTGTAGAGAGAGGCAGGTAGATGAGCAAGTGGCATACAGTTGGGCTGAGCCACTAACATACCATTACACAGATTCAGTGGACTACTAGAGAGTCTGTATTGATGAGATAATGACAGTGGTGTGTAGGCCCTACATGGGGCTTCGACCGTGGGTAGAGGATGAAGAGCAGCTACCATAAACAATATTGCCATACATTGTGTTTGGTCAGTGGGCCTATATAGCATATTAGTATAGGCCAGATAGGGTGCTATGATAGTTTGGATGGTGATAGACAGCTCCAGGGGAGCTGAACTGGTATCAACGTGTGACATGTGAGTCAGTATCGATGTACATGCCAACCCTTCAAAGAGATGGTTTGCTAAGGGCATGGCTAGAGCTAGAGCCATAGTAGTGGGATTGGTTTGGTGGGGTGGTAGATGCAGGATCCATGTAGGAGTACCGAGATACCTTTGTGTGGCTGAGACCAGTGGGTCAAGCACATGTGACTAGGATAGTAGTGGTGGCAAGGGAGCTAGCCTAGGTAGCCTAACAAGGGCACTATGTAGCTAGAGGGTTGTGATAGTAGGCAATGGCCATTGCAGAGGAGGAGGAGCTAGCTCAATAGAGGTGGAGGGTAGGGAGACAAGAGAGAGGAGCTTAGCTAGAGAAAGGAGGAGAGGAGAGAGCTAAGGAGAGGGGAGCAACAGAGAGAGCAGAGGAGAGGGAGGCAGAGCTTGTGAGAGGTGGAGAGGAGAGAGCAAAGGAGAGGAGGTCATAGAGGGAGAGGGAGCAGAGGCCATAGAGGCCAACAGGGGGTGATGGAGGAGGGCCGATAGTAGGGGGAGAGGGTGGTGGATGGGAAATTTGGTATGCTTCATTACAGAAGACACACGAGATGACTAGCCAGCTACTCTGTGATACACAAAAAGAGTGGGATCAGCTCCGTATAGAGCAAGATTAGCTATGGTAGGAGCAAGATGTAGCATAGGGGTAGGCTAATAAGGCATGTATAGAGGTGGGGAGGCTACAAATAGAGGTGGGGCGGATGGAGGGTAGGTTGGATGTGGTGAGCCTAAAGATGTAGGCGGTACAGGCAAGGTTAGATGCCTTATAGCAGGAGCGAGCTAGGTTGGTGGTGGAGGTGGAAACCCTATGAGCATAGGTAGCAGTGGGAGGAGGGATAGATGAGCTAAGGAGATTGTGAGCTGAGGTGGAGGAGCTGAGGGAGTAGGTCAAATTCTATCAGGGTCAATATCATGCAGTGGTCCTAGTAGACCAGATAGAGCACTATAGACGGCTGACATAGTCAGGGATAGTTGGGACCCATACAGGTATACAAGGAGGGGGAGAGAGTGGATGGAGCACTAGAGGGGAGAGTATGGGCAGGTCTCAGTGCATTGGGCAGAGTCATAGGATAGGATAGAGCTAGAGGCGAGGGACAAGAGTGAGGGGGAGGAGAGATGAGGTAGAGATTTTAGGGATAGGAGGGGGATTGATGTGGCCACCACCTCCACCACCAATAGCACCAGGGGTAGGAGGGGATGCAGAGGAGCTAGAGGAGTCAGATTAGTGACTAGTGATAGGCTAAATTTTTGTTTACATGATGAGCATGTTTCCCAGATCAACAGGTTTTGAGATATATGGATATTTTGTGCGGGCACAAACCCGTTTGTATGATATGGACATTGTATATAAAAACTTTGATGGACTATATTTTTTCATTCTTTCATTGATTTATTGTAGAGGGGATTATATATATAGAGCTAATCATTGTTTGGGGTGAGATATGTGTTATGGACTTTTGATGACATGAGCATTGTTGATGATGTATGTTTAGACTGATATGTGTGATATGTAGGATGTGATTATTGATGATGTTGCTAACGTTTTGTGGTACAGAATGTGATAGATGATGAGAGATATGAAGTTGCTGATAGTTTATGATGTAGGATGTGATTTACTATGACAAGAGATATGATTTTGCTGACAGTTTATGATGTAGGATGGGATTTACTTATGATGAGAGATATGATTTTTCCTTGATGATGTGATTTTCGTTATGATATGTGATGCGATATGTTTTAATGTGATCCCTAATGACGTGATGTTGGTGTATGCTATTTAGAGGTGATACAAATTACTTTTCTATGATGATAGGACTTTCTTTTATGATATATGAGATGGTATTCTGTTATTATGATGATAAATACAAATAAAAGATAAGTGGTAAGTGTAAAAATGACTTACCAATTGAATGCTAAATAACAGATTTATGATATGGAAAAATAAACTCAATGGTATATATAAAATCTAATGAAATTATGGATATGAAATGCTAATGTAATGATGAACTTACAATAAATGAAATCTAATTTATGATGGATGTGAAATGCTCATGTAATGAATGAGAATCTAAGGAAGAATTGACAAATAAAAATGATGTAACCTAATCTAATGATGAACTGACAATGCAAAACAAAATGTGTTGACAATGAACTCATAATGCTTTTTTGAAAAAAAAGACAAACTAGGGAGGAGCTTTATGAAATGCATTGATACAAACCAATGATGAACTATGTGTATGCTAGAAAATGTGACCTATTGGGAGCATGAATCAACAAGAAAATATTAGTTCAAACCAAAACATGTAACAAGAATTCATCAAAATGAAGGAAAACTAAACTAATGCTTGCTTGAGTTTTGCAACTCAAAGAAACCAACAAATCAAGTCTTCTAGCCACCTCTACAGCTCAACAAAGGCACCAATGAGAGGCCTTGTTGGTGTGTTAAGATGGAGGGTATGTTTGGTGTGCTCTTCCAAACACAACAATGGAGTGAATCTCTTGAGTGGATGAGCAAGTGTGAATGATGATGCAATATGAACCTAGGCTGCAATAAAATGAAGAACACCTCAAGAAATGGCTATGGAGAAAGCCATACTTGAGGGCATTCAAGTGAGAATATGAAATACAATAAGGAAACAAACTAGATATGCAAGCTAATTTAAGATGTAAATGAAATGGAGATGAGAAAATGCATGCAAACTAGACCAATAATGCAAATGCAAAGATAAAACAACTACCAAATGGTTAGTATTCACCTAAAAATCTCTATGAAAACTCAAACTACAATGAAAACCTTAGCATGAAAACTCAAGACTCAAAATGGCATGATAACAATGCAATAATGGGAGATGCAAATGCTTGAGACAAGACCTCTATTTATAGGCTTGAGGGAGGGCTTGGTGAGGTGGCATCCATGTAGATGCCACATAAGGTGACATGCAAGCCATGCAAATGGTCAATAATTCAAAGTTTTCTCACACATGTGTGAGCAAACTTGAGAAGAAGAGTGGGAGACAAGAGTGAAAAGGGGAGTGTGTAGGCATGCCATCTCACACATGTGTGAGCACACTCTTAGGCTAATGAGGGGAATTAGGGAGAAGATTAGAAATGATTAAGTGGGATTAGAGAAGAAGTAGGCTTAAGAGGATGAAAATGATGGTTATAGGCTAGGCTCTAGGTTAGGCTTAAGATTAAATTAAATGAGATTTAATTTAATCATGGGTTTAGAGGAATTAATGGGATGTGAGGATTAAAAAAACAAAATTTATTTAAAAAAGGAATGATGGAGGATCATGTGTAAATTAATTTAGCACATTAAGGCTAGGAGTATTTAAATTAAATTTAAATATGTAGGAGAATGAATTTATTTAATTAATTAATTTAATTAAATAAGTAGAAGAATGTGAGCAATATAATTAATTACAATGTCACGGGCAATATTAATAAATTAATATAGTCTTTAGGGACCATTTTAAGCGTCTACACTATGATGTCAAGATTTAAACAAACAAAAGAAGAGGTCAGGAGATTTTATGATATGCTAAAAAAAAAGCCATAACCTAAAAAGATAAATCTACAACTTATGATAAGCACATGAGAGGAGCATAAAAAGAGAAAATGCTATGATTTTCCAGTGTATGATAACATGATAAAAACTATGAAAATATAACACAGTAGAGTCTAGGAGATACGAGATAAACGATGATGGTAGAATAGGATAACTAATGTGGAACTTATGATATATAAAAAGTGATTTTAAGAGATGCTGACTCTAAGGAGAAAATGTTGGAAAATGAGTGACCAACAAACTTGCAGTCAAGATGATAGGAGAGATTAAAACTAGGATAGTGACTTATGATAGGGATCACATCATGATGAGGATGAACAAGAGTTGATGGTCAATGATTTGAATCAAACAATTCTGAGGGTGGAAAAAGTGAGAGTTCAAGGGAGAGAGGTGATGAAAAAGGATGAGGATACCAAGGGTTCTGAAAATAAATGTGAGGCGTAGGGGAAGCTTGAGCACAGGGTACTTCATGAGGAAGTACCACTATGTAGTGTGAGCACTTTATTTGATATAGGATTTTTAGGGATCTGCCAAGGTTACTAAGAATGTCAATGCCTTTTCCCCAAAATTCCATAGGACTAACTCAAACGGGCACACAAGGATTACCCCAACATCACACATGAGTCTCAGAGAGATAAGTGTTGGAATGATGCTGGGTGATCCACAAGCAAATGATATTACCCAAGTGCACCATGTTTTATCGAGAAACAAAAGCATGTTTGAAATATGCAAGGATAATATCTGACTGACTCTCAAGCAGAAAAATAGTGTAATCAAATCCATGCTCCTAAGTTGTCCCAATTAAAACACACCATGATATGAAATGATCATGGTGATCTTGAGGAGGAAACAACGAAAGAGACGTGAAAATGATCAAACAAAATGTACAAAGGAACCAAAGATTTTGCAAAGTGAAAAAGTAACCTTTTGCTAAAGAGATCAACTGATGAGCTATTGATGGGCTAGGGACACAAGATGTTACAACAAGGGCTAGATAGTATGTACAAGTACAACTATATAATGACATGGGAACTCTAGACCAAAATAAATGGTAGTAGGTATGTACATGATGGGGAAAGCTCAGGATGAGAAGATAGCATTGTTAGGATACAAGGGTTTGTTTACAGGTGGGGTTTATGTAAAGCATGATTAATGTACAAGGGTTAGGATACTGTTGTATTTACATAGGGAGGGTACATATGATACAACGATTAGTGTAGGGGTGTGAGACACAAAGTTGTATGGGCTAGATATGCTACATAAGGTAAAGTAAAAGGATGAAAAGAACTTGATAAGATACATGTGGTAGAGTACAATGGTAGAATACATCGTGTATGATACATGGGATGATATAATATAGGAGTGAGGTGGGATGTTGCTAAGTGCAAAGTGCTGGAGGATGATGCGGCAAAACATGGTAAAAAGAAAAACTACGAGGAACATCTTGGAAAGATGAGGAGAAGAGTGATGTGATATGGAGTGGCAATATTGGGGGGGGGGCATGTCAGTGATAGATAATGAAAAATCTATAGTACACTTGGTGCCTATTTGCTAGGTTTTCACCAAGGACCTATCCAAGGCACTTGAATTGCCAAGTTTTCCCCATTAGATGCTTATTTTTCTTTGCCTATTTTTGATCTATAAATTTTTCCCTTAGGCATAGAATTTCTTGAGGTGAATAATGTTGGTAGGATCATTTAGGATTTCATCTTCAAGGGTAGATAGCTGATAAGCTCCTGAGCCAAAAGATGCTGTGACCACAATAGGACCAAGCCATGTGGGCTTGAACTTACCTTTCTTTTCTCTGTTAGCCTGAACCTTCATATTCTCTTTAAGGCACATGTCACCTTCCTAGAAACTGTACGGATGGACTTTTCTATTGAAATTGCACTGGAGGCAACTTTGATAGAGCATGAGGTGGTTGTAGGCCTATTGCCTTTTTTCGTCAAGTAGATCAAGCTGAGTAAGTTGAGCCACTCTATACTCTTCATCAGATATTTGACCTCGTAGAGAGATGTAGAGAGATGGGAGTTCAACTTCAATAGGTAGGATTGCTTTAGCACCATAGACCAAGGAGTATGGAGTTGTGCTAGAGGCTATACAAAATGACGTGTAGTATGCCCATAGGGCAGGATTGATTTGCAAATGCCAATTACAACTAGAGTCATTGACAACTTTCTTGAGGATTCTAAGTAGGGTTTTGTTAGTTACCTCTGCTTAATAGTTACCTTGCAGGAAATACGGGCTAGAAAAGTGGTGATGGATGTGAAGGGAAGTGCACAATTCCTCCATATTTTGATTTTCAAAATTTCCTCCATGATCTGTGAAAATGGTGGCTGAGATTCCAAAGTGACATATGATATGATAGAGGATAAATTTGAACACCTAAACTCCCATGGCAGTAACAAGGGGAACTGCTTCGACCCACTTAGTGAAATAGTTAGTGGCAGTGATTATCCACTTGTGCCCTTTTGAAGAAAGTGGTGTAATAAGATCAACACGATCAAACCCCTAGCAGGCAAAAGGCCATGGTGGTGTAATGAGTTGCAAGTCCTGTGCTGGAGCTCAAATCAAATTAGCATGCTATTGATAAGGTAAACATCATTTCAAAAATCACATTCATCATGTTCTAGAGCAGGCCAATAGTATCTAGCCCAAAGGATCTGCTTTGCTAGCACCATCCCACTCATGTGAGCACCACAAAGTCCAACATGTACCTCTTTGAGAGCCATCGTAGCCTCATTTTGATCTAAAAATTGAGAGAGAGTATCATGATAGTCACAATGATATAGGGTTTGGGTGATGATAGTGTAACAGGAAGCTCTGTGAATAAGGTTTTGGCATTGGGTTCGTGTGAGGTGAGGAGATATGATACCATTTAGTAGGTAAGCATGAATTTTGTGGTACCATGGAGATTAGGGACCAACCAAGATATAGACTTGTGTTGATTCATCATTCTCATATGCAGGTTCATGCAGCTGCTCAACCAAGAATTCATATAGCGTAGCTTCACGCAACATTTTCAAGAGAGAACCAATAGTAGCCATGGCATCAACTACCTTATTCTTGAGTCTAGGTACTTATATGAATTGGATCTGAGTAAAATACTCCTTTAATTGATCAACTAGATCTTTGTAAGGTAGTAGCTTGTCATCCTTGGTTTGATATTCATTCAATGCTTGTTTGATGATAAGCTAAGAATCACCATAGACCTAAAGCTCTGTGATATTCCATTCAATGGCGATTTTGAGTTCCACAACAAGGGCCTCATACTCTGTACTATTATTGGTACACCAAAATTGTAGCTTGAAAGATTTAGGAATATAATTGCCTTGAGGTGTAACCAAGAGTATGCCCATGCTGAAGCCATGAGATGTATAGGAGCCATCAAAATATAGCTTCCAGAGTGATTGTTCTTCTATCAAAGAGAGGTGTTCGTCTAGAAATTTCATGATGAGTGGGTGATCTACAACTAAGGTTGCATCAGCCAAGTGATCTATAATAGCTTGGCCTTTGATGGCCCTTCTATCAACATATTGAATGTCAAAATCACTAAGAAGCATAACCCATTTTGCTAGGTGTCTGGTGAGTACTGTGTGAGAGAGTATATATTTCAATGGATCAATCTTTGATATCAATTGCATAGTATGACTCAATATATAATGATGTAGCTTCTTGGTGGCAAACACCACTACTAAGCATGCCTTCTCCATTGGTGTGTAGTTGAGCTCATAGCCCACTAATGTTTGACTAATGTAATAAATAGCTCATTCCTTTCGTGCATCGTCAAGTTGTCCTAGAAGAGCACCTAATGCTGTGGGAGTAGCTATGATGTACAATATGAGTGGGTGCCCTACAACTGGACAAACCAAAATAGGTGGATTAGCTAAGTATTACTTTATGAGCTCAAAATTGCACTAGCAAGCTAGGTCCCATATGATATTCTAATCTTGCTTAAGCAGGTGAGTGAAAGGTTGACACTTATCAGTAAGTTGAGAAATGAACCGCTAGATTGATTGGAGTTTTCCTTGCAAAGAATGAAGGTGCTTGAGTATCTTAGGAGGAGCCATAACCATGATGGATTTGACCTTCTTAGGGTCAATATTGATACCATGCCATGACACAATGAAGCCTAGGAGCTTGCCTGAAGTAACACCAAAGACACACTTCTTTGGATTTAGCGTGAGATGATATTCTGCCAGTCGATTGAACACTTCCTCAAGGTGAGATAAGTGATCCAAAGCATTGAGAGACTTGACTAGAATATCATCCACATAATCCTCAAGTGTCTTATGGATTAGGTCATGGAAGATGAATGTCATTGCATGCTGATAGGTTGCCTTGGTGTTCTTTAACCCAAATGGCATCATGGTGTAGTAGAATGTGCCACAAGGTGTAGTGAATGCCATTTCATGCTGATCTTCTTCTGCAATATGAATCTAATTATACCCAGAGAAACCATCCATTAGTGACAAGAGTTCATGACCTACGGTGAGATTTGTAATCATGTCAATATTTGGTAGTGGAAAGTCATCTTTTGGACAAGCTTTATTAAGATCCCTATAAATTAGTGCAAATCCTGATATCACCAGAGGGCTTGGTAATAGGTACCATGTTATAAATTCATTCAGAATAATCTATTGGTTGAATGATTTTGGCCTCTAACAACTTTTCTAGCTCTGCTTTGACTAATAAAGCCACCTTAGGGTGCATTTTTTGAAGTTTCTTCTTGATGGGCTTGGCCCCTGGATCCACTGCCAAATGGTGTATGACTAGTTTGGGGTCTGACCCCAACATGTCCTATTATGACCGTGCAAAGCAGCCCACATTTTTTTAGAGAACCTCAATAAGAAGATCTACTTGTTTAGGTGGTAGAGAGGTTGCGATGTATGTGATATGTGGTATCTTTGTCAAGCTGATATTTAGAGGCCAAGTTTCTTCTATCAAAACTAAAGATATAAGAGGTCGATGCTCTTGTGGGGGAGGATGAAATCTCCATCTTCAGGTGCCTCTGAGAGGTTTTCACTGTCAAATACATCCTTTATTTTTGTTTCATTTTTTGAGTCACCCAATGGCATTCCAAAGGAGTTTTCACCATGGGATGTTTTTCTTTTATCTTTTATCTTTTTGTTTTCTTTTTGAATTTCATTTTTGCAACTAGAGATTTCCTCCTTCCCAAAGTAACCTGCAGGATCTAGCTTGTAGACATATGTCGATGGTGGTGGTAGCCATTTATGTGGCATTTCTACTCTCATGAATTTAAGGAGCATGTGCTTGGTAGAGATCTTGTCAACATGAATGACACTTGGTTGGTCCCAATCTATGAGTTTGGGGTGAGCAAGGGGGAGTTCTATGAGATTCAAGGATAATTGATAGAGCACAGAGGCTCTAAGGATTATTTCATCAAGGAAAATCATTTGTAAGATTTCTTTTCAACTTCCTCAGGGATGTCTTTGACCTCAACGAGACTGTTTTAGATGTTCTTAAAGGCGTGACCTTCTGTTGTAGTGCCCCCAGTTGTGGGGAGTCCATAGCCCAAGCCTTTGGTTTTATATCCTTAGTGTGCTTCTATAGGCTATCTCATAGCTGATTATTGGTGGCCTAAACCACCTCCTTGATAATCCCATTACTCTATGGCCAGGTGATATTTCTATTTAAAATGATCAAGAAGTGCTTCACTTTTAGGAGGTGCCTCTTTGTATAGCCATGTGTTAATGTCTGGTGCATTTTCTGCTCCATCAAGGATACCTTTGGTGACAAATGTGGTAGGGCCCAATTGGTGGAGTCAAGAGGTGGTTTTTGGTATAGCCCCTTGATTTTTTGGGCATCCTTGAGTATGTGGATCATGGCAGGTGCTAGAGGAACTAGCTGTGGTGGTGCTAATTTTGATCCCAAGACAGTGATTGGTGTTTGAAGCTTCAACTGCATTGCACTAAGAAAAGGGTTTAGGATCTGCATGGATGGTTATCTCAGTGCCATTATACAAAAAATTTATGCACTAATGATATGTGGATGGAATGGCCTTCATGGCATGAATCCATAGGTGACTTAGGAGGATGTTGTATGGAAGGTTAAGATCAACTACATGACAGAGCATTTCTCGAGTGGCTGGGCTGACTTTGATAGGGAGCAAGATGGTTCCTTCAGTAGTGCACTCCAAATTGTCATATGCCTTGATGGTGATCACCTCATTAATGATATCTACTTCATTATATCCTACCAATTTGATGAACTTTAGAGTACATAGGTTTAGAGCCAATCCATTATCTATCATGACATGTTTAACTACAAAGTTAGAAACCATGATAGTGATGAGAAGTGGGAGGACGTGATGGGGTTCAACTATTGGGATATCAGTGGTTTTGAAGGATAAGGAACATGAGGCCAACAGATGGCAACCAAGTTTTGAAACTCAGTGATGTTTATGTCAGAGAGGATGTGTGACTCATGTAGAGTATTGTTAAGGATCTCTTGATAAAATGGGCTTGTTCATAAGAGATCCAGGATGGAGATTTGGGTCGATGTGTTTCCAAGGTGTTCCAAGATGTTATACTATGGCCCTAATAAAGGTGATTCTGATGGAAATGCTTGAGATGGAGGTGGTCATGTTGATGGTGGTCTAATTTGTGTAGATATAGGTGGACCAACTATATTGAGTTGTGTCTGATGGGTAGCAATTGCACATTGGGTGTCTGGGCCCTTGATATTTATGACATTGATAGATGGATCAACTTGTGATATGTAACCAATTAAGCTACCATAGTCTAAGTATGCTAAGGTATAATTATGAGACATATCTCGGTTGTTACCTTGTTTACTCGGAGCATTGTTAGGTTTGTTGATAGGAGAGTTTGTAGGTGCCTTTCCCGAGTTTGTGTTATGAGGAGGGAAAGAATTTTTATACATCATTAATCTTGCATTAGGTGAGGGTTGTGCCCCCACTATGATCTCCTTCTAGTCATTGAGGTCCTGTAAATAATCCTTAAGTTGCATGGATTTAAGGGTAGTGTGCCCTTTGACATGATGAAATTTGCAATATTCATTATCTTTGTACCAGGATGCTCTAGACTGATTGGGCTCCAAGGGTTGCATTTGTGGATATCGAACAAGGTTATCTTTGGCTAATTTTTCAAAGATTGCATCAAGAGGTTCCTTCAATGGGGTGTATGTCCATGGTTTCATTTGAACACAGGGTTTACTACCTGCTGACAATGTGATAGCATTAGTTTGATTATGATGTGCGGGTACTTGCTGATGAGTTTGTACAGGTGGCTGGTGATACATAGGGGGTTGCTATTGATAAGGTTGTTGTTGGCAAAATGTGGTGGGAAGATTGGTAGCTGCCCCAACAATATGAACTTGTTGAGTGTTAGTGGCACCATCTATCATCGTATTCTTGTTTTTGTTCCAATATCGAGTATTGTCATTGCTTAGACCTTAGTCTTGGGTGTTTTCTTTGTACAATATAATGAAACCATCCTTAATGAGGCCTTACTTGAGGCCCATCCCTTTTTCTTTGATGTCCTTGTATGTTCGTAAATAGTTCATAACCATATGATGAGCGAGGCTAGGGTGTGCATTGTTTATGAACATCTTGACAAGATGACGCTTAGGGATGGTACAAGAGATCCTTGTTGTGAGGATTTTCCAGTGTTGTAAGTACTTCCCAAGACTTTCTCCTCCTTTTTGTTTAGTGTGGACTAGGTCTACTACATATAGTTTAGTTTCAACGAGATGGGTATACTAAGCAACAAAGGCCTTAGAAAGTTCTGCAAAAGTTTTAATAGTACCTTGAGGGATATGAAAAAACCATTCTAAGGTTGGTCCTACTAGGCTCTTGGGAAAGAGCCGCATGAGGAACACATCATTATAAGCTACCTCCTGACAATGCATATAGAATTCCTTAACATATGTGACTAGATCACTTTCCCCCCTAAATTTTTCAAACTTGGGAATCTCAAAATGTTTAGGAAATGGTTTCATCGTGATAGTCCTATCAAAAGGATATGGGTAATCATTCTCAAACTTGAAAGTTTTGGTGTTTGTTCCATCCTTGAGGGTTTTGAGAGCATTTTTCATCTCTTCCCATTCAAAGTTTACAAGTGGGGGAACGAGTGCCCCCGATCTAGGTGCCCCCAATGTAGGGTACATGCCAGAATCTAAATTTTGACATGGAGAACTTTGATGGCCATACAATGTCTATGGAAAAATAGTTAGCATTACTGGTGGAGTGGATGTTATGGGTTGTTGGAATGTGGGTTGCACATACTGTTACATCTACTGAGGTTGGTGTGGTAGATAACTATGACATTGATACCCTATGAGATAGTTTTGTGTGGGTGCTTGGGCATACTGCTGGTGTGAAGACTATAGCTAAAATGGTGGTAATGAAGATAATGCTTTTGTTGTGCTCTAGGAATATATACCATGCCCAATATATGTGGGTTGTGCACCTGCTTGAGAGTATGACTGATTTGGAATAGGCGCAAGGTAGTTAATTTGCAGAAAATTATTTACTATAGGGAATTGTAGGGGTAGGGTGGTTTGGCTATTTCCTAAAGGTGGCATGGAGAAATAATTAATGAGGGGTGGGAGTGAATAGCTATGTGAAGCAGTGGATGATAGTGTCAGAGGTGTAGACATGACTATAGTGCTAGGGGGAAGACTAGTGATAGGTGCCTGTGTCATAGCAGTATTACAAGGTCCCAAAGAAAATGTGGCTAAAGAGCTTTGGATAGCTACAAAGGGGTTGATAGTGACATTTAGTGGGATGGAAGATGAGGTATTGGACCCTAATGGTGGTATTTGAGTAGCAAATGGACTAAATGTGATATGGGGTGGAAGCGAAAAGGTAGTGCTACTAGATGCAAATGGAGGATTTGGTGGAGCATAAAAATGAGTGGTGGAAATAGATGTAGATGGTGTACTTGAGGTTGGTTGAGATGTAGTATGCACTAATGGTTGAGTGAGAGTGGGATGGGTATTCTACAGAATGGGAACTGACACTTGGGTCGAGGGTATATTTGGGTCTGCTAGTTTTACTTGAGGTTGTTTCCATCCAAACAATGGGTGAGTAGGATCTGTTATGTCGATAGGTGGTGGTCTCCCAAACTCAAAGACACCAACATTATCCCATAAGAAATTTTCCATGATGGTTTCCTTTTTTTGATCTATGATGGTATTTACGATAGCAGCGTGACCTAGTTGGTTCATGAATGCCTCAATATCTATGGATGATCCTGGTTCTTCTGGGATTTGTGGTGGTGGATCTGATGGTGTCATGGATACTACAGAGTACAACTAAGCTTGAGATTTGATACCACTATGACTAGGATCCATATCTTTGTTTTTTCCTATGTTCCTACCAAAATGTGTGGTGGGTGGCATGAAAGGATGATTTTTTTAAAGATGGCAATGCAGCAAGGGATAATTCTAGATATGTATGATGCTAGGGGAGTCTAAATGATATGGTGCTAAGTGCAAGAGACTTGGTGTTTTTCTAAAAATATGAATGTGGAAATGTGATGATGATGTGAAATGTGTGACCCTAACCTTTGGCTCAAGGTGATGTGGGACACCAATAACAAACTTTTTGTGTTTCAAGGATACTTAACATGATGAGAGATATGATGCAAAATGTTTCTAAGTGAGTGAGGGAATAATGCTAAAATTTTAACAATGCATGTGGAGGATTCTTCTTCAACAACCTAAGATGAGAGGAGATGGTCTAACTTCAAATGCTTCAATGGGCTAGTGCAATTCCTAGATGAGAGACTAAACTTATAAGTGTGTAAGTGTGTGTGGAAAAAGGAAGGACCTAATTAGAATGAGTAACAATAGAGTTGTTGATAAGGCTCATATTAACACCATGTCAAAGGGTTAGGTTTTGGATTTTGTAGTCCCATTCTATTTGCAATGCTACCTTTTATCAAATTTGGCAATCCTTAGGTTGGGGGTGTGCTTCTTATGCTCTACTTTGATTTCCTTATAATCTGGTATTTGAGGAAGTTTAGCCTTCGCAAACTTAGTCTTGGGATGGCCTAACATGAGATACTTCCAAGGGATTTTGATCACAACTATGGGGTTTTGGAGGTATTGACTACGCTAAGTATACCTTTTGGACCTTGGGTTGGAACATAAACCAATTGAGAAATAACAGGTTTTAGACTTCAAGATTAATTTGGCTAACTATCTTCTAGGCAAGCACAATATGTGACATTTTCGGTCAAGTAGGTTGATAGAAAAGGATTTTTTTGAAAAGAGCAACTTTTGGATTTTGGAACAAAGGGTTTGTGGGTAACTAGACTTTGTGGGATATGTTTGGGGATTTCTAGGTAACAAGTATGGGTAAAAGGTAGACCAAGATAAAAGAAGTTGTTGCAAGTGGGCTTGCTAACAACCAAATTTTTATATGGGAAGGTGAGGTTTTTCAAAGATAAAATGTAATATTTTTGATCAAGTAGGGTAAATGGAAAAGTATTTTTGAAAAAGAGCAAGACTTTGGACCAAAAAAGGATTTTGCGACTAGGAGCTGCTTAGTGATTTTTGGTGTGTTTTGAGAGAACAAGTATAACTTTTGAGACAAATGGATAGATTTGGACCAAAGAGACAAACAATTGTTGCAAATGGACTTGCTAACAACTTTTTTTCGAGGTGACAAAGGTAAAACTTCTCTTTTCTGATACGAGGGTGAATGAGCAAACAATTTCTCAAAGGACAAAACAACTTTGAGAAATACAAATAGTTGATGTCTTTAGCAAAAGGATTTTGATAATAACCACTGAATCGTGTATGTTCAACAAATGTCTTGCACAAGTCTTGATCACAAAATAAAATAGTTCAAACACACACTTTATCCCTAAGGTCAGATTTTTGATTGCAATATGCTATTCAATGGCCCACAACTTGATATCTCCTGATTCTAGTGCAATATTTCCCTCTAATCGAAGAGGTGAGTCGATACAAGAGTTGATTGACAAAGGATACACATAAGAGAATCTTCAAGGCATGACAAATAGAAGTTCCCCTTCTATGGGAACAATGACCCTTGGAGATGAAACCCAAGTGGCCTTATGCCTCTACTAGGGGAGCACAATGGTGAGTAATCTTGAGGGATGCTATTTCCCCTGCACCATGAATGAACATACCATGGAAAAAAGAAAGATACTTTTGACTAAGAGGGTTGTAAATGGGTATGTGGAGTCTCATTAAACAATTGTTACTGGCTGTGACCCACTTAAGAATCTATTTCGAACATGCTGAAATCATGGTAAAGTTTTCCCACCTTAGGCTACCCCCAAAAACATGCCACCCAAACTTAAGAGATAAAGTGAGAAAGTTTACCTTTCCCCTCATTTATATACTAGCCAGACTTTTTATCGGTTTGAGCTTCTCACCAAAGGGGAAGTGCTTCCCAGAAGTGGATGAACTCACTAGAAGCACTCATAGGTTGTTGCAGATGATCTTGCTAACAAATTTTGGTACATGCATCATGTATTTAAAAGGTCTTACTTTGCATGAAAAGAGAGAAGTCTAAGATGCAGGAAAATGCACAATGTAAAAACACGTAAGACATGGAGTTCATTACTATTTGGACACTTTAGTGCTCTACTCTATGATTTTTGAAAAAAAAATGTGTTTAACATACAAGATTTCTTCCAACTTCACAACGTCGTCAACAAAAGGGAAATCACATGCCAAAGCTTCAAAGAGGAGGCAATAAGAGTGTTTTAACCTTTAGGGCATTCAAGATTTGATGAAATTTATTTTAAGCCCCAAATTTGAAGTGTTTGCACATAATATTCTTTAATGCCTTAAAATGAAGTGTTCATCACAATGGTTAATTTTAATCTTTAAACATTCATTCCATGGAAAATGAAAAGCAAAATTTGTTCAATTTTAAGCCCTTTAAAAGATGATTATGATCATAAAACCTATAGAAAATATGTCAGCATAGAAACTTGCATGGAAAACTATCATAATTTTGAGCAAACCAACTAACAGAGTGAACTCGCTCATTAAGGAAGCAATCCTATAGGCGCAAGGATGTAGAAAAGGTCAGCAGGAACACAGGATAAAAAATGGTGAAAACTGTGAAAAATTAGGCCGTGGGTTAAAAATTATAGTGCGATCCTATAGACAAGTGATCCTGCGGGTATACTTCTGAGTGTTCTCATAGGGAATTAGTTTGATGGGTTTGAGCGGTCAACATTAGGAATCGATTTGAAAGTTTGACCAGGCAATAGGTGCATTATCGCAGGAAAATAGTAGCAATCCCACAGGATTTTATAGCGTTCTCATAGAAGAAAAGGCCGATGGGGATGCAAAGATGTTTGGCTATGCCTAATAGCTACTGTTGGGATGAACTGCAAACTTGCAGTCATGGGTTCACGTTCTCACCTTCTAATAGATGTGTTCCCACTGTCACGGGATCACGTTCTCGGGGTCACGGGATCGTAGAAAGCTAATTTTTGAATTGTTCAAAAATGAAAAATGCTTAGATAGACGAGAGCATGATTTCCAAAGGATGACCTACGTACCTACAACAAGATCAACAAACTTATCACAAAAACACACAAGCAAGCAAGGTTACTTTGGTTAATTAACACAAAAAATCCAAAAATTGATTAGATTGACCCAAATGTGGGGTCCCATAGGGTGTACCAAAATGTATCACCTAGTTTAGTAGTGCAAATTGAAAACTAACTATTAAATCAAAGTTTTAACCATACTAAAAAAATTAACACTTAAGATATGACCAAAGAAAACCATATGGAGAAAAGTAGACCAAGAATAGTAAACTCCTCAAATGCTTCTCATGATGACAAAGCTATGTCCCTGATAAGAGGGGATGTATGCTCATGTTGTGTTCAAGCTTCCAATGGATGAGAGTTTTTTCCAAGTGTGTGCATGGGTGAGGGTTTCAACAAGGGAGTCATGGAGGTATTTTAGCATTATAGTGGTATTTTGGTAGTTTCTAAGCTCTCAAAATAGTATTATAACTTTGCATAAAAAGGTGGATGATTTTGTGAAGGGAGGAGGTTCAATTTATAGGCCAAGGGTTGGAGGAATGGAGGGTCAAGATGCAAAGA
Source organism: Cupressus sempervirens (assembly GCA_028749045.1). NCBI lineage: Eukaryota > Viridiplantae > Streptophyta > Pinopsida > Cupressales > Cupressaceae > Cupressus > Cupressus sempervirens. Next base: position 1,049,201,931 of record CM053785.1, read on the forward strand.
TGATGAGATGTTGAGGGAGGGTCAAGATGCACTCAAAACTGAGCACATGGATTATGCTTGTTTAGCACCAATGGGGAGGTGACACTTGTCACAAGGAGGATGAGTGTGAGAGGATAGGATAAGGGTTGGCCAAGGGAGTAAAGAGGGAGGTTGAGTATGTAAGAGGGATGTAAGAGTCATTAAGAGAGGTGTAAGAGATATTTTGGGGATGTAAGAGGTGTGGTTGAGTTTGTTGACTTTGGCTTGGGTTGGCAAGTCTCAACCCATGTTTATGATTGTGCACATGATTAGAAGGGGATTAGGATTAGGTTAGAAGGGAGTTTAGGGGGTACGTGATTTAGCTTTGATTGGATGGGTTAGTTAGGAGGCTAAGTGAGGTTAGTATGGGTGAATGGGTTGGATTAGGGGTTAGGATAGGGTTTAGGAAAGGTTTTTAGGATTTTAGATATTTTATTAAATATTTTATTCAATAAAATGAGAGAGGAACAAGGATTTAATTGATAAATTGATTTTGGGTGATCATTTGATTTTATCAATTGGACTATAGTTAATTAAATAAATAAATTAACTAGGGGATGGTGATTTAATTAAATAGTAAATATTTAATCAATAATGTCCTAGGAGATGACTAAATATGATTACTTATTGATGTAATCAGATTTAGGTGTCTACACTGCTAGCTTAAATGGTGGTGTTAAGCTCTTCAATAACTTTCATATAACTTCATCATCCTCTTTGGTTCCTCCTTGAGATATGATAACTGTACTAATTTTTGATATTTTTCCTACATATGTTCTTATAGATTCATCTTCCATCATTTTAGCTTCTTGAAAGCAAAAATTCAACTTTGTAGCCTCAATTTCTTAGAATGTTTATCACCTTCAAAACTATTTTCCAAATCTTTCCAAATCAAATGAGAAGTAACAAGTGACTCTACCTAGTTGTATTCAATTTCAAGAAGTGTAGACAAAAGTGCTTCTCTAGATCTCATGTTGCACATGAAAAGATCTCTTTCTTCCTCTGTACAAGTTTCCAAATCTTTCTCAGCAATGATTGTCTTTGATGATTTTGTCAAGATCCAATATCCTAGACCCATGTACAATAGACATGTCTTCATATTTTCCTTCCATAAGTCATAATTTGTTCCATCAAACTTTAGAATATCTTTCCTAAACATGTTTTCCATGGATCTCCCAAATTTGTTAAACTTTATCTTCAAGTACCTGATGCTATGATACTAATTGTTAGAAATAATAGTCCACCAAGATAACTGAGAGTGGGGGGGGGGGGGGGAATGAATCAGTTATCCAATAATTAAAACATTTATCCACCTTAAATAAACTTAATCATTCAACTAAAGTAAACATAAACTATAACAAGATGCACATCAATAATTACACTGGATATGTTAACTAGGAAAACCCTTGATCAAAGGGAAAACCCCAGTGGGAATGATGCCCACAAGATGATGTACTAATATAAATATTCTTTGTTAGAGGATGGACCCTGTTAGGAGTCTATTACAACATTTAGTACATATGAGTCCTTGTTAGGAGATTCCAACCCCGTTAGGAGTTGTAAAAGATAGAAGGACCCACCGTCCAAATAACTTCTAGGGCAAGATCACCAAATTCACTATCCAACTAATCTCTCAACTATTCCTTAGTGAAATAATTGCATGAAATATATTTTAACTTTCTTCCTCTATCTTGTCAACCAAACCAATCACTATTAGACCTTGTAGACTAGGTCACGAACCTCAGATCCAAGTATCCAACTTTGGATCACACAATAAAACATTAGCAATGAAGATTCCTTCACTTTTTCTTAGCTTTGCTTATCTTTGCATTCTTCTCTTCAATCATTCACATTCATACATACATACATCATACATGATAAATGAAAATGTCCTTCCTTTATACCAAATCCATAAAATAATTCCTTGAGTTGGCTATTACACCTTCTCAATTAATTATTATAGGACCACATTAAGAACATGTTACACTTAGCAATAATATTAATCTTCTGCGTTGTAACTTGAATAAATTTCCGTACATGTAACATTATGATGAGAAAAATTGACCACATCATCTCTAAAATGTCTTCTTCACATATTTAACTTTGACTTCTTAGAATAAAAAATTTGCTAAGAGATATAACAAGTTTACTAGAACATGCCTTTGTAAACTCTATCTCAGAACTATCTTCACCAAAACTTCCATAATTTCTTCTAGACTTAATATCTTATACTTTTGAGGTTAGCTACATATACTAGAAACTTAGTAGTATCTTCCTTTAACCTTACTACTAAAAATGCTCGTCGATATATTCGTACGAACTTGATCTTTTCATTGTTCTTCTAAAAAATACCATAGAAAACTGCTATATTGACATCAATGACAAACACAGTCATGAATGTAACATATCATCATGATAATGATCTAATCATATTTCTACAATACTACCCCATAGTAATATCATTAGCATTCATGCTTCCAACACTTTCAACTCATGATGGCTTCGTTGACCTTGCTGCCTAGCTAGACATTCAATATCAATCTCTAGAGGTAGCATGCAACAATTGGGATGCAAGCCTAAAGATTATAATGGATATCCATAAATATTTTTTGTATAAATACATTATCAGTGTACCACCCATGACATAAGTGTCAAAAAAGGAGGATTATGAAATTTTTGTTGATAAAGGGATTATGAAGTTTTGAGTAAGGGGGAGTAATAATGCAGTAACAAAGAAACAAAAATTCTACTCAACAGAAGTATTAGATTTAGATATAGTAAGGAAATATTTACGTAGGGGGAGTAATGGAGAAATAAGGTATGATAGTCATCCATTTTGAAAATTTTTGAAGTTTTAAAATTTTGTATGAGAGCTGATTCATAGATATATATTGTCTGAGTTATGCTCCTAATAAGGATTGTATATGCATGACATGATGTTTTTGCCACTCATGTAAAGGGGAGAGATTGTTGATCTCAGATTGATTTTGACAAGGCAGTGATAAAACACTTAGCCATTATCTATCAATATAATAGTGCAAGCTGAGTGATTAGAGCGAGTCGAGCAATCAGTGTGAGATGAGTGATCAAAGCATGCCAAGCATTAGTTGTTAGACAATACATGTCAAGCAATATATTTAGTATGTTTAAAGTCACTCATGAGCCAAGCACACTATACATGCTGAGTGATTCAAGAGCTGAGTAAAAAATGTATGCCAAGCCATTCAGAAGCCAAACTACAACATTGAGAATGTAGTGATGGAAGAGCATTAGAGCCTTTAGATGCCAAGTGAACAATTTTCGAAATAGTTGTTTGTAATGGCACAAACTTTTATGTAAACCTATTTTGGGCCAACATAACAATTGTTTTACAATTCTAGGAGATATGTATGAAGGTATTTATATAAATCCCTATATAGTACATGCAACCAATCAAATTAAGGGATGTTCTAAGTGGTAATGTGGATCAACCTTAGTCATTGATTCTTACCTAACCCTAGTCCACCTACGTTTACTTAAGGAGGCAAACCCTAAAGAGTTTTTAAGAGTGAATGCACAGAAGGAGACACATGCTAAGTGCAGAGAGAGCATTCATGGTGGCCATGGAGGTTGTGAAAATGATTTGAATTGTAGAATCAGTTAGAGAGAACAAATCAGAGAGAGAACAGAGGATACACATCTGATTCAAAGGATCAAGGATTCGTTAGGAAACAAAAGATTTGAAATCTAGCAATAAAGTGTTAACCAAAGGATCATGGTGCTAAATTATTTAATAGGTGTTTTAGAGTAAATATCCTAATAGAGTAGTCTTAATAGACTTGTGTAAATCTCTTAACCAAGTTCTTGCTTTATTTTAAGTTTAAGTCCTCTAACAAGGCACACTTTTAAGATGGTGTTGAAATCCTTTAACAGGGTGAGACCTAACAGTCTTTGTTAGCCTTTAACAAGGTAGACCCCTCATAGGGTAGATCATAGTTCATGGTCAAACTTGTTGTAACCATAATTGACTACACTTTACAGCTATAGTAGTGAAGATTTGTGGGTGTTATGCCCACCCCAGTTTTACCTTCTCATTGGAGGGTTTCTAGGTAACAAATTTATAGTGTTATGTGTTTTTTTTTCATGCTATGGATGAACATGTGTAGTTATCTATTTCAATTTACATGCTAAATTATGAGATGGATGTGTGGTGAATGTTTATGGTTAAAGTTTTGAAGTGTTGATTCACCACCCCCCCTAGAGTTTGCTTTCTCATTGTTACTTCCAAATGGTTCATCATCAAACCTGGGACCCATCATGTAGACCTTCTCAATAGGCTTGAAAATTTTGATAACATCATCTGTGTTGGTGTATGCATAGATAATCTTCACATCATTTTTGTTTTTGTTAGCCTTACATGTCTCCCTATTTTTATACTTAGACAATGGTTACTTAAAATCCTTGTGATCCGGATTCTTAACTAAGACATCAAGGATAAATTTTACCTCATCAATAAGATTGTGTATGACATATTTAAGTTTGAAGCAATTATTAGTATTGTGACCTTTGTTTCTATGATAATTGCAAAATTAGTCATCTTTCCACCAATTAGGATTAATATGTGGTTCATAGGGTTGTGAGTTATTACGTAGCATAATGAGATTTTTGGTGAGAAAAGTCTTCAAAACCAAATCGTATGAATCAACCATTGGATTATATGCATGCCTAGGTCTAGAAGGCTTCTTAAATTTATCAAAAGATTGTTATTTGTTGGAGGCATTAGACTTTGTTGCCTTTTTTTTTTTTCAACATAGATAGTTTTGGCCAAATGAAAGTCAAGTTCCTTCAGATTAGGGACATCCATAGTGCCATCATTGACAACATACTTGTTTTTTTTTCATGATTTAATTTTGTCCTTTTGGTCACCATTTCCATTCTTATATTTGTTAAGGACAATATCCCCCTTCTTGATAGCAACATCCTCAATGAACAAGGTGAACAAAATAGCTTTCTAAGATCATACTATAATTTTGGAACAAGGGTGTTGACAAAGATATCAATCTTTTCATTTTCTGGGATTCGATGAGGGTATCTAGAATGAATCCCTCCCCATATTTGTAAGTGGAAAAAGGTTCTCCTTGTCTTTGTTTTATATTTTATTAATACAACATGGTAATAGGATGGTGTATGTTATAGGAGTATTGTTGGATGAATCTATAAGAAAACTCATCAAAGGTCTTAAGAGGAGGTGATAACTTCATAAACTATTCCATGGCTTATCCCTTTGAACTCCTAGAGAAAAAACTCATAAGAAATGTGTCCTCATGAATGTCATCTGTAGTAAGAGCATAGAAGTGTCTCACATGATCATGTGGACCACCATTACCATTGTATTTGTCATAATTGGGAACCTAAGAAATGGTGTCATGTAAAGACTCTTATCTAAAGGAAGAACACATATAGTTTCAACTAATGAAGATTTTGGCTTCTCATTTTCCCTTTGCATGAGTGTGAGTTGATTTCACAACTCTTGAACCTCTTTTTGGATAAAATCACTTTTAGTTGGTTCTTTCTTTTCTATAATGTGTTGGAGATCAACATCATGTGGTATTCTCCAACCTCTACTTTTCATATATGTGATATATTGATATCTATTTTTCTCTAAAGCTTTGAGCATAAGTTTTTGAAAATATTTGACTTATTAGAAATTTATGAGGTCCTCATTATTAAATTCATTTTCTACCTCACTTCCATGATGAGAATGTTGTGAGAATCTAGGTAGTGAAGCATACCACTCAACATGTGATCTAGGAGTTCTCAAAGGAGTATTGTTTCCATTATTTCCAAAGAGAGAATTATTTGCAAAAGGGTTGCTATAAGTAGTGTTGGTATGTTGGTTCTCAAATTTATGTGCATGGGCATCCCAAAATCCTTGGTTGTTGTGAGCATTAGTCTCTGCATGTAGGTGAGATGACTCCCTAATAGCCATATGTCTAGCTTCCACAAGTATTTCCTTTTCTAATCAACCTTTTTCTTCCTTAAATGAAAAGAAATATTAAAAATAGAAGTTTCTTTCTTCTTGGTTTATGGTGAGAGACACATTATTTATAGCTCTAGGAGTGTTGAGGGGAGTATCAAAAGAACCACCTCAGTAGCTAAGAGGATTATACCAGGTGACATATTTGTCTTCATCTTCCTTGTCAAAGACAGTTTTTCCCTCAAAAGCTTTCTTATTTAGACACCTAGTGGGAGAAGGTAATTATTCAAAAATGAAGGAGGGATGGTTTCCTTAACCAACTTTTAATCTAGTCACAACTGACATGTAAGAGTAAGTCTTTTAGCATAATAGGATTACACAAAGCCTTTTAAGAATTAAAGTTCTATAGTCAAGATATTCACTTGTCAAATAAATATATCAAAGAGAGTACCTTGTTTAAAGAACCTAAGAAATTTATAACACTAGTGACTCAAGCCAAGAAAGGGGCAAGAATCTCAATAGAAAGTAGCCAAGAGAAGTAAGGTAACTAAGTCTGACAAGTGAATAATTTGTTAGGTTTTTAGTTCATGTCTAAGAATCAAAGCTCATCTTTTCAACCTAAGACATGACAAAACATGTAGATTATAGACCATAGACAGAGTAAAACCAAGTAGAAACACCCCTAACTAGATATAATATAATTTAAGAATCCATTTAAAAAGGAAAAATACCAGGTGATGGTTTGTAGAAAGCCAAGGAATAGAAATGCAACAAAAATAATCATATGATAGTTTTGTGTGTTCGGATAAAATAACAATTAGATAGACTATTTTCCAGTTTGTAGCTACAAAACATAATGTTTTCAAAGTAAGTAGATGTCACAAGCACACGTCTCCCAAAAATTGAGAAAGGGACAAAGAAACCATGTTAATACAAGCATATGTGAGTTTCAAAGTAAAAGCCCTATGAATACTATCATCATATGTATGTTCAAATAATTCCCACAAGTCTAGGACATTTGAGAATACATCAAGAAAGATTTACCTAAGAGTCACAATTCATTACTCAACAACTTGAACCATGATTGATGCTTATTTGCCTCACTCAAAGTGGTTTCCCATAATAGATGTTGGCTTTGTCTTGGAAGTGTTATTAACACAACCAAAGGGACACAAATGGTGAGTGCAAAATCTTGGGGTGATACAGGTAGTCCACTAGGATCGATCCTTGCACCAATATGTTGAGTAGATAATAAAAGTTATGGAATACTATAATTGAAAAAATTGTTATGTTGTCATTAAAGTCAGGTCTTATTGGTAACATAATTTTCTTTATGAGTATAGTGCCATATCAAGATGATTGATGAAGATGATTTTAGAAGGACATAACAAAAGGACCTAGAGGAAAGGTTGAGTTATGTGGAACTATAGTGGGCACTCGATCTACTAGACTTTTACAAGATAAAGTGATTATTTAATTATTATAAAATTAAAGAAGATAGTTGTATTGAAGCCTAGAATAAGTGATCAAATAATGATCAAATGCATAGGCTTGATCAAACAAAAGAGAAGAAGATTAAGGAACTCAGAGTTTAAGTTGAGTAATGCTTGTGTTTACTGAGTGTTAGTATAAGCCAAGAAATATAGTGTGGACCATGTGTCAATAATGTGCTAAGTAGAACAATTAAAAGTGAGCAAGTAATCTAGTGATGGTTGAGTGTCAGAACATAGTGTTGGCTGAAGGACAACATTTGACAGTATTGTGATTTCTAACCAACACTGTTGATTTCTTGGGATATGTAAAGCATGTTGAAGATAAAGATGAATAACTTGGAGTATTTAATTTGATGGAAATTGTATTTTAGAATTTATATGCAATAATTCAAGAAGTTTTGAGAATTTTCTAGAAGAGAAAAGATGAGAAGAAATAATTGAAGGATTTGATGAGTCTAACCTAACCCTAAGATCTATGAGATGTTTAAGCAGTGAAAGATCAGAATTACTTATTTAAGGAGGTATAAGAGATAAGCTAATAAGGTTAGAGAAGTAATTGATGCTATTGATTGGAAAATTTGAGTAGGAGGCTGAGAAGAGTTGTGAAGAGGTAAAGTATGATTGCTTGAAGTTTTGCCAAGTGAATCAGAGATAAATATGGCAATAGAAACCAGTCAATGGATAAACATACAAACCAAATTTTTATTTGTATTTACAAGATGAGTTCTACTATTTTTTACATCAACCTATTGTTACTTTCTAACCATTTTATTAGTTTTGAAATTTTTTAATTAAGGTTGACCTAATAGTCATATGTAAATCCTTTAATCAATGTGGCATTCTAATGGAATGTACTTAAGTCCTCTAACAAGGCCACTCTTAATAGGGTGATTAAATCCTATAATCATGTCACATTTAACACTATGTTTTGTAACCTTTAACAAGGTTGGCTCCTAAAAAAGCTCACTTAAGAAGAGTGACAAATTAGTGATGTGTTACTGGCATTTTTTCCTAAAATAGTTTTCCACATTAAATCCTAGTGTCATACTTGTGTGGATGTCATCTGAGATGTCTTACAATTAATGTTTAGATTCTGTAAGATTATTACTAGTAGGATAATGGACTACAAGTTTAGGTTATTCTTTATCTTTTATAGAGATTGAGCTATTGAATATTTAGATTTGAGATATTTGAAGTGATTAAAAGTTTAATTAGTACATGTGGACCTAAGGATAACTGATTCACCATCCCCCCCACTCCCCTCATAATTATTCCTAATTATTCTAAAAATTGGTATCAGAGCTATTGGTTCTTATACAATAAAATTTTGAAGGTATTTGAAGCTAAAGATAAAGATATACAAAAAGGAGGTGCCAAGGTTGAACAAAGAGAACTTCCCTACATGGTAGAGTTTGATGAAGTTACAATTGATAGAAATTAGAGAAGGTGCAATACACTATGTGGAGAATATATATGTGGAGATGCCAAAAGCCTTGATAACACAATAGCTAAAAGAGAATCAAGAACACAATCAAGTAATGTTGGAGACAACATCATCCATAAGATATACTAGGTTTGATGACATAAATGAGTTCACTACTATTAAGAAAATATGGGATATACTACAGGCCATCTATGGAGGAGAAAAAATTGTTTTGAGGTCAAAATAAGAAATCTTGAAAGGTAAATTTGATGAAATGAGAATGGTAGAAGGAGAAAATATTGTGCAATAATATGGAAGAATCAAAGAGGTGGTAAATGCTATAAGAGGATCAAATGGAAAGATTAATGATGAGACTACGATCATAAAGGTATTGAGAACTCTACTTCATATCTATGCTATTAGGGTTTTTTCAATATAAGAACAGAGATGTACCCCTAGATATATTTTAAATTTTGAAGGTGTATTTAGTAGGATTACTACTTTTAAATGATAAAATTTGATAGTTTAACTCCTACCACTATTGAATATGTTTTTAAGTTTCTATTTATTTTTAGTAAGAAAGGAAAAGGAAACTATGTGAATAGTGAAAATGATGTTTCTAATGGTGATCTTGATAATCTTGAAGAATTTATGGAAAGAATACTTTTAAGAGGAAGAGAAAAATACAAAAGTAAACTTCCTATAATTTTTTTTCCCATATAATAAAGTTGGTCATATTGCTGCAAGATGTCCTGATAGAGAAGACAATGATGAAATAAGGGAAAGAAAGTATATAGGAAGAAGAGATGACAGTGAAAATAAGAGAAACAAGGATTGCAAAGATAAAGGTAATAAATCTCATTATATTTCTAAAGAAGAAACTCATAATGAGTCTAATAGTAATTATGCAAAAGTTGTATATGTGGATATGAAGATGAAAATGAGAAAACTACATTAATTAAATAGGTGAGTAAAGGTGATAGATGGATGATCGATGGTGGTTGATCACATCACATGACTGGTGATAAAAGTAAGTTTGAAACCAGGGAACCATACAAAGGTAGTTTTATATGTTTGGTGGAAGATAAAGGATCAATAATATTGACTGATAAGATTAGGTGTGACAATGTTTATTGGCTTAATTGACTTAACAATAACTTGTTGAGTGTTTCATAGTTGAACAAATTAGGACACAATCAAATTCCATCTCAAGAAGGCTAAGATACCGGGTATACTTTAAGAAACCCCTCCTTTAGAAAAGGTGTAAAAATTGGCGAAAGGTGTAAAACACCTGACAAAAAAAATCATTTTTTGTGGCGAAAAAAATATTTTACAAAGAAAAAATAATAATCTCCATTGGTGAATCATTCATAGTCTCTCAAACAATGTGTAAAATTTGGGCGAATTGTGTTATTTTAAAACCACAAAAAATTTATACATCGGAAAACAAAAAATAATAATCATAGTAAAATTTTAATTTTTTGGGCGAATCATTTCATTGTATTCAAGGTTAAAAAAAACATACACGAAGTCAATCGCATCAGAGGTTCACAAAGGGTTTCATCAGTTTGAAGTTGGCAATTGTGAAACCACGAGAAAGGCTTTAATAGGTCTATCGCAATGTCGCTATCAAAGTGAAAGTTAATAGTTTGTGTCTTTTGAAATTGCGAGGAGGGTAGAGATCGCATCATCGCCAGTTGAAAAGATGTGTGTTGTGAAACCATGAGGAGGGCAGAGATTGCATCATCGCAAGTTAATAGTTTGTGTGTTGCAAAACCATGAGGAGGGCAGAGATCACATCATCGCCGATTGAAAAGATGTGTGTTACAAAACTGCGAGGAGGGCAGAGATTGCATCATCACTGGTTGAAAAGATGTGTGTTGTAAAATTGTGAGGGTAGAGATTGCATCATCGCCGGTTGAAAAGATGTGTTGCAAAACCACGAGGAGGGTAGAGATCACATCATCGCAGGTTTAAATGATGGTGAACTTTTATGTTGTGAAGTTGCGAAAAAGGGAGATCACACCATCGGATGTTCGCAGTGGTTAAAGGGAAAAGACTTCCAACAGCCATAAGACCATGATGGCAAGGATTTTCATGTTTCAAGGTTTCGATAGAAAGATATGGTCATCTTCCAAAGCCGCAAAAAGTTAAGATGAAGCCGTCTTTATCACTTCGCACCGGTTAGAAGGAAATGGGTTTTCACAACTCCAAGACCGCGATGTGAAAAGTTTAAGTTCTGAAGCTGTGACAGAAGGGGAATTGCAAGGGTAAAGTGAATATTTGATTTAACAGTTGCGATAGCCTGAGAAAAGAAAAATAAGGGTTTCACAGTTTCCTAAAAAATTTCAAGGTGAAGTTAAACCGCTTATGACAGAGCGCAGAAAGAAGGGTTTTGCAACTCATAGGATTTTAAAGCTTGAAAGGACAAAAGAACATGTTTTCAAATCTATTATCTAATTCCTAACAGTTGATGAGTTGACATTCTAAGGAAAATGAAATAAAGGCACACCTAAAGCGGTACTAAGGTACTTACTATAGGTTGATATCCATGCACATGCAAGCTTTTAAAAATTTAAAGTCATTAACATCATCACCAAGTTGTAGAAAACTAGTACTACTATAAGCTGAACATCCAGGGATTATTCAAGTACCAGTTATCGAAGCAAAAGGTTTACAAGGGGAATTGAATTCTTAGACATTTAGAGCTAACAGAGCCAAAAGAATTTGCAGTAAGATTAGAATGGCAGAAGCAGAATCATTAGTAAAAAAAGGCACGGGAGAGGGCAGCAAGGTTTTATTGTCTGCCAAATTTGTAGAAGAATGGTTGAAGATTCTCCCTAAATCTTCCAATGCTCAAAATGCTAATGTCCATGCGTTTGGAGATGCTCAAGTACCGTACACCAATGGAACTGAATTGTTCTGGTACTTTTACAAGAATAGGGTGTAGAAGGTTCCCATCTCAAATCCATGGACGAGGAACTTGGAAAAGTTGATAATGCCAGAGGTATATGTGGATGTTGACCTTATCAAGGCACTGGTAAATGCATATAATCCAACCACTCGATCCTTTCATAGAAAGGATATGAGTGTTCTCTATAAGTTAAGTAAGGATGCTTTTTTTGAAGCATTTGATTTGCAGGGTCCCATGTTAGTTCCTATTAACTTGGAAAAATTGGAAGCAACATTTGAGAAACAAAGAGATTTCTATAAAACACATGCAATGTTGCAACATATCTCGAGGGAAAATCAAAACAAGATGAAAGCAGAATTCTTGAAAATGGTTACTGATTTTATACCCTTGTCATATTTGTGTGCATACTTTCAGAAAATAGTTTTTGGATTGAACAAAATATTGGGAGTAGAAGGATCCATGGATGCCTCCCCAACATTGTATGTGATAGCTCTAGACATTCAAGAATCACATACTAATGTGGGGTATGATTTTGGAACATTCATTGCTGATAGTATTCATCAGTAGATGGCGACAGCTCAACAAGGTGATCTTGACAATTTCAAATTTCTACATTACTCATTGCTTATGCATCTCATCCTCTTCTACAACATGGGCCATGTGGATTCTAGTTTCATTGAAGCTTTGGACAATTTTGGAGAGGCATTGCCTATTCAAAGATGGAAAAGATTATGGTAGAGGTTCTACTCTTTTTCTAATTCCCTCTCTTTTTATAATGATTTTTTTGCAACTATTCATAGGATGTCAGGTTCAAAATTGGAAAGATTACCTAGGTTAATCAAGAAGATTGTTATACCAACTATGTGTTTTGATGATGAGGGACCAATTGATTATGATTGGGGCAGTGCCTTTTTGTTAGGAAACTGTACAGTGATTAGAATTTTTAGTTGTTCCCAACACCCTCATTTCTTGCCAAGATATGTACCGAAGAGGGTGGGTGTAGTGGAAATTTTCTGGCAGTTGTTATCCATGAATAGAGAATATCTAGGGCCAACCATTAAAAAGGGGTCTTTTGTGTGTAGAAATTTCAAAGTAGGGGATTTTGAAATTGGTAAAGAGGCCATTGAGGAAGTTGATGCCTTCCTAAGAGAGTTAAATTTCCCCACTGCCCCCACTAGGGTTTATGACCCATATAACATTGTTACAAGTGCTCTTAAACAAATGAGGGGTTATAATGTCATCATTGTAAGGAAAATTTGGGAAGAGGATGTCATTAGGGATGTATTGTATGAAGATGTCTGTGCCGATAGGATACAAAAGTGGAGAGAAATCCTCTCAGTAGAGGAAGAAATGAAGAAAGTAGATCCTAATTTCCAGGGCTTCTATTCTGATTTACCCTATTTTAAACAAATTGATAAGTGTATTGAGGAGTTTGATAACATTATGGATCAAGTTCCTAAAAATTCTAGAGATAGGGTAAACCATTCTTCTCCAGAGGCAGATGTTGTATTGGAAATTAGTGATGAAGAAGATCAGCTTGGCCCTTCAGACTGGGATAAAGGGGGCAAGAAGAAACAAAAATTGATTGAGGTTCCAGAAAAGGCTAGAGAGAAAGCCTTACAAGTGCTTCCAAAAGGAACTAGGTATTTTGATGATGCCAAAAAAAAGTTCTTAATTGATCAAGCTACTGAAGAGGAGAGGAGACCCAATAGTTTAGAACTGTAGTGAAGAATTCAATTTTTTTTTTGTATAAACTCAAACAGAATGAACTTTCTTTGCATGTAAAACTTGGAGACACAGATGAAAAAGTGATTGAAATGGTGCAGAAGCTCCAAGCCTATGATCCTAACAGTGAAAGCCTCACTGTAGAGAAGGCTAGGGAATTGGTACAAAGGAGTGGTATGATAGTTTTCCCAAGATGGGATATTAGTTCATCGTTCCTGCTTGATCAAATGAGGAGACAAGAAAAATCAATCTCTTATGAGGAGATTAATTCATTTGGTGAATTGTAGGGGGCAAGATTTAATATAGATACTAAGACAATGGCTATTTGGAGTGTAGCTCCAGAATCAGAGAAGCCTACCTTGATGGAAATTAAAGAGACACCAGCAGGTAATGCAATTTTCTAGAATGCACATTCAACTTCTTTAGATCAAATTTACAACCTCCAAAACACTGCTGCTATGCTAGGCAAGAACAAGATTGATATTCTTCAAGAACAATTGGTGCAGACATATGAAAAGTACCTTGATGCCGAAAGAAGTATGAAGAGGAAATGAGAAGAACATATCTTTTGCAACATGCTTTGGAGGAATAAAAAAAGGAGAATGAAGATTTGAAAAGAGAAGAAAGGTCACTAAGAGTAACGGAGGTACAAGACCAGAATATTCAAATTGACCAGATAGTAGAAGAACCACATCCAGTAACACATATGGATGTGCATGAGTTTGAGATTTGTCAGGATGCAAAGATCAGGACAATGAAACAGTTTTTGATTCATAGAATCACTGCTTTAAAGAGAGCCTTTGTAAATGTACATAGTATGTACATCACTTTGTAGAGTAATGAATACCAATGCTTTGAGGCTTTATCACTATTATCTCCATTGTTTTCCCAGTGGGGGCCATACATTCAATTCTTTGATAGGTTAGTTCCTTTATTCACATAGAAAAGGGAACTACCTAAGGAGATCGCTGTTCCTATAAGGAAAATGATACATCAAGTTAAAGAATTGAATTCATTCTTCATTGGTAAGATCGAAGCAGTAAGGGGAAAATTGAAAAGCATAGCATTGGGTACCCCAGATTTCATTCCAACAATTTTGAACAATGAAGGGTATGTCAAATGTTGGTAAGAGTGGTTTGAATCTTTTGATCTAATATTAGACCATCCAAGATTTATAGCATTTTCAAGAGGTGAATCAAGTGATCAAGTTGTATATGATATGATTGATATGACATACAAAATTGAAGCAGATATGAACAAAATTACTGGAGAGGGTAAAGCCATCATAGATGCAAAATGGACTAAAAACATCAATGAATTAGAGGCAGTTAGAAATACAGTGTGGCTTTTTGTGGATATAGATATTGCCATATGGGAGGTTATAGCAGATATCAAAGCAATCCCTTTAGTAGAAAATGATTAGCACAAAAGATGGTGGCCTTGCAAAATCAATTGGAGGACAAGTGTTGTAGAAGAATTGTTGGTGTAAATGAGTATTTACTTATTAAACTTACTTAAGTTTACTTAGGTTAATGCATTAGTTAATTATTTTGCATTATTTTATTATTTTTATTTGTGAGACACTTGGGAGTTTTCACACCTTTTGAGTTGTCATGTTGACAACACAGGAGTATGCAACTCTATTTAAGCACATGGTGTCTACAACACTGTTTTGCATGTCCCACCCTTGTAGGCTTATCCTCTCATCATCGCACTTACTTCCATGCTTAATGGAGGATAATCCATATCTGGTGGACATGTACTTGATTGTATGACACATCATGATGCTAACTTCTATGTATTCTAGAAGCTCTCCTGAGGCCTTTATATTTAGGCACTCCTAGTGTACTATGATGAACCAGTTATTGAATACATTGTTATTCTGATCATACTCTCTCTCTACTTTGGTCTACTGTGTGCTTGTGTTTGAGTTCTTAGTTCCTGGGTGAATTTTTCCCTTAGGAAAATTATTACAAGAATATCAAAGAGAAGTTTCTCATCATAATAGATTACCTTACCTTTGTAGTACATTTTCTATGGGTAATGCCACAGTTAGAACTGGAAGACAGACTTAATGATCACTTGCCAATTGTCACATTTTGTAATTGTTTCCCCTTTTTCTATTAAAATATGTCACAAAAGGTTTCAACAAATTGTAATGATTATCTTAATTGTTGTTATCTTTTGTCTTTTGTAATGAATCATGATGTAACCTTTGTAAGCTTGAAGCTTGTTGCAACTCAAGTGATATAAATATGAGTTCTCAAGGCTTAGAAATGGTCCGATCTGTTGTATTTTTTAGATTAAGTATAATTTTCTTTAAGAGAAGATATTGTTCCAACTCTATGTATTTCAATTTTCCATTATGTTTTGTAGTCATTAGTTCTCTGTGATGTTATGGGCTTTGCACACGTCTCTATTATCTCTTTTTTTATTATCAAACAAGTAAATCAAGAGAAAGATACAAAAATAACATTGTGTCAACAATATGAATAGAGTAACAACTAACAAAAATCTTGAACTCAAATCAAGAGAAAGGTAAAAAAATAACATTATGTCAACAATAGAGCAACAAAAATCTTGAACTCAATTTTTGTAAATTGTAATTGCAATATGACTGAATAATGAATATGGAAGAACTGAAGTAGACTCTAGAGTATATTGTATACCTATAAATTCCTTAGAATTGAATGCTACATTACTAAATCACAATTCAGTTCATTGACTTGGTCTCAAATCTGATGCTTCTACATCCTATATGGACTCCAGAATCCACTTCCAGATCCTAAAATTGAAGTCTGACAAGTGCTAATAGGTTCCTCTTCATTCTGAATTGAGTATTCAAAATCCGTAAAATCTTCATCTTCATTTTGACTTTGAGACCTAAATTCATCATTTATGTTGGAGTCAGCAATAGAAGTAGAACCACCATCTTTTAAAGTGTTGCAAAGGCCTCATCTTTCATGTGTGGAATTCCAAATGGCCAATGACCTATCATAAGGAAAATCTCGAACATTGTATTGAGTTACAAACAACCTCAAACAAATTTCCAAATTTTTGTCTAGTTTGTTTCTGACATTTGATTTCAAAAACCCTAATGCACTGAAAACTCTGTCATCTTCCACCGACCCCAATATCATTGTTTGACATAAATAAACAAGTTTGAAATATTCTAATATTGAAGTATGTAATACTTCACTCTGACTTATCCTTTTTTAGAGCCTTGTTATTGCACTAGGATCGAATGGATTCTCAAAGTTTTCCATTTGGTTTTTCATACACAATGCAAAAAGTTTACATTGATTTTTAAGATTATTTGAATCTAAGATTCCTTGTATTAGTTGTCCATTGCAATCTGTATGCTTTGAAAACTGTGTTATCAATTCGTCAAGTTTATTATGAAACAACTTTGCATTAGTTGGATTATGTCCAAAGTGTTTCCAAAATTGAGGAAACACACAACTCATGGCTTCAAGAATTTCTTCTCGAGGGAATCTTTCACGAATCTCACTTGAAAGTTGGTAGGAAATAGAATTCACATTTTCACTAACAGATTTAACAATCTTGTCAAAATCATCCTTTCTAATTGGTAGTACTCTGCCTCTCTTGGTTGTTTTAGATTGGTGCATTGGTATTTCAAATCCTTTCACAAACACACATAGTTCATTTTTCCCATTGAATTGTAAAAAAATTCTCAGCATGATTCAAATATGTAATTATCTCCCACCTTGAAAAAATTGGGCTATGACTTGAGAGATCTGAATACAAAGAATCCAGAGCCATGCATGTCATTTTATGTAAATCAAAATACTCATGAATATACATAGTTCTTTCTTGGGCTTTCTTAACAAGGTTGTTCATTAAATCCAACATGGGGAGAAGACTAGCTAAAGTTAATAGGTTCTCTATATCACTTAACTTATTTAACAAATCAAGAGCTCTGTCCACTGTAAGGTGTTGCTCATATAGAATTCCAATCAAGGATTGATATTCTGCTAGAACTCGTTCTGCTAGTCCATGCAAAGATATCCATCTGGCCTCAACATCCTTGAGAATCTTATTTCTTACTGTTACTCCCTTAGAAAAAATCTTAAATTTTGCAAAGCATTTAGGACTTCTGCAAAAGTACACGTGGAGCTCACAGATTTGATCTTCAACTTTTGACACTGTAGGAAAAGTACTTACAATATTATATGCTAAATTCATCTGGTGCACCATGCAGTGTATGCCAAGCATGTAAGGTGCAATACTAGTTTGTAATCTTGCACAAAGACCAGTCCTTTGCCCTTGCATTACTGCAGCTCCATCAACTCCGACACACACTAACTTCTTTGCAATTGTCAAGTCATCCATACCAGCAATTTCATTCAAAGCTTTCTTAACTTCTAAATATAAATTTTCTACAGTTGAATTGGCCCTCATTTTATGAATGCAAAGTAGATTAGCTTGACGAACATGATCTTTTACAGTATATACACGCATACAGACCCAAGCACTATTATCTACTGTAGTGGCTTCATCTAAGGATAATGAAATGAACTTGGATTCTTTTACTCTCTCCTGTACATTTTTCTTTTCCACCTCAACAAGATAGCTTGCCATTTCCCATCTAGCGTATATTGACCATTGTGACATAAGATAGTGAGGAACTCTTAAAAAAGATAATAAATTAACATATTCTGAAAAGTCTCTCATAGGACGCCCTCTAGATAGAATATGAAAAATAACACTCATCTAAACGGTCTTTGCCAAGTTTGCATCATTGACTGCATGTTGAAGCCCATCCTTGATTGGATTGCCACTACTTCCACTACCAATTACTGCTATTTTCTTGAAATGCTCTTCATATTCTATGGCATACTTAACATGAAGGCATTCTTCCTTTGATTTCCATCTCACTGCCGCTACTTCCTTTCCATCTATGATTTGTTTTTCATAAACCTTACCAATATGTTTTTCTATAGTGTCAATTTTAATTGCAACTTTTTCTCTCTTTTAGTTTTCCAGTTACAAATCATACACTTGCATTCTATTGGTGGTTCATCATTGTTTGTGACTGGTTTAATGAACTAGTACTTTACTACCCAATCAACCTAGAAAGTCCTTTTCATTTCCCACTTCCGCCCATTTTTACATTCCTTTTTCTTTTCTTCCTACCAATATCAATATTATCTTCTGTTACAACATCTTCTATTGTTGGAACATTGTTATCCTCATTTGATGCATTTTGATTTAATTGAATAACAACCTGCTCTTCTAGTGGTGGTGAGGTATTGTGATTTCCTTCTACACTTGTACTTGCCAAAGTTGGTGGACCAGAAACATTGTCAATTCCAAAGAAAGCCTTTATGGAAGTATCTCTAAGTTTTTGGCATTTTGATGTAAGATTAATCCCTTCACTACCCTTAGGGGTCTTACCCTTGTCACTTCCCTGAGATTGAGCAATATTAGTTACAGACTCACCCTCCCCTGACATCTCAATCCACTGATAATCCGTTTAAACTTTACTTCCTTGAGAATAAGTAGTATTACTTTTAGATAAGGAATTGAAACTTAAAGAAAAAAAGTTAAATTTCAAATCTGATTTTTGACAGTTGGTGAATCGACATTCTACGGCAAAGGAAATAGGATATTAACCTTAGGTGGTCAATATCCATGCATGTAAGCTTTAAAAACCATTAACATCTGCTTTTTGAAAAATTTCTAATGAAAATGAGATAAGAAAGGGAATTTTAGATAAGCTTCCGATTAAATTAAACTACATAAGCTCAAGGAGAGTATTTTGTAGCACAGCTGCACATACCGGTGTATCACCACTTGTGGAAGCTATCTCTAGAGTTTGAGTCTTGCTCGTGATGTGTCCTGCACTACCAAAAAATTGATGGAGTGCTAGCAGTATTTAGTGAATGTCTCATTGCTTGGGAAAATTCAAATTTATATACAAATCAATACAATTCCCAATTTACCATGCCAAACGAGCTGACTCCTCCATGACAAAATGAAAGTGTGGTTGTGAAATAAGCTGACTCCTCCACTTCCCATAACATGAAACGAGCCAACTCCTCCATGGTAAAATGAAATTGGGATGGAAAATTCTCCCATACTGCATTAAACAAAAAATTGAAACTCGGTGAACATTCCACAATAAGCATTACCTGGTCAGCTGCGTGAAAGGTGAATACTGCCAAGGAAAAACTCAAATGTAACATTTGCCTTGGCGATTACAATGCTAGGCAACCAGGTAAACCCAAAAAAGCTTGGTGACCAGGAAACCATGGAAGGGCTCAGAAATCGCCAAAAATAACACTGGCAAAACATCAAATTTGCCAAAATACAAAAATTTGCCACTATATTATACCCTGCTAAGATATTTGATGTGATAGGTCAAATAAATGGAAGTGGTCATTAGATAAGAGGTAACTTGTTCTATCTAGATTTTTCTGATGAGACATGATTATTCGCACAAAATGAAGACATGTGATTACAGAATAAGAGGTTGTCATGTGAAATTTGATAATTTGGTAAGCATTAGTAAGTTCAAAAGAGTAAACATGTTACCAAGATTGAAGAAACATTATAATTCTATGTGTGCAAAATGTCAATTTTGAAAAATGACTAAGTCTAGTTTCAAGATGAATACATACTCATCTAATGATATTTTGGAATTGGTTAATACTAACCTTTGTGTACCCACTAGAGTGCAAAGCTACTATGAACACACATATTTCATTCTATTTTTTGATGACTATTCTAAAATGATGACAATGATGTTTCTTAAAGAAAATTTTGATGTTTTTTAAATGTTTAAGTGGTATTTGGCCAGAGTTGAAAAGGAAATGGGTAAGAGTCTAAAGTGCTTGGGATCTAATAGAGGAGGATAATTTATCTCTAATGAATTCAACACATTCTATAATGATAGAGGAATCAAAAGGTAGATGTTAGCACTTAGGATCTCTCCCCAAAATGAAATAGTAGAAAGGAGAAATGGGTCAATCATGGATTGTGCTAGAACATTGATGATGGAGAAGAATGTGTCACATAAATACTAGAGAGAAGTTATAAGTACATAAGTCTACACTTTGATTCAAGTGAAAGTTAAGAAAGGTACAAATATTATACCCTTTGAGTTATGGTATGTGCATGCACCTAATGTGAACTATTTTAAAGTTTGTGGAAGCAAGTGTTACATGCTAAAGATAAATAGGAATGGAAAACTTGATGCTAAAAGTGATGAAAGTATATTCATAGGATATTTCACTAACAACAAAGCTTACAAGTGTTTGAATTATAACACTAACAAAGTTGTGGAAAGAGAAAATGTGAAAGTTGATGAATATGCATAAAAGAATGAAGTTGAATGTAAGAGAGAACTTGAAGATTAAAACACATTCATTTTTTTAAATGAAGTGTTAGTTGTGTTGGAGTTTGAAACTACTGAACAATGAAGTGCTCAATACCAAAATGATAATACTCACACAATCTAAGGATTAGCCACTTCCTATTAACAATTCTATGTGAAAACCATTTGGACCCAGCTTCAGCAAAACCAAGAATGGTTTCCTACTCTTTAGGCTCTGCAAAACCAAGGTGGGTTTACCTATGGGATGACTCAAATGATCATTTTTGTATGAGAATTATATTACTTTCATTCTGATTCTCATCTCCAATTCCTAACACATACACAGTTTATCCAATTTTTGAGACTTTCAGATTGACATACATCCCTTATGAGCAGATTTGGTCATAATTCTCCTTGAGTTTACAAATATTTCTAGAAATAGTAGCTACCTAAGACTCAGAAATAATATATAAATGAGTGCTGACCAGAATTATAGCCTTAAACAAAATGGAATGAAAATTATTTTGAATTTGTGATTAATATGATATGCAGAGGTAGAATTTACCCTTACTCACTCTTGATTCATGTGACCAGTGCTTTATCCATTGGGAAAAAGACTAACTATTGGTGGGAGATCTAATTCAAATAACTTGTAAATGAATCTATCAATTTTAATCACCCATTTCCATTCTTATGAACTATCCATTTTATAAACTCATAAACCCTATTGATATACTAAAGCATTTACATAATTCCTTGAATTAAAAGCAACACTAGTACCAGCATACAACCCATCCATACTACATTCAATCAATTAAACCTTATTCAAATGACATCAAAGTAAAAAAAACTCATAAAATGGAGACAAAAATTGATAACACAAATCTAATGTAAATGCCTCTTTGTATTATCCTTTTATATGACTAATACAATGACCAATAGAAATTCATTGAAAAGCCCAAAATATCCTATTGATTTTGTCATTTCTATATATCATCAGAGAGTACACAATTGATAGTAAACTCAAAACAACCACACAAAATTGGACTGACTGTACCTTTTTTGAATGAAACAAAAATTATACAACTTTTAAACCAGTCATAATGCCTTGAAAACTCATTTATATAAGCATGAGTTGCAAAAAGCAAAGGGAAATTGTGACTGGCAGATGTCTCTTCACAACAAGAAATACAAAAACCTTTTTCAAAATATCCTTGACACCCTAACTCAAAAAAGAAACAACTAAAATAGTTGTAGATGATAGTTGGAGCATCAAATCTTTAATTTTGTCCTTTTCTTTAATTTCCCCCTGTTGGTAAAGCCTTTATCTCTGCGATTAGCTCCCATACAATAACCTCCCTCTTCATTGGCCACTTGCATGATTTGGTTGTTGCTAATTCACCAACAGACTTCTGCCACCTGGCATCTATAATCACTTTCCCCTTTGTGCAATTTTGAATAGAGTATCAATGAGTTCATTAAAAGAAAATTCATCAATATCACCTTCAAAGATGGATGCCACTTATAGAAGATTTAAAATATGGTCAAAATAATTAGACCATTCATTTAAATCCTTATTATGGTTGTCAAAATCAAGAATAGAAAGAATTAAAGAATAAAAACCATTGGTTAATACTTTCATCCTATTCTAAATTGTTCCCAATTTCCCTATGAAGAACTACAGTAGATCCTTTACTTTGTCCATGCCCTCTTGAACAGCAATAACCTTATCAAGAAGGCCTAGCTTTTTAGCTAGCAATGGTATTAACCTATCAAAGAATTGCATGTAAGGTCCCTATTGTTGGAAAATTGGATCAAGCCAACCTATCGCTTCTTTTCACATCTGTTCTGTAGATTGTAAGTTGGTGAATGCATTATATGCATCTTGAGAGATTCTCTTCAAGATGCTTATCTTGTGACTTAACATAGTCATAATTAAAATCTTCTTTGTTGCATTATCAGATTGGGGAGCCTCTACTTCCACACTTACTATTGGCATTGGCCCTATTACCCCTATGGGTATATCCTCTGTTTGGACTTCTGCTTCTATAGTGTGCCTCACCTCTTCCACATTTCCATGTGCATGTTCTGCCTCCTTTGTAGTCTTGAGTTGGTATTTTAGGGATGCTACTTCTACTAGGCTCTAAATTTTTCCTTCCAACTCCTCTATCCTTTTCTTATGCACATTGCTCATCTTGAGCTCTTCCTCATATAGCTTTCTGACATCTAAACATTCATTATATGTAGGAGCTAGCCTATCCTCAATTTGATCTACCTTTACCTCATTCATGAGTGCAAAGTGTTTAACTAGACTAGAGATCTCTTTTCCAGTAGTATTGTCTAGTGTCCAAACAATCATGTTGCCTTGTGCAATCTCCTATATATCCATCATTTTAGGCTTCTTGGTGTCCGGGGCAACACTCCACATAGCTAGGGTCTTAGTGTCTATGTTGAATCCTAACCCTCTCTTCAGGCCCTCACTACTACTAGCTTCATAGCTAATTGCTTTGTCTTGCCTCCTAATTTGGTCAATAACAAAATCTCTTTCAATGTCCCAATTTGGCACTAGGATCATACCACTTCTGTGCACCAACTAACTGGCTTTTGCAAGGGTCATTGTTTCACTATTTGGATCATAAGCCAACAATTTATCAACCAATTCTTTGTTCTTCTCAGGATCCTCTCTTAGCATGAGGCTCAATGTGAGCTCATTTTATTTTATTTTATATTAAAAAATTTTAAACTCTGATGATTTAATGAAATCATCATCCTCAATGAATTTTTCAGATTGGATGAGTCTATCATCCAATCTGGAAGCTACAATTTGTAGATCATTGGAGGCTCTTCCTACCTCTATTACCCTTTGATGCAAGTAATTTTGCCCGATATTAGCAAAATATTGATCATTTCCTGGCATTACTTTCAAGGCCCTACTTACCACCCTCTCTGGGATGTGCATTTTTTTTTGCCTCTTGTTTCCTTTTGGTACCCATCTTGAAGATGATGGTTGTTCCTCCTCAACATCAACTTCTAACTGCACATCTAGTTTAGGGGATTCTCTGTTCACAGTTGCTTCCTCTCCCTCTAGCTCATTTGGCATTTGAGACATGATATAATCAAAGTTTTTGACCATCTTTCTCAAATTACTAGGATATGGAATCTCTATATAGAAACCTTTAAAATCTGGATTGGTCCTCTTTAAGGCATCCTCCACTTTCCTTATTTCACCATATTTCCCTAGCAGCTCATTAGCCTCCCCTATTGCTACTATGTTAGTAATAAAATCTTCTATAGGGATTGGTTTGCTAGGAGGTAGAATGTAACCCCTGATGGTTTTGACCTCATTTGTTATGTAATTCTTTGGGTCATACATTCTATAAGGTCTAGTAGCAAACTTGTACAGGCCTAAGTATTCACTCAACTCTTCATATGCATTCTTCCCAATCACAAAATCTCCTACCTCAAAACTTCTACAAACAATTGTAGGTTTGTGTAGAGAAGGAGGGATCATCTCTTTGTTCATTAATAAGAATTACCAAAAGAATTCAATAATAGCTATCCTAGGGGGAAAATATTTAGGCAATATGTGAGGAGGTTGTGGGCATGCATACACTCTCATCAATGTGCACTCCTTAAACAAAAATATATTCCCCCAGTTATGATCCAATTTAGTTTTCTCATCCAAAAAAGAAGGTCTAAGTAATGTTTTCAAAACATCTGGGGCCCTAAAGAAAGTATGGTTCACCATCCTCATAATCACAAAACTGAACAAATTGAAAAATACAAGTTCATTTGAATAATGAATTTTTTAATCCCAAATACAAGTCCATAGTTGCACAAGTAACTCACCAAATTCATCAGAAGTTTGATCAATGAAGTCCTGGATGATGTAACCAATGTTCTTATACAAGATCAAGTGCATCAGCAATGAGTAATGATGAAATTTGAAATCTCTCAATTCTCCCTTCTTTTCATTGACAATTTGATGGTGCATGCTATCCATGATGAATCCCACGTAGTCATATTCTCTATTATGGAAAGGGTCTTGTATATCACATGCTATTAAAAACAAGGAACCATATACACAGTCCTCTGCACCATCACTTCCCAAAACTTCGTGTAATCCATATAAAATATTCTTGAAGTAATTCTTAAACTTGCTCAAAGGCAAATGATCTTCTACCTTCTTTGGTATATGCCTTGCTTTCTTGACATTGTAAGGAATATGGGGCAGCATCACATTATTTAGATAATGGATCTTATTCCTCCCAAAATTTTCTTGTAAGTTCTCAATGTCAATAGGCACATCCATCTGTCCTTCTAAACCAAAAGCTTCTATGAAAGACATTATGTCCAGCATGCATAATATACTCCCGTTATGCCTGTGGAATGTCCTTGTGATTGGATTGCAATAATTTATTAGTGCCTTCAACAAATCCACATTAACAAAACCTTTGGGAATATTAATTTTGCCACGTTCCTATTCCATGGGTTGCAAACTAGTATATTTTCGGTTCTATTATGGTAGAAATACATGAATAGACCAAAACCATCAATCCTAGGGCATTTTGCATCTTGACACAGGAAGTAAGGGTCTTTGAAAACATGGTCATTCATTGAAATTGTGTTGGATGACCCTGGAAGAATTTTTAACCAGTCCTTTGCATGTTTGTTTGGCTTTCTGACCCTTGACATCTCTATTTTTACACCAACTTTTTTTTTTTTGTTTTTTCCTTCGACTGTAACTTCTACAACATCATCACCCTTATCTTCAACTTCTACTTCTTTCGCAAGAACCTCTTCAACTTCCATGTCAGCCATTTTTCTATAAACTTACAACTCAATTCTTGCAACAAAAGCTCAAAAAATTGCAAAGCTATGGACACCTTTGAATTTTTAGAATAGGAACACAAATTCTTCAAAATGGCAATATTTTGAATGTTCAATCAAATTTTTATGGTTTAATCATGCAATCTACTAGCTTTTTTAATAAATTCTACATGCACAAGCTTTAAAACCATTCCTATAGGGTGTCAACAAAGGATATCAACCGTGTAATTTGATCATGATGTACTTTTTAGCTTTCTATTTTACTTGGCTATAGTGAATTTGTCCTTTTTTCTAAATTGGTGTGACACCTCAGCCACTACCTTTTCCAATTTTGGTCTTCCATTTATATGTTGAGTCAAAACCCTTCAATCTTCGTAACCCTAGAAATACAACTAGCAAGCCCTTATATTTGTATGGCAATGCTTCATAATTCTCCAAGCATGGAAGCGTTAAGGTTCCTTAAGCACTGCATTGAAATCCCTTTTACGCTCTTACATGACCCCTTATACCATAGAATCTCAAGCCTTCTTAATAGATCCTTACGTGCTTATGCTTCAACACATTGCTCGTACGAGCATAAAGCATTGTTTACACCTTTCACTTTACCTTTTATGCTCGTACATACATGTACCACCGAAGCCTTTAAAAACTTTCTTCATGCTGTTATGCTTACTTCAATATTTAGAGTATCATAATACTTTGCACATCCATCCTCCAGTCATATGCTTAAAGCTTTACCCATGGCATCATAATGCTTTTCACCTTTTCTTTATTCTCCTTTATGCCTACATGAGTTACCTCATCCTCGTAATATCAAGAAGCCTTTACAATCTACATCTTGTTCTTATGTTTCACCCTCCTCATGTCAGCGTAAAGCCTTCTTTTCATTCTCCCTTCTGTCTTTTATGCTCCTACGCTTAGACCAATATCGTAACCATGGAGAAAGGGGTGAAGCAACTTTTCATTCATACAATATTCATGCAATCATAAGGACATAATGAGAATAGTTTCTTTTTAACAAATCAAAAACCCATATTAGATCTCAAGAAAATAGAAAAAGAACATCGCCGTTGATTTACACACATGTAGAATGAAAAACTTAAGTCATCTACCATGCGGGCTGGGCCCATCTGACATGTATGGCATGTTATCATTTGATTTTTTTTTATCAGGGCCCATCTGATAACTCAAAAGGTCCCACACAACATGGTCTTCTCTATAATATCACTTTTTGGTTGTTCGCACACCAAAGCAATGAAGGCTCATAGAAGAATTTAGATCTTGTTTTGTTCTTATGAGTCTCCCTTATGCATATTAGCATAAAACCTACTTTATTATTCTCGCAAGACATCCTTGTCCCATCATAGGACTTTACACTTTTACATCCTTCAATGAAATGTAAGTGCATGAATTAAGGTGATCCACCCTTCTGCTTGTCCGCTCAACACACCACTCATACCCCCATAAAATAAAAAACATGGTGACTTTCAAACTTTTTATGTTCATACATTTAAAAGAACAAAATATGACCAAAAACACTTTAACAAACTCCTTTTTCTTACCTGCTTGACTTATCACCATTGAACCATAAGACATTTCCAAAGCATAAAAACCCTTTACACCTCTCCACCTGAGGATCGATCATATGACCAGAGGACCCCAAAGTGGACCGCTCCACTATTAGAAAATACACAACCATATCCCCATGATACATGAATTCCTTTATGCCACTTGGTGAAGTATAACCACAGAAATATAAGCAAGAAAACATTTCATTCTTATGGGAAACCCGAACATCATAAGATTGTAAAGAGAGGAACTTAAGTGTTTTGCAAACCCTTTCAAAAATTTGAAAAATAACCTAGGGTTTTAATAGACTTAGGGTATTTTAAAGATTGTGTTGATGAAAAAACTTGAGAATTTAATAATATTCAAGCAACATATAAATCAGGGCATGACTAGGGTAACATAAAATTTTGAAAAAATATAAGAACATAAACCCTAATTTGTAGGACACAAGGATTATATGATTGTTTCACCAAAATTTTGAAAGTCTCTGCACTTGTGAAAAATTAGACTAACAAGTTGCACCTTACCTAAACTAAAGAATAAAGATACTGAGCAACAAAAAATGTAAATGTCAAGTTGCAACAACTGGTTGTTAAGAAGCATATTGTAAGTGTCGAGCATTAGTAGAATGATACCAAGGTACATGAAGAAGATGTCAAACATTGAGAAGACAATACTAAGAAACTAGAACTTGAACCATAATTAGAAATAAAGATACAAAATGAACTTGAAATTATTTTTCAAGATGAACCTCAGGAAGAAGATTGAAGAAAAGAACATGTACTAGAAAAGTATGTGAGGATACATCATGCACTTGAGAAAATCATTTAGTAACAAAGAATCTGGGGTTACAACAAGGGAAATACTAAGGAGTGATACATGTTTACTGTAAATGTCAAGCATTAGTAGAATGATACCAAGGTACATGAAGAAGATGTCAAACATTGGGAAGACAATGCTAAGAAACTAGAACTTGAACCATAACTAGAAACAAAGATACAAAATGAACTTGAAATTAATTTTCAAGATGAACCTCAGGAAGAAGATTGAAGAAAAGAACATGTACTATAAAATTATGTGAGGATACATCATGCACTTGAGAAAATCATTTGGTAATGAAGAATCTAGGGTTACAACAAGGGAAATACTAAGGAGTGATACATGTTTACTTTGTGAATTTGAGCCTAAATCATTGAAAGATGATTTAGATAATGAATATTGGATTCAAGAAATGAATGAAAAATAGAACAAATAGAGAAGAAAAAAATTTGGGCATTGGTATCTAGACCAAAGGACAATAATGTTATTAGAACAAACTAGGTATTCAAAAATAAGCTAAATGAAAAAGGAGAAGTCACAAGGAATAAGGCTAGATTGGTATGAAAAGGATATGCACAAGAAGGTATTGACTATGGGGAAATATTTTCTACAATTGCAAGATTAGGAGTTAGAACATTACTTGCACATTCTACTTACAAAGGATTTAAAGTATAAGCAATGGATGTCAAATCTACATTTCTGAATGGAATACTAGATGAAGATGTTTACATTGAACAACTAGAAGGATTTGTTGATCCCAACAAGAATAACATGGTATGTAAGATGCACAAAGCTCTATATGGATAGAAAAAATCCCCTAGAGCATGGTATGAAAGGTTGCACAATTATTGGTAAAGACTAGATTTTCCATAACTAATCATAATAATAATCTATATTTGAAGACTAAAGGTGGTAAAATGATACTATTAGCTTCAAAACATTTTTTTATGATATAATAGTTGGAGGACAAGATGCATTATGCAAATCATTTGGAAATGAAATATAGAAGGAATTTGAAATATCTATGTTTGGTGAGATCAAATTCTATGTTGGTTTACAAGTATATTAGATGAAGACATGTATTAGATGAAGCAAGGTATCTACATTATTCAATAAAAATATATCAAGGAGATACTGGAAACTTTTGGGATGGAATATTCAAGACCAATCAATAGACCTATGGCTGTAGGACATAAGTTATCTAAGAATGATGATTCTACTAATATGATCCAGACATTGTGTTCATAGAAGATCTGATATTGCATTGGTAGTTGGGATTGTTGCAAGATTTTCTACAAATCCTAAGGATAATCACTTGATGGTAGTAAAAATAATACTAAGATATCTAAAAGGAATAGAGGACTATGGTCTATATTACAAGAAGAGTGACAAGTTTTAACTAAAAGTGTATACAAGTGTTGATTGGAAGGGAAATTTTGATGACAAAAAGAGTACAAGTGATGGAGCTTTCTTTCTAGGAAAAAGACTAGTTTCTTGGACAAGCGAGAAGCATAACTACGTTTGACAAGCAATTGTAAAAACTAAATATGTAGTAGCAATAGTAAATTGTTAAAACATTATGTGGATCAAACAATTGTTTAAAGGGATGAATGAAGATATCATTGATCATGTTGTTATCTATTCTGATAACACAAGTGCTATAAATATATCGAATGACCCTATAATGCACACAAAGACCAAGCGTATTTCGTAAAGTATCATTACTTGAGAGAGTTGGTTTGTGATAAAGAAGTGGAATTGGAGTATGTGAACACTAAGGGATAAATTTTTGATATTTTCACTAAGGATTTACTTAAGGATTGTTAGTTTGTGGTGACTAATCAAGAAATTTTTGCACATACTTCATAATTCTTTAGGGTTTAGGGCATTTCCATGAAAAAAATTAGGCCCTATTTTATTAGGAATTTTGGGTCAATATGTTGTAATTAATTATAAGCCTAAAGTAGAGAAAAATACTTGTATAAAAGGGCTTAGGGTTAGGGATTTTCACATGTGTGATGCGATAATTGTTTCTTGTGATAGTATTGAGCTGTAAGGGATTAAAAAGTTTAATAAGATTGTAATCACTGGATTGTATATTGGACTTGTTTGGTGGATGTAGCCCAAGGATTGGGTGAACCACATTAAATCTTGGTGTCTTGTGTTCTCTTCTATGTGGTTCAATATTTTCTTATATTGTTTATATTTGCATTTAATTTTTATGTATGTATGTGGTTTAATGCTAACAAGGATGTACATGAGTATCTAAGGGGTAAATTAGGGATGTTAACCTACACAAGTCTACTTAAGCTAAGAGAGAGATCTATATCAAATTGTTGATTAGAACATCTTACAAGTTGATGCAAAAATTCATACTTTAGGAGATGCCTAAAGTATTGAAATGAGAAGAATATAATGTTGAATCATTTATAATAATAGATGAAAAACAATGAATAATATTTAGAAGTATTGACATGAAGATATCTACACGATAAAGATGAATGAGAAAGATGAAGTGTCTTTGAAATTGTTGTCAAAGAGGGAGAGAATATAAGTGAGAGAGACAATATGTAGTTACCATATGAAGAAGAAGTTATTCATAAAGAGTTACATAGATGTTGCAAAGAGGGAGAATGTATGTAAGTTGTTGTCATCAATACAAAGGAAGCTGATTGATTTCATAACATGATATGATAGAGAGAGTCTATGTGTTGTATATCAGAGCTGCATGGATGAGAATTAGAATAAAAATTTAAAAGGGAGATTTTTGGACACAAAGATGAGAATCAAAATGAAACTAAGGATATTAATCACTATCTAATACTAAACATAGAGGGAGATGCTCAAAGAAATAACATGTTTTCAATTGCATGGTAACTACAAGTGTTTGCATTAATTCCATAGAGGGAGATTGTTGGAAAATATAATTAGAATAATTGTTATGTTGTTATTGATGTCAAATCTTATAGGTAAGACAATTTTCTATCAAAGTATAGTGACATATCAAGATGATTGATGAAGAGGATTTGAAAAGGACATAAAAAAAGGACCTAGAAGATAAAGTGATTGATAATAACATGATAAAGTTATTATTTAATCATTATAAAAGTAAAGAAGATAGTTGTACTGAGGCCTTGAAGAAGTGATAAAAAAGACCAAATGCATAGGATTGACCGAGAAAAAGAATTCATAAAATCTGATCAAGTTTTTAATATAATAAATACTCAATCAAGTTTATGTTATGTGTTGGCCTATATTTTAACCTTTTCAAAATCCCGAGACCCTATTGCGAAAATTCAAGTTAAATTGGTGTAATTAGGGTTTTCATTTTCATGATGCATAGATTTTCTTATGCATATTTTCATGTTTCAACCCCTTTTTTTAAAAAATGTATGTGTTAAAAGTTTGACATTTTAAGAGAAATTTGAAATTTTAAGTCATGATGGTGCGACCAAGGCTTATCTTTGTATCTCTAACTTGTTATGTTTTAACCTTTTCTAAGGTGTAATGAAGTGACTCAATCAATTGAGTAGTGTTTGCAAGGTCTCCATAGTTTATTCTAAATGGTTGGCTCAAGTAGAAAAGGTGTGACACAATCAAGTCAAGAGTTTTTATGGACTCACCATGGTTAGGCATGAGAGCACAATTAAAGTGGCAACAATGCAAAAAGGCATTCATGCTAGATCTCTAGGCTTATAATAGCATGAGAATATGAGACATGGAAGCATCTAGAGATAGTATGTTATGATTCAATAAGAATAATTAAATAGTGAAGTGGAGACTAGTGTTAGAGAAACCCTTCACACAACTTCATAGCTTAAAAACTTAAGAGTTAGTATTACAAAGTGATGAGGAGACCAGCTCTGATCATGCATTCACAAGGTTAAAGATTATAGTTTGATAGATAGTCATGAATTAATGAAACAATTAAGATCTTATGAAAGCTTGGTTATCACTCAGTCTTGCAGTTGAAGTTGTAAAGTAAAATAGAAGCCACAAATGAGAGACTAAGCTTAAGTTGGCTTTGTCCGTCATTTCGCAAGATGCTTTGAAAGCCTTGGAGATTAAGTGGTGCACCAAAAATCACTCAAGCATAAGATATAACATGCGGTCACAAGCTAAAAGTGTTAATTCTACTATTAGGTAGAGATGAGCATATTAAAGTGTTTGCGGCTTTGCATCTTAGAGAATAAAGTTAATGCAAACAAGCAAGACCCTACGATGCATTTAAGAGGTAGAAAAGTTTATGTTAATGCTCTATCACACAACTAAGAAAACAAATAAAAAAGAAAGTCACAAAACAACAACAAGGTGATGTTAGAAGTGTGAAGATTGATTGATAACCAAAGATTAAGGGTTTTATATGGTTGTTTGCAAGACATAAGGGTTAGACAATAAATTTTGTGACACCATGAACAACTCAAAATGCTAAGGATTTGTGTGATCGCTGCATTAAAAATAAAGAGGTAAAGTGACTGTTGTGATTTCATAATTGCAAAAATTGTAAGTACTATCTAAAAAGGGTAAAAAAGATTTAAGCATTGGTAGTACAAGCGTCACAAAGCATGAATGTGATACTTTTCTAAATTTTCAAAAAAAAAATTCATGCATGATGCCTTAAAAATGTCATTAATGTCATTCCCATGCTCAAGTTCTATTAAAGGGGTGATGCAATAGAATTTTATTTATAGCATTCACAAAGTTTAGAGCCAAGAATAGATTTGTGCACAAAATTGTTCAGAGAGGTTGAATTGCATAGAAGTGTTTGAAGATTTTGAATTCAAAAAAATATGGCATAGGAAGAATGCAAGTTGATTGCACAATGGGCATCCAGGAAGTTGCTCCAAATACTAAGCAAGAAAAAACAAAGATAGCAAGTTTGTATGCTAATGAATGGGTTTATTTCTTGCCAGGTTCAACAAATTTTTAGCCAGTGAAGTCACACATCCTTAGAGATCCATACAACTTCTATAGGGATGCTAAGGTAATGGAAATAAATTATTTTTGTATCTCTATAACAATAGGTTTTGTAAGCCACCCATTTCGAATCCCTGGAATAGTTTTTTGGAAAAATTAAATATACCAGAAGTCATTATTCATGTTGATTTGATAAAATCCCTAACAAAGGCATATAATCCTATGACCCACATTTTTCACAAAAGGATAGGAATGTCTTATCTACACTAGATAGGGAAACATTCATAGAAATCTTCAATCTTGGAGGGCCTATGACCAAAATCATTGAGCAAGACAAACTTGATGAGACCTTAAAGAATGAAAAGAGCTTCTTCACTAGGAGAGTTAGAGGAGGCACATTCCAATGTCTAGAAAAGAAAAGGGTTAAAGCCCTAAAAAGGTAGGAGACTTCATGCCCTTGGAATTTTTAAGCACATATTTTCAGTATACAAGTTTTGGAGTGGACAAGGTGATAGGGTTGGATGGAACTATGAATGCTCTTGGTATACATGATTTGCACCATAATGTGGGGTATGCATTTTTTTACCTATATTATCAATAATATGCACAATGAGATCAAGAAGGGAGAAATGGGGAATTTCAAATTTCACCATTATTCATTGTTAATGCATATAATCTTGTACAAGAACATAGGTATATCAATCCTAATTTTATTGAAGGAATAGAGGAGA
Organism: Cupressus sempervirens; assembly: GCA_028749045.1. Classification (NCBI taxonomy): domain Eukaryota; kingdom Viridiplantae; phylum Streptophyta; class Pinopsida; order Cupressales; family Cupressaceae; genus Cupressus; species Cupressus sempervirens. The sequence goes on from CM053785.1 coordinate 1,049,235,665, forward strand.
TGGGATAAATCTTGCCAGTACAATGATGGACTAGGGTATGAAAAATATTTTATCTATATTCAAATTCTTTAGCTTTCTACAATGATTTTGTGCATATATGTTAGTTGATATAATTGAGAGGGTCACTAGGGGTGTTAGAATGTTAATTAAACCCTTTAGATGCTATGATGATGATAGGAAGTTGGGACATGATTGGGGAAATATTTTTCTCTTTGAGAATTGTTCCATCATGAGGGTTTATGGATACCCCCAACCTTCTCATCTTTTACCAAAGCACATTCTAGAAAGAATTGGGATCATTGAATTCTTTTGGCAATTGATCATGATGAATTGGGAATACTTAGGACCTACTATCAGAAAATGATCTTTTGTATGTAGAAATGTCAAAGTTGGGGACTTTTTCATGGGAAAGGATGCAATAGAAGAATGAGATGAATTTATGAGAGAATATCTACTACCTACAGCTCTTGCTAGGACCTATGACCCTAATGATCTTGTTAGGCCTTCCCTAAGACAAATGAAAAAATACAACTTGCCTACTAGAAATCCTTATTGGGAAGAATATGTGATCACAAACTATTTGGAGATAGAGGAATGTTGAGACAAAACTCTAAAGTGGAAAGAGATAATGAAAATTGAAGAAGAGATTAACAGAACATATGTTTCTTTCAAGGGATTTTACCACGAGGAGAGATATTTGGATAGATTCAACAAACGTATTAAAAATTATGAAAGCGTAATGATTCAAGTGCCTCCATAAATTAGAAACAATATAGAACTTGATGTCCCTAAGCAAGATATTGTAATTGAAATTGATAGAGAAGATGACCAACCATAAATTTCTTCTTGGGCTCAAGATGGTAGGAAAAGAAAGAAATTAATTGAAATACCAAGAAAAGCTAGATTTTGAGCTTGAGGATAGAATGATAGAGGATATAATTTTACAAGCTCAAGAGTTTATGAAGGATGAAGAATTCATTAGTTCTAAGGATTCAAGCCTTTTCTCTTCAAGATAGAGAAAAATGAATTGTCTTTACAATTGAAACCTAGAGATTCACAGGAGAATGTTGTAGAGCTAGTGCAAAAATTACAAGGATATGATCCAAATAGTAAAGAGCTTATTGTAAATGAAGTTAGAGAATTAGTAAAGAGAAGTGTAATGTTTCTCATCCATGGATGGGAAATAAGTTCATCTTTTATGTTGGATTATTTCAGAAGAAAAAGTAAATTTGTCTCATTTGAGGAGACCAATATTGTTGGAGAATTACAAGGGACTGGTTTCAACATTGATACAAAGACAATGGAAATATAAAGTATGGCCCCTAATTTTGATAAGCCAACACTTATGGAAGTTAGAGACTCCCCCAGGGAAATGTGATATTCTGGAATGCCACTATAACATCCAATGACCATATACATAGTGTCACATATGGGGAAAAGATAGATGGACATGTTGGTGTTAGGAATAGATAATATTGAGGTTGGGGGGGGTGTGTGTGAATCAATATTCTACAAACTTTTTCCCACAAATAAATATTGTTAATTATTTTTTAACTTACATATGAAAGTAAACCAATAATTCTAAATAGTAAATACAACCATCCACATAAAGAACTCATAACACCATTATTTGCTAACTAGGGAAACCCTAGCCAAGGGAAAACCTCAGTGCAGATGATACCCACTAGATGATTCACTAAAAAATAGGATCATGTTAAGGATATTGACCTTGTTAGGAGTCTATGGAGTACATATAGTGTCTCGAGTCCTTTTTAAAGGACTAGGTCTTGTTAGAAACCTCAACCTAGTTAGGACTTGGTGGAGCAAATAAAGTGTATGCAAGAAGAGCCCACTGCCCTAACATACAATTATACAATTTAGTTCTTCACAAGAATAGATATACATACAATACTTTATGTTTGTTGTAATTCACACTTTATCTTATCACACATTAGATGTAATTTGCATATCATCAACTTCACATCAATCACAAATATCACATAGATCATATCTATTTTGCATAGTTCATCATATATCACACTCTTATCTTCACAAGATAAGATCCTTACTTATACCTCACACATTCATAATTCACTAATTAGTCAGCCTACATGCTTTCACATGCTTGGCATAATATAAATAACTTATAGAATAATATCCACATAGTTGGATCATCATGGATTAGTAATTATTTTGTCACCAAAATAATTCCTCAGTCCTACAATCCACTTTACTATTATGCTCTGTTCTTCCTTGTTAAATACTCATACTGGTATTTCAATCATAACTCACTCTGTACTATTCATACACACTTGCACACTGGTATGTCTCATCATGTCAATGTCATAGAACTTTCCTCAACCATACATGAGCTAACTCTTAATGAGTCATCTATACACACCACATCTTGTCTTTGTGCTACTGCAAACTATCTAACACTTAGACAATTTTCTATCTCTTAATCCATAAATGAAATGTTGAATATATGTTGTGATAAATTACAAAATTTGATACATCTATCTAACCATATTACCAATAGTTGGAAGAACAACTATTCTAGAGAAATAGTCTCAAAGAAATATGAAGAAGAAATGAAGAAAATGTATGTGCTAGAACAAATAATGGTTGCCCTTGAGATTGAGGTTAAAAATTTGAGGAATGTAATAAGGCTATTCATTGAGGTAAAAGATGACGAGACCCAGACACATATTGATGCAACAAATGTGGGTATGGATCAACAAATGGAAGTGGAAGAATTAGAAGTAGGCAAATAAATAGAAGGAAAATGGAAAGTATGTTGTCACATATAATAAATATCCTAAAAAAAGCTTCAAAAAATCTCCACAATAGTTACATTCCTTTGAAAGGAGCAGAATATCCCCATACATTCCATTCTTTGTTAGGATTGTCCCAATTTTGACACAGAAGAAGGAATTGCCTAAGGAGGTTATCATTTCCACAAGGAAGATGATAAATAGGGTAAAGGAGTTGAATGTTTTCTTTTCTAGGAAAATATAGTTAATAAACAATATGATGAAGACCATTGCTAATGGGACACCTAGCTTCATTCAAAAAATTATTGATGATGATAATAATTTAAGAGAGTGGCAAGAATAGTTTGATTCCTTTGATAATATCTTAAGGCATGAGAGATTCATAGCTTACAACAATGGAGCAAGTGATATTGTTACATTTTTTCAAATCATTGATATTATGTACAAAATGGAAGCAAATATCAAAAAAATAATTGAAAAGGTACAAGCTATAATAGATGTGAAGTGGAAAAAGTGCTTAAATGAGTTTAATACTATTAGAGAAGCTAGCTAGCTAGATGAAGAGTTTGATATTACCATTTGGGAAGTTGTAGTAGATATTAAAGTAATACCATCTAGAGATAGTGACTAAGCAAGTAAGAAGAAGTTAAAGTTATATGATGAGGAAGGACAACTATCTCATGAGATACCTCATCTTTGTGGTTCACCTATTGTATTTATTCTCCCATTTCAAACAATAAAGTTGATCTTGAACATCTAGAATGATCGTTGTTCAGATTTTGGCTATATCCATCATTCTCTTATGTAATTATCTTGTCTTATGTGGAAAAATATTGTTACATCTATTTTTTGAACATTTATCCTCTCATTTGAAGCTTTTTGTAATCCTTTTTCCTATAAAAGGATTTCCAAGATGTGGAGTGAGGGTTTGAGAATCATTTTCTAAGTGAATCAAGTTAATTTTTTGGGTTGATCCATATACTGTATATGTTTTTCCAAAAGATAGAATGAAAAAATTTAACAGTTGTTGGTCTAATTGAGTTTTCTCTAATAGAATTTGGCATTGAATTGTATATTTTTCAAAGAAAGTAATATAAAGATGCAAAAAATTGGCTATATAGTTTAGATCTTGGCTCTTCTTTTGTTACCATTTAATTCTCTGAGATTTAATGACAAAGTTTACTAAGCCTCAGTTGTAATTCATTTTGAATTATATTTCAATTTACATTTTTCTTATGATCTAAATGGGTTATGTAAATGCTTGATGTAACTTGGAAGAATTCCTTGGTTTTCAACAAAGATTTTGATAAGAATGAGATCTAGAACTGAATATTGATATTCTTCTCACAAAGTGTTAAGATAGATCTAATAAGTAAATGCCAAATTCTTGTGAGATGATAGCCCAATAGATAAGGCACTGGTCATCCATTAAAGTTGATCTAATTTGGAAGTTATATATGGTATAATTCTTTTATAAATCAACCTTTTAAGTTTTTATTGTTGAAGATCTCAAAAGTGAGCCTGTACTTAATTCATGGAGTTTTAGGGTGTGATGGATTGGCCATTCATCATTTCTCTTACAACCTTAGAATTAGAAAAATTAAGGCCAAATTATCTTATATAAGGAAATTCATCTTGAGATTTTAAAATTTAAAGAGATAAAGAGTAATTTCCTAGGTATACCAACCTAAATTTTGTATAGTTTAAAGTGGAGAAGACATTACAGAGTCTTGTAAGTTGATCCATTTAATTTGTTTCTTAGAATTCCCACAATGGTTTCTAGCTAACTCTTAGGTATTTCTCTTGTTTTAAGAGGTTAAAATTTTGTCAAATTAGAAGCCAATAAAATGGTAAGTCTTTTTGGGAGTGTATTGGTTTATTTTAGTAGACAAAACTTGAGAATCTAAAAAGTCTCAATACATTGGGCAGGGAGTACATGGCATGGGTTGTGTCCAAATAGTGCCTTGTCTATGTGATAGAGTTTTCATTTCCCAAAATGCATAATGATAGAGTTATTTTGTGTATTGGACCTTTATGTTAGATCTATGGTCAAACATTCTATTCTCATGATATTTTCCTATTTTCTAGCAATATTAAAGTATTTCCCTTCATTGGGTGGGGAATCAGTCAAAGATTTAGTAGCTATTGCTATAATTTAAGTGTATATGAAATGGATGATAGAAGGAAAAATGCAAGAGAATATATGAAGGCAAATCCAAAGGTTCCTCTCTATATATAACTACCTTAAGTTGGTAGGAAGAACCAACCCAAGAAGAAAGGAGATCCTAACCAAACATGGAAGCCCTAAGATAATATCTCAGCCCATTCATAGTATCAACATGTGATAGAAAGAGAATCCTCATTGTTGAATTATGAGTCTAAGAACACTAGGCTTCTAGGTGAAATTTTCACTACCCCATAACCAGAAGAAAGAGTATGCCAGGTTAAAATTGTCTCTTTCATAGGAGATACTATTTTTAGACCCAATATGTCTAAGGAGGTAAACCAATGATGGGGATATAAGAATACCCTAAATATTAGACCAAACCTCAATCAAGTTCCATATATTGAAATAAATCTCATAGATCTAGATGATCTTGTAGATTCAGAAACAACCTATAGATTCTGATCAGCTGTTATTTTGGATTGAAACACTTAGGAAGAAAGTTGGAGAGGAAGATGCCAAATGTATACTTTTGGAGAAAGAAAAAGAAGTAATCGCCATAAATGCCCTTATAGAGAGGGAAATCTTGCTTAGAAGGATGGAAGCACTTAAAGAGAAAAATATAAAGTTGGAAGAAAAATATTCTACTCTACATTCAAACATATTAGGAGATGTAGGAGAAATAAGGTCTAAAATCCAAGATCAAGAATGTCATCTATGAGAGAAAGAAGGACATGTAATTTCTCGAGTCCAACCCTATAAACCCATTGAGGAAAATGTAATATATCTTACCACTAAGAATGCTAACAAAGGAAAGATGGTTGTAGGTGTACAGAACAATGAGCCTTAGGTTGCCCCTAAGAACATTGTTGTGTCAAAGATTGATTTAGAGTTGGAAAGAGAAAAAAATAAGAGGAAAGATCTTACAATGGAATTGGAGAAAGTTGAAAATGAGGTTGAGGTAGTGAGAACAAGGAGAAAATTCAATTTCCTTAAATTGTCTTCTACCTTAAAAACTTGGCAAAACCATATTTCATAGGCTTTACCTTCTATTCCAACTTTTGTTCAGGTGATAAATAGTCAAGGATTTTCCCAATCAATACCAGCTTCCTCTTTTACTACTACTAGTCAGTTAGCTACAACCCAACAAGGCAAAATTCCCATACAAACTCAAGGAGCCGAACCTAGTTCTTCAAATGTCTTAGGATTTTAGAAAAGGCCCATCTATATAGAAAGATGCATACAAATATGTCCTTTTTATGTATGCCTGTATTTTTGATCCCATCTCCAATGATTTAAGAGATAAAGTCACAAAGTTCTTAGGAAACAATGTCATTACTAGTGAAGATCATCTGAGAAAATTTACTAGTATGTTGAATGACTATGAAGTGGAACATGAAGATGTTGTCATGAAGTTATTTGTACATTCACTCATATAAGATGCCAAAGACTGGTTTAGGAGACTTCCTAATGATAGCATTGGATCATTAGAGGATCTAAATAATATTTTCAAGGAGTGGGATGGGGATAATACTAATGCAAGTTTCATGTTGAATGAGTTTAACAATATTAAGAAAAATAAAAAATGAATGTATATTTTATTTTAATGCAAGGTTCCAAAATGGAATGTATAAGTTATTACAAGTCATGATATTAGGAGAGAATGTATGTCTTACTACCTATCTCAATGATTTTGATATTAAAATGGCTTATATTCTGAGAGAAAAAGATCCTAGGACACTAAGAGATGCTTTCAAGATAGCCATCAACATTGAAAATAATAGAAGAGCATCTAGAAAGCTTGCAAGGAGAGATGATCCCAAGTTGTTTAATCCTAAGGAAAATAAAAGGAAGGTCATAATTTTATCACAACCAAAAAGTCTAAGGAAGAAAAAATGGATCAAATATTGAGTTTTCTTAAGAATTTGAATCCTCTACTAAACCATGCAAATAAGCCTAATACTAATGAAAAGCCCCAGTTCAATAATAATTATAACAAGAAAAATAGATTGTAGAATTACCCATACAAAAAACAATGGAAGGATGTGAAGCTCATTTCTAATCATGTATGAGGTACAAGTGACAAGAATACACCAGATCCATTGTAGAGAAATTATGTGAATATGATGGAAGAAATGCCTTGGTGTATTGTTTGTCAACCTCCTCATTGTCCTGACTATTGTTTAGTTGCTCAGTCTTTCTTTGTACCTCAATAGACACACCCTAAAGAAGGGAAGGAAGAAAAGAACTATGATGATGTGGCATGAAACATGATTAACTCATGTGATAGTTGTGAAGAATCTGAAATAGATGTGAGTGAGTGAAAAATGTACTAGCTATACCATCAACAAAAAATTTAGATGATGAAGATTAAGTTGATAACAAGATGTGCAACATGATTTTAGATGTTGAACATATGAATCTAAGAAAACCTTCCAAGGAAGAGATTAACATAATAACTGTTGAGATGGTGGCTCAAGTTCATAGTACCTATAATCTAAGGAATATAATAGTAAATAATATTGTTGGAAAAGAATTAGGTATCTTCATTAAGGATATAACTCAAAAAATGAATAATGGCAACAAAGAGAAAGATAAAATGGTGGTCAAGATTAAAGATAGTAAAGCTAAGAAGTGGGAACCCTAGAAGAAGATACAAACTCAAGGTAAAGAAGTAGTCAAGATAAATACAAAAGAAAGGAAGTTAAATGTGGATGTTGTCAGAGAAATTCAAGATCTTGATATTCAAGTACAAGAAACTAAAGATAATTTATGCAACCCCTTGTTTATGACTCTATTGATATGATCTCTATGTTGTCACAAATTACTGTGAAGGTTCCCTTGTCTAAAATCTTTAGGATAGAGGAACATAAAACTAAAGCCCTTTCTTGGTTAGGGGGAATTGGGAATTGTATTTTTATCAAAGGAGAGTCATCATTAGGGAAGAAGGTACAAGTTGTAGTAAAAGAAAAGGAAGATAAAGGAGTCAAATCCCAAATACCCAAATGTATTTGGATAGTTCATCTACAACATCTATAGAGAATATTGACCTTTTCTTCCTTAGTTTGATCATAAATGGAAAAACCTTGAAGAATTACATAATTGATTTAGGAGCCTCTAATATTTTCATGCCTTTTAAGATCATGGAGTCCCTCAGTCTAAAGATGGACACTAAATAGGGTAGATGTTGAGCCATGGATGCAAGAGAAGTCCCTGTTAGAGGCACCATAACTACATTATCATATAGGTTAGTTGTTTATCCTAATGTTGACTTAACCATGAGTGTCATATTAGTTGACATTCCCCCTCAATATGGACAAGAAAGTGGAGTGTTGCAATGGAAGGGAGCATACAATGTGACTTGTCTTTTTCTACATTTCACATAGAGGACAAAGATATCAAGGTCAATAGGGAACTAGGTGTTATTCATATAATTGAAGACAACATTGATATTGATTCTACATGTTTCTTAGATACATAAGTAAATACTTTTAGGGGTGAAATTACCATCTTAGAAACTGAAAAGACAAGCCCATTGATTTCATAAGAAGCAAAAAGATGCTTAGATTCACAGAATGTTTGGATAATGTATATTCACTAGAGAAGAACATATTCAAATACTCCTTTACCCTAAATTTCACTTGCACAAATAATATAGTAGAATATGAAGCACTTTTACTTGGGTTAAAAGTAGCTACAAGTCATAGCATCAAAGAGTTACTTTTTATTGGTTATTTTGAGTTAGTGATATCTAATATTAGAAAGACATATGCATCCAAGAATAAGAGATTGAAACAATACACAAATGTTGTATGGGATGAGATTGAAGCATTTGATGATTTTAGGATCACTTGGATGGATAGAACTAATAATAAAATGGTAGATCTATTAGCTAATGTGGCCATCAAACTTGATGATATATCTTTTGTTGGGGTCTCAAAGATTGAAGTGTAGAATAGGCCCTCAATTCATGATAATATAGATAATTGATAGGTATTTGAAGATGAAAAAAATATTCTTAAAAAAAATTGAATGAAGACAAATACCATAGTACACTGGTTGAGAACATAAATGGGAAGGACACCATTTGTGGTCAAGAGATATTACAGTTGAAAACAAATAAAGTACCTAAAGGGCTAGTAGTGCTAGAAAGTGTATTTGAATATCAAGACAAGGTTTACTTGGAGGTCAAAGACAAAAAACCAAAGGATCTTGAAGAAATTAATATTGGAACAAATGAGTCTCCCAAAAAGGTGTATATAGGTAAGAATTAATCCCTTTCTATAAGAAAATCCTTAATTGATTTATTAAGGAAGTTTAGAAATGTATTTGCATGGTTGTATGATGATTTAAAAGCCTACAGGGAAGATCTATCTAAGTATGTTATCCCATTAAAAGAGAATGTCAAACCATTTAAACAAAAGTAGAGATTTGTCAATCCCACACTAGCTCCAAAAATGTAGGAGTTAATGAAGCTTAGGGATGGGGGAGTTATTAAGCCTATAAGATATTCTACTTGAGTATCCAAATTAGTGCCAATTAGAAAGAAGAATGGTGATATTAGGTTGTGTGTAGACTTTATAAATATTAATATTGTGTCCTTGAAGGACAATTATGGTTTACCCAATGCAGTAGGTCATCAGTTTTGTTGGCTCCTGATTTAACAATTTTTTGAAACAACCAAGAAACCAGACATATGCATCTAAGGCTAGAAAATTCCTATGATGGATGCACTTTGACTATAGTCTTGGGCCAACTATAAGGATAAATCCTTCTTCACTTCAAGCTCTACTAGACCTAGGCAGGTTAACCTTGAGGTTTTGAGATATAGTACAAGTGCATTTAAAACATAAATTTGAACCTATTTACTGCAGATGAAAACCCTTATATCTCCTAACAATTCATGAAACAAAAAAGATCTACAGTAGCTAAATGAACATACTATGAATCTCATAAGTTGAGTGAGGGCATTCTATTATAGCTCTTCAACATAAAATGTAAAGATGATTTGAATATGATTTTGATTTAAAGATTTTATTTTCTCAGCATAACCCAGGTATGCAATAACAGAGAACATGTATCCTTCAAGTAGACCAGTCCCTTATCCATTGGGCATCAACTAAACCTTGACATGTAGATGGATACCTAAAGTATATTGATATATTAAGGCATCTGATCTATCTATTTGACTTGCAAATAGACATCAATCTTTATAACAACTCTCATACTTATCACAAAATCCTTCTGGTGTAACCTGCAACCCTATTAGTATAAACAAGCATTTACTTGGCTCTTTGTTCCAATAGAAAATCTATTCTGATATACAACCTTAAGGGATTGCAATTGAGTTCAAGCTCTTTTTTCTCAAACACAAAAAATTATAGATAATATAAGAAGAAGATGAGAATCATAATGAAACTAAGAAGGTTAAACTCTTTGCATTAATTTCCTTGAAACCAACACATCATCTGCATATCAAAACTCAAAAAATACATAAAGAATGACTTGTAATATGAAATGCCTCAAAAGGAATACAATATGTTGTTCATAATAGAGGAACATTGGAAAAATTGGTATCACAACTCTAAAAACTGGAGCCAACCTTGTGGTCTCACAAGTCCTAAAAATTGGAACCCTTACAATAAGCAGAAGAGGAAGATATATAGGAGAGAAAATCTTGCTGGGTCTCTCATTTGAATTTGACATGTGTCCCACTAAAAGAGTCTTCAATCTAGAGTTGTTGAAACTAAACTTCCTCATCTACCTGCACTTTGAAAACCATAAATGATGCTAAAATATCTGCTATATCCCCACTTAAAATATGCAAATATCTCATGAAGGGATATCAAGAAATCATTACAATCTACACTGCGGCTCAAAAAATCTGATCTTTACTTGTCATATCTACTTTGCTGTGAAGATCAACTTCTGTAGTTGCCAAAAAAAAAAAATTGCTTCAACTACCTCCAAAACATTCAAATGACTAAAGGAGTTAAATCAAATGAAAATATATCCAAATCTAATTGCAATTTCATCTACAACATTAAATTCACACCTCCTCTCTGTATAATTCCTGTCACAACTCTCAGGATCACTGGATGAAATATTTTTGCCCTGGCTTTGAACTCCATGCCATATTTAACTCTCAATAACTGTTACCTCCAAATTTCAATTAGCTTTAAATTTTACCCATAGATTTTCACCACATCAAGTGGTTCTAATTCAAGAAGCAATGAACCTTATATCCTTAAGAGTGGGGCCATGTGTCCCATTACCACTTACCCACATTCCTTAAATTTCTTTCACTTTGAAATTATGGGTAAGCACCAACCATTGATCAAGACAAGATCAACGATTACGAAATGAAAACTGGGCTAACCCACTTTCTTCTTAACATGCTAGCAGTCAACCAAATAAAATGCTTCCATCTGTACCTTTCCTTAATTGTTGGCGCTTTTGAACTAGACCCATAGAATTCTGAGGACACGTGTCATTGAATTGCTATCTCATTATACATAAAAAGTGAGCACCTTGCCATAGCAAGATAGTGACCATCGTTGATTTTGCATTGATCATGTGGCAGCCATTTGATAGAAATTTGAAGAGAAATATGGTGGGTCCCTTGTCACTATGTCATTGTTCATAACCTTCGTGCAACTCACCATAGCGAGATAGCGATGACTGTCGATTTGAGACCAAATCAAAGGTAGAGAAATTGCATAAAATACCTTGAAGAAGTGGTGGTTCCCATACTTTCTATGTTGCATAGACTAAACAACTTGCAAGTTTCCATAGTGAGATAGTGATGACTATTGATTTGAGATCGATTTGATGATCGAGACCCCTCATATTCTTTATGAATGGGTGTGGGTCCGAGGCACTGATGACGTAGAAAAATATACACTACTGGCAACAAACCAAAACCTTATTTTCATCCTAGTCACCTTTCCACATCGTTTGAGGTCCCACCATGTGTTTATTTCTTGGCTGGGCACTATGTTGCTAATGACAAGAAGAACAAGTTTCCCGATAGCGATATAGTGACCTCTAGTGTCGTCACTTTTCCTAGTGTATATGTGTATCCCACTAGATGCCATCCTATGCCAAAAATTTATAACTAATATTTGATGAAACATTGTCTAGGACCCATCTTCTGAAAAAAGTTGCTACAGGATTACTTTCCGTCAAGGCGCTATGTTGCTAACGGCGAGAAAAAAAAATTTCTGGATAGCGACATAGCAACTTTTGAGGACTTATCAAAATTCAAGGCCGAAAAGATAAAGGCAAGTCATAACCACCCCATTAATGCTTTTGACATAACAATAAAATTGCACGTCCATTTGACAGCATCACCTTTCAACTTAGTGGCAGTTGCTATGTTGCTAAGGGTAAAACACTTGCATCTTTTCATAGCGAGATAGCAACCACCATATATCTTTTAGGGATCGGGCAGTGAGAAATAAAAAGGAAAAGGGGAGACTCAAGGCACAGAAAGTTTGAAAACGATGGAGAATATTCACATATTTTTAAAATATTTTTGCGCCATCAGTAGATCCAATCTGATTTTTACCTAGGTAAGGGAAAATTATCATGTGAAAAATCAGACCAATAGGCTCTAAGTTGATGTCTATGATGGATAAGTTTTTTGGTTACAACCAAGTGTTGATTGATGAAAAGGAATAGTTTAAAACTACTTTTACAGCTCCATGGGAAACATATGTATATGTTTGAATGACCTTTGGCTTAATCAATGTAGGAGCTACTTTCCAAAGAGCCATGGATGTTGCCTTTGTAGAATATATAGAAAAAATCATGGTTGTTTACCAAGATGATTTGATAACCTATTCCAAGAAAGTAGAAGACCAGTGTAGATATTTAGAAAAAATCTTTTGAAAAGCTTTGGAATATGGAGTTTCCTTGAACCCAAGGAAATGTGCTTTTAGAGTCACAGAGGGGAAATTGCTAGGCCATATAGTATCTAAAGATGGAATGAAAATTGTGTTAGAAATAGATAATACCGAAGGGAGGGGGGAATGAGTATTCTACAAGATTTTACCCACAATTGAATATTGTTACTTACTTTAGAACCTGTATATGAAGGTAAACCAACAATGTTGAATAGTAAATATAACTATGTTAATGATATTGACCCTATTAGGAGTTTGTGAATTACATATAGTGTCTCGAGTCCCTATTAGGAGACTAGGCCTTATTAGAAGCCTTAACCCTATTAAGAGTCAGTAGAACAAATACAATGTATGCAAGAAGAGCCCACTTCCCTAACATGCAATAATACACTTCAGTTCTTCACAAGATAGGTATACATACAATACTTGCTTTGTTTATGTAACTTGCACTTGTTTTGATGAAATATTAGATCTCACATCAAATAAGGTTTTCATAATAGTTTGCATCACAATTACAACATCTCATGACTTTACACAACTTTGCATGTATCACATCTTACACACTAACTGCATAATATAAGATCTTTACTTATACCCACATTCACAAAACTTTGCTCTATTGGCCTTCAAGTGTTCACATGCTTGACATAATATAAAATAAATTATGGATTAATATCCACATAGTCAGCTTATCATATCTTAGTAATTATTTTATAACCAAAATAATTCCTCAAGCTATACAACTCTATTTATTGATATGCTTTGTTTTGCTATATTAAATACTTGCACTGGTATTTTAATCATAACTTGCACTGTACCATTCATACACATCTATGCACTTAACTAAACCATCATGAAAATTTCACAAATATTTCTTTAAATATGCATAAGCTAACTCTCAACTAGTCATCTGTATACTTAAGATCTATTCTTTGTACTGTTGCAAACTGTCTAATACTTAGACAATTTTCTATCTCTAAATGAATAAATGAAATAATAAATACATGTTGCCATAAATAACAACCATCAATATATTTATCTGACCATATTTCAAAAAATCTCCCCCTTTGGAATTGATGGCAATATTTGAGAAAATCGGCTGAGTCCGAAAATGGTGTAGTACATAACAAAATAAAAAATAAACTATAAAAAATTCCTTCAAAACATAAAAATATTATTCATGTTTTGATGGATCATACATTCCTTATCACTCCTTTACATTGATACACACATAAGCTCTCCCTTACATTAACATCTATACAATTTTCTCTACATAATACTCCCCCTCTAACATCAATGGAAAATGTGTCAAAAATTGTATCAAAAAACTTGTTGCCTGTTGATGATTAGTTTGTCATTCTAGATATACAATCTGCAAAATTAATCTTCAACATGTCTAAGTCCTTCTTCTAGTTGACTTGGATTGTATCTGATATATTGATGAGTGCACAAAGTTCATAAGATGCTACTTCAATGGTGCTCAAGTTAGTATAAGAGAATTTGTCATAGGATGTCTTGGCTACAAGACATTCCTCCAATCGCCTCTACAAAATGACAACTTTGGGTGTCAAATATTCTTTGAGAATAGAGAATCTCCTTATTTCCTTGTCCTTTTTAGACTCAATGCCTCTAATAGCATTGTGAATCTTCTCAATTTCAATTTTAAAATCTTCAATCCTGACCTCTGGTAGCTACAATTTAGTAGTGAGCATTTGAAGCTCACTCATATGGCCTTTGATCTTTGCATCAAAATATGATAAGTAATTGTAAGACATTGTGCACTATCCATACAACTTCTTACCAACATCTAAGCTCTTTGTAAGCTCCTTTATGCATACATCTAAGGTTTTTATGTCATTCTTGACATTTGTGCGTACTGTGTCAAATAATGATGCATCATGTTATGTTTACGCTTGCACTGTTGCTACTTCAACTAAAGTTGTGAACTCCTTATCAAAGGTCTTTGCTAACTCTTTTGCCTTAGCCTACAAGTATGGATTTTCTATAGCTATGGAAACTATCTTTTGCATTCAGTCCAAGACTTTAGCAAGAGTCTTCTCCAAACACTTAACATGTTTGTTTTTTTCAAACAACTTGCTCAAGGTGCCTACCAATTCTTTTTAAACATCATCATTAGAAGGAATAGGTACTACTATTGATGTTTCAACTACTGATACTACTAAAGGTACAATATATTTTCTTTCCTCTATTTTCTTATTTTCCTCAGCCTCGTTCCTTGCATCCTCTTCTTTCTTCCTCTTTTCATCTTCTTCTTTCTTCTTCTATTCTTCCTCTTCTTTCTTTTTCTCTTTTGCTTTCTTTTTCTCCCCCTCTTCTTCTTTCCTTTCCTTTTCTTCTTCTCCTCTTTTTTTTTTTTTTCTGTTGATCATTTTCTTCTCTTTTCATTCTTGTTTCCTCTTTTCCTATTCTACATTCTTCTTCTTTTCTTCTTCCTCATCATCTAAGCTATTGTATGCAGTAATATTTCCAACAATAGATTGGCCAAAAGGCACAAAGGGATTTTATTTGATATCTATTGTTATGTGTGTACTATCTACTTGCATGGATTCAATGCCCATAATGATGTGAGGTGGTAAAATTTCCTATCATGTCTTCTCTTTATCTTCTTTTGTCTATAAATATACTGGACTATTAGCTTTGGTTTGCACACTCACTTTAGGTACTGAGGACATATATTTTACTATAGCCTCTTCTTCTCTTTCCTAACATCCTCATAATTGCCTCCCATTAGAAGAATTGCTCTTGTTTTGTTCCTTAACAAGGTCTCAATATCCTTCAAAACTTTATCTAATTCCTCTTTTGATCCGACATCACATAACTTGTTTATAGATGTGATCCTCATGTTCAAATCTTCCTCTAATGCTCTTTTCTTCCTATTTACCAACCTATCATATAGGTCTTCAGGAATCTTATTTTGTATACTCTCAAACCTTTTATTCTTTAAAATTATATTCTTATAACAATATTCTCTAACTATATTCTATCCATATTATTGTACATACTATAAAATTTATTCAACTAAACAAAAATATCATCATTAATAATCTACACATTTAGATTTTCTACCTTAGGTTTCCATGCTTTCTTGCTTGCTATTGTCCTTGCTTCCTGCATATCTTGTTCAACAGGTTTGTCTTCAACATCATCCTCTAAACTCTTAGAATTTGTTATCTAAATTGTCTTTCTCCTCTTTTTGGGTCCATTGGTGCTTTGCTTGACCCTTTTCTTTTCTTGTGGTGTAGGTTCTTGCTTATCCTTCACCAATCTACCAGACTTCCTCTACGCAATAAGTGCTTCCACCTCTGGCTGAATCCTTATCTATTCATGTCTCACACTTACTAGTTTAACTTATGCACTTAAGCATAGCATCCTCTCTATGTCTTGTACCTTCTATTAACTATGCAACCTCTAACTCACTCTCTAAAATTTGTTCTGACTAGATGATGCTTTGTCTATGTTAGAATTGTTTAATTCAGGTAGGATGAGCCACAAATAATCTATGAATTTTTCTTCCCATTAGGTGCATTAAAGAACTATTTCTCCAACACTGTGCAAGAGATTACAAGCTTTCAAAAATGCTTCCTTGAATTCATTAACATGTTATTTAACTGCTTCTTTCTAACTATTTTCACTTCCATTCTCATTCCTTCTGTTATCTATGTTGTTCCTTCTGTGATTAGGATTCCTATTAAAGTTCCTTCTTTCCATTCTATAATATCTTGTTGTGTGTCTAAAATTATTGCATAACTAACATACAAGTGCATTCCTTCTTTGATTGGTTCCATTTTGATTCTCATGTGCTCTACAATTCCTTGTAATGTCTCCAGGGTTGTTACACTTGTAACATACAAATTGGTTCTTTTCTCCATTATGGGTCTCTCCATCATTAGATCTTCTTAGAGATCTACCTTTTCCATTACCTGTAGGGTTTTTATTCCCAAAAATTATACTATTTGCATTATTACCATCAAACTTTGGTTTCTTTCATTCTACTACCTTATGTCCATAACCATGACAATGATAACAATAGAAATTAGTAATGGAATTAAAAGACTTACCTATGCAATCTCTCCTTATATGTCCAAATTCATTACAAATGAAGCATCTACCTCTAAACTCATGTCTTACTTGCTTGGGTGGTTCATCTTGCTTAGGTTTATCAACTTGCTCTATCCCCTTAAGTTTAGGTTTAACTGACAAATCAATTAACTCAACTTCCTTTGATACTTCAGTAGAAGTGCTTGACTCTACCTTACTCAAATCAAATTCCTTAGGGGATTCAATAATTGGATATGGTTCTCTCCTAATTTCAACTTTATTGGTTAGTTTCTCTTTAATTAGATATCCAAGTCCTGTCTTGTCATAAGGTCTCTAATGAAATATATATTGATCTACCTTCTCTCTATTGGAATAAAGTTTCTCTAACTATTGTTTAGCTTGTGTCAATTGCCATTTCACAATAATTTTTTACTTCTCTAACTTAGGATGTTCAATATTGATAATATTTAATTTAGATGTAACTTGACTTAACTGGGATCTAAGATTTGCATTCTAAGTTTTCAGTCTTGTTTCACTAATGACACCATTTTTCTTAAGACTTAACTTAAGCTCAACCATTTTTAGTTCATGTTTGAAGATCTCATTTTCCTTCTAAATATCTCCTACCCCATCATTTTCATTAGTCTATGCAATTTATTCCTTACCAGATTTAAGATCATCAATCTCATCTTTTAGTTTGTCAATGTACACTTTTGCATCTTTTTATCTATCTTTAAAGGTGTCTCTTTTTTCTGTAAGAAGGTCAATCTACTCAAGAGCTTCTTCAAGATTCTTCTTCAATTGTTCCATATTCACTAGGATCTTACTTAAGTTGTTAAGCCTCTTCAAAATAACTGTGCTATGATACCAATTGTTAGAAATAAATAATACTAAGAGGGGGCAGGTGAATCAATATTCTACAAACTTTTTCCCACAACTAAATATTGTTACTTACTTTATAACTTGTATATGAAAGTAAACCAACAATTTTGAGCAATAAATATAACCATACACATAGATAAATCATAAAACCATTATTTTTTTAACTAGGGAAACCCTGGCCAAAGGAAAAACCTAGTGGGGATGATACCCACTAGATGATTCACTAAACAATATGATCATGTTAAGAATATTGAACCTGTTAGAAGTCTATGAATTACTTATAGTGTCTCGAGTCCTTGTGAGGAGACTAGGCTTTGTTAGAAGCCTCAACCCTATCAGGAGTTGGTAGAAAAAATACAATGTATGCAAGAAGAGCTCACTACCCTAACATGGAATAATACAATTCAGTTCTTCACAAGATAGGTATACATACAATACTTGCTTTGTTGCTATAACTTTCACTTGCTCTGATGAAACATCAGATCTCACATCACATAAGGTTTGTATAATAGTTTGCATCATAATTACGACACCTCATGACTTTTCACAACTTCACATGTATCACATCTTACACACTAACTACTCAAAATAAGATCTTTACTTATACCTTTCACATTCACAAAAATTTGCATAGTTGGCTAGCAAGTGTTCACACACTTGACATAATATAAAATAAATTATGGATTAATATATACATATTCAACTCATCATAGATTAATAATTATTTTATAACCAAAATAATTCCTCAAGCTGCACAAGTCTATTTACTAATATGCTATGTTATACTCTGTTAAATATTTGCACTAGTATTTTAAGCATAACTTGCATCGTACTATCTGTACACATCTACACACTTAACCACATCATCATGATAGTGTCACAAAGCTTTCCTTAATTGTGCACAAGCTAACTCTCAACAAGTCATATGTACACTTAAGATTTGTTTTATGTACTACTGCAAACTGTCTAATACTTAGATAATTTCCTATCTCTAAATGCATAAATGAAATACTAAATACACGTTGCCATAAATGACAACCATTAATATAGTTATTTGACCATATTGCTAAAAAATTGATCTAGAGAGAGTTGCAGCAATAGATAAAGTTCTGAAGACAAAAAATGTAAAGGGTATTCAATCATTCTGTGGCTAGGTAAATTTCTTGAGGAGATTTGTAACAAATTTTGCAAAAATTAGCACACCCATATTCAAGATTCTCAAGAAAGGGGAAACAACAAGATGGGAATGTGAACCATCAATGGTCTTTCAATAACTAAAAGAAGCAATAAAGAATGCACGATGCTTAGGATACCTGACTATACAAAACCAATACACATTTTTCTTTTGCTTCTTTCATATTGTTGCAATAGTTTTGCTTCAAAAGAATGAAGAAGGTCTTGAACAACCAATTACTTTTTTTAGCAAGTCACTCCAACCTATAGAACTTAAGTATAATGTCAATCAGAAGCAAGCATATGCACTTGTAAAAGCAGTTAAAGATTTTAGGTGTTACTTGGTTGGTGTTATTGTTGTATCTATTATTTTTAGTGTTTCTCTGTGTTGGCTTCTGATTTGATAGAATTTTAACCTCTTAAATTATTAGAAAAACCAAGAGCTAGCTAGAAACCATAATGGGCATTTTTGTCGAATTACAATAAGAGGACAAACTAACAAGACTCTAATGTCTTCTCCACTTTAAAATCTACAAAATTTAGGCTATTATACCTAAGAATTTACTCTTTATCTACCTAAAAATCAAAATCTCAATATGAATTCCAAAATAATATAGGATTTAGCCTTAATTCTTCTAATTCTAGGACTACAAAAGAGATGATAAATGGCTATCTTATCAAACCCTAAAACTCCATGAATCTGTTAGAATTATTTAGAATAATTGAGGGGGGGGGGGGGGGGGGGTGCTGAATCAATTATTCAAGGTCTAAATGTCCTAATAATACTTTTTCTCAAATTATAGTGAGCCCATAAAATTTTCATCCATCCAAGCTTAAATCAATCATCTTAGCAAATTACAGTAAATCAATATGCATGGATAAAACATGCAAGATCAACACATGACACAGTGATTAATGTGAAAACCTAATTAGGGAAAAACCACCAGTAACATGCTACTTAATTCTCACTCTTCTAGAGTGATGCCCTGTTAAAAGCTTGCCTTGTTAAAGGCTTACAACACACTATTAAATGTGACCTTGTTAGAGGATTTTACCATACTGTTAGGAATGGGTCTAGTCAAAGGACTTTAGAACATTCACTTGGAATGTCACCCTATTAAAGGATTTACAACATGGCTATTAAACCAAGCTAAGTCCATAAGATTTAAACTAACTGTTACAATTTCTAGAGAGTAACAATAATGGATTTTTGATCTGATACAACTTACAACATATTTTGCAGATTACAGATCACACTTCAGTTCAGTCCTTTTTCTTGGCTTTAATCACTTCAGCTCTAACAACTTGTCATCTCAAACTTCATCTCCTTGAGTCTTCTTACTCATCATACCAATGCAACCATATCTATGGTCATCTATTGAAGTAGAGTAACTGTGCTCTCTTACTCCTTAGCACCTCCTTTAGCACTTTATGCTTTCATGCTTGACCTCTTCTCTTTTTCTTCATGACCTTATGACTCCTTAAATAGAAATTTGGATCACCTTTGCCGCTTGATTCTCACTCTCCAACTTTAGGGTTTCAAATGGATTAGGTAGGATACAATGTATCTACCCCATATCTTGCTCTTATCTAGAAACTTTGTCTAGAGTCCAGTTGTATTCTCCAAAAATGTTCTACATGGTGTTCTGTGCCACTAGCTCATCACATTTATCTTCTATTTAATTCACATAATTCTAGATAACAACCTTGTCGATTTAGATCTAGTGAATCTTCGATCTTTGAAATAATGTAGCAACTTGGCATTATTGGTTTATCGATGCTCGACACCTCTGTGTTACTTGACACTTGTATTTGCTTGGCACCTGATCTTCGCTTAGCACCTGACGATCACTCGGCATCTGAAGATCACTCGGCACTTACTGAAGTTGAACTTGCTCGGCTTTAATTAAGAATTTGTTTGACACTAAATAGCTTGCTCTCTCTCTCTCTAATGAACTTAGTTAGGCTTTACAAATGACTGAGCTAAAACCTTACATCTTTGATGTGTTTTAGTGTTCCCATTCTCTGTGTCTTAGAGCATGTCATCAATACACTATTCCATCAATGGCTTAGCTAATCCTTGTACTTCATTACAACATTATAACTTCAACCTTTCTCTAGGTGTTCTAGTTACATCTTATTGATTGCCTCCTCCTTGTTAATCAACCAATTGATAGTATTTGGATCACTAAAGCAATTGTCATTCCTGCAAGTAGCAAGTTTGACATCAATGACAAAACAATGATTGAGAACATTCTTTACCAGTTCTATTACTTTTTATGTATGATCTCTTCAATCATTTCCAACAATCTCCCTCATGATCTTTTCAATCATTTCCAACAATCTCCCTCTTTGGCATTGATGGCAAACCAAACTGATCAATTGATCAACTTAGTTACCACCAAGATTGTATACGTTATCTGCTACTTTCTTGACTGTTGCATCCTTACTACTAATCTCATATATCTCCCTCTTTCATATATATCTCCCTCTTACTTTATATTGATCATTTTTTTGCATATTTCTCCCTCTTTGACATAAATGCCAAAGATGTAGCATCTCTAACATTCAAAATATAAGCTGAGCATCTCATGTTTTCTCCCTTTTTCACCATGCTTGTGACTGATTTGGAGTTTCTGCTCCTACTATCATCCTTTGCATCATTTTTCTGCTATTTCAATGATTTGTTCCTGTTGATGCAGGGCAACTACCTTGTTTCTTTAAACTGCTTGAGTTAGGGGCATTACCCCAAATTGCCTCTAAGATATTCATAAGCATCCTTGGGCAATGGTTTGGTGAAGATATTTGCAGTTTGTTCCTTTGTATGAATGTACTCCAACTTCACTTGTTTGTCTTCTACCAATTCTCTGACATAGTGATACTTGATTGCAATATGCTTGGTTTTTGCATGCATTACTGGATTTTTGGGTATGTTTATAGAACTTGTATTATCACAATACAATATCATAGGTTTAGTTACCTCTTCTTTCATTCCTTTCAATAGATGTGTGAGCCACACAATGTTTGTGCAATTGACTACTACTGCCACATATTCTGATTCTGCAGTGGACTGGGATGTGCATGTTTGTTTCTTGCTAGTCCAAGTAACTAGCCTTTTACCTAAAAATAATGCACCTCCACTTGTTCTTTTTCTATCATCAATGTTGCCTCCCCAATCTGCATCTGTATATGCATTGAGCTCAAACTTCTCATTCTTTTTGTAATATAGACCAAAGTTATCAATTCCTTTGAGATACCTCATTATTCTTTTTATTGCTATGAGATGATTTTCTTTGGGATTAGCAGAGAATCTAGCCACCATTCCAATTGCTAATGCTATGTCTGGTTTGCTATGTACAACATATTGTAGTTTTTCAATCATGGATTTGTACATTGTTTGATTGACTTCAGCTGATACATCATTTTTGGATAGCTTATTTCTTGTTGCCATTGGTGTGCTGACTGGTTTGGACTCCTCCAATCCAAACATTTTAAGTATCTCTTTGATGTACTTTGATTGTGTCACAAATATACCATGTTTTAGTTGATGTACATAAATGTCATATTGAAATATTATCTAATGAAAATAAGTAATAATAATAATATTAATAATTAATATATATAGTATATACTAATATACTTTAGAAAAAAATTAGCATTGATTTGGATATCACTAACTAATATATAATATAATACCCAAACCAAGGGGCGTGACCTTAATGATTTAAGAATATTTATACTCCTATGCTATTGAGGGGTAGGAGATTTAGAATATAGTTAGTAATTAATCATCCAAGTAGTAGTATATATTATATAGTCAGTAGTAAATACACATTGAATATTGATAAAAAAAAATCTCCTTAAACATACATCATCGAACACCAAAGAGGAGAATAGAAGAAAAGATAGAAGTACAGTTGCGCTGTAGGAAAGAAGGGAGTTTAGATATACATCCACCCATGCACAGTAGAAGATAGAGAGTTACACAATCCATATATATAATCATACAAAACAAAGAATATATACACACTCACGCATAGAAAAGGAGTATACGCAAAAGGCATATTCACCCACGCACAGTGAAGGAATCCATACCAAACACAGTACATGCACGCAGTGATCATACAATCTATTCACACATAGTGAGAAAGGAGGAAGAATTATATGAAACCCTAAAATTGTAAGTGGGGAAAAAATTTAGTAGATTGATAATACTATATCAAAGATTAAGTAATATGTTAAGATACTATAACCATAAAACAAATAATACTCCATCATATTAATTAATGGCAAAACCCTAATGTGAAAGAATACATAAATATTAAATGATCAAATTAATGTCATTAATTATAGATTTTGGATATGGAAAGAACAAACCTAAGTATATCAAATATTGGTATTAATTAACAATTACACATATCTATATTACACAAATGATTAAAACAAACAATTCAATTATATTAAAAAAAGAACATGTTATACAAAAAGTGAATAAGTGAAATAATTCCCAGAATTGCATTTGGTAAGTACTAGGTGGGTAAGAGGGTCGAGTTGAGTCCTAAGACAAGAGGAGGGAAAAATCCCTCTCTTGGAGTTTAGGTTTATCAAGCTTTGGGACCCCACCATAATGTGCGAGGACTGAAGTATGGTATAGAGGTCCAAGTCCAATTTTTGGATGACCTAGCTATACATACAAATACAATTTGAATAAGAAAATTTATGTAAAGAATTATTTATTAATATTTTTAATACAATAATAAACCTTGGACTGATTAATTTAAACCCATAGGATAATACTTATAAGTCCTTACAAGGAGGGACATTATAGTGGTATCAAAGTAGAAATCCTGCCAACCTATGAAGAATGGTTTATGCAAATCAATTAGAGGGAGAAAAGGGCAATTGAAAGAGAAAGGAAGAAGGAGAATACCACCATGAGTGCTTAGCTAAGTAAATATCTTAAAGAGTTTATGGAACAAATGACCCAAGTCACTTAGTCACTCATGGAGCAAAATAGAGAAACAAATAGACTTCTCCTCCAAATTATTCAAAATGCAAACAATGCAAATTCTAGACCTAACAATGTGAGGGATATTAACTCAAATCACTTTGACAATAATCATAACCCACCCACACCTCCTTCTTCACCTCAAGGCAATCAAGAAGGAGGAAGAGAGGAAGAAAATGAAGACTCAAATGATAATGTAGAAAGAATTTTAGAAACATATTCTCAATTAGCTCCAAAATTGAGGAATAATGTACCTTTTAAAGAGTAATGTGACAAAAAAATGAAGGACATTAACAATCAAAAAAGGAAAACTCCATACAATCAGGATTTAGAATGGAAAATTAACAAAGTAGTTCTACCTGATTTTGAAGGAATAGAAAAAATTCCAATAAGAACATGGGTGGAAAAATTAGACACATATTTATCATATAGTCCCATGATAAAAGATAATTCAATTAAATTTGCAGTACTGCATTTAACATGAATAACACATGAATGGTGGCAATATGGATGAAAGAACCATGGAGACCAACACATAACCTCATATCATGAATTCACAGAAAAACTCATTAAAAGATTTGATCAAAAAGATCTGGAATGCTACTTTAGAGAACTGGCTCTATTAAGACAACATGGTACAATAAGTGTATTTGAAAATGAATTCCAAAGATTATCAACATTTGTATTAGAAATATCCCAAAGAAGACTTACCTACCTATTTGTGGAAGGATTAAGAGATTCAATTCAAAACGTGGTGAGCACCATGGAACTAGTTACACTAGAAGATGCAATTTTCAAAGCAAAGAAATTTGATATTCCTTCATCCAAGGATAGAACCAAAAAATTTCCTCCTAAGGAGATAGGAAAATCTTGTTTCTTTTGTAGGGACCCTTGGGAAAAGGGACATAAATGTAAGGAAAAGGAGAAAAGGGATCAAAGGAGTGAACTGAAAAGTAAAAATCTATGCTACAAATGTAAGGAACCATGGGGATATAATCACTCCTGTAAGAGAGAAAGTTTGATCCATAATATAGAATAAGAACATCCTAATAAAAAAACAAAGGGAGAAGAATTTATAAGTTCCATAGCCACAATTTCTCAAGCTAATGAGAACTGACCCTTTAGAATCAAAGGCACCATCAAGGGACAAAGAATAATTGCATTAGTAGATAGTGGAGCTTCTCATGATTTTATTAGTAAAAGTCTTGTGGAGAGAAAGAAATTAGAAATGGAGGACTTTAAATGTTTTAAAGTGACCTTTGCCAATGGAAAATTCGAGAAATGCTCCAAAATTGTTCCTAATCTAGAAATTAATTTGGGAAAACACACAATCAAAAGGAATTTTTATGTGGTAGACTTACAATATGATGTAATTTTGGGACTTCCTTGGATAGATTCCCTAGGGAGTTTTATCATGGATCACCCCAACCTATAAATATGCTTTAAACATGAGGGAAAAGAAATCACCTTAAAAGGGCTACCAAATGAAACTCCTAAATTGGTTTCATGTAACAGAATTGAGAAAATATTTTGACACAACCAAGAAGAATGGGTTGCACAATGTATGATTATAGATAGATCTTCACCTCGGAATCAAGTAACTCACATGGATATCCAATCTATTTTAAAAAAACATAAAAGAGTTTTTGAAGAACTCCCTAGAGGGCTTCCTCCTAAGAGAGGATATGAACATTCAATAGAACTAGAAGCTAGAGCCAAACCTGTCATAACTACACCTTATAGACATCCACATAAATTCAAAGAAGAAATTGAAAAAATAATCAAAGAGTTACTTAAGATGGGCCTCATTCAACCTAGTTCCAGTCCTTTTTCCTCATCCGTAGTATTGGTAAAAAAGAAAGATGGAACATACAAAATGTGCATAGATTACAAGGCTCCTAATAAGAAGACAATAAAAAATAGATATCCTATACCAAGAATTTATGAATTAATTAATGAACTTCATGGTGTGTGATACTTCTTTAAAATTGATTTATGCTCTGGTTACCATCAAATTTGTATGAAGGAAGAAGATGTGCATAAAACTACTTTTAGATGTCACTATGGGCACTTTGAATTCCTAGTTCTTCCATTTGGCCTTACTAATGCACCAGCCACCTTTCAATCATGCATGAACCACATTTTTAGAAAGTAATAAAGAAAATTTTTATTTGTATTCTTTGATGACATTCTCATTTATAGTAAAACATGGGAAGAACACTTTGTGCACATTGAGGAAATTTTAAGAATTTTAGAATCAAAGTCATTATTTGCTAAGGCCTCAAAATGTGAATTTGGATTAGAAGAGATTCTTTATCTTGGGCATAAAATCAATGCTGAAGGAGTGAGTGTTGATGATGAAAAAATCCAAGTCATCAAGAATTGGCCAAAACCCAAAACCCTAACACATCTTAGAGGATTTGTGGGGCTATGCAACTATTATAGGAACTTTGTTAAAGGATTCTCAAAAATAGCCACCCCTTTAACTAACTTAACCAAAAAGGGAGCATTTTCCTGGAATGATACGGCACAACAAGCATTCGACAAATTAAAGGAAGTAATGAGTACATGCGCAGGCTTGGTTATTCCAGATTTCACACTACCCTTTGAACTTTAATGTGATGCATTAGGAGAAGGAATCTGTCATGCCCAAATTTTACAAGGCAAAACCCAACCAACAATTTTTTATTTTATTTTTAAAAATTAATTAATTAATTAATTCATTTATTTAATTATTCGTTGGAACTCTAAGTTATAACATAGGAACTAGATGGTTTATCATTTGATTGTTTGCATCCTATCCCTTAAGTATGACATTTCATGTAGAAATGTGAAGGACAATTTTTCTATTAATGTAATAGCAATAATAGTTTTGCGAATATGAAGATGATTATAGTTGTCTTAGATGTTCCAATTACAAGAAAACTTATCTTATATATATGACCTTAACTCATTATGTCCTATGTCCAATTCTACCTTGTGTTATTTTATTATTTTTATTTCCTTTTATTTAGGTATACAAATTTTAAAGAGCTCTTATGTATTGTCAATTCATTAAACTTCTAACTTATTAACTTAACCCCATACTATTATTCTGTCTATTGAAGAAGTATATACCCATACTATTTATTTTAATTTCAATTTCTCTAAAATCTTATTATTAGTTATCAACTTTTAGTGTTGATTAACATCTAAATTTGATCATCTCTATACGAAAATAAATTCGTTAAGTTTACATGATTACTAACAAATGAAATAAAAGAATTATAAAGTCCAAACAAGAATAAAAATCAAATTACTAATATTTAGTCTCTTAACTATCTCTGCACTACCCTACTATTTTACTTTATCTCTTTCCATGAGTACAATATGATGACAAAATAAAAACACCGTAATGATTATGGAATGGCAACTTAAATCATACTTTATTATCTATGTCTCCACCCTACTCAACCCTTCTTCCTAAAACTTTACCTTTAACATGTAATACATATTTCTGAACCCAACCACATTAATAAACTCTCTAACACTAAATTGTGCAATGATTCCTATATTTACTTACCATCCTTCCTACTTCCTATGTTTTTTTTAATTTATTTTTTATTTTTTTAACAAAATTATTTTCCTAGATCCCATGCCTTCATACAACCTAATCACTATTACTTCTATTAATTACTTTTTTATTACCCCTTAACATACCTCCCTAACCCACCTACTACCACTTGAATTTACCTAACGTTTCATCCTCAACATCACTAATTATAATGTATTCCCTTTTTAAAATAGGCATCATCTATCAATCCCAAGGTTACCAACATCTTCTGACCACCTAGTACTTACCCCCTTTTTATCCTAAAACTACTCTTCCCTTCCCAAGTGCCAAATCACCTAGGGTGGCGTGCTTTCTTAAACCAAGAAAGGAGGCATTTAATGAGGGTATTCTAGTCAAAGTAAAAGCAAATTTGCCTTTTCCATATTACATGCACCCAAGGAAAAGTAAGGAGCGACTAGGAGGATGGTCCCTGACATGGGACAATGCCAAGACATTTCCCCGGTGCTTGGAATGTGTGGGGACCACCGTTTGCTCCCAACCCAACCCAAAACTTTCTTTATTAACCTTTTGACCTTTATCAAATGGGTGCTCGTACTCATATTTTGAGTTGGTTCTATTTTATTTTATTTTTATTATTATTTGTGTTTGATTTTCTTTTTTTTTTGTAGTGAAATGATTATATGGTACTCTCTTCCTTACCCAGGTCTAAGGAGGACTGAGTGCCTAGGCTTCTGACATGGAAATTTTCTTTTGATATTGTGACACAAGGGTCACAGGACTCTGATGAGTCTTTACTCACAAATACTTATCAGATAGTTACCTATTATTTTTTGAGTCTTCATCTCCTAGCATAATAAATTATCTTATTAACATGCTATACACAAGATTCCAAAGGATATTCTCTAGATTATTTTAATGGTCTGTAATCTTGGTGATGGAATTATTTTCTTTTCCCATACATTTTCTAGAGAGGGAAATGTGGATCTATAGCAAGTTACTTTTCTCAACTAACTCCTTTTATATTTGAGTTGGTTTGTTCTACCATAAAAATTCTAAGTGGACACATTTCTGATAGGATGGTATTATCTACTTAGCAAATTTATTTGAACTTCAACAATTCAAATGAATAAATGATTATACATATACATTGAATTTTCAAGCAAGATGGTTTTCTTCCAGGCTATAAATGCACAACGTACAACTTTCCCATACAACTTATACATTTGAATCTTACCGACTATACTCATAACAATCTCCTACATGTCACTTATAAAGCTCATACCTACAAATACATCTCAAAGAAGTATTGTCTACAATCTTACTTCATAAGACATGAACTTTAACATAAAGGTTTTCATTACAAGTAAAAATATAAGCATACAACCTTTTCAACCTTTCTTCCACAATTTTCAAATGGTAACAATGATACCAAAATATTCTACATCTCATGCTACCTCTTTCATAACTCCTAAAACTTCAAATGATCATTTCTTTACAAGGAACATATATGTACAACATTCCCAAATTTATCCCTCTACATATTCATATGGTAACAATGGCACAATCTCTTTACATCGCAATGGGACAACACAAGAGACTTTCAAAATCATGAATATTGAGAACATGAACATTGAGCCTTCTTTAAACATTTGGATCTTCTCCACTTTGACAAGGATGAAACCCTACTACTTCATAGCATACATCTTCACAAAACTTGCACATAACACACACAAATAGGGACTATGGAGGCTCACCTCCCAACCTAGGCTTCTTTGAAGCCACCCACCAAGTAGGGGAAATAAGAATAAACAGGTTACACACATACATCACAAAATTTTGCATGAATACACAACACAAACACAAATCAACACCCTTCCATGGCTTGCACAATGATTCACCATTGGAATCATAAAAAGTTGGGTGAAGGTGGGCTCTTCAAGGAGGAGAAATTCTAACAACATAAATATCATATTGCCAATGCATTTTTCCTCTCAAGGCCACCACAGCATAAACAACATATTGCCACTACATTGCCTCGCAAGGCCTTCAAAAACAACCATCTTCTCCACATCCACCAAAATTCCTTATACCTCCCAAACAAGAAGATTTCATGGCCATGATAGAGCCCATTCTCCATGATAATAACAAACCTCATCATGAGGTAAAAAAAGATTTCTTTTCTCACCCAAGGCTTCTCTGCCCTCCCAAGGGTGACTGAAGCCTTCACACCCATAATCACAATCAACTCTCACATTCAAACAAGAAACAATAGAAAAAAAAATGAAGAACAACAAAACAAAACCAAGAAAGGATCTCCAAAAGCACAAAACGCATTCACTTCTTCCCAACACAATGACAAGCTCATAATACAAGATTGACAATGCAATGCATACTCCATTGATAAATTTTCACACTTGCAGATTTTCTTATCCATACTAAAGAAAAGGAATAAAAGAACATGTTTAAGTCACCAACCTTGGTCCAAGCTAGGGTAAGGATAGTTGTAGAAGAGCTCCCTTTAATCTCTCTCCAAAACTTAGTTGTCTCTAAAATTACAGAGTGGGTGAACAACCCACTAACTTGTCACTCCACCCCCAAAGACTCTCCACTAATCATTTTTAGTAAGAACATCAAGCCTCCCTTTCTTACATTGTTGCTCTTCCAAAATAAGAAGGTTGACCAAGTGGGGTTGTGAGGGTTCTATCATGGAAAAACTCCCAATTTCGAATTGGTCTAAGTTAGCTTTGTTTAAGGGGTTCCCAAAACTAGGAAAACATTAAAATAATTAAATTTAGGCCCCTAACCTACTATACTAACATTAGGGTGGCTTTTTAACAATAAAATAACACCTTAGGATCCCATTTAGACCCCCTAAAATCCTTGTCAATTTTGAATTCGAATTCCTACATGATGTGACCCATCCAACACTCTCTCCCAAATGGGAGTGCTTAAGCATTAATATGAAAAGAAGGAAGAGGATCAAGATTGAGTAACGTTGAGACCAACACTATAGGTGACATGTCATCAACAAATAGACTATACAAGTGTCAAGTGACACACATAAATAAAAATACATTACATTTTCCTTGACATGCCCTTAATGCACCTAGGTTATGATTAAATATATTCACAAGCAAGCAAGAAATCATGCAATTACGAAGAAAATTACTTTCACAATGAGGCTTTTGAATCTTCCAAAGATTCACCTTGGTTAAACTATGTCACAAGGTTTGGAACTTGTTTCCCCCAAACATTTCCATGGTTCCACTCCCTACACAATAAACTCAAGCATCAGTAGTCCAAGGAGTCATGTATCATAATAATGCAAATACATATAGTGATAACCATAATTCAAGCAAATTTTCCTTTCCTATTTATTCCCATTTAAATCATCCAAGATGTTAGAATATCAAATCTGCATAACATAAGCCGTCAGATTAACATCTATGTGTATATCAAAATCAATTTATCATTTATTTGTGTATCATAAATCATCATAACCGCTTCTCTGAATATCATAATCATTCATCTCATAAAGCATCATAATCAAAATTCTAATAATATCAATTCATAAAATTGCATCCATATATTTTCAAACATTTCCTACATAATAATAGGTTCTAAGTGCATATGATAATTTAAACCACTACTACTAAGTATCAAAGTGTGTAAATAAAATAATCCATAGTCCATCAAGTCTCAAATATCTGTAAAAGTATCTAGATCCTGAATATCCAAAATGTAAATAAAATATCCATGCTATGACGGGTCAGGGTGAGGCCTCACAGAATCAGAGTAGTCCTCATGCAGAACAAACATCCTATAGCATTCGAGAGTCGTAAGCTTATAGAAGTTGAAAGACACTATTCTATATATGAAAAAGAAATGCTAGCAATAATGCATGCACTAGATAAATTTAGATAATATTTGGTTGGTGGTAAATTCAACATCAAAATAGATTATAACAACTCAAGATTCTTTATGAACCAAAAGGATCTCAATGATCGTCAACAGAAATGGGTTAGTAAGATTTAGTCTTACAATTTTGACATTAATTATGTCAAAGGAACCAACAATGTAGTAGCAGATGCATTATCATGATAAAATTTTATAAGTGCAATAACCAGCATCATAGAAAATTGGAAAAATGATATTATCATAGAATATGTTAAGGATCCACAAGCTACAAAAATAATAGAAGGAGCATTACCTAATGATGATTATAAGATAGTGAATGAACTCATCATGCATAAAGGAAGGGTATGGCTAACTTCAAATTCCAAAGTAAAAGAGAAAGTATTAAGAGAACATCATGATAATCCATTAGTAGGACATTAGGGATATTATAAAACCTATAAACAAATAAGAGAAAGATTATCATGGAAAAGTCTTAAGAAAGATGTATTGAAATATGTCTAAGAATGCATGATATGTCGAAGAAAATAATGATATGTCGAAGAAAATAAAGTAGAACCAAAACATCTAGCAGGACTTCTACAACATTTACCCATCCCTGATCAAAAATGGGAAAGCATTTCAATGGATTTTATAACAGGTCTACCCAAGGTACAAGGGAAGGATTGTATTTATGTAGTAGTAGATCGATTGACTAAATATGCACACTTCCTCACAATAAGCACTGACTACAAGGCTCCACAAATTGCAGAAGTATTCTTTAAAGAAATTTTTAGATTACATGGATTACCATAGAACATAGTCAATGATAAAGATAGTAGATTTCTCAATCAATTTTGGCAAGAACTATTCTGATTGGCAGGAATGGAATTGACTCCTAGTATGAGCTATTATCTACAAACCGATGGGCAGATAGAGATCATAAATAAATAGATCGAAGGTTATCTATGAAATTATGTCATAGGACAACAAAAGGCTTGGACCAAATGCTTACATCTGGGGGAGTACTATTACAATACTACTCACCATATATCTATAGGCATGACTCCTTTTAAAGCCGTATATGGATACGAAGCTACATCATTTGGGAATTTGATTCTTATAGATAGAAAAGTACTTGGAGTGAAAGATTTCATTCAATAAAATCTAGACCTACTAAAAGCTCTGAAAGAAAATCTTTACCATGCCCAAAACTAGAAAAAATTATATGCAGATAGGAAACATAGTGAAAGAACGTTTGAAATAGGAGACATGGTTTTCCTATGACTGCAACCTTACAAACAAAAAACAATAAAAACAAGTGGAGTAGAGAAGCTTAAACAGAGATTCTATGGGCCATATAGAGTTATAAGAAGAATTGGTGAAGTAGCATATGAAATTGAATTACCTAAAGATAACAAGATTTACAATATTTTTCATGTATCTTGACTAAAGAAATTTTTGGGAAGACAAATCACCCCACGCATTGAACTACCACCATTAGATGATGAAGGCAAGCTCATGTTAGTACTAGAGGCTATCATAGATAAGCAAGAAAGAAGATTGAGGAATAGAGCTATCCCATAATTTTTGGTGAAATGGAAAAACCTTCCACAGGAAGATGCTACTTGGATGGGCAAAGAAATCTTGAGCCACCCCAAATTGCTTAAGGGCAAGCAAATTTGAGAGGGGCGATCTGTCATAAGTCATCATTAATGTTGATATCCAGATATAGTGACAAATGACTAAAGTAAATATCTTTAAAATGTATTTATTATTCTAAATATAAATATATCTATAAAATTTATTTGTTGATATTTTGAGTAAATAATAGTAACCAATGCAATCCATTAATCAATTTAAATCAACACAATATGAGTTATACAATTAATGAATATGAGGAACAAACATAAATGTCATATTGAAATATTATCTAATGACAATAAGTAATAATAATATTATAAATAATTAATATATATAGTATATACTAATATACTTTAGAAAAGAATTAGCATTGATTTGGAAATCACTAACTAATATATAATATAATACCCAAACCAAGGGGTGCGACCTTAATGATTTAAGGATATTTATAATCCTATGCTATTGAGGGTGAGGAGATTCAGAATATAGTCAACAATTAATCATCCAAGCAGTAGTATATATTATATAGTTAGTAGTAAATACACATTGAATATTAATAAAACAAAATCTGCTTAAACATACATCATCAAACACCAAAGAGGAGAATAGAAGAAAAGAGAGGAGTGCAGCCCTGTTGTAGGAAAGAAGAGAGTTTAGATATACATCCACCCATGCATAGCAGAAGAAAGAGAGTTACACAAGCCATACACACACACACACACACACACACACACACACACACACACACACACACACACACACACTCATGCACAACAAAGAATATATACACACTTGCACATAGCAAAGGAGTATATAGAAGGCATATTCACCCATGTGCAGCGAAGGAATCCATACCAAACATAGTACACACATGCAAGGGTCATACAATCTACTCGTGTGTAGCAAGAAAGGAGGAAGAATTATATGAAACCCTAAAATTGTAAGTGGAGAAAGAATTTAGTATCATGATAATATTATATCAAATATTAAGAAATCTGTTAAGACACTATAACCATAAAACAAATAATACTCCATCATATTAATTAATGGCAAAACCCTAATGTGAAAGAATAAATAAATATTAAATGATCATATTAATGTCATTAATTATAGATTTTGGGTATGGAAAGAACAAACCTAAGTATATTAGATCTTGGTATTAATTAACAATTACACATATCTATATTACACAAATGATTAAAACAAATAATTCAATTATATTAAAAAAGAACATGTTCTACAAAAAGTGAATAAATGAAATAATTCCCATGAATTGCATTCAGTAAGTACCAGGTGGGTAAGAGGGTCAAGCCAAGTCCTAAGGTAAGAGGAGGGAAAAAGCCCTCTCTTGGGGTTTAGGTTTATCAAGCTTTGGGAGCCCACCATAATGTGGGAGGATTGAAGTATGGTATAGAGGTCCAAGTCCAATTTTTGGATGACCTAGCTATACATACAAATGCAATTTGAATAAGAAAATTTATGCAGAGAATTATTTATTAATCTTTTTAATACAAAAATAAACCCTAGATTGATTAATTTAAATGCACAGTATAATACTTATAAGTCCTTACAAGGAGGGACATTACAATACTGCTATTATTTTGGAGTCAACATTAAATCCAGACCCCTACAACTCTCTAACAATATTGGTCTCCTCAAATGAGACAAAATTTCTTTGTCTTCTTATTTGATCTACTATGAAGGATGAGCTAAGATACCATATAGGAAAGAGAAACATCCCACTTCTCTTTCCTAGCTCTTTGACCTCATCTATAGTGAGAGTCTCACTATTTGGGTCATATTCTGGTAGCTTCTATACCAATTCAACAACTTTATCTTGGGAGTCTCCTAGCTGCAACTACAGAGTGAGTTCATTATGTTTAATTTTAAACAAGAAGGATTTGAACTCCTCATAATTTATGAGTTCATCATTCTTCATAAACTCTTGAGCTTAGATCATTCTTTCATCTAGCATCCTTGCTTTTAGCTTGAATTTTTTTGGGTTTCATTCATTTTGATTGTCTTGCCTTATCAGGAAGTAATGTCTAATATCATCAAAATAGTTGGTCCCCTTTGGCAAGATATGAAATTCCTTCTCCCTTTCCCTATCTAGGATGTCAATAAATTTTTGTTTCTTTCTACCACCTTGGGCCCATGCTAAACTCTATAGTTGATACTCTTGAAGATCAATCGCTATGACATCATCATGCTTTAGAGATTTAGGTGCTTCTCTATCTCTTATTTTAGGAGGTACCTAATACATTATAGCATCATAATTGTTGATGCACTTATTATACCTATCAAGATACCTCTCCTCATGTTAGAAGCCTTTATAGAAGGGATTTGTTCTTTTCTTCTCCTCTTTTATTCTTATGAGCTCTCTCTATTTTAGGGTAATCTCTCTCTAGTCTTATATTTCCAAGTTGTTCATGATCACATCCTCTTCCTAACAGGGTTTACTACTTGGCAGATTGAATTTTCTCATCTACTTTAGGGATTTCCTAACAAGGTTATTAGGATCATAGGTCCTAGCAAGGGTTTTCGGCAATAAGAATTTGCTCATAAATTCATCTATTTTATTAGTTGTATCTTTGCCTATAACAAATTCTCCTTCTTTAACATTTATGCATATAAAGGATCCCTTCTTTATTGTAGGTCCTAAGTATTCGTGGTTCATCATTATTAATTGCCAAAATAATTTTGCAATCCCCATTCTCTTTGGAATGTGCCTAAGAAACACATGGGGAGGTTGGGGGCATCCATAAACCCCTATAATAGAAAAAAAATCAAAAAGGAAAATACTTCCCCAATCATGTCCTAACCTTATGTCCCCATTAGGTCATGCAAGGAGTCTAGTCAATATTCTAACATTCCTAAGAATCCTCTCAGTAATATCAGCTAACATATTAGAAATTGGGAAAACAAAATCATTATAGAAAGCTATAGAATTGCAATAAGGGTAAAACCTTTTCCATAACCTAGTCCACAACTAAATTGGAAAGTTTTCTCCATTCTCCTTTGTCCCTTCAATGAAATGAGGATTGATGTGTCCTATATTATTGTAGAGGATGATATGCACCCACAATGAATAATGGTGGAATTTTATATTCCCTGTTTCTCCCCTCTATGTTGATGTAATCTCATTGTGCATCACATTCATTATATGTGTCACAAAATCATGCCCTATATTGTGGTGCAAATCTTATATGTCTAGGGCCATGATGTATACATTTCCAGGAGCATTCATAATTCCATCCAATCCAATCACTTTATTTATTCCAAACACAATATACTAGAAGTATCTGCTAAAAAGTTCTAAGGGCATGAATTCTCCTACCTTATTAAAGAGATCACCTATTTCCTTCTTGGACTTTTGGATATGTCTTTACATAACCCATCTAGTGAAGAAAATCTTTTGATTCTTGAAGGTTTCATCCATATTCTCTTTCTCAATGATTTTTATCATAGGTCATCCCAGGTTGAAGACTTCTATGAAGGTCTCTCAATCCAAGGTGCATAGTAGACTCATATCCTTCCTATGAAATCCATGAGTTATAGGATTGTAAGATTTTATCAAAGCCTTCACTAAGTCTACATCAACTATCACCTCTGGCATGATTAACTTTGCTAAATTTCTAATCCACAGATTGGAAATAGGTGGATTGTCTAACCTAATATTGTAAAAATACCAGAATAACTCATTTCCCATTAGTTTCTAGCATGGTCGTATCTCTATAGAAACTATATGTATCTTTAAATATATGTGAATTTATTGTTTGGGCATTAGAGGACCCTAGTAGGAAGTAAACCCACTCCTCAAAATATATAGTGACTAGCTTTGTCTTATCTTTTTTAACACCTTGAGTGACTTCTTCTATGTTAACTTGTGCTATCAGTTTACCCTCTACCTATGTTATATTTTCTCTGATTTCAATGACTTCAAACACTTCTTTTACAACTCAAATCTCTTAAACAACTTCATACTCAATTCTCTTTCTGGCTTTGAAAGTTTGTGAATGATATAATTTGAAATCTATTACATCACCTTTTAATTGTAGTTGAGTATAGAAATAGCATTTTTGGTGTCTTTAAGTCAGCATGGATGATTTTTTTTGAAAATTTAGAAAAACATCATAATCTAGCTTTACAATGTTCATACTACTAGCGTTCAAATTATTTTTTATGCTTTTTTAGATAGTACCTCTCTTTTTGGTAATTATGAATCACTTTACTATTTAATTATCATGTTGTGACCATGCAAACACTAGACAACTAAGCTATTCACGACTTTGCAAGGCTTATTTTCTAGCCCTTGTTTCTCCTTATGACCTTGTAAAACCCTTGATCACAACATCACTATTTAATTTCATGATTAATCCCTTAGCCTTAAAAAATAGTGAAACCCCCTAAAATTACCTTGTTGTTGCTTTATAGTCTATACTTTACCTTATGCCATTAACCATGCAACTAGTTGAATACTGTCATTATGTCTTGGTTGTTGCTTCATGGCTTAGTTTTTTTCTTTTTATTCATAACTGCATGACTGAGCAATCACATAAACTTTTTCATCTCTTGACTACATCACATGGTTGCGCCCTTTTAATTTAACTTTTTTTGTAGGTTTAAAAGCTGCAAACACTACCAATCATACCATTGTTTCTTGATTTTAGAATTATCATTTTAAGTTGGCAACAATGCAAAACCCTCAAGTCTAAGTGATCGCTACATCATGGCTTCATTTTCACCTTGTTGCTTTAACTATGTGATCATGTCATCAAGGCATTTTGCACAAGCTTTTAACCTAATCACCAGGTCACAGCTTGTATCTTTTATTATTCTTTTAGGGCCTATTTGGTTGCTGGAATACAACTGGAATAGGAATAGGAAATTAGAATATGATTTGTATTCTTTTTTTGGTGCGTGGAATAGGAATAGGGAATAGGAATACATATTCTCATTTTAGCCCCAAAATGAGCTTTTGTCCATTCCAAAAAATACCTGTAATTGGAATTGCTATTCTTGCATTCATTTTAGCTTTCTCAAATTTGATTAAATTTTCAAATCCACTTTGACTTGGGGTGAGCGCTGGAACTTTTTTTTCAATATTTTCAAATATTTCAGCGATTTTCCAATGGCGTCGATTGCATCTTCAGAAATATTTTCAAATGGCGTCGATTGCAAGTTAACCCTATTCCAATTTAAGCTTGCATAACCAAACAAGGGATAAACAAGATTGGATTGCATTTTTCCATTCCTATTCTTCATTCTCCATTCTCATTCAAATTTTCTATTCTAATTCTCAATTCCTACGCTTGCAACCAAACGGGCCCTTAACAACATGACTGAGCGACCAAGTGTCACACTCATTCGCCTTGACTATTTTATTAATTATACAATCAAAGTTGATTTCTAGGTCACTACTTGTATTTCTTGTTGCCATTTAGACCTCATGACTGAATGATCAAGCATTTTTATATGCCACACTAATTGTTTCACATTATCACAACTCTTCTATCAAACTCCAACCTTAGCCATGTGACTATGTGATTAAAGAGATCACCAGGTCGCTCCATCACTTTAACCTTAATCACATCATCGCACTACAAATATTTATGTGATAAAAAACATTGCCTTTAGATGCCTCCACATGTCTTATCTTAAAATTGTCACTAGGTTAGCGACTAAGTGTTAGTCCCTTTGCACATAGTTCCCACTTGAAACTCTAACTTCATACTTGACTATGCAAAGTTTCAAAAGCTACTTACAAACTACTTTGCACCATCGCACCATAAA
The DNA here is from genome assembly GCA_028749045.1 of Cupressus sempervirens. Taxonomy (NCBI): domain Eukaryota; kingdom Viridiplantae; phylum Streptophyta; class Pinopsida; order Cupressales; family Cupressaceae; genus Cupressus; species Cupressus sempervirens. The sequence goes on from CM053785.1 coordinate 1,049,274,516, forward strand.
AAGATCAAAGGCTTATGAAACTAGTGATAGAGTGATAACCTTTGGTTGCAGGGTTGCACCTTAAAGTTTTGACATTCTTTTAAAAGTGTACAACAATATTTAAAACAAGGAGGGTTTCAACAATCAAAACATGCATGAGGATAAGACATAGGGTCTTTCTAGGGGAATATTTTGCACATGAAAATTGCAAACCCTACCTATATAGAATGAAAACTATATTTTTACAATAAATTTTCAAGATTCAAACAAGGTGAAAATATAGGCCAATAGTGGCTCTACCTAGGGACAAAGGATAGCTAGCATCCATATAAGGTTTTAGAATATTTGGGTTAGGAAGACCACATACTTGGATCATTAATAAATTTTTTAGAGAGCTACATAGACACACAAGAAAAACAAAAAACATATATACAAAAAATAAGATATATACAAGGATTTATCCATGTAGAAGAACCTACACGATTGTTCATGGAAAAACAAGTGCCTGCAATAGAAGTACTTATTCAAGAATTATCCATGAATTGAAAATTCCATAATGTTTCTTGATAACTCTTTAAAAAGATGGGAATATTCTTCTCATTTTTCATGAATTAGATATGGGCCTAGCTAAATAGGGTCAAACTTTCCATGTATACCTTTATCTTCTATTCATGCATTGCACATCATGATCCTTTAGGTTCAAACTTTCTTGCAACTGTCTTTTTGTCATACAAGTGTTTTTCTTGCAATTGCAACTTAGCATTCTTAGCATAAGCTTATTTCTTGATCTCAATCAATCCTACCAATTCACCTATCCTTTCTTACATGTTATCTATGATAGCCTCATCATACATTTAGATGTAATTGTATAGACCAATTAGGTTGTTCTAAGGCATTCTTGCTTGAATTCCATACACCAAATCAAAATGTAAAACACATATTTCTTTCTTAATTGTCACTCTATCATCCCAAACTACTAGATGTAGCTTGGAATCTCATGCCTTGTTGTTATCATCTGGAATGTTCTTTTGATAATCTTCAATAAACTCTTATTTGTAGATTTAGCTTGCCGATTTCCTTATGGATGATATGGAGATGAAGTTGATATGGTAATGCCATCCTTGTCACAAAATTTTATAAAATCTTATGATATAAAGCACATGCCATTATCAATTACAATCCTTTCAAGACATCCAAATCTAGTGATTATATTGATCAACAAAAAATTATTTACTACTTTTCTAGTAGGTTTTTTGGTAGGAATGGCTTCTACTCAAATTGTGAAGTAGTCAATTGCTACTAGAATCCATGAATAACTAGTATTGGGTTTATTTTCTATTTCCCTTATGAATTGTATTCATCATTCCTAGAAAGGTGTTTGTACTTCGATTGACTTTAAAGGGGTGTTTCTAGAAAACTTCAAAACCAACAGACCTTTGACAAGGATCACATTTTTTGACTAGACCATGAGCATCCTTGAATAAGCTTGGCCATCAAAATCCTTCTCTCATCACCTTATGAATAATAGTCTTGGCCATATAATGGCTTCCACACACTCTTGAATGCATTTTAGTGAGTATTTTTTATGATTCCTTATGGTCAATACACTTCAACAATACTCCTTCAAAATTTCTCCACCAAATGCTCCCACTGATAATAATATACTTGATAGCATGCAACTTTATAGACCTTCTTTCATTATTAGTCAAATGAGATGGAGCTTCCATTCATTGAAAATAGTAAATAAAATCCTTATACCATTCACATTCATCCATATCACATGTATATGACCAGTGATATTTATCGGCAACATTTATCTTATTAGCATCTAAATTTGAATGAGCCATCAAATTAGCCAATCCCTAGCCTCTCACCAATTTTGTTATATGAATTTCAATGTTGAATTATTGGATTATATTAATCCATTTGTACCTCCTATCAAACACTTCTTGTTGAGAAGAAACATCCTTTACAACAACACTAGGAACAAATGCTATGATAGTAGCACCTAATAAATAGCCTCTAAAAGATTTAACAACTTTCACAAGAGCATATGGTTGTTTTTTATTAATAATCTACTTTAACTCTGTAGGGTAGAGTGATTTACTAAAAAAAGAAATGGGTTGTTCAAAACCCTCTTCATTCTTTTGGAGCAAAACTGTTGCAATGGTGTGGAAAAAGAAAAAAGAAAATATGTGCATTGGTTTTGCATAATTTGGTGTCCTTAGCACTGGGGGATTCTTTATTGCATCCTTGATTTCTTGAAAGGCCATTGATGGTTCACCTTCCCAATTGATCACTGCCCCTTTCTTAAGCACTTTTTATATGGGTCTACTAACCTCAGCAAAGTTTGTCAGAAACCTTCTTAAAATTTTGACTTGGCCAAAGAATGATTGAAAAAAATTGACATTTTTTCACTTGATAACTTTATCTATTTATTCAACCCTCTCTAGATCAATTTTGACTCCCTCTTTAGATACTATGTGGCCTAGTAATTTCCCTTTGTGACTCTAAAGGTACACTTCCTTGGGTTCAAGGAAACTCCATATTCCAAAGCCTTTAAGAAGATTTTCTCTAAATGTCTGCGGTGGTCTTCATCTTTCTTGGAATAAGGTGTCAATCCATCTTGGTAGACAACCATAAATTTATCTATATACTTTACAAATGCAACATCCATGGCTATTTGAAAATTAGCCCTTGCATTAATTAAGCCAAAGGGCATTCTAACATATACATATGTTCCTCATGGAGTTGTACAGGTTGTCTTGAATTGTTCCTTCTCATCAATTAACACTTTTTTGTAACCAGAGAAACCATCCATCATAGACATCAATTTAGAACCAATAACCTATTATAGCATGGCTTCCATGTTTGGAAAACCATAATTGTCCTTTAAGGAAGCAATATTTAGATTTCTAACATCTACACACAGCCTAATGTCACCATTCTTCTTCCTAACTAGCACTAAGTTTAATACCCATGATGAATGTCTGATAGGCTTAATAATTCCCCCATCCCTAAGCTTCATTAGCTCTTCTTGTATTTTGGGGGCTAATGTGGGATTGACAAGTCTTTTCTTTTGTCTAAAAGGTTTGACATTCTCCTTTAATGGGATAACATGTTGGAACAAGTCTTCCCTATAAGCCTTAAGGTCATCATATGACCATGCAAAAACATGTCTAAAATTTCTTAACAAATCAATTAAGGACTTTCTTATTGCAAGTGATATAGTATTACCTATATGAACCCTTTTAGGATTGTCAAATAAACTCTCCACCACCACCATCCCTTTGTTGGAATTCTTTAGAATAACTGGGGGGGGTGGGGGGGGTGAATCAATTATCCAAGATCTAGATGTACAAATAAGACTTTTCAATTCTTAGTAGACCCATATCCATAAAAGCTTATTATGCATGCATCCATTAGATCATACAATAACAACTTTGCAGAAATGTAAACATGAAACATAACATATTCAATAACACATTTGACACAAGAATTTTATGTGGAAACCCAATTTGGGAAAAACCACCAATAACATGCTACTAATTCTCACTCTTTTGAAGTAATGCCTTGTGAAAGGCCAACCCTATTAAAGGTTAACATACACATTGTTAAATGCAACCTAATTAAAGGATTTCAATCATCCTATTAGGAGTAAGCCTTGTTAGAAGACTTTAGACCATTCCATTAGAATATCACTCGATTAAAGGATTTATAAATGATTTACCCTAGACTGATATAATGATTAGAAAGTAACAATAAGGCTTGATCCGATAACAAATTACAACTCACTTGCATATTATAGATCTATGTTTCAATCCTCCATCTTGTTTGGCATTCACACACTTTAGCTCTAATAGCTTGTTCACCCTTCAAGAATTCACACTCTTAATATTCTCTCTTTGCATGCCAACTATAGTCACTTCTTTTTTACCACTTAATGAAGCGATACCCTAGACTCCTTGTCTTCCTTAGGTTCTCACACATGACACCCTTTTCTTCTAACAAACTATTTATATAAATAGAGAATTAAGATCTTCTTCCTCTCAACCATAATTTTCCATTCTAGGGTTAGGTAGGATATAATGAATCTACCCAATTTTCCATTTGGTTCCTCTAGAAACTTCTTCTTCAATCCTCCTTGAATTTTCCTTTAAACGATTTACCTTAAATTATGTGCCACCATCTCATAATAGTTATCTTCCACACAATTCAAGAAAACAAAAATAGTCATCTCAGATTCATCAAATCTTTGATTTAACATATTTACTAGCACTCGACATCAATATGTTGTCACTCGACTTCTATATTATTCTTCCACTCAGTCAAAACTAGTTTACTTGGTGAACACTAAATTCTACTGATGCTTGGCATCAACTAAACTTTACTCAGCATATACTGACAATCAATCAACTTGCACTATTTTACATCTTTGCTCGACACCTCTCTTTTTTCACTCGGCTTCCATTGATTTTTGCTTGGCTTGCACTAACTACTCGGCAAGGCCCTACAAACACTTTTCATACTTGATCTTCTTCCAGTCTTAAGTTGAGTAATCTTTCATTTCAAACTTTTAAGTGTATCAAAAATATACTATAGTATTAATGTATTACTTGGTCTTAGTCAAAGTAAAATTTAAGGAACCCCCCTCCAAAAAAAAGATATAAATTATTGGTGAATCTTTCATTATTTTGACAAACCAAATTATTGTTATCAGCAAATCTCTTAATTTTTTAATTTTAAATATTATTTACATCGACAATTATTTTGGAATCATAATTTTTGAGTAGAAAATATTGGTGAATCTCAATAATAATAGGAAGTTCACTAATCATCATGGAATATTAAAAATTACATTATATTTTAAATCAATAGTGAAAACTAAATATTGGTAATATATCCCTAAAGTAACTAATAATTATGGTAATTATTGGTTAATTAATTTTAATTTCTTTAATAATATGTAATAGTTAGGTGAATCAAATCTAATCATGTATCGATATTGTGGCAAATCTTTGAGTTTAAATTTTTTAATAATATAAATTATTGAGTGATTTTAAATATTTTAGAACTAAATTTAATAAAAATGTGGCAATTTAGGTGGCATTAAAGCTTAAATTATTAGCCAAATTACTAGGCTAAAATTTCTAAAATTTGCAAAATTACAAATATTCACCACTAAAAAATACCCTAGTCTTAGTGCTTCTTTTACATGCCAAATAACCCAACACAATCAACATCAATGTAGGCTCTCAACTCAATTTTTTCATTTTTCTTGTAGTATAGACCATAGTCTTCTGTTCCTTTTAGATATCTCATTATTCTCTTAATAGCCATTAAATGAATCTTCTTAGGATTAGCAGAGAATCTTTCAATAATCCCAACAGATAATGCAATGCCAAGTCTGTTATGCACTACATATTGGAATTTCCAATCATAGACCTGTACAATGTTTGATTCACATAAGCTAAATCATCATTCTTTGATAACTTGTGTCCTATCACAATATGTGTGCTAACTAGTTTTGAATCTTTCAATCCAAAAGTTTTCAATATTTCCTTTACATACTTAGACTGAGAAATGTATATACCATCTTTCATCTGATATACTTGCAAAGAAACAAAGAACTTGATCTCTCCAAACATAGACATCTAAAATTCTTTCTTCACTTCATTTTAAAATTCCTTACATGAAGTATCTTGAACTCCAAATATGATATCATCAACAAAAATTTCAGCTAGTAAAATACCTTTACCTCCTATCTTCAAGTACATATTTTTGTTATCATCAGTCTTCTCAAAACCAATCTTCACAAGATAATTGTGAAGCCTTTCATACCAAGCTCTTGGGGCTTTCTTTAAACCATATAAAGCTTTGTGTAGTCTATATACCATGTTCTTGTTGTTAGCATCAAAAAATCATTCTGGTTGTTCTATATAGACCTCTTCTTCTAATATGCCATTCAAAAATGTTTACTTCACATCCATTTGATAAACTTTGAAACCTTTGTATGTAGAGTAAGCAAGAAAAGTTCTTCCTCCTTCCAATCTTGCAATAGGGGCAAATATTTCTCCATAGTCTATTCCTTCTTCTTGTGCATACCCCTTGCAAACTAATCTTGCCTTATTCCTTGTGACTTCACCATTTTCATCGAACTTGTTTCTCTACAACCACTTGGTTCTGATCACATTCTTGTCCTCTGGTCTAGGAACTAGAGTCCATATCTTGTTCTTCTCAATCTGCTCAATCTCTTCTTTCATGGCTTTACTCCAATCCTTATTTTATAAGGCATATTTCATTGTCTTAGGATGATTCATTCTCAAAAAACATGTATCACTTCTTACCTTGTTTCTTATCATTGGTCTAGCATCTTTTTCTCGAATATTTTGTTCAACAGGGTGATGTCTTTTAACATACTTTGACAATCTTGATTCTACTCTTCTTTCCTCATTAGGTATATCAACTTGAGAATCACTATGTACTTCTCTATCAGGAAATTCAACATCTCTTTCATGTACATTTATCTTAGAATCAAAATGTGCCTCAACTTTTGTTCGTAACTCATCTCTAGACTGTAGCTTAGTTCCTGAATGCAACTCAACATTCATTGTATGTGACTTGGAAGTTACTAAAACTTGTTGCTGATTTGCAACTTGATTTACAACATCTTCATTAGTAGGCATACCTTCATAAAAGTATACAAATGATTTGTAGTCTTTAGGTTTCTTCATAGGTTCAACTTCATGTACCTTTGTATATTCATCAAACTTCACATTTGTACTTTCCAAAACTTTTTTAGTGTTAGTATGTAAACACTTATTGTAATATCCCAAAATTGGCTCATTGCCATGCTGAACCAATTCGGGTCTATTTGATCAATCCTAAGTCCTATTTTACTAGGCAATTCTAATTTTGATAATCACTACTTGACCTAAGTGTCAAATGTAGAACTCCCTAATCTATACTAATTACACTCTTTATTTAATTCCTAAGTATTGACTCAAATCAGCTACATTAAACCTATTAATTAAGTTTAATTTAATTATAAGTTTTCATATGTTAATTAAATTAAAATTACCTTTTTAGCTAATGTAAAAGGGAATTAAATGTATTTGATTTAATAAGATATATCCTTATTTTAATTTATTGAATTTAATTATTCAATTAATTAAGTTTATGCATTTATGAGGTCATATTCTATTTATTAAATTAAGATTCTCTTCAAATGCTCTCTTCAATTCAAAATTGGAAGCTCTGAGTGAACTAGAATTGGGAATGGAATTAACTCAATTAACTCTTTCTCACATTTAAAAGAGAATCAATTAACTCTCCATGACACTCAGAATTGAATTATTTAACTTCATTTGCACAAGGAAGTTTCCACTCTAACTGAGTCTCATTTCCAATCTCAACCATTTCTTCTACTTGATCTTGACTGTTGATCAATTTCTAGGATTCTATTTAAGAAGCCTTCAATTCCTCATTATAGATGTTGCAAATTGTCAATATTGAATTTGCACTAAAATACTCATTTTCTCTTACATTCATAGCTTTACATTTTCTAGCATAATAATCTCATTTTAGTGTTAAAATGCATACATTTATATTAAAATGTTTCTTTTATTTCTAGATTAATTGCATAAATCTAGCTCTAAATTTGTATATCATCTACCTTAAATAAATCCTTCATTCTAGATGTTTGGTTGCTAGCTTCTCAGTCTAAGAGCAATAACATAATCAATCTAGTTAGGAGGCAACAGATAGGCTTGCCAAATTGTTTCAGATGAATAACACAATTTTCATTCTAGGATGATTCTACATATAAGGATCATGTTGAAGTGTGTGTGAAGATCGAGGCCCACATTTCCTTCATACATTTCTGGCACCCACTGTGGAGCCAAGAAATCAAGTTTTTGGCCTCATTTATTCTTTTTTTGCATATTTTAATGTTTTGTCACTATTGTTTGTACAGTACTCTAGTTTCTCACACAAAAAATCTCATTCTCATGCAAAGAAACTAAGATGTTGATCCCTATACTGCACTTCCTTGTGCAAAAAAGTGTATAATTGCATGATTTTTCGTGTGGTAGACACCATTTTCTCACACGAGCCTGTGCAAGATTTTGCATGAAATTTTGCATCAATAAATGCAAAAATGTAGCTTTCAAATTCTATTTTTATAATGATGATTTAACTAACTGTTGTTTTTGAAGGATTTTCATTTTGATTTCTAAATTTTTAACAACATAATAGTGGTTTGTAGGATGCTCGTCAAAGAAACCTTGTTACAAACCATTAAAACAGTACTAACCATTTGATTGCAGGACATTTGTCAAAGATACACATGTTGAACAATCAATTCAAACCCACTTAAACATTGTGTTTTCTTTTATTTCTTTCTTACATATAGTTTAAATAGGGCTTGTGAACTTCATATGGCTCTAGATAAAGGAATAGGGGAGTATGCTTTCTGCTACTTGGAAGTGATGCCCAAGAGAAAATTAGAAACCTAGATGCCTTTGGAAGACGGTACCTAAGGGAGGCAAGAAAGTTAATGGTTCTCTTATATGAGTCATTTTTATGAAGAGATGATGATTTCTTTTTAAGAGATCAAAATCTTGAAAAAAGACAAGTTGGGATTGATAAGCTAACTTGGTGATGAATATGTTTTGCATGTTTGGGTAAGGTGACGAGGCAGAGGAGTATGCTCTTTCCCCTTGTGGGAAATCAGAAACTTGGACCCTTAGATCCAAACCACTAGTCTAAGTCAACCTTTAGAGGGCCTACCAGAGTGATCCAACCTCTGGGAATGACTCAAGTGAGCACACTCCTTTCACCAGAGATTCCAACTCACTATAATAAAGAAGCTTTGTAGAGAAAGATACTCCAAAGCCATGTTAACTTCTTCCTCTTGATTCCTAATATCACATATCAAGAGGAGGCTCTATCTGTTGCATTGGCTAGCATCGGCCCCAGTCTTGCTAGTCAAGTGTGTACACTTCCAGATGCTAGTGTGGGTTGTTGGCCTTAACTTTGTTCACAAAGCCACTGGGGATTAATGTGAATGAAAGCCAAGTAAAAACTTTTTAGATAATTGCTACCTGGTTCACCTCCAAAAGGGGGCATAATATTTGTGCAAGGAGGGGGAAGAATATCTCTTATAGATACTCACCATAGGTATGAACCTAGATGCTATAAGGTGGTATATGTGCTTGGCCCTTGCCACAAGGGTGCTCATTCAATGTATATGTTATTGAGTCCTTGAAATACACCAAAAACACAGGTCCCCTCTAGTGGGGTGACACGACTATGTGAGGTGAACGCATCATATAAGTTGTGAGACAAAGGTTTTGCTTCCTCTATGATTTTTGGTTATAGGGATAAAGTGTATCTTTTTTGAGTCTTTAAACTTGTCCAAATTTTTCAAACAAACAAAAGTTCAAGACTCCCCCATCCCTCCGAGTTGCTTTGTCCTTGATTGGATTGTTTGCGACTAGTGCTGGCTTCCTATGTTTGAGAAAAATTGTCTATTTGAAAACCAAAATATTGTCCAAAACTTGGAAACCATCCTAATATTTATCTAAAAATTTTCGACACAATCATCTTTCTATTTAGAATTATCAAAAACTATCAATCTATCCCTTTTCTTGTGCTCAGATCTATGAATTTTTGTGCAAGAAAAATCCTTGTTAGCACTTCCTCATAGGGTTTTTTGTAGTTCCTCACATGGATCCCTATGAATCTCCCTGTGATATTTTACAAAACACTATCCTTTTATGCCAAAATTCTACATTTTTGATAAAATTGTCAAATCCTTGCACGAGAAAATTGGTCAAAATTTGTTGTTCTGAATCTTTTCCTACTTCATTGTACTTTCTCATGTGGTTCCCTATGAATACTTGTGTAGGATCTTATCTTGAAACTATCAAAATATTATGCTAGATTTATTTGTGTTCCAAGTCTAATATGTGTCTACAACACTTGATCACTTCTCTATCTATAAATAATGTCAAACAGTGACTTCTTGTTTAAGTTGACAACTTGCAATCTATGTATGAACTAGTCTCCTCACTTAGTTATTTTATTCTATCCTTTTGTGTTTTTCATACTTTGTGTCATGATAGTAATAACTCTTGGCTATTCTATTCATTACTCAAATGACTCATACCTAAGTGTACAACACTCTTATCTCACTTCAAGGCTATGTTCTAGTGTGGTCCTTGTCTAGGCTTTTAATCTTTGTCATTATCTATGCCTGCGGCAATAAGGACTGGAAACATGTTTCATCCCCATAGACTTAAATGAGGTAGAGCTAGGGGTCATAATCATGGTAGAGGCCACTTCTTAGCTTATACATAGTTAGTATCTAGTACATCTAGTGAGGAATCTTCACTATCTCCTTCACTGGTTAGATCCCCTTGGGTACAGAGAACATTTTCCATAAACTTACAACAAACTAAGAATCTCTTGTATCAAGAAGATCCTAAAACTAGAAAAGGTCATATGTCTCCAAACAATACAATTGAATACTTATTCAAATGAGCTTTTCAACCAACATAAAGTGAAACTTATCACATTCCTAAAATGGTTGATCAAGACCCAAAAAATGGAGAACAAGATCACCAAATGAATGAAAGACATAAAGAACATTTTACTCGTTAGAATGAGGAAGATGAAGAAATACTTCCCAAACATGTTGAAAGATGTCATAAGGATAAACACTTCCAAAAATTCATGGAAATCTTGCTTAATGAAGAGAAAGAGAAATACTTTTTGAAACTCACTCAAGAGTGAGCCAAGCTTCCTCATCACTTTAATGTCAAAACAATCATTACACCTAAAAAGGAAATGTAAATGTCTAAGTTGCAAAAACAACTGATGATCATGCAAGAATAGTTAGCCCAAATGATGTGTAATAAGGATAAACCTACAAAAACATACACCTTAGACACTCATTGTCCATTTCCTTATGACAAGAGTATAGACATGCCTCCTTTCCCAAGAGGATTTGAGCTATCCAAATATGATAAATACTTCATAACTTTCAATCTCCAAGATCATTTGCAGGAATTTGGTGCCTTGTCTATGGAATTTATGCATAATCAGACATATCTCATGCATCTATTCCCAAAAATTCTAGATGGTCAGGCCATGGAATGGTTTTCATGATTTCCTACTAGTATCAAAACATTTGATTAGATTGCTAACCTATTTGTTAACCAATACTTCTCCAACATACAACATCTAGTTAACATACGAGACTTGTGTAACCTCAAATAGAAATTTGGGGAACCTTTCCTCACATTCCTTCAGAGATGGAGATAACTTTACACCAAATATTCATGAAAGATTCCTAAAATGGAAAAACTTGACATCTTTACTGATAATCTTTTACCTAACTTTGGCTATAAAGTTCAACCTTCAAGGTCCACGCACCTTTGAAGACATGGTCACACAAGCTATCCAAATAGAAGAATTCATAGTCAAAAAGGGAAAAATAACCCTTCGAAAGGACACCAAAAAAGAATCAACCTCTAATAAGGATAAATCTAAGTATGTGAACAAGAACCAAGAGGTGGTACATGATGGATTTGTTGACAACATTACTCCTAAGCCTGCTAAAGTAGCTTTCAATCTTACAAACAATATCAAAGCATATAAGAACATTGATAAACCTCCTTCTAACAACAAGATGTTTGGAAACAAACCAAAGAACTCATCTTGGGCTACACACCAAAAATGAGAATATACGCCTCTTGGTGAACCTTTGGATGTGATCTATAAGACCTTGCTACAAAACAAGCTCATCTCTCCATTGGATAACTCTCATCCTTATGATCCACAACCATGACCTTCATGGTGGAATGAAACTGCATTTTGCAAATATCACCAGAACAAAAGTCACAAAACTAGCAATTGCATTAACCTGTCACAAAGTTCAAGACTTAATTGACAATGGTGAAATTGTTGTGGATGGGGATAACAAGAACACAGATCACAAGGCTTTCAAAGAGCCATTCCCATTTTATGAAAAAGGAGAAAACTCAAAACAAAATCTCATAACAAGATCAACTATATTTACTCTAATGATGATGAGATAGTTCACATGGTAGTTCACATGGTTAAACCAGTGGATTTTGAGTATTGTGACATTATCACCATCAAGGGAAAATAGGACAAAACTAAACCTAAAATACCATTTGTCTTAAGGGGCCCTACATCCAATACATCTAACAATGAACCATCACAATCTTGTGCCAACATTGTTACACATTCTTGTGCCAAGATAGTACTCAAAGGCCTTACGCCTTTTCTCCTGAGTTAGAACAACACAAAGACAAACCTCTTGTTGGTCCATCTAGAAAAGGTACAAAAGTTACAACTTCATTTGTGGCTACTAGCTATAGTATCCTCAATCAATTACAATGAACAAATCCTCAAATCGTGATCTTTGAATTGCTCAAAATCTCACCTGCTCATAGGTAGATTCTTGACAAAGCCCTCATTGAGGAAAATGTACCTCAACATCTTGATCTTGATAGGTTCCAATCTATGGTAGATCATCTAACCTCACCTTACTATATGTCTTTCTCTAAGAAGGATGAAAATTCACTGAGTCATCCGCATAACCAACTACTACACATTGAAGTCATGATACACCAGAAACATGTCCATCATATTCTCATTGATAATGGAGCTAGTTTAAACATTGTCTCTTCTACTCTACTTAGCCAATTGGGCTATTCTAAAGAGTCCATTGATTCTCGTGGCAAGATAACCATCAAGGCATATGACAAAGTTGAGGGTAAATCTTTTAGTCTTCTTGTGTTTCCTCTCTACATTGGTCTTATAGAAAGGGATGTCACTTGTCAAGTCATTGACATTCCATTAGCATACAACATCCTGCTAGAAAGACCATGGATGCATGAGATGCAAGGTGTACCCTCCACTTAGCATCAATGATTAAAGTTTATATTTCATAGATCTAAAGTCACCATACCTGAAAATACTTTTGTACTTGCTAATAGGTGATCTACAAACCATCATGATAATAAGTTGAAACAAATCAAGTAGTCATCCAAGCTAAAATAAATTGAAATGGGTAAACATCACATAGAACCAGTTCTATCTTTGACATCTCTTCCTGAATCTCCCTGTCATCATGAGAGACCATCTAAAGTGAAGATACCTTTTGTGTTGACATGTCAAACTAAGTTCAATAGTACCTTTGTTAAAGCTACTATACCTCTTGAGGAGGAAGATGAAAACATAGCCATTGTTGCATGGATATACAAGGAGGAAACTCTAGTTGACCTCATAGAACAGTCTCATAAGATTACTCCTGAAAAGTATGGTCTAGGTCTAAAACTCATGAAATTATTTGGTTACAAGGGGAATGGTCTGATTGGATGCAAAAGAAATGGTCTAATTGATCCTATCAAAGTGATAGCTAGAATGCCTCGAGATACATTTGGCCTAGGCTTCAAGAAGATTCCCTTCCATTTAGGGATTAACAAGTTTATACCAAAACCTAAAATTTCATCTAATCATGACTAAAAAGTTAGGTTAGTTGACCATGAGGATGATGTTGTCAATAAGGATCCTTATCCTTATCCAATTTCTACTGATCTTGCTAAATTATTTGTAGATACTAATAGTGATTCTTTTGACAACATTACTGATTCTCCCCATATTCAACAAGAACAAGGAGAGTCTAGTAATGCTTTAGTCATTGAGAAACTTTGTAAAAATCTAGATGATGGGGAATTTGTCCCTATCACTATTGGGGAATTCTACAGTCTATCCCCATGTAGCACAAATTCTTAAGAGTGTGAGTTCAAGTCTCTTTTAGAAGCAACTATAGATAAAGATATAGATCAAGTGCATGTCTATGAAATCAGCTTAGAGTAGGTTAATAATCTAGGGTTATATCAAATGAGACTTATCCAACTAGTGTCATCAAGTCTTTGATTAATGATGTTAGAATTCAAAGGTATTCAAGCACATTTGTGGATGAAGTTTCTCTAGGTCTCGAATTTCCTGTCCAAGCATTTGATGATTACACTATGAATGCTATCAAACCCATCATGTCTCTTTCACTCACCTATCTTGAGCTCATAGACTAGAATTCCAATGCATCTAGTGAAGTCCCTACATTCCAAAATGACTATGCTCTTGCCTGCTACTTAAACATTGTTGAACCTGTAATGTCTTCCACCAATGAACAAAGCATCAACATGACTGAAGCTGACATCAAATATCTTGATCACACAATAAAAAAAGAAAAGAAATAGAAGGTATGATGGTGAAAATCACATTTTGGTAGTATCAGAACCTAAAATAGTAAAAAGAAATGACGTATCCAAAGGTAATTGTCAATGTTGATAGAACTGACACAATCGATCAAATTGAGAATAGAGGAATGACCTCACATAATACATCTTGCATAGTCACTATCTCCAGAAGAAAAAGGGGAATTTATTTCCTTCTTCCGAGAAAAAAAGATAAATTTTGTGTGGACATACTTAGACATGCTAAGCTTAGATCTTGATCTCATAATGCATCATTTATGTATTGCACTAGGAGTTAAACTAGTCAAATGGAAATTTAGGAAAAGCATCCTCATGTTGCATTACTTGTCAAAGCTGAACTGGAAAAGATTTTGAAAGTTGGTTTCATCTTTGCTATTAATTACACTAAATAGATATCAAATATTGTTCTAGTCTCCAAGCATGACAAATATATCAGAGTTTGTATAGATTTATGAGATCTAAACTTAGTATATCTAAATGATGATTTTCCACTCCCCAACATTGATATGATAGTGGATATGAAATACTCACTTGTGGACAAATTTTCTAGTTATAATCAGATCAAAATTGCACCAGAAGATCTAGAAAAGACTACTTTCACTTGTGAATGGGAAACCTTTTGTTGGAATGTGATGCCATTTGGTTTTAAAAATTCTAGTGCCACATATCAAAGGGAAGTTACTACAATTTTCCACAATATGATGCATAAGACCATGGAGGACTATGTCGATGGTACCTTCGTTAAGAGCATAAAATGCAACACTCATCTTCAAGTTTTGGGATCCATCCTAGATCATATGGAGAAATTCAATTTGAGACTTAATCCCAAGATATGTGCATTTATTGTAACATATGGGAAACTACTTGCTTACATTGTCTATGTAAAAGGAATCAAGGTTGATCTAGAGAAAGTTCAAGTAATCATGGAAATTCCTCGAACCTATAATATCAGTTGGATGAGGAGCTTGTAAGGAAGAATTCAATCTATTCACAGATTCATCTCATAGCTTGTGGATAGATCACAACCTTTTACCAAGACTCTACATAAAGGTGTAAAATATAGCTAGAGCCAAGATTGTGATTAGAGTCTAACACAAATAAAGAAATACCTTACGTATCCACCAATCTTGATGCCTCATATCTACAGGAAGCCTCTTGTTCTATAAATCTTAGCAACAAAGTCATCTCTTGGTATTTTGCTAGCTCAAGAAGATAATGATGACAAAGAAAGAGCTATCTATAATCTAAGTTGCATGCTAATTTCTTATGAAATGAATTAAAGTATCATTGAGAAGGCTTTCTTGGTAGTCATCTTTTCTTCCCAAAAGCTGAGAGACTACATGCTCACTCACACTACGTGACTAGTTGCTAAAATTGATCCATTGAAGTACTTACTCACTAGGGCATCTCTAATAGGAGGGTTAGCTAAGTGGGTCATGATCTTAAGTGAGTTTGACATTCAATATGTTGAAAGAAAGGTTATCAAAGGATAAGCAATTGTTGATCAATTAGTAGAAGTAGCAATGCAGAGTCTTCTTTTGCTAAACATCGACTTCTTTGACGAATCAATTCTAATGCTCACACACCAAACTTGGGTAATTTTCTTTGATGACTCCTTTACACAACAAGGATCCGGTGTTGGGCTCTTATTCATAACAATACAGAGGTATTCACTACCTAAGGCATACAATATTTTGTTTCCTTTTACAATAAATATTGTAGAATATGAAGCCCTCATTAATGGCATGAAGATTGCAATTGAATGGAGAGTGGATGAATTAAGCATCTTCGGTGATTCATAGCTCATAATCAACTAGGTCAATGATGTGTATCAAATAAAGGATGAGAAATTGATCCCTTATAAATGCATAGTGGATGACCTGAAGAAATACTTTTCTCATATCACTTTTCAACAAATTCCTTGGGTAGACAATGTTGGCGCTCAAAATTGCTTCCCATTTTGAGTGCCCATTCCAAATTTTGAGCCCTATGAATACCCATAAATGCAAATGTACTTGGCTGTACCTATAAGACCCTAGAGGTTTTCAATGTTTTTAACACCCTCCATTCAACATGTCTACTAGTTCCATTAAGTTAAAACATCATTCCGAGCTGTTTGGTGAAGTCTCATTTTGAGCAAATTTCAATTCTGCATTTTCACCTAAGTGTCAAAAAGTGACATGAGCCTATGTTTGCTATTGAATATCTCACACCCAGAATTTTGTCATGACTCACCACTTTGGGAATATCTAGTGTCCATACTCAAGAACCTATGTTTCAAATTTTGAGTTATTTTGAGTTCGTTTGACTAGGTTTTGAATCCCTCAAAGTTGGTCATTTAAATTTGTCATGCTTTTGCACTTTGCGCCTAATTCTGGGAAGCCCTGTTTGACATGCTGTAACTTTTGACCAGTTGACCCAAATTTTTAAATTTCTTTTGCATTACATTTTAAACGTCAGAGACTTGTTATGTGTCAATTTTTGAGTCTTAACGAATCCATTTGATCAGTTTTGAAACACAATTCCAAAAGGAATTTTTATCTTTTCACTGTTGTCATTATTTGCAGATTGATTGGAACCCCTGTTCGAGATGTCATATCTTTGTACCTATGATTGGTAGGACTAAATGGTTCATTCTCCTATATTGTCCACTGAAAATACAAGTGTGCCAATTTTTAGAACCTAACGAATCTGTCTTCACACTTTACCAGGGTCATTCCATTCCTAAAAAATGATTTTTTACTGATGTCCTCTGTGCTGCAAATCCAGGTAGCCAACTTTGCACCCTCACCAATTTTTCTCTGTGATACGTCATGAGCCCAAATTGTATAATCATACTCTCCTCCTGACTATCTACCAGTCCCCCAGTTTTCATTACCTCATGTGCCCATTTGCCCAATTTTCCAGGTCATTTCCAAATACAATTTTTAGCTTTCTGACATGTTTAATTGCAGGTAATTTCAAGTGAGCAACTTTAGAGGTCGATACTTTTTAACCCTGATGTCGTCATGTGACAAGATCAGGTAGACTTGTTGAATGTATCAGAGAGAACAATGATCCTGAGTTTTAGAGCTCTGTTGGATGTTTGAATCAGTTTTCAAAGCTCGATAGCAAGCCTCCTGACAGAGATTTCATAGTGGTGCAAAAATGATTAAAGTGTGTTTTCAGCGATCAATCAATGATCTATTTGGTTCTCAATCAATTCAAGGAGGTCGACGGATCAATTTTCCATGATCAGTTGTTTGAAAACGAAAATTTTTTAGCTGGACCCATTTTGGGGCCCAACTAATTCCATTAGACTAATACAATGTGTGCGATTTAGAGATTTGAAAAGGATGGTGTAATGATTCCAATTGTTACAAATTTTCACCAATGCGCATTTCACAAATTGAGGGTACAAGTGATGCATTTCACCAGGTACAAGTGATGCATAATAATAAGAGCTATAGAAGGTGTTGTGTCTAATTATTTTGTGTCTTCATGGTGTTTTGGCTAAAATTTGATCAATTAGCATGTGTTCAGATTCAGTTATTAAATTTCATCATTTAGCTGAGATATTTGGAAGTCAGTTACATTGTAATGATGAAAACCAAATCAAATCAGATGGAAGACAGAGGAAAGAGATTTTGCAACTGAACAAGATGGAATTTCAAGTGGATAGATGGTAACTGCAAATTCAATCCGAAAATTCATCTTCTTCCTATATCTTTCTTCCTTTCATTCTTTGTGAGGGTTCTAGTTTTTTGTTACTGGGAGACCATTGTGGGTTGGAAATCTTCAGTCCTTCTGGGAGACCACTGTGTTGGATCCAGATCTATGATTCCACCTTCATCCTTCAGCATTTTTCTCTCATGTGAACAGCAAGTGTAAAGATAATACAAATAGTTCTGAGATGTTAGGTTGTTTCATGTTTTTATTTCATGCATTTGGTTATGTATATTTTCAAAGAAAATGAATACATATGAGCAAGCATTTCACTATTTTCATTCTGGTTCTCGTCTCCTATCTCAGTAATTTGTAGTCTTATGTGGTCTTGGAACAAAGAGCTGAGATCCATTTGCTTCTCCTTCAGGTTGTATGTCTGATATATCTTGTTGTTGGAACAAAGTGCCAAGTAAATTCTTGATGTGTTTGATAGGGTTGCTAGTTATCTTGAGAAGGATATTTCATAAGAATGCAGTCTTAATGAACACCGATGTTTGAATCACAAGGTGATTAGATAGACTTGATATCTGGGTATATGTAATATTGTCCTGATATCACAGATGTATGTATTGAATTCATGGAATAGCCCAATAGATTAGGCACTGATCAGTTATAGGATCCTTTGTTATATTGTTGCATGTTTGAGGATTTTTTGAAACTCAACATCAATAATCGAATGCTTTTCCCTTTCATGTTGAAGAGCTATAATAGAATGCCCTCACTCAGCTTATGAGGTTCCTAGATTTGCATTTAGCTACTATAGATTGATGTTATTTCATGAGTTATCAGGAGAAATAAGGATTTTATCTGCTTCATATTAGATTCAGTGTATGCTTTTATAACTGGTACCATATAAAGAATCTAAAGGTCCACCTACCTAGGTTTTGCAAAGCTTGAAGAAGAAGAAGGGTCCAGCCTTATAGTTGGCCTGGTGTTTGAATGGGCATGTTGAAAATGGGAGTTAGCTGCCCCTAGATGTGTTTTGTTCTCATTAGGGTAATTGAAAACCCTCCAAAATTTTCAAACACTAACAGACAATAAAGTGGTTGATGCAATGGCTATTCTTGCTTCCATGTTATAGATGCCAGAGAATGATCTTTGACATGAGTTCCCAGTGGAAACATTACTCTACCTTGCCTATAATTCCCCTAAATCTCAAATGATCTATTATATTGTAGGATACAAATCATCCTGATACCACCATATATACTCTTATCTATGTGACCAAACAATTCTAGACAATCTAACCCAAAATAAAAAATATCACCTTATCTACAATGCTTCATGGTATGTCATTATTGTTGATGACTTGTTTAGAAGAGGTCTCCACAAAACACTTCTTAGGTGTCTATAACCCAATGATTCCAAATGTGTATTAATGGATGCACATGAAGGCATTTTTGAATCTCACTCTAATGACTTGACACTAGCTTGTAAACTTATTAGAGTTGGTTACTATTGGTTGAATATGGAGCAAGAGGCAATCAAATATGCCAAGTCCTACAAACAATGCCAGCTCTATGAAAACCTAATTCATGCTTCATCCAAGGAGCTAATTCCATTTATCATTTTTTGGCCATTCCAAAAATGGGCATTTGATCTTGTGGGTTAGAATTACACATATTCTTCAAATGGACATAAGTTCATCATTACAACTATAGACTACTTCACTAAGTGGGTTGAGGCAATCCCTCTCTCTATAGAAGATGGAAAAACTATAGCTCTATTCATTATGAATTACATCATATGAAGGTATGGTGTACCTTCCTCCATCATTATTGACAATGGAGGATAGTTTAAAAATAAAGATCTTAAGGAGTTGTGCAAAAATTTTAGAATCACACAACATTGATCTTCTATTTATTACACCCAAAGTAATGGTCAAGCAAAGGCATCCAACAAGGTGATCCTTAAGATATTGCACCACATAGTTAATAGATCTAGAAGGGATTGGCACCTTTAGATTAATCCAACTCTATGGGCTTACAAAACAAATATTAGACCTCCAATGGGTACAACACCTTTTGTTTTGGTATATGGAGCAGATGTTGTGTTTCTAATTGAGGTTGAAATTCCTACTTTGAGAATCTCCATGAAGGGCCTCATTACTGACAATGACTATAGAATATCTTGGCTTCAAGAGCTAGAATTGTTAGATGAACATTGGTAAGTGGCATATGATCATCTTTGAGCTTATTAGTAGAGTATGTCTAGAAGTTACAGTAAGAAAGTTAAGCCATGTAATTTCCAATTAGGTGATCTCGTATTGAGAGAAAACACTAAGAATCAAATAGCAATGGGTACAGAAAGGGAAGTTTGAACCCAACTAGCTTGGTCCATACATAGTTACTATGGTGTTTGGATATGGTGCTTACCAACTTTCTATAGCTAAGGGAGAGGCACTCAAGGAGCCCATCAACACTCTCCATCTGAAGTAGTTCTATAGCTAATCTAATTCCAAATGCTCTCTATATATACTTAAAACTCCTAAAAAAAAATGTCTAAAACTTGCAGAAAGTCCTGAAAAAAATCATTATCTTGGTGAAAACCTAGCAATAGGCACCTTGGTAATAAAAAAAATACAAAAAAAAATTGAAAAACATAAAAAGTGACATTGATGAAAACTTAGAAAATAGGCACCATGGTAGCAAAAAAAGGAATCTCTACTAACAAGGTGAAAACTCGGTAATCAGGTGCCTCTTATTTCAAATGCTACATCTTGTAACACATCTTCTAGCTCTTGTACAGTTGCTTTCCTACTTTATTTTTCTACTTTCACTCATGTATCCATAGATTGAATCTTGTCATAACTTGAGGGCAACACCCTATAGTGTCATAGGAATCTCTTTTGCATCAGTCACCAGTTGTTCTAACTATGTCTACCTACTGTCGCTCGTCTCACTTTTGAGATTCCTCTCATGAAGAATATCTTTTGCATCAGTCACTAGTTGTTCTAACTACATCTTCCTATTGTCACTCATCTCACTTTTGAGATTCCTCTCATGGAAAATCTCTCTTGCATCAGTCACCAATTTTTCTAACTATATCTATCTACTATTGCTCAGTTTCCTGCTAAGGTTCTTCTTATCAAAGATTCCTCTTTGACTTTAGTCACCATTTTTTCTAACAACATCTATCTACTATTGTCACCCTACTAAAGATATTTCTGTCATATATGTTATGAACATTGACTCTTGACATCAATCCTATCACATAGAAAATCAACTCAAAATGTTGAATTAGTTTGGGATATGCTAAGCTTTTGCTTGGTTTTTTTTATTTTGCTTTATCATGTCTCTTTGAGCAACTCAATGATGTCATTTTTGACTAGAGAAGCGAGTACTAGGGGCATGATCTTTTCTTTGCTTTCTATTTTTTGGTTTAGTTCCAATGATCTAAAGTATCCATATAAAAGGGGTGTCCACTATAAGAGCCTCTATCTTGTATTAGATGACCATGTGTACCTTGACTCCTTTTATATGGATAAATTAGTGAGGTTGGTTCTTTTCTTTGCCTATTTGATTGAATTCTCTATGCTACAATAAATGTTGATACTCATCCTCCTAAGTGAATGTATAGGTCATTGCAAGTATACCTAGCACACTTTTGTCTCAAGTTATGAACACAAGGGTTATTATGGATAGAATACTTATTGATTACTCAACATAAGAAGGATATCTCATGTGTCTGGTGTGTCTGCATGCAAGAAACATTCTAGTCATCCTAGCATTTATGCTTAGATGCTTATTTTTTTTGCTACATTAAAAGGGAGAAATGTTCTCGTCATCCTGGCTTCTTGTGCCTTGAATGCTTACATTTAATCCCAAAAAAACTAGAACATATGTCCTATTCATATTTTTATGATTGCAATGCCAATGGAAATTGTATGACATGTGGGATTTTTCTAAACACTCAGTGATTATAATTTTCAAAGCTTAGTAACCAGACTTAGGGTTGCATTTGCATAAGCACATGGTTCGATCACTAATTTATTGGCATCCTTCATGATGAGAGATTGTTAGCTTCTTCAAAGTATCATATTTCTTCACGCTTGCATAAGCATTTGGTTCTTTGGTTCATCCTCTTGATCTTCATGGGATACCTATCACTATCAACAAAATGGAACATTGCATGAGATGTAAGTTCATTCACATTTTGTATTTCATAAAATCTATCATGATTCATCTCATCTACACTACATTCATACACCATGTCAAAATTGTATTCATAATCATAGCATTAACATCTCATATACAAAAAACTATCAATAGAGAAAGATGACACATGTAAATATACTCAAACCAAAATCTCATATATATACAAAGTCAAGTATACATTGGTGCAAAATTAAACACTACTCAAGTGATGTTGATCTCAAAAATGATACAAAATGGTGTTGGCACACCAATTGATACATAACCAAATCAAAATTGGGTCAAATGAGCTAACTTTGTCCCTCTCGCTCCTCTCCAGCTGGTGGTAAAGGAGGAGGAGGAGGCATATCTAGTCTCACTGGAGGTCATGCACCTCCTAACTCTCTAGCATATTGAGAAAATTGGGGCAACTTCTCTACATCCTTTGGCACTACTGCAACATATGTTGTATAGTAGTATGTCACTCTTGCTGATTACAACCGAATCTCATCTTGTTTTTGGTCTAATCTATGAGCCTCTCTCTCTAGCTACTCTTGCAATCCATGAATCTCTCAATCTTGCTCTGATATACATGTGTCTCTCATAGCAAGTTGTATATGCAACTCCCCCAAGTGTCACTATGTGGTCCTCACTCGATCTTTAGATCTCCTAAGGGCATCTTGGGTCTATGTTAGGATATCTCCACCCTGTGGCTCTATAGTAGGTTGATCCTACATCTCCCCATTGTCCACCCCCTACTCTACCTGCTCAGCTGGCTACTTGGCCTCTATATGTGGCCTTTGGGTATCCCTTCAATGGCTCCTAGGGATCCCATCCCATCATGAGGGTGTATGTGTCTTGTCCCATTGCCACCAAAATCTAGGTCTAATCTCATTTGTTGAGGAGGAATAGGCACCTAACATGTCCTCTATCTAGCTCTCTCCTACTATGGTTGTTGTAGTGTGGCTATGGTGTCTGCATTGGCTATATGGGTACAACCATCCCCACTAGGTTTGTGAATTGAGGGAAGGGATGACTCACAAAGTATTCCTAATATGTTGGAGTCATCCCTCCTTCTACTACCACTAGCATGTAGCCCCACTATGTCACCACTATGGTTTGTACATCAATCATCAAACGGCCTGGGTCTAACCTCACTGACCACCCATGATCTAGATTTGTAGCAAATTGTATTGTGATATGTCTTGTAGCCAACCATACTATCACCAGACTTATGTCAATGGGAATCTCTCTATCACCTACATGAAATGATTAATCAGTGGTCGAGATGCAAACATGTATCCTAGCTCTATGTGTGCATCATCCCATGCCTTCATCTCCCTCCATAGTCTCCACACTATTGCTACCAAGCCATCTAGTTGACTGCCTAGTCTTTCCCAGAGCCATTTGGGTCAACTAGCCTTGATATCTACATATATATAGCTCCAAGGCTTGTCTCTCATCTAAAAAAATAGGTTTGGTAATGGGAAAATGCTCCCATGCCCACACCTAAAGAACATGGACCCTAATGACCATGCTCTTCCTCTCATGGTATACAATCTTGTGCATCTCATGGAACATATGGGTGAGCATGCACTGACCCCATTTGTATCACTTGGGTGCCTCCAACATCATCTACAATATATGCCCCCATCCACACTCTAAACCATGCTAACCTCTCTCTGGCATCAGAAAGCAGCTAATAAATATATCCAATCTTGATGGCAACCTATGTATGGGTTTGTATGTATGTACCGACTCATCCCATGTGATGGCTCTACCCATGATAAGGTCCTCCTAGAAAATGGCCCTCAATGCCTCTATACCTTTCTATGGCACTGTGTCATATACTACTCATGACCCATTGAACAGGAGCTAAAGAATCCTATAGATATCCTTGGTAGTCATCTCTCCCTAGGGCAGATGGAAGGTGTTTGTCTTCGAATGGAAATGCTCAACCAATGCAATCAATAGGTTGTCATTCACCAGTAATGGGGGAATTTGGAAAAAATATGATAGTCCAAGAGCATCAATATGTGCCATGTCAGTATCATCTAGCTATTGTAGCAAGGCTCTATAAGCCAAGTAATGTGCTCTGAATCTGACATTTGGAAAGCTAACCTACACACACAAAAATAATAGGAAAATGATCAGTCTCAGATAGGAAAAATTGATGAATGAAAGCACAAAATATCAATGAGAAAATTAATTTTCAAAACATTAAAATTTGCAATTTACACCATATTTTCGTGCAAGAATTCATGATCTCGCATGAGCTTGCACATCTTCACACAAGGAAACACTTTCTCACGTGAAAAGAGACAAAGCAAAGAGAAAAATAGTAAGCTATTTTAGGGTTTCTTGCATGAGAGATGGGTATCTTCCATACAAGGAAGCCCACAAAACTCAATGAAGAAGTACTGGCATGGTACTTTTCAAGAAGGGTGATTGGACTCGCACAAGGAACAACATCCTCATGCAAAAACTGACACAACAAATTGAAAAATGACCAAAAAACACACAAAAATGACTCAAACATGAATTTTTTTTTAATGTAAAGGAAGATTATCAATGAATCATCAGAGGTTCGTAGTCTGTAGCCAGCTGTCTCATCTGGAGCACTTGAATCGATGTGAATGCACAAGGACCACCATCTTTCTCCTTAGAGCTCTCTTCTTCACTTAAAAAAAAAGCACAAATGAATTGAAAATGACCCTTTGGGCCCTTATATAGGTTTTGAACTAATTTTTTAAAGTGCTCCAATTGGCATGAAAATCACCCCTAGCTAATTTGGCTTCTTTGAACTCATTTTGGGAATCAAATTCAGATTTTGACACACTTAAGCAACTCAAAATCACATTTTAAGATTTTGGGACCAACACGATCAAACTCTTGTGCAGTCCATTTTTTTGATACTTTGTGAATCTTAAAACAAATCACATTTTCTTCAAATTTTCCAAAATTAAGTCAACTCTAGTCAAATCTAGTCAACTTTGGTCAAACTTGGTCTTTTAGACCTCGAAATCACTTTGAATTGACTCAAAATTTTCTTCAGATACTTCTGATCTCTTCTATATTCTTTCAAACCCTAGATTTCTTCATTATATTTTAAATATACTACTTTACATCATTGTTCTGGTGTGTCACATTTTGATTTCGCTCCTGAAGGGGGTAGGATGATTATATCATTGAATTTTTCAAAGATGGCTTCAATTCAATCTGAATCTTATGTCCTCATCACTCAAGTCATCTCATCACTCAAGGAAACTTGTTCCCTTCTATCTAGCATCTATGTCATCTATCTTATCTTTTGATCAACTAATCAATCTTATAACAGTTCTTGTAAGAGTTTGATGGATAAGTATCAGGACAGTCTAACACTGACTCATGAGGATCAAGCCTTATTCTAGGGATGATTCTATGGCTCATGATAGGTCTTGGTATCTCTTTCATGGACCCGTATTTAGGTGTTCTATATGGACTCTAGGGGATTAAGCTCCATTCTGGAGATAATTCCAAAGTCTTGTTGAGAATTAAGCTTCATTCTAGAGATAATCCTAACTCTTGCTAAGAATTAAGCTTCATTTTGGAGACAATTCTAAGCTTTTACTTTCAATCACTATTTAATGGATAGGTATCAAGATAGTCAAATCTTAACTCTTGAGGATTAAGCCTCATTCTATGGATAATTCTATGAATCAAGATTTATCTTGTCATCTTCTAATGGACAAGTGTCAAGACCCTGACTCCTGAGAATTGAGTCTCATTCTGCAAACAATTCTATGAAGTTTGACAACCTTTGTTCCATCAATTTTAAGTATCTAGATGTTCTATCTAGATCCCCTAATGTTAAGCTTTTTTCTGGAGATAAACTTAACAAGATTATCAATCTCAGTATCTAGGTGTTCTATCTGGATCCCCTAAGGTTAAGCTTCATTCTAGAGATAACCTTAAAAAGATGATCAATTGGTTTTTGTGTCATCAATCTCAGAACCAATCTCATCACATATCAATATCTAGGTGTTTTATCTAGATCCCCTAAGGTTAAGCTTCATTTTGGAGATAACCTTAAAAAATTTATCAATTGGTCTCTGTGTCATCAATCTCAAAACCAATCTCATTTCTTGATCTATGCTTCATACTTCTGATTTCTTTGAATCAAATGTACTGCTCGCACATTTATTCAAAGAGGGGCAAATGTAATACCCCAAAATTGGCACATTTCCATACTAAACCAATTTTGGTCTAATTGATCAATCCTAACTCCTATTTTAGTAGGGAATTTTGATTCTAATAATCACTACTTGACCTAAGTTTCAAATGCAGAAATCTCTAATCTGTATTAATTACACTCTTTATTTAATTCCTATGTATTGACTCAAATTAGCTACATTAAACCTATTAATTAAGTTTAATTTAATTATAAGTTTTCATACTTTAATTAAATTAAAATTACCTTTTTAGCTAATGTACAAGGGAATTAAATTATTTGATTTAATAAGATATATCCTCATTTTAATTTATTGAATTTAATTATTCAATTAACTAAGATTATGCATTTATGAGGTCATAATATATTTTATTAAATTAAATATTATCTTCAGATTCTCTCTTAAGTTCAGAAATGGAAACTTTGAGTGAACTGGAATTGGGAATGGAATTAACTTAGTTAATTCTTTCTCACACTCAGAAGATAATCAATTAACTCTCCATGACACTCGAAATTGAATCAATTAACTTCATTTGCACAAGGAAGTTTCCACTCTAAATGAACCTAATTTCTAATCTCAACTGTCTCTTCTACTTGATCTTGACTGTTGATCAATTTCTGGGATTCTATTTAAGAAGTCTTCAATTCCTCATTACAAAGGTTGCAAATTGTTAGTATCAAATTTATGCTAAAATACTCATTTTCTCATACATTCATAGCTTTACATTTTCTAGCATAATAATCTCATTTTAGTGTTAAAATGAATACATTTAGATCAAAATGCCTCTTTTATTTCTAGATTAATTGCATACATCTAGCTTTAAATTTGCATATCATCTAGCTTAAACAAATCCTACATTCTAGATGTCTGGTTGCTAGCTTCTTGATTTGAGAATAATAGCATAATCAAATTATTTAGGAGGCAACAAATCAACTTGCCAAATTATTTTAGATGAACAACACAATGTTCATTCTAGGGTGATTTTGCATATAAGGATCATGTTGAAGTGTATGTGAAGATCGAGACCCACATTTCGCGCATACACTTATAAGCTTTACTACTTGTGGAATAGCCAAGGAATATAACTTCTTCACTTTTAGCCTCTAATTTACCATTCCTAAAATCCTTAAGAATGTAGCACTTGCTTCCAAATACCTTAAAATATTTTACATTGGGTGAGTATTCATACCATAATTCAAAAGGTGTTTAATGAGTACCTTTATTGACTCGTATATGGTTCAAGGCATAGATAGTTGTAGTTACAGCCTCTCTCTAGTATTTCAAAGAAAAATTCTTCTCCATCATGAGTGTCATAGCACAATCCATTACAAATATGTTCCTCCTTTCAGCAACCTAATTTTTTGGAGAGATCCTAGGTGCAGATGTATGTCTTTTGATTCCTCTATCATTACATAACATCTCAAACTCATTTGATGTAAATTCTCCACCTCTATTAGATCTCATACATTTCAAGCTTTTACCTATCTCATTTTCAACTCTAGCTAAGTACCACTTAACCATTTGGAAAACATCATATTTCTATTTCAAAAACACAATTGTCATCTTCCTAGAATAATCATCAACAAATAGGATAATATAGTTGTCACCCTTGTAGCTTTTCATATTAATTGGTCCACACAAGTCAATATGAAAAATCTCAAGAATTTCTTTAGAGGTGTAAGTCTTACTTTTAAAACTAGATTTTGTCATCTTGCCTAATTGACATTGTTTGCAAATTATATTGTCAAGTTTTTTCAATTTAGGCAAAGCTCTGACTCTTTTCATGTTGCTAATACTAACTAAGTTATCAAAGGTAACATGCAATAAGCTCTTATGCCATAACCACACATCATCAAATTCTACAAGACAAGTAGCATCATTCATATCAAGATAAAATAGATTACTTCTAGTCTGGTCACCTTTTCGAATTAGTTTCCCATAAGTGTCATAGATCTTTTCTCTCTTGTTCTCAAACTCAACTTTGCAACCTAAACTATTCATTTGTGACACACTCAACAAATTATAGTTAAGTCCTTCAACATAATAAGAATTGTCACATATGATCTTTTCTATGAGTTTGATAGATCCTTTTCCTTTTATCAAATAGGATGCATCATTTCCAAACCTTACACTATTTCCATCATAATAATTTAGAGTAATGAACTTATTTTTATCTCCAGTCATGTGATGTGAACACCCACTATCAATGATCCATTTGCCACTCTTGTTCACGTAAGACACTAGTGTAGTTGCCCCATCCTCATCAGAATCAACCTTCATTGCAACATACACCACTTCATCATCATGGTCGTCAGATCCATCTTTGGTTTCCTCCTCTACAATAAGCAAGACTTCTTGCCTTTTTCTTTGTAATCTTTTTTGTCCTCATCTCTTTTACTTTTGTATTTTTCTCCACTCCTATTGTTCCTCTTCTCTAGACATCTAGTAGCAATATGACCAACCTCATTGTAATTAAAACACATGATAGGTAACTTACCTTTGAATTTTCCTTTTCCTCTATAAAATATCCTTGCTATCAGTGCTTCAAGTTGTTCTACATCTTCCTCGTCTGTATCACTGTCACTTGGAACATATTTGACCTTTTTCTTCTTCTCTTTAGGTTCCTTTAATGATAGTTTAACTTTGAAAGTAGATTCAACATTCTCAAAATTGAAATGATTAAAAATAGAGAGTTCAAAGGCAGTGAGCCTACCTACCAAACCTTCAAGAGCTAGATTAGAACTTGGTATACATCTTAATTCAGATTACAACCCAGTATACATCTTAATTCATGTATGGAAAAAAAATCTACTAGCATAGAAGGGCAGCAATGTTCTAAATACTTTGCTTAATATAGTCTCATCATCAATTTTAAGTGTTGTTTAGTGTGGAGCTTGATCAGTCCACAAGTGGGAGATTGTTAGATTGTGGTGACTAATCAAGAAAGTACTATACATACCCAAAAAAAAAATTGGGTCGTGGTCGACGTGTGGCCAACATTGTGGCTGACATATGGCCGACATGTTGTAACCCTAAAATGACATAAAATACTTGTATAAAAGGGAGTAGGGTTAGGTATTTTTCATTATGTTATGTTGTGATGCAAAATTGGTTCTTGCAGTGGTATTGAGCTATAAGGGATTATGGATTGCAATTAGGTTGTAATTACTGGATTGTAATAAGATTAGACTTGTTGTTTGGTGGACGTAGCCCAGGGATTGGGTGAACCACATTAAATCTTGGTGCCTTGTGTTCTTCTCTATGTGATCTATTATTTTTTATTATTGGTTATATTTGCATGTAGTTTTTATTTATGTTCGTGGTTTAATCCTAACAAGTGGTATCATAGCGAGGTTGTCTTTTAGTTATCCTCTATAGGAAAGTCTCATAGTTGAGTGGGAGTGATGGCAGATGAGGGTAAGCTGAGAGTTGATAGGTTTAATTGGAAAAACTTTCAGTTATGGAAGATGCAAATGGAAGACTATCTTTATCAGAAGGATCTATGGAAGCCATTAGAAGGAAAAGCCAAGAATTAGGGATCTATGTCAAATGATGAATGGGATCTTTTGGATAGAATGGAACTTGGAAGCATTCAATTATTCCTAGCACCATCAGTGGCATTTAATATTACAAAAGTGAAGATGACAAAAGAATTGATGAAAACCCTAGCGCCACTATATGAAAAGCCCTCTGCTTCAAACAAGGTATTTCTCATGAAGCATTTATTTAATATAAAAATGGTAGAAGGTGGATCTATTGTAGATCATTTAAATGAGTTTAATACTATTACTAGTCAATTATCTTCTATGGGTATCAATTTTGATGAAGAAATTAGGGCTCTCTTGATTTTGTGTTCTTTGCCTGAAAGCTAGAATGGCTTGGTAATGGTTGTGAGTAATTATGTTCCTGGATCTAGTACCCTAAAATATGATGATATGATTGGTGTTGTTTTGAGTGAGAAAACTCGTAGGAAATCATCAGGTGGATCTACATCAGCAAGTGCCTTGAATGCACAAAGTAGGGACAGAATGATTGAGAGAGGAAGTAACTCTAGAAATCATGGAAAATCAAGGGGAAAGTCAAAGGGGAAGAGGTCTCAATCAAGAGGACCAAACGACTGTTGGTACTATAGAAAACTAGGTCATAAAAAGAAAGATTGTTGAAATCAAAAGAAAAATGAAGGAGATAAATCAGATGTAGACAAGGAGGAAAATGTGGTAAGTAAAAAATCCAAAGAGGATGCTTTGCTTCTATCTTTAGAAAGTGTTGATGATTCATGGGTTTTAGATTCTAGTGCTTCATTTCATGCTGCACCTCATAGAGGTTATTTCATTGATTATGTCCAAGGGGATTTTGGACTTGTTTATTTGGGGGATAATGAACCCTATCAATTTTTTGGAAAGGGAAAAATTAAGATTAAGTTGCAGAATGGGAATTATTGGCTACTACATGAGGTAAGACATGTTCCAAGGCTGAGTAGGAATTTAATTTTAGTAGGGAAACTCGGTGATGAGGGTTGTGTAGTTACTTTTAATGATAAAAATTGGAAAGTTTCAAAAGGTTCCCTTGTAGTAGCAAAAGATGTGAAAGTATGCACCTTATATCTTTGTACAAATCATATTGTTCCTTCTACTTTGATTGTGTCGAAGAAAAATGAATTTTCAGGAATAGTTGTGAACAAATAGTTGTTGTAGATTCTAATACAATGTTGTGGCACAAAAAACTTGGGCACATGAGTGAGAAAGGTATAAAAGTGCTTCATTCAAAGAAAGTTTTACCACATTTAAAATGTCTTAATATGGATTTTTGTGAAAGTTGCATGTATGGAAAACAAAAGAGAGTAAGTTTTGTAAAGACTGGGAAGGAAAAAAAAGGAGAAATTAGAGCTTGTGCATACTGATGTATGGGGACCAACTCAGGTATATTCCCTTGGAGGCTCTCATTATTATGTTACATTTATTGATGATGCAGTTAGAAAAGTATGGGTTTATTTCCTTAGATAGAAATCTGATGTATTTCAAACTTTTAAGAAATGGAAATGCTTGGTTGAAAATGAGACTGGTAAAAAATTAAAATGTCTCATATCTGATAATGGTGGTGAGTATTGTAGTCATTAAGTTGAATATTATTACTCCACTAATGGTATTCATAGATAGAAAACTACTCCAAGGACTCCATAGGAAAATGGAGTGGTTGAACGCATGAACAGGACTATAATGGAGCGCACAAGGAGCATGAGGTTGCATGCTAAGTTGCCCTTACACACATGGGTAGAGGCTATCAATACTACTATATGTTTGATTAATAGAGGTCCCTCTAATCCTTTGGGATGTGGTATTCCAGAGGAGGCATGGACTAGTAAGAAGGTGAGTTATTGTTTTCTCAAGACCTTCGATTGTGAAGCTTTTGCTCATATAGACTCTGAAAATAGAACCAAGCTAGAGGATAAATCAAAGAAATGTGTCTTTGTTGGATATGGCATTAAAGAATTTGGTTATAGTCTTTGGGATTTTGAAAATTAGAAAATTGTAAGAAGTAGAGGTGTCATATTCAATGAGAATGTGTTGTACAAATAACTGTTGCAGCAACATGAGAAGAAAGAAGATGATTATGTAGTTTTGGATGATACTCCAAAAGCTAATGTTCCAACCATTCTTCATGATGTGCAACACCTGCAACAACAAATACCACACACACCAATGAATGTTAGATGGTCAACAAGGCAAATTAGACCTCCATAAAGATTTTCTCCCTCTTTGTATTCTATTTTACTTACTGATGCTAGTGAACCTAAAAGTTATAATGAAGCTGTGTAGGTGGATACTAAGATTTAGTGGGACTCTGCAATAGAAGATGAAATGGAATCTTTGCTAAAAAATAAGACTTGGGATTTATGCAAGTTGCCTGTAGGTAAAAAGGCTTTATAGAATAAGTGGGTTTACAAGTTGAAAGAAGAGGAAGGAGGTAAGAAAAGATTTAAAGCTAGGTTAGTTTTCAAAGGATTTGTACAGAAAAAAGGAATTGATTTTGATGAGATATTTTCTCCTATTGTTAAGATGACTTCTATTCATACTATTTTAAGTCTTGTGGCTATTGAAGATTTGCATTTAGAGAAACTTGATGTTAAAATAGCCTTTCTTCATGGAGATTTGGATGAAAAGATATATATGGCTCATCCATAGGGATTTGTAGTCAAAGGTAAGTAGAACTTAGTGTGCAAATTGAAGGAAAGTTTATATGGCTTGAAGCAAGCACCTCGGCAATGGTATCTAAAATTTGACAGTTTTATGCATGAACATGGATATCATAGGTGTCATTTAAATTATTGTGTTTATTTTAAGAGGTTAGATGATGATAGCTACATTATTTTATGTTTATATGTTGATGATATGCTTGTAGCTAGGTCTAACATGGATCATATTAAGGGGGTGAAATGCCAGTTAGCACATACATTTGCTATGAAGGATTTGGGGGCAGAAAAAAAAAATCCTTGGTATGAAGATTTATAGAGATAGGAAGAACAAAACATTGACGCTATCTCAGGCTAATTATGTGGAGAAGGTGTTGCAACATTTATCTATGGAGAATGCTAAAGTTGTCAGCACACCTTTACCTATTAATTTGAAGTTGACTAAGGAGATCTGTCCTAAGACATAGGAAGAGGAGGATAAGATGTCCAAGCTACCCTATGCTTCAGCTATAGGAAGCTTGATGTATGCTATGGTATGTACTAGGGTTGATATTGCACATGCAGTGGGAGTCATTAGTAGGTATATGAGTCATCTAGGAATTGAGCATTGGAATGCAGTTAAATGGATTCTCAAATATTTGAGAGGAACATTCAATAAGTGTTTACACTTTGGGCACTCTACTATTGATTTACAGGGCTATGTTGACTTAGATTTGGTAGGGGATATTGATACTAGGTGGAGTATTATAGGTTATATCTTTACTATTGATGGGGCAGCCGTGAGTTGGGTTTCTAGGTTACAGAAGATTAATGTTTTATCCACTATAGAGGAAGAGTATGTAGCTACTACAGAGGTAGCCAAGGAGATGATATGGCTTCAATTCATCTTGGAAGAATTGGAACATCCTCAAAAGGATAATTATTTGTTCATAGATAGTCAGAGTGCCATTCATCTTGCCAAGAATTCAGCTCTACATTCTAAGACCAAACACATACAATTGTGGTACCATTTCATTCAGTCAGTTTTGGAGGATGGATAGTTAAAGCTAGAGAAGATACATACAAATGAAAATCTAGTAGATATGTTGACCAAGGTAGTACCAAGGGAGAAGTTGAATTCCTCTTCAGCTTTGGTTGGTCTTCTAGATTGAACATGAATAATAGAACAGCAGATTCCAGGGTAGTTTGATCTAGTGGGAGCCCCATGTGCTAGTGGTATTGCTCTAGGATCAGTCTCCAAGTGGGAGATTATTGTTTATTATGGAGGCTGATCAGTCCCCAAATGGGAGATTGTTAGATTGTGGTGACTGATCAGGAAAGTACTATACATACTTCATAAATTCTTTGGGGTTCAGGGTCGTGGCTAACATGTGGCCGACGTTGTGGCCAACATATGGCCGACATGTTGTAACCCTAAAATAACATAAAATAATTATATAAAAGGGTGTAGGGTTAGGTATTTTTCATTATGTTATGTTGTGATGCGAAATTGGTTCTTACAGCGATATTAAGCTATAAGGGATTATGGATTGTAATTAGGTTGTAATTGTAGACACCTAAAATTGTCCAAATCACGTGTCTTGACCAATTAAATAAATATTTATTATTTATTTAATTCCCTTACCTTTAATTAA
The DNA here is from genome assembly GCA_028749045.1 of Cupressus sempervirens. Taxonomy (NCBI): domain Eukaryota; kingdom Viridiplantae; phylum Streptophyta; class Pinopsida; order Cupressales; family Cupressaceae; genus Cupressus; species Cupressus sempervirens. Next base: position 1,049,308,683 of record CM053785.1, read on the forward strand.
ATAAATTTTACATCTATTTAATTATGTTCACCTTTTCTTGATTTAAACAAACTAAGATTTGTTTAAATCCTAACCCATCCCCTTTAATTAAGTACTTTGTTTACTTAATTAATCCTTGCCTAATCCCTCTTGGAATTAAATATTAAATTTAATCCTATTTGAGCACATGGCTCCTACATTTAACCCTCACCTAACCTCACTTCCCTAACCTAACCCATCCTTCTAACCTAGGTCAATCCACTTTCTCATTAATTAATCCTAGTTTCCCTCCTAATCACATCACTAATCATTTGCACAATCCTAATCAAAGGATTAGCAAACCCTAGTCACATGTGACATGTGACTCTTACACACTTACAACCTTGTCCCCCTTCAAATGTGAACCAAGGTGTCTCACACATGTGTGAGAAACCTTGAGCCTCCAACCCTCTTACACATGTCATTGACCCATCACTTTCAAAGGTGTATCACACATATGTGAGGAAACATGATCTTACACACCTCTTACACCTGTCATAGACATGTCACATCAAAGGTTGCTCACACATGTGTGAGCATCTTTCCCCCTTTGAATGGTCAAAACCCTAATCCACATGGAGTCTACTTGGCCTCCACCTCATGGACACCTCATTGATCCTGAGAGATCCTAGCCCTCCATCTTGCATTCAATCTTAGTCGTCAATTGCATCCATTTTTTTATAAAAGGAGAGCCCTCTCCTCATTTTCACAAGCACTATCTACCTTATTGTTATGCTGCTAGACTTGTGAGCAACCACATCCCACGAGCAATGAAATCATCTAGACTTGATGGTTTTATGAGGTTTGCATAGTACTATTTTGTTGTTCATTTATATGTCTTCTTTCATATTCCTTGGTTTTGTATGATAATGTAGGAATGTGCATTAGTTGCTTGATGTTTATTCCTTGGTTACATTTTTATGCAACACAGTAATCACTAGATTGTAATAAGATCAAACTTGATATTTGGTGGACGTAGCCTAGGGATTGGGTGAACCACGTTAAATCTTGGTGCCTTGTGTTCTTTTCTGTGTGATCTATTATTTTCTATTATTGGTTATATTTGCATGTAATTGTTATTTATGTTTGTGGTTTAATCCTAACATTACCATTAGCTCCTCTTATAACATTAACAACATCTTTTATTCTAGAGCAATATTGAGCAATGTTCTCACCTTCTTGCATCCTCATGTCATTAAAATTACCTCTAAGACTTTCATATTTTGTAATGAAATAACTTGCACGATAGAAGAAATAATATAAAATATTATATACATACTTGATAATAACTAAGAGTAATAGGCCACTTCAAGGGGGTAACCTCCAAATATCTCCAATGAGAACACACTTCACAATAGGATCTTGAAATAAAACTCACAACCTCCTATATACACTTAATTATGCTTAGGCTAAATAGACACAATAGTACATAACACCTAGTCTGACCTACCTACCAAAATAATAATATAATAATGATAACATGACTTAATTAAGGATTAAGATAGCCACAAGTTGACTATTCATAACCCTGTATACACCAATATTAAGGGTGTAGCATTCCCCCTCTCTTGAAAGAAGAATTTTCCTCAATGCTAACCAAGTGTGGATTGTTTTGAATGAACTACTCATCCTCCCATGTGGCATCTTCAACTAGTAAGTTCTTCCATTGGATGAGATATTGGGTGAGGGTTCTATTCCTTTTCTTCTTCGTGAATGCTTGAAGAAGTCACTTTGATTCCAAACCTTCTTCATCAAGCTCTGATAGTACTATTTGAGTAGGAATATTTTGCCCAATTACCTTCTTCAAACAAGAAACATGAAAATTCGATGTATCTTTGTTGTTGGTGGCAACTCAAGCTTATAGGAAACACTACCAATCTTTTGCATGATTTGTTATGGTCCATAATATGAGACAACTTATTATTCCTTTTTTGTTGCTTCATTGAGATTTGTTTACAAGGCTACAATCTCAAGAAGACCCAATCCCCAACTTCAAAATTTCTTTCACTATGATGTTGGTCCACTTGTTTCATTCTATTTTTTTCCATAGCTAAATTCCCCTTGAGTCCTAAAAGTACCTATTGTTGATGAAGCAAGTGGTCCTCTACTACATGAACTCTAGGTGACACCTTTAATGATGATGTGATGGAAGAAGGATGATATCCATAAAGTGAAAAAAAATGGAGACATTTTTTATCATCTATGAAAAGAAGTATTATACCACCATTCTGCAAGAGGTAGCCAATCTACCCACTAAGATTATTTCTCTAAAGTGAAGTAATGTAGATATCCTTCCAAAATTTATTAACAACCTCAGTTTTCCCATCTAATTGAGGATAGTATGAAGAACTATGAGCCAATTGAGTACCCAAACATGAGAATAGATCTTTCCAAAAGTGACTAGTAAAGGTAGGATCACAATCACTAACAGTAATCTTAGGTGTACCATGTAGCTTTTGGATATTATCCAAGAAAATTTTTTCCAATAGAGTGGTGAGGGGTAATGCTATATGATCATAATTCTTCACAAATATTCTATAGTACCCTATTAATCCCAAGAAACCCCCCAGCTTCTTAATAGTTTTTGGAATAGGCCATTCCATGATACCCTTAATTTTGTTAGGATCCATCTTTACTCCATGTGAAACTATGTGTCCCAAATACTCCACCCCCTAAAGACCAAAATCAAACTTGGATGGCTTAGCATAGAGTTGATGATCTTCAAGTAATTGTAATGCTTGATCTACATGCTACAAATATTCTTTCCAAGTCTTGCTATAAATTAATATATATTCAAAAAACACCAACACAAACTTTCTCAAGAACTTCTTAAAAATGGAATTCATCAAAATTTTGAATGTAGATGGTGCATTGGTAAGACCAAATAGCATCACCAAAAATTCATAACAACCCTCAAGATTTCAAAATGTTGTCTTACAAATATCTTCCTTCTTAATCTTAATTTGGTGATAACCCAATCTAAGATCTAACTTGGTAAAATACATAGATCCATTTTAATTCATCTAGAATATCATTGATGACTGGAATAGGAAACTTATCTTTAATGGTGTACTTGTTGAGCACTCTATAATCTAGACACATGTGCCAAGTTTCATCCTTCTTACTCACCATCACAAGAGGTGAGGAGTAAACACTTTGGCTATGCCTAATAATTCATGCCTCTAGCATTTCCTCAACATTTTTTCTATCTCACTTTTTTGTATGTACGGGTACCTATAAGGCCTAATTTTTGGTGGTTGGCTCCTTGGAAGTAGTTGTATGGCATGGTCATGATCCCTCTTAGGAGGAAGTCCTTTAGCCATATCTCCAAGAATCACTGAGTGACAATCAATTATTGCTTGCATATCTAGATGAGTAAGAAAATTAGATTGAGAGACTTCTAATAAACATAGTTGGGCCACAAATCCATCTACTCCTTTCTTAAGAAACTTTTCCATTTAATGAGATCTTACCATCTGTGGGGATTTTTCCTTCAACCCCCTTAGCTCCACTACCTTCTTTTTTATTGAAATCACATGAATAGTTCTTGGAAGTTCATCTTAATTGTTCCCAATGTAGTAAGCCATTATACTCCCAAAACAATATGTACCACACCCATGGATATCACATGCATTGGGGTATCAAGTTGATAATCTCCCATGGATAATTTGATGCTATGACACTTCCTTGAACAACTAATTGTGCCTCCATCTTCAATCAAAACTTGAAACTCTATGGATAGATATATAAAAAAATTTAGAAGAGTTTCCAACTTTTTGTTGATGAAATTATGAGGACTACCTAAGTTGATCAACACTATTACTTTCTACTTCATTAAGAAACCCACTACCTTGAGAGTTTGTGGTGCACTAAAACCTAAAAGTACATGACAAGAAATGATTGGTTGGGAATAATGTGATTCCTCACCTAACTCCCTATCCTCCTTTAATATGGGCTCATCCTCTTCTTCCTGACTTGGAACTTCAATATTGAACAATTTATTTCACTACATTTATGTCCTCGACTATATTTGCTATCACAATTGAAACACAACCCTTTTTCTATTTTCTCCTCAATTTGTTGTGGAGTCAACCTAGTAGGTTGAGGAAGATAAGGTGTTGAATAACCTTTTTATCTTGTCACATTAGCCCCTTGCTTTCTAGGAATCAAGAACTTATCCTCTACCATGTGTGCCAATATAAAAGACTCATTTACTAAGCTAGGACTAAACATGCGTACCTCATGTTGAATGTGATCCTTGAGACCACCCAAGAATAAAGCACTTAAGTTCTCCTATGTAACTTTATCCACTCTTAAGGATAGATTTTGGAATTTTTGAATATAATCCTTAATTGATCCTATTTGTTGAAGCTTAGAAAGCTAGCTAAAGAAGTTTTCTATCACACTATTGCTATATTGTGCTTGGAGTTCTTTTGTAAAAATTGACCATGATACGGTGAGACCCTTTTTCCTCCTATAAGTACAAAGCCAATGATAGAAAATGAATTGATCTAGTTCCATATATAAGGAAGTCGTCATGACCTTATGTCTATATGGGGTTTGATGTACCTCAAAACAATTGTTTGTTTGATTTATCCATGTTAGAGGATCCTTGCCATCGAATTTGCACATATCCACCTTTGGAAAAAAATTCCTAAATCCTATAGGAGTTGTAAAATTTGTGTCATTATTAGTCAACTTGAAGGTTTCACCTTGATTTCTTGAGAACTCCTTCCTTGTTTCATTCATATAGCTACTTAATATGCTTTGTATATCTGATATATCTAGGTCACACAACCTTGAACTTACTTATTTCCTCATTGGGATTACTATCCTTTGTTGTTTCCCAATCTTGATCAGAGGATTTCCCTAGTGTGGTAGCATTCTTTTTGCCTCTTTTTGGAGGCCCCATCATAATGGAAACCAATATTTTTGAAATAAATCACACAGATAAAATTTAAATTCTTTGATTTTTTAGTTTATTTTTTACTATAACTTACTAGGGCCAAGATACCCTTACTCAAAAAAAAATCCAAAAAAATAGAAAATTTATTGTCTTAAGAGAAAATTTTCCTAATTTTGTAATAACTTTCTTATTTTTGCTTCAATTTCTCCAAGCTTTGAAATTTAGGCTCCTCTACTATGTATTCAAAAACCCAATGCAATTTATACTCCAATTCAGCAGGAAGTGAGAGATATGTAGATCTCAATAAATTGTGTAGAAATAGTAATTCTATAATAATTTACTAAAATTTACTCCAATTCCTTTGAATTTTGGACTATAGCTTCTTTAATATGGTCTTCAAAAACTCTTTCAAAATCTTTGAAAAATTCACTAAAACTCGAAAGTTATGCTCTTCCCAAAATTGCCCCAATATTGAAAAAAAATCTTGCCTCTATGGTGTCGAGATCATGCTTTAATACCACTTGTAATGAAATAACTTGCACAATAGAAGAAATAATATAAAATATTATATAAATAGTTGATAATAGCTTAGAGTAATAGGCCACTTTGAGGGGGCAATCTCAAAATATCTCCAATGAGAACACACTTCACAATATGATCTTGAAATGAGACTCACAACCTCCTATATACACCTAATTATGCTTAGGCTAAATAGACACAACCCTACATAACACCTAGGCCAGCCTATCTATCAAAATAATAATATAGTAATGATAACATGACTTAATTAAGTTTTAAGATAGTCACAAATTGACTAGTCATAACCCTATATACACCACTATTAAGGGTATAACAAATTTGGCTCTCAAAACATTTGTGTCTCCTCCATAAATAGTGTGAAGATCATGCCACATCTTATTTTCATTTTCATAACCCTTGATGTCATCAAACTCAAAATAACTTAGGGTAGAGGCAATCTCCAACATTTCTTGATTATGTTATTTCTTCTTTTTTAGATCTTCAATAGTTAGGGCTATAGTAGGGTCAACATGCTCAATGGTGATGGTAGATTATGCATGGTTTCCAAGAGCTCCTAGGTGTAGCTTCATCAAAAAAATTCATGTAGAGAAGTTCTCCTTATTAAGCTTGGGTACTTCTCTTTTAGACATCTTGATCTTTTGCTTCTAGTACCTTCAAACTAGTCCTCTTAAGAACTATGGCACTCTAATACCAATTGTTGGAATTCTTTAAAATAACTGAGAGTGGGGGTGAATTAGTTATCCAAGGTCCAGATGTACAAATAAAAAAATTTAGTACTTAGTAGACCCATATCCATAAAAATTTATTATGCATGCATCTATTAGATCATACAATACTTAAACTGTATAGTTTATTGTCCTAGGTCAAAACAACTTTGCAAAAATGTAAACATAAAACATAACAGATTCAATAACACATTTGACACAAGGATTTTATGTGGAAACTCAATTTGGAAAAAACCACCAGTAACATGCTACTAATTCTCACTCTTCTAAGGGCCAACCTTATTAAAGGTTACAATACACATTGTTAAATGTGATTTGTTAAAGGATTTCAATCACCCTATTTGGAGTGAGCCTTGTTAGACGAATTTAGACCATTCCATTAGAATGTCACTCGGTTAAAGGATTTACAAATTATTATTAGGTCAACCTTAATCCAAAGGATTTATCCTAGACTGATATAATGATGAGAAGTAATAGTAAGGCTTGATCTAATACCAAATTACAACTCACTTGCATATTACAGATCTATGTTTCATTCCTCCATTCTACTTGGCATTCACACTCGTCATCTTTGATAGCTTGTTCACCCTTCAAGAATTCATACTCTTAAGCCTTCTTGATTTGCATGCCAACTATAATCACTTCTATTCGGCCACTGAGATTGCTGATATTTTTTTTCTTAACCATAAGCGTCTCTTTTAGGGTTAGGTAGGATACAATGAATCTACCCACTTTTTCATTTGGTTCCTTTAGAAAATTCTTCTTCAACCCTCCTTGAAATAGTTTACCTTGAATTCTATGCCACTAGCTCATCATAGTTATCTTCCACATACTTCACACAATTCAAGAAAAAAAATAGTCATCTCAGATTCATCAAATCTTCAATTTAACATATTTACTAGCACTCAACATCAATATGGTGTCACTCAGCTTCTATCTTGTTCTTCCACTTAGCCAACACTAGTTTACTCAGTGAACACTAAAGTTTACTGATGCTTGACATCAACCAAACTTTACTCATCATATACTAACAATCACTTAGCTTACACTATTTTACATCTTTTCTTGGCACCTCTTTCTTTTACTCAGCTTCCACTATTTTTTTCTCAACTTACACTGACTGCTTGGCAAGGCTTGGTGGACACTTTTTTATACTTGATCTTCTTTTGGTCTTAACTTGAGTAATCTTTCATTTTAGACTTTAAGTAGATAAGAAATACATTGTAGTAATAATGTCTCACTTCGTCTCAGTGCTTCTTTTACATACCAAATAACTCAACCTTTCTCTAGGTGTTGTTTTTATCTCCTCTTCTTAAATCCTCTTCATCAATTAGCTAGATGATAGCTTTCAGAATAAAAGGCATTTTTCTCACCAGAAAGTAGCAGGTTTGTCATCATTAACAAAATAATGATTATTCCATTATAGGTTCTTCACTTCAAAACAATCTTATATCAACACCCTTTAGGCACTTTATTTGTTTTCAGCAACAAAATTTCTTGGCCAAAGATGGTGTCCTACCCATCTATATCCTCAACCAATGTGTTGCAATCCAACTCCTATCCATAGTATTTGTCTTCATTCAAAAGAAAATTCAAAATATATTTATCATCCTCAAATACTTTTTAGTTCTCTATATTATCAAGGATTGATGGTTTGTTCTACATTTCAATCTTGGAGACCCTAGAAAAAGATACATCATTAGTCTTAATGGCCACATTAGCTAGTAGGTTAGCTATTTTTTTATTACTTCTATCCATCCAAGAGATTCCAAAAGCCTCAAATGCTTCAATCTAGTCCCATACAACATTCTTGTATTATTTCAACCTTCTGTTCTTGGATGCATATGTCTCCTTAATCTGAGACACCACTAATTTAGAACACCAATAACATGTAAGATTTGAATACCATGACTTGTAGATACTCTTAATCCAAGTAAAAGTGCCTCATATTATACTATGTTATTTGTAGAAGTAAAATTTAAGATAAATGAATATCTAAATGTGTTCTTCTCTAGAGAGATAAAAATCACTCTAGCCCCTGACCCTTATTTGGAACTAGCCCCATCTAGAGTAACTATGAATCTATGCATCTTGCTACCTCTTGTGAAATCAATGGAACTATCTTTTCACTTTCTATAATAGTAATCTTAGCTCCAAAAGAATTTACTTATGTATCTAGAAAACAAGTAGAATCTATGTCAATATTATCTTCAATCATGTGAATAACCCTTGGTTCTCTATCAACCTTGATGGCTTTGTCCCCTATGTGAAATGTGGAAAAAGATAATTCATATTAGGCTACCTGCCATTGCATCACTCAATTTTCTTGAGAGTAGCATTCCATATTGAGGAGGAATATCAACTACTAGGATAGTCATGGTCAAGTCAACATCAAGATATGTAGCTAATCTAAATGACAATGCATTGATGGTACCTATGACACAAAATTCTCTTTCATCCATAGCTCTACATCTATCCTTCTTTATATCTACCTTTAGAGCAAGAGCTTCCATGGCCTTAAAAGGCATGACAGTATTAGAATCTCTTAAATCAATCTTGCTATTCTTTAGGGTCTTGCCATTTATAATTAAGCTAAGGAAGAAAGGGTCAAGGTTTTCTATATAAGTTGTAGATGAATTATCCAAATACATTTTGAGTTATCTAGGATATGACTCCTTTATCTTCTTTTCTTTTACTACAAGTGGTACCTCCTGTGCTATTGATGACTCTCCTTCAAAAATATTATTGCTTCCAATCCCTCCTAACCAAGAAAAAGTTTTACTCTTATGTTCCTATTTCCTGAAAATTTTAGATAAAGGGACCTTAACAGTAATTTGTGATAACATGGAAATCATGTTAATAGGATCATAAAAAAGAGGTTTATGTATATTACCTTTAATTTCTTGTACTTGAAAAACAATCTCCTCAACTTTTTTGGTAGTATCAAGATTTGACTTCTTTTCTTCTGTACTTATCTTGACTACTTCTACACCTTGACCTTGCACCTTCTTCTTTGGTTCCCACCTTTTAGCCTTACTATCCTTTATCTTGACAACCACTTGATTCTCCTCTTTATGTTCATCATTCATCTTGTGGGTTATGTCCTTGATGAAAATACCAAACACCTTTCCAACAAAATTGTCCACTATCCTATTCCTTAGATTGTATGTGTTGTGAACTTGAGAGACCATCTCAGTAGTTATTCTATCAATTTTTTCTTTGGATGGTTTTCTCAAATTCATATGTTTAACATCTAATATCATGTTGCACATGTTATCTTCATCTTGATTTTCAAAATCTAAAAAAAATTGTTGATGGTGTCATTGGTACATATTTCTCTAATCATTTGTATCCACTTTATATTCTTCATGATTAGATTCTTCACCATTATCACATAAATTAACCATGTTGTAGGTCATATCATCATGGCTCTTTTCTTCCTCCCCCTCTTTAGGATGTGTTTTTTTATGTGTAGAAAATGACTGAGCAATGACATAGCAGTCATGAGAATGAGGAGATTGGAAAATAATACACCAAGGCATTTCATCCATCATATTTATAGAATTCCTCTATCGTGGATCTAGTTTGTTCTTTTCCTTTGTTCCTTCTACCAAATTAACAATGGTTTTTCCACCCCTCCATTCTATATTATATGGATAGTTCTGCAATTTAGTTTGGCTATTATAGTTATTGTTAAACTATGGCTTTTCACTAGTATTAGGCTTATTGGCATGGTTTGGTGGAGGATTCCAATTCTAAATCATATTTAAGACCTAATCCATTTTTTCATCCTTGGGCTTCTTAGTTTTAATAGACTTATCACCTACTTTCCTATTTCCCCTAGGTTTAAACAATTTAGGACCATCTCTCCTCCCAAGCTTACGAGATGCACTTCTATTATTTTCAATGTTGGTAGCTATCTTGAAAGCATCCCTTAATGTCTTGGGATCTTTATCTCTTAAAATATAAGCCATTTTAATATTAAAGGTATTGAAATAAGTAGTGAGACACACATTCTCACGTAGTCTCATAACTTGCAATAACTTATACATTCCTTTTTGAAATATCACATTAAAATCAAATGTAGATTCATTTTGATTTTTCTTAATATTATTAAACTCATTCAACATGAAACTTGCACTAGTATTTTCCCCATAGTGCTCCTTGAAAATATTTTCTAGATTATCCCACAAACCAATACTATTATCAAGAAATCTTCTAAACCAATCTCTTGCATCTTCAGTGAGTGAATGCATAAACAAATTCATGAAAACATCCTAATGTTCCACTTCATAGTCATTGAGCATATCATTTAATTTCCTAAGATGTTCTTCACTAGTTATGGCATTATTTCCTAGAAACTATGTAACCTTATCTCTCAAATCATTGCATATAGGATGGGGAAAGATAGGGCTACCTATAAAGGAATTTTTTTGTATCTTTCCATATAAATGGGTCTCTTCTGAAAACCTAAGACATTTGAAGTACTAGGTCTAGCCCCTTGGGTCTATATAGGAGTTTTGACTTGTTGAGTTGTAGCTAACTGACAAGTGGTAGTGGAAGAAGAATTTGGTATTGACTAGGAAGAACTTTGGATATTGGTCATAGGTCCACAAGTAGGAGTAGAAGGTATAGCTTGTGAAGTCTAGTTTGGCCAAGATGTTAAGCCAGAGATGGATTTAAGGAAATGAATTTTCCTCCTTGTCTCTACAACCTTAGCCTCATTCTCAACTTTCTCCAACCCTTTTGCAAGATCTTCCCTCTAATTCTTTTCTCTGTCCAACTCTAAATCAATCTTTGATATAATAGGATTCTTAGAGGGAACTTGAGGCTCATTAATTTGTACACCCACAACCTGATGCTTTCCTTTATCAGGATTCTTAATGGTAAGATCTAATATGTTTTCTTCAATGGGTTTATAGGGTTGGATTTGGGAAATAATAGTTCCTTACTTCTCTTTTAGAAGGCATTCTTGATCTTGGATTCTTCACCTTATCTCTCCCACATCTCCAAATATTTCTGAATGTGGAGTGGAGGATTTCTCTTCCAACTTCCTATTATTTTCTTTTAGAGTTTTCATTCTTCTAAGAAAGTTTTCCCTTTCTATGAGGGTAATTACAGTGATGAATCCTTTTTCTTTCTTCAAACATATAGGTTTAGCATCCTCCTCAACAACCTTCTTCCTCAATGTCTCAATCTCATATAACAACTCATTAGGATCTACAAGGGTAGTTTTTGAATTTAGAAGATCATCTAGATCTATGAGATTCCTTTCGATGTGTGGAACTTGCTAAATATTTTTCCTAGCATTCAAGGTGTTTTTAGACCCCCATATTTGGTTTAGTTCCTTAGATATATTGGATCTGAAAGTGGTATCTCGTATAGAAGAAATAGTTTTGTCCTAGGTTGTAAAAAATTCACTTGGAAGCCTAGTGTTCTTAGACTTATAATTCAAGGATGAGGATTCTCTCTATGTCACATGATGATACTTGGAATGGGGATGAGGAATTATCTTGGGGTTTCCATGTGTGGTTAGGATCTCCTTTCTTCTTGGGTCAATTCTTCCTACCAACCTAAGGTAGTTTTTTGTACATTGGAACCTCTAGATTTTCCTTCGTGTATGCTCTTGCATTTTTCCTTCTATCTACCATTTCAAAAACACTTTTAAAATACATAGCACTAGCTACTAAACCTTTGACTGAGTCTCCAACAACTAAGGGGAAAAACTTTTAATATGGCTAGAAATAAGAAAATAACATGAGAATAGAATGTTTGACCATAGATCTAATACAAGGGCCCAATATACAAAATTTTGTCACAATGCACTCTGGGAAATGAAAACTGTGTCACACAGACAAGACCCTTTTTGGACAGAACCTACAACACATACTTCCTACTTTATTGGGATTTTTTAGATTCTCAAGGTTTCTCTATTAAAATAGACCAATACAATTAGTCCCTAGTAGAGTAACCATTTTTTCAGCTAACTCGATTGGGAAAGACACAATTGAAAAGTATGACTGCAAATGTACAAATTACACTAGAGACTTGAGTACTTTTATCAATGAATTTCTTCATGTATCCCTAGTAAAGTCACAGTTGTGTTGACTTTTAATTTGATAGAATTTTAACAACCTCTTAAATGATTAGAAAACCTAGGAGTTGGCTAGAAACCATAATGGTCATGAGGAATTACAATAAGAGGACCAACTAACAAGACTCTGATATTTTCTCTACTTTGAACTCTTCAAAATTAAGGTGGATATACCTAGGAATTCTCTCTTTATCTACCTAAAAATCAAAATCTCAACATGAATTCCAAAATAATAGATGATTTAGCCTTAATTATTCTAATTCTAGGACTACAAAAGAGATGATAAATGGTTTTCTTATCAAAACCTAAAACTCTGTGATTCAAGTACAGGATGACGTTTCAAATCTTTAACAATAGAACAATAAAATGATAGATTTATAAAATATTTATACTGTAGAAGCATTCCAAACTAGATCATCTTCAAAGGATGACTAGTACCTTATCTATTGGGCTATTAACTCATAGAAATTTGATAGTTTAATTATCAGATCCATCTTGACACTTTGTGGTAAGAATATCAACATTCATTTCCAGATCTCATTTTTATCAAAAATATTCAATGAAAACCATAGAATTCTTCCAAGTTACATTAATCATTTGCATGACCCATTAGATTATTACCAAAAGTAAACTAAAATATAATTCACACTAAATTACAACTATAATTTAATGAACTTTGTTTATTAAATTTCAAAGAATCAAATGGAAAACAAAAGAAGAGACAAGATCTAGAATGAAGAGCCAACTTTTTGCATCGTTGTATTAACTTCTATGAAATTCATATAATAAAATGCAAATTCCTCTTAGAATAAAACTTAATTAGGCTAGCAACTGCTAACTTTTTTCATTCATTCTTTGAAACAAACTTATACAATATACATGGACTGACTCAAAAAAAAGACCTAAACTTTGTTCAAACTAGAAATCTTGGACCCTCACTCTACATCTTGGAAATCCTTTTATAGAATAAGGATTGCAACAAGCTTCAGATGGGAGGAGACATGTTAAAAAACTAGATACAATGATACTTTTCCATATAAGACAAAATAGTTACAAAAAGAATGTTGGAGATAGCCAAAATTAGAATAGTTGTCAATTTGCATGTTCAGGATCAACTTCTTTTTTTATAGTGAGAGCATACCCATAGTAGGTGAATTGCAAAGATAAGGTATCCCTTTCAAATAGTTGTCCTCCCTCTTCATGCTACTTTGACTTTTTCCTACATGTTCAATTTCTATCTTTAGATGAAATTGCCTTTATATCAGCTATAACCTCCAAGGCAATAATATATGATTCTTCATCTAGATAGGTGGCTCCTCTAATAGTATTCAATTCATTTAGGCATTTATTCCATTTTTCATCTATCAAGGCTCCAACCTCTGCAATTATTTTATTCATTTTTGCCTCTAGCTTGTACAAAATATCAACAATATCAAAAACTATTATTATATCAGTTTCTCCATTATTTCTATCTCTAGATGAAATTGCCTTTATATCAGCTATAACCTCCAAGGTAGTAAATATGATTCTTCATATAGATAGGTGGCTCCTCTAATAGTATTCAATTCATTTAGGCATTTATTCCATTTTTCATCTATCAAGGCTCCAACCTCTACAATTATTTTATTCATTTTTGCCTCTAGCTTGTACAAAATATCAACAATATCAAAAATTGTTATTATATCAGTTTCTCCATTATTGTAGGAAATAAACCTTTCCTACATCAAAATATTATCAAAATAAACTAACAATTATTTCCATTCCCTTGGCTAATTATCATCAACAAAAATTTTATGTATAAAGCCATGTGTTTCACTGGCAATGATCTTTATTTTATTATTTTATTAACTAAAACTTAATAGAAAAGAATGCATTTAATTCTTTGACCCTGTCTATCATTTTTCTTGTGGAAATGATGATCTCTTTGGGAAATTCTTTTTTTGGGCCAAAATTAGGACTAACTTGTCAAAAAAAGGAATGTAGGGACCCCACTTAGTGAATAAGGGAGAAAGGATGGATAATGCTTCTATACATTGGTACTCTCCCCCCTACAATGTAATATTACTATTGTGAAGATTATGGAAAGCTTTTTTGAGGATATTTATCCTATGTGAGAGCATGCTCACCATAGTCCTAATGTCTACTTCCTTTCCTACTTCCAACTCTTCCACTTCCATATATTAATCCATACTCACATTTGGTGCATCATTATCTATTTGGGTCTCCTAATCCTTTACCTTTGTAATAGGTTTGGTTGCACTCTTCAAAGTTCTCACCTCATTTTCGAGGGAAGCCATCTTTTTCTCTAGTGCATAAGTCTTTTTTAGTTCTTCCTCATTCTTCCTAGTTTTTGTTAATCTCAAATTGGTTTTGACATTTGAGTGACAATATACTTAAGTCATTTGCTTAGTTCATGCTAAAAAAGTAATGTATATCGAGAAAAAGTTGTCAGATAGTATATGTCGAGCAAGAGCTATATAGTATATGTCAGGTAACTAGTAAGTGTTAATTCACTCAAGTGTCGATCAGATAGTAGATGTTGAGTGATTAGTGGATGTTGAGTCATTGAGAGGCTGAGTTACAGCATTGAAGAGACAATGAATGCCGAGCATCAGACACTTCAAGTGTTGAGTAAACAATTTTGGACATAGTGGTTTGTAATGGCACAAACTTTTATGTAAACCATTTTTGACCTAACTTAAGGATTGTTTTACAATTATACATGATAAGGATGAATCTTTATTTAGGATCCTATGTAGTACATACAACCAATTAGTTAAAGGATGTTTTGAATAGAAAAATGGGTGAATCACAATATTAGATTCATACCTAACTCTAAGTCACCTAGGTATTCTTAAGGAGGAGAAACCCTAAACATTATGTAGTTAAGGAAGGAGTAAAGAGAGAAGTTTGCATGCATAAACAAAGTATTCATGGTGGCTAAGGAGTTGTGAATTGAGATACATTGTAGAATTAGTTAGAAGAGGATGGAGGAAAGGAGTTAGAGGATAGAAGTGATACATCTAATTAGTAAGGATTAAGTACACATCAAGAAAGAGGTTATTTATTATCTAGCAGCAAAGTGGTAACCATAGGATCATTACTAATACATTCTAGTACGTGAATTAGTTAAATCTCTTAATAAAGTAGTCCTAATAGGCTATTGTAAATCCTTTAACTAGGTGCTTACTTCATTGTGATTCTTAAGTCCTTTAATTAGCCACACTTCTAATAGGGTGTTGAAATCCTTTAATAGGGTAAGATCTAACAATCTCCTACTTATCAATTGATGAGCTTAAGGGGATTTCTAATGAATGGTTCATAAGGAACAACACTTGGTGAAGGTTTTACAAATGGGATTTCAAGCTTTGGGTTTAACCATGGAGGAAACTCTGTAGTTAAGCACACTCAGGCTGTAGTAGTATTGGGATGGGTGACCTCTTGAGAAGTCCTGGTGTTTCACCCCTATGAGCATCACCTAGATCCAATGAGTGTTAAGTGTTCCATTTATTCCAATGAGATATGGATTCATATTGTATCACTAATAATGAAACATGGGTCAATGATTTTGACTCAAAAATCACACAGTTAAATCCTCATAGGAATATCTCAATTTGACTTGCTATAGAAATTATCTCCTACTTAACAATTGATGAACTTAAGCGGGCTTTCTAATGAATGGTTCATAAGGAACAATACTTGATGAAATTTTTGCAAATGGGGTTGCAATCTTTGGGTTTAACCATGGAGGAAAAACTCTGTAGTTAAATGCACTCATGCTAGAGTAGTACTAGGATGGGTGACCTCCCGGGAAGTCCCGGTGCTTCAGTATTGTGAGCATCACCTTAATCCAATGAGTGTTAAATGTTCCATTTATTCTCATGAGAGATGGATTCATGTTGAATCACTAATCATGAAACATGGGTCAATGAGTTCGACTCAAAAATCACACATTTAAATCCTAATAGTAATATCTCAATTTGACTTGCTATGGAAATTATCTCCTACTTATCAACCTTGTAAGCCTTTAACAGGGCAGACCTTTCACAGGGTAGATCATAGTTTATGATCAAACATTGTAGCCTTCATTGGATACACTTTATTATTGTAGTAGTAGAGATTTTTAGGTGTCATCCCCACCCAATTTGCCTTCTAATTAGAGGGTTAATGGGTAACCAAATATCTTATGTCATATATGTGTTGAATGTTATTTTCTTTCATGCTATGGATGAATATGTTTAGCTATCTATTTTGGTTTACATGAAAATTATGAGATGGATGTGTGATGAATGATTTTATGGTTAAATTTTGAAGGACTGATTCACCCCACCCACACCCCCCCCCTTAGAGTTTACTTTCCCTATTGTATTTCCAACAATTTCAATGGATACTGTAAAAATTTTCCTTAGGGCAAAATGACACCAAGATCAAGAAGCTCAAGCACTTAGCATAATATGGACCAATAATGTATGATCATAATAACAATAATGAGATTGAATATCATATAAATACACACTAGAAGTGTCTATACATAAAGGCATCTAGAATGACTATGAGTTAGCAAAGTGATAAGCCTCACAACTAAGCACATGTCCACCAAGAGTGTATTATCCTCCATTGAGCACAAGATTTTGTGCAATGATGAGAGGATAAGCTTACATAGGTGTATCTTGTAAAGAGATGTTGTAGACACCATGTGCTCAATTGGAGTGTGAACAACTATGTTGTCTACATGACAACTCAAATGATTATGCAAACTCCTATGTTGTCAACAAGATAACTCATATGACTACGCATAGTCTTAGGTGTCTACATGACAAATAATATAATAATGCATTAACCTAAGTAAACTTAAGTAAAGTGTAATAATAATTAATTATTTACACTAACACCCTCCCTTAAGTGAAACTTAGGGGAATGCACTTAATCTCACAAAAGCTATGATGAAATGCATGATGGGTCTTACCTACTAGGCCATGTTAGGTACCCATGTAAAATGCAATGCTCTACCTATAATGTAATGGAATGCAATCTCTCTAAAAATGGATAAAGAGGGGAAACCTCATGGGAAATACTCTCCCCCAAAAAGAGAGATAATTACAATAAAGAAGAGAAGAGTCATGTGACCCCCTTGGTGATAAATCTTATACCCCCAATCGATCTCGCAAATGAAGATACTTGACCTCAGTGAAGGGCTTGGTGAAGATGTTTGCAATCTACTACTCTATAGGAAAATACTGCAATGCAATGACCTTCTAATGAATTAGCTCTCTGATTTAGTGCATATGAACCTCAATATGTTTTGTGCATTAATGTTGCACTAGATGTTTTGAGATATCAATGGCACTCTAATTATCACAATGTATGATTAAGGGTCTAAGTATGTCAAAACCAAACTCCCTCAGAATATGTTGTAA
Source organism: Cupressus sempervirens (assembly GCA_028749045.1). Lineage (NCBI taxonomy): Eukaryota > Viridiplantae > Streptophyta > Pinopsida > Cupressales > Cupressaceae > Cupressus > Cupressus sempervirens. The sequence goes on from CM053785.1 coordinate 1,049,326,383, forward strand.
CCAAATAGCTTATGTACTCGTAGTAACAGCTCCTTAATACTCAGCCTTAGTAGATGAAAGAGAAATAGTGCTCTCCTTTTTACTCTACCAAAAAATGGGGCTAGAACCAAGATGAAACATGTATCTTGAAGTGCATTTTTGAGAATCAAGATCGGTGCATAGTCTGAGTCTGCATAACCCACCAACTATAGTCTAGTACCTATTGCATAACATATCCAATATGTATATGTACCCTAGATATAATGTCATATATGTGCAGTTGCCTTCCAGTAAAGTTCATGTGGCTTTTGCATAAAGCAAGAAACTATGCCAACTACAAAGGATATGTTAGGCACGTATGTGTCAAGTAGATGAGACTTCCAACCACCTATCTATACAAAGTAGCATGGAACACTTTTCTTCTAACTTATCACCTCAAAGAAATGGAGTAGATGCAACCTTGCAGTCACTCATGTGAAATCAAGCAAGTAGATCAAGAGCATGGGTTGTGATAATGTGATCCCTGACGAAGACTAATGTATCTCAATACCAAGCAAATATTGAAGTAGACCCAAGTCAATCATTGAAAATTTGTCCTACAAAGTAGACTTGACACTATCAATGATGGGTGGTGTACTCTCTGTAATGATTAAGTCATCAACATAAAGCACAAGTAGCAAGTGAGAATCATCCCACTAAAGAATGTAGACATTTGGATCTGAATGATATCTAGTGAAGACTGTTGAGAGAAGGAAAGAATCCATCTTGGCATACCAAGCTCTCAAATCTTGTTTTAGTCCATAGATAGAGTTTTTCAACTTGCAAACCAAATTGAAATCCTAAATGAAACCTTGTGGCTACTCTATATAAATCTACTCATGAAGATCACCATTCAAGAATGCACTCTTCACATCCATCTAATGAACAACCCATCTCTAAGTTGTTGCTATAACTAGTCTCAAATGAATGGAGTTCATTTTTGCAACTGGGGCAAAGGTCTCAGAGTCGTCAATACCATGCACCTCAGAGAAACCTTTTGCAACAAGTCTTGCCTTATACTTATCCACACTTCCATCTGCTACAAACTTGGTCCAATAGATCCACTTACATTGAACCAATTTTCTTCCCTTAGGAAGAGAGACTAAGTCCCATGTGTTGTTTCTCATAAGAGAATTGTATTCTTCCTCCATTGCTTTATCCCATTTTTGGAATTCCTAAAGCTTCTTTGAATGATTGAGGATCGGAAGCAACTACAATACAAGCATGAGGGAGTGAGTTGTATTGTGATCTTGTCCTCCTAGTATTTGAAGGATTCCCTACCAATGGTCTTGTTGCATCCAATGTCTGCTGAGCCCATGTAGGTCTAGTGGAAGAAGATGTACAAGTAGAAGGGATTTCCTCAACCTCAGCTATTTTCTACCTCTATTTGGGTCATGGATGAACATCTTCCAAGTCACTATCATCATTGTCACTCTATTCAATGAAGGAGGAAGAAGGAAGAGTTGAAGAAGTAAAGCATGAACAAATTTCTTCAAAATGTACAGTCCTCTCATAGAAAATTTAATGTATCTCTAGATCCATCAACTTGTAGGCTTTATGAGAGTCTGCATAACTAACAAAGATGCAACGTTTACTTTGAGGTTCCAATACCTTGCATTTTTGTGGAGGTATTCATGCCCATGCTAGACAACCATAGATTCTAAAGTGCTTTACAGAAGGTTTCCTTCCAGTCCAAGCTTCAAAAGGAGTTACACCATCCAAAGCTTTATGAGGACTCCTATTCTGGATGTAATTTGCACAATTCATTGCTTCAACCCAAAAAAAATTGATCAAGAGACTTATGTAGTAGCATGCAAGTAGTCATCTCCTTGAGGGTTCTATTTTAATTTTGGCAACACCATTTTGTTATGGAGTGTATAGTACTAAATGCTAAAGGTCAATTCCCTCTTGAGTACAAAAGTCTATAAGTCTTGAGTTCACATACTCCCCTCCATTATTTGTTTGAAGGACTTTGATGGCTTTCTCTGGCTGCTTTTCTACTTGAGCCTTGAAGGTGAGAAATTTTTCAAACACTTCACTCTTATGAGCCATGAAGAAAACCCAAGTATAGTGAGAGTAGTCATCAATGAAGGTGAGTGCATATTGAGGCTTTCCAAATGATGGCACTAGAAATGGGCCTGCCACATCACTATGAACTAGTTCAACAACACTTTGTGCTCTCCAAGACTTCCCCTTGTCAAAAAAAATTTTTAGATGCTTTCCAAGTGTGCAACCTGAACAAACACCATTTTCAAACTAGACTTGAGGTAGACCATGAACCATGTTCTTGCTACTGAGTTGTTGAAGATACCTATAGTTGAGATGTCCAAATCTCTCATGCCATAATTTTCTTTATGTATTTGAATGCATTAACAAGGCTTGTGCATTAGATTTAGGCACAAAGGAAGAGAAAGTGTAAAACCTTGAATCATGTTTAGCTTCACCTATTGAAACCATAGAATCATCTTTGATGCTTTTCATAATAACTAAATCTAGAAGAAATTCAACCTTATTTCCACCTCCATAGTGAGTGATTTGGTAAGCTGAAAGAAGGTTGGAGGTAAGATTAGGAACATAGAGAACATCCTTGAACACTCCACTTTCCATCTCAACTTCACCTTGTCCTTCAACTTTCACTTTATTTTCATTCCCTAAAAAGATATAAGGTATCATTGAAGAAAAATCTCTCATTAAAGCACCAATGTGATGTGTGGCACTTGAGTCAATAATCCATTCTCCCTAACTAATAGTGTTTATGAGTAAGGCTTGCCTTTTGATCTTAGAATCTAAAGATGAAGATCCATTTTCCTTATAAGCATTAGGCAATGGAACATTGTTCTTCTTCATGATGTTTTTCAATTCATCAATTTTCTTGTGATAACACTAATGTTCATCATGACCAATTCTTTTTCAATAGGCACACTTCTTCTTTTCCTGATTATTGTCCTCCTTTTTGTTGGTATTAGGAGAAGACTTGCCTTGTTGTTGATTTGATTTACGTAGTGACTTTTCTATGTCCCATTGTTTTTAATCTTTCCACTTCTTCTTTTTGCCCTTGCCTTTGTTTGAAATTTCACTAGTTAGATTTTTGGAGCTCTCATTGTTAGCCACCAATGTTTTAGACTTTGAAGACTTGAGAAACCCCATTGTTATCAACTTAGCTTATTCATCCTCTAACAACTAGGCATAGTCATCAAAAGTTAGTTTCTTATAAGAAGCCCCTAAGGTAGCCTTTGAGGTGTTGAAAGAAGAGACAAATGTGGAGTATTCTGATGGCAGCTTGTTCTGAATTAGATAAATCAACCTATCATCCTTAATAGGACTATCACAATCATTAAATTTTGTTCTCAAATCATTCACCTTAATGATAAAATCTTGGATGGAATCAAAGTTCTTAGGATCTAAGGAGATAAGTTCATCTTCAATCTTGTAGACATCCTCCTTAGTCACTTTTCCATATAGATTTTTAAGGGCATCCCAAGTTTCCTTGGATGTATCATATTTTATGATCTAATAAAGGATCTTATCATCAACCCCTAACCTAATGATTCCTAGGGCTTTTCTATCTTCCAATTCCCAAGCACAAATTTTACTTTGAGTGACTTAATCACCTATGGGTTTAGGAAGAAATCCATCTCCATGTTGAGAAACTTCTCCATTCATTAATTAACACCATTTTTTAACTAACCATGTGGCATAATTATGTGGTGTTAATTTTGGAACTTTAATGTTTCCCATAATGCAATGATAGAAAGATAACATAATGCAATGAAAGAAAGATAACATCAAGAAGAAAGGAACACAGCACCAAGAGACAGCACCCCCCCCCCCCCTGCCCCTTTTCACTCAATCAAAAAATCCCCCCTAAATGAATTCTTTAGGCACTTTATACTTAGTGCAATTACAATAGGCCACTTGTCAAAATGGACAAAAGTGGACTTCTTTTTTTTTTTTTTACAACCTCCCCTTGGAGTTCAAATCTGGTGCTTAGCAATGTAGCTCAGATATACAAGTATGAAGTTTAATCAAAGTAATACAATGGAAAAAAGGACCTATTTCTAAAAGTGGTATTTCTATCCACACAAGCCTATAATCTAATTGCAGATCTAGAAAGTAGGCAAAAGATTATGCATTTTCAAAAAAAATAGAACCTGAATATGTGTCTAGATGAGCTTGTACAGAGCATTTGAAGTTGCAAAATGCAAGATTGGATAGGTATAGTTGCCAAAAACTGAATTTTCTGACAAATCCATGCACCAAAACCAAAAATAATAGCACCACTAAAAAGTTCAAGAAATTCTAGCCAAATTTTTTTTTAAATTGCACCTAATTTGGAGACCGAATGACTAAGATATGGCCTCTCAAAGTTTGACTGTCAAATCAAAACTGCACATGGTGAGGGGTCTGCCCTGATGATGTCAAGAAAATACTAGGTTAAATTTGATGTCCAAATGACCATCATGGCAATCCAATTTGGCCTATTGTGATGGTCAAATGGCCATCAAATTTAAGCACGTAAAATGATGACATAGCAAAAAATAATCTAGTTGGCTAACATGGCAATACAATGGGATGACTATGTTGTATGGTGATGATGTGTCAGATCTAAATAGTGACATGTCCTATTGATGCATTGCTAACTTTTCACTATTAATGTGGTGGTGTTGACTATGCCAGGGACTAACATAGACTGCTACGTTGGTGGTGATGATGTGTATAGGGTTGTGGCATGGCAATGGAAAGTGGTCACCCGTGCCAAAAAATTATTTCCTAGTGGGGGTGCAAATTTTTTTGGTCGGCATTTATATTGATGTCAGTGGAGGTTGGCAGTGGTCAGAGGTTGTCAGTGAGAGGTTGGTGGTGGGTTTTAGTCCCACATGCACCAAGCTTGGGAAATGGAGGTGTTTAAAACCAATGAGCCACAAACTTTGAAGCAACTTGGATGTTGCCAGTGGTGTGATCTACCATGAGTTGAATGTGATTATCGTGTAATATGTCAAAATGTTGTGGTGTGAATGTCAGTTTAGAAGATGCTAGTTACTATGGAATATTGTGGTCATGGGCTACTGGGGTTTGACTACCTAGTTTGCTTGCGATAAAAATTGCTCTCCTACAAGCCTGATGGTCAAAAAAATATCAAAAAAAAATACAGATCTAAAAATTTGTTTACAAAGATGCAAATAAAAAATGTAGATCTAAAAATTTATTGCATAGATCTAAAGAGATCATACCAATTTTGCAAATCGATCCTTCAGGGTCCGATTTGCAAAAAAAAATTCCTTAGATTTGACTATGGCCTAGGGTAGGCAAATTTATAGTCAAAATTTATTGAATTGACACTCTGGATGCAATGGTGAGGTCCACTTTGGCTCTAGATGCTCCTAATAACTACAGATACTCCAGATTTGAATCGTGGCCCTCATAGAGGTGAAGCGAAAATGGTCTCTAATGGCTATGAAATGAAGCTCCCTTAGCTTTGATACCATATAGAAATTTGGTATAGCTCTAATACCATGTAAGAATTTTCCTTAGGGAAAAATGATGCCAAGATCAAGAAGCTCAAGCACTTACCACAATATGGACCAATAATGTATTATCATAATAACAATAATGAAAGTGAATATCATATGAATACACACTAGAAGTACTTGTTTATAAAGGCATCTAGAATGACTAGGAGTTAGCAAAGTGATAAGCCTCACAACTAAGCACATATCCACCAAGAGTGGATTATCCTCCATTAAGCACAAGATTCTATGTGATGATGAGAGGATAAGCTTACATAGGTGTATCTTGTAAAGAGATGTTGTAGACACCATGTGCTCAATTGGAGTGCAAACAACTGTGTTGTTTACATGACAACTCAAATGATTATGCAAATTCTTATGTTGTCAACAAGATAACTCATATGACTACAGATACTCCTAGGTTTCTACATGACAACTAATGTAATAATGTATTAACCTAAGTAAACTTAAGTAAAGTGTAATAAAAATTAATTATTTACACTAACAGATATGATGTATGTTTCAAACAATTTCTCTTCAAGCATATCCACTTTACTCCTCCCCATGAGTGAAACAGTGTTCATTATGTTGTGAATCTGGTCACTTGATGTTACTGTGACATTCTAGAATATCACATTTCCTTTAGGAGAGTCTCTGACCCCCATTAGAGTTGTTTTGTTAGATTCAGGGGCCATGCTCCATACTGCTATTATTTTGGAGTCAACATTAAATCTAGACCCTTGCAACTCTCCAACAATATTGGTCTCCTCAAATGAGAAAAATTTATTTTGTCTTCTTATTTGATCTAGCATGAAGGATGAGCTAAGCTTACATCTAGGGAAGAGCAACATCCCACTTCTATTCACCAACTCCCTGACCTCATCTACAATGAGAGTCTCACTGTTTGGGTCATAATCTTGCAGCTTCTATACCAGTTCAACAAACTTCTCTTGGGAGTCTCCTAGCTACAACTATAGTGAGTTTATTTTGTTTAATTTTAAATAAGAAGGATTTGAACTCCTCATAATTTATTATTTCATCATCCTTCATAAACTCTTGATATTGGCTTATTCTTTCATCTAGCATCCTTGCTTCCAACTTGAGCTTATTTGAGATTTGTTCATTTTGACTTGCCTACCTTATGAGGATGTTATGTCAATATCATCAAAATACTTAGCCCCCCTTGGCAAGATTTACAATGCCTTCTCTTTTTCCCTATCTAGGATGTCAATCAACTTTTGTTTCTTTCTACCACCTTGGGCCCATGTTGAACTCTCTGGCTGATCCTCTTCAACATCAATCTCTATGATATCACCATACTCTAGAGATTCATGTATTTCTCTATCTCTTATTTAAGGAGGTACATGAGACATTATAGCATCATAATTATTGATTCACTTATTATACCTATCAAGATACCTCTCCTCATGATAGAAGCCTTTAAAGGATGGATCTATTCTTTTCATCTCCTCTTCTATTCTCATAAGCTCTCTCAATTTCATGGTCTTGTCTCTCCATTCCTCCATTTCCAAGCTATTCATAATCATATCCTCTTCCCAACAGGGTTTACTACTTGTTAGATTGAACTTTCTCATCTACTTTAGGGTATGCCTAACAAGGTCATTAGGATCATAGACCCTAGCAAGGGTTGTAGGCAATAAGACTTTGCTCATTAATTCATCTATTTCATCAGTTTCATCTTTTCCTAAAACAAAGTATCCTATTTTGACATTTCTACATATAAATGATCCCTTCTTGATTGTAGGTCCTAGGTGTTCCTGGTTCATCACTATTAATTGCCCAAAGAATTTAGCAATCCCTGTTCTCTCTAGTATGTGCTTAGGAAAAACATGGGGAGGTTGGGGGCATTCATAAACCCTTATAATAGAAAAAAAATCAAAAATTAAAACACTCCCTCAATGATGTACTAACCTCCTATCCCCATTAGGGCATGTAGAGGGTCTAATCAACATTCTAACATTCCTAGGAATCCTCTCAGTAATATCAGCTAATATATTAGAAATTGGGAAAACAAAATCATTATAGATAGCTATAGAATTTGAATAAGGGTAAAACCTTTTCCATAACCTGGTCCATAGCTAAACTAGCAATTTTTCTCCATTCTCCTCTATTAGTTCAATTTTAAGTTAGGACTAATGTGTCCTATATTTCTGTAGAGGATGATGCATCAACAAAGAATAATGGTGGAATTTCAAATTCCCTAGTTTCCCCTTTGTGCTACTATAATCTTAGTGTGCATCACATTTATTATATGTGTCAAAAAATCATGCCCTAAATTGTGGTGAAAATCCTATATATCTAGGGCCATGATGTATACATTGCTAGGAGCATTCATTGTGACATCCAATCCAATCACTTCATCTATTCCAAGCATAGTATACTAGAACTATCTCCTAAAAAATTATAAGGACGTGAATTTTCCTACCTTTTTAGGGAGCTCACCCTTTTCCTTCTTGGACTTAAGCATACGTCTTTGCATAACCCTTCCAGTGAAGAAACTCTTACTAGTCTTGAAGGTTTCATACTTCTTCTCTTTCTCAATGATTTTTTTCATATATCATCCCAAGTCAAAGACTTATATGAAGGTCTCTTGGTCCAAGGGGCATAGTAGACTCATATCCTTCCCATGAAATCGATGAGTTATAAGATTGTAGGATTTTATTAGGTCCTTCACAAAGTCTACATCAACTATGACCTATGGCATGATTAAATTTGCTAATTTTATGTTGCACGAATTTGAAATAGGTGGATTGTCCAACCTATTATTATAAAAATACTAGAATAACTCATTGCCATTAGTTTTTGGAATGATCACATCTCTGCAAAAACTAAATGTATCTTTGAATATATGTGAATTTACTATCTAGCTAGATTTGTCTTAGCTTCCTTAGCATCTTGAGTGGTTTCTTTTATGTTGACCTATGATATCAATTTACCCTCTTCCTATGCCATTTTTCTCTAATTTCAATTACTTCAAACACTTCTTTTGCAACTCAAATCTCTTGAACAACTTCACACTCAATTCTGTTTCTAGCTCTAAAAGTTTGTGAAAGTTGTAATTGGAAATTTTTTACATCACCTTTTAATAGTATTTGAGCATATAAATAGCATTGATGGCTATGGAAGCTACAAAAGCTGGTTACAAACTATGTCACACCATCGCACCATTAAAAGGTTAAAGGCTTAACAAACTAGTGATAGAGAGATAACATTTGGTTGCAGGGTTGCACCTTAATCTTTCAACATTCTTTTAAAAGTGTGTGATAATATTTAAAACAAGGAGGGTTTCAACTATGAAAACATACATGAGGATAATACCTAGGGTCTTTCTAGGGGAATATTTTGCACATGACAATTGCAACCCCTAACTGCACAAAATGAAAATTGGATTTTCACAAAAAAAATTTAGGATTCAAACAAGGTTAAAAGATAAGCTAACACTATGAAGGATATTTTTTCCCAACAAGAGGTGTTTGGTAGGAGGTACAAATGGATAAACATGATGCAAGAGTTCAACATTGAGATCTAGATAACAAAACTACTGAGAGGCCAGTGATTGGCTAAACTAATGACTCAATTCAATTTAGATGCCAACCAAATAAATCATATTGATGAAGACCACCAGTGATATACATGTGATATGGATGACTATAAGTGGTATAAAAATGTCATTTATTATTTACAACATATGAAAACTCCACTCAATTTGACTGAAAATGAAAAAAGCTTTGTAAAGCTACCAGAAATCAAATATATTATTATTGATGGGAGGCTTTGGTGGAGAAATTTTGAAGTGATGTTGATGAAATGTATTGATCATGAAGAGTCAACTAAAATACTCATTGAGATGCATTCAGGAGTATGTGGAGGTCATTATATGGTGAAGACAATAGCTCATAAGGTGATGAGAGTTGGTTTTTGGTGGCCAAGTTTATTGAAGGATGCTCATATTTTAGTCAAAAAATGTGATTATTTTTAGAGGTTTTCTATAGACTAAAATTTTCTAGAAATATCACTTTGAAGCCAGTAGAAGTTCAAGCACCTTTCCAATAGTGGGGAATGGACTTCATAGGAGAAATAACAAACAAGTATAGTAATGGCTATTTATCAATTCTTGTAGTAACTGACTATTTCACAAAATGGGTAGAAGTCATTCCTACCATAAAAGCCACTAGTAAAGTTGTGAACAATTTCTTGCTAAATAAAATAATCACTAGATTTGGATGTCCAAAAAGAATTATAATAGACAATGCCATGTGCTTCAGATTAGATGAGTTTATATAGTTTTGTGACAAGTATGGCATCACTAGATCAACATCATCTCCATATCACCCACAAGGAAATGACAGGTTGAATCTACTAATTAAAAGTTGTTAAAGATCATCAAAAGAACATTGGATGAGAAAAAAATGCATGGGATTCTAGATTACATTTGGCAACATGGACTGATAGAGTAACAATCAAAAAGGAAATAGGTGTATCCCCTTTTGATTTAGTGTATGGAATTCAAGAAAGAATGCCTCAGAACAGCCTAATTGGATTATACAACTACATCCAGGTGTATGATGAAGATGTCATTGATGATAAGAAAGAGAGGATGGATGAATTGGTTGGATTAAGTGAGCATAAGAGACAAGCTTCTTCCAAGAATGTTAAGTTACAATTGTAGATAAAACACTTACCAAGTATAACAAAAAGGAAGTTGTCAAAAATTTTGAATCAGAAGATTTGGTATTACTATGGAATGCTAGAATGGAAGGCAAGGGTAAACATGGAAATTTTGACCCTATTTGGCTAGGCTCATATCTAATTCATGAAAAATAGAGAGAGGATTCCTATTTTGTCAAGGAATTATTAGGAGAAATTATGGAATTTTTAGTTCATGGACAATTCCTAGAGAATTACTTATGTTGAAGGTACTTGTTTTTCCATGGACAATAGTTTAGATCCTTGTACATTTGTAAATCCTTGTATACATCATGTGTTTTCCTTGTTTGTTTTGTTCAGCTCTCTAAAAAAGTTTTCATTACACCAAGTATGTGGTCTTCTTAACCTAGAGATTTTGAACCCTTATATGGATGCAAGCTATCCATTATCCCCAAATAGAGCCACTATTGACCTTTATTTTCACCTATTCAAAATCCTGAGACCCTATTGTGAAAATTCAGGTTTAAATTGGTGTAATTAGGATTTTCATTTCCATGATGCAGAGATTTTCCTAGAAAATCCCTAGTTTCATATTTGTATGCATATTTTCATGTTTCAACCCTTCTTTTAAATGAATGTGCTTAAATTTTTGCATTTTAAGAGAAATTTGAAATTTTAAGTGATGATGGCACAACCAAGGCTTATCTTTGTATCTTTGCCTTATTATGTTTTAACCTTTTCTAAGGTGCAATGAAGTGACTCATTCAATTGAGCATTATTTGCAAGGTCTCCATAGCTTATTGGAAATGGTTGGCTCAAGTAGTGAAGGCACAATATGGTCAAGTGAACAGTATTTGCAACTTCATTGCAATTAGGAATAAGGGCATGGTTTAAGTGGCGATGATGTGAAAAGGAATTCACACTAGATCTTTAGCCTTATAACAACATGATAATATGATATGTGGAGGCATTTGGAGATGATATGTTATAATTCAATAAGAATAATTAAGTAGCAAAGTGGAGACTGATGTCAGAAAAACACTTCATGCAACTTCACAACTTTAAAACTTAACAGTTAGTATTGCGGAGCTGAGGAGACTATCTTGATCTCACATTCATAAGGTTAAAGATTATAGTTTGATGGATAGTCACAAACTAGTGAAATAGTTAAGATCTTATGAAATCTTGGTTATCACTCAGTCTCACAGTTGAATTTGTAAAGTAAAATAGAAGTCATGAATGAGGGACTAAGTTGAAGTTGGCTTTGTTCACTACTTTATAGCCTACTTTGAAAGGCTTGGAGATTTAGTGGCGAAGCAGCAATCAATCAAGTGTAAGATATAATGCACAATCACAAGCCAAAAGCATTAATACTATTGTTAGGCAGAGATGAGGAGATTAAAGTGTTCATAGCTTCACAATTTAGAGAATAACATTAATGCAAATAAGTGAGACCCTGTGACTTGGTTAAGAGGGAGAAAAGTTAATGTTAACACTCGATCACATGGCAAAGATTAAAAAGCAAACCGGAACCCATGAAACAATGACAAGGTGATGTTAGAAGTGTTTTTTGTGTCACACAACTTAAAGATCAAGTGTGAATATTGATTGTTAACCATAGATTAAGGATTTCACATGGTTGGAGGCAAGACATAAAGGTTAGATAGTAAACCTGATGATGTTGTGAAAAACTCAAAATCTTAGGGATTCACACGGTCACTGCATAAAACATAAAGAGGTAAAGTGATTGTTGTGATTTTATTATTGCTAAAATGTGAAATACTATCTGAAAAGGGTAAAAAATATTTAAAAACTGGCAGTATGAGCACTATAAAGAATGAATATCATACTTTTCTAAATTTTCAAAAAAAATCATGGATGCTACCTTGAAAATGCCATTAATGTCATTCTCATGCTTAAGCTCTATTAAAGGGGTGATGTAATAGAATTTCATTCACAACATTCATAGAGTTCATAGCCAAGAAGATTTTTGTGTGCAAATTTTTTTAGAGAGGTTGAATTGTAGAGAAGTGTTTGAATATTTTGAATTCAGAAAAACATGGCACAGGAAGGAGGCAAGTTGATTGCACAAGTGGACATCGAGGAAGCTGCTCTAAATACTAAGAAAGAAAAAATAAAGATAACAATTTTGTATACTAATAAATGGGTTTATTTCTTGTGAAGGTCAACAAATTTTCACTCAATGAATTCACACATCCTCAGAGATCCATATAGCTTCTGTAGGGATGTTAAGGTGTCAGAAATGAATAGGAATAAATTGTTTTGGCATTTCTATAACAATAGGTTTTGTAAGCCACCCATTTCAAATCCCTGGAATAAAAAATTGGAAAATTTGATTATGTGAGAAGCCACTATTGATGTTGATTTGATAAAATCCATAATAGAGGCATATAATCCTATGATCCACAATTTTCACAGATAGGATAGGAGTATCCTATAAACATTGGGTAGGGAAACATTCATAGAAGTCTTTGACCTAGGAGGTCATATGACCAAAATCATTGAGCAAGAAAAACTCAATAAGACATTAAAGAATCAAAAGAGATTCTTCAGTGGGAGAGTTATGAGGAGGCACATTCCAATGTCCATAAAAGAAAAGGGTGAAATCCCTAAAAAGCTAGGAGACTTCCTGCCCTTGGAAATTTTTAGCACATATTTTCAATATATAGTTTTTGGAGTGGACAAGGTGATAGGCTTGGATGGAACTATGAATGCTCCTAGTAATGTATATATCATGGCCTTAGATATACATGATTTGCACCATTATGTGAGGTATGACTTTGTTACCCATATAATCAATAATATGCATAATGAGATAATAGTTCCATAGAAGGGAGAAATGGGGGATTTCAAATTTCACCATTATTCATTAATGCAGCATATAATCTTGTATAAGAACATAGGGTACATCAATCCTAATTTTATTGAAGGAATAGAGGAGATGGGAGAAAGAGTTTTAGTACAACATTGGACTAGGGTATGGTAAAGATTCTATCCATTTTCAAATTCTTTAGCTTTCTACAATGATTTTGTACATCCAATTTCAAATATGTTAGCTGATATAACTAAGAGGATCCCTAGGGAAGCAAGAATGTTAATTAAACCCTCTAGATGCTATGACAATGATAGGAAGTATTTTTCTCCTTGAAATTTGTTCCATCATGAGGGTTTATGGATGCCTCCAACCTCCTCATCTTTTACCAAAGCAGATTCCAGAAAGAATGGGGATTATTGAATTCTTTTGGAAATTGAACATGATGAACCAAGAATACTTAGGACCTACAATTAGAAAAGGATCTTTTGTATGTAGAAATATCAAAGTTTGGGACTTTTTCATAGGTAATGATGCAACAAAAGAATGAGATGAATTTGTGAGAGAATTTCTACTATGTACAACTCTTGCTAGGACCTATAACCCTAATGATCTTGTTAGGCATGCCCTAAGACAAATGATAAAATAAAAATTGCCTACTAGAAAGTGTTATTGGGAAGAAGATGTAATCATAGACTATTTAGAGACAAAGGAATGCAAAGAAAAAACTTTGAAGTGGAAAGAGATAATGAAAATTGAAGAAGAGATTAAAAGAGCATATCCTTCTTTTAAGGGATTTTAACAAAAGGAGAGATATTTAGATAGATTCAATAAATGCATTCAAAATTATGAAAGCATAATGTCTTAGGTGCCTCTATAAATTAGAAACATGATAGAACATGATATCCCTGAGCATGATATTGTAATTGAAATTGATGAAGGGGAGAAACCAAAATGTTCTTCTTGGGATCAAAGTAGTAAGAAAAGGCATAAATTAATTGGAATACTAAGAAAATAAAAAGAATAAGCCTTACAAATTATGCCAAGAGGGAGCAAGAATTTTGATGACATCAAGCACAATTTTTTGATAAAGCGGGCCAATAAGAATGAAAGAATCCCAAATAAACTTGAGCTTTAGGCCAGAATGACAGACGATAGAATTATAGAAGCTCACGAGTTTATGAAGTATGATGACTTCATTAGTTATGAGGATTTCAAGTCTTTTCTCTTCAAGATAAAGAAAAATGAACTGTCTCTACAATTGTAACTAAGATATTCACAGGAGAAGGTTGCAAAGCTAGTGCAAAAATTACAAGAAAATTCAATCCAAAAAATGAAACCCTCATTATAGATGAAACTAGAGAGCTAGTAAAGAGAAGTTGAATGTTTCTCTTCCCTGGATGGGAAGTAAGTTCATCTTTTATGTTGGATTAGATCAAAAGATAAAGTAAATTTGTCTCAGGATACCAATATTGTTGGAGAATTGCACGGGACTTATTTCAACATTGATACAAAGACAATGGCAATCTGGAGTATGGCCCTTGAGTCTAATAAGCCAAAACTTATGGAAGTCAGAAAGTCCCCCCAAGGAAATGTGATATTTTGGAATATCACTACAACATCAAGTGACCAGATACACGATATGATGAATAGAGTGTTACTTATGGGGAAAAGAAGGATGGACATGTTGGAAGAACAACTATTCTAGGCATATAGTAGGTACATTGAGACAAGAAAGAAATATGAAGAAGAAATGAAGAAATCGTATGTGCTAGAAAAAATAATGGTTTCTCTAGAGAATGAGGCTAAAAGTTTGAAGAATGTAACAAGGCTAGTCTAGTCATTGAGGTAAAAGATGAAGAGACCCAGATAGATATTGATGCATCAAATATGGGTATGGATCAAAAAATGGAAGTGGAAGAATTGGAAGCATGAAAAGAAATAGAAGTAAGGACAATGGAAAGTATGTTGTCACATAAAATAAATGTCCTAAAAAAAGCTTCACAAAATCTCCACAATAGTTACATTTCTTTGCAAGGAGAAGAATTTCAAAGTTCAAAAGCATTAGCTTTACTTTATCCATTATTTACCAAATGGGGCCCATACATTTCATTCTTTGATAGGCTTGTCCCAATTTTGACATAGAAGAAGGAATTACCCAAGGAGGTTATCATTTCCACAAGGAAGATGGTAAACAAGGTAAAGGATTTGAATGGTTTCTTTTCTAGAAAAATACAGATAATAAACAATAAGGTGAAGACCACCACTAATGGGACACCTGACTTCATTCAAAAAATTGTTGATGATTATAATAATTTAAGGGAATGGCTAGAATGGTCTGATTCCTTTGATAATATCTTAAGGCATGAGAGATTCATAGCTTACAACAACGGAGAAACTAATATTGTTATAGTTTTTTATATCATTGACATTACGTACAAACTGGAAGCAAATATAAATAAAATAGTTGGTGAGGTACAAGCTATAACATATGCCAAGTGGAACAAGTGCTTAAATGAGTTAAATATTGTTAGAGAATCCACCTAGCTAGATGAAGAGTATGATATTACCATCTAGGAAGTTGTAGCAGATATTAAAGCAATACCATCAAGAGATAGCAACTGAGCAAGCTAGAAGAAGTTAAAGTAACATGATGAGGATGGATAACTATCTCATAGAGATACCTTTTCTTTGTGATTCACCTGCTATGGGTATTCTTCTATTTCAAACAATATAGTTTATCCTAAACATCTAGAATGACAGTTATTCTAATTTTGGCTATCTTTGTCATTCTCTTATGTAACTATCTTGTCTTATGTGGAACAATATTGTTACATATAGTTTTTGAACATGTGTCCTCCCATCTGAAGTTTGTTGCAGTCCTTGTTCCTATAAAAGGATTTCCAAGATGGGGAGTGAGGATTTGAGAATCATTTTCTGAATGAGTCTAGTTCATTTTATGGGTCGGTCCATATATTATATATGTTTTTTCCAAAAGATAGAATGAAAACATTTAACAGTTGTTGGTCGTATTGAGTTTTCTCTAATAGGAGTTGGCATTGAATTGTATGTTCCTCAAAGAAAGTAATAAAAAGATACAGAAAGTTGGCTATACATTTTAGATCTTGTCTATTTTTTGTTTCTGTTTAATTCTCTAAGATTTAATGCCAAAATTTACTAAGCCTTAGTTGTAATTTATTTTGAATTATATTTCAATTTACATTTTTTTATGATCTAAATGGATTATGTAAATTCTTGATTTAACTTGGAAGAATTCCCCAGTTTTCAATGAAGATTTTGATAAGAATGAGATCTAGAACTAAATATTGATATTCTTCTCATAAAGTGTTAAGATAGAATTGATAAGTAAATGTCAAAATCCTATGAGATGATATCCCAAAAGATAAGGCACTGGTCATCATTTAAATTTGAGCTAATTTGGAATGTCTATATGGTATAAATCTTTTATAAATCAACCTTTTAAGTTTTATTGTTGAAGATTTGGAAAGTAAGCCTATACTTGATTCATGGAATTTTAGGGTTTGATGGATTAGTCATTCATCATCCCTCATACAATTCTAGAATTAGAAGAATTAAGGCCAAATTATTTGCTATAAGGGAATTCATGTTGAGAATTTTTATATTTAAAGAGATAAAGTGTAATTTCCTAGGTATGCCCGCCCAAATTTTGTAGAGTTTAAAGTGGAGAAGACATTGTAGAGTCTTGTCAATTGGTCCTTTTGATTTGTTTCTTAGAATTCCCATTATGGTTTCTAGTGAACCCCTTTGTATTTAAGAGGCTGTTAAAATTATGTCAAATCATAAGCCAACATTATGTAATTGCATCAATTAGGTTTTATAGATTCTATCCTCAATAACTACCTAGCCATAACACAATCATGTTATTTCAAATTTAAATAACTTCATTTTGGTTAATAGTGATTTTGTGTTTTTCTCAATAATAATGTCTACTCAACTAAGACTTTTACATCAATGATAATACAACAACTGATATGAAACTCTTACAGACATTCATAGCATTACCTATTACATTATCAGTTGAGGCTAACATTAAGATGATGCACAAAGTTTTTGCAATGGTTGGTACTAATGGAAGAAAGTTGTGAAGTGAAAAGACAAGGAATTAGTGTGTCCTACCAAGTGAGAAATAGTGTTCAGTGTCATGTTTACAAATTAAGTGTTAGTGAATTGAGAATATTGTTCACCAAGTAAGAAAATGTTACTGAGAAAATAGTGTTCATTAAGTAGGCACTGTTAACCGAGCTAATGAGGTTATTTGGTAAAGCAAGAACACAAGCTAGCAAAGAAGGATAATTTTGATAAAATCAATTATGGGACAACATTGAGCGAGAATCTAAATTATTCTAGAAGATTGTAACTACCCCAGGATGCTCCTAAATCATTGATCATTTTAAAACTCGAATGACTTTTTAAATAGTAAAAACTTAATTGAGTTTTAAATAGAAAACATATATGTGGAATAAAATCTCACAAATGTTTGTAGCAAGAACCCCTGTAACAACTTCTAAGACACAACCATAAACCTTAGGGAAGATCACCAAATCAATCACAAGGAAAAAATGACTCCCTAATACCACTATTACAAAAAAAATCATCAAGTGAACTCTCCATAGTCATAGAGAAGACAATAGCAACATGTGAAATTACCACCATACCTTGAAAACAGGAGCCCCAAATAACCAGACTAGTGCCCCATACATCTTCAAAAACTCCAAACACAAGGACATCAAACACTAAGAATATCCTATTATTGTCTTATGTGTCATCCTTTGACATAGAGGCATCTACAATCCCTCCTCTACCTCCTAAAACTCATCCCCCTCCTCTTCTTCAGGTGCTTCTCATTTTCCAATGACCACCAAAAAAGCTACATGTTACAAAGAATTCTTTTAAACACTCAAAAAATTCAAATTTTAGTAAACCCAATCAAGTTCTTGCAATTTTTATGCTCCTTTCACTACTAAATATCTAAGGCCTTGGGTTTTGTATGCCATAGTTGTAGCGATAGGCACAAATTTATAAAAATTCATAAAATTTTATCAATTTTTTAATATAATAAATACTCGATCAAGTATTTGTTATATAAAGACATCGATTAGGTTTTATAGATTTTATCCTCAGTAAATACCTAACCATAACACAATCATGTTGTTTCAAATTTAAATAACCTAATTTTTGTTATTAGTGATTTTGTGTTTTGTCACAAGGTGCCCACTTTTTTGCATAGCATCTTGGTGCATTTAAACTAAAACAATTGATTCATTTATTGGTAATTTAGTTTAATTAATAAAGTAGAGCTATAAGGCTTGTGTCAATTTTATTGAAGTAAAACAAGATATTCTAATACAGTCTAGATATTCAAAATATGAGTTATTTAATTTACACACTTACTTCGACATTTTCCTATTTAAAATTGAGCGAATGATATTGCATATTAATATATGTACCATTACATATATAGGGATGTGTTGGAAACATGTTATCTAAAGCTCCCAATTTGACACAGGCCTCAAGTATGCATTGGAAATATGTTTGATGTGGGTTAAGCACAACTAATTAAAACAAACATAGATAAAGTTTCACTTTTTTTTCATAATATCAATTAACACCATAGGAATTTCCTTATTAGCCCATAGGATTTACTTGCGAGGTTTCTTGTGTACATCTAGTAAAACAATTTGTCTTGCAGTGAAAATTACCAATTCCCCGGTATTGCACAGTAAGAGTGGAAAGAGGGAATTTGTAAACCACCTTCAAGGATGGTAGAAAGCTTTAAAATGGTCTCAATTTTAGCCCATGCTACATGTCCTTTGAGTGTATAGATTTACAAAATTTGATCATGACAACACTATTCATAAAATTCAATGCATTGTACCTCCTCTAGAAAGTAGATGGCTTAAAGGATTAACACAACCTATTTTGTAAAGATTTCTCTGTAATCTAATAAGCACTGGGAATGTTAAGGCCTATAATGTCCTATGTGTGAACTAGAACTCGTAAAGACTAAGACAAATTGGTGGGAGAGTAGGTGGAGCAACTTTTCATGTGGGTCAAACTAGTATTTTCTATGGGATTGGCGTGATTATGTTAGATCCTTGACATGCATAATTAATTTCCATATTATGTTTAATCACTTACAATCTAGACAGTGGCTATCTGGCCAAAAATTTGCACCTAGCCAGTGCCATGGTTCATAGCCTTTAGCCATAGGTACTATGCGTCTATCAATGGATTGTGCGATACTGTGCGGTAAGTACTCTATTTCGTCGGAGACATTTATTGGGGGTAAAATTTAAATTATTTTATTGATATGGATACAAATTTATTTAGTTAGATGTTTGAATCAATATCATCTTAATATTTTTATTATATTATTAATACTTAGATTTTATAGTCTTATTTATATTATATTACATTTGATTTATTTTTTAAAATTTCTATTAATTTAATTATAATTTAGATTAATATATAAGCAAACTTATATGTAAATATTGTTATTAACTTATATATATATATACAAACACACACACACACATACACACACAATCTTATAACTATATATTACGTTAAAATTTAAAAATAATAATTTTGATATTTTTTTTACAAATCTAATAGTATAAAATATATTTCAAAATAGATTATAATAAATATATAATTTATTTCTTTATAAATTTGATTATTCATATATTATTATATATAATATAATATTAACTAAATAATGATTACTTGCTGTAATGATATTTTGATAAGATTGATAAATTTATTTTTTTCAAGATTTTTTAGTAATCATTTGATTTTTTTATTATATTTATATTATTAAGTATTTAAATATCATTAATAATAAATTTAATTGTGTATTCTTATATATACTATATTAATCTTGAATAACATTTTCAATATAGTAAATTTATATTAATTTTAAATTATTATTATTTTTTATCTACATTATTATTATTTTGATTATAGTATTAATTTATTTAAAATTCCTTTAAATGGAATATATAGTACATTTATATTATCTAATTTTAGAATTTTGATTAATTTTTCAATATTTTATTATTTAAATTTATATTAATCTAAATCTAATTTAAATTAATTTGTGTACTCATGTTTGTAGTAAATTAATCATGATTTATTTACGTAATTTCAAAAATTAATAAAGGATTTTGTTATTAAAAACAAGTAATGATATATTGATTTATAAGCTTGTAAAAAAAAAAGTTGATTTAATGTTAGTCAATATTGTTACATGAATTTCTCAATTTATAATTATTATTTAATTTAAATTAAGTGGTTCAAATATTTGAAATTAAACTATTAAAATATACATTATCTCATATTTAAAATTAAATTATTAAAATATTTTAATTAAGCTAAAAATCTTGAAATTAAAAAGTGTACCTCCATGTGATTCAATTAGAAATAATTCAATTTATAGAATTTAATTTTGGTCCCCAATTTTATACTATAAAAATAATTTAATTACACTTCTTCCCTATTTTTTAGAGTACTTTAATTTTTATACTTTCATATATAATTTCTCAATTTAAGATATAATTTTTTTACAAAATAGTAATTAAAACAGTTGTGAAAATTAAAATAATTATAAGAAAAAAACTAAATATTATATTATATAGTAATATATGAATATTCAAATTTATAAAAAATTAAAGTATCTATTAATTATAATCTATTTTTTAATATATTTTATATGATTAGATTTGTAACGAAAAAATGAAAAACAATATAAAAACACCCCCAAAATTATTAATTTTAAATTTTAATATATGATTTTTTGAAACTGTAATACATAGTAATAATAAGATTGGATGTGTGTGTGTGTGTGTGTGTGTGTGTGTGTGTGTGTGTGTAAGATTGGATGTGTGTGTGTGTGTGTGTGTGTACTTACAATCATTTAGAAAACAAAAAAGAAGTTAATATCAATATTTACATATAAGTTTGCTTATATACTAATCTAAATTATAAATAAATTAATAGAAGTTTAAAAAATAAATCAAATTTAATATAATATAAATAAGAATATAAAATCTAAGTATTAATAATATCATAAAAATATTAAAATGATATTGATTCAAACATCTAACTAAATAAATTTGTATCCATATCAATAAAATAATTTAAATTCCATCCCCCAATAAATGTCTCTGACAAAATAGAGTGTACCGCATAGTCCATTGACAGACGCATAGTACCTATGGCTAAAGGCTATGAACTATGGCACTGGTCGGGTGCAAATTTTCAGCCAAATAGCCAGTGCCTACAATCTGACTCAAGTGTGAACTTCTTAACATGATTGACAATACAAAATTTAGGCCATATTATTGTTCTTTAGAATGTGGGTTTCTGATAATGCAACATACAAAAATAAGTCTCCATGATTTTTTAGTAGGTAGAACGTACAGGGCTTCCTTCAACTTTCCCTCTCTACATAATGGTTTGAGATTGTTGTGAGTATGCGTGGATGTCAATAGCATTGTACAAACGGTGTTATTCAATCGTTCCATAATGATATTATATTTAAGTCAGGGAGCATTTTCACTCTCACTATTCTTGGTTATATATATATTATTTATATATATTATATTGGATATTATATGTGAATATAATGAGGAACAATGAGAGAGAAACCAATTCTCTGAATACCATTTGTCTAAGAAGCATTGTCATTAGGAATGAAAAATATTTATTATTATTATTATTTAGATATACCCTTTAATATTAAAGTATCTAAACCAAGACTATATTTAAGTGAACTAGTAAAATATTTTGTTTATGATCACATAGATGTCATATGGACAAAAATTATAATGGTAAAGTAGCCTACTTATTGCTAATCATAGTGGACTTCCAATCCATTCTTATACTAAAATACATTATATATAGATATACACAATGTTCTTTTGTGCTATATGATATTTATATGAACTTTTAATTTGAATCATTAGAAGTGCGATGTTTTTTCCTTTTTCTCTTTAGGCTACTTGAAATTTAGAGAGAAGATGAAATTAAACCATTGTTAGATATAGTGATGTAATTATGTGGTAGAATGTGTCAAGATAATTAGAGAGATTTTTCTATCTAATACTTTGAATTCAATTTGTTTCAAATCAGTGCTATGAAAAAGTGAAAACTATTAATGACCTAAGCTCATTATTTTCATCTTACTCATAAAATTTTGTGAAAATGCATGGATTATAGAAGATGACAGAGAATTAAATATGTAAATGATATAAACTAATAATAATATTAATACATATCTAAAAAGATATTTTTTAATATAAAGGTATTTTCAAATATATGATTTAATTAAAGTATTAAAACTATTAATATATTTTTCTATAATTATTCTAAGACTTTCAAAAAAAACTTGTCCAATAGAAATGAATTTAAAATTATATATTTATTTATGAATATATATTTTGTATACCCAGACACTAAACTAAGTATATAATGGTGACTAAAATCCTTTCATAACACACATTAGTCCAAAAAATGTTGTGCCTCCCAGTAATCTTTAATTGCATCCTTCCCAACCTTATTACAATATGGATGTATCTTCTTACTACTTAGCATACCCCAGCTTGGATATAACTAGTGGGGCATATCATACCAATTATATAAAAAGAGATGAGCAATAAGCTACTTAATTAACCCATCTAATTTAAATGCCATAGTCTAATTTATTACTAGATTTCATTTGTGTCATATATATGTGGAAATGGGATTTTTTATTATATTGTTAAGGTACAATATGGATATAGTTACCTCGTGTAATGCCTCGCCAAGGGATCCAAAGAATTAACCTAGAAGTTTGCTAAGTTTAGTAGCATTTTTTTTTTTTTAATGAAAGTAAACACCACATATAACTAATGCACAATAACGGAAGCAATAGTAATGTCCATCTGAAATTAAACATAACATACATAACATATTACATTCTTTAAAATCCCTTAACATTGAATTACATACATGAATCCATCTAGTACAACATCCACATGAAATAATAATGATAAGTCCAATGTTTATACATTACATTTCAAATACTCAATCATCCACTGTACATGTCACGGGATATGACAAGCTCAAAAGAATATACATACATAAAATAAGGTACATCATCCTATTCTAATCCATGATACATCACAGTAAAGATAATCACATGATACACATGATACATCATCATAGAAGTCATATACATCCATCATAAAGATCAAACATAATAAACTAAGTGCACGGTTCCTCCCAACCATTAATAGCATCATTAGACCATCGTGGATCCTAGCCATCCCTCTGTGCATAACATCCCAAATCACCGAAGAGATCATCAGTATAAACATAGTAGGAATGTCACTCCTAACAACATCATATGTAGAAAGACATCTAACATATGTTAATCATCAATGAAAAGGATACATTTCCACCATCATGAAGGATGCATTAGCCACAATGTCTCAATGAATCTCAAAATGATAAGAGTGGAAAATACACTACCACCCGACCACGTGGTACCTAAGTGGTCCACTCCCACCATGTTGAGGAGATAATCTCAAGTCCCAAATAGGCTATCCAAAATCACATAGCACAAATCTCTATAAGTCCAGGAATCCTAAAAGTATACTAACCCAAAGGTTCCAAACACAAAATCCAACATCTAATTCCCAGAGGCACACAATGACATGTAGGAACCTACTATGCAAGCGGGAAAGTGTCATCACAATTATCACATACAAGTTACCCTAGCAGTTAGCTAAACTCCATGAGTCCATACTGATCTCATGCGGCCACTAGTATCCTCTCATACTGATGAGGCATACTACGGAATGCAAGGTCGCAACCATGCGTTCTCACTACTCCCATCCTAGCTTGTACAAGCACTCAAGGCATGGGCGAGAACAAAACACTTATCTTTTTAGGTTCATTCAGTTAGTATTAGGTGTGAATGTTATCACTTATTAATCCAACCTACAATGAGTTACCCTGGTAGCCTCTTAGGGCCCCGGCCCCCATTGCAAGCCACTTCCCATCACTACATGCAGATATCCTACCCTAATGCTCATGGAATCATAAATCTCAAAATCACAAAAGATAATCCATAATAAAATCATCAAATATGCATAAAAGCATCAATTCTCCATGAGAAAACATCCATAGAAAATCATGAACACAACAGCTCTCTATTGACAACTGAAGTATCACTGATAATCAAAGTATCCAATGGTTCTCAATAACCAAAATATATCTCAATCATACTGATCGAAGACTCCAAAAATGGTTGGGTCAAACATGTCACAACATGACATCATCAAGAATAAATCCACATTTTAGTCCCATCATGGCGACTAGAAAATAATCAAGGATAATTGATCGATGACCAAAATAATGGTTAAGTCAAGTGTCTCATACATAAGAATCTCAACTATAACAATCAGTAATCACATCCAATACATAGAGCATTCCATCACATAACCATGGTTGGGTTTATAAAGATCGAGATTAAACACATCATCATGACATCACAATCACATAACCCCCAAGCCTCTGGTAGACGTCCTATACTGGTCAACACTAGTCAACCCAAAACCCAAAATAATAGCATAAAGAATACACAATGCAAACACATGTTTTGGTTTTGCTAAATTTCAAATTTGAATTTAAATGTGGAGGTTTCAGTTTACATTTTCCAATCTAGATATCAAGTGGAGAAATTTCATGTTTTACCTAACCCATGTATTTGTTTGATAGATTAAAGTTTCTCCCCAAAACCATTAGACTCAATTTTCTAATTGATCTAATAATATTTTGTTTATGTAAACTTTGTTTGAAAATGACATTTTCAATGAATTCAATATTATCAATAGAATTTGCGTATTTCAAAACTTTGACTCATAACACGTTCTAATAATTAACCTTAATTAAACTAAATTTAATTAAGTTAATTATTAATAACTCTTCATTTTAATAATAATTGATAAATTATTATTCATATTTTTTAAATCATTTATCTTTACAAATTGATCCATCTATACAAATCATTTTAAATAAAATAATTAGTTATAATTAATAATACACACACACACACACACACACACACACACACATATATATAAGCAAATTGACAATATATGAATACAAACTTCAATTTTCAGAATTCCTCCATAGACCTTTGATCTCCAAAATTTCCAATAATTAATCTAATGGGTTTGACTATGAATTTCAACCCTAACCCCGTGTTCTTTTCAGATCCATGCATGTAAAATTCTCAAATAAATTAATCTACCCATATTGAGAATGCATACAAATAAAAATATGAAACTTCTCAGAAGACATATGGAAGACACAAAGAAGACAGGGAATGCATGATGTGGAAATAGCATAAGTAAAATCACAAGAATCTACCTGAATTCTAATGCTAAATCGCTCTTCCTCAGAAAACCCGCAGAGCAAGCTCCCTTCTTTAGAATTTTCAAATCCTCCAATGCTCCAATTTGCACTCCAACCGCTATCCCTAGGCTTCTAAGAATGCTTGAATATAAAGAGCTCTTAGGAAACATCTAGAATGCCTCTAGAAATAGCCAAAAGGTGTCACCAACTAAGCATGGGTCTTTTCCATCCTTCTAGATGGGTCATAAGGTTGTAGACACCATGTGCTTAATTGATGCACTAACCTTCGTGTTATTGACACTTGAGAAATAGAAAAGTGCGTTAACTCCCATGCAAGCTTATAACTCCAATCCACTTTTTATATAATTTCTATTTAAATATTTATAACTTCCATTTTAATCTTTATAACTTTCATTTTAATTTTTATAACTTTTATTATTATTATTTATTTACTACTTTATTATTATTTTATTATTATTATTAATTTTAATTTCTAATTTTCTTTTATTTAATTCTTTTTCCTCAATTAATTCCCGTTCAATTAATTATAATCAAAATATCAAATAACATGATATTTTATATTAATTTCCTTAAATAATTAATTTATTAGTTAAATCTATTTATTAAGACTTAATTAATAGAAAATTCACCATAGACCTCCAAAATAAAATATGAAAACCCATCATAGAGCAATTCACACAAAATCAGTCTAAAGGGTTAAAAACCACGAATCATGTCATCCGACACATTCGGTGGGTAAAATATCCAGATACTTGTCCTACCTCACTAGGACAATTGGCTTAAGGGTTTGGGATTTGGACTTGAGAATTTATCTCCCTTCTCTTATCATTGAGATAGTATAATAGGGTATGCTCATCTTAACAATTCAGGGAAGTCGATACGCAGTACCTGCAACCTGCAAAAAAACCATGCATGTATATACAATATATATAATGTTAAGCTAAACAGACAATGGTAGGAAGTGGTGCATCATGTAGATCCTGACTAAGCAGGTGACTATGACTCCCTTCCTTAACCACATCAGAAATGCCATACAATGAGAAAACACGCACACCATACACATGCAAGTATGGGGTAAGTATCCATAATAAAACACACAAGATAATAACCATCAACTAATCATCAACAATAGTTGAAAACAATATAATGATCATCATGTATGCATGAAATGTAAAGTCTAAATGATCTCATCATATAACCACTGAATCCACAACATAATGTCTGATAGTGTCAAAACAATACCACTAATCCATCACATAAAACTAGTCCATCATAGTTTGATAATAACAACAACAATGTCCAGAAAAGATGTGAACGAGGGTAGGCACTACACCTTGGAGCATTAACTCCTCAATGATGATATGATTCTTTTAATCATTTAATCCTACTCACATTTTCAACACTATTGAATTCTATACCTAAATTATATAATATGAGGGCCCATTTCAAAAACACATTTTAATTTTTTTTATTTCACTTTAGTTTTATATGTTTCTAAATTTGATTGCCTAGACCTAGAAGAAGGTAATGGCTATAAGTCCATTACTTCTAGAGGGATGATTTTATAATTTTGGAACATAATTTGATGTCCTTTAAATAATAAATTGATGGTAATCACCTATAATTAAGTCTAATTGGCTACTATTCTTAGTGAGTTGTTAGCTAACAGATAAATTGTATTGAAATATGAAATATATTTGATCTATAGCTTTCAGTTTAGCTATCTCACATAGCCAAACAACTATTAAATTGCTAGTATATAGTTTTCTTTAGTTAATTCATGGTTTTCTATTAGTAAGCGCCATACTAGGTCCCTAATCAGTCAACTATAATATATCTATCCTATGCATTCTTTGCCTTTGGTCTACATATAATATTGAATTTTTGGCTTGGATTATCCTAAAGAATGAATACAAAAGTATTCTTACCTATTTTATATCTTTCAAACTCCATTCAGAGTGGATTTCAGGTATTTCCATATTTTAATAGTTCTTTTCTTTTATTTGGCTAAAATGTTGATTAGCAATAGTATGAAGGATATACAAATTCTCATGTCTGTTAATGTTAAAACAAACATTTTTTGAATTCAATAAATTAGAATAGTGTCTTATTTTTATTGAACTTGATATAAAATGTAAGTTTTTTGTGAATGCCTTCATATTTGTTTTCCTATGATATTTTTTTATTATGTTTTTCTTTATCCAATAAAATAAAGATTGTATACAAAAGTGACTTCTATAATAGAATGAAATAATAATAACTTTCTATAAGGTCACACATAATTCAATCCTTTGCATTATTGTAGTTACAAAAGAGATAAATATTATTTTTTAAAGTAAGAATAATAATTCATTCTTATTTTGTTAGAGACATAATTATGACTACTCATTTTTTTCTTTCATACTTTTCATGAAATCTCTACATTAGAACATATTAATAAATTGTACATATTTTGTAAGTTAAAAATATATATACTTGTCATAACTTAATTTAATGTCTTTTTTTATTGACCTAATGATAGTAAATAGAAAATTGATTTCATACATGTTATATTAAATTTATCTTAGTTCAATCGTATATTATCATTTAATAATATTTTATTTTCACAAAACTATAGCTCATGTACTTGTAGATGAATTGGTATTACTACACTAACTAGTAATATGGTGGGATAAGAAAAATAAGTGCAAAATAATTTCATCATAGATATCTTTGGCAATTTGGTTTGTTTATTGATTTCTTCTAGGATTGAAAATACAAGCTTGTTGCAAGGTATAAAGAAGCTTCTCTAATATAGTGTTCTTCATGGGAGAAGATGACATTGACAAGCTATAGTTTTTTGCAAGATCAATGTGAATACAAATTTGTATGAAATATGGAATAAAAGGATTTAATTTGGTATATGGACACTTATTCAATGCTCAATATAGTAGCAATAAGCATTTCATTAAAAAAAAAATTGTTCTTTCTAATAATTCAAAAAAATGGCTTTTTAATATTCAATAACACATGCATTTGGTATGAACTATTAGTCAATGCTCTTCTTCTTCCACAAGGCTCAAGTACAAATCTACCTTCAATTATTTACTTGAATTCAAATCATGCACAATATTAACTTTGATATACAATAAATAAATTCAAGATATAAGAAGAAAAAATGTACTAAATTATAACATATAATAATACATGTGTAAATATTTATTTGTTCATATATTTGATTATGAATTTACTTTCAGTATTTCTTCTATTTACTTATCGACTACTCCTTGCCCCTTTTAGTAGTGTGAGTTATAGTATCATATGCTCGACCTAATTTGGACATAGATGGTTGATAGCACTTGACAAGGGTGGACGACTATTGAAATCATCTAGTTGGTTAAAATTATTATTATTCAAGATATTAAAAGGTACAAGAAACAATCCTTGTTGTAAAGATAAATGAGTGATTTTTTTTGTTTTTTAATTAAATGATCAACATCCTTTTCAAATCCAATGATTGGAAATCTTAAAGAGAGAACAATGATCGTCCAAGGAATCTGATCCATCTATTTTTAACATTATTTTTTCCCTTTAAACATCAAGTGATCATTTATGTTTCTAGTTATGCACATATGTGATAACTATTGTGATGTGGAGCCTAATCAGACCCCAAAGTTTATTCAATATGATTTCTCCTTAGATTATTTCTACAAGAGTTTGGGCACAACACCCCTAAGATGAGATCAAGGGGTAGCGCCCCTGCAGGGTCATAGGATAGTGCCCCAAGGGTTCTCCCTGTCACAATATAGGGTGGGGTCAAGGGACAATGCCCCCACAAGGATTTTCAAGGGCAACCCCCCCAAAGCCAAAAATGATTCATTATTGTAAAAAGTGTTGGCTAGTTTTTTTATTGAATGACTTATTCTAGCCCTAATTTTGTCAGCAGAAAAAGCTTGTATGAAATGGCTTAGGCTTAGGGATTTCATAATGTATGGTGATATTATGGCTTCTTTCAATGGTATTGAGTTGTAAGGGATTGCATATTGTAATCATTGGATAATAATAATATTGGATTTTTTGTTGGTGGACATAGCCCAGGGATTGGGTGAACCAAGTTAAATCTTTGAGTCTTTTGTTCTCTTTTGTGTGATCTATTATTTTATGATATTGGTTATATTTTCATGTAACTTTTATTTCTCTCTATGGTTAATCCTAACAAAAGGTATCAAAGCTAGGTTGTCATCATTTTATTTTATTTTAGCCAGACTATCGTCATTTATTTATTTTAGCTATCCTCTATAGGAAGGTCTCACGATTGAGTGGGAGTCTCACAGTTGAGTGGGAGTGATGGCAAAAGACGGTAAGTTGAAGGTTGAGAAGTTTAACGGGAAAAACTTTCAGTTATAGAAAATGCAAATGGAGGACTATCTTTATCAAAAGGATTTATGAAGGCCATTGGAAGGAAAAACCAAGAAAAAGGGAACTATGATAGATGAGGAATAGGAGATTTTAGATAGAAAGGCACTTGAAAGTATTTGATTATGCTGGGCATCATCAGTGAAATTTAAGATTACAAAAGTGAAGAAAATGGAAGAGTTGATGCAAACCCTAACGAAACTATATGAAAAGCCCTCTGCTTCAAACAAGGTATTTCTCATGAAGCATTTATTTAATATGAAGATGGAAGAAGTTGGATCTATTGTAGATCATTTAAATGAGTTTAATAGTATTACTAGTCAAATATATTTTGTGAATGTCAATTTTGATGAAGAAATTAGGGCTCTCTTAATTTTGTGTTCTTTGCCTAAAATCTAGAATGGCTTGGTAATGGTTGTGAGTAATTTTGTTTCTAGATCTAATACCATAAAATTTGATTATGTGATTGGTGTTATTCTAAGTGATGAAACTTGTAGGAAAACCTTAGGTGGATCTACATCAAGAATTTTTTTGACTGCACAAAGCAGAGGCAGAATGATTGACAGAGGAAACAATTCTGGAAATTGTGAAAAATCAAGAGGAAAGTCAAAGGGAAAGAGGTCTCAATCTAGAGGACCAAGCAGTTGTTGGTACCGTGAGAAGCCAAGGAGTAAGAAGAAATTTTTTTGGACTCGAAAGAACAATGAAGGAGATAAACCAAAAGGGAACAAGAAGGAAAATATTGTAAGTAACAAATCTAAAGAGGATAGTTTGTTTCATTCTATAGAAAGTGTTGATGATTCATGGGTTTAGATTCTAGTGCTTCATGTAATGCTACACGCCATAGAGGTTATTTTGTTGATTATGACCAAAGGGATTTTGGGCTTGTTTATTTGGGGGATAAGGAACCTTTTCAGATTGTTGGAAAAGGAAAAGTGAAGATTAAGTTGTAGAATGGGAATCATTGGCTACTACATGAGGTTAGACATGTTCCAAGGCTAAGTAGGAATTTAATTTCAGGAGTTTTATAGTTATTTTTAATGATAAAAATTGGAAGATTTCAAAAGGTTCCCTTGTAGTAGAAAAAGGTGTGAAAGTGGTCACCTTATATCTTTGTATAGGTCATATATTTCCTTCTACTTTGATTATTTCAAAGAAGAATAAATGTTAAGGAACAGTTGTTGCAATTGAGAAGGGAGAACAAATAGTTGTTGTAGATTCTAATATAGCGCAATGGCACTATAGACTTGGGCACATGAGTGAGAAAGCTATGAAATTACTTCATTAAAAGAAATTATTACCAAGTCTAAAATGTGTCAATATGGATTTTTGTGAAATTTTTGTGTATGGAAAACAAAAGAGAGTGAGTTTTATGAAGAGTGGGAAGCAAAATAAAAATGAGAAATTAGAGCTTGTGCATATCAATGTATGGGTACCATCTAAGGTATCTTCCCTTGGTGACTCTCATTATTATGTTACATTTATTGATGAGGCAACTAGAAAAGTATGGGTTTATTTACTTAGACAAAAATATTATGCATTTCAAACTTTTAAGAAATAGAAATACTTGGTTGGAAATAAGACTGGTAAAAGATTAAAATATCTCAAATATGATCATGGTGGTGAGTATTGTAGCAAATAATTTGAAGATTATTGCTTAATTAATGGTATTCACAAACATAAAACTATTCCAAGGACTCCACAAGAAAATAGAGTGGTTAAATGCATGAATAGGACAATAATGGAGTGTGCAAGGAGCATGAGGTTGCATGTTGGGCTGCCCATACACATGTTGATGAAGGCTTTGAATACATCTTTATATATGATTAAGAGAGGTCCCTCTACTCCTTTGGAGATTTTTTAAACAATCAAGGTGGAGGCTTTGATTTTTTGTGAAGGCAGATTTTGTAAAGAAGGCACATTGCCCAGCTCTACCTTGGCCCACGAGTGCAAGACTTTTGTGCTTGAGTTTCATCACGTGCAGTCCCTTTGTCCAATCTATACTAGTATAGATTTCTTAGGCCTTGCATGAAATGATTTCCCTTTCCTTGGTTTCAGCACCCACATCTGTACCTTGGTTTCGCATATTGTTTTTTGGCAAAGCCTTTTTTAGGAGTTGGGTGGATTTTATTTTTATCAAAGATGGTGGCTCACGCATACATAAATATTTTTGCATGCCTTCCATGAGTTTTAGTGTATATTTTGTAGTGCATGTGCCTCTTCAATGCATACTATGGTCCTCTTTAGCAACCGGTCTTGAGAATTTCTAGCCTGATTTTGCCTACCCCATGCGGTTTGATAGGAAGTTTTTCGACCTTTGGGTCTATGCTTTGTCATTAGGCCTATGAATCAACCTTTTAATGCATTTTGGGAGAACACACACTTTTCTTGGTTGTTGTATTTTTTTTTTAAAGACCATGCACTAAGTTCTTAGGCCTCCTCCTCATGTTTTGGTGCTAAACTAAACATGGCCCACGTGGTTCTTTTCTACCAAGCTCACCAGCTCAACCTCCCTCATTTGGCACTAATTTCCTCTATCAGCAGCCCATGTGTGTAGGCACTGGAAGCTGGGGATAATTTTTTGACAATTTGAATACCATGTGTCATGCCATATGACCCTGTCTGCATGGTCTTTGGTAGGATTTTCAATTTCAGAGCTATGGGAGCTATGGTTTTTTTGTCCAATCAACACCTGTATATTGCCAACTCTATCCACTTCAACACTGATTTCACTTGTAACTTTTGTTTTGGGCATTGAAACTAGGGTTTTTTACATTGCAAGCCAGTTTAGTAGGTAAATTTTGAAAAACAATTCCATAGTGCTTTAATGTGACTACTTGTTTCATTGATTTTGATGGGTAATTTTTTTTCGTGAAGTATTTTTTCCTTCCATGGGTAGTGTTCAAATATTCCCAAGTATATTCCACTAAAATTTTACCACACATCTTATTTTTGGCCATCAATTTTTTAATCTAACACCGGCCCTTTAATTCGGCTCTTGTTTCTGGCGATTGGACTTTTTTCTTATAGGGGTAATTTTTCAAGCATTTTTTTGCCTCGGTGGCCACTTGATAGTCAAATTTGTGCTCGTCACTTGCTAACATCAATGCTATTGCAACACTACATCAACACTTTTGTCACCTCTTTAGGCTCTATTTGGACCTACCCTTGCATTTTTCTCAGGCATACGGACTTTGTTTTCCAAAAATGAGATATCATTAGAAAGCTGGTTTAGAGCACATCACAGTGGTAGAGGTGTTTTTTTGTTTTGATTCTTTTTATGGATTTTTCAACTATCAAAGCTAGGGGTATAGTTTTGCACTCCAGGAGACATATCCTAAACATTTGGTCTTTGAGTTTGGAATTCTCTATATCATTGGAAAGCTCTTTTTGAGCTCTTTTCAATGATACTAGTTTTTTTTCCAAATTCTTCACTAGGAACATTCTATTCAGTCTTTTGCATTTTTGCATTTTGGTGGATATCTTGGTTGTTTCAGGTCTAGGGATCAATTTTGTTTCTTCAAATGATTTGTCATGACTTATACTATCTATTGTATTAGTCTTATGTCTCTTATGGTCTATTTAGACATCATTTATATGTATTCTTGCAAACACATTGAGATAAAGTGCCACATTGCATCTGTATTTTCATTTTAGTTGTTTTGTCTTGTTTTGCCTTCTAATTCAAGCAATGTCATTTGAGGACATTTATGCAGATTATTATATTCTTGGGATTCACCATATTGTGTGCCTTATTACATATGCACTACTCATGATTAAAGTGCCATGGGGGGTTGATCTTTTTGCTTTGTTTGTCATTTTCCTTGGCCCAGTGAGTGTCCCTTCCATGACATTAGCCTCATGACGTGTTTGAGGTTGATCACCTCAGTACACACATATATACTCTTTTGTGCATCTTGATCGTGGTTCCTTGACATGTAGTTCTTTTGGCACACTTTTTCAATTGTTCATCACCTCAACCTTGTCAACATAAGGGAGTTTTTCTATTCTTTCTCATGCTTCCTTGGTTCAATTGGTTAGCTCTTCAAGCTTTGGTGTTTCATGCCATCTATATCTTTGAGTTCATTTGTTTTCCTTTTTGTGCCTCCTAATTTGATGCAGATTACAGTTGTCTCTACCTAGTTAGGTTCTATTTCAGTGGATGTTCTTTAGATTAGTAGTTACTTTTGACAAAGCTGTAGAGATTCTACATGCTTCAGTGATGTTCTTCATGATCATTTTTGTTCCTATCTTCTAGGACATTCCCTAGTTTGGAGGCTTCTTTAGTCCTTCACTAGTCTTTTCAGCATTTTTTCCATCTCTTTTTGGAGTAGAGTTTTTCCCACGTGGTTTTCTCTATTTCTCCTCTTTTCAGAGATTTGGTTGTTCTTGGGTACCCCATTAGGCCTTTTTGTAGGGATCCAAATCTACTTTTAGTAGTAGTTTATAGGTTTTTTAGCTACTCCCTAAGTTTATCTTAAGGGGGGGTGTTAGAGTAATTATATATTTCCTAATTAACTCTAGTCTACTTAAGCTAAACTTTAGGCATATAATAATTAATTATTTTATTAATTATTATTATGAAACTTAGGTTAGACCTTTTTAGGGTTTCAATCTCCTTTATAAGGATGATCTCTCAGTGTAAACATTAATTGAAATCAATTCACTTTTGATATAGCAATCTCTTTTTTTCTCATCAAGAATGTCTCATCTATGGATCTGGGAATTCCAGCCTCCATAGCTTTTTGCTTCTCTCTTCTATATAGGTGTTTTCATGTAGGTGATTCCTTAGAGTTGTGGGGTTGATCTTTCATCAATTTCAACTATAAAATCAATTCTAGCATCTATTCCCATTTACCAAATGTTCATCTTACCTATATCCTCTGCTATATCTAGAAAAATTGACAACAAACTTAAGAATTTTCTCTGGCAAGGAACATTATAAAATAAAAATTGGCATTAAGTAAATGGGAACATATATGTAAACCACATGAAAAAGGAGGACTAGGTTTAAAGGATCTAGAATCTAAAAATCTAGCCTTAGGGGAAAAGCTTGTTTGGAAATTTCTTCAAGAACCTAATAGGAGATTAGAAACCATCTTACTTAAAAAATATGTTTTAAATGTTGAATCCATCCATTTTTTCATTATAAACATCATCCTAGTGGATTATAATTATAGAACTATATTACTTATTTCCAAGACATCATGAATAACAAACTAACTGAGGACATTGGCAATGATGAGAAAGCTTTCTTCTAGGAGGACTCATAGGTTGGATATGGGCCATTAGAATCACTAAAAGTTGACCCTAATATGAAAACTACCTTGAAACAGAAATGGGGGGATAAACTTTATCATTATATTGAGAAGGATGAGTTGTCATCATCGTATAAATGAAAATTGTTGGAAGGAACACACCTTTTGGAGGAACAAAAAAATAGGTTTATCAAAATATCAAGGTAAAGAACATTTGACCTCAGAGAAAATGATGAAAAAATCATATGAGGGGACCATAATGATGGGAAATATAAGGTTAGAGAAGGTTACAATAAAGCTCAGAAATGCATCTCTTTGACCATCACAAAAACACTACACCTATGTTGGAACAAATCTTGATTGCAAAAAGCGGGTACCTTGTTGGGGGTTGCAATGCAAAAATAAGTTCTACTAGCATAATGGTTTTAGAAATTAGGCTATGAGCTTCATCAAGGTCTGTCCTTTGCAAAAAAAATAAACAAATAGTTAACCATATTCTTATTAATGCCCCTATGCCAGAACTTGTTAGAATAATATTTAAAAAAATATAAATTGGTCAACAGCACATCCTTTTGAATTGAAAGACTTTCTACAACAATGACCTTCAAAGAGCATGACTGACCTTTATAAATACATTCGAAATATTGTCCCTTAAATCATGGCCTAGGAAGTGTAAAAAGAAAGAAACAAAAGACTCTTTCAGGATAAAATGAAGATAATAGAAAACTTAGGAAATAAAATAGAAGCATGTATAGTTGAAACATTAAACAATTCCCTCATTCTTTTAAATCATACAAAAGGTTTTTTAACTCAAAATTATGCCCACATTTGTAAAATTTGAACAGCAGTAATGGTTACCCCCAAATTTTACCTAGGAAGGAACAATAATAAGGAGGAAAGAGTTAATTGCAATCGGGAAGTGCCAAGGATGGTTGGTTCAAGTTGAACTTGTTAGAGTAAATAATTAATTATTAATTATTTATTCTATTTACTTAAGCTTACTTAGGTCATGCATTTATTTAATACTTTAGTATTTAATGCATGTAGTGGTTAGTTGTTGACAACACGGGAGTTTGTTCCCTTCTAGTTGTCACACTTATCTTCTACCACCTTCCAGCTTGTTCTACAAGCTTCCATGAGCTCTTTATAAACGGGCTCCCTCTTTGTATTTTCAACATATCATAAGGCATTGTGCATATTGTAAATACATTTTCTTCTTGTGTTTGCACATATTGTCTCTCATGTCCATTTAGGGTTTTTCCCTTGTTCCATGCTCTTCCCCTTCTTGGCTTTTCTTTGACAGGTCTCACATGCAGGTGATCTTGGGCACCTTTGGAGTTGGCTTTCCTCAACTCCGACATGGTATCAGAGCCTTCCTGCTACTGCTTGTTGAAGAAATTTTGAAGCTGTGATTTGGAGTCAAAAACCCTAGTTTGTTTGTGCATTTTTCTTCAAATCAGGGGATCAGCAAATTTTTGGAGCACTTTGGGCCCAAACGGACATCACCATTGGATCTGCAAGGCCATTTGCAGTCAGGATTCATATAAAGTTGGTTCTGAGACGGAGATTTTGGTGCAGGTATTTTTTGGTTTTGATGCTTTTTCATTGCCTATTTTTTCAGTTGAAGTCCAAAGTCCTATTTTTGACTCCGGCATGCATATCTTTTGCGTCCCATGCCCGTTTTTTGAAAACTTTATATTTTTGGAAAGCTGGTTTTCTCATCTTTTCAGAAATGTAGCCTTTTTTCCTTAGTTTTTTGCCTTTGCTCTTTCTATCATAGTTTTGGTTTTTTTGCTATATGGTGGATATTTTGAGTGTTTTAGGCCCGAGGATCGTTTTCCTAGCATGGTTTGCTTTTTTTTTGGCTGTACTTTCCTTTGTTGCAGCTCTTTTTCCATTTTGATCATTGTAGCTATCATTTTGAAGCACTTTTTTGTTTCGCACTGAGATAAAGTGTCACTTTTGCATTCTGGGAATCATGAATGTTGTTTTGAGTCAGTTGTACTTGCACTATTTTCATAAAGCACCATGGGGGGGATTATTTGTTTGCTATTTTAGGCATTCTCCCTTTGTCAAGTGAGTGTCCCTTCCATGACATTAGCCCCATGCAGAGTCAATTTGACCGTGTCTTTATCAGTGTTTGTACGTCTTTTCCTCTCTCCTCGTTCTTGGTTCATTTGCAGGAGATTTTGGCCCACCTTCTCAGTTGCCTATCATCACACCCCATCTGCATTAAGGGGGGGTTATGCTTTTGTTCTAATGCATCCGTGGTTCGATGGCTCGATAGTGTGAACTATGTATTTAGTGGTTGATCCTATATACAAGGCGATTGCAGTGGCTGGCTACCTATGCATTTCGGTGAGATGGATCATCTACCATATAGACATGCTCGGTTCATGCCTTCTTCTTCCATGGAGGTTCTTTTAATCAGCAGTTTGGCAGATTTGTGGCTTCTTCATGCTTCAGTGATGTTGCTTCTTCATGATCACTCCTTGTTCCTGTTTTAGGGGACAATTTCCCTAGTTGGAGACTTCTTCAGTTCTTCACTAGGTTCTTACCTCTTTTTGGGGGAGGCTTTTTCCCACGTGGTTTTCTCTCTTTCTCCGTTTACAGAGGTTGCATTTTCTTGCATTGTACTTGGGTACCTAAAATGGCCTCGATGCCGGGACCCATTATGCATTCATCTTAGTCTTGTGAGCTTAAGGCATTTCCCTAAGTTGCACTTAAGGGGGGGTGTTAGAGTAAATAATTAATTATTAATTATTTATTCTATTTACTTAAGCTTACTTAGGTCATGCATTTATTTAATACTTTAGTATTTAATGCATGTAGTGGTTAGTTGTTGACAACATGGGAGTTTGTTCCCTTCTAGTTGTCACACTTATCTTCTACCACCTTCCAGCTTGTTCTACAAGCTTCCATGAGCTCTTTATAAATGGGCTCCCTCTTTGTATTTTCAACATATCATAAGGCATTGTGCATATTGTAAATACATTTTCTTCTTGTGTTTGCACATATTGTCTCTCATGTCCATTTAGGGTTTTTCCCTTGTTCCATGCTCTTCCCCTTCTTGGCTTTTCTTTGATAGGTCTCGCATGCAGGTGATCTTGGGCGTCTTCGGAGTTGGCTTTCCTCAACTCCAACAGAACTTTGATGAAGCTTCTTAAGGTATTCCTAGGAAAAATGGAGTTGGGTGCATCATTCACCAAAAAAATAGAAAAGTTATAGCTCAATTGACAAAACCCCTAAATCATACCACAAGCAATGTGGAAAAAATAATCGCATTGACCAAAGGTTCACAATTTTGTAAAGATCTAAACATAAAATAGCTAATGATAGAAGGTGACTCATTGATTATTATCAGTGCACTGAGAACTCAGAGAACCCCCAATTGGAACATGAACTCATTATTACAATGTAGTTTGAATCTTCTGAATGCATTCATTGAAGTTGACTTCAAACATATCTATAGAAAAGAAAATAACTTAGTTGATGCTTTAGTCAATCAAGGGGTGGATGACTTTTCCATCAAGGAAATCTTCATAAATTAACCCAAAAGTCTAGTCTTGAACTTCATTAGGTTATCCATGTACCTTTTTTTTAACTTACAATTCAAATCTACTTACAAACCTTGTTAACATTTATCTTCCCCTTAGAAAATACATAACAACATAAAATTTCCTTGTCACTTCCATGTAGCATTATCCTCAATCATACCTCAGTTATGGTACATTTTATAAATTATAGTAATAGATAATTGTGATATCCTATGAATAAGATCATTGATCCCAATAAGCAAGAATGGAAGGACTAAATCTCCCTATATCCATTGTTATAATATTTACGAGATTTGGTTTAAAACTATAACACACCAAGTTCACTAAGAAACCTTATAGTCCACCCCCTTCTTCAAAAATTATGTTATGAACTTATAATTGAAATATCCTATCAAAAGATAATCAAGAAATTGGATCTTATATTATTTATTATCTTGATTCTGCCACCCTTCATTAATACACATTTGTACTTCTAGTGCTCTAGAATTCTCCTTAGTTTAGCAAGTGTCTAATAGATTTGTTTAATTATCCCTATTTAAGCTTTGTTTCCTCTACTTGATTAGAGAATTTTTGTCACAAAATATTTCACCCTTCCCTAAAGTCTTACCTAAAGGAAACCTTGTGAAACATGGAAACAATCACCAAGTTGTGGGACTTGAACTATGAGACTGAGTCCCTGGAGAAGGTTGGCTTCCTTACTATCAAGGTGCATCTAACTACTTCTTGAGAGCAAAAGGGAGAAGGAATGCAAGGAAGAAAACTACCTAATCTAATCTAAAGGGGTGATACACCAATATGGTTTGTTTAGTCATAACTCTACCTTAAAATGCACTATTCATCAATATAACCTCAAAATACATTGATTCAACCTTTTCTCTAATTCAATAGCCACATACTAATTAGAAACCCAATGAGATGTTACAAGCAAGGAACTTCACTCTATAACATTCAAGGAAAAGTAGATATTGTCATGCAGATTGAAGAATGAGAAACAAAAACATTAACAAAGGGAAGAAGATTGTACGCTTATATTAATGAGGAAATAAGGAAATGAGGTACAGTAGAGAAATGTATCCATTCACATGCTAAGGAAATTATAGTAGCAAAGCATAGAATACAATGCTATAGAATCAGAGAGAAAATGACCAACCCTTGGAAGAGTTAGAAAATTTGTTGTTATAGTTCAAGCATAACTCAGATAGCTTCTACCATAAGGAAAAGCTCAACCACTACTATTAAGGTTGTAGAGAAAAATCACTATAAATCTGGGGAGGATCTGATCTTGGTACACATCTAGATGTAGGAAAAATTATATCATTCATCAAATAGAGCCTAGAGAAGATAGAAAAAGTGGCCATTAATGCATAACCAGATAAATGGATAACCATAGAGTAGTGATTGAATGTCCTTTAAGTTAAATAGGCATGGAGAATGATGAAAGTGGCTGCAGATGATCAAAAGGTTGATTCTCCATTAAAGAGTTGTTTTTTTCTATGTTTTCAATGTGCCAAATTGGGTATATCAGCAACTCAAACAAATTCTACCTTTCCTTTATTACGTGGTCCAATGATATCAAACATTTTTTCACCTCACTAGTCCTCCCATTTTTATATTGATTGGTTGACTACCTACTATTTACAACTTTGCCACCTAGGCCCGCAAGGACACATATAAAGTGTTGTTATGTCACTATGACTAAACATCTAGCATTTTTTTATAGTGACATAACAACAACCCTTGATCTGTCTTCAATCTAATGGTGGAGAAAATACAATACCTTATAAACTATGATGGGCTTGTTGGGACACGTGTTGCAACATCACTATCTTGCTATGTATATTCATTGTGCAACTTTTCATAGTGAAAAAGTGACAATCGTTGATCTTGGAAGATTGGACAACCCTGACAAAGTACCCTTTCTCTCTATGTCTATATTAGCAACAAATAGGAATCTAATAGCTGGAGCTTCATTTATGGAAAAAAACTGTTGACAACTCCCTACATGGGTTGATCCTACCATCTCCACATGGAGAGTTATCATTATGTTTCTATAGCTAAAGATCTAACATCTTTCTATATTGACAAAATGATAGTTACAAATTTACTTTGAGATCAACAGTGGACAAAGGCACATTATGAAATATGCCTACTTTGTAAAGAACAAATAAAACTCAGATAGCTATCATCTCATTTTGGCATATCCATCAGCCACAAAAGTGAAGTGGCCCACTGGGATGTGTAGCACACTGTCATTATGTTACTTTGACTAAAGATCTTGCATTTATCTATAGCAACAAAATGAGACCCATAGATCTATCTTCAAACTATGATTCACATTACTTTTACTAATTACTCTACATGACTTAAAGCAAAAGGCTCCACCTAGATGCATGTCACATTGTCTTTATGTTTCTATGAATAAAAATCGAACATCTCCACATAGCGACATAATGACATTCGTTGATCTCTTTAAATTGGATGGTTGAGAAGATATGGGCTCGCTAAGGTGTTTAAAATGTGAAACAACTTGAAGACCATGGATATTATGCATATGACCAAAGTTTTATATATATATATATATATATATATATCTTTTTTATGCATCCAATATTTGAAATTTGAAATGTCTGACCATTGGACATGACTACCACCCAAATTTTCAAATTTTGGCGGGAGGGGAAAATGAATAACAATTTTGGTGAATTTAGATGGAATGGTATCCTGTTAAGCATGGACCAATGGCCTTAAGTATTCATTGGACTATAGAGTCACAAAAATGAGGTCCTATGCATTGTGAAACCAACAAAAATTGCAACCTTTATCTTCTCTGCAACTGCAAAAACTTCAAAAATTTCTATCTCAAATAGAGAAAAGCATACGCTCGTGCACTTCTTGGAATATAGGAAACCACTCTAACATATACAAGAAAACCCTAACCCTCTCTAGAATTATGGTTTGACGTAAATTTAATTGATTGGAATTGGCAGGACATGACTATTAGGCCTACATAATTGAAAAGTGTTGGCCTCTTTACAACTAATGATAATATAAGGACCACTCCATATAGCATCAAATTTGGAGTGTCTACCTAGTTTAGCGATGTCTGCATCCCACTTAAGAACAAGGTCTCCCTCCCTAAGAACCCTAGCTTTAACTCTCCTATCAAAAACTTCTTTTGACCTATTATTGATGTGTCTCAAGTGTTTTCATAGCATGTTGTCTCTTTTCTTCTAACTCCATCAATTTTTCCATCCTAACTATCATGGCATCATCATCGATTAGCTCAAACTAATGAGCTAATTCAAGAGAGGGGAACTCAAGGAAAATAGGAAGTCTAGCCCCCCTTCCATAGACCAACAAGAAAGGTGAATTCCCTATTTCTCACTTAGGTGTGATTCTGTCAACCCAAAGGGTTGTCCTTAGTTTTGAATGCCAACACCTTTGGTTATCCTCAATTGTCCTCTTCATGATTTTAATCAGGTTCTTATTGGAGGACTTAGCCAAACCATTACCATGGGCATAGAAATTTGATGAGGTGCTCAAATAGATACCATGGTCAACTTCCCAAGAACAAATGTGAGCCCCAGCAAAGGACTTAGTATTGTCTGATATTATTATTGAAGGACCACCAAACCTAGTAACAATTCCATCAAGGAATTCCACTATTGAGGCCACTATGGCATCCTTGAATATTATTGCTTCTATCCACCTAGTAAAATCATCTATTGCAGCCAAGATCCACTTGTGACCAAAGCTGGAAGGTGGATTAATTAGACCAATAAAATTTAGCCCCCACTAGGAAAATGGTTGACCAACCTAAATAGGATGGAAAGGAAGAGCTACAAACCTTTTTTTACCTAAGAAGAAGGCACACTTCTCACATTTCCTTTTATGTTTATAACAGTCATGGAATAGAGTTGGCCAACAATAACTAGCTCTCATGATCTTCATAGTTTTTGTTCTAGCTAAGAAGTGGCCACCATCAGGACCATCATGAAATTCTTTAATCATCCTATCTATCTAATCAGGGTTGATACATCTTAATAAGGCTCCATTGAGATCCTTCCTAAAAAGAATCCCATCCACTAGGCCAAAAGGGATAGACTACAATCTGAATTATTTTCTTTTGGCTCTACTCAACCCTTGTGGATATCCCTCTCCCAATAAGAAGGTTGTCATGTCATGCATCCAACTGTTCAAGTTTTCATCCCCTGCTAATTCTACATTTTCTATAACTAGAGAAACCTCCTTAGTTGTCTCCTAGGATTAAATCATATGTTCACATAGTCCTTTACCTCTTACAATCTTGGTGATCTTGATATCAACATCATACTTCATAACCTTGGTGATCCATCCATCTCTTTTTTCATTGATGTCCTTATTTAGGAGGAAGTCCTTCACACTTGCATGTGGGACCAAGAGTTGGGCTTTATTGTGAGACAAAAGGTACCTAAATTTCTTTAGAGCTCTTATGATAGAGAGGACTTATTTTTCCATATAATTGTACTTATCTTCATAATCCTTTAGCCATTCTCTAAAAAAGGATATAGGTAGTTTTTCATTTATATCATTTAGTTGTGTCAAGATAGCTAAGATGCTTGACTCACCCCCTAGGGTTCAGAGAATGAAGTCCTTATCAAAGGTTGGATTGATAAGGGTAGGAGTTGATGCTATTGCTACTTTACTTTCTTCAAATATAGCTCTCCCCTCCTTTTTCTAGGTGAAGATCATATTCTTTTTCAACATAGTTGTGAGAGGCTTCTCTATAGAGGCAAGGTTAGGAATGAACCTTCTTACAAAGTTGATTCTACTAAG
Source organism: Cupressus sempervirens (assembly GCA_028749045.1). Lineage (NCBI taxonomy): Eukaryota > Viridiplantae > Streptophyta > Pinopsida > Cupressales > Cupressaceae > Cupressus > Cupressus sempervirens. Next base: position 1,049,369,899 of record CM053785.1, read on the forward strand.
GAAGCTCTGTAGCCCTTTCTTATGAGTAGAAAGTGGGAGAGCAAGGATTGCCTCTACCCTCTCTAGATCTATGGTTATCCCATCTCTTGATATGATATGTCCAAGCAACTTCCCTCGACTAGTGGCAAATGCATGCTTGGATTCAATGACACACCATACTCCCAACATTTAATGAACACTTCCCTTAAATGACCAAAGTCATCTGCCAAATTCTTGGAGTAGACTATTATGTTATTGAGGAAAACCAAGATAAAATTCTCAATCATTTTTTACACAAGGAGGCTGGGAGAAACTAAGGCCAATTGGCACATTGAGCTACCCAAAACACCATATGAGAGTTAACACAACGGAAGCAAACACAAAAGATAACAGCACCAGAGATAGAGAGAGAGAGAGAGAGAGAGAGAGAGAGAGAGAGAGAGAGAGAGAGAGCGAGAGAGAGAGAGAGAGAGAGAGAGAGAGAGAGAGAGAGCAATATTTTTTATTGATTCATGAAAATATCATCATACATGTGTAGCTATAAGGCCTTCTGGGTTATGGCCAGATACAAATACATTCAAATTTAAGATACAGCTTCAAGTTCAAATTCCATCCTCCTTCTATCATCCTCTATAAAAATTGTCTCCAATAAAATTATGATTAAGACTCTACCCAAGACCCCTACTTATACTAGTCTAAGCCACAAGTTGGCCTAGAATGCTAAAAGCTAAAATTAAATAATTAAAGAGCCACAAGTCAATCTGCAACAGCAATTAAATGTCCAGAAATTAATATCTAAGAAAAATTGCAATATCTCCTAGCTCTAATTGAATTATAACTTGTACTTCAAATTAAGGGTATTAATTTAGGTCCTCTAAAACCCCTTAAAGGCATAAATGTTAATTCACCAAGGATAAGTGCCCATCCATCCCAAAAGTCACGCACAAAAAATTATCGTGCAAAACTGCCAAAAATTGATACCCTAGGAGAATTTCCATATCTCCCAACTAATTAGAAATGATAACTTGTGCCTTTGATAGAAGGGATTACTCTAGGTCCTCTTTAATTCAAGAAATTTTTAGCATCTAACTTATTGCACAAAATTAGTTACACGGCCTGCAGTAGGCACCCAAAAACCAAAAACACAACTCTAGTAGCAAGGTAAAAAATTGAAAACATGCAGGATAGCAATGCAACCTAGGATGCTCCTACATAAAAAAACCAAGGTTGGAAGAAATGACTCTCTTGAATCATTAAGATATCACAACCTGAGCTGAATTCAACTTAGATTGAGAAATTCATGAACCATCTACCATAGGTCTGTTCTTCCACTTCACTAGATATTCATAATAATATTTTCCCCTTGTACTCTTACCAACTCTTTGATCCAATATCTATTCAACTTCTTCAACCTACTTCTTAGGATAGTCCTCTAGTACAATAACTTCATCATCTAACTCATGATACTTGTACGAATTAGCAACATTGAATATAGGAGATATATCCATGTCATCAGCTAACTCAATTTCATAGGCATTTCCACTATCAAAATTTTTCAAGATCTTACAAGGTCCAAACTTCTTCATCTTCAGCTTACTAAATGTTCCAATAGAAAATCTTCCTTTCTTTAGATGAACCATCACCTCATCACCAACTTGAAAAATCATAATGTCTTCTAGAATGATTAGCATTCTCCTTATACTTCTAATTACTTTGTTCTATCCTCAACTTCACTTCCTTATGTAAAGATTTCATAAAATCAAAAAATTCTTCTCCTATAGCACTTCTCTTTTCTTCACCAGCAACATCTCTCAAATCTAATATACCTCTAGGCTGCATTCCAATAAAAATCCTAAAAGATGTCTTCCCTATTCTCCTATTCACAAAATTATTATATGTAAACTTAGCTTGTACCAATACCATCTCCCAATTACTTGGGTTATTACCAACTAAACATCTCAACAAATTACCCAAGCTTCTATTCACAACCTTTGTATGTCCATCTGTCTATGGATGGAATGTAGAACTAAAGTTCAACTTAGTACCCATCTTCTTCCATAGAGTCTTCCAAAAATAATCAACAAACTTACTATCTCTATCAAAAATAATACTTCTTAGAAGTCCATGCAATCTCACAATTTCTTTAAAGAAAATTTCAGCAACATGTTTAGCATTTGATGTCTTCTTACATGGTATGAGTGAGCTATCTTATAAAATTTGTCCACTACAAAAAATATATAATAATACCCCTTCACTATCTTAGGTAATCCAAGAACAAAGTCCATATAGATGTCACTCCAAGGTTTCTCAAGAATAGTAATAGGTGTATACAAACCAATATTTTGACTCACTCCTTTTGTAACTTGGCAAACTTCACAACTCTTTACCAATTTCTAAACATCCTTATATATTTGTGGCCAATAATACTTCTCTTTCAGCAAACTCAATGTCTTATCAATTCCAAAATGTCCAACCAATCCACCACTATGTTTTTCCTTAATCAGATTCAAGCTCATAGAACTTCTAGGAATACACAACTGAATACCTTTGAAAAAAATAGCTTCTTGAATGAAGTAATCATCATGATTACTAATTACTTTGTTAAATTTGGTGCTCTACACTCTCTCCATGCCTCAAAAAAATCAAGATTAGCATCATACAACTCTTTTATTTCATCAAAACTAAGAACTTCAACCTTCATTTCAATCAACAAAGAACATCTTCTACTTAATGCATTAGAAATTTTGTTAGTAACTCCACTCTTGTGCTTGATGAAAAATGTAAAACTCTAAAAGTACTCAACCCACTTCATATGTCTTTAATTCAATTTATGTTGACTTCCCAAGTATTGTAAAGCTTTATGATCAGTATACAGCACAAACTTCTTAGGAATCAAATAATGTCTCTACTTCTTTAAAGCTTGAACAATAGCATAAAAATATTGATCATACACAAAATACTTCCTTTTAGCATCATTCAACTTTTCAATATAGTTCCTATTGCATTACCACTTGCATCACATTCAACCTAAAATACTTTGTTGAAATTAGTAAAGCCAATATAGGTAATTCAGAAACCTTTTATTTCAAAGTCTCAAAACCCTTATGAGCTCCATATGTCCACTTGAATTCCTTTTTATCTCCCCTCAGTGTCTTAGTCATAGCATTACAAATAGAACTAAAATTTCTTATGAACTTTCTGTAGAAACTAGTCAAACCATGAAATGATCTTACCTCACTCACATTCTTAGGTGTAGGCCATTCCATAATTTCTTTAACCTTCTTAGGATCCATCTTCAATCCATCAACTAAAATCACAAATCCCAAATACACAATCTCCTCTTGCATAAAAGAACACTTTTTCAAATTAATTTGCAACTTTTCCTCTTTCAACCTTTGCAATACTTGTCTAATATGCTCAAGATGTTCTTCCTTGGTCTTACTGAATATCAAAATATCATCCAAATAAACAATCACAAACTCACCCAAGAATCTTTTCAAAACTTCATTCATCAACCTTGTGAAAGTACTAGGTGCATTAGTCAAACCAAAATGCATAACCAACCATTCATAGAAACCATCTTTTGTCTTAAATGCAGTCTTTCATTCATCACCTTCTCTAATTCTGATATGATGATAACCACTTTTCAAATCAATCTTGGTAAAATACCTTTCTCCACTCAAACAATCCATTATGTCATCCACCCTTGGCATAGTAAACCTATATTTCACTATGATTTTTTTAATAGCTCTGGAATCAATACACATTCTCCATTCTCTATTCTTTTTAGGTGCTAATATAGTAGATATAGCACATGGACTCAAACTTTCTCTAATCAAACCTTTTTGCAACAACTCGTGCACTTGTCTGCTAAGTTCTTCATTCTCTATAGGTGTCAATCTATATGGGGCTTTGTTTGGAAAACTAACTCCTAAAATTAGATCCATACAATGACTTATACTTATTACTGGAGGCAAACCATCAGGAATATCCTCGTCAATAATATCTTTATACTCATTCAACAATTTTGCAATTTCTTCTAATACTTAGCTACCATTATTTGTTGTCACTCTCTCATTACCAACTTTTTCTACTCAATCATTACAACCAACACTTGGTCCTCTAGGAACTATAGCAAAACAAACTTGATTCTTCTTTACTTCCTTTTCAAATTGCTTTCCATTAACCATGCAAACTTTTATTACAGTACAACTGACCTCATCTGGACTTTCAATCAAAGGCAACAATATTTGTTTCTTCCCATTTACCCAAAGAGTATATTGATTCAATATTCCATCATGCACAACATATCTATCATATTTCCAAAGCCTACCTAAAAAAATATGACAATAATCCATGGGCATAATATCACGCAAAACTTCATTAAAGTAATGTCCAATTTTGAACTTCACATGGCGGTGCTCACTTACCAATATTTTATGCTCATCTTTGATCCATAAAACATGATAGAGTTTAGGATGTTTCAGCCTCTACAACTATAACTTTGTAACTAGCCCTTCTGATTCCAAATTTGTTGAACTTCCACTACCAATAATCACCTTGTAGCATTTTCTAGCCATCTTACATTTGGTCTTGAAATGACTTCTTCTAAAGATAGGTTCCTCATCACTTCCCTTATTACATAAGGTTCTTCTCACCATCATGTTTTCTCAAGCCTCAAGTCCACTCAATGTCTCCTTGAATCACAACATTATTATTATTCTACCCACTTTTAAATGATCTACATTCAAAAGATGTATGTCCTTCTTTACCACATCTAAAACAGTTACTACAGAAACCACCTCTAGGAGAAGAATTACATCTTCCTCAATAAGATCTAGTACCTCCTCAATATGAACTACCACCTTTCCACTTGATCTTGTATTTTTCATCATTCTTCCATTCAAATTTTCCTTTATCATGCATAGAACTGTCAGATCTACCACCTTCTCTATAAGATCTACCTCTGCCTCTCTAAAATCTACCACCTCTACCTCTTTACCTTTGTTCATGATTCTTTGTCAAGATCTCCTCAACTTTCAAGGCATATTGATATGCTTCTTCCACACTTTACAACTTCACAAAACTTATTTCATCTTTAATTCTAAACCTCAATCCATTTATGTACCTTAAAATTTTCTCAACATCGTCATCCACATGTCCAAATCTGATGTCCAATCTATAGAATTCCTTGGTATACTCTTTCACAATCATGTCCTTTGTCTCAAATTTTGCATCTTTCTCAACAAGCTAACTTGGTAATCAATAGGAAGGAATTGTTTCTTTACCTTTTTCACCATCTTTGACCAAAATCTAATCTTCTCCTTTCCTCTCCTTTGTCTGTTGGTTTGCAAATGCTCCCACCATAGTGAAGCATGACCTTTCAACCTAGTAACTGTAATCTTCACCTTCTTATTATCAGGAGTGTTTTCATACTCAAAGAACTTCTTCATATTTGAGATTCAATCTAACACAACATTAGTATCTAATTTTCCATCATAAGGAACAACTTCTATACTAGGCTTCAAATGTGCCCCAGATAATATTCTCAACAATCTTTCCTCATCTTGATCTTCTTTAGGTTCTAGATTATGGTTTGGTGCTACTGCTTCATCATCACTTACATCATAAAGATGAGCTCTTCTTCTCTAGGCTATCTCCATAGCATCTAATTTGGTTGCAATCTGTCTCAATTGATCCAATATAGCATTATCAGCATTTCCTCTACCATGAACCATCTTTACAAATCAGGTTCTTGCAAGATCATAACCCTGTACAAGTTATAGGTCAAATCCATAGATCTACAACCCTACAACCAATATCCAAAATAGGGTTCTACACAATCCAATCACCACAAGGATGAACCTCAAGCTTTGATACCACCTGACGTAGGGAGGCTGGGAGTAACTAAGGCCAATTAGTGCACTCAGCTACCCAAACCACCATGTAAGAGTTAACATAATGGAAGAAAACACAAAAGAGAATAGCACCACACACACACACACACACACACACACACAAACACAGAACAATATTCTTTATTGATTCATGAAAATATCATCATACATTCCCATTTGTAAGGCCTTCTGGGTCACAACCAGATACAAATACATTCAAATTCAAGATCCAGCTTCAAGTTTAGATTTTCATCCTCCTTCTATCATCCTCTATCAAAATTATCTCCCATAAAATTATGATTAAGACTCTACCCAAGATTGCTACTTATACTAATCGAAGCCATAATTGGCCCAAAATGCTAAAAACTAAAATTAAATAATTGAATAGCTACCAATCAGCCTACAACAGTAATTAAATGTCCAAAAATTGATATTTGAGCAAAATCACAATATCTCCTAGCTCTGATTGAATTAGAACTTTTTCTTTGAATTGATGGTAGTACTTTAGGTTCTCTACAACCCCTTAAAGTTTTAAAGGCTGATTCACCAAGGATAAGTGCACATCCATCCCAAAAGTCATGCACAAAAAACTATCACGCAAAACTACCATAAATTGATACCCCAAGAGAATTTCCATATCTCCCAACTTATGAGGAAATAGGACTTGTGCCTTTGACAAAAGGGATTACTATAGGTCATCCTAAATTTTATGAAATTTTCAGCCTCTAGCTCATTTCTCAAATTTAGTTACATGACCTACAACAAGCACCCAAAAACTAGAAAAATATAGTTCCAACAGCAAGGTAAAAAACTCAAAACAAGCAGGATAGCAGTGCAACCCAGGATGTTCTTGCATCAATTTTCTTGAACGCCACTGCCATTTCTTTTCGAATGTAGCACCTACATTAGTTAGTCTAAAAGGCATCTTGCTATGGGAATAAGTGCCCCATGTAGTACTAAAAGCAGTCTTGTATCTATCAGACTCATGGACCAGCACCTGATTATACTGTAAAAATCCATCTAAGAAAGAAAATCTCTTTGAACCACTAACCTTGGACAAAATTTTTTCCATGGAAGGGAGGGGATGGTGATCTTTAAGAGAGGCCCTATTAAGGTCCATGAAATCTACACATAGTCTAATCTCCCCACTCTTCTTCCTAATAGGAACAAGGTTAGCTACCCAAGAGAAATGCTTAATAGGAAAAATTATGTTGGCTTCTATAATCTTTGATAGCTCCTTTTTCATTGATGGTTCAACCCTAGGGTTAATTGGCCTTTGCTTCTTCCTAACAAGCATTGCATCACTACTCAAATCTATGGTATGTTGAAACAAACTTGGGTCAAAACCCTTCAAAACATCATATTTCCATGAAAATATATCATTGAACTCTTGACATAAATGAATAAAAATTTCTTGTTCAACTTTAGAGCATAACTTTCCCAAACTGAGAACTCTCCCATTAGCAATGGCAACTGGCATGTGGTCATCTTTACTTGCAACCAAGTTTTGGCCTTTGCCCCTCACTTAATCATTAGGTTTGAAGATACTCTCCAAATTAATTATACCTTTAGGAATTTTTTTGGAGTTTAGGTTTATGATTTGTTCCTTATACTAAATTTGGAGCCTAGACTAGTTTTTTGCAGAGAATTTTTCCTCATTTTGCTAGAAATTAACAATTTTCACATTAAAATCAAACACTTGCTAATTTTGTATGGTTGTCTGGAATCATAGGTCTTACAACCAATATGATATGTTGTTCTCTATTATCCTTATCATGCTCTGGTACATCATAATGAGTACCTATTGTTGCTTATCTATCAGCATGTTTGTTTTCTCTTCTAGGGACACTCTGGATGTTAAATGCCAAAAAACCCTCCAACAAATCCCAAACTCTATGTTTATATGCTTTGAGCATATTTTTCTTAGTGATTTTATAGCTCCTTACTTGATTGAAAACTAATTTACTATATCCAAAGACCCCTAGATTTTTTATTCCTCTCTTGTGAGGAAATTGGAGGTGTTGAATCAATGCTTCATACTCTATTATGTTGTCGGTGCAACTGAATTGGAGTCTATGGGAGAAGTAAAACTTTTCCAAGCTAGGGGAGACAAGCATCACACCATTCCCTAAGCCATTCTTATTCCTTGAGCCATCATAGAACATGTTTCACAATCCATAAATATCTTCTTCCTTCTTTATGAGATTAGGAATAGGAGCATCTTTTTCTAATATGTAATATGTGATAAGGCCTATCTCTAGGGCTTCTTATACTAGATCAAACTAATAAGTAGTGGCCCATTAATACAAGAGATAATAAGGCACCTCTGCTAAGGAATTACCATGATTATGTGTTATGTATTTATCATCCTTCTCCCTACCATGATTATGTGTTATGTATTTATCATCCTTCTCCCTTATTATACAATTAACATTTATAGGGCTTGGAGTATAAGCCTCTATGTGATTAAGGGCTAGAGGCTCTACTCTTGTGGAAGCTTTTTTCCCATACCTTATCCTAAAGAAAATATAGGACCAATTTGTTGCAATATGACCTCCTATCTATGTAGTAAAATCCCTAGAAAGATAGATGGAAAAATGTGGCTCAACCTCAGCTACCAATATATCTTGAATTATAGTACAATTAGGGCATACATGTAAGGCCATTTCCACATTTTTAAGGATCCCTATAGTCTTGATAGAGCTACCATATAACTAAATGACATCCCTCACCATTGTTCTAAATTAATACCAAGGAGGTTGGCTATACATTTAGGCATAACTGAACTACTAGCCCCTAAATCATTCATGCAATTATGAACTAGTTTATCTCCTATGATCAAAGAGACATAAAAAGGAGGAGGTCTAATTTTCCTACTTGTTTCTTCTTCTTTTTCTAGATTCACTAGGCTTGTTGCATCATCTTCTCTAGGTGGCTGATCTTTCACATCCATGTTCTCTAACTCTTGTTGTAGTAGCTTCTTCTGTGATGGTATAGTAGCAACAATATCCCATATAGAGATATTGACATTAGCATTTTTCATTTCATCTACAACATTGAAGGAGTATTAGTTGCTTTGACTTAAGCCTTGGGAGTTGCATGGATAGGTGGCTGAATTTGAGAAGTCTGAGGTTTGGTAGACTTCTTGTTGCTCATATCTTGACTGTGTTGAGGAGCAACAATGGAATTTGCATCCATCACTGGCACATGAGGAGCAGCATCTAAAGTTGAAGCCTAAATTATTGGGGGAATAACATCTCCAATAGCTCTTCTTTTACTTCTATTATTATGAGTTGTGGCATCATGATGAGCATGGTAGTGTTCTCTAGGATGATGGTTCATGAAAGAACAAGCATTGTGTTGATGTAGATGGGAAGCATCAAGAGGCTAGCCAACATCATGTTGTTTCCCTACAACTCTCTCTTGTGTAGTTAGTGTTAGGAATTATTCTTCTTTCTGACACATACAATAACAATATGAATAATTACAAGAAGGGAAGAAGTCTTGATCTTGAGAAAGATTATTCTAAGGGACTAAAGCCTATTTGGGTTCATGTTTGCATTTGTAGTAGGGATGTTACCAGTAGGCCTATTTTGATTATATGGAGCATATCCTTGATTTTGGTTGGGAGGCCTATTATGTATGGGACCTTGATACTAAATTTGGGGAGGATCATTGCTTTGAGCTTATTGGATTTCTAAGGTCAATACCTTGTTTCTCATCTTTTGTATCACTAAGAAACTATCCTCTAGCTTCTTCTCCTAACCCTAGAACCTCTTTTCTATATTTTGCATCACAGATTGCATCATATCTTTAATTTCATCTATTCCATTTGAATATGTGGAGGTTGAAGGGACAATAACAAGGGGTTGACTTATAGATGTGGTAGGGATAGGGGCTATAGTAGGTTGATGATTAGGCATGTTGGGAAATAAAGGCATTGGAGGCCTTAGAGCTAACTTCCCTCCTTGTATCAAGATATTTTCTACCCTTATAGAAATTTCATGGGTAGTTGGTAAGGTGTCTCCTCCCATGGATTGTAAAGTAGTAGCAATATCACTATTGAAGGCTCTGAGATAATACAAGAAAGCATTACCAGGAGAAGGCTTTATTGCAACAAGTATTCTATCACATGTCTTCTAAAATTTGTAATTAAAATTAGTCAAATATTCATGGGGTGCTCTTTTGATAGTTATTAGCTACTCCAAAAGTGATAAATGGTCAATTTTATCTTCAAAGTGTTTGCAAAGTCCTGCTCCTAACCCATCCCAATCAGCAATAGAATTGTGCGGTAAAACCCTATACCATTGTAAGGTTTTTCCTTTTAGTGATGAAGCTAGCAACCTAAAAACAAAAACATCTTCTATCATACCATGTATATTGCAATCATTTGAAACTTCTTGTATATGTTTTAAGGAAGAAATTGAAGTTTCACCAATAAACTCAGGTATACTTTTGAGTGCAGCTATGGGTATATCATATCTTTGAGATAGAAGAAGGGGACTTCCACCATTGAAAGTGGAAAAAGCATGGCCTCTAGCCATATAAACAAGTGATTATTCAAATGGGTAGATGGTATTCTAGGTTGTGACTTATTAGTAGGAGGAGTGGAAAGAGATCTTGTAGGTGTATTAGTTACTTATGCACTCCTAACTAGTGATAGAGATAGCCTATTCTTTCTTTCTTTGGGATTTGAAAATGAAAGCTCAGTATATTGAAACTTAACTCTAGAAGATGCCCTTGTATGAGCTTTGGACATTAATCATAGCAATTTTGGTTTGAAACCAAATATAAAAGTAGAGTGGAGTTGCCAAGTGCTTGAATGTGAGCCTCTTAAAGACCTAGAAAACTGAGAGCGGCATTATTTCCTCAACATGATTTGAAGTCCTTCTTTAACACCAATGAACTTAGAATACTTCAATATGAGAGTCCCACTGGGCATGCCATAAACTATTGTCACAAAATCTTGCACCATTGCCTAAAGTCTTACCTAAAGGTAACCTTCTGAAATATGGAAACAATCTCCAAGTTGTGGGACTTGAACTATGAGATTGAGTCTTCAGAGAAGGTCAGCTTCCTTACTATTAGGGTACATCTAACTACTTCTTGAGAGAAAAAAGGAGGAGTGTAGGGAAGCAAACTACCTAATCTAATTTAAGGGGTGATACACCAAAATAGTTTGTTCAATCATATATTTGCCTAAAAATGCATTATTCATCAATATAACCTCAAAATACACTAGTCAACCTTTGCTCTAATTCAACAGCCACATATAGATCAAAAACCCAATGAGATGTTACAAGGGAGGAACTTCACTCTATAACATTCAAAGAAAAGTAGATATTGTTATGCAGATTAAAGAATGAGAAACAAAACATTAACAAAGTCAATAAGGTTTTACACTTATATTAATGAGGAAATGAGGAAATGAGGTATAGTAGAGAAATATATTCATTCATAGGCATAGGAAACTACAATAGCAAATCGTAGAATACAATGTTATAGAATCAAATAAAAAATGATTGACCATTGGAAGAGTCACAAAACTTTCTTTTATAGTTCAAACATAACTGAGATAGCTTTTTTCCTAAGGCAAAGCTCAACCACTACTATTAAGGTTGTAGAGAACAATCACTACAAATCTGGCGAGGATCTGATCTTGGTACACATATAGATGCAAGAAAAATTATATCATTCATCAAATGGAGCCTTGAGAAGACAAAAATGGTGGCCATTAATGCATAACCAGATAAATGGATAACCACAAAGCATTGATTGAATGTCCTTTATGTTAAATAGGCATGGAGAATGATAAAAGTGGTTGTAGACAATCAAAAGGTTGATTTAATAGTAAAGATCTACTTTTCTCCATATTTTTGATGTGCTAAATTAGATATATTAGCAAGTCAAACAAATTCTACCTTTGCCTTTACCATGTGGCCGAATGATATGAAAACATTCTACCACCTTGCTAGTCATCCTAATTCTATATTGATCAGTTAACTGCCCACTATTTATAGCTTTGCCCCTCGGGCCCACGAGAACACACATCAACCTATTGTTATGTTGCTACTAAAGATCTAGTAGTTTTTTATATTGACATAATGACAACCTTTGATCTATCTTCAATCTAATGGTGGAGAAAATACAACACCTTATGAACTATGATGGGCCCACTGGGACATGTGTTGCATCATTGCTATCTCACTATGTATATTCATCATGCAAATTTTCATAGCGACAAAGCAAAAATCAATGATCATGGAAGATCAAACAACCATGACAAAATACCCTTTCTCTCTGTGTTCATATCTGTAGTGAATAGGAACCTGACAGCTGGAGCTTCATTTATGGTAGAAAACCCTTAGCAACTCCCTACATGGGTTAGTCCTACCATCTTCATGTGGCGAGATGTCATTATGTCGCTATAGCTAAAGATCTAGCATCTTTCTATATCAACAAAATGATAGTCATAGATTTACTTTTAGATCAATGGTGGATGAAGGTACATTAAGAAACTGGCCTACTTTTATAAAGTACAAATAAAAACTTGGATAGTTGTCATCTCATTCTAACATATCCATTAGCCACAAAAGTAAAGTGGCCCACTGTAAAGAACTAGTCTAGACTAACTATGCCACATCATCTTCAACCGAAAAATGCAGAAAAGAAACCAATAACATAAAAGTGGAAAATTCAAACTATTCATTACAAAATATTAATAATACATAATTAAATTGATCATCATCAATTCTTTTACATACATTCATGTCATGTCATACATCATTACAATTTTTTTGATCTAGCTTACAGCATTTCAACAGTTACATATAATTACAAATTGTTGATCAACATACAGCAGTTACATGTTTCCCTTTTAGAATGAGCATCAACTTAACAACTGTACATAAATGAGTTACAATGTTGTAAATAAGTACATCTCAAATGATGAGCTGGGCAATCAAACTGACATGAATTTCCAATGAACTCTCCAATGGTTCCAATCTCCAAAAGTTGTAGGGCGTCTCCCACCTGCTTCCCAAGATGGAAGTGTGGCCCAAGCGCTTTAACCTTGCCAACCACAGAGTAAAGTAATCCCCCGAGATTCTTCCTGACACAAAGAATTCCTCGACCCTGGCACAAGAAGCCTAGCTTCCTGGAACAAGATGGATCAGATGTATCTGGTGTGATCGTGTAACATTTCTACATTGCAACCATGTGCCTAGTAGTCTAAACACGGAATGTAGCTGGGAAATAAATAACTAAATATCTACATATATGCAGTAAAAGAATACCAAATAGGCATAGCCATGAGTCACATATGCAATATTTGGAAAATAAAATGGCTTGGCCAAGCACTTTCAATCCAGATTTACTTGTAGAAGAAACAAAAATAGAATGCAACCATTCTACAGTACTGGCAGATAGGGAAACTAAACATGAAGATATCCACCTATTTGTCCCATAAATTGCTACATTACACCCAACATGAGGGGATATACACTTTTAATAATAATAACGAGTGCTCAAATAATTTAGATTTATAATTCATTATCAGTCAATCACAGAGCTACTGAAATGATCCATTAAAATATGTTTCAAATTTCTGTGTTTGTATAGTTCAGTCAACTTAGTAGCACTGATTTGTACAAGGTACTATGACATGTTGGATTTGCTTATGATCAGTGCACAAGAATGGTTTGAAACAACTTTTCCAGGGAAAGAGCAAAAATAAATTGATACAACTCAGTACCTGGGTATTTTATGGTACTAGTAAGTCTAGTAGATGTCTTAATGAAAAAGGTTTCACTTATTTTCTAACCATGGGTAGGATAAAATAGTCTAATTTGTTCACAATTTACCATCTATAGGAGTTTTTGGACAACGATGTTTTAAAAATTTATCCCAACAATATCTTAGCATCAGACATCCATATAACGAATGAGGGTTAAGATACAGAATTAAGAGAAAATAATAGGATTCTATCTTGAAAGTAGACAAGGTTGTATTATATCTACTTAAATTTCCCAACATATTACCTTCAATAACGTGTAGGGTGGAGTTTTCATAGGTAAGACAATTCACTTAATGATAACAACATTAATTGGTATGTAATTAACAGCCATGGCATTCAAAGCATTAACATTTATCAAGGACATTTTATTAAGGTACAGCCAAGAAATTTTAATCAATATCAGCAATTCATGCGAGGGTAACAGCAAGTTGATGTACACATTTTTAGCTCTCAGCTAACATATAAGGTAACATCCATAGCAAGAACAGCAAATAAGGGTTTAAATGTATTCCTCAAGAATGGCATATCATTTCAAGGTATCAAAGTATCCTCAACAATAATTGTACAGCACAATCGTTTTAGGGTATACAGCAATAACAGCAATACATTTTATTTATAAGGATAACAACAATCATTGAATCAATCACAGAACTCATATTTAAATGTTAAAGGTACTGGCACAGCATAATATTTAAATGTGTCTTCAAGATTTTCAAACTACATTTCCAAGGTAATACACAGCATTTAAAGATCAATACCCATACCCCCATCTAAATGTAAGCTACAGTTTTACTAATATTTCGAGCCCAAAATTTTAATTCAAAGTCCACTGATTCCAAACAGGACTTGTAAAAGAAAATAGAGCACACCATACATATGTCACTCCCTCAGCAATGATTTTTCCATTATATGCAAAAATGTATGCAGAAAAATGTAATACAAAAAAAAAACCTAGAAGTTTAGACCCATAGCCGCATTTTCTCCCACTGCCTCTACTATTCAGTGCCTTCGCTGCTCTAACTGCTTCTTTCGCCTATGTGCTTCCTCTTACCTCCTGTGTGTGGGCATTGTTTTCTTCTACCCCAATTAAAACAACTCTTCCCCAAATAAGGCATGTAACTGACCTAACAACCTCCCTAGGTTTCATGCTTTAAAATAATGAAACAAGGGTAAAAGCTTTTGTGCTTTATGATGCCAGCAAGGGCATTTTATTTTTCCTATGTTAGTTTTCTCAAAATGTCCTCTTCTTCTTTTTAAAAAGAACACACTCATAAACCCTTGATCACATTATACATATAGTGTTAGAGTCGTTAAGGAATAGTAATAAAGAATGCTCTATAAGGTCTTATATACATTATTCAAAATTGAAGTTTTTCTAATATATAAAAAAAATTTAAATCATTAAACAATTTAAAAGGAATTTGTCCATCAGTAAGTTATTACATTAATCAAATGTCATTTCTAATTTCATTTCCAATGTTTCAAAGTTAACTTCAATAATGCAGCGTAAAATAAACAAACATATGAATCCTAAGTGATGTGTGTGTGGTCGTATGGTCATCCGACACATCCCCTTCCAAGAGGCTAACCTTCTCTAGCTCGACCACACTTCTGTTGTAACGATCCCTGCATCCACTCAGACACTCACAACCAAAACAAGGAGTCAGTATCGATCATTATTAAGAACTTAATTACATCATCATTAAGAATAACATTAACTGAATCAAAACTATAGGCATGACATCATGATTACATCAAATAACATCATCATCAAATGTAACATCTTATACATATCATCATAATAAATCATTCAATTTAGAAATCTAAAACATTAACTTTCATTTATCTTTTAATTAATTCTAAATTTTGACCAAGTCGACATAGCCACATAAGCAAGAAAAGAAAGGGTTCTAGGGTGAGATGTGACACCCACTGGGACGCATGGCACACTGTTGTTATGTCACTATGACTAAAGATCTTACATTTTTCTATAGCAACAAAATGATAGCCATAGATCTATCTTTAAATTATGGTTCACATTATCTTTATTGATTACTGCACATGACTCAAAACAAGAGGCCCCACCTAGATGCGTGTTATATTGTCATTATGTCACTATGAATAAAAATAAAGAAGCTCTACATAGTGACATAACAACATTCATTGATCTCTTTAAACTGGATGGATGAGAAAATGCAAGCCCACTGAGTTGTTTAAAATGTGAAATAGCTTAAAGACCTAGGATATAATGCATATGACCAAAGTTTTATATATATATATATCTTTTTCACACGTCTAATATTTGAAATTTCAAATATCTGCCTATTGGACTTGACTGCCACCCAAAATTTTGAATTTTGGTAGGAGGGGCAAAATGGCTAACAATAATTTTATGGCCTTTCATTTGGTTGGGCTCTCTTGTGACTATTCTAGCATAATTTTATCTGATATTCTTGCTTGGTGTACCATCCTTAGTCTCCATTCTTGTGGTTCCTTGCATTTTTTTTTTCCCTCCCTATTTATTGTCTTCCCTTTTTAACCTCCTCCCTCCCTATCATGATTTATCTTTTTCCTCCTTTCCTTTTCCATTTCATGATGGAACTAATTATATTCTTCATGGTTTCCCTCACTCTAGGGATATCCTTATACTCTTGTTTCTCCCCTTATCTTGTAGGATCTAGATTTTTGCAATCCTTATAGTTTTCCATGTGTGTCTCATTTTCTCCATCTCTTATTTCCCATAGATTCCACCATTAACATGTTCCATTCATCTGAGGTAAGAACAATGCTTTTCATAGGCTCTACTCTTCTCTTAGGTAAAAACAATGAGATCATCATGATTCACTGAATGTAGTTTGCTTCCATTTTTTCCTTCTTTCAACTCTATTCTTTTTTTTGTTCCCATTTTTTGCTTTATTTTTTAGTCTTTTCATCTTCTTTTATCTCTACATTCTCATCTCATTCTCTATATTATCTCCTTCTTGTCTTTATATCTCTCTTGCTTCTTTATTAGATGTGCGTGATGTTATCCAAACTATTGTTAATATATATAATACCATTCATGATCTTATATTTATCCTAATATTGCTCTAATGTTTTATATTTTTTGCATATTTACTTATCAATATCATAGAGAATACTAATTATAGTCTAACATAATATCATAAATTAGAAAATACATTTCCTTCATAAGGGAGTAATTTGTATTAGGCATCATTCGGTTGTTATGACTAATCAAATCATTGTTATCAATTAATATTATGTACACAAGTATGATGAAAATGAATGAACTATGTAAATTGAATCCCTAAGTACTCAAATTTTCCAATTATCTAAGCATCTAGAAGATCAAATAGTTTCCAAATAATTTAGTGAGTATTTTTATTCAACACCTCATGTAGGAACTCCTTCCTCTCTTCAAGACAAGGTTTGGTTATAAATGAAACCTTGCATCATTGATTGAATTAAGAGACTAATATGAAATAAATCCATTAATTAATCATCTAATCCCATGTTAACAAATTAACTAAATCTAAGTATCTAGAAGAACAAACAATTTCCAAATGATTTAGTGAGTATTCTTATTCAATACCTCAAATAGCAACTCCTTCCTCTCTTTAGGACAAGGTTTGGTTTTAAATGAAACCTTGCGTCATTAATTGAATTAAGAGAATAATCTAAAAGAAATAAATTTATTAATCATCTAATCCCATGTTAACAAACTAACTAAACTCATGTATTACATTAGTTAAGATGAATCTATATTAATGAATACAATAGTTTAACACTTTTAATATCTAAGTTTATGCTAGAATTGATCTACATGTAGTTTTAATCAGTCAAGATACTCGTGTAATTAAAATCTTTATTGGTTATTATGATATTGTGGCAAGTTGACAAAATGAATTTTGTCACATAAACCAATATTGGGATAGTGTGACTAAAATTGGGAAATAATACTCACTAGCTAAAATAAAGTTGCATGAAAATCTAAGAATAAGCATATCTTTATAAGTACTAAAGTTTCAACACTATGAGAAACTCTATTATCATGTCCCTCATTGTTCATGTATTAGATCATTTAGTGTAGAAATGAACATAACACTATCATATTTTTTTATATATTTCTCCTTAAAGTTTATATGCTCTATTGAATGGTCTTAGTAAAAAGGAAGTAATGCAAATTCAAGATTTTCATCATCAAGACAATGGGGCAAGTACCCAAGTCAAAATGGATATTTGAATCTAGGAATATTTATATTAATACAAAATATGTGCATTACCTATATGCAAAGAAAATGTAATAGTGTACTCCGTCACTGATTTCTCCACTAAAGAAGAGTTTGTAACCAAGTTATTTTTCCTTTGAGTGCTTGCACTTTGAATGGGGATTAAAAAAATACTATAATTTAAAGTTTTTATTTTATATGAAACAATATTATATTAATAAATTAATAAATGATAATATTTAATAATCATGAGTACCATCTAAATAATAATATATTAAAATATAATAACATAATTAGTATATTTTAATAAAATTATAGATTATAATGTAATATTACATAGTAATGAATCAATCAATATAATATAGCTAATTATTATTGATATTAATAATGTTCATATATTAAATATGTAAGTTCATTTGCATTAATCATTAAGTGAATCAATTAAAGGAGAGGCGCATCTCTTCACCATAAAAGTATGGTGACACTTGCATTTTCTAAGATATATAATGAGAATTGATTCTCTATTTTCTCAAACATCATAGAAGTAGACCCTTTTATACTTTATCTATATTTGGATATGTTTTTAACCATATGCTTTATACTTATTATCTTTTGCAAGTACACATAAAGTCAAAATAGAGATATTAAAGGGTAGATATTAGGACTATCCTAAAAGGGGATATTGCATGGGTCCTTGTTAAGGTTGTAGCTTTTGTCAGATTGATTTTAACATGAGATATCTTGTTGATGGTAAATATCCTATATACATAATATATATTATATATGTAAATATAATATGTATTATATATATTATACATTATATATTATTCTATAATCTAATAATACATATTATATATTATTCTAGAATAATATATTATATACATGGTTAACATATTAAAATTACATATATGCTTAAGATGAGTTACATTTATGGTTGTTTATATTACTGCTATACTAATATGTTAACTAGTGATGTTTAACTGTAGAGACATGTCTCCTGTCATATTTATGAGTCCTCAAATATGCATTTGGAATATCATCAATCATAATGGCTATGTTTCTACATTTGTAGAAATAATCCTAGAAAATAACATGGTATCAGAGCATTGTTGCGATTGGGACATCAAATCAGGAATCTAATCTCAAAATAGATTTGAGAAGTTTCAGTATTCACCAATAACATCTTATGACTAGAGAAGCAAATATTAGTGATTGCAAGTCCATTGTGTGCATCTACAGCTAATATCACAAACCTATAAATTGAATATCATATCAAGCATATTGGAAATACATAAGCAGTTTGCATCTTAGGTTGTAAGCCTTCTCTTGAATTGTACCTATCCTTGGCATTCATAGTTTGGCATCAAATTACTAGTCATCTCTTAATGAGGGTGCAATTGAAAACTACTAAGGCGATTATAATATATTCAGAAAGATCACACATGGTGGGCATATAAATACATTTAAGATTTTATATAAATGATGTTATTCTGCGATGAAAAATGCATCTTATCTTTGATCTAGTTTGACTTAATTGATAATATAGAAATTACATCATCTATGGAGTTTGTATTCATCAAAATATTTATTATGCATCTAAAAGGATTAAAAATTGCGCCCCACAATAACTTTGTATGGAAAGTGGTTCTTGAAATGCATAGATCCTTTGCAAGATTTTAATTCATAATTTTGTTAAATATTTCATTAGCATCCAATTGCATATGTGGGCACTGTATGGGCATATTTGATGTGGTGTAGGTCATTCAGAACCAATAAGTAGGAGATCATGAACCATATTCTTGCAAAAATGTTTGAACATTCCAATATATGGATGAGGAACAACTCTCTAAATCACATGACTTTTTTATGATGATTTGGAAGAAACATGATGTCTTCCATATGCTTCATATTCTGATTGCATTTGAAATATATGCTGATTAAAATTGTAGGAACACGTAACTAGATATATAGGCAACATATAATTTTTTAAAAATTAGGCAATTGATTGAGTCCTTTATAGTCAGGTATGAGAAAATATTTTAGAGGTGTGTGGAAGTAAACTAAATAGGAAGAAAATGGCATGGATGAAACTTGAAATCTCGTGGGCCGTGAAGGATATAAATACATATCGTGATAAGTAAGGAGAATATATAAGATCATATAACATATCGTGTCAAGCAGACTTGAGTAAAACTGTGAATGAATATTTCAAGTGTTATATGGTAAACAAACCCGCATATTACAAGACCGTAGAAAGAGATCATTGGGAGGAAAACATTAATAAGGATCAAAGTAGCCAATCAGAGCATCGCAAATGTTGAAACCATGTCCCACCAAGAACTAAGTTCGTAAAAATTTTGAGGCATGAATAACTCACTATTACTAAGGAAGGTAAGAATGCATGACTCATTGAATAGAGGTAATATTATATTTTATGAAGGAAGAATATTTATAAGGAAATGTTGAATATTTTGTGAATATTTTATTAAGTAAGTTTATTTGTAAGGAATGCTTAAGAATATTATTTATAAGGAAATGTTGAATATTTTGTGAATGTTTTATTAAGTAAGTTTATTTGTAAGGAACGCTTAAGAATATTATTTTTGAGGAAGATGGCTTATAAGGAAGTAATAAATATTATATTCAAGATATGGATGTTTATTAAGGAATATGTGAAGAATATTTATAGGAAATAACATGTAAATACAAATGTGATGGGATCCAAGATAAAGTATATGTGAAAAGTAATGAGGAATATTTGGCTCTAAATTATATATCATGAAGGGTCACATCACTCGCAGAAGTTATAAGGTATGAGAAAGTGTATTTAAATTATGTTTGTATGTTATTCTATTTTCATAATTAGGTTATTCATTTTATAAAGAGATGAAGGACTAGATTATTATTAAGAGTTGGTATGTTATAATAAACTACTTCTTAATATTAATTTATAATATTGTTATGAAATATCATTATAAAAATGTGCAAATACGTATTGATACATAATTATTCTTTAAAGTGATCGTAAATTGTTCTCTTATAAGAAATCTAATGTAATAATTTACTATTATCAGTAAATGACAGATAATTTTATAAGAACCATTGCATCGATTATGTAGTAAATAAGGAGTGTGTAATGGGGGAGGATTAAATTGCCCATGTTGGGGTAAGAGAGCTCCACATAGGTCATGTCCAATCTCAAGAAATTATAATTCTACCATCCCTTGTGTAAGCTGATATATATGGAAAATGGATGTTACTTAGAATTTCTAATAGAATTTAGTGATGATATTTGTTACTTGGTTCAGATAGAATTAATTACATAAAGTTTTGACTTCTAGTGAACCTCACATCCTTTGCAGGATCATAATTGTTGGAAATAATCAAGACTAGCAAGGTTACTGAGAGGGGAGGGGTGAATCAGTAACCTCAAAAACTTTAAATCAATTCAATACTTCATCCATACATCATTCATTCATCAAATCTACTGTATACATGAGAAAGATAAACATTTACAACACATGAACACAGAATTTTGGTGACCCAAAAACCTTCCAAATAGAAAGTAAAATTGGGGTGGGGATGGTACCCACAAAACTTTGCTACTACAGTATGAAGTTAGCCTGTTAGAGCTTACCTTGATCACTTCAGATGATCTCCCCTATTAAGAGCAATTTGGACTGCTAGATCCACCTTGTTAGAGGATTTACAAACATACAACGAAGTATGCACTCTGTTAGGTGATTTATAAAAAGATTGTTAAGTCTACCTTGTTAAAGGATTTAAAAAACTAATTCACCTGTTAGGATGAAACAGTGGATCTACTTACAAATTGATTACTGATTAGATCCTTGAAGTACAGATCACCTCTTGTGACTGATGAATCTTTACTACTCCTTGTAGACCTTGCTGAATACTCTGCTCTGTTGTTGATTCGCTTTTATTGCATATCCATTCCTAAAAACATCTTCCATATATATTGAAAATTATATAATACATTACATATATACCATCCCAATAATTACAATTGCAAGGTCAGCCAAAACACAAGTGAACAAAATATTACTGAGTCGGCCAAATAGTAGAAAACTCGGGTTCTTCAAGTTGACTTGGTAACCTTTTGATACTCGATATCCACTACATTACTCGGCATCATCATGCACTCATTAGAAGTAGAAGCTCGATCCATACTAATCACATAATTTAGCTTGGAACTCGGTAACCATTGGAGATTTGGTAGATATAGTATCACTCGGTAAAAATTGAATCCTTCATTTACCTTGTTTTCACTCGATAAACAATATACTTCCATCACTCGGTAAACACTAGCTTCCATCACACAAACTGATGACTCGGTAGACACTGTGAAGCTTGGTAAACATTGTATGCTCAATAGATACTATTGGACTGCACACTCACTCGGTAGCTTCAAGAATGCTCGGTATGAACTACTTAAGTGATGAATCTACAAGGTAACCACTGAATGCTCGGTATACACTATAGATTGAGTGATGAACTCGATAATCATTCAAAATTGAATAAGTGTTGTCACTAATGACAAATACAATATAATGTCAACAATCTCCCCCTTTGGAATTAGTGACAAAAAAACCTATGAGCCAAACATTGTGTACATTGACATACTGGATTTGATTTTTCAAAATTGATCTTTGTAAACCTGTTGTATATACATTTCTTACATTTCTTACATGTCTTTACATATCTCCCCCATACATATGGCATGGTATATACATAGCTTATCACTATACATATATCAATATATTCTCTCTTATTTTCTCCAGTGTCTCTTACTCCCTCTTTGACTTTTACTATCTCTTACTCACAATAATCTCCCCCTTTTTGACAATAATGCCAAAGGTAATCATACTTATATAGAGACACCAAAATGTGAGAAAAAGTTAGAATGTACCTTAAGAATGAGAGCCAATTTCTTATCCCAGTTCTCTTGCAAAATTTTGCAGGTGGAGAGAGCCACTTGAACTTCTGCAGAAAGTTCAATCATATGATCTACTATAGAAAAATTGTTATTATGGATCAATGTTTTTGAATAAGAAATGTGCTTCTGCATTGTGTCCATGATAGGAAGGATCATGTTCTGGATGTCTAATAGTGTAGACAGGATCCTTGCTTCCTCTCTCAATAGTTTTGCCTGCATATTTGACAGGAATCTGATCTTTATGTGATGTGCAGAGCTTGAACTGGGGTCAAGCTGCAACTTTTGAGCACTGACCTTCAGATCTTCATCAATTTTATTCAATTTTACCTTTATTTCTTTTGTGTACTCGATAACATCACATAGCTTGGCAAAAAGGGATGTTACATTTGTCAAAGAATTTTCAAGATTGCTCAAAATTGAAGATAGTTCAATCTGCTTTATTGCAATGTGCTCAAGCACTTATTATCAAATTTCTTATCTACCTTTTCTATAAGCTTCTCTTGACTAGAAGTGTCCTCATTGAACTTTTGTACAGCCTCTTCTAATTGTAACAAAATGTTTTGAGATGAATCCACATCAACACCTATTGCCTGAGTAATTATATTTTTAGCACTTACAATTATAGTGAATTCTTTATCTCTCTCATCTCTAAGTTGTTTCTGCCTTGCTCTTTGCTCCAAATTCTGATTGACCAGTCTCATTTCATCAACTATGGTAGCATCTAGATCTATTTTGGGTATAATAATTTCCTTGTCCAAGTCTATATCCTCATCAATTGCCTTGCCAATAAGAAGAAGTTTTAGTGGAGTCTTTGGCTTTTCTTCAGTGCTTACAATAGTTGATGAAGATGGACTAGCAGAAAAAATGTGAATTGAGCTAACTAAAGGAAAACTAAGAGAGGTGCTTACTATATCCAAAATTGATATGCTTCTCAAAAATGAAGTATCAATAGGTAATGTACCAACTGGAATATTTACAAATGAAGTACTAACTGGAACAAAAATTGATGCAATTGAAGATATGGATGACAAAACTGTAGAACAAATTGGCAAACTTACTATACAAGCTATAATAGATGACTCAGGAGCTGATAAAGAGGGGTGCAGCTTGGTAGATGAAGTGCTTGACACTTCCATTGAAGATACTTGCAGCTGGGAGACGATAGGTGATGATTGAGCTATTGATGTGGAAATTGTGCTCACAGTCTCACTTGCAGGAAGCTATCTCCATAGTAGATGTAACAATCTTTGGTGGAGAGTGAGGAAGGGATGCAATAACTTCTGCTGCAATTTTAACTAGATCTTCTTCATCCTTGTCTTCCTCTTTAGCTTCATCATCATCCTTTAGTGTCTGATAGTCCTTAACATTAAAAGTGGCACATGGATCATTATCTCATTCGTCATTGTCACTGTCATCATTATCATCTTTGATTTCTACAGGATCAATACTGGGCTTTTGCAGATGATAGATGTTCTTCCACATGTTTGTTGCATCTCTTACAACATGATCAATGTCCTTAATTAAAATCAAACATGTGTGAAATCTAATCATCATTTTACCTTCATTGTTATTCATTGTTGCCTTTATTTCTGCTTCAATAAGACTCGGTAGAAGATTCTTCAAGGATTGCTCATATATGTCCTTGGCCATTTGGGTGGTTGACTCCCACCTTGGTTGCGATCTCACCAACAACTCTTTGGAGATTTGAGGGGCAAGATGGTTTGGGGAGTATTTCCATTTTTCCATCTTGTTAAGTACCAGCTCCTCAATCTACATTTTCTCTACATCAGTCCTTGTTTCAAATTTTGATGCCTTGAAATTTGTGATGCTAGCTCGCTCTTCCATTTGTTTCAATCTTTCTTGGAAGGTTAGTTGGGGCTTGTTGAATACTACTTCACCTTTGTTCTTACCTTTTTCTCACCTTGTGAAAATAGCTATGGAGGCTTTAGGTGGCTTGGTAATGATTACCTTGCCCTTCTTTTTGACTGGCCCTACCTCCTTCTCTGATTCTTCCTCTATATCTTTTGGTTCCTGCTCCTCTTCTTCATCTTCACCTTTTCCTTCAGTAATCATTAGGGCCTCGATAGCAATTTTTTACTTGGCAACCTTTCTCTTGCCTTTATTAATTGCTTGAGGAAGTTTGATTTCAAGCTCAATTCTGGCCTTTGCCTCATCATATGCTCCAAAAATTGGTTGCTTTGGATCTACTGGCTCATTCACTAGTGCTTCAATAATATCCTTGGTTTCATCAATAATCACCTCATAAGGAAGAGGTTTCACCCATGCAACTCGGGGCTTGATGGCCTGAATGTATACTTTATCACAATCAACCATAAAGCATACATCATCTTTGTAGTCTTCAACCAATTTTGGTAGAATTTGAAACTTGTTATTCATCCTTTCCTTGAAATCTTCAAAATAATCATCCATGATGCTATCAAAGTTTACACCCATTTCTGCTACAAACTCATTTATCTGATATAGAATAGGAATATCTTTTCTCCACACAACAGTTCCTTTGGATAGAAAGAATTTTTGTACATAGAAGAAAAGACATGTCAACAAAGAACCAAATTTGCAAGGGTTTTTCTTTGAAGTCATAATGCTTTCCATATTCTTGTTCAGTTGTATTAACAATAATTCTAACAGATCAAATTCCAAATTTTTCTTCACAACCTTGAATGCCAAATCCACAGCCTCACAGGGCACACTGTTCAAATGACTAGAGATACAAATCTTGTGAGAAATGACATGAATTCCAAACCTTAATTCAACATCAGAAACAGTGCTAACCTTCAAACCTCTACCATCCCATTCAGCTAGGGTTTTCTTTTGAAGTTCATCCTGACCTAGGGTTTTGGTAGTTTTTGCTTTACTTAGCATGGGGAGACCAGTAATCCTATGAATCATCTTCTTGGTGATTAATATTGGCTGCTCTAACCATAGTTGACCATTGTGCACACAACTGAGGATGTACCTAATCCACTTAATCTGGAAACTTCTTGGTATATGCAAGATATGGGTCAATCCTTGGTTTCTAGATGCTTATGCTCAGGTTTCAAAGAGACATCAACACTCATTTCTCCTAGGGCATTGTCAATTTCTAGGTTTCCAATCTCTTGAACAGAACATCTAAAATGAGTATGAATATTGCTGATAAGAAGTACCTTTGGTGGATTTTGCGATTGAGCTCCATTGGGGTTGAGTGATTCTGTAATTGCTGGAACTAGCTTGAAATTTGGTGCCTTCCACTCCACACATCTAACTAGCATTTCTGAACCTCTTTTTGCCTTGGTGTTGTTGCTACTCTTGAATGCCATTGATGCTCGATAAAAGATAGAAATTTTTTGAACAAATCCTTCACTATAAAATTACCTAAAATTGCTTGGAATTTGCTTGAGTGCACCTAAAAATCTCTTAGCTCTGAAATCGCAATGAAGAATGAAATCAAATTTTGCCTTTTTGACAAAAAATTTGTCATTAATGCTCAATAAAAAAGTAGCTAAAATCACATAGTGCTTGACAGGCTATCATTCATTCACTTGCTCAGTAGAAGCTTGCAACTTGGTGATTGAACAAAACTTTTGTTACTCCCGACCTAGCTCGGTTAAGTCTGTGACTAACCTTGCTTAGTATGACCTAATTTCTTGTGATCCTTTGTATGTAAAATACTAATTGGATCTTTTACTTTCTTTCATTTGGAACTACTCCAGATATAGCTTGATGATACAATTCTAGATCCTCCTTTATGAATCTAATTGGAGTGGAGTCACCCATTTCTTGAGTGATGTGGCATTCATTTGAACTATTATGCTCAGTAGATTTAGGAATCCATTGTTGTCTCATCTATTTCTGAATTTTATCAGCTTTAGCTTTCTTTTCATCTTCAATTATTCCTATATTCATGCAATTCTTGGCTACATGACCGAGTCCAGTGCATGTATAACATCTTACTATTGTATCTCTTTTTCTCAAGTGATGCCTTGAGCAGTCTTTGCCAATGTGTCCATATTCTCCACAATAATGACATCTGCACCAAGTATTGTAATCCCATCCAAAGATTGCCTTTACAAGTTGTTCAGCTGGATTGAATGATTTTGATTTGCATTGGAATGCCTTGTGACCATGCTTCTTGCATTTGTGGCATTTGCCTTCAAATTTTGGTTTTTCCTTGCATTCATTAGCTTTGTGACCATGTTCATTGTAGTTGTAGCATTTTCCATTGAATTTTTCTTTTCCATTACTCCAACATTTGTTTGATGTATGACCTAACTTACCACAGTGATTGCAAGTAGGTTTTTGATTCCTTTGAGCACCTTGTTTGGAAGATTCACCTTCTTCATTATATCCAAGTCCTACTTTACCCTTTTTTCTATGAAGATTGTGCTCATTTGGTTGGTTTAATTGATTCATATCTTCTTGAGACTTCATCATTCTCTCAATGATTTGCTTTTTAGTATTTAGGTCATTTTCCAATCTTTCACTAATTTGTCTTTCAGTGATTAAACCAATCCTTAGGCTTTCATTTTTAGATCTTAGATTCATGATTTCTTCATTTGCATTGGATAGTTGATTTATAAGACTTTGATTTGTATTGATCCTTTCATTTGTCTCATTTTCAGATTTGTTTCTTTGTTCTAAGATTTCACATAGCCTAATTGATTGGATTTCTTATTCTCTTTTAAGTTTTCTTACTTCTTCCTATAGAGAGCCATTCTTTGCTAGGAGTTTCTTGATTGCCTCATTTGCTTCATTTGAGCCGCTTGATGGTAAAAGGTCTTCAATATTTTCTTCAACGTACTGATGGTCATTCATTTGTCTTGCAAGTTCCTTTCTTCTCTTTAGGGATTGAAAAAGATGCTCCTTTGCTTCTTCGAGTTGAGCCATAGCCATTTCCAGATCTAGCTTTTCATTTTCAATTGCTTTGTCAAGTCTGAATATCTCCATTTGTCCTTTAGATCTTTGCTCAAGCTGTCAAACTTTTTCCTGACAACCACAATGCTCTGATACCAATTGTTGGAAATAATCAAGACTAGCTAGGTTACTGAGAGGTGAGGGGTGAATCAATAACCTCAAAAAATTTAAATCAATTCAATACTTGATCCATACATCATTCATTCATCTAATCTATTGTATGCATGAGAAAGATAAACATTTACAACACATGAACACAAAATTTTGGTGACCCAAAAACCTTCCAAATAGAAAGTAAAATTGGGGTGGGGATGATACCTACAAAAATTCTCTACTGTAGTATGAAGTTAGCCTGTTAGAGCTTACATTGATCACTTCTAATGATCTACCCTGTTAAGAGCAATTTGGACTGCTAGATCCACCTTGTTAGAGGATTTACAAACATACAATGAAGTATGCATTGTATTAGGAGATTTATACAAAGACTGTTAAGTCTACCTTGTTAAAGGATTTACAAAATTGATTCACCTATTAGGATGAAATAGTGGATCTACTTACAACTTGATTGTTGATTAGATCCTTGAAGTACAGATCATCTCTTGTGACTAATGAATCTTTACTGCTCCTTGTATACCTTGCTAAATACTTTGCTCTACTGTTGATTCACTTTTATTACATATCCATTCCTAAAAACATCTTCCATATATATTTCAAATGATATAATACATTACATATATACCATTCCAATAATTACAATTGCAAGGTCAGCCAAAACATAAGTGAACAAAATATTACTGAGTCGGCCAAATAGTAAAAAACTCGAGTTCTTCAAGTTGACTTGGTAACCTTTTGATACTCGGCATCCACTGCATTACTCAGCATCATCATGTACTCAATAGAAGTAGAAGCTCGATCCATACTAATCACACAATGTAGCCTGGAACTCAATAACCATTGGAGACTCGGTAGATATAGTATCACTCGGTAAAAATTGAATCCTTCGTTTACCTTATTTTCACTCGATAAACACTATACTTCCATCACTCGGTAAACATTGGCTTGCATCACACAAATTGATGACTCGGTAGACACTATGAAGCTCGGTAAACACTGTATGCTCGATAGATACTGTTGGACTGCACACTCACTCGGTAGCTTCAGGAATGCTCGGTATGAACTACTTAAGTAATGAATCTACAAGGTAACCATTGAATGCTTGGTATACACTATAGACTGAGTGATGAACTCGATAATTATTCATAATCGAATAAGTGTTGTCACTGATGACAAATACAATATAATGCCAACACATAATAAGCCAACCTAATAGAAGGGGACATTAAAAGTAATAAATAATTATTTGTCGATTACAATATTAATGTCTAAAGGCATGAAATATTTAATAAAAAAATATTGATGTACAGTTTATTATTCATCCTTGAACATTTTATTTAACAAATCAATGTAGTCTCTTTCTTATTTGTAAATACTATAAGAGTTATTTGCCTTGATCTTTTCCTCTGAGAATGTTCTTGTAGGAAAAGAAGGATTGATATCAAATTAAGAGGGAGTAAACCATGTTGTGATGGATTCACCAATTATATTAATTTGGAATACATAGAGTGCAAGATGTGTGTAATATAGGTTGAATCAAAATACCAAACAAATACCTTTGCATAAACAAAGGAAATTTGAGTTATTATTGTGAAGAGGTTAATAAAGCTTTTGCGAATTCATTTGAACCAACTACAAGTCTCTCTTTGATGAATGAAACTTGATGTATGACTTGTAGATTTATTCATGTGGCACAATCATACTTAATCAAGATATTGGTGTATTGTGGACAAGGTTGATAAAATGGAAAGACATGTTCACTTCTACTATTAAGCTAAATGAATGTTTGGACCTTCAATGGACGAAAAGAGAAAGTTGAAACTTAGAAAGGAGTTGTCATATTTGATACAAAATTATTCAACAATATAAGAATAAGTGGAAATTTTACATTGTGGGGGGAATAATATTCAATGTTTCATTCCCATTTGAATCATATCTAGCAAGGAAATTTTACATCCTCTAATATCTATGGACCCTCATGTCCAAATAAGTATACTCATCTTTTACATTTATCTACTCATTGTATCTCTCTCTTATTTGTAATTCTATATATACTATAAGAGTTATTTTCTTTTATCTTTTCCTTTGTGTCTAAAGATGATCTTGTAGGAAAAGAAGAATGGTACATTAGGCATATTGTATAGACTCGATCTCATGATAGTAGCTCTATAGAAGTTGCGATCTAGAATTTTTTGATCTAGCTCATTAAAAGTGAGGCTCAAGAAGCGAATATCTTTGATGATTGATATTATGAGTATCTTTTCATATAAAGAGGGAGTTCAATAATTGATTAGAGATAACCTTATACAAGGATCTCAAAAGATTGATACTTAGACAAAGTCTAACATAACTGTGTATGACTACATGATTGTGATAGGGCCTACTCATGTGTACACAACGAGGAAGTAATATCTTGTCACATAAAGATTGAAAGATTAATATTAGATTTAGAGGGAGTTTTATAGGCATCCTTGGGTGAAGAAAGTCTCAAAGGGAGTAACAGTAGGACCTAACTTCTAGGATCATTTTTCAAAAGGAGAATTTTGAGGTGTAATCCTTTGTGAATGATTTCTTCTCTATGAGGAGATGTTCTAAGTGAAACCCCTTGTAATGCATTCTTCTTTGTGAGAGAAAATTAAGGTGAAAACCTTTGTACCACCCTTTGACTGGATTCATGGTGATTACTATTTCACATATGATATGTAATGAAAGGTGAAGATCTTTCATTGACATATATAAATAGAAGGTAACCATTATAAGGTGATGATCTTATAAATAATAAACATGTTATCATGACAGACTTCATTAAATTATTGTCCCAAAGTGTTGAAAATCATGATAATGAATAGATAGAAGGTAACCATTGTAAGGTGGAAATTTTATAAATGGTAGACCTATTATCATGGTTCTTTGGGCTGAATTTTTCCAAACACCATGATAATCAACTTGTTATGGTTCTTTGGGCCTCATCTTATCAAACACCATGACATAGTTACTACTACAGACCACACTTATGGTGGTGTTTTAAAGTTATAGAAATTGCATCAATTGTGTGTTATGAAAGGTGAGAAATTTGGCCTTATAGTGAATTGAATATCATATTAAGATGATATCTCTTCATATTCCATAATGTGTTCTATAAATCCTCCCTAGCTAGGAGGGAGTGTTCACATTGTAGCTTATGTTGATGGTAAATATCCTATATACATGATATTTATCATATATGTAATATAATATATATTATATATATTATATATTTATATATTATTATAGAATAATATACCACATACATGGTTAACATATTAATATTACATATATGCTTAAGATGAATTACATTTATGGTTATTTATATTATTGTTATATTAATATGTTAACTAGTGATATTTAACTGTAGAGACATGTCTCTTCATGAGACATGTCTCCTCTCATATTTGAGTCCTCAAATCTGCATTTGGAAGATCATCAATCAAAATGGCTATGATTCTTGATTTGTAGAAATAATTATGGAAATTAACACTTTTTTGGATGAGGTAAAAATAAATATTGAATCTATAGAAAGTGATAATTTTGACCTTGGATTTATGGGTGAGTTTGTACCTCTAAAAATTGGAGAAGATGTTTTTGACTTTGGTCTGAATTGGAGAATACTCATTTAGAGTGTGGTGGAACAAAATTTGGAAATTTTGAGATATTTTCATCACCTATTTTTTCTCTGAGATTCAAAATAGGAAATAGGGGATGTCACACTACTTAGTTATACCAGTTGGACTTCATGAGAGAGATTATTGGAATATGAAGCCCAACAATCATATGACCATTTTCTTTCTCCAATATCTATGCATTTGAATATTTTTTTATAAATGATTGTGTGTAATCTATATAATGTGTATTATTGACTATATTATATATAAACTAATTTCCTACTCGAGAGTGGATGTAGGCAATTTTTGAACCACTATAAATATTATGTTTATTGTGTTTTATCTTCCTAATTTATATTTTATTTTGTTTCTATAGTTATTTTAAATTTATAAGATATGATGATGCAAGAGCATTCGGGGTTGCACTGCTATCTTGCATGTATTCAATTTTTACCTTGCTGCTAAAACTGTGTTTTGTTAAAACTTTGTTTTCTAGTTTTTGGATGCCTATTGCAAACCATGTAACTAATTTTGCATAATGAATTAGAGTTTTAACACTTTATGGATTTAATAGGTCCTAGATTAATATCTATAATCCAAGGCACAAGTTCTAACTCCTCATAATTTGGGAGATATGGAGATTTTCCTAGAGTATCAATTTCTGGCAGTTCTGCGTGATAGTTTTCTCTACTTGACTTTCAGGATGGATGTGCACTTATCCTTGGTGAATAAACCTTTGTTCACTTAAGGAGTTGTAGAGGACCTACATATATACCCATAGTTCAAAGCATGAGTTCTAATTCAATTGAAACTAGGAGGTCTCATGATTTTTCTTGAACATCAATTTATGGATACTTAAATGTTGATGCAGGTCGACTTGTGTATTTAATATTAGGTTTATTTTCATGATGGGTATTTAATATTTTTTTTAAGCCAACTTGTGGCTTATCTACATTCTAGAATAAGTCATTTTGGCTAGTATAAATACAATATTTAGGATTAGAGCTAGGGCAGTTTTTAGAGACGATTTGAGAGCAGAACTAGAAAGTGTGAATTTGCTACTGGATCTTGGATTTGAATGTAATTGTATCTGGTTATAACCCAAAAGGCCATATAGTTGGGCATGTATGTTGAATATTTAAAGAATCAATGAATGTGTTTGCTCTTCCTCCTTTGGTTGTTGATTCTATGTGTTAGATTTTCATTGTGCTAACTCTTCCAGGGTGGTTTGGAGAGTTGGATGTGCCATTGGCCCTAGTTTTCCCTATCCTTCCTTGTTTTAGGTGGTATCAAAGCCTAAGGTTCATCCTTGCGGTGATTGGATCGTGTAGAACCTTGATTCAAATTTGGTTGTAGGATTACAGATCTTTGGATTCGACCTGTAACTTACAAAGGGTTACACTCTTACAGGAACCTAATTTGTAAAGATGGTTCGTGGTAGAAGAAATGTTGATAATATTGTCTTGGATCAACTGAGACAAATTGTACCCATATTAGATGTTGTGGAGATAGCCCAGGGGAGAGGAGCACATCTTGATGATGTGAGTGATGATGAAGCAGCAGCACCAAACCATAATCCAGAACCTGAAGAAGATCAAAATGAGGAAAGATTGTTGCGAGTGTTGTCTAGGGAAAATTCAAAGCTCATTGTAGAAGTTGTTCCTTATGATGGAAAATTGGATACCAATGTTGTGTTAGATTGGATCTTAGATATGGAGAAGTTCTTTGAGTATGAAAACACTCCTAATAATAGAAAGGTGAAGATTGTAGTTACTAAGTTCAAAGGTCATGCTTCATTCTGGTGGAAGCATTTGCAAATTGATAGACAAAGGAGAGGAAAGGAGAAGATCAGAACTTGGCCAAAGATGGTGAACAAGGTAAAGAACAAATTCCTTCCAATTGATTAAAAAGTTAGCTTGTTGAGAAAGATGCAAAATTTGAAACAAAAGGACATGACTATGAAAGAGTATACTGAGGAATTCTATAGATTGGACATTAGATCTGGATATGTGGATGATGATGTTGAGAAAATTGCAAGGTACATAAATGGATTGAGATCTGAAATTCAAGATGATATAAGTTTTGTGAAGTTGGAAAGTGTGGAAGAAGCATATCAATATGCCTTGAAAGTTGAAGAGATCTTGACAAAGAAGCATGAACAAAGATTAAGAGGTAGAGGTGGTAGATTCTAGAGAGACAAACATAGATCTTATGGTGAAGGTGGCAGATTTGATAATTTTGTGCAGGATAAAGGAAAATCTGAATGGAAGAATGATGAAAAAGATAAGACCGAATGAAAAAGTGGTAGTTCATACCAAGAAGGTACTAGATCTTACTGAGGAAGAGGTAATTCTTATCCTAGAGGTGTTTTTTGTAGTAATTGTTTTAGATGTGGTAAAGGACATAGATCTTTTGAATGTAGATCTTCTAAAAGTGGGCAAAATAATAGAAATGTTGTGATTCAAGGAGACATTAAGAGTTCACCAAGTGGACCTGAGGCTAGAGAAAATTTGATAGTGAGAAGAAACTTATGTAATAAAGGAAGTGATGAGGAACCTATCCTTAGAAGAAGTATTTTCAAGACTAGATGTAAGATGGATGGAAAATGCTGCAAGGTGATCATTGATAGTGGAAGTTCAACAAATTTGGCATCAAGAAAGTTTGTTACAAAGTTGTAGGTACAAAGGTTGAAACATCCCAAACCCTATCATGTTTCATGGATCAAAGATGATCATAAGATATTGGTAAGTGAGCAATGTATTGTGATGTTCAAAATTGGAAATTACTTTGATGAAGTTTTGTGTGATATTATGCCCATGAATTGTTGTCATATTTTGTTGGGTAGACCTTAGAAATATGATAGATATGTTGTACATGATGGAAGACTGAATTAATATATTGTTTGGGTAAATGGGAAGAAACAAATATTGCTACCTTTGATTGAAAGTCCAGATGAGGTTAGTTGTACTACAATAAAAGTTTGCATGGTTAATGGAAAGTGATTTGAAAAGGAAGTAAAGAAGAATCAAGTTTTTTGCTATAATTTCTAGAGGATTGAGTGTTGGTAGTAATGACAGAGCATCAGAAGTTGGTATGACAACAGAAATTGCAGAATTGCTAAATGAATATAAAGATATTGTTGTTGATGATATTCTTGATGGTTTACATCTAGTAAGAAGCATAAGTCATTGTATGGATTTGATTCCTGGAGCTACTTTTCCAAACAAAGCACCATATAGATTGACACCTACAAAGAATGAAGAACTTAACAGACAAGTGCATGAGTTGTTGCAAATGATTTGATCAGAGAAAATTTGAGCCCATGTGTTGTACCTATTGTATTAGCACCTAAAAAGAATGGAGAATAGAGAATGTGTACTAATTCCAGAGCTATTAATAAAATCACAATAAAATATAGGTGTCCTATGTCGAGGATGGATGACATAATGGATTGCTTAAGTGGAGCAAATTATTTTACCAAGATTGATTTTAAGAGTGGCTATCATCAAATCAGAATCAAAGAAGGTGATGAATGGAAGACTACTTTCAAGACAACAAATAGTTTGTATGAATGGTTGGTTATGCCTTCTGGTTTGACTAATGCACCTAATACTTTCATGAGGTTGATGAATGAAGTTTTGAAAAGATTTGTGGGTAAGTTTGTGATTGTTTATTTGGATTTTATATATTCAGTAAGACTAAGGAAGAACATCTTGAGCATATTAGAAAAGTATTACAAAGTTTGAAAGAGAAAAAGTTGCTAATTAATCTGAAAAAGTGTTATTTTATGCAAGAGGATATTATGTATTTGGTATTTGTGATTTCAACTGATGGATTGAAGATGGATCCTGAGAAGGTTAAAGCAATTTTGGAGTGGCCTACACTTGAAAATTTGAGTGAGGTAAGATCATTTCATGGTTTGGCTAGTTTTTACATAAAGTTTATAAAGAATTTAAGTGTTGTTTGTAATGTTATGACTGAGACAATGTGGGGAGATAAAGAGGAATTCAAGTGAACACATGGAGCTGATAAGAGTTTTGAGACTTTGAAACAAAAGGTTGTTGAATTACCTATATTGGCTTTACCTAATTTTAACAAAGTATTTCAATTTGAATGTGATGCAAGTGGTAATGCAATAGGAGTTGTATTAAGTCAAGAAGGTAAACTTGTTGCTTTCTTTAGTGAAAATTTGAATGATGCTAAAAGGAAGTATTCTGTGTATGATCAAGAATTTTATGCTCTTGTCCAAGCATTGAAGAAGTGGAGACATTATTTGATTCCTAAGGATTTTGTGTTGTATACTAATCATAAAGCTTTACAATACTTGGGAAGTCAACATAAATTTAATTAAAGACATATGAAGCGGGTAGAGTATTTGCAAAATTTTACATTTGTCATCAAGCATAAGAGTGGAGTTACTAACAGAGTTGTCGATGCATTGAGTAAAAGACATTCTTTGTTGACTAAAATGAAGGTTGAAGTTTTTTTTTTTGATGAAATGAAAGAGTTGTATGATGTTGATCCTAATTTCTCTGAGGTGTGGAGAGAGTGCAGAGCACCAAATTTGACAAATCACATAAGTAAGTATGATGATTATTTCATTCAAGAAGGTATGTTGTTCAAAGGTATTCAGTTGTGTATTCTTATAAGTTCTATGAGGTTGAATCTAATTAAGGAAAAGCATAGTGGTGGATTGGTTGGACATTTTGGAATTGATAAAACATTGAGTTTGCTGAAAGAGAAGTATTATTGGCCACAAATGTATAAGGATGTTCAAAAAATTGTAAAGATTTTTTGTTAATGTTATAATTCTATTAGATAAATTATATTATATATATGAGATATATAATATATGACAAATATTATATATGAAATAATTAACTTGTGTGTGTGTGTGTGTCTTATTATATAATCATTATAATATATTGGGGGTATATTAATTGTGTTATAACTATAACTAATGTAAGTTAATATATTAAAGAGACATGTCTCTTCAAGAGGCATGGTTCTTTATATCTCATATATATTATTTGTATAGTAACTTGGAAAACACATAAAATATCCACAAGTGTTATTACAAGTTACAGATCCTATTTCACTAACATGGAATCAAAGAAGGTTTTAGTTCTAGAACCTGTGATAATCATTAAAGGCCTAAGTTCTACAATGGGCAGATATAATGTTTGTGTTTGATGATAGAGAGCTTGGTGAATCTTCTATTTGTTGAGTCTTTCCCAAATGGATATTGTAGTTTATTATGTCTGTAAGTGGAGGTCACATATAAATGCAACCTATCCAAACACAAAAAGACCAATCTAAGTGAAAGTTGCTTTCACTTCTATATAAAGAGAAATCATTATGAACTATGTATATTGTGATGCTTTTAATGGCGGATGAGTGCATACTATGATGGATATATCTAAGCAACAATAATGATCACGACGGTTTTGAAGGTGTTGAGTTTATAAAATCAGCGACAAAGAGAAGAGCATTGACATGGATGTCTTTGTGTGAACATTAATTGATGGGGATTGAATGGCAATTTTAATAGTATTCAAACCTTATTTATATGTGTATAAATAAAACATAAGTTATTGACGAGGACATTGTGTATTCTTATTTGTTTTGCTATGTTCATATCATGACGGAAATGATGTTTTCAAACATCGAATGAATTAATGATATTAAGGCTTAAAGAGAAGGATAATACATTTAATAAGAAATTGGTCAAGCTAAAATATAGACACCAACAATTATAATGGCATTAAACGATAATTGTATATGCAGCAAAATGTATGTAGGTGAAACTTGCAAAATGGGTGATGATGTAAAGCATTTGGAGCAATA
This sequence comes from Cupressus sempervirens, assembly GCA_028749045.1. Lineage (NCBI taxonomy): Eukaryota > Viridiplantae > Streptophyta > Pinopsida > Cupressales > Cupressaceae > Cupressus > Cupressus sempervirens. The sequence goes on from CM053785.1 coordinate 1,049,407,272, forward strand.
GAGAACATTGCAGCCAGGGTTGATTAAATGGTATGCCGCCATGTCTGATCTCTACAAGTGCAAGCTATGGTATCAACTTTCTCTAAAACTAGATCGGTTCAACAGGGTTCTCATGACATAGTTCAATACCAATAACAACTTGGGATAGAACATCAGCACACTTCCTATCATTAGAACATTATTGGATTTATCAATCCTCGATGGTTTCTTTCTTTTGAACTTAACCAGTGGTTAGTGAAGCATTCCCTAATTGAACCATGAAATTATTTTAACTTAGAAAGGCCATCTTTTTTGATATCCTTGATATGCAGTCTTAAACAAATTAACATTGTGAGCATGATTCGCAGCATTTTTTAGCGTATGAGGAAATTCCCCACTTTCTTTGTTTCTGTGGTATAGAATCCTCCTTCACAAAGTAAATTATATGGACAAAAATTTATCTGAGCCTATCATAGGATATTACAAAGACAATGCACACTTCTTATTACTCAAATCGAGCATATACCTAGGCGATCGGCAAGTATAGTATGAACAAAAACTTACGTGGTAAAAGGAACCATTGTGTAAAGTTTAGAGCACATGTTACCTATAGGTAAGTAGGTATGTAAGTGAAGCTTTCAATAATGATATTGTTTGGAGTCTATAGCTATATCAGGCAAGTTAGAAAGAATTGATCATGGCAATTCATTTTAAAGTACAAAGATGGTAAAAGAATTGGAAAGCAATTTAAGGTAAAAATAAGGTAAAGTAAATTTAAAATCGCTTTATGCTATTGAGTTGAATTTATAAATCTAGCAATATATAATATGCTAATATGAAATATCAAAATAGAATTAATTCATGATGAATTAATTATCAAATCAAATTTCTAATGTTCTTATAGTTATAAAATAATAATACTATTATTATTAAAGGTGATTTTATTACTATAAGAGCTATTTTCCTTGATCTTTTTGGAGAATGTTCTTGTAGGAAAAAAAAAAAAAAAAAAAAAAGAGGAAGATTGATATTGAGAGGGAGTGGATACATGATATGATTCATCAAACTTTGGTGATTTTGATCATATATATATATATATATATATATATATATATATATATATATTTATTTATTTATTTATTTATTTATTTATTTTTAGTTTTATTTTTATTTTTTCTTGGTCATAGCATCTTCATCAAGTACTCAAATAGTTTAATCTCCATTAGTATTCAATGGTTTATCAATGTGGTGTTTGCTTTGGAAATTCCAGTGTGATGATCATGTTGTGATCTCTTCAAGGGTGTTTTTTCATCAAAATTTATACTCATTGTGATTGCCTAGTTTTCTTAAAACCTACATTGACCCCTTAACGTCAAGCAATTTTATTATTAAATTGGCTAGCTTCATTAGAATCACATGACTTAGAGGAGAACTTGGGGTTTCTGATCTTCATGGCTGTTGCAGATCTGAATAAACAAGAGTTGATGTATTTGGTGGAACAACATTGATGTCTAGATGGTGTACATATTGATAATGATTTTCTTTCTCAGAAATGGAGAAAGCAATGATGCTAAACAAGCATTATTTGATACATGGTCATGGGACACATTGTGAAAGCCATACCAATGTGGTTGAGTTACAAGGAGATAAGTTGTGTGTCCAAATATATGCAACTTTATTGGCGTACCTATATGTTCAATAATATAAGAGTGGGAAGCTAATATTGTAAGGGGGAATCATAACCAATGTTCTATTCCCATTTGAACCGTCCTTATATGGGAGCAGAGAAGACATACTCAAATTGTTTGACAAATTCTTACATGGAGGCATTTCCTGATTTGATGCATATGGACCCTCATTGGAGCAACTTATATTATTAATACAGATAAGTATTTATTATCCTCGGGTATTGCATGTATCTACTCATTGTAGTCTCTCTCTTATTTTGTATTTCTATAATTACTATAAAGAGCTATTTGCCTTGATCTTTTCCTTTGTCTCTAAGGATGTTCTTGCCAAAAAAGAAGATTGGTACATTAAGCATACTACCAAATATTGTGCAGACTCAATCTTATGATAGTAGCTCCAAAGAAGCTGTGATTTAGGATTCATGAATCATCTAATGATTAGGTTGGATAATGTGAGTTTTTTGAAAAAAATATCCTTTATGATTGAAATTATGAGAGGGAGTCTAACAATTCATTAGAGCCAACCTTGGAGAAAGAGAGGGGGTAGAAAATAAAAATGTTTCAATCAAACTTTTGATGATATTGGTTCAGAAGCAGTAGACCTTGTTGATGGATTCAACACTAGTCAAAAACTATAATAGCTAAAGGACTATGATTCAAGGGATAAAATCTCATGTATGTAGGCTAGAAGGCTTTATGCTATCAGGATACCCATTGAACTAGGGAAGCATGACATGACTTGCTTCCAAGAGGTTAGAAGGATGATGACAGACTCAGAGGCAGTCCAACACTTCATAAAAGAGAACCTTGTGCTAAGAGGTCAAAAATTTTGATATCAAACTAAGAGGAAGAAACCTTATTCTCTAATATGTTTTATGGTGAATGTTGTGACAACACCTCATGATAGTGTTCGTGGAGACTTCATGTGAACTTTTGATGTCACACATGTATGAGCCTGTCCCCTATGTACATCATGAAGAATTAATGACTTCTAAATGATTATCACTTGTATTAGGAGAAGTTATTGAAAGGTGACAACCTTACAATAACTTGTATCATGATATACATTTTGTATAAATCATAAAATGCTTTATCGTATAAATCAACAACTAGGTGTTAGATGTTATTAATTTAACTATCTACAAGTTGTTTGTATAGATATATTTTAGGTACTTGATGAATATATTGCCTTGATATTTTGATAGGCCATTACCACATTGAGTACTTGGCGAATATCATTTTTTTGATGTTTTGATAGGCCATTACTTGGAGTATTCGGTGAATATCATTTGATTGATATTCTGATAGGCCAACGCTCATGTTACCTAATATGATATAAAATAGTAATTGGTGAATATAATATATTGATATTCTGATAGGCCAATACTTATATGATATCATATACTGGAAATATTCTAATCAAAGATTTCCTATATGTATTATTTTTATTACCTATGGTGTAATATCTATGTGTTTTATCCTTCTTCATTAAGAGGGAGTGTTAATGTTATAATTCTATCGGATAAATTATATTATATATATGAGATATATAATATATGAAAAATATTATATATGAAATAATTAACTTATTATTATTATTATTATTATTATTATTATTTATATATATATATATATATATATATATATATATATATATATATATATATATATATATATATATCTTATTATATAATCATTATAATAAATTGAGGGTATATTAATTGTGTTATAACTATAACTAATGTAAGTTAATATATTAAAGAGACATGTCTCTTCAAGAGGCATGCCTCTTTGTATCTCATATATATTCATTTGTATAGTAACTTGGAAAACACATAAAATATCCACAAGTGCTATTACAAGTTACAGATCCTATTTCACTAATAGTTGTGGAGTTTGTCAAGTTTCAAAAGGAGTGAATCAAAATACTGGTTTGTATACACCTATTATTGTTCTTGAGAAACCTTGGAGTGACATCAGTATACATTTTGTTCTTGGATTGCCTAAAACAGTGAAGGGGTGTGATTCTATATTTGTTGTAGTGGACAGATTTTCTAAGATGACTCATTTCATACTATGTAAGCAAACATCAGATGCTAAGCATGTTGCTAAACTTTTTTTTAAAGAGATTGTGAGATTGCATGGATTATTACGAAGTATTATTTATGATAGAGACAATAAGTTTGTTGGTTATTTTTGAAAGACTTTGTGGAAGAAGATGGGTACTAAGTTGAAGTTTAGTTCTACATTCCATCTGCAAATAGATGGACAGACAGAGGTTGTGAATAGAAGATTGGGCAATTTACTGAGATGTTTAGTTGAGAATAAGCCAAGTAATTGAGAGATGGTATTGGCACAAGCTGAATTTGCATATAATAATTTTGTGAATAGGAGTATAGGGAAGACATCTTTTGAGATTGTTACTAGAATGAAGCCTACAATAGTATCAGATTTGAGAAATATTGTTGGTGCAGAAAGGAGAAGTGTTGTAGGAGAAGAGTTGCAAGAGAAGAATTTGCTGATTTTATGGAGTCTTTACATAAGAAATTCAAGTGGAGGATAGAAAAAAGTAATCAAAAGTATAAGGAGAATGTTGATCAGTCTATGAGACATCATGATTTTCAAGTTGGTGATGAGGTGATGGTTCATTTGAAGAAAGGAAGATTTCCTGTTAGAATATACAGTAAGCTGAAGATGAAGAAGTTTGGACCTTGTAAGATCTTGAAGAAATTTGATAGTGGAAATGCTTATGAAATTGAGTTACCTGATGACATGGATATATCTCTTATATTCAATGTTGTTGATTTATACAAGTATCATGAGTCAAATGATAAAGTTATTGTATCGGAGGAATATCCTAAGAAGAAAATAGAAGAAGTTGAGCAGATATTGGATCAGAGAATTGGTAAGAGCACAAGGGGAAAAGATTATTATGAACATCTGGTGAAGTAGAAGATGCTTCATGGATTTCTCGATCTAAGTTGGATTCAACTCAAGTTGTGACATCTTAATGATTCAAGAGAATCATTTCTTCCAACCCTGGTTGTCTGATGTAGGAGCATCCTGGGTTGCATTGCTATCCTACATGTTTTCAATTTTTACCTTGCTATTCAAACTGTGTTTTGTTGAAACTATGTTTTCTAGTTTTTGGGTGCCTGTTGCAGACCGTGTAACTAATTTTCATAATGAATGAGAGGATTTTCACTTCATTGATTGAAGAGGGCCTAAATTAATATCTATGATCCAAGGAACAAGTTCTAACTCCTCATAAGTTGGGAGATATGGAAATTCTCCTGGAGTATCAATTTCTAACAGTTCTACATGATAGTTTTATGTGCTTGACTTTTGGGATGGATGCACACTTATCCTTGGTGAATCAGCCTCTGCACACTTAACAAGTTCTAGAGGACCTAAATATCTAGCCACATTTTGAAGCGCAAGTTCTAATTCAATCGAAGCTAGGAGATATCACGACTTTGTTCGGATATTGATTTCTAGACACTTATATGTTGATGTAGACCAACTTGTGTATTTAATGTTAGGTTTATTTTCATGATGGGTATTTAATATTTGTTGTGAGATGACTTGTGGCTTCTCTATGTTCTAGAATGATTTGTAAGCCATTTTAGCTAGTATAAATAAAGTGTTTAGGCTTAGAGCTAGGGCAATTTTTAGAGATGATTTAAGAGTAGAATTGGAAAGTGTGAATTTGTTGTTAGATCTTGGATTTGAATGTATTTGTATTTGGTCATAATCTAGAAGGCCTTACAGTTGGGCATGTATTTTGAATATTTGAAGAATAAATGAATATGTTTTCTCTTCCTCCTTTGGTTGTTGATTCTATGTGTTAGATTTATGTTGTGTTAACTTTTGTCGGGTGGTTCGAAGAGCTGGGTGTGCCATTGGCCCTAGTTTTCCCTATCCTTCCTTGTGTCAAATGAAGAAAGGACGTATTTGATTTCTTTTCACAAACCTCAAAACCTTCACCAATTCCTCACGCACTTAATGGCAAATTGCAATGTCTGCTTGTAATAAAATTCTCCAATAAATTTTTTTACAAATATACAAAGAAAAATTAATTGAAATCTTAGAATGATCTCTAGGTTTAATCTTCTGCATGGATCAGCTTTCCCCAAATTAGCTCAAAGTTAATTTCAAAAACTATCCCCTACCTTAGTAATTTTGAATGCCTCTTTTGCAGTAGTGAAGATTAAGAGTTATGTTTATTTGTTCCTCAATACTGATCCTAATTTAGGTTATATCCATTTTTATAAAGCCAAAATAAGAGTGTCGATGAGGCAAAACTAAAGTTTTTTCTTCTTGCTAAACTTTGAGCTACGCATGTCGTATGGCTTCATACAGACTGACCATTTTAGTGCTCTTCTCAAGTTTAGTCAAACAATTACAAATATAAACACACAACATCGATGTGAACATAAAATAATGAATGTGAATGATTTGATAAGAAAATATCCACAAATCTTGTAGAACATTTGCATGGAAGAGTCTGTCAAAAAGAAGCAAAAGACGAGAGAAGGTGAGAGTTTGGCTCTGAAAATATGCAAGAATGTATTATCAAATAAAAAGATTAAGTAAAAATATACAATGGATCAGTCTTTATAGAAGGGGATTGTAAAATCTAAAAGAGAAAGCCTAAGAGGTAAATGACATTTAATAATTAATATTTAATTATAAATGGGAATGCATGGGCATAAAGTAAAATCTTAAGTAGGGAGTAAAGGTAATTTAATAAATAATTAAATTAATCATTTACTATAACACCCCCCTTAAGATGAGAAAAAATGCATCTACAAACAATGTAAGAAAAAGAAAGGAAACTACAATGCTAAAAGCATAAATCAGTCCTGGAAACATGGCCTAATGAGGTACCCAGCAAAAACAAATCTATGAAAAATGGACAAATAGGGAAAACCACATGGGAAAAACCCTACTCCAAAAAGAGATAGAATAATGCTAAAAGGAAAAGAAGGAAGAAATCATCACTGAGGGGCCCCAAGGACAACTTCCTTCACCCAAAGCATAGAATGCAGCTAAAGATAGTATGGGGATGTAAAAGGTTTAGTGAAGATGTTTGCAACCTACTCAACAATGGGAATATACTCCAAGCTAAGAGAGTCATCCTGAATCAAATGCCTAATCAAGTGCACATGAAGCCCAATCTACTTGGCCCATTGATTCTCAATGGGTTGCGGAAAATATGTATAGTACTCTGATTGTCACACCAAAGAAAGGTGGAACTATCAAGGGAAAATTCAAACTCTATCATCGATTGTCAAAGCCATAAAACCTCTTGACTAGCTAGCACAATTACCCTGTATTCTGCCTTTGTAGATGATAATACGTAGGACCAAAACAAAGACAGAAAAAAACCCAAAGCAGACCTCTAATCATCAATATCACTAGCTCAATATGAGTATGTACTGTATATGAGAAATATGTTAGCAAGTAATACTAATCTATTAAGAGAACAAAAGCATTAACTAGCATAAAAACCATAACATATAAGAGAGACAAATTGAAACCCTCAAATGAGAATATGAGTCATGGAATGGCTCTCCCAATGAGAATGGTCACTTGATTTAGAGATGAGTCTATTATGTGGATGTGGGATGTATGCTCAAGGTTCTCAAAATAGCTTCAATGGAGATGAAAATGGAAAATTGGTAGCTTTGTGAGCTCTCAATTTGGCATTATAAGGGTATGGTTAAGGCTTTTGCTTCTCAAAACTAGCATTATAACTTTAGCTCAAAGGTTGTGATGAAATGTCTTGGGAGGGGATTCAATTTATAGGCTAAGGGCTTGAGGGATGGAGGGATAAGATGGAAGGAAAGATGAAAGCTTAAGGAGGGATAGGATGCACTCAAAGGGGAGCACATGGATTGTAATTGTTTAGCACCAATCAGGGAGTGACACATGTCACAGGGTGAGTGGATGGAGGAAAGGGGATGGATGAGTCAACAAAGGAGGCTCAAGGGATAATATCTTCATAAAGACCCCTCATTATGGCTTGAAAGAGCTTGTAAGAGTCTTTATTGCCTTTGTAAGAGCATTCATTATTGGGTGGTTGGGATATTTTGGAGGGAGTTGAGATTGTTGACTTTCCTTGGCTTAGGAAAGTCTTAAGCTTACTTAGGGAATGTGGCAACATTAGGGAGTGGATTAGGCTTGGGTTTAGGATTAGATTAGGGATGTTAGAGATTTGCAAGTGGATGGCATTCATGAGGGTTGATGAGTTAGTGGCTAAGCTTGGTTAGTATGTGTGGATGGGGTGGATTAGGCTAAAAAGAGGGTTTAGAGATAAGTTAGGGGCTTATTAGATTTGAGGGTTTTATTTATCAAATAGATTTATTTAATAAATGAGGATTTTGGAATTAGATAGAAGAATAGGATTTAATTGATAAATAATAGGTTATTTGATTTATCAATTAGGACTATAGATGATTAATTAAATTAATCAGCTAGAAGATGGAAAAGGATTAATTAAATAGAAATTTAATTAATGATGCCTTTAGAGATAACTAAATAGGATTACCAAAGCGGTGTAATCAAATTTAGGTGTCCACATGTACAACCAACAATGTGAGGATTCCCTGATGTGTGGTAAATGCCATAAATGCAGTACCTTGTATATACCTCAAAATATGTTTGGCATCTTGTCAATGACTCTCGTGAGGATCATGTGAGAATTGAGAGACAAGGCCAACCACAAAGGAAAGATCAGGATGTGTGTGCATCAGGTTCAATAAACTACCCATAAGTTGTCTGTATAATATGGAATCCACAATAGGAGTAAAGTGGTAGATAAAACAACACCCAACTAAAAAGGTGTGGTAGCAAGCTTGCAATCAAACATTTTGAATCTTTGAAGCATATCAAGAGAAACTTCTATTAGAGTATGGCTATCCCATCCGAAGACTAGAAAACCTACAAACCCAAAAAATAGTGCAAAAGTCCAAGTTCAGTCATCTCAAATTGCTCTCTCAAAGCTCGTTGAACACTCTAAATCATAGAGGGTGAACTACCTATAATAATGATATCATCAACATATAGCACAAGTATCAATAGATCATGCCCATGACACTGAATGTACACTATAGAATCAGAATGACAATGTGTGAAGTGTGATGCAAGCCAGAAGGAATCCATCTTCTCATACAAAGCCCAAGGGGCTTATTTGAGACCATGTAGAAACCTTCAAATTTTGTACACCATAGAAGAGTCTTGCACAAAACACCAAGGTTGCTCCAAATAGATCTCCTCATCTAGGTCTCCATGCAAAAAGGTACTCTTCACATCCATCTAAAATATTGTCCATCCCTAAGAAGCTATAAGAGAGAACACCAAGGTTGCTCCAAATAGATCTCCTCATCTAGGTCTCCATGCAAAAAGGTACTCTTCACATCCATCTAAAATATTGTCCATCCCTAAGAAGCTATAAGAGAGAGGATAAGGAAAACAGAATTCATCTTGGTGATAGGAGAAAAGGTCTCGGATTAATCAATACACTTCACCTATGAAAAGCCCTTTGCAACAAGATGTGCCTTGTACCTATCAATAGAACCATCTACATCATACTTGGTATGGTACACCTACCTACACTGAACCAACTTTCTTCCTTTTGGAAGAGGAAAAAGATCTCAAGTGTGGTTCTTCATCAAAGAAGAGTAGTCATCCATAGCCCTATCCCAATCTAAGTGTCTTGTTGCTTGTGAAAAAAAAAATTGGATCATCTAAAATGGTATGACTTAATAGTCCAATACCAAATGTTTGAGCACAAGTACGATGAGAATTTGAAGGATCTCCTGTCATAGGTCTAGTTGCATCAATAGTATCACAAGCCCACTTGGGTACTCACAGAATATTAGGGGGAGAAGGGTAAGGTGGATCATTGTCAATATCTTCCTCAAAGGATAAGGAATCGTATAGAGAAGAAGAGGAAGTAGTAGGAAGTGAAGGAGAAGCTGGTGATGGAGGCTCCATGAGAGGATAACGCTTATCAAATTGGACATCTCATTGAAACAAGACCTCTCTATAATCACGATCAAACAACCTATATGCCTTCACATCCTCATAGTAGCCAAAAAATATGAGTGGTTGGCTCTTCCTCTCCATGGCTTTCCTTTGAGCATATGGAATAAATTCCCAAGCCTCACTACCAAAAATATGGAATGTAGAAACATTGGACTTGACTTGAGTCCAAGCCTCCTTAGAAGTCAAATGTCGCAATTCCTTGTGAGGCATTTGAGTCTTAATATAGTTCACATAATTGATAGCCTTAGCCCAAAAAGGACTCATATCATGATATTGTATCATGCAATTGGTCATCTCCTGTAGTATTATGGTATTTCTCTTAGCAACCCCATTTTGTTGAGGGGTATGGGGAATTGTGAATTAATGATGTAAACCTTGCTTAGTGCAAAAATCTCTAAAAGACTAATTCACATATTCTTTGTAATTGTTAATTCATATACGCTTGACAGAAAGACCAGACTGCTTCTCCACAAATGTCTTAAAGATTTGAAATGAATCAAAGACATCAGACTTGTACTTCATAAAGTACACCTATGTGTGTTTAAAGAATTCATCTATGAAGGTAAGCACATATTGGGCACCTAAAAAATATAAACTAGGGAATGACATAAGATCGATGTGTATCAACTCCAATGGTACCTTAGCACAGGTGGATCTACTTGCTAGAAAAGGACCTCTATAATATTTTCCAATTGCACAACCTCAATAAACACTATCAATACAAGAGATCTAAGGTAGCCTAGTCACTAGATCATGTGTACTCATATGTTGTAGATATTTGTAGTTGACATGACCAAAATGCTCATGCCAAAGTTTGCTCACTATGTCTGCATGAGCAACAAGAGAAACACCTATAGAATTGGAGCTCTCGAAGTCATCAAACTAATATAACTGAGACTGTAAATCAACACTCCCAGTAGCAACAACCAAATTAGGATTGTGGAGGTCTTGAATAACCACATCATGTGGTGAGAACTCAACTATCTTACCAGAGCCAAAATAAAAAAGTTGATAGATAGACAAGAGGCTTGTAGAAATGGTCAGAACTAATAGAACATCCTATAAGGAACCACCCTCCAAAGAAATAGTGCAAGAACCTGAAACTGAAAGTTGTGTAGAGTCACCAACTGCAATCTATGTAATAACACTTTTAGCAAGTGAGGTAACTAAATTAGGTGTGTGTGTGTCATATGGTGTAAAGCGCCTCAATCAATGATCCAAGTAGTAGAAGAAGACGAAGATCATGTAGAAAGAGCATGTTGTTTCCCTAAAGGAGGAGGGGGTGGCTTCAAAGAAGCAATATTGTGTTGTTGTATGACCTTTGAAGCCTCAAGACGTTTCCAATATCAGGAAACTAGATGTCCTTGCCACAAAAACTACAAGGATCATCTATAACCTTCTTAGTATTTGAGGAAGACTCACTAGAATTAGAAGGTTTACCCTTCAAAGTGGATTTCTAAGTATCTAATCTAGGAGATGGCTTAGAGGAACTCTCATTTCCAATTGAATATGTTTTGTGCTTCATTTTTGGCTTATGAATCTTTGTAGATGTCTTAGAAACCAACCAATGGTTGGTTCTTTGATCCTAGTAGAGAGTCCAACTATGTAAGCTTGGCCTTCTCTCCAATCACCTAATCATAGAATGCCTCAAAAGTGGGCATGGTAGATCTAGGACCCAAAGCATCCATAGTGGAATGGAAGGTAGAAGAGAAAATCTGAATTTTTCCTTGAAGCTTTGACAAAATCAAGTAGATGCACTCTGTATTAGTCTTGTTCTTCCCACAACCCTGTAAAAATGATATTTGTTGTTTAAATATCATCCAAAAGTCCTTAATGGGGGAAAATAATTAAGTACAAGTGATGTAAGCTTTGCCTCAATCTGAAGTGCTCTAAACTCATTGATGGTGTCAAACAAGTTCTTGAACTTGGCCCACATCTCTCGTGGATTGTCACACCCATCAAGATGAAACTATAAGTTGTCTAAAACACTCAAAGAAATCAAACTCATGGCCTCATCAATCTTGTTCCTATGTTGCAAGGTCTGATGGGTACTCTGAAAAACTGGTTTCACTTCATCTAAACAAAACCACAAACTCTTTGAATGCAAAAGTCATGTCATAGTAGTTGTCCATGTGTGATAGTTATGAGGGTTTAAAGGAACTAGACAAGAAGGGGTCTCTCAACCATTTTTTTTAGGTGTGTATTTTGATATAGTTCTAATATACTAATGTAAATGACAGAAACAAGAATTAAAAACTCCCCCTACAATGCAAAAAGTTGACCCCATATTTTAGAAGGAAGGTGTATACAAGTAAGAGAAAAAAATAGATTCAATAGATTCAATTGAGTATAATGTGTACCTTTGAAAATTTCTAACGAAAATAACAAAGAATATGGAAAGAGCTCAAAGAGAGCTTTCCAGCACTTCTTCTGGATCAAAAAATGGAGCAAACTTGAGCAAGTTATGCCCCCCGAAATGCAAAAATGATCGTCGAACTTTAACAGTAAAAATAGGTACCATTCTAGAGAAATTCACTAGTAAATCCTACCCCAATGCATATGTCTTGGAATCATCTTTTTGACAGTATCTTGTTTGCCAAAAAAAACATCTTTGTATGCTCAAGTTAGAGCTAAAAAATAGGCAGGTACCCTATTATTTCAAAAAAGGACCTAAAAAAACTAGGGGCTTAAAATTAACCCCCTAGCATCCATATGACTGTCAACTAGGCAGGGTTGGCCTAGTGTCCCAGTGATGGCGTGCGGGTTGAGCAACGATGGCAGTGATGGCGAAGCTGGGCAACAACGGTGGCTTGATGGCGCGCAAGAGGCTGCAGGGTAGCGCGCTAGTGGCGTGGCAGTGGTCGCTTCGCCAAGTGAGTGCAACGTTTATTTAAAACATGTTGCATTTTTTAAAACATTTTTAAATATTTTTTGATAAAAATCATATCAGGGTGCATGCAGAAGCCATACGGCCCTAGTAGGCAAAAAAATTGCTTTAGAATTGGCTAGTCTCCAAAATTGAAGTGCTTTATATGTAAATAAGGGTTTTGACATGCTCTGAATCCAACCGTGAGGACCGTTTAGACTCAAAAGTGCTTTGAATTTCAGAGACCCTCCTATTTCCATAAAAGATGCCTGAAAAATACCATAATTAATCCAACAAACCCTTGTTCCTTCTTTCTTCAATAAATCGAACAAGCTATAGCAAATCCAGCTCTAATAGCATGAAGGATTTGATAAGAACAAATCCACAAATTCTTTAGAACACCAACATGCAAGAACTTGTCATAGAAAAACAAAAGAGAAGAGAAGGCAAGGGTTTGGCTCTAAAAATATGCAAGAATCTATTATTAGATTTTAAAAATGAGTAAAAATATATAATGAATCAATTCTTATAAAAGGAGATCGTAAAACTTAAAAGAGAAACCCTAAGAGGTAAATGACATTTAATAATTAATAAATTAGGATGTATGTGCATAAAGTGCAATCTTAAGTAGGGAGTAAAGGTAATTTAATAAATTAAATTGAATTAATCATTTACTCTAACAAAATATATATGTATTTGTGTGTGTGTGCGCGCATGCATATACATACATGTGCATATATATAATTGTGTGTGTGTACATATGATTTTGTGTGTGTGTAAAGATATGCATAGGTTTTGTATAATACTATAAATGGATATGTTTATAGATACATAGATAAATTTATTTTTTATTTTATAAATATTACATATCGAACAAAATAGACTAATTTATTTTTATTATTAATTGTATAATTATGCAATAAGGAGGATAATTTGTAAATAAAATATACATGCATATCATCATTAACCTTTCTTGATCGTTGTCAAAGGCCGAGCACACTTCTACCTCAACCAAGATTTCGTTTTGGACAAGTTCCAAAACTCACTTGCACTTACATTATTATCAATAGGTTAGTCCTTGAAATCATAGTTAAAACACATTTTGTCATTTTCAATCTCATTTCAATTTTATTTCACTTTCATCGTCATGCACCTAAAAATTCATTTATATGATGTTAAATAATTGTAAAAAAATCAACCATATTCTCAAACATTACGCTAACAATGAATGATTGAAAATCTCAATAAGATCTAATTTACAAGACCATGCAATAAAAATAAAAACTCAAAAGGATAACCCTTAAATTGTGTAGAAATGTTTCACCAATAAATTGAAAGAAAAAAAGCTCCTCATATGTAAATATTCAAGTGAATAATTATTCAATAGAAGCTTTAGTTTTAAAGATGGCACAAGAAAAAAAAAAATTTAATTGCATAATTTAGACAAAATATAAGTCCTAAAAATATAATATTATTTGAAAATCAATCTTAAAATATTTCAAACGTTTTTACACTATTTTTTAGCGAATGGGCTATTTGTGGGATCTCAAAAATTAATTTTTTGATGGAAAAGTTGTCAATTTGTTAGAAAAGTTGTCAGTTAGGTGGAAAATTTGTCAGTTTGACCAGAAAATTGTAAATCCTTCTCGTTAATTATTTACCAGTCAATTTTTATCACTCCACTTTTAACTCTTGTTTTGATATTTAATCGTTCCCATTAATTATTTACTAGTCAATTTTTATCTGACTCTACTTTTAACTCTTATTTTGATATTTATTATTTGTTATCTCCACTTGTATTGTTTTTCTTTTTTGTTTATTTAAAAATATAATTACTTGTTATGATCTCTATTTATTTATCTTTTCATTTTTTAAATGAATTATTTTAATTTATTTATTTAAATATTTATTTTTTTAGTTGCTATTTTTTCATATTATTTGTTTGTATTTAATTTTTCATAATAGATCTTTTGATGGAGTTTTCTTTTTCCATATTTGATAAATTCTGAATTTAAGTAAATAATATTTATTAATCTATTTAAAAGATTTTAGTAAATATTATGTTATTTAAATTAAAAATTATTAATAATCTAATTTGTTTACATAAGATTATATTTTAAATCTTCATTTTTAATCCTTTTTTTTTTTCATATTGTGATCTCTATATATTTAACTTTTGATTTTTAAAATTGATTTAGGTTTTAGTTTTTAAATTATTTTAATTTTTTTTTTAATTAGTTTAAATTTTTTTTCAAATATTTTTTTAGTTTCTATAATTTATTTAATCAATATAATATTTGTTAGAGACTTTTTTTTTCATATTATTTTTTTATATTTCTCTTATAAATTTTTCATAATAGATTTTTTGATGAAGTTTTTTTTAAATTATTTTTTACATTGTGCCCTTTTTACATTGTAAAGCTTGAGTCAACAAACCCTTGATGTATAGGAAACCAGAGGAAGCCTGACAAAGAGTTGTGAGGGAACTTAGGCGTGTGGAACGGTCTAAGCAAGCAACAGTCGTCAACCCATGGAGAATGTCCCTCACCGCAGAAGTAGTGGAAGCTCCCATTCGAGATCAGGTGGAGACTAAGAAATGAGGCACGAGGGAAGAGAACATAGACAAAGGTCAAATTTTGATTATGTGAGCTCATATTTCAATTTCTTTAAAATGTTTTTTTGGGTGATTTTGAATTATGTACGACTTTAGATTGTAAATTTACAAATGAAAATAAGCTAAGATGGGAGAGAAGGGTTGTAAGTCAGTGGAAGAGGTATAGGTAGGTAAACTTAATTTATTTTGATGATGTTATGTACTTACGTGTTTAATAAATTTAAAAAACCTATTACCGATCAAAACCCTCAATTGTGAAAATTTTAAAATATTGCCTTTACATAATTTTGATAAAATTATAATAAATTACCATTATGCTAATTAATTTCATTACTAATTATCAATTTCTTTTATCCCTCTACATTATTCAATAAGAAATGGAAATTAATGATAAATATAAAGTCTTTATATATCTTATATAGTTCTACCTCAATCAATGTATTTCATACGCTGCTAAAGCTTATGCTATTCTGATATGAATGCTTTCGAGGGTCATAATAAACATTAGTTTTAAATATCTGCTCTAGATTCGATGAAGTTTAAAATAATAATGAAATAGATTATGAAACAACGTATCACAATTTAAAATTACTTTTAATTAAAAGAAAAAGTTCGTCGACATTACATTAAAACTACTTTTATTTTTAATTTTTTAAATGCTTTAACCTCCAGCAAAATTTGCAAACATTAATGACAAATTTGTAATTCGTGTAAGCTTTAAATGTAGACTGCACTTGGTAATTAACTAGATAAGAATGTATCATCTTTTAATCAAACTTTAAAGGACAAAATTAAGTTCATATATTACAACTAAACACATAACATACCTCTACAATGATGCATACTAAATGCACAACTAATATATTTTTTATTACTCTAACGAATACAACTATTAACCCACATTATACCTAAAGTGTGGCGACGAATGAAGGTAGCACAACCATTATGTATTACAATAATATTTTATAAAACACTTGAATGAGTACATCTATGATAATATGGTAATACACCACCCAAACACACATTTTAAAAGAATTAATGCTCTAGTAGGCTTAGAAAGGCAAGGAAGAAAAAATAAAAATGAAATAACTCATAATAATTGTTGTTTAAACATATGGTAAGAAATTGAATTAGAATTACTATTTAATATACTACCTAAACATGCAATATAAAAGAATTAATTCTTTTAAGTTCATAAAGCAAAGGGAGAAAAATAAACATGTAAATAAATAATAACAATGTTAAATTTTAAAGCTATAATATTTGCATAACAATTTTTGTGTGTCTAGAGTTTTCATTCTCGGTATCATGGAACATCAAGAACAAAAGTATTAAAAAGAAAAACAGGAATGTAAATGCAGGTTGGAGGGCTGCTAGTTTGATAGGAGAGCATATAGGTACATATGAAGTTAATATTCATAAACAGGACTAGGCATAATTAATTGAAGATGCTCCAATTCCCATTGTTAATTCATCTATTGATATACCGAGCATACAATAAACTACTATTGTTCCATGTCATGTGGTGGGATTCTGCCAACCACAAAGAGTGTAAGATACATTTAACCCCTCAACACACGACAAAAGAATAAACTGTTGTACTTGGAAAAACTACAATAATCAATCATGTAAATTCAGTAGTGCAGTTGAATCTATGAACAAAAGCATTGTATTCTACAAACAAATGCATGAAGCCAAATCACAAGTAGAGGGTGAAAATTTGAAAGAATAAGCATGCATATGTTACTTCTGACACAAAGCAACGAAGTTTAAAGAGAGAAGTGAACACATGATAATAACAGAGAACATATTGTTTAATATTGTTGGTTTGAAATTTTTACATAAGCTTCCAAACAGAGTGAATTTACATACTACTTCGGTCAGGGTGCATTGGTATACTGAGTTCATTAATTTGAGGTATATTTGAAGTGAAGTCCAGTTATGTACAATAGATGATCATTGTTACCATTGGAATTTTTTTTCAAAGTGTGTTTATATACTATAAGTTGGGATAGAAAAGGCAAAAACAAAGTGCTCTTGAAGCGGATTCTATCTGCAGATAGCTGGTTCTTCTTTTCATTTAATTCTAAATCATTTTAATCTCAACTATATAAGGGCTTTAGCAAGCGAAGCTTTTGTCTTTCCTTTCAAGACAAAGATCTTCATTGGTGCATACTCACCAAATCATTGCAAGCTTTTAAAGAAGTTATGGCTGGAGTATAGGAGAGAACATAGAGTTGAATTAACATATGAATAACAGGAAAGAATTCAATCACGTGCAAATGGCTCAGGTAGATTTTTGAAGTTGAACATATGCTACAAATGATGTCTATAGTTTCTAAATAACTTCTTACACCCATCACCCTACCTCAGAGGTTATTTTGGTAAAGTTTTATATGCTTTCTAAGTGTTGGGTGTAAGCACCTAAAAACTTTTAGAAAATAAAGTATTTTTATTTTCTGAAAAATTTCTGATGACATCATCATTTATTAATTAATTAATTATTTTTATTTATTTATTTATTTTTATGCCATTAAATCCCTTTATCTTAATTAAAAATATTTAATTAAGGAATCCCTCCCAAAAATGTTTAAATCTTATTTAAACATTATTTCCTTATTTATTAATTATTTAATTAATAAATTGACCAAAAACCCAAAATAAATATTAAAAAAAAAATTTGCCCAAAACTTGGCCAATTTCCTTAAGACCGCTAGCATCTTCCAAAATCTTCTAATCCTTCTTTAATTTTGATTAAAGGCTAATCCCATCATTTCCTACCCCTAATCCCAACTCAAAATATTTAATTAAGATTAAATATTAATCTTCATGTTTATTAAAAAAGTTTTAATAAATATCTCTTCAATCCAAACCCTTGAAATAAATAAAACTTTATTTATTTCCTAAAAATCTAATTTATCCTCATCCTAAGAAGTTCTAGACCCTTCTAAAAAGTCTTCATCCTCATCCTAGGAAATTCTAGACTATTTTAGAAAGTCTTTATCCTCATCCAAAGTCTAGACTCTTCTAGAAGATATCTTTAAACCTAATCCTAATCCCCTCCTAACCTTGTCACATTCCCTAAACATGGGTTAAGACTTACTAACCCAAGCCAAAGTTAACAAATATCTCCTCCTTCAACCACCCTCATTAAATGTCATCCACTTGTCTATCCCTAAGCTAATCTTAAACCATCCTAATCCATCCTCTAATCATTTGCACAAGCCTAAGCAAGCTTAAAACCTTCCTAATCAAGACCAAGTCGAAATTCCTCTCATCTCCCTCAAAATATCCCAAACATAAAACTTTATGAAGCCCACTAGGCCATAAATGACTCTTCCAAGCCCTTTTATTGCTCTTACAAGCCATTATGAGGGTCTTTATGAAGATTTTATCCATTGAGCCTCCTTTGTTGACTCATCCTTCCCCTTTCCTCCATCCTCTCACCCTGTGACGTGTCACTCCTGATTGGTTGTAAGGAAGCACAATCCATGTGCTCTCCTCTCATGCAATCTGAGCCCTCTATGAGCTTTTTCTCATCCTTGCATCTTAGCCCTCAATCCCTCAAGTCTCTTGCCTATAAATTGGATCCTTCCCCTTTGCAAAATAACACAATCCATGAAGTAAAGTCATAATGCCATTTTACATCAAAACCATACACTCACACCCAAATTCCAACTCCATTTGAAGCCCTTTTTGAAGCATAAGCTTGAGCATACATCCTATCTATTTAGACAAAGCCACTCAACAAAAGAGCTTCTTATTGAGAGAGCCCATTAATGGCTCATATTCTCAATTGAGAGCTCATCTTAGTCTATCTTGAAGTTTATGAATTTTGTTTAGTTTGTAGAAGTTTTATTTAAATTTGGTTTATATTAGCATACTAACATTGCTCATATACATTTTGGCACGTTCGGTGGGACCTCGCATGGGTCATCTTCATTAGCTTTTTTAGTCAAATTTTGTATGTCATTTGCTAATTTTGGCTAATTTTGCTTGTTTTTGTGATTGGTAGGATTGTATAAATTGGTTTTGTAGGTCCACATGAGCATGAAGAAGACAAAGGAACTCATAGTCTATCTCATAGTGTTTGCAGATTTTTCAAGCTTATAGGTGGACAAAGCACTTGGAATTCTTCTTCCTTTTCTTGTCTATATTCTTCTTATTCCATCTATTTCTTCTTCTTCTTCTTCTTCTTGTGGGAGATCTTGGCCATTTTTTTTTAAGGAAGCAAAATCATACACACTTCTTTTTAGTGCTTAAAATGAACCCCTAAATCATACTTAAATCCATTAAAAACTAAAAATTTGCAAAAAAGAAAAAAAAATTTAACAAGTGAAACTAAACCGATCCAATCATTTGCATCCTTGCGACATCAAGGTTTTAGATGCATTCATGCAAAGTTAGGAACACTTCATTTTTGAGAATTTAAAAAGAACTTCAAGTTTCCATTTCAAAAGATTCAAAATCAACACTAAGTGCACACTAAAATCTAAATCAAACTCAAAGCATCAATCAAGGATAAAATGAACCTCATTTGCAAATATTTTAAAGTTCTTTTAAAAATCTCATGAAAACTAAGAGTCCTAAATGGTTGCCAAAAATTGTCATAAAAGCTTTGTTATTTGTTCCAAACAAATGTCTTGTTGCAAAATCTTGAATGTTTCTTAGGTTTTTCATGCATCAAAACAATCTAGGAATATCATTTTTGGGCTTAAAATATGCAAACTAGAACACAAAATCTTGAATGAAAACCAAAGTCCAAAGAGTCATTTTCACTTTTGAGTCCAAAACAATCTTGAATGATCTAAGGTTAAAACAAAGCACTTCAAAATTCTTAAAACAACACACAAAATCTCAATCTTGAATGCTCAAAGAAAAAAACTTGAATGTTTAATCACTTGTCTTTGAATGCATGTTGCTAAACACACTCTTGAATGCCATGGATTAAAATCAAATTTTCTTTGAATGCATGATTAAAACAACAAATCCAATCTTGAATGCCAAGGATCAATTAACCATTGCAATATCAAACACTTCATTTGGAGCTTTTAAAATTGAACAAAACAAATCTCTTTTCACATGCAATTTAGGCAAAGTTTGATTTTTGGACATTTAAGAAACTTCGTTTAGTTAAATACAAATTTGCAAAAATCAATTTGAGTAGTTCCTTGGACTCACCTCTTTTCTAATCGCCCATCAATTCAACCATTGGTTGCAATCTCAACGTCATCTATGGGGATGGGTCTACTTGAAAAAGGTGTTAAATGTTCCACAATCTAACTCACTCACTTGGTCTTTGAACGTTTGTTTTAACTTTATCAAAATTCTTAAATGACCAAAACTCTTGACTAAATTGATCACACTTCAAGTTTGGGTACTAAAATTGAACAACTATTGACGTGGAGGGCCTCCGAGCACGCGCTTGAAATCGAATCTCACACATCTTTGTTTTGGGCTTAAAAACAAAATCACACCAACTCTTGAATGTCTTAAAGAAAATTAATCGATACTTGACATGGAGGGCCTCCGGGCGCGCGAGTTTACTTTTTTGTTGACCCTAACTCTTCTTCTTGTATTCATTCTTCGCTCGATTTTGCTTTGTTGGCGCATTTCAAAGTTGGAATTTAACATTGTCTCTTAAACATGAGTGCTTGCAAAGTCTAGATCAGCACACATAAGAGTCGGTAAAAGAACAAGCATGTTTTTTAGCCCAAGGTCATCCAAGTCTTCTCTCCCCTTGTCGTCTTTCGAGGTCATCTTGGGTGCAAAAGATTAGGATCCAAAACCTTGTTTCTTTTTAGGAGGCCTGCTTGGAGATTTCATCACCCCTTGGACGACCTCAACTCCAGCGTTCTAGCGAAGTATAAGAACCGAGAGGTGAATCGAAAGACACCTTTCTTAGGATCAAGATTTTGTCACTCGGGCTAAGCCTCAAGGAACTTTATACCCTTGAGAAGTAAAAGAGGAGAAGTGGGTTACCGCTCCTCTCGGCTGTGTGACATCTTTTTGGCTTCATCTACGGATTTGGACCTCACGTACCTTGGGTATATCGAGGACTCCCTAGCTAAACCAACTGTCAGCCTTGTAGAAAACCATCTAAGATGTTAATGTATTTGAAGTGACTAATCGAAACATTTGTAAAACATACACACTCCTTGGCGCAAGTATCACATTCTGGGAATCAAAACTTCTATTTGGTTGTTTCTATCTTTTGCTTGGTCTTTTACTTATTGAATGCATGTTTGCCAAACTTGGTCAATCCTAGCTTAGGGCACACTTAGCGTAGTCACTGCCTATTCCAGAAGTTGAACAAGTTGAAGAAAAACAACCAAGATCTCTCAAAGCTAAGCAGATTCAGGAATTGATGTCAGAGCAACCCAAACCCAAACAGAAGTTTCACAAAGTCAAACTCAAGCCATCTCAGGCATACCAAGAACTTTCAGCCAAAAGAAAGGAACTAACACCAACCCCTCGAATTGCCAAACTCCACAAAGCAGAGGACAAAGCTGCTGACGAAGCCCTTCAAAACGCCTGGTTAGATCGCACCATCCAATTTAGCCAACATCCAGGAGTTAACAATGCTTATGCCTTACCAGCTAGGCATGATTTCTATGATTAGACCCCCTTGTTTCTCCACATCTTCTTGCATAAGCTTCACTTTTGCATTAGAGTTATCTTTGTAGGTAAGCTAGCCATCATTAGTCATCCCCTTAAAGCATTTTAGCTCATTCATCTCATTTAGAACCAAACCATCTAGCCAGCAATCCAAAATCTTCACATCCAAGCCTTCAAAAATTGTTGTCACCTTGCCAAAAGTTTGCCATTCCTAAAATCTTTCAAATCCACCAATCTCACCAAGGTTATCCCTTTAACAGAGCTTTGTCTAGGTTAATCTAGCTTTGTCACTTGTTATCCCTCATCACCTTGAGCTAAAGGTTGAGATCCACAAGTGGTCAATCTCGTGTTCTTCCTAAAGGATCATCGGTCTATCCTTAAGTTGACACAATCACCACCAAGCTTGCACATAGGAAAGCAGACCTTTTGTGCTTTGGCAACATATCTTTGAAGTTAGAATCCCCAACCTAATCCTCCTTAGGTTTTTTCATATAGCTTTGCCCCAACCTAGGAAATCATTTGCATAGAAAAGCCTTCCTCTTTTGCCTCCATCAGCATTGTTGCATCTCATCCCTAGGAAACATTCTACATTTTCATGCCACCTGTCACTCGCTTAGCCAAGAAGAAAGAAACAATGGAGCCCTATCATTTGGATCGAACAGCCTCACCCCCCTTGAGTACTTAGCCATCCTTCAGCCCAGAGAAAGCTATGTCATCATCTACTGACATTGAAGCTTTCATGAACCAACCAGGAAATGCAATATTGGTAAACGCCATTATAGACAAGAACAAAGAGACAATCATGGCTAATTTTCGAAGGGACAATGTAGGAACCTTTGACTTTGGAAGACCCCCTCCATTATCAGATCCATCTCACCCGTTGTTTGGGCAGCTGCCACCACCCATAGGCTCTTATGATCCAAATTATCCTCAATATATGCCAAAAGAAGAGCCTCCAACCAATCCATATGATCCAACATACCCAAACATACCATCATCCACCCAAGTTAAAATCTCCATGCCGCAAGCCAACCCAGCCACCACTCCATCCTTGGTTCATACCTCTCCGCTCCAAACCCCCTTTACCCAAAACACCTCACCGTTCATGCCCTTCACTATTGTTGCTGCTGCTCCCCAACCCAGCCTTCCAAATCCACCCATCTCCCAAATCAGTGCTAGCATCTTTGGCCAACCTCAGCAATATACAACAGGGATGTCGCCCATGGGGCCAAGTAATCAACCTTTCATCACCCCCAGCTTGTTCACCACAGCCCAAAGCACAATCCCATCATTTCCATTAGGTTTTGGGAGCTTAGTGCCATCAGCCACAAATCCACAAGATACTACCCTCACTCCACAAAGCTATCAAACCCCACAAGCTACTACCAATGTTTTGCCCAGCTCTCAAGTGACCCAAGCTCCCATCACCACTCTACCAAGCTTCCAAATCCAGCCACCAAGCTATCAAACCCCATCAATTCCATTTCCTAGCTTTCAATTCCCACCACCTCCACCACCAACTAATCCATTACCTCCTATTACCAACTACTTTTCAGTGCCACTTCTAGGAGGTAACCCACCAATTCAGCCAACCACCAATTATTTGCAGGTACCATCCCAAATGGGGGAGCAGCCCACATACCTTGGTCAAACCCCACAAGCCCCCCGATCCTTTCCCCAAGCTTCACAACCATCATACCTTACCTCCACAAAGCAATTCATTTATCCCACAGCCAGCTTATGTTCCTCAATCCCAACCTCAAATCTCATATCAACAGCAAGCCTCGCAGCACATGCAGCACACTGTGCCACCTCCCCCTCAGCAAACCGTCATCCACCATGCAGCTGCCCAAACAATGTACAATCCCTATCAGCAAATCCCTTACAGCCATCCATATTCAGTGGCTCCATCTAGTGCATACCTACCTCAAGGCACTCCTACATTGGGGGCACCCCAGCCATCACCCATTAATTCAAAATGGGAAGCCATGAAAACAGCTTTGAAGAACATCCAAGAGGGAAATGATCCAAAAACTTTCAAGTTTGAGAATGTGTGCCCTTACCCATTTGACAGAGCCATTACCATGACACCATTCCCCAAGCATTTTGAGACACCCAAATTTGACAAATTTAGAGGAAAATGAGATCCTGTCACACATATCAAAGAATTTTACATGCACTGCCAAGAAGTGGCATATGATGACGTCTTCCTCTTGCGTCTCTTTCCCAAAAGCTTGGCCGGACCAACTCTTGAATGGTTTTATAGAATCCCCTATGGCACAATTAAAAATTTTGCTGAATTATCTGAGACATTTGTAGCCCAATATGCCCATCTTGTTGAAACAGGGCTATTAGTAGTTGATCTTCTCCACACCAAGCAAAAAGGTGGAGAAAGCCTTCCCGAATATCTGCAAAGATGGCAAACCCTTACCACTCGCATATCTTGCACCTTGCCAGAGCACCATTTGGTGAAAATGTTTATTGATAATGCCCATCCTAGCTTGGCTCACCACATGACCATGAATTGTTTGCAGACCTACAAAGATATCAAAGAGAAAGGAATGATCCTTGAGCAAGGACTCATTAAAGATGGTGTGGTCAAGATTTACAAGGAAGCCAACCAAAATCAATCACATTCCAATGACAAGTCTAGGTATTGGAACAAAAACAAGCATGTTGCAACAGATGGCATCACTGACACCAGACATGTGAATATTGTTGGTCCTTCTCACAACCAGTCCAACCCACCCTATCAACCAAACAATCAGCAAGCTATCAACTACCAACAGCAGAATAACCGCAACTATCAAAACCACAATCCAAGACCAAACTTTCAAGGGTCTAGCAATCAAGCTAATGCCATCAATGTAGCTGCAGGACAAAAGCCCAGATTCCAACCTACACCTAGAAACTATACACCCCTTGGTGAGCCATTGGATGTCATTTTTGAGAAATTAGTCAAGGAAAACCTCATCAAATTTCCTCCTACCCAGCAAATTGACCCAAGCCAATCCAAAGCTGCATGGTACAAAGACAATGAGTACTACAAATTTCATTGGGTAAAAGGTCACACTACCCTCAGATGCATGAAACTGAAAGACTATGTGCAGGACCTCATTGATCGGAAGGAAATCACTATTGGTGCCCAAACCTCTCCCAATGCAGGCTTACAGATCTATCAAAATGTTTTTCCTCCTCACAACAATCAAAATCCTGGAAAATCACCTATCCAAACCAACAACAAAAACACCAACAACCATCAGCCAAACCAACAGCATGGGAAGAACAATGACCACACTTCATCCTATATAGACTATGGTAGCCTTATAGGTTGTATATCCGAGAAAGAGCCTTCTGTCAATGTTATCAATATCCAAGGACCAAACAATGAGTGTGCAGTCACCACTCGAAGAGCCCGATTTAACATCGCAGGCCCACCCATTTCACCAGCACCATCAGCTCCATCAAAAAGCCAATACAATATCTTGGAACACCTTGGGAACATGCCAGCCCAAATCTCCATTTTAGACCTTCTTCACACTAGTCCTGTGTACAAGAACATCCTTGACAGTGCTCTCATAGAATCTCGTGTCCCTTCTGATATCAATGCTACTGATTTTCGTAATCTTGTTGGACACCTTTCATCCTCATGTGCCCTATCGTTCAAACCCACCGACATACCCATGGTCGAGCCAGATCACACCCTTCCGCTTCGCATAGCCATCATGGTATCCAATTTTGCCGTGAAAAAAGTAATGATAGATAATGGATCAGCCTTGAATATTTGCACCCTAAAATTCATAAAACAAGCTGGGTATATTGAGGCAGATATCATCGGTGAGGTTATCACCATCAAAGCTTATGACAACTTGGAAAGAACCACAGAAGGAACTATTTTGCTGCCAATCAAAGTTGGGTCAGTCATCCAAGAGACACTTTGCCATGTTATTGATCTAAACCTACCATTCAACATCCTCCTCGGTCGACCATGGATTCATGCCATGAAAGCCGTTCCATCCACTTACCGTCAGTGCGTCAAATTTCTGCATCAAGGCACTGAGGTAACCATCCATGCCGATCCAGAACCCTTTGCTTACTGCAATGCGGTTGAAGCTTCATATACAAACCATTGCCCTGGAATTGATATCGGCACATCCATCGCCAGCTCATTCCACACTTGTAATGACCCAGAAACCATCCTCGCCTCTACCCTGTCTACCGTGAAGATCAATAACAAGGGTTGTGGAGAGTATAGTCTGTCGGATGCATTTGCTGTCGGGGCACTCCCACTTGATCCACATGCCCATGGACGACCGACATATCACAAATCTAAGGAGGTTCCACCTCCTCGATACAAACAGTTTGGCCCAACAACCTTTGTATCCTTGAAAATCCCTCTTCATGAGGAGCTCACTCCAGATATCAACAATTGGTTACATAAGGATGCACCTCTGAGAAATCAGGCACGTCTTGATCACTTCAGACAGAAGTATCCCCAGGAACATAAGCTCATCACTGACAAATGGAACTATCAAGGTGGTGCTCTAGGACCAGAAGAAAGAGGCATGCAGTGCCCCATCGACGCACACAAGTGGGAATCGAAGTCAGGTCTTGGCTTTGGCATACCCACAACTGAGGGCACCAATACGGACGGTCACGTTTTTTTGAACATTCACCGCGACCTTGTCGAAATCGAAGACATTCCTGAGGAAGTTGAAAAGAGAGCCTACGATGATATCCTAGACCAAATCTCCCTCGAAGACTCTGTTCTCCAAGAACTATCCATCCACCTCATTGACCTACCACTCGCCCATCCACAACTCATAGATTGGAACCAACCAAGCGTCATACACATTGATGAGTTCACATCAGAGGAAGCACTTCTAAGATTCATGGGAGCTGAAACACCTCACAAGAAAACAAAGCCAGATTCTGCCTATATCTACAAGCTAGATCCCAAGGGGTATTTTGGAGAAAATCCCCAACCTAGTTCCGATACACCCAAAACTGGAACTAAGGTGAATCTAAGACTAGCTAAGGCAGTGAAGAGAACCCCTCAGCAAGAACATCCAGAGCCACAAGCAGAACATGAGGATTTAGCATTACCTCCTCAAGATAATCGACCAGAGATATCTTCTATTCTAATTGAGGATACTAGGGAAGTCAACATCGGTTCTTCAGAGATCCCTAGGCTTGTTCACATTGTTGCATCCCTATCACAAGACCAAGCTGATCTCCTCTTTGAGGTCTTAAGAGAGAACATTGGTCGATTTGATGGTCATATCAGGACATGCCAGGGCTTGATCCAAAGCTTGTAGTTCATCATCTTGTAGTCAATCCACAGATCAAGCCTGTCAAACAAAAGCTTAGAAAAATGCACCCCAAGGTGGCATTACTGGTCAAAACTGAGTTAGAAAGAATGTTAGCTGCTAAGGTTATCCGACCTATCAACTATTCAGAGTGGATCTCCAACATGGTCCCCATCACTAAGCCTTCTAGTGACATCAGAATCTGCACTGATTTCAGAGATCTTAACAAAGCTTGTCCAAAAGATGATTTTCCCTTGCCCAACATAGATATGATTGTAGATCTTACAGCTGGACATGAAATTTTGTCCCTCATGGATGGATTTTTTGGTTATAATCAAATCAAGATTGCAGAAGAGGATCAGCATAAGACAGCATTCACTACCCCTTGGAGAACCTTTTGCTACAACATGATGCCTTTTGGCCTAAAGAATGTTGGGGCTACCTATCAAAGAGCTATGACAGCCATCTTTCATGATCTCATCCATAGCATTTTGGAGGATTATGTGGATGATATCTTGGTCAAATCTCATACCTTCATGGATCATCTTGTTGACCTGGAGAAAGTCTTTGATAGGTTAGCCAAATATCATCTCATGCTGAATCCCAAGAAGTGTGACTTTGGGATCACATCTAGCAAGCTTCTAGGCTTTATAATGTCTAAATTAGGTATAGAGATCGACCCCAAGAAGATCAAGGCTATCTTAGACATGCCTCCTCCCCAGACACTGCGACAGCTTCGCTCTCTTCAGGGAAAGCTTCAATCCGTCCAGCGCTTCATCTCCCAGCTTGCAGATAAGTGTACACCATTTTTACATTTACTAAAGAAGGATGAGAACTTCAAGTGGGATCCTTTATGTCAGCGCAGCTTCGATCAGCTCAAGCAGTATCTCACCAATCCCCCTATCTTGATTCCACCAGTTCCTGGTCGTCCCCTAATTTTGTACATATCAGCAACGCCTACTGCTCTAGGGGCACTTCTAGCACAGCTCGATGACTATAGCAGAGAAAGAGCCATCTACTACATCAGTAGAACCCTAGTTGGTTATGAACTCAATTATACTCCTATGGAAAAAGCTTGTTTGGCAGTTGTTTTCTCAACTCAAAAGCTTCGCCATTACATGCTAAGTCATACCATCCAACTAGTCTCCAAGATTGACCCTCTCAAGTATATGCTCTCCAAAACAGCACTTACAGGTCGTTTGGCCAAATGGGTTATGCTCCTTAGCGAATTTTACATCAAGTATGTGGACAGAAAGGCAATCAAAAGGCAAGCTATAGCAGATCACCTAGTTGATGCACCTCTAATAGATGCTTATCCGTTGATCACAGAATTTCCAGATGAGCATATCTGTCTAATTGAAAAACAACTCCCATGAAAACTTTATTTTGATGGCTCATACACATCTCATGGATCAGGGGCAGGAATATTCTTGGTCACACCTCAAGGAGATTACATTCCAAAAGCCTTCAAGCTACAATTCCCTAGCACCAACAATATAGCTGAATATGAGGCCCTCATAGCAGGATTAAAGATAGCTGCAGAATGGAACATTGCTGAGCTACAAATCTTTGGATTCTCAGCTCATCATCAAGCAAGACCTAAATGAATATCAAACCAAAAATGAAAAGCTATTACCCTACAAAGAGCTAGTTGATCAGCTAACCCAGCATTTTACAAGGCTTCAGTTTACACAAGTGTCTCGAATACAGAACAAAGCAGCAGATGCTATGGCTACTATAGGCTCACTCTTGGAAATTCCCCAAGCAACTACACAATATGAGTTTTTAGTGGAGTAGCTCCTCACACCCGCCTATGCGAATGAGGATTCAAACTGTGTTTGTATCTTGGTTGGTCCCCAATCCCCTTGGTACCATGAGATTCACGCTTACCTTAATGATGGTATCATATCCCCTCACCTCACACGTACCCAACGCCAGAACCTCATCCAAAAATCCTCCCGCTATGTTATCATAGCCAATACCCTATATCGTCGGGGTTATCACAATACTCTCTCTCGATGTTTAGACCAAAACGAGGCCACGATGGTGTTAAAAGAAGTACACTCTGGACTTTGCGATGCCCACACGAGTGGTATTGTCCCAGCGCGACAAATCCTTAGAGCAGGCTACCATTGGCCTACCATTGAAGAAGACTCTTGTGACTTTGTCAGAAAGTGTCTCCCATGTCAGCAGCATGCAAATCTTGTGCACGCTCCAGCACAGGATCTATAGCCTATTGCACCACCTTGGCCTTTCGCTTGTTGGGGCCTTGATCTAGTTGGAACTATCACACCCCTCTCATCTGATGGACATAAATGGATAATAACAGCTACAGACTATTTCACTAAGTGAGTGGAAGCAGTCCCCCTTGTTTCAGCTACAGGAGTTCAGGTCTCCAAGTTCATCTTATACCACATTATTTGTCGCTTCGGCATCCCATCCACCATCTTCACCGACCACGGAGGTAACTTTGAAAATCTCAACATGGAAGAATTATGCACTTCCCTCCGCATCCATCATCGTTTTTCTAGCCCATATTTCCCACAAGGTAACGGCCAGGCAGAGGCAACTAACAAAACCCTCCTCAAAATCCTAAAGAAAGTTGTCAATGATTCCGGCCGTGTTTGGCACCTACAAATAAATCCAGCCCTATGGGCCTATCAAACTTCCTTCCGTACATCCACAGGCACAACTCCATACTCCCTAGTCTATGGTGCCGAAGCGGTACTACCTATAGAGGTTGAACTTCCCTCCTTGCGCATATCTTTGCAAGGGCAAATATTAGATGAAGAATACCGAGTAGCTCGGCTCACCCAGCTAGATCTCTTAGATGAGAAGCGACAACAAGCCTATGATCATCTCATAATCTACCAAACTCGTCTCAAAAGGAATTTCAACAAGAAGGTGCTCCCACGACACTTTCAACCGGGTGACATGGTCCTCAAAGAAAACATGAAAGTCCAAGCAGATCGAGAAAAGAAAGGCAAGTTTGAACCTACATGGCTTGGTCCTTATGTTGTCACTGCCTCATTTGGCTCTGGAGCCTATCAACTATCTACACCAGAAGGAGAACTCTTGAATGATCTTACTAACATCATTCATCTCAAAAAGTTCTATGCTTGAAGATCCTTCGTATACCCAGCTTTTGAAAAATACAAAAAAAAAAATAGTAAAGAGAAATAAGCATCCAATGGTGAAAACTTGACAATTCAAGCGCCTCGGATAGGTACCTTGGTGAAAACCTGGTAATTCAGACACCTTGTGTACTAAGACTAATCCATTATCTATCACTATCCTATCCCTCATCCATTCACCCACCATCCCATAAAACACCTGCTTGTTCCCTTGGTGTTCCAACCAAATATCCAAAATCTAATGGAGCTTATAAATACCTCCTATACAGCTTGTAAATCTTGTACCTTAGCTTGTAAATCTTGTATAATCCCTTGTATCATAGCTTGTATATTCAAATCTTGTCCAAAGCTTGTACCATATTCTAGCTTGTATTATATGCCAAATCTTGTATACTATTACGTGCACACACAAAACCCATTTTCACTTAAGCTTTTCGCAAACCATCTACCTATCCACCTATCACCTATTATAGACATTCTATCCTTCACAAACATTTCCATCTCACAAAAACCAAAACATGAACAAATTTGTACATTTGTAACATATCTTGGTCCATCAGCTTGTACATCCTCTTTAGCTTAGTACCATTGTATTTATCCAGCGTTCGTGTCAGTTCGTCCTTGATCAGCATCTTGCACCCATCACACATCTTGGTTAGTTATTCCAATGCATCCTTTTGCTAGATTTCATGTCACCAAAGTGTTATCTTTCTTAGTTCAGCTTGTCAGACGCATCATTCATCCAAATCCACCAGCTTAGGTGCTCTCCGATAGGTCTTTGCAGAATATAGCTTTCCTCATGTCTGATCTTGGTCCGTTAGTACCTCGTCCTACCCATCTCGTTGGCAGACGGTTCTCTTTTGAATTTTCGCTTTCTTTTGATTTGGACTCTTCCCTGTTGGGTCTTGAAATATCTTTTCCAAGCAATCTCCTTGTTCCCTCCTCAAGGTTGCCACGATCTTCCATATCATGGTATACTGCAAATGGGGCAATCAGAGCGTAAGGTCTTGATCATGTCTTTTGCTAATTTTTTTTTTTACTTGTGGGTTACCCAGTGTCGTTTCCACACTGCTTCCTCTGGAATTCATGTGTGATACTGGAGCAATCCTTGCATGTTTGTTTTGAGTCAGTTTGTCAGTCCTCTGGACAGTTGGTGAAAAGGCCTTGACGTTCTTGGTAACCTTGGCAATTAACCAACAGTCCTATAGCAAATCTAGTGCTCAACTACATGGTGGTACTTCTCTTTGAAGTATCCCCCCGCTCAAAAAGCTTCAATGGTTTTCCTTCATCTCCATTATCCCCCATCCATATCCAACATCCGTCTCTCCTACCCCAGCTTATGCATCAGTATCTCTTTGAATCGCTCCTCACCTTTAGCTTTAGGAATCCACAATCCTAGTCTTAGGGATCCACCAATCCAAATCAATCCACCAAGCCTCATCTTTCGAGATCCACAATCCTAGTCGTAGGGATCTCCAAAACTCATCTTCCACCAATCTAACTCTTTGAAATCCTATTGCATCAGTTTTATAATCCCCTCATCCATCTCCCTATCCTGGATTCTTTTTTATAGTGCTCCACTTCTTCATCCTGTACCTTCCCTAGAGTCTTAAGCTTGCTTCCTCTTGTGCATCTGATTCTCCTTTATCATTCTCCAATAGTGGGAGTTTGAACTAATTCAGCCCCTTCTCTTTGCCAATCCGAGTCTTCTTGCTCATCTCGGATTCTTGTACTTTTCAAAAAGTCGTCGAGCCTCGCTTTCTCTCCCCGCCACCTTCTTGAGGGGGCATCTTGCAGTCCATTCTCTCCTCTTCTGCTCTAGCCTTGAGCATCTTATTTTCTTATCTTTGATGTCATGCCACTTGCGGCATCACATCAAAGAGGGGCAAAATGTAAACACCTAAAAACCTTTAGAAAATAAAACATTTTTATTTTTTGAAAAATTCCTGATGACATCATTTATTAATTAATTAATTATTTTATTTATTTATTTATTTGTATGTCATTAAATCCCTTTATCTTAATTAAAAATATTTAATTAAAGAATCCCTCTCAAAAATGTTTAAATCTTATTTAAACATTATTTCCTTATTTATTAATTATTTAATTAATAAATTGACCAAAAAATTCAAAATAAATTTAAAAAATTATTTTTTGCCCAAAACTTGGCCAATTTCTTTAAGACCACTAACCTCTTCCAAAATCTTCTAATCCTTCTTTAATTTTGATTAAAAACTAATGTCATCATTTCCTACCCTTAATCTCAACTCAAAATATTTAATTAAAATTAAATATTAATCTTCATATTTATTAAAAAAAATTAATAAATATCTCCTCAACTCAAACTCTTGAAATAAATAAAACTTTATTTATTTTCTAAAAATCTAATTTATCCTCATCTTAATAAGTTCTAAACTCTTCTAGAAAGTCTTCATCCTCATCCTAAAAAATTCTAGACTATTCTAAAAAGTTTTTATCCTCATCCAAAATCTAGACTCTTCTAGAAAATATTTTTAAACCTAATTCTAATCCCCTCCTAACCTTATCACATTCCCTAAACATGGGTTAAAACTTACTAACCTAAGCCAAAGTTAACAAATATCTTCTCTTTCAACCACCCTCATTAAATGTCATCCACTTGCCTATCCCTAAGCTAATCCTAAACCATCCTAATCCATCCTCTAATCATTTGCACAAGCTTAAACAAGCTTAAAACCTTCCTAATCAAACCCAAGTCAAAATTCCTCTCATCTCTCTCAAAACATCTCAACCATAAAACTTTATGAAACCCACTAGGCCATAACTGACTCTTCCAAGCCTTTTTATTGCTTTTACAAACCATTATGAGAGTTTTTATGAAAATTTTATCCCTTGAGCTTCCTTTGTTGACTCATTCTTCCCCTTTCCTCCATCCTCTCACCCTGTGACGTGTCACTCTCTAATTGGCTGTAAAAAAACACAATTCATGTGCTCTCCTCTCATGCAATCTGAGCCCTCCATGAGCTTTTTCTCATCCTTGCATCTTAACTCTCTCATCTCCCTCAAAATATCCCAACCATAAAACTTTATGAAACCCACTAAGCCATAACTCACTCTTCCAAGCCCTTTTATTGCTTTTACAAACCATTATGAAAATTTTATCTCTTAAGCCTCCTTTGTTGACTCATTCTTCCTCTTTCCTCCATCCTCTCACCCTGTGACGTGTCACTCTCTAATTGGCTGTAAAGAAACACAATCCATGTGCTCTCCTCTCATGCAATCTGAGCCCTCCATGAGCTTTTTTCCATCCTTGCATCTTAACCCTCAATCCCTCAAACCTTTTGCCTATAAATTAGATCCTTCCCTTTTGCAAAATAACACAATCCATGAAATAAAGTCATAATGTCATTTTAAGAAACCATTTTACATCAAAACCATACACTCACACTCAAATTCCAACTCCATTTGAAGCCCTTTTTGAAGCATAAGCTTGAGCATACATTCTATCTATTTAGACAGCCACTTAACAAAAAAAAATTTTAATTAAGAGACCCCATTAATAGTTTATATTCTCAATTGAGAGCTCATCTTAATCTATCTTAAAATTTATGAATTTTGTTTAATTTGTAAAAACTTCATTTAAATTTGGTTTATATTAGCATACTAACATTGCACATATACATTGAGAGCTTCCAAAATAGTCCAGTTTTAATTTTTTTTAAACATATTCTTGTTGCCAAGGGTGCCTAAATCATCTTATGAATAAAATAACCATGCACTTAATTAAAGTAAAGATTACATCAACATTTTTTCAAGACCATTGACACAGACAACCAATAATTTGGCTTCGATTGACAGTCTTAGTTCAGAATCAGGAAAGCCAACTAACAACATTATCATCAAGAATGGATATGCTTTTCCTCGCATTAAATTATTGCAGCCAAGATAGCTGAATGCCAGGACTATTTTAGAAATAGCGAAGGAGCACAAAGGAGATAAACCAAGCTTGAAGGATAATCTTGGTTATCTACTATATTATACATTCAGTTTTTTATGTGGATCCTACAGCCAGGCCTGACAGTCAGCCCTCAATCAGAGAAATGAAGAACAGAAGAATGTAAGCCAATTTTTTTGACAGGATGAAAGATTAATTTTTTAAATCAACAGTAATCTAAAAAGCTTCCAAAAAAATTGTCATGTACAACAAGAAATACATCAGAAATTCCTCCCATGGTATTGCAAACTGTGTACTGGTCAAGGATAGCCGTTTAGGAGAGAAAAAGAGGGTAGCAATTGTTTTTGTAAAGTACAGCTTGGTAAAATACTCTGAGCGCTGAAACAACCACCCAAACAATCTGAGTGTTAGGAAACTAGTCTCACAGTGCACAAAGTTTTGAAACGTTCTTAGCATTCTACATTCAGACAACCTAACAAGTTTATAATGTGCCTTTAGTGGCATCCCTTTATCCCATATCTTCTCCACCTCTCCCCTGCAATCATGGCTACAGTTACCATAGGGACCATAGAGCAATAATCAGCTATATCTCGTACATGGTACTTAGCCAAAAAGAGTATTGCGACACATAAAATTCTCAAAGATGTAATATAAAATTCAGGAGGAAAATAGTGAAAAATAGAAATGGAGTATGCAGTCCGCTTTTTGTGGCATTGCTTTAGGGTGCCCTATAGAACTTTAGGGTCAAGGGAACAGCTATACAGGAACCCTTGTTAGGGTAGTGAGTGGACATTGTCCTGTAGGGGCTTGATAGGGAGCTTTGGGTCCCATGGATTACTTCTCCAGGAGTTACCCAAGCATCCATGCAGCTCTGATAGCCATGGGATGGCAATCCTTCTCGTAGCTATCCTCGCCATAGGGTGATTGTGGAGTGATTTTGAGTGGATTTTGATTTTGAGTGGATTTTCAGATATTGTTTGAATGGTAGTGCAGAACGAAGAAATACCTGATTATTATGTCTCTTGCTGCCATTACTAGCCTGGAAATGGATTGTAAACAAAGGGCATAAAATAAAATGGAATAACATTGCAGGAGATGCATCGGAAACCCATACCTGATGATCCACAGTTGAAGGACAAAAGAATTGGCACAGTGGAAAAGCAAAGTGGTATGTGGTAATTAAGGAAAGCCATTAATAACATCCATTTCAAGGAAACAAGCAGAAGCCACACAAGTAACGAGACCCAGGTGGAGACAGTAATGTGCTAATTTACCCTTCTGATATAACAGACACATTTTGTTTCCAGCATTGCAATCATTACCATAGAAAAAAGAGCCCCACTAAAAAATTTTAATTACATCACTCAAACAGAAATATCTTAACAATATCATCATGAAATCACACACGAATAAAACCCTCAAATTCAAGTTATATTTCACCAAACTCTTAACCATATTTCACTCAGATTAAACTTTCCTTAATTTATCACATATCTCAAATAGTACTGAATTTACCATGTCATTGAAAAACGATTGTCCGATAACGCTCATAAATGCAACATTCTCAGGCAAAATTCTCATCACTTGGAAGATACTTGGAATATTACTATAATTTCAAACTAGAATAAAAAACAAAACATCGTTATAAAATCTCATGTTTCACTTCCTGAATGCTTTCTTGCTAACCCTGGATTTCTTGGATTTCTTCCCACCAGATTTTGCCACACGTAGGCTTTTATGCACAGCACTAAGTCTTGCTAGAGCTGGTCTCTTTAAATCAGGGCGATAATAATTATCAGCAACCTACAAAAGGAAGTTTATATCAAAGGGTCAGTCAGCAATTTTTATCAAAAAAATCAGTTGCAAAAGTACAAAGCAAAAGAACAAGTAGGAAGTTACGAAAAGCAAATCATGGAACATAAATAGTCAACTAAAGTACAAATTTTTTTTTTTTAAGTTCACTTAAGAATAGCAATACATGATAACTACAGAAATTTTTGCATCTTTTGACTATAAATATGGCTCTGCGGTCACAAGAATACAAAAAAATAAAGCAAACATTATTCCAAAATAGCAACTTCTATCTTCTAAGTATTAAATCTTCTATCATAGTAGGTACAACTTTTTCTTTTTGATCGGTAAGAGGCCGAAGCCCAGATTAATTATTATGTGTTGTGATTTATTATTATCATTTGTTAAGCGTGAGTAGATTCGAACCCAAGACCTCTTTGATAAGAGGCTCACAATTTACCATTGTGTTGTAGGCTCTTGCCTCATAGTAGGTAAAACTTTATTTATACTATAATACTTTGATTTTTTATCAATCTACCATAACAAATTTCAACTAAAAAATCACAAATGCAATGTCATAAAGGACCAAATGGATTTGAGTGAGATTGTTCAAAAATAATCTGTACGGTACGATGCTTCTATGACAATGGCCAGATTAAATTCAAATTCAGCCAAAATTTCCAAATTATTCCCATAATGCTTCTGAAAATTAATGACACAGATTATGTATAATCTACAACTAAAATTTACAATTTGGAGCATGGCTACACAATCAGTAACCTATCACAAATTTAGCATTACACTATTTATCAGGGATTTAAAATTTCTAAGAATTTACCATTTAAGAGTTCTGAATATTGAAATTTTAATATTTTTAAGTCATCTCTAGATGGCTTCATACGTAGCCATTCAAAATTGTACTTTATTTCACATCTATGTTATGAGAAATTCAATGAAATGCCAAAGAATTCACCTAGCCCTTCTGAGTATTTGGTAAGATTGGGTAGGGGAATGCTTACTGCTTTGAGATTTTTGCAATTCTGACAAGAAAGATATTAACGCAAGTACAACTCAATCATGTGTATTCAATTACTGAATGCTTCTGTGGGCATTTTAATTTTGTATTATTAAGTCATCTCAAAAACCTGTTAAAATAGCCCACAATCCCCATGTGATTTGCAGCCCAAATCCAGTAGAGAACAGGAATATTTCAACATCAACTAAAAGAAAAGTGCACTATACACAGGAATCTAAATGGGCGCTTAAAAAAAACATATAATACGAGGAATGGAGAAACCTTCTTTTAGAAAACACAATGCTTTCCCACCTAGAATCTAGTTAATCTTGAAAAGACCTTTCTCTACCAACGTTGAAAACATAATCATATATAACACTAGTTCAAACATCTCATAAGTGGTAACAAGTGGAAATGGTTTTGTTGCAATGAAACAGACCCTCTTTATAAGACAATCATTTTGGTCAATTTCAGATATCAATTTGAAAGCAATAAAAAAAGTTTAGCAAAACAAAATGCTCATAGTTACTTCTCAAAATAGTATCTTAAAAGCTTTACATATACATCAAATGAGTTGTCACTCTAACCCTTTTTATAGGTGAAATTAACTAACAGTGCACTTCAATGCTAAAACAGAGCATGGTTTGTCATGCTAACTACAAATTACATCCTATCAAAATGAAAAAGTGGATGATAAGAACTCCATCAATGAATTAAGTAACGAGCTGTCAAGTAGAATAGCAAATACCTGGTTAACAACAGCTTTGGCCATTTTATTGAATTCTCTCTTCAAAATGGACCTGTTGATGTACTTTGCAGGCTTGTGTTGACACTTTGTCTTCGTTGTTGCAAGAGCAACAGCCAAATCTTCACCTCCAGGAGTAATAGAAACTGTTTTCTTGTTTGATAAACCTGTCAAGAAGATGAGAAGGAGAAGCTTTGAAGTTCAAATATAATGAAATATATATCTGATCTCTATCTGACGAAAACTCGCAAATTATATAGATCTACGTTATCGCCTACTTACTTATCTTAACCAGCAAACTTAGCAAAGTGATCCATACTGACAA
The DNA here is from genome assembly GCA_028749045.1 of Cupressus sempervirens. NCBI lineage: Eukaryota > Viridiplantae > Streptophyta > Pinopsida > Cupressales > Cupressaceae > Cupressus > Cupressus sempervirens. The sequence continues at coordinate 1,049,445,342 of CM053785.1, forward strand.
GATCAGACAACCACAGTTTCACAGTACAAATCCCTTGTCAAATATATTATGTAAATCTTCAAATCTATGCTCCATGGAGATTCCGGGATGGGAATTTTAGGGGACAGAGACTAGTTTCCAGTATGGATACAGTTCAAAGCCAAAAATTAGGGGAAGCCTATTAAATAAACAAAAATAGGGGAATCTAGAAAGAAAGAGAATTCAAATATGCATGTCATAAAATTGACTAAGCATTCAACATAAGCTTTGCAGTTCAAATATAATAAAATGGTTATCTGATCTCCATCTGACGAAAACTCACAAATTATATAGATCTGCATTATAGCCTACTTACTTATCTTAACCAGCAAACTTAGCAAAGTGATCCATACTGACAAGATCAGACAACCACAGTTTCACAGTACAAATCCCTTATCAAATATATTATGTAAATCTTCAAATCTATGCTCCGTGGAGTTTCCGGGATGGAAGTTTTAGGGGACAGAGACTAGTTTCCAGAATGGATACAGTTCAAAGCCAAAAATTAGGGGAAGCCTATTAAATAAACAAAAATAGGGGAATTTAGAAAGAGAGAGAATTCAAATATGCATGTCATAAAATTGAGTAAGCATTCAACATAGACATTTTAGAAGCTCAATACAATGAATACAACTATACCTATGCAAGCCTGCTGACTGCAGAGGCAGAGGCGGACGCAATTGGAGGCAAATTCAGGAGCTGATCCACAGAAGCTGGCTGGGAGTGGCTTCCGGCCAGCTTCTGCAGGCATCTGGGCACTGCCATCATCCTCGTATCTTGTTTTGTGTCAAAAAAAAACAACCAACAGAAAAGAAGAAAATGGTAGCTTTGAGGGGGTATATTGTAGCCTGGGCACATAAGTGCATAAAAAGGACTCTTCCTTTTCCTAAGAGATTGACGATGTGAAGCGTCTAAGGACAGACATGTATCTTCATGTTTTTTGGTTAGTTACACATGTAGGACACTTATTTTAGCAGATTTTTCTCTGCAAACAAACCCTGATGGACATCCATGATAGAGCGCACGTAAATCTTGCGAAGGGAAGCACCAATAACAGCACATGAGCGATAAAAGAATCTGCAAGGAAATTGGAGATTGAGAGAGCAGATCATAAACATCCAGATCAGGAAATGGAGAGAAGAGAGGCGCTTGTGTGGGCTAAAATGGGATGGTCGGCTTTGAGTAGGGTCGGACAGCTTTGCTAAAGAGTTTTAGAGTTATTCATAAACCTACCCAACATACGGGAAACAGTAGTTACCAATTTATTATTTGATAATTAGTTAAATGATCATAAAATTAACTGTAGAATTTAATATACTCAATGTGATTATTGGCATTTACAAAATTATGATAGTTATAAATAAAATGAGGATTTTTTGGTATAATATTTTATAAAATAAATAATATATGTTATGATGTTAATAATTATTATTGATATTATTATTACGAAACTTACTTATATCAAATTAGATACACGGTAAAGTTTAGTGTGTAAATTAAAGTATAGTTAACTCAGCTTACGAACTACATTTTAGATAGTGTTACCAGTGTGAATGCCTCAAGGGTGACTCAAAGTTAGAAATTGCTATTTAAGATAGTAATTAAAAAGTACGATATATACATCTACTGCATACCAGTCATGTTCAAAAGGTATATGTTCTTAAGGTAGTAACAAAGCCATATATACTATAAATATTTATTGATATAAGTTTCAAGCTATGATTGCTAGGTTAATCTTAGTTGCTTGGAGATGATGAGGAATTTTTTGTCTGATACAAATTAATGAACATTGAATGATGAACTATACTTTGATTTTGTAATTGTGATGATTTGTTGATTTGCACTGGAATCGTGAATATAAACGTATATGACACTCATACCATTGATATGGCTTATGTTTTATAATCTTATTCTGTATTTGAATATGTATTTGGTGAAGTTACAAGCTATCAAACATTTTTTTTTGTATTCTTGCATTTCTTTGCATACACATAGTATAACTGTATACACACACACATCCATACACATCTGCATCCACCCGAGAAAATTGTGCATCCACACATGTGCTTCCTGCATCCATGATTCAGATGAATTGGTAACTTAGAATTAATATATAGCAAATTAACAAATTTCAAATAAAAATATAAGATTTCCACAATCCATTGTAAGTTCTGAAGTTTGCAGCTGGATTCAATTGTGTGTATTTCAAATCTTGCACTCTTTCATGCTGATGAACAATATCATAGCGTGATCTGAAATGTTGATGCTCAAAAATACACAAATGAATCCAGAAGCAAACTTCATAAAATTCAAATACTCTCATTGTAAGAATATGGTGTTCATATAGTAAACATGACCAAAGGCTCCATGTTTCGTGCATTAAATCTACAAGTCAATCTCTTTTCTTCTACATGAGTATAGCAGCATACCAATGAATATGGAATGTCCGAAAGGAATGTCAAAAAGGTGAAAAGGTGAAATGTAAACATGATACACTAAGAGGAATACTAAGATACATTTGTGCAAAGTTTAAATGCAAAAAATTGCAACGTGGTTGTATCAGGGAATTTGCTAAATGTAGATCAGAACCCTTTATAATATAGGAAAATTGTCGCTCATGTTTAAATATGTAACTGAGAGGAATATAATGGATTATATTTATGCTTATAAATTGGAAATACATTTTTAGTTTTGAATAACCATAGCGACTTGGTTCAGTTTTTGGTAGACAAGTTAAGCGCGCATCTAAACTTTCAAGTCCAAAATTGTAAACTGGGTAAACGAATTAAGGGATTTGTAATAAAAAGCAAGAATAGCTTTAATATCTTACACGGTTGAACTTGCTCATAGGAAGAGGAATAAAAAAAAGTAGATACGCCAAAACTTAACCTGATTGTGAGTATATAAATGTGGCTCGTGCTTACAAATATCAAACTCAGCTCACAGCCTGACACAACTTAAAAAGAAGAAAAACAAAATCCCCATAACAATAGCTGGACCGATACTTCCCCATCCTACCATGTTATCCATTTATACAATGTCAAACATGACCGAGATTTTGAATTTAAGGATAATGCCAACGCTTTCAAGCAGAACCAAAAGCAGACTATTACCTCACCCTTAAACATGAAATGTACCAATATCAAAATGCAGATAAATTCAAAAATTAACCACTTTTGATGTGACTGCCTGAATACACTGGTACGTTACTGTAAGATGAAATCAAAACCATCCTACCATGTTATCCATTTATACAATGTCAAACATGACCGAGATTTTGAATTTAAGGATAATGCCAACACTTTCAAGCAGAATCAAAAGCAGACTATTACCTCACCCTTAAGCATGAAATGTACCAATATCAAAATGCAGATAAATTCAAAAATTAACCACTTTTGATGTGACTGCCTGAATACACTGGTACGTTACTGTAAGATGAAATCAAAACCATTCCTACGATTATGATTTCAAAACACAACCAGAAAACAGACCCTGGCAGCGCAATACAACTATCTAGCTCCTCCTAATCTGGAGTACTGTAACCCGCAGTCAATAAAGGAGATTAATATTTCCTCACTGATACATAATATACCTCAAGGGTTGTGCCCAATAGATCTCTCGCAATACAAATGCCATGAAACGAAAAGAAAAAGAAGAAACCTTTAAAAATAAATACCTGAGAACTTGTATGAGTTCAAATTGTAGAGATTGTTATGCTCGCTGCTGAATTGAACCTTGGCAGAGCCGTTCCCGTTCTGCTTGACGAGGAAGCAGTTGTTTCTCTTCACGATCTCCCATATGAGCTGTCCGGATATTGTTGTCATCCTTCAATCATACAACAGCGAAAAATATCAGAACCAAAAAAGACAGAATCTGTAGTCACATAAACAACGACCAGATCTTTTGAACCCTGAGCGTAAAAAGACCGAACACATACTTTGAATAGCTTCCTTCTTTAGCTCCTCCGCCTGCAAAACAGATCCTAAATCCTTGTGTTATGTTTTCCGACGAACCCTAACAATTAAAGAAAGCCCTGTGTAGTAGAGCCTGCGGATATAAATGACGGCGTTATGTTAAACCCTAAATATACAACAAACCCTAGTTTCATCGTGGGGTATAGAAAGACTTGTTTTCTGACATGAGGTGTTGGGCCAAAAAATATTATCGCAAGAGATTGGATCTATCTTATTAATAGATTGTTTTTGTTTTTTTTTTTTCGTCAAAGATTTGCTAGTGTACAAAATTAATTGAATTTATATTAGTATTTAGTATTATTTAATACTAACAATGGTAAAAAGTGCAATGGGTATGTCAAGGTGAAATTAATGGTCAATTAGAGGGGGAAAAAATAGTTTTAAAAATATATTTGTGCAATTAATAAGATCATTGGTCAATGATGTTTGCGCGAAGATCATTATGCTTCATTATCATAAATCTTAACCTTTAACTTTATTAGAAGCATTTAAACCAATAATACTAAACATAATCATAATCATAAACACAACCTAACTCTAGTTCAGAGTTCAAGGAGAAGACAAATTCTGCAAAATTGCAGTCTCATCTAAGCAACCATGTTTTGGTTTCCAAATTTTAGAGCTTATCAAATGGAGTAATAATTTCATAAACAATTATTTGTTATATTTTAATCAATGTGTAAATCTACACAATTTTGTTGATAAATCTATTATTTAAAAATTAGCTAACTCAATTAAACACTTGCTTAAACAAAATTTTCATTACAATTAGTCAATCTAAATTAAACAACTCATATACAAAAGTTGCACCTTAAATTTATTACCTGATCTCAAATTAAAGCAAGTGCATAACAGTCTAGTAATAAGTAACGAAATTCAATGGGCCACTCTATCATTTATAAAAAAATAAAATATGTTTAATGTGTTCTCATCCAATAATTTGTTACATGAAACTCCACTACTTGTCCATCTAATCATATCTACCTACAATACTCAATTTGTAACTAAATGATTTCTATTGTCTCTTATTTTCATCTATCAATTACTAATGCATTTAGACCTACCCCACATTTCAACTATGTTTAAAGGGTTGCAATTTCAGCTAATTACTGAGGTGAATGTACAAGAGAAAAGGTAGCGAAAGATTCAAATTATTCTAATTGTCTTGCAAGCCTTGGGATTGAGCATGAACCATCGATGTAGGAAGTGAATTGATTCAAGATTTATTCCAATGCTTCATCTCTTTGACCAATACCTAACATACAATGAATGTTGAGCATAACACTCTCGCTCTCTCTCATGTCAGCTATGTGTTGCTTCATTTTTCCTTTCTTCTTCTTGTCATTTTTCTCTTGATCTCCTCCTCCTCTCCATCCTCTCTTTTTTCTTCATTTTCTTTTTCCTTTTTTCTCCTTCTATTTCTTCATGTTCTTTTTCTCTTCCTCTTCCTTTGCTTTGTCATCTTTTTCATCTTCATCTTCTTTGCTTCTTCTCTTACTTTTTCCTTTTGCTACTTTTACTTCTCCTACTTTTTATTATACTTCTTTCTCTCCTTCCCCCTCCTCATTAGCTTCTTTTTTTCTACTTTGGTTTTAACTCATTCCCACGATTCTCTTTTGAGTAGATGTATAAATGTCCACGAGATGGATAGTTGTCTAATTTTTCAATACTTACATTTACGACTAGCTAATTAGAGTAATTCCTACAAAGTTGTCATAGGGTGTCACAAAACAGAAAATGTTGTCAACAGATTTTTTTTTTTTTAAAGACCAATGGGAAGAGGATAATAATGGGCCTAGCTTATTTTCCCAAATATTTATGATTCAATTTTTAGACATGGAAAAGAAAGAAGATAGATTAGGATTTACTATATATATATATATATATATATATATATATATATATATATATATATATATATAAACTGTCTAATATTTTATAATTAATCTAAAATGTTAATGCAACAAGAGCTCTATTTGAGCTAGAGTTTCTACCTTGTGTAAGGAATAGAAAGTAGATTTTGAAAGAAAAATAATTGTACACAGAAGATGTTTGATTTCATAAGTTGATAGAAAATCATGCATTTTGGAACTTATGTATAATAACTTATTATCTATTATATTCCAAACTCAAAGGTACAAAGAATCATCTTAAAATAAAGTATCCAATGTTTATATTGTTTGAATCATCTTGAAGTAAATTATCCAATCTTATATACAATATTGGAAGTTAGGATAAATAGACTGCTTGCAAAGAGAGAATTTGTAACGCCCCGCCAAGGGATCCAAGAGAAATAACCTAAAGTTTTACTAAGTTTGCTGACATTTTTTTTTAAACTAGAAAGAGTAACATACACATCACACACATAGTAGCGGAAGCAATAACATACAATCAACTAAAACATATATAACAAGTTACATTCCTTAAGGATCCTATGATATTAAATTACATTTAAATCTAATTATTACTAACTCTAACAACTACCACATCCATATGAAAGAATAATGAAAAGTCCAAAGTCCATAATATACATTTGTTTTGAATGCCTCTTATCAAATGAAATTCAGAATGCTCAATCATCCATTGTACATGTCACAGGGTATGAAAGGCTTAAAAGAATATACATGTGTAGAAATAGAAATACATCATCCTCCTCGGATCCATGATACAGAGTATGATAAAATAAATGAAACCATCCACCATACATGATACATCCATCCATCATAAAAGATATAAACATCCATCATAAAATATAACTATCCCTCATAAAACACAACTAACTAACTGTGTGGTTCCTCCCAACCGTCAATAGCATCATACCATCATGGGCCCTAGCCATCCCCCGTGCATAACATCCCAAGCCACTGATCAAATCATCAATACTATAGTAATAGGGACGTCACTACTAAACATACTACAACATATGCATAAGGAAATCTAGCATGCAAGAATAAAGCATTAGATGATCCTAGAAGGTAGATAACATCACCTATCACATGCTAATCATCAATATAAGGAAATGTGTCAGTAAATAACATCATCTAAACATGATAAACCAGCATCCCAAGAAGCTCTAGCCATGGTGATGACAGACAGATCTCAATGGTAACAGTGAAAAAGCACTACCACCTGACCACGTGGAACCCAAATGACCCACTCCCACCACGCTGAGGAGATAGTCTCAAGTCCCAAATAGGATATCAAATGACATAACACAAGTACTCTCTAAATCCAGGAAATCCTAAAAGTATTCTAACTCAAAGGTTCTAAGACAAATCGACTTCTAATTCCCAAAGGCACACAAGACATATAGGAAACCTACTATGTAAGCGGGCAAGTGTCATCGCATGAATCACCTCGAAGTTACTCGAGCAATCCCTTCAAACTCCCGAATCCCTAATGATACCACTTCGACCACTAGTATCCTCTCGTACTAAAAAGGCATGCTACGGAATGCAAGGTCACAACCAAGCGTTCTCTCTACTCCCATCCTAGTATGTACTAGCACTCGAGGCATGGGCGAGAACATACGATTAACTCTTATTAGGTTCATTTTACTCTCATTTAGTGTAAATGTTTTCACTTGTTAAACAACTTACAATGAGTTACCCTAGCAGCCACTTAGGGCCCCCGCCCCCATTTCAAGCCACTTCCCGACACTACAAGTAGATAACCTACCCTAGGCTCATAAAATCACAAATCAAGAATCATAGTAAAATCACCTTAGTCCTATACAAGTGATTGGAAAGCATCATAAAGATAATCATAATAATCACATTAGTTCTCTGCGAACAACTAGAAGGCATTAAAGATAAATCACAACACCCATCGGTTATCATCAAGCAACCAAAAAGTATCCCAATAATACTGATCAACGACTCAAAATGGTTAAGTCAAACATGTCACAACATGACATCACCAAGATCAAAGCAAACACTTCAGTCCCATCAAGGCGACTGGAAAGTAACCCAAGTCTAACTGATCGAGGACTCGAAAAGGTTAAATCTAGTATCTCATATACATACACCTCAGCTTCACACAAGAAGACTGGAAAGCAATAACAATCAATAATCCACACACATCATAAAGCATGCCATCGCATTACCATGGTTGGGTTTTTAAAAAGATCGAGATCAAAACATCATAACATCATAATCACACAACCCCCAACCTCTGGTAACATCCTAAACTGGTCAACATCTAATCAACCCCAAAACCCTGGATAACATACATAAACAAGATGCAAGTACATGTTTTATTTCATTCTAAATCACATGGTTGGATTAAATACAAGGTTTCCATTTTGGTTCCAGTGTAAGTCTCAAGTTAAGAAGATTTCTCGTTTACCCTATAGCTAACCCATGAATTTGTTTAATTAAAACAAAGGTTTACCCCCCGTATATTTTGAAATCAATTTTCTAAAATTTACTAAGGGTATATTATTATATTTGTTTGAGTTTGCCAAGGGAAGACTCCCATTGAATTCCAATAGAATAATCCTACTAAAGTCGGATTAACAATTTTACCAAATCCCCTATCTTACTAACTAATGCTCATAGTAATTTGAATTTTGTTTTAAATAAGCTGATGTCTATTAAATAATATTTAATTATATTATTATTATTATTTTAATAATTTTATTTTAAATAAATTAATTACTATATTAAATATCATTTATTATTATTTTTATAAATTAAAAACTTTTAATAAACTTGATTAATAATATAATATTTAAAAGTTATAATAAATATTATTAAAAACTTAATTAAATTAAATTTTAATAAAACTTTAACAAAACTTTTAACAAATATCATTGGCCTGCGATTTAATACATATGGCGTTGTGTATACAGTTGTCGATCCTTTATAAGGGTGGTTGCGGCTCTACCATGACAGTGGCCTGTCGCACAAACTTTAAGGCTGCCAACAGTCCACTATCGTGGATAATGTTGCCAGCTAGGGAGTGGGATGTAACTGCCCACCCTCTAAGCAATTTTTTAATTTTATTTATTTTTAATATGTTTTATAAAACGTTTTTAATAACATTTTTTTTATAAATTTCTTTTAAAAGACAATTTAATTTATGAAACACAAAATTATAATGAACTTCTTCCAAAAAAATTTTTTAACAAATTCCCAGCATTATTTTGATGGGCAATTTTTTTTTACAGACCCCCAATTAATGTATATAATTCCTTTCTTTTAATAAGAAGAATTCTCATATTCATTCAAACCCCTCCCAATTAATTTCTTATTCCTTTAATCTACTGAAGAGGGTTATATAGACCTTTTGGTTTTCCAATAAACATAAGATTTAACACACGCTCTAGAAAATCACAATATGATAAATTTCATCACAAGAATTATCCAAGCATCCATTAAACAAACATGAAGATAGGAAAGAAAGAGCATATTAAAATATGTGAAAATCACAAGTGTCTACCTAGACACTGATGTTAATCGCTATGCCTCAGAAAACTGTAGAGAAAAATCTCTCCTCTCAAAACCTTTTTCTTTCCGAAAATTCCTTCCTTCTCCAAAATTCACGGGGTGAATTGAAAATGAACCCCCAATTTGTGATATGGAGCTCTCTCTCAAAAATTGGGGCACTAATTATGCATTCACCCCAGAGAACTCCTTGCTCACAACCCTTAACTCATTATTAACTTTTATTTATCTTCCTTTTATCTTTTCCATGCACATTCATTAATTAATTAAATTACTTTATTTAATTTTTCACTTGACTCTTTCTAAATTAATTTATTATATTTATTATCATGCATGCATCATGCGATCATAAAATTTTAATAAATTAATTTCTTTTCCCACTTCTAAATTTATTTTCAAACATTAAATTTGATAACTATTTATTAACTTAATAATATTATTATTTAGCATTTATTTAAAAATGAGTTCTAAATATATTATTATTAAATTAAATAAATAGTATCACGTTCTAGAATTTATTCTTATAACTTTTATCTTCAAATTTATTTCTTTTTATTTAATAAATTTTCTAATTAATTAAATATTAAAATATCATAATAATTTTCTATTAAATTAAATCATTAATTTTAATCTTTTAATTAGACTTAATTAATAGAAAATTACCAAAGACTCATAAAACAACATACGGAAACCCACCATAGCAAAACACATACAAAATCAAATTGAAGGGATCACGAATTAACATCATTCGATGCATTTGGAGGGTACTCGACTTAGATACTTGTTCTAATTTTCAATTAGGACAAATGGCTTAAAAGTTTAGGATTTGGACTTAAGAATTTATCTCCCCTCTCTTATCATTGAGATAATGTAATAGGGAACACTCATCCTGGCAATTTAGGGAAGTCGATACCCGGTACCTACAACTTGCATAAAATCCATGCATGTACAAACACAATATTCTAAGCTAAATAGGCAATGGCAGGAAGTGGTGCATCGTGTAGATCCCGACTAGCAAGTGACTATGACTCCCTTCCTTAACCACATCAGAAATGCCATACATAAAGAAACAAACACGCACACCATACACATGCAGTATGGGGTAAGTATCCATAAGAAAGCACATATGATAATCCATCTAACTAATCATCATCAATAACTAAAAGAACTGTATATAATCATCATGCATACATGAAATATAGAGTACCAAGTAATCTCATCATTAATCAACTAAATTTGAAACAATATCTGATAATCTCAAAACAATGCTACTAGTAATCATGCATAAAATTGGCCTAAAAGAGTTCAGCAATGATAGCAAAATGTAACTTAGGGGCAGGCACTATAGAATTTGTTTCTTAAATGGATGATGAAAACACAACTATATTGTTTTTAAAAAGTAGAAGATATTGCTAAGCAAAGAAAATGTACCTCTCACATAATCATTTTAGATTTCTAATACAATAGCATGATCCTTTGACAGAATCCATGCATATAAATCCAAATCCATAGCTAAATGAAAAAATTATAACCAGTAAATGAAAGTTCTTAATGCAATTTTATGTGAATATCTTAATCTTTGATTACCTTTAATATTCTAAATGTGATAAAAAAGTTTTAATTGCTCTAAATTTATATTAGATGTTATATAGTTTTAATTAAAATGCTAAACTTATATTACCAAAATCGCACAGATTGAATATATTATGCGGTGATTAAACTCAAAAATGTAAAAATGTACAACTTATATTGCCCATATATACAGATTTAGTACTGTGTAAAGTGATTAAAATAAAATATATTATGTTACATATTACACTTTTCTAATTTGAGAATCTTAAGCAACTGTTGAAATGAAACATCATCATTTATCATCCAATGGTGTAATTATACTAGACTATAATATAACTATAGATGCTCATTGTAAAACTCAAGTGCACATGAAAGATATTGTTTCCTGAAAAAAAAAAGGTCAAATAATCCTATATTTATGAAACTAAACAATAAAAATCTTGAAGGAAAAAAAAAATCCAATGACATAAGTTCCAAACTAGTGCTTTTTTTTTTTAATGTTGTTGCCAACATTTTGAATCCAAAAAAGAAAATACACTTATTTAAGTACCATTGATTTTTTGACCTTTATATTTGGAATATAAGATTATCATATTTATATGTAGATTGGGCTTACAACGAGTTGAATCTTGCTTAATATTGTATGGGTGGAGGGACTAGAGTTCAAACAAAGGCTACAAGCTATGTGAATTTCAGAATTATAAACAGACTTTCATTATATGTATCGAGAGGGCTATTTTTTCCTCAACACAAACTTTGTAGTTTTCACATTACTAATGCACATAAAATAAGAACAATAAATGACAATATAATCTATTGATTGTCATTATAGATGTTGAAGTTAATTGACTCTATAATCTTCAAGTTGATTTTCTAATCACTGGTTAAAATCAATATTTATCGGTTGCTAAATAAATATGTTGTATTTAGTTAGTATTAGAGCCCAGTTGATGTATGAAGTATTTTGTAGTTGATTAACAAACATTGCGATTGTGGTTATTTAAGTGGTAGGAAATTTCTAAAAGATGGTTATTATCCACATGAAAAAATTACATAAGAGAATATATGCTATATACTCTTTGAGATATTCTGTAGATATGAAGGTTTTACAAAGTGACTATGGATTAAAGTCAAGATATTCTCACAATCATTGTAACTGAATGAGAGTGCATCTTGATGTGAAATGGGAAAGTTCCTTGTAATAAATGTATGCTTTGAATCAACATTACTTACCATACTTCATGTTCAATTATTAGGATTTTTTTATGTTTTTTTTATAAATGTTGTGATCTAAAATATTGTTTAAAAATAGGATTAGTTGAAACCAAACACAACATATAACATACAAAGATGAAAATTTAAGCCTTGTTCATACAGAACATGATCAAAGCAACCTCCTAATGGCGTTGGGAGGGAGATATTAAGCATTGCAACTCCAACTCTTTCCACATGCACTGGGGTTTTCAAAGAACTACAAATTTGGAGGAAAATACCACGGTATTAATAATTCAAAATTATTTTGTATAGATTGATTTATTTCATCTAAAATTGACCGCACTTACACATTTAAGCAGTTTAATATGTCATCTAGCCATGTACAATAAAAAAAAATCAGTTGAGGACAACTCATAAATTGGACAACAAAAATAAGAATTTATGTGTTGTAGTTAGGCCACAAATACTAATAAAGCCTATCAAAATTTTCGCTTAGGCCATCAACTTTTGTGGAATAATTGAAAATGTGTAAGTTACTTGAATGTGAATTAAAGACCATGTATTTGGTTGCCTGGTGACATTGCTAGACTTTTATAGTCCTTCAAGGTTTCATAATGGATGAGTACTACATTGACTAAATGAAAATATGGAGTCAGTGAGATCAAGAACAAGCATTAGATAACTTTGACATAGTAGGCATCTACCTGAAATGACTTAGTTATACAACAACAATGTAAATGCCACTTACAATGCTAGTTAAGATCTGAAAAATCTACTACCTATTTCAAAATTATAGTAGTCGGTTATGGGAAGAAGGGAATTCAAAAAATATATACTCAACATTTTTTTTTTTTAATAAATCAGGTCAAATACAAAACAAAAACAAATAAATAAAAATATTCAACTAAACATTAATTTGCAAATTAGAGAAGTAAAAAATGATTTAATAGTTATGGAAAAGGAATCATAAAAATAGTAAACATGTTCCAAATAAATTGTATAAGAATTATAATTAATGGTAATAGTTCTAATAATTATAATCAATGGTAATAGCTCAATAAGAATCAAGATTATTTGATGCAATCATGCAATGTATTTTGTCCCTTTGCTCCTCAATGTCTCTTTACATAATCAAATTTAATAGATCGCAGAGTGCATGCAAGAAAATATAATAAAATAAGTACTCTTGTATTTTATTATGATCGCCCTTTAGTCTTCTTTCTAAGTTGGATTGGATTTTCATCCCAAGTTCATTTTGACCAGCATGAAAGTCTACACATCAACGAAATTGACTAGGGCTAAAACCTTGCCAGCATAAAGATCAAAATTTTATGTTCCAAGCTTCTTGTTGTTGGAAATGTTTAGAATAATTGGGGGGTGAATTAGTTACTCAAGGTCCATAATTACCATTTGAACAATTAAACATAAAACATTCATTTTTCTTCTCATCTTATTGTTGTTCAGTCTTTACTATACTGATAAACAAAATTACAGTCCTAAACATAACATACTTTGCTGAATGTAAACTTTATCAAATGTAAAACATATAAAACATTCGATACAAGTTTGACACTAGGATTTTATGTGGAAACCCAATTTGAAAAAAACCACCAGCAACATGTCACCATTTTATCACTCTTTTGAAGTGAGCTCTATTAGGAGCCAACCCTATTAAAGGTTACAATACACGGTATTAAATGTGACCTAGTTAGAGGATTTAATCACCATGTTAGGAGTAGCCTTGTTAGAGGATTTTGATCATTCCATTTAGAATGTCACCTTGCTAAAGGATATACATAGATTGTCAAGTCTTTCAAATGAACGTTAGGTCAACCTTTGTAAAAAGGACTTCAATAAAAACTATTTACAATGATTAGAAAGAAAATAGTAGGGTTTTGATATGTATGATTAAAACTAACTTTTGCAGGTTCAGATCATTGTTCGGTCCATGTGTTGATTTATTGATAGGCTTCCCATTGTCATCTCGATTCTTGATTTACTTGGCAACCTTTCAAGCAATCAATCATTTGTTCTCAACAAAACTTAAGCCATCTGCTCATTTACTTATCAAAATTAGCAGCATTTGCGTAAGCAATCTCCTTTTTGCTTTGCTTGCACTCTTACACATTTGAGTTCTTGTCTCTGTTCCATCCTTCTCTATGTGCATCCCTTCAAGTTTAGCTATGTACCTCCTTAAATAGGTAATTATTGCTTTGTCATTCTCCATGATTACTGTAGATCTTAGGGTTTATAATATGGTTTATTAGGTTTGATATATATGTTCATCTTCCTTCTTTTTTCATAATATTTGCATCCATCGAATTAGATCATAGATATAATATATGATTCTCTCCCTAAATTTAAGGATCCAACTCATCAATATTATATTCAATATGATTTACATCTCCTAAGAAATCAGCTAAGTCAACTATAAATCACGATTTCCTCAAACTCATTCACAACATTGTTACTCGACAATCACTAAGTTCTAACACTTGATCATCACTTAATCACTTGGTCATAAAATCTATGCCTTGGCATCAACTATCTTGCTCAATCGATATTGTTGGTGTCTCTAACCACTATTGTCGATTTGTGGCAATCACTTAGTCATTTACAAGGTAGAGTCAGATGGTCATCACTATGATTGAGCTACTCTATATAGGCTAAATCATGTATATAAGATAGTATGTATCGAGTAATTGTATAAAAGTTGAGTAAAGTATGGTCACAAAGCAATTTTCTATATGGATTGAGCTCATTCAGTGATCGAGCAAGTCATTAGTGACCGAATGATATTCCAAGTATATAAGTACCAAGTGGCACAATATATACCAAGCATCAGAAGATTAATAAAGATCAGGCAACAACAATGTCAAGCACTAGTAACATTAGAGGCCAAATAATGTAGAGTTTACATAAAACTTAGGAATGGAACAAAGTTTTAGGCAAAATGATTACCAAGGCGACTTGGAAGGTTTATTTAAGTTTTGAAGAGGTTGTTATAGAACATTTAATACTTGTTGAGGTTGTTACAAAACATTTAAATGGCATGGATCACATATCCGCGCATGTATGTTCAATGATCAGGATCAAGAGGCAAAACATAGAACCATCTAGAAGACTCTTCATGTAATCTTTATATAGCGATGATCTTAACCTAGATCAGAAGAAAGTGATCGTGTGTGTGTGTGTGTGTGTGTGTGTGTGTGTGTGTGTGTGTGTGTGTGTGTGTGTGTGTGTGTGTGTGTGTGTGTGTGTGTGTGTGTGTGTGTGTGTGTGAAGATTAGAGAGGAGAAGATCAAAAGTCATTCAAGGGTTCTATTATCATCTAACATAACAAGTGACCTATTCATAAGAAGTGAAAGTGGAAGGGAAAGACAAGAGTATCAGATCAAAGGAGAGGATCAGTTAGTAAGGAGAAGACTCGAAATCAACTTACAAAGCAAACGGAGAGTCAGGCAGTGAGTCAATTTTTAAAAGACTTGAATTAGGGTAAATCTCTTAATAGAGTGGTCTTAACAGATCTTTGTAACTCTCCTAATAGAGTCCTTACTTATTTGTAAGTGTCAAATCCTCTAACAAGGTGAAATATAATAGTTTCTTATGTCTTTAAAAAGACTGACTCCTCACAGAGTCGATCATATATTATGGTCAACCATTGTAACCTTAACTAGTTAACTTTATTATTGTAGTACTGAATATTTGTGGGTGTCATCCCCACCCCAGTTTTACCTTCACCTTCGAGGTTTCTGGATAATAAATATTGTGTTATGTGTTATTACTTTCATGCATGCGATTGAATGGATTTACATGTTGCAAGTTTACATTTATAGATTTGCATGCATAAATTATTATTGGATGTGGATGAATCTGTGAAAAGGTATAAATTGTTATAGATTCTTATTCACCCCCCTCTCAGTATCTAGTTTAGTCTTCCATAAATCAACAAATATTGATGCTCAGTAAATACCAGATTTATTCAGAACTTACTGTGACTTGGTTCACACTAGCATCACTCAACATTCATTAATCTTTTACTCTATTGCTTGGCTTAGCTTTACAAACAATCACTTTGTCTCATCAAAGTCTAACTAATCAAATGTCCATTGTGTCTCCCTTTATGTAACTCAACCTTTCTTCTAGGTGCTATTGTTATGAGCAATTATCAAATCCTATCCATCAATCAAATAGATATGACATTTAGATTAGGTAGCAATATGTCTTATCAGTAGATTTGACATCAATGACAAAACAACAATTATTCCAATTGTAAGTTTCCAACAATCTCCCTCTTTGGCATTGATGGCAACACCTCAATATATGTTACTTTGTTACCATACAATCCAAAATTTTCACTATTATGAGTGATCAATATCCTTAGTTTCATTTTGATTCTCTTTATTGATTTTCTACCTTTGAAGTAATAGATCTCCCTGTAGTGCCTGCCCCTAGTCTACATTTTTCTAGTTACATTCCTGATATCATTGCTAAACTCTTTTAGGCCAAGTTTTATGTTTGATAATTAGTAGCATTATCTTGAGATTATCAGATATTGTCTTACACTCAGTTTATTATATGATGAGATTACTTGGTACTCTATATTTCATGCATGTATGATGATTATTCAATGTTTTCAGTTATCGATGATGATTAGTTAGATGGTTTATTATCACATTCGCTTTCTTATGGATACTTACCCCATACTGCATGTGTATGGTGTGCGTGTTTGTTTTCTTTATGTATGGTGTTTCTGATGTGGTTAAGGAAGGGAGTCGTAGTCACCTGCTAGTCGGGATCTACACGATGCACCACTTCCTGTCATTATCTATTTAGCTTAGAATATTGTGTTTGTACATGCGTGGACTTTATGCAGGTTACAGGTACTGGGTATCGACTTCCCTGAATTGCCAGGATGAGTGTACCCTATCGCATTATCTCAATGGTAAGAGAGGGGAGATAAATTCTTAAGTCCAAATCCTAAACCCTTTAGCCAATTGTCCTAATTGATAATTAGGACAAGTATCTGAGTTAAGTACCCTTCGAATGCATCAAATGATGTAATTTCGTGATTATAACCCTTTTGTTTGATTTAGTATGTGTTTTTCTATGATGAGTTTTCGTATGTTACCTTATGAGTCCTTGATGTGTTTTCTATTAATTAATTATAATTAAAAAGATTAATTAATGATTTAATTTAATATAAAATTATTATGATATTTTAATATTTAATTATATTTAATTAATTAATAAATTAATTAAATAAAAAGAATTGAATTAGGAGATAAAAGTTTTAAGTATAATTTTAGAATGTGATAATATTTATTTAATTTAATAATAATATATTTAGAGTTCATTTTTAAATAAATGCTAAATATTATTATTAATTGAATTAATAAATATTTTATCAATTAAAGTTTCTTAAATAAATTAAAAGTGGAAAAGATATTAAATTATTAAAGGTTTCTAGATCGCATGATCTAAGCATGAGTTTAAATACGAGAAATTAATTAAAAAGATAAAATAAGTGAAAATAATAATGTTATTTTAATTTCATAAAGTGCACATGAGATTAAAGTAATAAATTAATTTAAAATAGAAGTCAAGTGGAATATTAAATAAAGTTATTTAATAATTCAACTTAATGTGCATGAAAAGATGAATGCAAAATAAAAGAAAAAATAATAAAAGTTAATTTTGAGTTAACTCAGTTGAGCAAAGAGTCTTCTCGGGTGAACGCACAATTAGTGCCCCGATTTAAGGAGAAAACTTCTTATCACAACTTTGGGGTTCATTTTTGGGGGGGCATGAATTTGGACGGGAATTTTTTGGGAGACAACTTTTGGAAGCGAATTTCAGAAGGCTAATTTCAAAGAAAGATTCTCGGAAGAAGGTTATTGAAGAGGAGTGAATTCTCTTACAGTTCCTGGGGATTGCATAATAGCATCAGGATCAGGTAGGGTCTTGTGTTTTGATCATCGATTAAATATGCAATTATCCTTTCCTGTCTTCTTCGTGCCTGTGGATTGTATATCCAAATTCTCTGTGATGAAAGCTTAAATATTTCAATATTGTAAATTATTAAATGCTTGTCAATATATTCGACATACGTAAAAATTAGAAGAGTGACCAGGAATTCTTATTTGATAGATTAATGAAATCTGAATTTAATCGAGGAAGGGTTAAATTCTAAACTTATAAATGAAAATTGTAGATTGAAATTTGAATGGTTAATATTATTTTTTCTATCAGAGTATATTTGTGAATGTTATAAAAAAAATAAAAATAAAAAATAAAAATTATAAATAAATTATTTATAAAATATTTATATAATAATAATAAACATATCTTATTAAATTTTGAATAGGAAAAAATTGAGAAAAGAATTTAATTAAATTTAAAAGTTTCTTTTTAAAAAAATATATATATAATAATAAAAATAAAATATTTATTAAATAAAACGCATGGGGAGGGGGGGGGGAGGGTCTTACTTTTTTTCTCCCCCAGCGATGTGAAATCGGCAGCGGCAACCTGCGTCAGCAGGGGACCACACGGCCTTTAAAGCCTGCGGTACCCTGTGACGGGGGCCGCACGGCTCTTTTATTTAAAGGGCGTTAGTTATGTCATACATAATTGTATTTTATTTTATTTTAACAATGTTTAATAATATAAATTTGTTAATAGATATTAACAATAAAAGTTGCTTTAATAAAATTTTAATTTATTAAAAATTATTAAATTTTTTATAATAATAAATGTTTTTATATTTAAAATAAAATATTTATTTATTTAATTAAATATGGTTAGAGTAATATCTGAAAATAGTAAAAGAGTTATTATTAAATGAAGATTAAATAATTGGGTTAAATTATAAGGGTAATAGTGAGAAACCTTTACATTAAAAACGTTCATTGAAACTCAAACTGAAAATTTCAACTTAAACCTTAGTGTGTATTATGGAAACAAACTCAAACTATGAATTGGATTATACTGTTTTCTTTTCTTTATGCTTCTATGATTTGGGGTTTAAGGATTGTCTTAGTGTTGACCAGTTTAGGACATTACCAGAGGCTTGGGCGTTATGCGATTGTGACGTTATGATTATTTGTTCTCGATCTTTCTAAACCCAATCATAGTGATGTGTCGATATGCTCTCTGATGGATGTATTTACTGTTGTTGTTGTTTTCCAGTTTCCTTGTGTGAAGTTGAGGTGCTTTAAGTGATTTGTTCTTGATGATGTCATGTTGTGACATGTTTGACTTGACCATTTTGGAGTCTTCGATCAGTATTGTGTTTTATTTTGGGATAGTTTTTCCGGTTGCTTGCTAAGAACCGATGGATATTGTGATTTATCATTGATGCCTTTAGTTGCTGATAGAGAACTGTTGTGATCATTATGATTATCATTTGATGTTTTCCAGTCGCTTGTATAGGGCTAAGGTGATATTTGTGATTTGTGATTTCATGAGCCTAGAGTAGGTTATCTATGTGTAGTGTCGGGAAGTGGCTTGCGATGGGGGTCGGGGCCCTAAGTGGCTGCCAGGGTAACTCATTGTAAGTTGTTTTAATAAGTGAAAACATCTCACCTAAATACTGACTTAAATGAATCTAATAAGATAATTGTATGTTCTCTCCCATGCCTTGAGTGCTAGTATAGACTAGGATGGGGTAGAGAGAATGCTTGGTTGTGACCTTGCATTCCGTAGTATGCCTCGTCAGTACGAGAGGATACTAGTGACCACAAGATCACAGGGGACCCGAGATTCCTAAGGGATTACTCAGGTAACTTCCGACGTGACTTTTGCGATGACACTTTCCTGCTTGCATAGCAAGTTTCCTACATTTCTGCGTGGTGCCTCTGGGTCTAGATGTCTATCTATGTTGGAACCTTTGAGTTAGTATACTTTTAGGATTTCCTAGACTTAGAGAGTACTTGTGTTTCGTGTTTTGATACCTTGTTTGGGACTTGAGACTATCTCCTCAGCGCGGTGGGAGTGGACCATTTAGGTTCCACGCGGTCGAGTGGTAGTGCTTTTTACTCTTACCATTGAGATCCGTCTGAGACACTGTGGCTGGAGTATTACTGTTGGCTTATACCTTCATTATGTTGATGGATCATTATGATAGATGGTTATATTATATGTTGGATGTAGTATCATTTTATTATGTATGTATATTTCTTGATGTATGGATTTATTATGTATGATGAATGGTTTCATTTATTTGATGCACGTGTATCATGGATCCGAAGAGGATGATGTTTATTTATCTTGTTTCTGTATATTCTTTTAAGCCTTTCATACCCTATGACATGTACAGTGGATGAATGAGCATTCCGAATTAATTTGCCAAGAGGCATTCAGAACAATTGTATATTTTACGAACATTGGACTTTTCATTATTCTTTCATATGGATGTATTAAATGATGGACTTGGTTTTAGATTAGATTTTACATGTGATTCAACGTCATGGGATCTTTAAGGAATGCAACTTGTTATGTATGTTATTGCTTCCGCTACTTTGTGTTTGATGTGTATGTTATACTTTCTTTTTAAAAAAAAAATGTTTAGCAAACTTAGTAAAACTTTAGGTTAATTCTTTTGGATCCCTTGGCGGGGCGTTACATTTGGTATCAGAGCCTAAGTTTCTACATTGGGAGCTCTGAGTATATTGGAACGCCACTAGTGTTAACTAGTTGAACAAGAATGCAAACCTTAAACTATTATGTGTATCTCTTTCAAACTGAAACTTGAAACTAGTTGAACTGAAACATGATGTAAACTATTAGTTGCATATTTTTCATACTTCAACACTAGACTTTAAAACTGAAAATGACACTTTTACTGTTTTAAAAAAAAAGTGTCTTTTATATATACGATTTACAATTTTATGCTTTAGGGTTGTTATAGTATTCTATATCTTGGATATTATTGTAGGATGGTATCTGGGATGAGATCTTTCGTTAGAGGCCGTGGCCTTGGCCCGTGGTAGAGGCCGTGGACGAGGCAGAGATATTAGTGTTCATGAGTTTATCCACGAGAGCCCCATTTAGGAAGAGAATAGGGAAGAGCATGTTAGTGAACATCAGGAAGAGAACCACAGAGAGGAACATGCTGACTTTGAGGAGGTTGATCTGAGGAAAATGATGCGAACCATCATTAATCGCCTACCTCCTGTTCATGAGTAGGATAGAGCACACCAGGCAGGACATGAGCATAGACACAGGTCTAGGAGTCCTCAGAGGGATCGACATAGATCCATTGTATCTTCTCAGATGAAGGACCTTCAGAGGTCCAAGATCAAGCCCTTTAATGGGCAAGGTTCTGGTTATGTAGCTGAGCAGTGGCTTATTGCCCTTGACAGGATTTTTGCTATGCAAGACTTTGACAGTAATGTCAAAGCGAGGTTTGCCATTACCAACCTAGAGTTATTTGGGGCCACTTGGTGGACTATTGAGGAAAAGAAGTTGGGCATTAACATGGGTAGTATCACTTGGGAGATTTTCTTGGAGAGCTTCCATGAGCGTTTCCTACCAGAGGAATGGAAGCAGCATAGAGCAGATGAGTTCCATAACTTGAGACAGTACACTATGACCGTTGTAGAGTATGAGCGCAAGTTCTATAAGCTCATGCCCTTTTTGGGACTTAGTGACAACCCAACATAATTGGCACAACATTTCATTTGAGGCTTGAACAACCATTTTGTTGGGGGTGTTAAGATATTGAGCCTAAAACCCTCAAGGATGCGGCACATCGAGCTATCCTTGTAGAGCAGAGTGTCAACCTTGGACAGGGGGTTTTGTGGGAGCGCCTACTACAGCAGGATCTAAGGGCAACCACAATTCCGGTGGATATAGGAAGCCTCCCTTCCTTAAGGGGAATTAGTCTTAGCAGCAGAGGGGATCTTACCCTCAGGCACAGAGTGGTGGTGGTGGTTCCAACTTTAGAAACAATCGCAATGCTCAATGCAATAAACGAAATCAACAGGCTCAGCCTGCACAGAGCAGCCAGTCTTTTGCTAGCAGGGATAGCCACCAGTGATCGAATGCACCACCTATAGGGAGAGGATCTGGTAGGGGCACCGGATGTTATTCATGTGGACAGATTGGTCACATTGCCGCATACTATCCACAACGAGCATCTCAGTATTCAGGAACTAGGCTAGCAGCATCTGAGCCTACAGTCGGAGATGCAAGTAGATCTCATAGAGTATTTGTAGCGGTGGATCACTGTCAGGCAGACCATCAGGGGACAGTAGTTGAGACTACAGGAGCTATTCGAGGTACACCTCTCTCTGTATTGTTTGATTCAGGTGCTACAGATTCTTTTATTTCTCCATCTCTAGTTGTTAAGTGTAAGCTGGAGTCGGTTAAGCAAGATCATGGTTGGCAAGTGGAACTAGCCTCAGGCGCTAAAGTTTCCACAGATTCTATAGTTCATAAGTGTGGACTTAGCATAGGAGAGTTTGAGACTTCAGTTGACCTTCGAGTTATTCCTGTTGGTTCCTACGATGTGGTCTTAGGTATGGATTGGCTTGGCTCTCATAGGGCTAGTATAGATTGTAGAAAGAAGACCATTGTGTGTCAGGATGACCAAGGGAAGGATGTCGAGATTGTGCGGATACCGAGACCTATATCTCTATGAATGATCTCTGTTATGCAATTAAAGCAGAGCTTTCGTAAGGGATGTCAGATATTTGTCGTTACGATAAATGAGCTAGATGAAGAAGACTCTACGAGGAAGACCCTAGATCACCCTATTTTATAGGAGTATGTAGTGGTCTTTCCAAGTGAGATTCCAGGCATGCCTCCGAAGAGAGACATTGATTTTAGCATTGAGCTCACTCCAGGAGCAGAGCCTATCTCTAGAGCTCCTTATCGTATGACCACTCAGGAGTTAAGTGAGTTGCGGTTGCAGTTAGAGGAACTTTTGGCCAAGGGTAGTATTCGACCTAGTGTATCACCATGGGGAGCTCCAGTGCTCTTCATGAAGAAGAAGGATGGTTCTTTCTGCCTTTGCATTGATTACAGACAGCTGAACAAGGTGACAATAAAGAACAGGTATCCTTTACCAAGGATTGATGATTTATTTGATCAGATCAAGGGAGCCACAATGTTCTCCAAGATTGATCTTAAGTCAGGATACCATCAACTTCGCATCAAGGAGGCTGATATTCATAAGACTGCCTTCCGAACTCGCTACAGGCATTATGAGTTCACAGTGGTACCCTTTGGGCTGACGAACGCTCCATCAGTTTTCATGTGCTTAATGAATGGGGTGTTCTGTTCCTATCTTGATAGATTTGTTCTTGTCTTCCTCGATGATATACTGATATATTCTAGGTCCCAGAAGGAACATGAGGAACATTTGAGTTTGGTTTTACAGTGCTTGAGAGATAATCAACTTTATGCCAATGCGGCAAATTGTGATTTCTTTCAATCAGAGATACAGTATTTAGGACACATTATTTTAGGTGAAGGTATCTCTATAGACCCTGCGAAGATCCAGGCAATAGTAGATTGCCCTGCACCCACTACTGTGTCGGAGATTCGTAGTTTCATGGGTCTAGCTGGTTATTATCGCAGATTTGTCCAAAACTTCTCCAGAATAGCACATCCTATTACCTCCCTTTAGAGGAAAGGAAAGAAGTTTCTATGGATAGAAAAATGGGAAGAAGCATTTCAAAAATTCAAAGAGCTTCTCACCAGTGCACTAATCTTAGCAGTACCTGATCCAGAAGGTGATTTCTTGGTGTGTACAGATGCTTCCCTTGAGGGTATTGGAGCAGTTCTAATGCAGAATGGTCGAGTGATTGCATATGAATCACACAAACTCAAGGATCATGAGTTGAATTATCCTACACACGACCTTGAGTTAGCAGCAATAGTTCATGCCTTAGTAAGATGGAGACATTTCTTGTTGGGACACAGATTTGAACTACATAGTGGTCATCGTAGTCTTCAGTACATATTCACACAGCCTAATCTGAATGCTAGGTAGAGGCGTTGGATGGAGTTTTTGTGCAAGTATGACTTTGAAGTGAAGTATATCCAAGGGAAGGAGAAAATAGTAGCTAATGCTTTGAGTCGCAGGAAACATGTGATATCGTCTATGACTCTTAGTGTTGATTTGAGGTGTCAGATACTTTAGGCACTCCCCATCGATTCGTGGTATCTGGAGGTGTGTAGTGAGATCGATTCAGGGAGACCTTTGGAGGGTAAGTTTTCAGGCTATGCCCTAGAGTCAGATGGCCTTTTGAGACATTCAGGAAGGATCTATGTGTTGCTACTGGATGAGCTTCGCATATTGATCCTATCAGAGGCCCATCGTGCACCTTACTCGGCACATCCAGGTGTCAAGAAGATGCATGCAGACTTATGACATTTATTCTATTGGTCCGGGATGAAGCGCGACATTGTTGTTTTTGTGGCTAGATGTCTTGAGTGTCAGAGAGTCAAGGCAGAACATCAGCATCTGGCAGGACTTTTGCAACCAAATCTCATTCCTTCATGGAAGTGGGACATCATCTCTATGGACTTCATAGTAGGATTACCTATGACTCCTCGTCGTCATGATGCTATCATGGTCATCGTTGATCGGTTGACTAAGGTGGCACATTTTTCACCAATCAGGTCTTCCTACACTGCAGCTTCTGTAGCTAATGTCTTCATGCGTGACATTGTGAGACTACATGGTATTCCTCGAAAGATCATTTCGGATAGGGATCATGTTTTCACTTCCGCATTTTGGACATCACTACAGCACGATCTTGGAGTGCAGTTGAATTTCAGTTCAACATATCACCTAGAGACAGATGGACAGAGAGAGAGAGTGAATCAAGTTCTCGAAGATATGTTGAGGATGTACGTGATGGATAGGTAGACTCATTGGGAGGACTATCTCTACCTAGTGGAGTTCACTTACAACAACGGGTATCACAGTTCTATTGGCATGGCACCTTTCCAAGCCTTATATGAACGTCCTTGTCGTATACCTTTGAGTTGGGATAGTCTTGAGGATCGCATCCTGTTGGGTCTTGAGATGCTTTATGACATAGAGCAACAGGTTGAGCGTATCTGAGAGCACTTGACAATGGCACAGGATAGGCAAAAAAAGTATGCTGATGTACATAGGACAGATAAGCAGTTTGCTATGGGAGAGAAGGTTTTCTTGAGAGGACGTCTGCGGAAGAGTCCGATCCGTTATGGAAAGGGCTCGAAGCTAGCACCTCGCTTTGTGGGACCATTCGATATTCTTGAGAGGACTGGTCCAGTTGCCTATCGTCTTGCTTTACCGCCCAGCCTTGCTCGCATTCACGATGTTTTCCATGTTTCAGTACTTAGACAGTATATTCCTGATGTTGTACATATTCTTGATTGGAATGCATTGTAGGTAGAGGACGGGCAGCTAGCTTTGGAGCCAATTCGTATTCTGGAGCAGTGGGAGTTGACCCTCAGGGGTCGAACCATAGAGCAGGTAAGGGTCCAATGGGACCCTACTGATGACTCTTCGGCTACATGGGAGGATGCATCTAGATTATGGGATTTATATCCCTATTTGTTTGTAGGCTTCCAGGAGTAAGCCTAAGTCTAGGGGGGGTGGATGTAGTGCCTGCCCCTAGTCTACATTTTTCTAGTTACATTCCTGATATCATTGCCAAACTCTTTTAGGCCAAGTTTTATGTTTGATAATTAGTAGCATTATCTTGAGATTATGAGATGTTGTCTTACACTCAGTTTATTATATGATGAGATTACTTGGTACTCTATATTTCATGCATGTATGATGATTATTCAATGTTTTCAGTTATCGATGATGATTAGTTAGATGGTTTATTATCACATGCGCTTTCTTATGGATACTTACCCCATACTGTATGTGTATGGTGTGCGTGTTTGTTTTCTTTATGTATGGTGTTTCTGATGTGGTTAAGGAAAGGAGTCGTAGTCACCTGCTAGTCGGGATCTACACGATGCACCACTTCCTACCATTGTCAGTTTAGCTTAGAATGTTGTGTTTGTACATGCATGGATTTTATGCAGGTTGCAGGTACCGAGTATCGACTTCCCTGAATTGCCAAGATGAGCGTACCCTATCGCATTATCTCAATGGTAAGAGAGGGGAGATAAACTCTTAAGTTCAAATCCTAAACCCTTTAGCCAATTGTCCTAATTGATAATTAGGACAAGTATCTAAGTTAAGTACCCTCCGAATGCATCAAATGATGTAATTTCGTGATTATAACCCTTTTGTTTGATTTAGTATGTGTTTTTCTATGATGGGTTTTCGTATGTTACCTTATGAGTCCTTGATGTGTTTTCTATTAATTAATTCTAATTAAAAAATTAATTAATGATTTAATTTAATAGAAAATTATTATGATATTTTAATATTTAATTATATTTAATTAATTAATAAATTAATTAAATAAAAAGAATTGAATTAGGAGATAAAAGTTTTAAGTATAATTTTAGAATGTGATAATATTTATTTAATTTAATAATAATATATTTAGAGTTCATTTTTAAATAAATGCTAAATATTATTATTAATTGAATTAATAAATATTTTATCAATTAAAGTTTCTTAAATAAATTAAAAGTGGAAAAGATATTAAATTGTTAAAGGTTTCTAGATCACATGATCTAAGCATGAGTTTAAATATGAGAAATTAATTAAAAAGATAAAATAAGTAAAAATAATAATGTTATTTTAATTTCATAAAGTGCACATGAGATTAAAGTAATAAATTAATTTAAAATAGAAGTCAAGTGGAATATTAAATAAAGTTATTTAATAATTCAACTTAATGTGCATAAAAAGATGAATGCAAAATAAAAGAAAAGATAATAAAAGTTAATTTTGAGTTAACTCAGTTGAGCAAAGAGTATTCTTGGGTGAACGCACAATTAGTGCCCCGATTTGAGGAGAAAACTTCTTATCACAACTTTGGAGTTCATTTTTGGGGGGGCACAAATTTGGACGGGAATTTTTTGGGAGACAACTTTTGGAAGCGAATTTCAGAAGGCTAATTTCAAAGAAAGATTCTCGGAAGAAGGTTATTGAAGAGGAGTGAATTCTCTTACAGTTCCTGGGGATTGCATAATAGCATCAGGATCAGGTAGGGTCTTATGTTTTGATCATCGATTAAATATGCAATTATCCTTTCCTGTCTTCTTCGTGCCTGTAGATTGTATATCCAAATTCTCTGTGATGAAAGCTTAAATATTTCAATATTGTAAATTATTAAATGCTTGTCAATATATTCGGCATACGCAAAAATTAGAAGAGTGATCAGGAATTCTTATTTGATAGATTAATGAAATTTGAATTTAATCGGGGAAGGGTTAAATTCTAAACTTATAAATGAAAATTGTAGATTGAAATTTGAATGGTTAATATTATTTTTTCTATCAGAGTATATTTGTGAATGTTATAAAAAAATAAAAATTATAAATAAATTATTTATAAAATATTTATATAATAATAAAAAACATATCTTATTAAATTTTGAATAGGAAAGAATTGAGAAACGATTTTAATTAAATTTAAAAGTTTCTTTAAAAAAAAAAAATTAATAATAATAATAATAAAATATTTATTAAATAAAACGCATGGGGGGGGGGGGGGGGTCTTACTTCCCCCCCCCCAACGATGTGAAATCGGCGGCGGCGACCTGCGTCAGCAGGGGACCGCACGACCTTTAAAGCCTGCAGTACCCTATGACGGGGGTCGCACGGCTCTTTTATTTAAAGGGCATCAGTTATGTCATACATAATTGTATTTTATTTTATTTTAACAATGTTTAATAATATAAATTTGTTAATAGATATTAACAATAAAAGTTGCTTTAATAAATTTTTAATTTATTAAAAATTGTTAATAATTTTATAATAATAAATGTTTTTATATTTAAAATAAAATATTAATTTATTTAATTAAATATGGTTAGAGTAATATCTAAAAATAGTAAAAGAGTTATTATTAAATGAAGATTAAATAATTGGGTTAAATTATAAGGGTAATAGTGAGAAACCTTTACATTAAAAACGTTCATTGAAACTCAAACTGAAAATTTCAACTAAAATCTTAGTGTGTATTATGGAAACAAACCCAAACTATGAACTGGATTATACTGTTTTGTTTTCTTTATGCTTCTATGATTTGGGGTTTTGGGATTGTCTTAGTGTTGACCAGTTTAGGACGTTACCAGAGGCTTGGGCATTATGCGATTGTGACGTTATGATTATTTGTTCTCGATCTTTCTAAACCCAACCATAGTGATGTGTCGATATGCTCTCTGATGGATGTATTTACTGTTTTTGTTGTTTTCCAGTTTCCTGGTGTGAAGCTGAGGTGCTTTAAGTGATTTGTTCTTGATGATGTCATGTTGTGACATGTTTGACTTGACCATTTTGGAGTCTTCGATCAGTATTGTGTTTTATTTTGGGATAGTTTTTCCGGTTGCTTGCTAAGAACCGATGGATATTGTGATTTATCATTGATGCCTTCAGTTGCTGATAGAGAACTGTTGTGATCATTATGATTATTATTTGATGCTTTCCAGTCGCTTGTATAGGGCTGAGGTGATATTTGTGATTTGTGATTTCATGAGCCTAGGGTAGGTTATCTATGTGTAGTGTCGGGAAGTGGCTTGTAATGGGGGTCGGGGCCCTAAGTGGCTGCCAGGGTAACTCATTGTAAGTTGTTTTAATAAGTGAAAACATCTCACCTAAATACTGACTTAAATGAATCTAATAAGATAATTGTATGTTCTCTCCCATGCCTTAAGTGCTAGTATAGACTAGGATGGGGTAGAGAGAACGCTTGGTTGTGACCTTGCATTCCGTAGTATGCCTCGTCAGTACGAGAGGATACTAGTGGCCGTAGGATCATAGGGGACCCGAGATTCCTAAGGGATTACTCGGGTAACTTTCGACGTGACTTTTGCGATGACACTTTCCTGCTTGCATAGTAGGTTTCCTACGTTTCTGCGTGGTGCCTCTGGGTCTAGATGTCTATCTATGTTGGAACCTTTGAGTTAGTATACTTTTAGGATTTCCCAGACTTAGAGAGTACTTGTGTTTCATGTTTTGATACCTTGTTTGGGACTTGAGACTATCTCCTCAGCGCGGTGGGAGTGGACCATTTAGGTTCCACGCGGTCGGGTGGTAGTGCTTTTTACTCTTACAATTGAGATCCGTCCGAGACACTGTGGCTGGAGTATTACTGTTGGCTTATACCTTCATTCTTTTGATGGATCATTATGATAGATGGTTATATTATATGTTGGATGTAGTATCATTTTATTATGTATGTATATTTCTTGATGTATGGATTTACTATGTATGATGAATGGTTTCATTTATTTGATACACGTGTATCATGGATCCGAAGAGGATCATGTTTATTTATCTTATTTATGTATATTCTTTTAAGCCTTTCATACCCTGTGACATGTACATTGGATGAATGAGCATTCCGAATTAATTTGCCAAGAGGCATTCAAAACAATTGTATATTTTACGAACATTGGACTTTTCATTATTCTTTCATATGGATGTATTAAATGATGGACTTGGTTTTAGATTAGATTTTACATGTGATTCAACGTCATGGGATCTTTAAGGAATGCAACCTGTTATGTATGTTATTGCTTCTGCTACTTTGTGTTTGATGTGTATGTTATACTTTCTTTAAAAAAAAAAAAAAATGTTTAGCAAACTTAGTAAAACTTTAGGTTAATTCTTTTGGATCCCTTGGCGGGGCGTTACACTCCCTATTGGATACATCTATTCTTTAGTAATAAATCTCTCACTTTTGTATATATTTCCCTCTTTTCTCTTTATATCTCTCCCTCTTTTTCTTTGTATATCTCTCCCTCTTTGACTACAATGTCAGAGACACGTAGCTTTCTTAGCTTCAATCGCTTCATACATTTGAATTGTGTAGATATTTGCATGTCTGATTGATTTCTATCATATGTCTATGACTGATCTGTTATGTTGTACTTAACTATTTTCCTTAGGCGACTCCCAGAGTAGAGTTGTGTTACATGAATGTGTAAGATATACTAATTAGCACATTTGATGCACTGTACATTTTATTTTTAAGTTGATTTGTTTAGGGGAATCACCCCTAATTTACCTCTAAGATATTCATGACCATATTTAGGTAAGGCTTTTGTGAATATGTTGGTGTGCACATATTCTAAGTTCACTTCTTTGTCTTTAACTAGTTCCCTCAAGTAGTGATACTTCATAGCAATGTGCTTTGTATTTGTGTGCATCACTGGATTCTTTGAAATGTTAATAACACTTGTGTTATCACAATAGATAACCACTGGATCTATAATTTATTCTTTCATTCCTTTCAATAATTGCTTTATCCACATAATGTTTAAATAGTTCATTGCAGCTGCCACATACTCTACTTCAGCTCTTGATTGGGAAATACAATTATGTTTCTTGCTTGTCCACGACACCGGTCTCTTTCCTAGAAAGAATACACCTCCACTAGTGTTTTTTTGTCATCAATATTTCCAGCCTAATCAAATTCAATGAATGCCTTCAGTTCAATCTATCAATTCTCTTGTAATACAATCCATGGTCTTACGTACCTTTCAGATATCTCATTATCCTTTTCACTGCCATCATGTGATTCTCCTTAGGATTTGTCAAAAATTGAGCAACTATGACAATTGCTAATGCAATATCAAGTCTACTATGAAAAACATATTGTAATTTTCCAATCATGGATTTGTATAACATCTGGTTTACATGAGCAAATTCATCATTCTTAGATAGTTTATATCCTATAGAAATAGGTGTTCTCACTGGTCTTGAATCTTCCATGCCAAAAGTCTTTAGTATCTCCTTGATATGTTTGGATTGAGTAATGAAAATACCAAACTTTTTTTGACATACTTACAGTCCAACAAAGATTTTTGTTTCACCAAACATAGACATTTCAAATTCCTTCTTTATTTCATCAACAAATGATTTACATAATGCTTCTCTTGCTCCAAATATAATGTCATCAACAAATATTTCAAATAGTAGTACTCCATTGTTCTTAGCCTTCTTAAAATATAAATTATTATTGTCATTTGTCCTTTCAAAACCAATCTTCACCTAATAATTATGTAGTCTTTCATACCATGCTCTTGGAGCTTGTTTCAATTCACATAGAGCTTTGTTTAGCTTATAGACCATATTCTTCTTGTCTGGATCCACAAATCTTTCAGGTTGTTCAATGTAAACTTCTTCCTCGAGTATACCATTAAAAAATGCAGATTTGACATCCATTTGATATACCTTGAAGTTCTTGTAGGCTAAATACGCAAGCAAAGTTCTAACTCCTTCAAGTCTTGCCACAAGAGCAAAAGTTTCTGCATAATAAACTCCTTCTTGAGCATATCCTTTGCATACCAGTCTTTCCTCATTTCTTGTAAATTCACAATTTTCATTGAGTTTAATCCTGAAAACCCATTTTGTCCCAATAACATTTTTGTTTGTAGGTCTTTGCGCTAAAGTCCAAGTATTATTCTTCTCAATTTGTTCAATTTCCTCGTTCATTTCCTAAATCCAATATTCATTATCTAGGGCATCTTTTATTGATTTGGGCTCAAATTGACAAAGCAAGCATGTATCATCTTTGAGTTGTTTCCTTGTCATACTACTTGATTCAGCATCTCTAATGATTTGTTCAAGTTTGTGATATCTTCTTACAAAATTTGCTAGCATAGGTGGATTCCTTATTTATTCTTCTACAGGTTCATCTTGGAAAATAATCTCAAGCTCATTTGCTCCTTTTTGTTCAGGTTCTAGTCTAGATTTTGCATGCTTAGCATTGTCTCTCTGATGATTGGCATTGCCTATTAGTGACTTGACATCTTCAGTTTGTGATGCAGGAGCATCCAGAGGTATAAGGGCAATCCTATGTCACCCAAAAAAATGTACTTAGACTTAGTTTCTGTTTCATGTCTTTACATTTTTGGATACCCATTTGGGTCAAATAAAGGTTCCAACTCTCATAGTTCCACTATCAGTGCGTTTGAAAATCCCAAAAAAATAGGAGCATGCAATTTGGCCATCATTTTGGTGACCTAGAAGGTGTGAATTGGCCAGATGAATGTACTTGTGATTTAGAGCATTCCATAAAAAGAATCAGGTCAAAAGGCCCCATGGTTTGAAAGTTATTGCAGTTTTTCGAGTTTTGGAGACCTCCTAAGAATGCTTCAAAGTTAGGTTAGGGGCATTAAATGACCTCGAAAAGGGCCGAAAAATGGGGGACGAGAAAAACTCGTCCATAGGGCCATAGAGCGCTTCGAGAGCTTTATGAAAATGTAAACGATTCGTCAATTGGAGCTATGGTTCAAAAGTTATACCTCTCAGAAGTTCGGTTACCATTTTTGGATTCTTCTAGATTTGCACCGACTTCTAACGCAACTTCCGGAACCTTCTATTTGGTCGGTGGATGCCTACTAGCACTTTCTAGAATGTACTCCTAGTCCTTAACCCTTTGGGGTCTATTTAAGGAGATTTCTGGCATTGTAAAAGGCAGTTCGGAGTGGAGTTTGAGAGGAGGTGCTAAAAGGAGAAATATTCTCTAGATTTATGCTATTGTAAGCCCTTAGGGCATGTTCTGAAGTTTATTTTCTCTGTACTATTTGTACTAGCTTATTTTCTCATTTAATATGATTTCCCTTTTCTGTTGTGTCCATTCTGTTCTTCTGTTGTGTCCCCATCAGTTTGTTGCTCGGCACCCACTATCTATTGCTTGACAATTTGTTACACTTCATCATTTTGTATCTATTGGGAAATTGCAGCTTGATTTGTTTGTTCATTTGGAGTGTTGGGAGCACCATCGTCCATATAGATGAATGTATAGTAATCCTCAGGTTCTTCATTGTAGGTAATGTGACTTTTCTCTACAAACTCATCAACTTTCACATTTGCACTTTCCACAGCTTTGTTGGTGTTAGAGTTCAAACACTTATAAGCTTTACTCTTGGTGGAATATCTTAGGAATATACCTTCATCACTTTTTGCACCAGGTTTTCCATTCCTATTATCTTTAAGTATATAACATTGACTTCCAAAGATTTTGAAATATTTCACATTAGGAGCGTATCCATACCATAGTTCAAAGGTCTAGCATTTGTACCTTTCTTGACTTGTACTCTATTCAAGGTATAAACAATAATACTAACAACTTCTCTCCAATACCTTTTTGATACACTCTTCTCCATCATCAATGTTCTTGCACAATCCATTATTGATATGTTTCTCCTTATAGTTATTCATTCTAAGCAGGGCTCCTTGGTGTTGACATCTGTCTTTTGATTCCTCTATCATTGCTGAATGTATTGAACTCATTGGAAATGATTTCACCACCTCTATCAGATCTCAAACACTTCAAACTCTTCCCTATTTCTTTTTCAACTCTAGCTAAATACTACTTGAATAAGTGAAAAGCATCAAATTTAGCTTTAAGGAAGATCATAGTCACCATCCTAGAATAGTCATCAACAAATAGAATGAAATACTTATCTCCACAATAGCTTTGAACATCAATAGGTCCACATAGGTCATTATGTACCAATTCCAAAATATCACTAGAAGTGTATGTTTTTCTCTTGAAACTAGACTTGGGACATTTTTTCCAGTTGACATTGTTTACACATAACATTGCCAGGCTTCTTCAGATTAGGCAACCCTCTTACTTTATACATTTTACTAATATTCACCAAATTGTCAAAATTCACATGACATAACCTTTTGTGTCATAACCAAACATCTTCTTGTTGTGCAAACAAGCATGTGTCATTAGATAAATCTAGATAGAACAAGTTACCTCTTATCTGATCACCACTTCCAACCAACTTATTATCATCACCATATATCTTGGCCTTCCTATTATGGGATTCAACTCTGTAACCTTATTTTTTCAGTTGTGAAACACTCAACAGATTATAGTTAAGTCCTTCAACCCTATAAATGTTGTCACCTATTATTTTGTCAGTGAGTTGAATAGTACATTTACCTTTTACAACACATGGGATATCATTAATAAATTTAACACATCCACCTTTGTATGGTCCAATATCCTCAAAGCTATTTTTATCACAAGTCATATGGCTAGAGCAACCATTGTCAATTATCCATCTATCACTTTTGTTTACATAAGAGATTAATGTAGTTTTTTCATCTTCCTCAGAATCTTCTTTCATAGCAACATAGACAACTTCATCATCATTACTATTAGATTTATTGTTAGTTTCTTCTCCAGTAATATAACAAGATTTATTACCTTTTTCATCTTTGTTTTTCTTGTAGTCTCGGTCATCTCTTCTTCCTTTGTACTTGCTTTCCTTTCTTTCATCCTTATCCTCTCTCAAAGGACACCTAGCAGCAATATGACCAACTTTATTGCATGAGAAATAAATAATATGTACATTACCTTTATATTTACCTCTTCCTCTTCCAAATATTTTTGTAATAAGGGCTTCAAGTTCATCAAGTTCATCATCATAACTATCACTATCACTCTTCACATATTTTCCTTTCCTTTTGCTAATAACCAATTGTCACTTAGAGGCAGATTCAATAGTAGCAGGTATACAATTACTGAAGTTAGACATCTCAAAAGTAGTAAGTCTACCAATCACACCTTCCAAGGTTAAAGTGTTACCTGTTGTGCATCTCAGTTCTTGAATTGTAGACACCCTAATGGAATATATAGGGATTAGAGTAGTACTACTCTATGTTTTCACCTTCCATCATTCTCATGTCATTAAATTTACCTCTTAGGCTCTTTGATTTAGCTCTCAAGATGTTGTCATCACCTCCATATATGGTTTTTAGTTTGTCCCACATCTTCTTTGCACTATCACATTCTTTTGTATCATCAAACTCAACATAGCAACATTGCTCGATCATGTTCTTACTTCTACTTTAGTTGATCATCTGTCAAAGGAGTAGTTGTTATCTTCACATACTCATTGTCCACAAAGTTGATAGTAGCATCAATAATACTAGATATATGCAATTGCATTAAGGTTTGCCATGTAGGAAAGTTCTCCTTGTTCAGCTTTGGTACCTCTCCTTTATGAGTCATGATCTTTGGCTTTAAGTTTCAAACTTTTCTCTGTAAGCATTTGGTTGTGATACCAATTGTTAGAAATGTTTAGAATAACTGGGGGGGTGGTTGAATCAATTACTCAAGGTCATAAGTACCATTTGAACAATTAAACATAAAACATTAATTGTTATGCTTATCATGTTGTTGCTCGGTCTCTATTATACTGATAAACAAAATTATTGTCCTAAACATAACATTCTTTGTTGAATGTAAACTTTATCAAATGTAAAGCATTCAACACAAATTTGGTGCTATGATTTTACGTAGAAACCAAATTTGGGAAAATCTACTAGCAACATGTCACCACTTTTCCACTCTTTTGAAGTGAGCTCTCTTACGAGTGAACCCTGCAAAAGGTTACAATACACATTGTTAAATGTGACCTAGTTAGAAGATTTAATCACCTTGTTAGGAGTGGCCTTGTCAGAGGACTTTGATCATTCCATCTAGAATCTCAACTTGCTAAAGGATTTAGATAGGTTGTTAAGTCTTTCAAATGACTACTAGGTCAACTTCTATAAAAATGATTTCAACACAAACTATTTACAATGATTAGAAAGAAAACAATAAGGTTTTGAGATGTATGATTACAACTCACTTTTGTAGATTCAAATCACTGTTTGGTTCATGCATTGATTTACCGATATGCTTCCTATTGTCATCTATGTTCTTGATTTGTTTGGCAACCCTTGAAGCAATAAATCCTCTCTTCTCAACAAAACCTAAGCCATTTGCTTAGATTTACTTATCAATATCAACAACATCTGTGTAAGCAATCTCCTTTTGCTTTGCTTTCACTCTTACATACTTGAGTTCTCATCTCTATTCCAACTTTCTCTATGTGCATCTCTTCAAGTTCAACTCTATACCTCCTTTAATAGGTAATTCTTGCTTTTCCATTTTCCATGATCACTGTAGATCTTAGGGTTTATGATTTGGTTTATTAGGTTCAGTGTATTAGTTTACCTTCCTTCTTTTCTAGAATCTTCCCATCTATCGAATTAGATCATAGATATAATACCTAATTCTCTCTTTGAATTTAATGATCCAACTCATCAATTTTATCTTCAACATGGTTTATATCTCCCAAGAAATCAATTGAATCAGCTAGAAATCATGATTTCCTAAAATTCATTCACAACAATGTTACTCGACAATCACTAAGTTGTGACACTCAGACATCACTTAATCAGTCAATCATTGTAAAATTCTTGGCTCGACATCAACTATCTTGCTCAGTCAATACTAATGCTTGGTCAATACTATATTTACTCAGCACTTAATGTGGCTCAGTTGAAACTAGCATCACTTGACATTCCTTAATCTTTTACTCTATTGCTCGACTTAGCTTTAAGAGCAATCACTTTGTCTCATCAAAGACTAACTAATCAAATATCCATTGTGTCTCCCTTTCCACAACTCAACCTTTACTCTAGGTGCTATTTTTATGAGCAATTCTCAAATTCTTTTCACCAATCAAATAGATATGACATTATTATTAGGTAGCAATATGTCTTATCAGTAGATTTGACATCAATGACAAAACAACAATTGTTTCAATTGTAAGTTTCCAACACTTGTTGTGAGAGAGTTTAAAGATAAAGACTAGCTCCAAATGATATGGGCCTTCTAGGTGGAAGGGGGAAAGCATGTACAAAAACAATGGAATTCTCATTTATCCACTTTGCTAAAAAATTTGAACCAAGCTTTAAATGTAATGGAGATACAGTTCTGGTATGTATTCTCGATGTTGGACCTGTGCTTCTAGCTTTAAGACTTAATTGCAAAAAAAATTTTGAAATATTTACTTTTAGTGGTTGAATCCCAACTTACTAATGGATTAAACGAAGATAAAACAAGCTCATGTTCCAAAGTAACATCTACGTGAATTTAGCATTGCACAACCTCTATGGATTAAGGATAAGACTTGAAAAACCTATGGCAGAGTGCTTTTAAGCTTCAAAATAAATGTTTTATTCTTATATCTCTACTCATTCTTGGATATTTAATTGGATATATATATTTTTAAAAAATTATCTTGAGAAATATGGGTTGAATTTTTTAAACCATGCTTTGGCATATTGTGACCAACATTCTCAAAATTGGATGCATCAATAAGAATCTATAATAATGTCAATGCTTTAACTTTATAAAAATAGTACAAAATACTTTTAAACTTATTCTAATTTTAAAATATACACTTGAGATAGCTTGGACTCCCTTTAGTTATCTCTATCTAGTTATTATCTTGTATTCTATCTTTTTGTGTGACACACATAGAAAAATGGAAGCATGCATAAGAGATTATGAAATACTAATAGATGAATTCAAATAATGAATAATGTTGGTGTAAATAAGTATTTACTATTTACACTTTACTTAAGTTTACTTAAGATAATGCATATCCATATTAGTTGTCATGTAGACACTTAGGAGTTTGCATATTCATATGAGTTGTTATGTAGATAACATAGTAGTTTACAGTCCAATTGAGCACATGTTGTCTACTAAATTTCTTTATGAGATACACCTTTACATTCTTATCTTCTCATTGTTGCACGTACATTCATGCACAATGGAGGATAATCCACTCTTGGTGGACATGTGCTTAGTTGTTATGCTTATGTCTTTGCATAACTCCTAGACATATCAATTACCTTTATATACAAGGCTCTTCTATGATGTATTCATCCAATTATCTGATATCCAATCATCTGATATCCATTCTTATTTCTCTCTCTTGTGCTATCTACTAAACTTCTTGATCTTGGCATTTCATTCTTGCCTTAGACAAATTCTTACATGTTATTAGAGCTATACCAAATTTTTACATGGTATCAAAGCCATAGGAGTTTTATTGCATAGCCATTGGAGAGATTTTGTTTTATAGGTCAAGATTGGAGCTTGTTGGTGCAAATTATATGTTGGTATCACATTCAAAAGGTCAAAAAACTCCCAAATCAACTTTTGTTTCATCAAAATCAAACATCTGAGTGAAATCTAAAGTCATTTGATTTTTGAAGGTGCGATGACAGCGATTTAGGAAAAATAATTATAAAGGTGATTTTCAAACATTGATATATCCCTCATACGAACTCCTTTTTTCGAGCAATGTTTTTTTGTTTTTGGGTAGAATTTTGTGGTCTACACAATGCTACAAGTTGTTTTCAATCCCTATTCTTGAATATTTATGAAAATCACAAATCTCAATTTTCGTAACTTCAAAGGCTTAGTTCGGGCTCATCTTGACACATTTTCAGGTGCTAATTATTTTGAAAGTGCATGATTTTTTGTCTACTTTCCAGATCTGGTATCAGTTTGGAGTAATTTTGAGTAGACATAGTACTTTCAGTATTTGGTCTTTTTTGGCCTAGTTTGGCACTTGTAATTAATTAGATTCTTGAGAGGTCTTGTGTCTTATCTTGTTGAGTCTAATATAGCTTCATGTTTGTTGTGTTAGTGTAAATAATTATTATTTACACTTTACTTAAGTTTACTTAGGTTAAATGCATTATTTTATTATTTTTTAGGTTAGACACCCAGGAGTTTGCTTACTCATATGAGTTGTCGTGTTGACAACACAAGAGTAAGCAACTCTAATTTAGCACATGGTGTCTACAACACAGGAGTTAGCATCCATTTTAAGCACATGGTGTCTACAACATCTCTACACATGAGACACCTTGTCATACTTATCCTCTCAATGATGCACATATATTCATGCACAATGGAGGACATGTGCTTAGTTGTAATGCTTATCTCCTAGATCATTCTAGACACATTCTAGATGCATCTTAGAGGCCTTTATATATAGACACCTCTAGTGTACTATACAATAAATCAAATATCATATTGTTATTCTAATCATACTCTATTGGTCTTTTTTGCTAGTTATTGTGCTTTTTGGTCTTGAGTGAATCTTACCTTAAGGCAAATTCTTACATGGTATCGGCGTGTTGGTGTAAATAAGTATTTACTATTTACACTTTGCTTAAGTTTACTTAGGTTAATGTATTATTTAATTATTTATTATTTAGTCACCTAGGAGTATGCGTACTCTTGTGAGTTGTCGTGTTGACAACACAGGAGTTAGCACTCTAATTATGCACATGGTGTCTACAACATAGGAGTTAGCACTTTATTTGAGCACATGGTGTCTACAACATCTCTACACGTGAGACACTTTGTCATACTTATCCTCTCATTGATGCATGTATATTCATGCACAATGGAGGATGTGTGCTTAGTTGTCATGCTTATCTTCTAGTTCTTTCTAGAACCATTCTAGATGCATCTTAGAGGCCTTTATATATTGGCACTCCTAGTGTGTATGTACATGCTTTGAGATATTCATTCTCATATTGATCATACTCTTTTGGTCTACTGTTGTGCTTGTGCTTGAGTTCCTTGATCTTGGGTGATTTTTCCCTAAGAAAAATTCTTACATGGTATTAGAGCTTGGGGAATTTCTCTTCACATAGTTGTTCGAGACCATTTTGTTGCTTCACCTCTCAGAGGACACCTCGACATAGATTTGGAGAATCCACAAATATTAGGAGTGTCTAGAGCCAAAGCGGACCTCGCATTGCATCCAAAATGTCAATTTGATGAAAATCGACTATAAATTTGCCTATATTGGGCTAAAGTCAATTTTGAGGCAATTTTTTTTTGCAAACTAGCACCCAAAGGCCCAATTTGCAAATTTGGTATGATCTACTAGATATGTTCATTTGATTTTTTTAATATCTGTAATTAATTTTTTCTTTGCAATTATTTTTGAACGTCTACAATTTTTTGAATTTTTTTAGGCTATCTAGGTTTGCAGAGAAATTGTTGTTGTAGGAACCAGGCATGAAACCTCGACGCCTACAAAGAATATTAAGGGAATATTCTTCTTTTATTTGGTAGTTTCATAACAGTTCGGCTAAGCATTCATTGGCAGAATCGGCCAACTATTCTATCATTGCTGGCCGATTACATAATTCTCGACAACTGGATTATCCCCGACTTTCGGCCAAGATCATTCACGACGGACTTTGTTTACATAACTACCACAACCTTTGTGTTTTAAACACACATTATGTTGATTCCCTATCACATGTGGGATTAATAAGAGTTCCCACCACCAGTGAAGAACCAACTGTGGTCGCCGCTTTCTTTCCCTCTGACAACTGACTGTGAACACCATCGGTGATAGAAAGTTTTTCTACATGACCACATGTTCAGTGCAGCACTTGACACATGTCAGCTCGACATAAATGTAGCTTGCCTCATCCACATCATCTATGCGGTAGAGTCCCAAACCCGTAGACCAAAGACAACTTAGTAAGAAAGCCTACCATGACTATCCCAATCAACCACCAGCGAGGCCGTGACAACCCAAGCAAAGTGACATGTGTTTGTATGTCAGCCTGCCACCACATATATCATATAGTGCTAACTTAGCAAATTGATACACAGTGATGTCAGATCCGTATGCATAATTGGCCAGACATGTCATCTAGCACGCCACCTAGGTGACCTTTTTCGTTGACCTCAGCTTTCACAGTCTTAAATTTGATGGTCATTTCTAGCCAAATTTGAATTACTGCTATCAAATTTAAACTCATAGTTTGCTGCCCAAACCCCTCTCCAGATTTACTTTTGATTTGACAGTGCATCTTTGGGAGGCCATAACTTAGTCATCTGGACTCCAAATTAGGTGCATTTTTTTTTGAATTTGGGTAGAATTTTCTATAAAAAATAGTGGTGCTACTCTTTTCTAGTTTTTGGTGCATGGATTTGTCAAAAATTGAATTTTTTGGTGACTATACCTGTCTAATCCTAGATTTTGCAACTTCAATTGCTCTGTACGAGCTTATCTGCACTTGAAATCAAGTTCCATTTTTTTTGAAAGTGCATTATTTTTTGTCTACTTTCCGTATTTGCAATCATATTATAGGGTTGTGTGGACAAAAATATCACTTTTAGCAATAGGGCTTTTTTTGAGTCTCAAAAGAAAGTTGTAACCAACAAAATTAGAAGTCTACTTTGTACATTTTGACAAGTGGCCTATTGTACAAACACTACCTATAAAGTACCGAATCATACATTTGGGGGGGTTGCTTGATTATTTCTACATTTTGAGGGTACATTTATTGATCTCATGGAGTCTTGTCATGTATATCAGTTTGGTATAAGACTGAAGTTAACACTGAGGAACTATAAAAGATGGAGTGCCTTAATCATTGATAATCTAAGTAGAGAACATCTGGAAGTGCCTCCTTATCTATATTTGAAGATTGTGCCACCTAGTCCTACTTGGTTTGAACATCTTCATCTTCTTCTTCACTTTATGTATAACAATATGACTGAGGAATCTTTTGCTCCTCTTAGAATGACAAGTTTTCCTCACGATGTTTGGATGGATCTTTGGGAAGAATATGGAGATCCATGAGT
The DNA here is from genome assembly GCA_028749045.1 of Cupressus sempervirens. Lineage (NCBI taxonomy): Eukaryota > Viridiplantae > Streptophyta > Pinopsida > Cupressales > Cupressaceae > Cupressus > Cupressus sempervirens. The sequence continues at coordinate 1,049,487,152 of CM053785.1, forward strand.
TCCTCCATTTACCAGAGGATATTCTCTCTTTAGTTGCTTCAATATTGGTTCCTCCAACTCTAGATGAGATCTAACCTCCTAATGCTCTTGTTGATACTACTAATCTAGTTCTAGCCATAGATGCTTCTGATTTAGTGTAGTAGGAAACACAATGTCTTCCTACTTCACCTTCATGGGATGACTTCCTTCCAGACATTGGAGGTTTGTTCGTGGAGTCATACATTGAAGATGTGGGAGACATCATCAATGCCATTTGTCTTCTCTTTGTTGAGCAAACTACTTCATGCATTGTGGAAACTGATCATGACACTAGCAATACCGCTTCACTAGACTCACATATGTGGGATCGTATTGAAAGATGTAGGGAGAGGTCACAACATCAACACATTCCACATGTACCTATTGCCACAATGATAGATCCAACAAAACAAGGTACACCTAGTCTTCCAGTTCCAACATTAGTGGATGACTTCTTGATATATATTTCAGGTTTGTTCGTGGAGTCACACATAGCATATTTGGGAGATGTCATTAATGATATATATCTTCTCTTTGATGAAGAAGATCCTTCTCTAGTTGTCGCAAGGGCTCACTCTAACCCTCTTATCCATTCTCTACATGATCAATCTTCATAAGTTGATATGATTGTGGATTCTTATGTACAGTAGTTGCAGGAGGTCTCTTTATCATTTGAGGAGACATATGGTTCTTTGGGACAAGTTCTACATTCATCCTTGCTAGATCTACACTCATTCTTTTCAGTAGTATTGGAAGGAGTGATTATCAGTATTGATATAGGGACAATTGAGCAGGTTTTAGAGACACCATTCATCTCAGGGATTCTTTCTACACATAGGGAAAGAATCTCACCTATACCTCTGTCATTATTTCTTCCAAAGGGGAGGAACGTTATTTAGTGCTCATGGATCAACTTCTACATTGGAGTAGCTATCACTGATTGACACTCTACATTTGGGAGGGGACTACCTTGTCTCCTTTTCCTTCTCTTTTATGGGGGGACTTTTTCCTCTTATGGGGTTTTGTCCTTCTCATACTTCTCTTTTGTATATACTTGATGTATGTCATATTGGGGGGCCAGGGGGGGTGGTCTTGATTACTCCATCCATCCATGCATCTTGTTTTTTCATCTCTCTTTTTGGGGGAGGGTTTTTCCCATGAGGTTTTCCCCTTTATCCACTTTATGAGAGATTGCATTTCATTATGTACATGGGTACCTAACATGGCCTAGTAGTTGGGACCCATTATGCATTTCATCTTAGCTTTTGTAAGCTTAAGTGCATTCCCCTATGTTTCACTTAAGGGGGGTGTTGGTGTAAATAAGTATTTACTATTTACACTTTATATAGTTTACTTAGGTTAATGCATTATTTAATTATGTATTAGTTAGTCACCCATGATTATGCGTATTCTTGTGAGTTGTCATGTTGACAACACATGAGTTAGCACTCTAATTATGCACATGTTGTCTACAACATGGGAGTTAACACTTTATTTGAGCACATAGTGTCTACAACATCTCTACACGTGAGACATCTTGTCATACTTATCCTCTCATTGATGCACATATACTCATACATAATGGAGGATGTGTGCTTAGTTGTCATGCTTGTCTCCTAGTTCTTTCTAGAACCATTCTAGATGCATCTTAGAGGATACTTCTAGTGTGTATGTACATGTTTTGAGATATTGATTCTCATATTGATCATACTCTTTTGGTCTACTGTTGTGCTTGTGCTTGAGTTCCTAGATCTTGGGTAATTTTTCCCTAAGGAAAATTCTTACATAGAGCCATAGGAGCATCATTTTATAGCCATTGGAGATCGATCTTGCTTCACCTCTTGAAGGACACCCCGATCCAGATCTAGAGTATCCGCAGATATTAAGAGCATCTAGAGCCAAAGCGGACCTCACCATTGTGTTCAAAGTGTCGATTCATTGAAAATACACTATAAATTCACCTATATTGGGCAATAGTTGAATTTGAGACAATTTTTTTTGCAAATTGGCACCTAAAGGCCCAATTTGCAAATTTGGTATGATCTATTAGATTTGCAATTTATTTTATTTTCAAATCTATATTTATTTTTCTTTACAATTTTTTGGGTATTTTTTGGATTTTTTTTAGGCTAGTAAGACTTGTAGAGAAAATTTTTTTGCAGGAACTAGGTGATGAAACCTCGACCCCTATAGAATATTCCATTTTATTCTAGCAAATCTCATTTAAATCAATGGATCCAAATCTAGCCTTTAAGACAAACAGTACACAAATTTGGTAGACAACTCAACCAACTCCCGGTGGCCTTGGCTTTGCTTTATTCTGACGAAGTTGAGTCTTTAAACTTTAATGTTTGTGCTTGTTATATGCATGTGGGACTAAAATTGTCCCCATTGCCAGCATTAAACTTATCTTTTGACAGACTGCAAACCATTCTCAGCACGATTTCCTTTTACGACAGACATCATCGGCACTGATTGTTTCAATCACCGATTGATTAAAATTATTTTGGCCACAGTCAAACCATCAGCCTCGTAAATCTAAACTCTTAGACAGTGTCATTGTTCTGCAATGTGACTTTCAATAGTTCATCCATGTCTGCAGAGATCCCTGTCAGCATTAAACATAAGGTACATGTCATAAGCCCCACCACATAAGTGGATTCACCACGTAGATTACATGTCAGTAGCCATACATTTCCAAGTAAGTGAGCATAGTCAGCATCGTCCATGTTAGCACATATTTGACTCACATTGCCATGTCAGCCACTATACATTTTTGTACATTGTTGATTTCATCCTAACATCATCTGCTACGTCAACCTGGGGTTTTTTTTTTTTTGCTGACGTTAGCGATTCACTATCTTAAATTTGACGATCGTTTGACCACCATCCAAAAGTAGAATTGAATTACTATGACGACCATTTGGATGTCAAATTTAACCTCGCAGATTGCTGATCAGACCCCTTAGATTCATTTTTGATTTGACAGCCCGACTTTGGGAGGCCATATCTTAGTCATCTAGGCTCCAAATTAGGTGCAATTTTTTTTAAATTTTGGCTAGAATTTCCTAAACTTTTTAATGGTGTAGTTCTTTTCTAGTTTTAGTTCATGGATTTATCAAAAAATTTAGTTTTTGGTGACTGTACCTGTCTAATCCTACATTTTTCAACTTTAGTTGCTCCATACAAGCTCATCTGGATTCCAAATAAGGTTCTTTTTTTTTTGAAAATGCATAATTTTTTGTCTACTTTCTAGATCTCCAATCAGATTATAGGCTTGTGTGGACAAAAATATCACTTTTATAAATAGGTCCTTTCTTTGCTTTGTATTGCTTCAAAATTGTTGTACATTGTAAAGTTCTAGATTTGTACTCCATAAAGAGGTTGTAATAAGAAAAATTAGAAGTCCATTAAGGCCAAAATTGGCAAGTGGCTATTGTAAATGCACTAAGTATAAAGTGCCGACATCTTTCATTTGGGGGGGGGTGTTCTTGATTGAGTGAAAAGGGGGGGTGTCTCTTGGTGTTGTGTTCCTCTTTTCATGTTGTTATCTTTCATTTCTTACATCATGGGAAATCTTAAGTTTCCAAAATTAACACCACATAACTATGCCACATGGTCTATTAAAATGTTGTGTCAATTAATGCATAATGAAGTTTCTCAATATGTAGATGGTTCCCTTCCTAAACCAATAGATGATCAAGTATCTAAAAGTGATATTACTGATTGGGACACGACAGATAGGAAAGCCCTAGGTGATATTATGTCGGGGGTTGAAAACAAAATCTTCTATCAGATCTAGAAGTATAAGACATCTAAGGAAGCTTGGGATGCCCTAAAAAACCTATACAGTAAAGTGATTGAAGAGGATGTTTACAAAATTAAAGATGAGCTTTTCTCCCTAGATCCTAAGACATTTGATTCTACATAGGATTTCATCATTAAGGTGAGTGAATTAAGAACAAAGCTTGATGATTGTGGTAGTCCTATTAAAGGTGACAAGTTAATCTTTCTCATTCACAATAAGTTGTCATCTGAGTACTCCACATTTGTTTCTTCTTACAACACCATAAAGACTAAATTAGGGGCTGCCTATTAGAAAGTCACTATTGATGATTATGCTCAATTGTTGGACGATGAAGAAAATAAGTTGCAATCAATGGGAATTCTCAAGTCATCTAAGTCTAAGGCATTGGTGGCTAATAATGAGGGTTCTCAAAATTCAACTACTCAAACTTCAAATAAAGGAAAGGGCAAAAAGAATAAGTGGAAGAATAACAAACAAGAGGATATAGAAAAGACAACTCCACCATCAAATCAATAAGGCAAGTCTTCCTCGAATATAAACAAGAAGGGGGACACCAATTAGGAGAAGAAAAAGTGTTCCTATTGCAAGAAGTTGGGTTATGATGAACATCAATCTTATAATAAGAGTATTGATAAGTTAAAAAACATCATGAAGAAACACAATGTTCTATTCCCTAGTGCTTATAAGGAGAAAGGATCTTCATCTTAAGATTCTAAGGGCAAAGGGCATGCTTTCCTCACAAACACTGTTAGTTAGGGAGAATGGATTATAGATTTAGGTGCCACACATCATATGGGTGCGTCAAAAAGAGATTTTTCTTCTATGACACATTCAGAGGTACCACACATCTTCATAGGTGATGACACTAAGGTGGAAGTTGAAGGCAAAGGTGAAGTTAAGATGGAAAATGGAGCGTTCAAGGATGTTCTATATGTTCCTAATCTTACCTCCACCCTTCTTTCAGTCTACCAAATGACTCACTATGGAGGTGGAAATAAAGTTGAATTTCTTCCAGATCCAGTGGTAGTGAAAAGCATTAAGGATGACTCTATGATTGCAATTGGGCAAGCTAATCATGCTTCAAGGCTTTACACTTTCTCCTCCTTTGTGCCAAAATCAAATGCACAAGCCTTGTTATTATATTCAAATGTAGAAAGCAAACTATGACATGAGAGCTCTGGACATCTCAACTATAGATATCTTCAGCAGCTTAGCAACAAGAAAATGGTGGTCTACCTCAAGTTCAGTTTTCAGAAGGTGTTTGTTAAGGTTGCTCACTTGGGAAACATCTAGAAAATTTGTATGAAAAGGAGAAGTCTTGGAGAGTACAAAGTGTTCATGAATTGGTTCATAGTGATGTGGCAGGCCCATTTCTAGTGCCCTCATTTGGCAAGTCTCACTATGTACTCACCTTCATAGACGACTACTCTCACTTTACTTGGGTCTTCTTCATGGCTCATAAGAGTGAAGTATTTGAAAAATTTCCTAGCTTCAAGGCTCAAGTGGAAAAGCAGTCAGAAAAATCCATCAAAGTTCTTCAAACAGATAATGGAGGAGAGTATGTGAACTCAAGACTAATAGACTTTGCACTCAAGAGGGTATTGACCTGCAACACTCAGTACCATATATGCCACAACATAATGGTGTTGCTAAAAGGAAAAACAAAACTCTCAAAGAGATGACCACTTGCATGCTACAAAACAAGTCTCTTGGTCAAGTCTTTTGGGTTGAAGCAATGAATTCTACTAACTACATCCAAAATAGGAGTCCACACAAAGCTTTGGATGTTATAACTCCTTTTGAAGCTTGGACAGGTAGGAAACCTATGGTTAAGCACTTCAGAGTCTGGTTATCTGACATGGGCATGAATACCTCCATAGAAGTGCAAGGCATTGGAAGCTCAAAGCTAACCTTGCATCTTTGTTGGATATGCAAACTTGCATAAAGCCTACAAGTTAATGGATCCAGAGACACGTGATATATTCTATGAGAGGAGTGTCCATTTTGAAGAAAGTTTTCCAAGCTTTTCTTCTTCAACTCCTCCTTCCTCCTTCATTGAAGAGAGTGATAGTGATAAAAATACAAGTGTCCCTAACCCACATAGTGGCATCAACTAGTTGATATTGAGGATACTCCTACTACATCTTCTTCCACTAGACCTAGATGGGCTAAGCAGACATTAGATTTAGCAGGACCATTGGCAAGGAATCCTTTTGATACAAGGAGGACAAGATCACAACACAATTCACTCCCACATGCTTATATTGCAATTGCTTTAGATCCACAATCATTCAAAGAAGCCTCAAGTATTCTCGAATGGGATAAGGCAATGAAGGAAGAATATAACTCACTTATGAGAAATGATACATGGGACTTGGTCTCTCTTCCTAAGGGAAGAAAGTTTGATTCGATGTAAGTGGATCTATCAGACCAAATTCATAGCAGATGGAAGTGTGGATAAACATAAGGCTTGACTTTTTGCAAAAGACTTTTCTCAAGTACCAGGCATTGACTATATAAAGACCTTTGCACCAATGGTGAAGATGAACTCGATTCGCTTGACCATAGCTATAGCAGCAGCTCAAGGATGGATTATTCATTAGATGGATGCTTGAGTGCATTTTTGAATGGTGATGTATATGAGGAGATATATATGGAGTAGCCATAGGGATTCATACAGGATGCTACCTTGGTTTGCAAATTGAAGAATTCTATCTATGGACTTAAACAAGCTCCAAGAACTTGGTACACCAAGATGGATTCCTTCCTTCTCTCCAAAGGCTTCACCAGATGTCATTCTGATCCAAATGTCTACATTCTTTAGAGGGATGATTCACATTTTCTCATTGTGCTTTATGTGGATGACTTGATCATTATAGGAAGTACTGCATCCATCATTGACAATATTAAGGCTACTTTGCAAGACAAGTTTTCCATGACAGACTTGGGACTACTTCACTATTTCCTTGGTATAGAGATACATCAATCTCCATCAAGGATCATAATATCATGGCCCAATCATGCTCTTGATATTCTAGCTCAGTTTCACATGAGTGACTGCAAGGCTGCATCCACCCCATTCCTTTCTAGTGTTAAGTTAGAAACAAAGTTTTTCTCTCCACTTGTTGATGCAACATTGTATAGACAGTTGGTGGGGAGCCTTATCTACTTGACACATACATGCCTTGATATTTCATTTGCAGTTGGCATGGTTTCTCGCTTCATGCAAGAGCCACATGAACTTCATTAGAAGGAAGCCAAATGCATCCTACATTACATCCAAGGTACACATACACAGGGGATACACTATGCAGCTAGTACAGGACTTTAGTTAGTGGGTTATACAAACTTTGACTATGCAGGGGACCTTTATTCTAACAAGTCTATTTTAGGATATATGTTTCATCTTGGTTTTGACCCCATTTTTTGGCAAAGTAGAAAGTAGAAATAACTCTTTCATTGACTGAGACTGAGTATCAAGGAGCTATTAATGTTGCAACAAATGTTATTTGGTTGTAGCAGATCCTGAAAGAGTTTGGTTTTGTTATTCCTAGACCCATCATCATACATTGTGATAACTAGAGTGCTATTGAGATCTCAAAAAATCCAATTCAACATCAACGAACAAAACATATTGAGGTTCATATGCACTACATTAGAGAGCTAATTTATGAGTAGGTCATTGCACTACAATATTGTCCTATTGAGCAACAGGTAGCCGACATCTTCACCAAACCCTTCATAGAGGTCAAGTATCTTCATTTGCAAGATCTCTTGGGGGTGAGGGATTTTTCACTAAGGGGGTCACATGATCCTTCTCTTCTCCATTGTACATATCTCTCTTTTTGGAGGAGGGTTTTTCCCATGAGGTTTTCCCTCTTTCTCCATTTGCATAGAGATTTCATTGCATTGTACAACATTGCATTATGTGCATGGGTACCTAACATGGCCTAGTAGTTGGGACCCATTATGCATTTCATCATAGCTTTTGTGAGCTTAAGTGCATTCCCCTAAGTTGCACTTAAGGGGGGGTATTAGTGTAAATAATTACTATTTACACTTTACTTAAGTTTACTTAGGTTTGCATTATTTTATTATTTCTTAGGTTAGACACCTAGGAGTTTGCATACTCATATGAGTTGTCATGTTGACAAAACAGGAGTAAGAAACTCTAATTTAGCAAATGGTGTCCACAACACAGTAGTTAGCATCTATTTTAAGCACATGGTGTCTACAACATCTCTACATGTGAGAAACCTTGTAATACTTATCCTCTCATTGATGCACGTATATTCATGCATAATGGAGTACATGTTCTTAGTTGTAATACTTATCTCCTAGATCATTCTAGACACATTCTAGATGCATCTTAGAGGCCTTTATATACATGCACCTCTAGTGTACTATATAATCAATCAAATATCATATTGTTATTTTGATCATATTCTATTGGTCTTTTGTGCTACTTATTGTGCTTCTTGGTCTTGGGTGAATCTTTCCCTAAGGCAAATTCTTTCATGTTGTTGTAACCATCAAAATCAGAAGTCCACTTTGGTTCATTTTGACAAGTGGCAATTGTACACGCACTAAGTATAGAGTGCCAAAACCATCCATTTAAGTGGGGTTCTTTGATTGAGTAATTTTGGGGGTGTCTTGAGTGTTTGCACTTATGTTTCTCTTGTGTTCTTTTATTTTGCATTACGGGTTCTCCTAAGTTTCCACTTTTAACTCCGCATAATTATGCTACATGGAAAATTAGAGCATAGAGTAAGATGATGGAAAAAGGTTTCATTGATTATGTTGATGGAACCATGGTTGCACCATCTGATCCTAATAAACTAAATGAATGGAATCATAATAGTAAGGTTGCTATTGGTACTTTGAGGAAGTGTATACATGAAGATCTTATCTTCCATATTGATAATTGTAAAATAGTAAAGGAAGCATGGGATAATTTTTTTAGCTTGTATGCAAAAGTAGACAAAGCTAGGGGTTTTGAACTTGATGAAAATTTCATGTCATTAGATGCAAAGGATTTTGACACAATTCAATACTATATCACCAAGGCACATGAGCTAAGGTCAATGGCTAAGGATTGTGGAATTACCATAGAGGATGAAAATTTGATCTATAATTTGATGAGAAAACTTCCTCCAGAGTATGCATCAATTGTTTCGAGCTTCAACACTCATAAGTTATGGTGCAGGAGCACGTCTGCGACAGGAAGACAACCTACAATATGACTAAAATGTAGGGCACAAAGAAAATATCAAAAAGTTTTGAGTTTAAAATCTAAAAGTTGAAATGTTTGTGTGTGTGAGTTTAGAGTTTTATGTTTTAAAATAAATGTCCTTTTTTTTGTGTGGTGGAAATGTTTAGGTGGCATTCTTATAAGCCTACCCAACATTATCCACTTAGGACTTAGTATGAGTTTATTTTAGATTATTTTGGGTGTGTTAAAGGTTTCTAATTTTTGAAAATGTTTATGGGAAAAATCAAAAGGAAGAAAATGATGAATATTCCTAAAGCACCATGTGTAGGCATTCAAAATGTAACCGCCACAAGAAAGCTATGATGGATTTTTGGGAGTTACATTAGAAGGTGAATATTCCTAAAGCACCATGTGTAGGCATTCAAAATGTAACCGCCACAAGAAAGCTATGATGGATTTTTGGGAGTTACATTAGAAGGTTTTTCAAAAAGAGAAAGAGTGCATATTGTAAGGGAGACTTTTGAAGAGAGATTTTTTTTGGGAGAAAGTGAATAGAATGAAGTTCTTGAGTTTTCCTATAATTTTTTGAAGTTTCTAGTGTTGTACAGATGTGATTGTGTAGTATTCTACATACATTTTTCTATTTGTATTTAGATCAACATCTTGGAAGAAATCTGAAAATCAGATCTTAATAGTTTAATATTTTCTTATTGTTCATTTCCTATCAACCGGATCTCTTTGTTGTTTTGAGAGTGGTCTTTGCATGGGGGTTTTCTAAAGATCCTCCAATGGTCTTTGTCAGCCATTGGAGGATCCTCTATAATTTCATGTATTTATTTATTTCTATATTGTTGTCTCATATCAGGTTACAGGAAAACCCAGTTGTAATGCAAATTTGAATGGGCAACATCTTCATGTGTTGACCCTCATTTCATTAAATTTCTATGCATTTGTTGAAATTTGAATTCATGCATGTGAAGCCTTAAGTCGTGCATTTGATTTTCTAAAGGTTCTAAAATTCCTCTACATCAAGTTAACCTTAGGTTCTTCCTACTGTTAGAATTCTTTAGAATAACTGAGAGGGGGGATGAATCAGTTATTCAAGGTCCAAATGCCCTAATAATACCTTTAATAGTTTTTAATGAATCCATACCCTTTTCATCTATTCAAACTTAAATCAGTCATATAAGAAAATTACTGTAAATCAACATGCAAAGATAAAACATTCAAGATCAACACATAACACAATGATTTACGTGGAAACCCAATTTGGGAAAAACCACCTGTAACATGCTACTTGATTCTCACTCTTCTGAAGTGATGCCCTGTTAAAAGCCTGCCCTGTTAAAGTCTTACAACACATTGTTAAATGTGACCTTGTTAGAGGATTTCACCAAACTGTTAGGAATGGGCCTGGTTAAAGGTCTTTTAGAACATTCACTTGGAATGTCATCCTGTTAAAGGATTTACCTAATGGCTGTTAAACCAACCTAAGTCCATAGGATTTATCTTACTGTTACAATTGCTAGAAAGTAACGATAATGGTCTTTTGATCTGACATAACTTACAACATACTTTGTAGATTTTAGATCACTCTTTCAGTTCAGTCCTTATGCTTGGCTTCAATCACTTCAGCTCTGACTGCTTGTTTCCCTCTCAAGCTTCGTCTCCTTGAGTCTTCTTACTCATTCTGCCAATGCAATCATCCTTGTGGTCATCAATCCAAACAGAGTTCTTGTTTTATCTTCTCCTTAGCACATTCTTCAGCATTTCATGCTTTTATGCTTGACCACAACTCTCTCTCTCTCTCTCACTAACCCCTCTATTCTGCTATATGTCTTCATTAACTTATGTCTTCTTATATAAAAGTCCAATTTGCCTTTACCGCTCAATTCTCCCTCTCCAATATTAGGGTTTCAAAATGGATTAGGTAGGATACAATGTATCTACCCCATATCTTGTTCTCTTCTTGAAACTTTGCCAGTTGTATCTTAAAAATGTTCTACATGGTGTTCTGTGCCACCAACTCATCATTCTTATCTTCCTTTTAATTCACAGATTTCTAGAAAACAACTTTTTTGGCTTAGATCTGACGAATCTTCGATTTCCTAAATAATGCAGCAACTCGGCATTATTGAGTTACTGGTGCTTGGCACCTCTGTGTTACTCGGCACCTATACCTGCTCGACACTTGAACTTGCTCGGCACTTGAACTTTCTCAACACTTAACTAGGAATTTGCTCGGCTCTTACTAGCTTGCTCGACACTTGAACTTAGTTTGAGCTTTACAAAAGACTTAGCTAAAACCTTAGATCTTTGATATGTTTCAGTGTGCTCATTCTTCATATCTTTTGGTATGTCATCTGATACGCTTTTTCATTAATGGCTTAGCTGATCCTTGTACTTCATTACAACATCATAACTTCAACCTTTCTCTAGGTGTTCTAGTTACATCTTATTGATTGCCTCCACCTTGACAACCAACTAATTCAATGTATTTGGATCACTAAAGCAATTGTCATCCCTGCAAGTAGCAAGTTTGACATCAATGACAAAACAATGATTGAGGACATTTTTTACCAGTTCCATATATTATTCCAACAATTGTTCTTATGATCATTTCAATCATTTCCAACACCTACACCATGCCTTCATTTGATTCCTTCATAACGATGTTGATAGTAGAACAATCAAATTTGATGAGCATGAAGATTCTCAAGTCTCCAAAGTCTAAAGCATTGGTTTCTAGTAAAGCAAATCAACGAAAAGGGTCTAACAAGAAGCATAAATCATGGCAAAAAAATTCACAACAAGAGAAAGAACACTCATCCTCCTCACCACAAGATGACTCCAATAATAAGGGAAAAACATCCATGAAGGAGTTTCTTACTTGTGCATATTGCAAGAAGAATAGACATGAAGAACATCGTTGTTATGAGAAGGAGATAGATGAACTCAAGAATCTTCTTAAGAAGAATCAAATTGGTCTACCATCAAGAATTACCACTTTATTCTCTTCTTCACATTCAGATTTTGATAAAAGAAAGGATCACATGGGCAAAGGTCAAGCCTTAGTAGCTGCTTCAAGTTAAGATTCAGGGAGATAGCTTCTAGATTCAGGGGATTCTCATCATATGGCATCTTCATAGTCCATGTTTTCATCATTTGATCCTTGTAATACTCCATCTATTTTGATGGACAACCATACTTACATGAATGTGATTGGAAAAGGAACTATTTATAGGGGAGAGGGATACTTCAAAGATGTATTGTGTGTACCTCACCTAAGTCACAATCTTCTTTCCATCTATCAGCTCACTCATAGAGATAGAAGAAGGATTGTGGAATTCACACCTAATTTATTTTTTATCAAAGACTTGGAGACTAGAGAGATCATTGCTATAGGGGTGGTTAATCACGCATCTAGGTTATACTACTCAAATTTTGCTCATGATGATGATAGTGTTTTCTCAGCAGATTCTTTAGCAGATTTTGATCACACTACTAGTGTTGATTCAGACTTTGAGGAGGACTTTGGCTACTTGAACTTGGTTATTCTCATACGTGATCAAGTTCTTGAGCCATCCACTACTTCTCCTTCTATTGATATTGCATCTATTGTTGTTCCTGATGATAGTTGTAGCCACATAGCCATGGATTCAAGTGATTCAGTGCACTAGGATATTCATCGTCTTCCAGACTCAGTTCCATGGGATGACTACTTGATAGACATTTTTAATTTGTTTGTGGAGTCATACATTGCATATTTGAGAGACACTATTGATGATATTTATCTTCTCTTTGATGAAGATGATCCTTCTTCATTTGTTATGAGGGAGCATGTTGACCCTCATCTTCATTCTCTACTTGATCAGTCTTTCAAGGTTGACATGATGGTAGATCCTTTGATACAACAGTTGGAGGAGGTCACTTTATTCTTAGAGGAGATATTTGAGCATTTGATACATGCTCTACATTCATCCTCGGTTGAGCTTGATTTGTCTTTTTCAACAGAGTGGCATAGTAAACATGATTTGGAGGAGGCACATTTTAGTATTGACATGGGGACACTTGAGCAGGTTTCAGAGATTTCATACATTTTGAGGTTTCTTCCTACATATGGGAAAGGCTTCATTGGTACACCTTTGGTTTGGTTTCTTCCTAAGGGTAGGAATGTTGTTCTACACTCATGGCACAATTTCTACATTGATCCTGGAGCATCTTCTATTGGTGTAGATTCTACATTGAGGAGAGGTTACTTGGTCTATCTTCCTCTTCTTCTCTCTTATGGGAGGGATCTTTTCCTCACATGAGGTCTTCTTCTCTCTCATTTTCTTTTATTACACTTATCTCTCTTTTTGGAGGGGAGTTTTTCTCATGTGGTTTTCCCTCTTTCTCCACTTTATGAGAGATTGCATTGCATATGTTTTGCACTTGCATTTTGTACATGGGTACCTAATGTTGCCTAGTAGTCGGGACCCATCTTGCATTATTATCTAAGTTGTCATGTAGACACCTAGGAGTTTGCATATTCATATGACTTTTCATGTAGACAACATAGTAGTTTGCACTCCAATTGAGCACATGTTGTCTACTACATCTCTTTATGAGATACACCTTTACATTCTTATCCTCTCATTATTGCACGCACATTCATGCATAATGGAGGATAATCCACTCTTGGTGAACATGTGCTTAGTTATTATGCTTATCTCTTTGCATGACTCCAAGACATATCAATTGCCTTTATATACAAGGCTCTTCTATGATGTGTTCATCAAATTATCTAATATCCAATCATTTGATATCCATTCTCATTTCTCTCTCTTGTGCTATCTACTGAGCTTCTTGATCTTGCCATTTCATTCTTGCCTTAGGAAAATTCTTACATGGTACTAGAGCTATACCAAATTCTTACAAATAACAATAAAGAGAATGCCTACAAAAGAAGCTCAATATAATATGAATTAGATTAAATAGATTTACAAGATATAAATAATCAAAATTTAAATATAAAGACAATTATTATTGAGATAATTACATAATCTGAACTAGAAGAAACTAATAATTGGAAGGACTTTCTAAAAGAATAAAGAATTTTCAACACAAACAGATGAAACATATTTTACATGTAGAAACTTGAGATCTCATATTTACCTCTTGAATGGAAAGAATGCATGTCGTCAATCCACTAGCTCCACAAATAACATATTTATGTCAAAAACAAAATTCCCAGTAAATCACAATCAACTCTATTTGTAATTGGAATTAGACATATTCTAACACGAGACACGTAGAATAGACAAACTTGGAGTTTTTAAAACTAGGCTCAACATATTAGACCCCATATAGAAGCACCATGTAGAGGTTACTCATACATGTTACCTAATAAATTTGAACTGAATGGAAAGAAAAATATAATCTCTAGCTCTTATCGAAGAAAATAAAAACTAACTTTATCTCTTTAGACTACAGTTCAAGATGACAATTGAAAGAAATTTTCCATTATTTTATTCTCCTAACTACAGGAAATTCATATTGTGTACAACTATCTTTAAAATCCCAATTTCTATCGTATTAGAAGTCAAATACATTATTAATGTTCAAATAAGCCACTCCATAAATGGTTTTGTGATCCAATATATTTTATTGAATTATGCCCAACTTCTCCTTACAAATAAACATAAATATTGGTACTAGTAAGCAAAAGCAGGTGTTGCCTACATAACACAGCAAGGATGTCTACCTTTTAAATGCATAGTATTATGAGAGCTTTAAACTTCTAGCAGTATCATTCTGCCATTTTAACAAAGAGAAGGATATTGAGTAGCACTCTTTGAACCCATGAGCATGTCGAAAGATAATAAAATCTGGAAAACAGATTTCTAAACTAAGCCCAAATAATTGTACAATTTAACAAATGAAATAAAATCTTGAAAGTGATGGTACAGATAAGAAAATATAATGAATTTATTTGGGTGATATAATCAAATAAGAAAAATGTTTGAAACATGAAGCAATGCAAAAGGAATATTCATTGTAAGATAAAATATTTCTACACTTTATATTTCTATTTTTCTGGTGTACATTTGTTTATTGAATATTTCTTAGAATCAAATAATTCTTAGAAAAATCTAAAACAATGAAATTTTACAAAAAATTTATTGCACTTCTATTGGAATTAAAAATGGAAGGAGTAAACTTCTGGGGGGGGGAGGAGTGTGGTGGTTAATCAATAGTTTAACCTTAGACCCATAAAACTTTCACCACATATCCATCTCATTCATTCAATAGATAAACTAAAATAACATGTAAAGCACATATATCTAAATCATGCAAGCATGTAAGCATTCACACACATAACACCAAATATGATTGCCCAGAAATCCTCCAAGTGAGAAGGTAAAACTAGGGTGGGGATGACACCCACAAATCTTTACTATTGTAGTTGTGAAGTGTATCCAATTAAGGTTACAATGATTTGACTGTGAAACATGATCTACCCTGTGAAAGGTATGCCCTGTTAAAGGCTTACAAAGACTATTACATCTTACTCAATTAAAGGATTTCAACACCCTCTTAAAAGTGTGCCTGGTTAGAGGACTTTAACTTACAATTAAGTAAGCACCCTATTAAAGGATTTCATATAGCCTATTAGCATAGATCCTATAATTGGCACTTGCTTGCCTAATAACAGATCACCTCTAATCAATGTCTTCCTTGATCCTTTTTGATCAGATGTATCAATGTTGTATCCTTTTCCTCTATATTATGTTCTTTTATAACGGATTCAACAATCCACTCTTTCATCTAAGTCACCTTGAATGCTCTACATGCAAACAATCTTGTTCACTCCTCCAATTCTTCTCTCATTCACCTTCTTTCTCACATTCTGATTTAGTGCTTTGTCCTCCTTAAGAAGACTTTGGTGGCTTAGGGGTTAGCTATGAATCTACGGCTGAGATTCGTCCATTTTGCTGCTTAAACCCTCCCATTTTCTAATTGGATGCATGTAATTGCATAGGGAATCCACATATAGATTTGTCCTTATCTCCAAAAGATCGTAATCTATCCTTAAGTCAGCTCACAAATAGTTTGCATAGTTGTTTGTGCCATTACAAACAAATATGTCAAAACTATGTCACTCGACATATGAAGTCTCTGATGCTCAACATGCACTATATTTCTATTCAAACTCGACACCTACATTGCTTGAAATCCATTGTTTACTTGGCTCTTGAATCACTTGACATGGTGTATCTGCTCGACAGTTGACTGACTTGACACTCATTGTAACTTGGCATGGTCTAATATTTACTTCTTGTGCTCAACATATATTACTAGTTCAACACGAACTAAGTAAATGGATTAAGTGTGTTGACACTCACTTGTCAAAACCGATCTGAGATCAATAATCTCCCCCTTTGACATGAGTGTCAAAAACACTTGAATATCATTATCAATCTTAATCTTCTCGAGCATAACATATCCATGACTTGGTTTATATACAAAACTTCAAATTTTCAAAATTTTGCAATAACCTATATACCTCAAAATTGATAACTCCACCTAAGTTAATATGTTTGTATTGAATCCAAAATCTGTGCTCCTTTCTAAGTAAGTGTGTCTCTATTGATACTCTTTGACTTCAAATGCACTTATACTCTTTTCATGCTCTCCCTTAGCTGATACCTCTTCATTGTGCTCTATTTCTTCCTCAATGATGTATCTCCCTTTTGTATTATTATCCCCTTTGAGTATTCTCCCCCTTTATTATATCTCCCCCATGTTATATTTCTCCTCTTTTTTGACACTTATGTCAAATGGGTTATACTCATATAATGTGTTTGTCCAAGAATGATTTGTGGACTTTGAGTATTATTTTGAGAGTTGCATCCCAGTTGTCACATGCAACATCCAATGACTTGATTTGGATTGCAAGTTCAACTGCAAGGTGCACTAAGCCATCTAAAGTAGAAATATTGGTGTCTTTCTTCAATAAAGTATTGGCATAACCTATCTCCTTGTGTAGTATCTCCAGATGGGGCGTGGGGGACACCTATATACATGTCAATTTGGCTATTATGCTAGCCTCTTCTACTATCAATATAACTAATTGACTTTGTGACTGAAGCAATGTATGAAAATGCTTCTCACTCTAAGCTAGGTTTTGAGGTAACCTTGTACCTAATATGTTGAGATTTCTCTCCAGGTTCAGAATATGATGTCTGGTCTCTTGGGTGAAGAGTGTAAGGTCACACAATTTGGTGTACAATGAGAATATATTCTCAAGTACCTTCTTCACATTGTCAACCTTTGTTGCCAGTGCAACTTGAGTGAGTGCTATATCACCAGATATGTTTTTATTACCTTGCTCTAGAATTTCTTTTTAGACCACTCTAAGAGTTTAGCATTAGTATCAATGTCTTCATCATTGAGCTTTTCCACTATTTTTGACAGTTGTTCTAGTAGTGGCTTGGTCTCTTTAGGAGTTGGCAGGCTAAATGCATCTAGAAAGATGTCCTTAATATCTTGAAGTGCTTGCTTCTGCCTGTGTTCTCTCCTAAGCATTTCTTGATGCATTTTCTTCTTTAAGGCTTGTTGCAATATGCCTATTTGGTCTATTGTCATTGTATCATAATCAAATTTGGATATAAAAATCTCTTCATCAAGAGTGACATCTCCATAATGAATTAACTTTTCAACTTTTGAAGAGCTAGAGCCTGGCACTGAGATTTGTAGTGGTATAGCTTCTGTGCTCGGCTTCTGAAGAACTTGTGTAGAAGGAGTGCCACTTGTTGGTAGAGTTACCAGTGCTTGGATGGCCTCTTGTTCCTTTACCTTTAGTGTTTCCTCACTCTCTCTAGATTTTCTTTTATCTATCATAATGACATGACTAGCACCTTGTCCTTATGCTTTAGGTACAGATGAATCTATCTGTCCTGCTTCCTGCTATCCAGTAGTAGTGTCTTTCTCTTCTTTTGTAGTTTGCTTCTGCTTAATTATGTCAATTGTAACAAGTGTATCAACCTTAATAGATGTATGTACTATTGTTTGAGTCAAAGGTTGCACTTGAGTAACTAAAGGGATGATAGAAGGTGGTTCTTGTGGATTCACCTTGTCCTTTGTGAACTTAGTTACTACCTTTTGCAATTCTTCTACATTGATCAAAACTAGATTTCCACATAGTTGTGCTTTGAGTGTAGATTGGTCCAATATCCTTTTCAAGTCTTCTATAGTTAGGGGATTGATGTTTTGAGCTGAAAGATCAAAGACATCCTTAACAAAAATAGTTTTAGTAGACTTGAGTGTGTCATGGGAAGGACTAACACTCGACACTTGTGTGTCCTACGCACTCTGTTCATCTTGTTGCTTAGGCTTAGTTGTTGCTATGTCAACATCTTATTTTTTTGTCCCTTCCCCAACTACATTTTCTTCTTCCTTTTCATCTTCTTTGTCATCTTCATCCTTATCATCATCTTTTCCCTCAAAAGGGTCATCTTCTCCTTGTTTTCACAGTGGTCAACCCATAAATAAGATTCCATATTTGGGTTGATTTCTTGACCACATCTTCAATGTTATTCTGAAGTATGTTGAAGGCCTTGTATTTAGGTGTAAACTTGGCTACATTCTTTTTGACAACCTTGGTAATTTGTCCCTTTGTTAATTCTAGCATTACTTGGGCTAATGTTGATTCCCTTATTTGTTTTTCAAAATTCAAATAGTAATACCATTTTTGCTCAACAATATCATACAAACCTTTTGATATTGCATTGGCAAATTATAGTGGAGTGTTTTTAAACTTAGACATCATGGCATAAAATGCCACTTCCACTTGGTTTTTCTCTACTCTTCCAAGTTTATCAAAGTCAATATGTTTCAAACTAGATAGATTTGCATTGCTTTTGATATTATCACTTAAATTTTCAAGATCACATAGTGGATTGTGACTTACCACTTTAAATTGGTTATTTTCATATGATTGTGTCCTTTCCTCATCTAAATTGTCTGTGCCACATATTTTATTCTTTGTCTTTTTAGCTGCTATCCACCTTGCTTTGTTTGCTTTGTCTTTTCCTTGGCCTTCTGAGTTGTTGCTTGTGTGGTGGCTCTGGTGGTTGGTGCACTCAGCTTGGTTGGGCTTGGTTTTATGATCCTTTTTGCCCTTGCCACCAGCTATGCCTTAGCCTTCCTCTTCTTTGGCTTGGCAGGAGTAGGTGCTTCCTTGGCTTCTTCTCCCTTAGCACCTTTAGTTTCCTCCTATTCCTTATCTTCTCCAATGCCTTTTGTCAATGCAAGAGGTGCTTGAGTTTGTTCTTGTTCTTCCTCTTCATCCTCTACATCTTCTTCCTCTTCCTCATCTACACCCTCACCGAATTTAGCTTTAAGCTTCTTAACCATCTTATCTTTCTTCTTGATTGTGGAGGCAGTTTTCAATTCCATTTCAATGTTTGATTTCATCACTTCATAGTTTCTAAGATTTTAGCAGTTTTATCTACTTCCTCTACTAGGAGTGCAGTGATGGTTGTTGATGCTTCATCAACATTAATCTCATATCCTAAGGGTTTTAGCCATCTTACCCTTGGTATAGAATCTTGCACACATGTATAATCAATGTCAACAAGGAAACATATGTCATTGTAATGTTTTTCAACTAATGAAACAATTATCCTCATTCTTTTTTTCATTGATTTCCTAAAATCCTCAAAATAACTTGTCATGATGGTTTCAAAATTTTCTCCCATCTACACAATGAACTCATTGATCTGAACTAAAATTGACCTATTGGTCTTCCATCCAACTATAACGAAAGAGGGAAATTTTTTTTGCACATAAAAGAATATGCAAACTAGAATTGAACCAAACTTGCATTGTGCACTCTTGGTTTTCCTGATAGCTCCAAGGTTTTCCATCAATTATTGTAGTTGAAGTTCTGCTAAATCATATGTATGTTCTTTCTTTACAATCTTGTAGCCAACATCCATAGCTATGCAGGGTACACTATTCAATCTTCTAGATTGATAGAATTTGTGAGAGATTACCCTTACAACAAAGTTCAACAATGGATCAGTAATAATATCTATTTTCATGCCTCTCTTATTCCATTTTGCTCCAATATTTTTCTCTATTACTTCCTTGGAGTTACTCCTCAGGGTCTTGGGCTGATCTAGGGTTGGGTAGCCAATAACCCTATGAATTAGTCTTTGGTAATCTTAATCAGTCCACCCTCTAGCCATAAAGATCCATCATGTATTTGGTGCAACATAATTCTAATCCATTTAGTTTTAAATACATTGGGAAAATTTAGGGCACACGTTAAACCCTTTTTCTCAATGATTTTATATTCTTCCTTCAAAACACCATTTCCAGATAACCTATCATATGCTTCTCTGATTTCTAGGTTCCCAATACTACCAATTTTATAATTATAACATCTCCTTACATCTTGCACCATTATTACATTTGGCAAGATCATAGATAATGCACCAAAAGGATCTTGCTTGTATGCTATGTCAGGAATGGCCTTAAATATAGGTTGCTTGACTTCATTACTGACAACCTAAACATTTAAAATTTCCTTCCCTTCAACATTTTTTTGAACTAGATGCCATTTTTCAAACTAGGGTTTATGTAAAGTAAAACTGCATAGCTTGACTTATGATAAATACCTTGTGGAATTCAAAGAATTGATGCAAGATCACTATCAAAATATCTACAAATTCTTTGAACATGTTTTTGAATCGCCTTTTTCTCTACTCGCTCTCGCTTGAATTCGAAATGATGAATAATGAGTATAAATCATTCATAAACCCTTCAAAAACCTTGCATTTAATGTTGAGTGCTTACACAACTATAAGCTTAACATCAACCAATTTTAGGATCACTCGACATTTATTGATATTTCCATCACTCAACAGCTACTATGAGTTTGACATCCATTAGATAGTCTTGACAACTTGGCATCAACTAACTTTCCACTTGGCACACACAGGAAACATTTCATACTAGGCAACAACATGAAAAACTTGAAGATTTATCTTGAAATTATAAAATCTTACATCTTTAATCATGCTAATGTAATCCTTTTAGTACTATCTTCTTTTGGAACTGATCCATGATATAACACTTGAATATCAATCCCACATACCTCTTGATTGCCTAGTTTGATGAGGTGTGACCACTTGACTTGTTAGGTGAAGTGATCCCTTCTCCATTTGATGTGATGCAAACATCTTTCTTTTTCAGTGTCTTTTTCATGTCATCTCTAATGTGTTCAACATTCATTTTGCCTTTGCCTTTATCTGCTTCACAATTTGGTGCCTTTGACTTTGTTGGACAATGCCTACTGATGTCACCAGTCTTCAAACAACTAAAACATGAGGTTTGACTTAGCCACCTTTTGTAGTTACCACTAAAGTGTGTCCTAATACAATTCTTAGGAACATGTCCATATTCTTGGCAATAATGATAGTTATATCTTGTATTATAATCCCAATTGCAAGAGTTGCCATAGTTTCTTACCTTTGTTGGCTTGTTTGATGACCACATAATCTTGGACCTGCATTCAAAAGCTCTATGTCCATACTTTTGACAATTTTAGCAATATCCTTCAAATCTTTGTGTATTCATGGTCCTGGTTCTACATTCATGTGTCTGATGTCCTTGCTTGTTGCACTTATGACAATGAGTCATGTTCTTAGGTTTGACATTCTGATTTATAAAATTGTTCCTCCATATATTAGCAATATGTCCTTTCTTACCACAATTATGACAAGTAGGTTTGGAGTTCTCACCTTTGATGTTTCTTTCTTCTACAACTTTGGATGATTCTCCTTCTTTAGTGCTTGTGTAGCCCAATCCTGATGTATCACTGTTGGATCTAGGGGATCTCAATAATTGCTCAAGGTATTTGATGGCTTCATTTGGCTTGTTGAAACTTTTAGCAAAATTATTTTTCTCTCTTTAGGTCATTTTGCAACTTTAGTGTAGTTATCTCAATGTCTTTGAAATTTAACTCATGATGAGCATTCATCATTTGGCTTAGAGTATCC
This sequence comes from Cupressus sempervirens, assembly GCA_028749045.1. Lineage (NCBI taxonomy): Eukaryota > Viridiplantae > Streptophyta > Pinopsida > Cupressales > Cupressaceae > Cupressus > Cupressus sempervirens. Next base: position 1,049,509,242 of record CM053785.1, read on the forward strand.
AATTGCATGTTAGAGATTCTGGTTAGCTCTATTGACTTCTCTTCTAGTCTATTGGCCATAATTCTTTTGTCTTCTTCAATCACGGCCTTGTCTTCCATAGCTTTCTTCTTTTGTTCAGTTACTTCACATAGCATCATGATTCAAGATTCTTGCTCTAGCTTGAGATTTTTGATTTCCTCAGCTTGTACTTTATTCTTTCCATTAGATTCATTGGAGTCACCATTGGCAAGTAGCTTGGTAGTGTCGATCTCTCTGTATTGTGTTTCATTCTCTGTAATATAAATTTCTTTCCTTTTCTTCAAGGATTTCTTTAGTTCCTCTCTAGCTTCGTCTAATTGATGTAGAATGAGTTGTATCTCAATTCCATGATTCTCAATAATCTTTCCCAATTTGTAGACTTCCATTTCAAGATGTTTTCCTCAAAACTGTAAGGCTTTTCCTTCTTAGAACCATGCTCTAATACCAATTATTGGAATTACAAATGGAAGGAGTAAACTTCTGAAGGGGGAGGGTGTAAATTAGTAGTTTAACCTTGGACCCATAAAAATCTCACCACATGTCCATTTCATCCATTCAATAGATAAACTAAAATAACATGTAAAGCACATATATCTAAATCATGTAAACATATAAGCATTCACACACATAACGCCAGATATGATTACCCAGAAACCCTCCAAGTGAGAAGCTAAAATTGGGGCGGGGATGACACCCACAAATCTTCACTACTGCAATTATAAAGTGTATCCAATTAAGTTTACAATGATTTAACCATGAAACATGATCTACACTGTGAAGGGTTTGCCCTATTAAAGGCTTAAAAAGATTGTTAGGTCTTACCCAGTTAAAGGATTTCAACACCATGTTTGTAATGAACCCAAATTGGGGGTCCATCATTTATCTACGTCTTTCCTTTTCTATAAATTATTTTGCCATATTTTTCTTTGGATGGTTTTTGATAATCACCATCTGATTCCGTATGATACCCTTTCAAAGTTACTATTCCACATATATACATTTTAATAGTAAAAGACACATCTTTCCATAATAATAATAATATTATATTAATAATATATTTATATTAATAAGCTTTAGTTAATATATTATATTAATAATTATTTTGTAATATATATTAATTTAATAATATATCAACTATACATTATTATAATTCATTATTAATATAGTATTGTTACATTGAAATATATCTTAGTAATCATAATATCATTATATTATATTATTATTATTTCATTGATTATATTATAATACATTAAACATAATATGACATTATTATATGATTATAATATAATATTGAATTTATACGTCTAATATGATTATAAAGTATTATAGGATTATAATAGTATTACTTATAAATAATAATATTATAATACTTTTACTAATATAGTATTGCTATATTAAAGTGTTTCTTTATCATTATTTATTATTTCATTCATATTACTATTATAATATGACAATATAATTATTATAATATTACTTATAGCATAATATTATTTATTAATATTACTTTATATAAAATATTTATTATTATTATTTAAATTACTTGCCAAAATGGGGACATCACAATGTTATAGTGTGCCTGGTTAGAGGACTTTAACTTATAATTAAGCAAGCACCTTATAGCCTATTGGGACTACTCTGCTTAAGAGATTTAACTGAAATCACTTGTTAAAATGTGTCAGCATAGATCTTGCGATTGGTACTTGCTGACCTAATAATAGATTACCTCTAATCAATGTCTTCCTTGATCCTTTTTGATCAGATGTATCAATGATGTATCCTTTTCCTCTATACTTTGTTCTTCTCTAACTGATTCAACAATTCACTCTTTCATCTAAGTCACCTTAAATGTTCTACATGCCAACAATCTTGTTTGCTTCTCTAATTCTTCTCTCATTCACCTTCTTTCTCGCATTCTAATTTAGTGCTTTGTCCTCCTTAAGAAGACTTTAATGGCTTAGGGATAGGTACGAATCTACAGCTAAGATTCATCCATTTTGTTACTTAAACCTTCCCATTTTCTATTTGACTGTGTGTAATTGCAAAGGGAATCCACATATACACTCATACTTATCTCCAAAAGATCATAATCTATCCTTAAGTCAGCTCACAAATGGTTTACATAGTTGTTTGTGCCATTACAAACAAATATGTCAAAACTATGTCACTTAGCATATGAAGTATCTAATGCTTGGCATGCACTATATTTTTGTTCAGACTCGACACCTGCACTGCTCAACATCCACTATTTACTCAGTTCCTAAATCACTCAGCATGGTCTATCTGCTCAACACTTGAGTGACTCGGCACATGATCAACTCGACACTCATTGTAACTCGACATAGTCTAATATTTACATGTTGTGCTTGACATGTATTGCTAGTTTGGCATGAACTAAGTAAATGGCTTAAGTGTGTTGACACTCACTTGTCAAAACCAATTTGAGATCAACAACTTCTCGAACATTATTGAGGATAAAATACTATGAAATTAGAATCAATTTATCTCTTATAACTAAGAAATCTAATCTTGACTAAATTTGCAATAACATGACTCTTAAATATATAAAAATTCATCAAATACATAAAAATAAGTAAAAAATAAAATGTAAATCAAATTCAAAAAGACAAAGTTTACCCATTTCTTAAACTGAAGAGTCAAATCCATTTCAAGTCCTCTATATCACTATGCGCCCCTTTTTCTTTTTGGTGATCCCTGCATTACACATTAGGTTTTTTTTTTTTTGTGTTTTTCCATAGCTAAATCCACTTTCCCTTACCAACCTATGGCAATTTTTGCCAATTTGTAGCTATGGTCAAGAAAACATCTAAAAAAAATACTATCAATTACTAAGCCATCTGTTGCATTGGCTTGTTTCCTGGTTATAGTGACATGCAAATGACACCTATCATGTCTAGTTATTATCTATCTATATAGACACATTCTAGCCATGCAAATTTGCTGCTTGCCCAACCCTGAAACATTTGATTTTTTGTGAATATTTTCAATCATGAAAATAAAAAATATTGTCAAGAAAAATAAGGACAACCAATAAAAATAGAGAGAGTAAAAAGTAAAAATTCTTTTTAGTATAAAATTTTCATTGAAACATAAGATAAAGAGCTTTTGCACAATTTCCAATAAGTAAACTAATAGAAAAGAATGCAATTAAAAACTACAGTCTCTTGCCTTAAGGACAAGGACTAAAAAGTGAGACACAATTAAATCTAGAAATGTTTCTTGATAATAGATTAGTATTTTTTACCAATGACCATAAGCGATTTAATAGATTCGTACTATTTACAAATGACCATAAAAGATCAATGGTGTAAACCAAATAAATAAATAAAATTTAACTTAAAAACATATCACTTATGACATCCATGTAACGCCCCACTAGGGAACCCAAATTTAAATTTAACCTAATATGACATTAAGTTTGCCAAAACACTTTTTTTTAAAGATTAAAACAACAAAATATAATATAGTGGAAGCAATAACTCACATACAACCAATCCATAAACAGATTACATCTCTTAAGGATTTTATGATGTTGAATCACATACATAAGTTTTATTAATACTAAGTCTGAAACATAACTATTAAAGCAATTATATACTTTCTTATTAACTCTAGTTTTCTTAAGCTAAACTTTAGGGATCTAATAATTAATTATTTTATTAATTATTATGATGCAACCTACATTAGACCTTTTTAGGGTTTTGATCTCCTTTATAAGGATGATCTCTCATTGTAAACATTCATTTTTAAGACTAATTCATTGTTGATAATAGCAATCTTTCTTTTTACTCATCAAGAATGTCTCATCTATGGATCTGGCAATTCCAACCTCCATAGCTTTTTGCTTCTCTCTTTTGTGACGTGTGTTTGCATGTAGGTGATTCTTGGGAGCTGTGGGGTTGATCTTTCATCAACTTTAACATGGTATCAGAGCCCCAGATCTTCATGCCCCTATTATGTTCTTGAGAGATTTGACATCATTTTTCATATTTGTGGCATTCAGAGGATTTTATATTGGATTTGGGGGGGACCTATTTTTCAAAGCACTCTGAGCCCAAACATACATCATTGTTGAGCTCAGAGCACTAAAAAACCCTCATTTCCATATAAAAAACATCTAGTTTGGACGTTGTTGAAAGCTGAAGCAATTTTTTTTAATAAAAAAAGTGGGAGTTGTTTGGTTTTTGACCACTCACAAGCTTTGGTCTTTGTCAACCTTCATATATGTTGGCCCCATAGTCACTTAGTTATCTTTGCACATGCTTTGGGCAACATTCAAGGCAATTTTGTTTGCAGACATTGTCAAATTTCAATCTCTAAAAATGCAATGAAGAAGATGATCTCAAGTTGTATGTAAGCAATTTAAGTTCAACCTATTCTCTTTCCCATGCTCAAAATTTGGAGACATTTTTTGGAGGAATCGTTGGTTTTTTGGAGGTAAAAGGGACTAATTTTTTTTTACACATTTACCTCCACCTCGACAAGTGAGTGGGCAATTTTAAAGTCATCCTTTTGTATTTAGCGGCCCTAACTCCTCCTCTAGCCTTTAGTGGTGCAATCAAGTTTTGACTGTTTTTGTTTTTGTGGTGGACTTGGAAGGTTTTTCCAAGTCTATTGGTACTATTTTTGGAATGTTAAACCTTTTGCGACAAAGTGTTGCCTCTATTTGATCTAGCCCTACCTTATTTTTATGACCCTGTAATCAGCACCCTTGAGCAACAGTCTTGACGGATTTGCAAACACAGTCAGCAATGGTGACATTCTACATGAAGAGTATCATCTACCATTTTTTGGGATCCACAGCCTCTTCCATGTGGCATATCCACATGTCTTGTTCATCTTCCTCCCATGTGCCCCTTCTCCCAATTCTAAGCAGCCACCTCTCCTTTGGGGGTCGGTTCTTTGTGTTAGTAACTGCCTTAAAATACACACCTCTCCAGTGATTTAATAAGGATTTTTTGGCCTTTGGGTCTATACTTTGTTATTGGGCCTATGACTTATGAATCTTTACACATTTTATGGGAAGGAGTGCAAGTTTCTCAATCCTGGCAAAGTTGGTTTTGATGGACATTTGGAGATCACTCCTTATTTTTTGGTGTTGTGATTTGCCTACATTTTTTTGTGGGGGATTCTACTCAAGGGTATGTTGTCAATAGACTTTTTGTGGTGAGCGACATTTTTGGAGGAAGTAATTATGATAGATTAATGTCTCCATTAAAGAAGCCCAATCTTTTTTGGTAGCAATTGGTGATCTTTTTCCTTGGCAACAACTGCTCTCTTAAAATACATGGTAACTGCTCCCTTAAAATATGTCGAGTACCTGTATCTGTGCCCATGATTGAAGGATATTCATTGGGCTCACATTAACTCCAAACCCGTGATTTTGGAATAGACATGCTCTTTTTTGATTGAAAGTTTCCAAAAAATTGACTATTTCATGCATTAATGGCGGGTAATTTTTTGTTGATGTACCAATGAACTTGCATTTTATTTTTAAACTCATGGCATACTCTTTATTTGGCCACCAGTTTTTAATTTGGCACTAACTCTTTTACCGGCGACATTGTTTTTCATACATTATCTTGTTCTCGATGGCTGGATTTATTTTTTCGATAGCATTTTTTTGGCCTCAACAACCTTTTTCCCATAAAAATTTGGCTTGTCACTTGCTGACATCAGTGCCACATCAGCATGCATCAACGTTCTTGTTAGCTCCTCAGGCTCTATTTGGACCTAGCATCACTTGTTTGCTCATATCTCGGGCATACAAATTTCATTTTCCAAAAACAAGATATCACTGGAAGGTTGGTTTTGAGGCTATCGTAGTGGTATAGTTCATTTTTAATTTTGATGCTCTTTGATAGCTTTTTCTAATGTCAATGTCTAGGGTATAGTTTTTCACTCTGGGAGATATATCTTAAGCATTCGATCTCCAATCTAGGAATTCTTTATATCATTGGAAAGGTTTTTTTGACCTCTTTTTAGTGGTGCTAGTTGTTTTTCCAGATTATGCTCCAAGCACATTCTATTTAGTCTTTTGCATTTTTGTATTCTAGTGGATATCTTGGTTGTTTCAAGTTTGGGGATCAATTTTGTTGCTTCAGATGATTCATCATGACTTATATTATCTATTGTATTAGTCATATTTATCTTATGGTCTATTTAGACATCATTTGTATGCATTCTTGCTACTACACTAATCTAAAGAGCCATATTGCATTTATATTTTCATTTTAGTTGTTTGCCTTGTCTTGCCTTCTGATTCGAGCAGTGTCATCTTATGACACTCGTGTAGTGTAATGTCCCCTTTTTAATGTCTTTCAAATTGTTCTTAATTTTCAATTTAAGATCATATAAGTAGCTTCAAGTATGTGTTCTATACTTGGAAATATGTAAAATTAATACATATCCTCAAGGGTTTCCAACTCCTTGAATAATATAAGGAATGATAGTTTCATATGTAGGATAAATAGTTAGGGATATAATCTTTCCTAATAATATATATATTAGTTTATACAACTCTCTTTTATAGATTCATGCCCCTTTACTTTATTGTAAATCAAACTTACAAACTTATTATTGATACCCTCTTTACCTATGTCTCTTCTTTATAACATTGACCTTTTACCATTTAATGTTGTTTAACATTTTATTTGCGTGCATTTAGCAATGTCTGTTGGGACTTGTGAGTATGTTTCAGTCTTGTACAAGTCTCAGCTTTTATCCACAATATTGGATATGCTCTTCTACATTTATTCCCCATCCACTTACACCAAATGGAGCTTAGTGGTGATGTGTCTACTATACCCTCCTATTATGTTTCACACTTTCTTAAATGGCTGCAATGTTTGATATGCTTCCTTGGACCTCGTTCCACATCTTCGTATGGTGAAAGTAATATTCAGCGATGTTGTTCTTCGTACTTCCCTCAGCCCCTTTCTAAATAATGTCGATGTGGAATCTGATTTAAAGTGTTTCGTACCTTCCTTCCTGCTGATTTGTATTTCTGTGCTGTCTCTATTAACTATGATGGGGATTCTGATTTGTTGTCAATGTAATTCAATATAGATAGATAGATAGATAAAATTTTAACGTCCACGAGGCCAAAAATAGCCTATGGGACAGCAAGACAACTCAAGCAGACTTAAGTAGCGCTGTTCGCCTCTTGTGTAGACTAATGATGAGCCCCCCCAATTGCTCAATGTACTCTTCGTTGAACAGGTTATGCCAAGAACTGTCACATATAGTATCCGCAAACTTATCCCTGCTATCCTTGTAGGCCTCACATTCTAGAATAAAGTGCTGTTCAGTTTCCACTTTCCCAGAATTGCAAAATCTGCAAATTCTCTCTTCCCAAGCCTCCTTTGGCCTCTTCCAACGCCCGGTCTCACAACGAAGTTGGTGAGAGTTGGTTCTCAGCTGAGCAATAAGAATTTTAGCTCTCCAAGAAATGTTGGCTCCTATGTACACTTTTTCGAGTTGATCACAAGTGGGGTTGAACTCATTTATATAATATAGTTTCTTCCTCCCAATCTCGCTTCCCCAATTTCTCTTGTAGAATTTCTCCATAACAAAGACCTTTATTTCTTTATTACTTGTGGGGCACATATTGAAATGAATATTCCATTTACTCATCCACTTGATGTTTTGTTGCATCCATGTCCTTTTTCGCTTACATAGTGTGTCACTAAAGACAACTTTCGGCCATCTATCCTCTTCCATTTTTTCGATTCTTTTTAGATAGCTTAAAAGGCGAACCATAGCAAGTGCCTCAATAGGCGCAGCCCCCATTTCACTTAGCATGATGTCATATGGAACAGTGCTTTTAATTTTAAACTTGCTTGTAATCAAGCGCTTTTGGATTCCTTCGATTTGTTTCCATTGTGCTATAGTAGTGCTGCTGGCCCATAATTCACACCCATAAAGAACAACTGGCAGCACAAGAAGACCAAACAAGGTTTGAATAGTTTTCCAATCCCACAACTCTGCTTCACGGCACCTATTCTGAAGAGCATAGAAAGCCTTCCATCCACCTAATGTCCTTTTATACCTGCAGCTAGACCAGCTTAGTTTTTTGTTGAAATCGATGCCAAGGTATTTATATTCCGCAACTTCTTCGAGAACACTTCCATTGTAATAAAATTCATGTTGATGCTATTTTTTATTATTAGAGAAAATCATAACCTTGGTTTTGCTGATATTGACTTGCATCCCCACCATTCTACAAAAGCGCTCAAGAGAAGATAGATGGTCTTGCAAACCACACGCAGATTTGGCAATTAAAATGAGGTCGTCTGCATATAGGAGTAGCTTTATAACAAATTCCCCTAGCTGAATGCCTTCACGCTCTTGCGTGTTTAACCACTCTTCCAGTTTGTCAATATATAAACCAAATAAAGTAGGGGATAAAGGGCAGCCCTGTTTGACCCCGATATCGCTCCTAAAACATTCTGAAATGCCATCTGAAGTTCTGATTTTGACTTTCACCTCTTCGTACATTCTATGAGCAGCAGCTCTGAGATGCCTAGGAATCCCCAATTCTTCCATCCTCAACCAAAGCTTGTCTCTCGGAACGGTATCAAAAGCCTTTTTGAAGTCAACAAAGCAACAAAAAACCTCTTCTTTTTTCTCCCACTTTTTTTCAATAATGTGTCTCAGAGTGACACAGTGATCCACTGTCGAGTGCTTTGGCCTAAAACCAGCTTGCCCTTTAGCACGTTTATGATTTTCTTCTGCCCATTTGCTGATCCTAGTTTCTATCATACTGCCAAAAAGTTTAGCAAAGAGGGGATTGATCATTATAGTCCTGTAGTTGGAGGGATTGTTAACATCACCACTCTTAAAAAGTGGTATTGCAAGGCTGATTGTCCAATCTTTCGGAAACCCTTCCTGGCAGATTTTGTTGAAGATTTCAGTGATGTGCGGTGCAAGAGTTTTCATACCCCACTTCAAATATTCAGCTTGAAGTGCAACAAGGTCTTTTGCTTTGCCTCCACCCAACTTCTTAATCCCTGTCTCTATCTCTTGCACAGTAAAAATATTTGTGGTATCATTGACCAAAGGTGGCTGTCCCACTCCACCCTCTTGTTCATAAAGTTTCTTAGCATAATCAAACCATTGGGTGGCAGTAATATTATTTTCAGTTTGCTTCCTCCTTGGTTGGAGTTCTTTCCAAAAACGTTTGGGGTTATTTCTGCCCAAGAAAATTAGCTCCTCTCTCCTTGTGGACATAAAATCAATTTTTTTCTTCTTTAGGATCTGTTTGTAGGTCTTAATGTCAAGGTTAGTTTTATTTGACTCCCTTAGATTTCTCCTAGCCCTCTTGCATTCCTTATCAAACCATGCATTGGCTGGAAAACTGATCCTCTTTCCCATGTTGTGTTTGATCCTTCACGTTTCTATACTGAATCCAATTCAATGTTGTTCCACGTGGTTTGATGAATCAATTTCTGCCTCTCCACGTTAGTTGCTGAATTCGTATATATATGCTTTTGTTCATTCATGAACAAACGCGTTAGTTCACATGAATGGGCATAGTTTTAAATTCCTTCATCGATTTATGTTTTATTAATGTATAAATTGTTGCATATGTTTATATTAGTTGGCTTAGGTTTATTTAGTAGGTTTGTGGATTAATGTTTTGGTTAGTATTGACTTAGGTATAGTTTATTAGCTTTTTATATATAAATGTCTATAATATATAAAGACATTAATTAATAATGTTTATAATTAATATCATTATGAATAATATCAAATTATGTTATTATTAAATAGTTGAGTTGAATAAATGGGCTATAAATATTTATCCTTTCAAAGATAATATATATTTAAATATGTTATTTATATATTATTGTTAAAATATGTTAATTATTATTATATGTTATTATAACATATTATGTTATGTAAATATAATACCATATTGCATTATTGTTTTATAGTAATTCTTATATATTATATTGATTAGTCTATTTAATCAATTTATTATAATTATCATTAGTTATTAATATCATATATATTCAAATGTGAATATATTATAATCTTCTTTGGTTTCATAATGTAATTATAATATTTATTATTATCTATTCATTATTATTCTTAATTAATATCATTGTATAATATGTTATTCAAATATTCATATATCCTTAAATTTGGGCTCATGACATGTAGATCATTGTATTCTTGGGATTCACCATATCTTGTGCCTCATTGTACATGCACTACTCTAATAAAGCACCATGGGGGGTTGATGTTTTCCCTTCCATCACAGTAGCCTCATGACATGTTTGAGATTGATCACCTCAATACACACATATGTACTCTTTTGTGCATCTTGATCGTGGTTCCTTGACATGCAATTTTTTGGCCCACTTTTCCAGTTGCCTGTCACCTCACCCTTACTTGCATTAGGGGATTCTTTTGTTGTTTCTCATGCTTCCTTGGTTTGATTGATCAAATCTTCATGCTTTGGTGTTTCATACCGTCTGTATCTTTGAGTTCAATTGTTGCCTTTGTGTGCCTCCTAATTTGATGCAAATTACAATCTTATCTACTGGTCAGGTTCTATTTTAGTAGAGGTTCTTCAAATCATAAATCTACATCATAGAATAATGATACGTACAAATCTAATGAAATAATATACAATGCATAAGATGCCACATGGCATAACCAAAATGCATAATCATCTAATGTACAAGTCATAGGGTATGAAAATCTTAAAGAATGTACATCGTGAATAAATACAACACCATATAATATCTCTATATAATCACGTAAAATACATTAGAATATGAACACCAAACATAAACACAAGATTAGAATGAAAAGAACAATTGCACAAGTACATCTAGCAATGACATCTAGCTATCAGATCTCAATGGTATAAAAAACACTACCACCCAACCTCATGGAACCTAAATGACCCACTCTCACCATGCTAAGGAGATAATCTCAAGTCCCAAATAGATAACAAATCCAACAATCATAACCATCATCTAGGTCAAGGAAATCCTGATAGCAATCTATCTCAAAGGTACCAAGACACAAGTAACATTTAAGCGAGTGTCATCGTATGAGCCAACTCTAAGGTTACCCTAGCAGCCTCTTTGAACTTCGACCCCCTAGTGACTCTATGTGGCATCAGTATCCTTTCATATAGACAAGACATACTACCAAGGCAAGTTCACAACCAAGCATCCTCTCTAATCCCATCCTAGCCTGTACTAGTGTTAGAGTAATTAGATATTTTTCAATTAACTTCTAGTTTTCTTAAGCTAAACCTGAGGCATCTAATAATTAATTCTTTTATTAATTATTATGGTGCAACCTAGGTTAGACCTTTTTAGGTTTTTGATCTCCTTTATAAGGATGATCTCTGTTTGTAATTAATTAATTAATTTTTTATTATATCAATTTCTCTTTTTGCTTATCAAGAATGTACCATGTATAGATTTGGAAATTCTAGCCTCCATAGCTTTTTGCTTCTCTCTTTTTGTGATAGGTGTTTGCATGTAGGTGATTCTTGGGAGTTGTGGGGTTGATCTTTCATCAACTTCAACATGGAATCAAAATTCTAGATCTTAATACCCATGTTTTGTTCTTGAGAGATTTGGCATCACTTTTCAATCTGAGCTTTCAACATTTTTTTTATTGGATCTGGAGGGTCACTGATTTTTAAAGCACTTTAGCAAAAATGAACATCACCATCAAGCTCAAAGCACTAAAAAAACCCCATTTCCATATAAAATATGTCTAATTTGGATGTTGTTGAAATTTGAGACAATTTCTTTTTACACGGAGGTATTTTAGCCTAGGCTTCATGTGCCTCCTTTTTCATGCTCACACTTGACTTGGTAAAGCCTGGTGAATTATTGGAGAATGAGTGCTCTTTGGAGAATTGTTTCTCATGGTTAGTCTTGGTTTTTGATGACATACCACCTTAGCGCTACCTTTGGCACTTTTTTCATTTTCTTGACCCTTGTGTAATATCTAATCTGGGCTCTACACATTTATATTCAAATGTCATGTCTACGACCCTTGTTAATGGATAGAGCAACTGTAAAGGGAATGTGATCGAGCTCATTATAGGTCGAGGCAAAAAAACCTACATGGGCCTTGGATCTACCCTCTCTGCAATTTCTTTTTGTTTTTGTAGAAGTCATCATCAACCAAGTCTTCTACCATGTGATCTAGTCACAAGCCCAATCATTGGAGACCTTTTTGAACCATACTTTCATCTTGTTGGACATGCATGGAGGGTGGGATGACAACTAGTCAATACCCATGTCACTAACAATTTTTGTGAAGTTTTATTGGTCAAACTTTTTTTTTGGGATGCCTAAGTTCCTATTGGCTCTGTCGATCAGCATAATAAAGAAATATTGAAGTTGATGAAAGATCAACCCCACCACGTCCAAGAATCACCTACATGCAAAAACCTATCATAGAAAGAGAGAAGCAAAAAGCTATGGAGGCTGGAATTTCCAAATCCATGGATGATACATTCTTGATAAGAAAAAAGAGAAATTGCTATAATAATAAATGAATTAATTAATTACAAAGAGAGATCATCCTTATAAAGGAGACTGAAACCCAAAAAAGGTCTAACCTATGTTGCATCATAATAATTAATAAAAGGATTAATTATTAGATGCCTAAAGTCTAGCTTAAGAAAACTAGAGTTAATTAGAAAATATCTAATTATTGTAAACCACACACCCCCCTTAAGATAAAATTGAGTAGCTAAAAACCTAAAAACTACTATAAAAAGTAGATTTGGGTCCTGACAAATAAGGCTTGATAAGGTACCCAAGCATAACCAAATCTCTAAAAAAAGGAGAAATAGAGAAAACCACATGGGAAAAACCCTACTCCAAAAAGAGATGGAAAAAATGTTGAAAGAAAACTAGTGAAGGACTAAAGAAGCCTCCAAACTAGAGAATGCCTCAAAAGATAGGAACAAAATATGATCATGAAGAACACCACTAAGGCATGTAGAAGCTGCAAAGATCTATTAAAAGTAACTGCTAATCTGAAGAACCTCCACTGAAATAGAACCTGACCAGGTAGAGAAGACTATAATCTGCATCGAATCAGGAGGCTCACAAAGACAAACAATTGAACTCGAAGATACAGATGGCATGAAACACGAAAGCCTAAAGAGTTGATCAATCGAACCAAGGAAGCATGAGACACAATAGAATAAACTTTTTACTTTTATTTTTATGCAAATTGTATTCTCAGAAATAAAAAAGATAAGAGATAATTACAAATGATCTATCCTTATAAAAGGGGATTGAAACTTGAAAAAGGTAACCTAAAAGGTAAAATCCATTTAAGAATTGCTAATTAATTATTAAATCTGAATGTAAAAGTGCATAAAATGAAATTTTAAGAAGGGATAAAAGGTACTTTAATATATAAAATAAAATAAACCTTTTTTCTTTAACACCCCCTAGGATGAACACTCCCTTGGTGGAGCACTAATTTTGGAGGAATTTTTTTGGATATCATCAAGTGTTGATGGTTGATGATGGTTTGGTGGGACTTCTCTCATCAAAGCCTTTTAGGTCGATCCCAAGTGTTTTCAAGTTTGGGCTCTTGTTATTGGTATTTTTTTTTTATGGGTGGTTAATTTCATTGGGATTTTAATCCAAAGTGGTTTCGAGTTTTTTTAAAATCACTTTATGTTTTTAGACAAGGAATGACAGTGGTATTTGAGTTTCCCTTCACCTACAATTTTGTAAGGAGGTTTACGCTCAAATTTTTTTTTTCTTGAATATCTAATTGTTTCCAAAATATCACATGATTGGTGGCAGTTTATTTGGAATCAATATATCAACTCCATTCAAATTGCTTGCTAAGATGGAAGGAACGTGAACTGACAATAGAATTATGGTGATCTCTATGAGCATGTTTTAAATACCTCAATGCCCTTTTTTTGGCACTGCTTCATCCTCTAATGGGACCAGTCCTTCTGAATTTTGTGCACTTATTGTGTTGCCTTTTTTTTTTTTGGGGAGAAACCTTGTATTTTTACTCTCATTGCACCTTGTATTGTGGGATGCAGTACAAAACGCTTTGACTTTCTTCACATCAGTATTCAATGTCAATTATTATTGGTGGATTTGCTTGTTTTGGTTTTTTTAATCATAGGCGGTTTTTTTTTTGTTAAAAAAAATGATTTTTGTCACATGCTTTATTTTGGCCACTAGATTTTTCATCTAGCACTGGCTCTTGATCTGGCAACAGTGACTTTTTGTCATCTTGTTTTGTTTCTGGCGGTTGGATTTGTTTGCCTTGATGGTTATTTGACCATCAAATTTGGGCTCATCACTTGCTGACATCAGTGTCATGTCATCATTGCATCACCACTTCCTGTCATGCCTTTAGGCTTTATTTGGATCTACCTACACTTTTTTGCTCATATCTTGAGCATACATACATCATTTTTTGAAAATAAGATATTGCCAAAAAGTTAATTCCGAGCCTGTCACAGTGGTATAGTTAGTTTTCAATTTTGATGTTTTTTTATGGCTATTTCTACTGTCAAAGTTAGGGGTACAATTTTTCACTCTAGGAGACATATCTTAGCATCTGATCTTCGATTAGGGAAATCTTTATATCGTTGTAATGGTCTTTCTGAGATCTTTTCAATGATGCTAGTTATTTTTCTAGATTTTTCTCTAGCCACATTCTATTCAGTCTTTTGCATTCAGGTGGATATCTAGGTTGTTTCAAGTTTAGGGATCAATTTTGTTGCTTTAGATGATTCGTCATGACTTATACTATCTATTGTATTAGTCTTATATCTCTTCTAGTCTATTTAGACATCATTTGTATACATTCTTGTAAACACACTGAGATAAAGTGTCATATTGCATATGTATTTTTGCTTTGTTTTGCCTTTTGATTCGAGCAATGTCATCTGAGGACACATATAGATTATTGTATCCTTGGGATTCATCATATCTTGTGCCTTATTGTACATGCACTACTCTGATTAAAGTACCATAGAGGGTTGATGTTTTGGCTTTGTTTGTCATCTTCCTTTGTCTAGTGAGTTTCCCTTCCATGACATTAGTCTCATGTCATGTCTAAGATTGATCACCTCAGTACACACATATGTACTCTTTTGTGCATCTTGATCATGGTTCCTTGGCATGCAGTTCTTTTGGCCCACTTTTCCAATTGCCTGTCACCTCACCCTTGTCTACATTAGAGGGGTTCTTTTGTTGTTTCTCATGCTTCCTTGGTTTAATTGATCAACTCTTTAGGCTTTGGTGTTTCATGCCATCTATATCTTCAAGTTTACTTGTTTGCCTTTGTGAGCCTCCTGATTCAATGCAAATTATAGTCTTCTCTACCCAGTTAGGTTCTATTTCAGTGGAGGTTCTTTAGATCAGCAATTATTTTTGACAGATCTTTGCAACTTATACATAATTCAGTGGTGTTCTTCATGATCATCTTCTGTTCCTATCTTCTAGGACATTCCCTAGTTTGGAGGCTTCTTTAGTCCTTCACTAGTTTTCTTTCAACATATTTTCCATCTATATTTGGAGTAGGGTTTTTCCCATGTGGTTTTCTCTTTTTCTCATCTTTTCAAAGATTTGGTTGTGTTTGGGTACCTCATCAGGCCTTGTTTTTGGGGACCCAAACCTACTTTCAGTAGTAGTTTCTAGGTTTCTAGCTACTGCCTAAGTTTATCTTAAGGGGGGTTGTTAGAGTAATTAGATATTTTCTAATTAACTCTAGTTTGCTTAAGCTAAACTTTAGGCATCTAATAATTAGTTCTTTTATTAATTATTATGATGCAACCTAGGTTATACCTTTTTAGGGTTTTGATCTCATTTATAAGGATGATCTCTCTTTGTAATTAATTAATTAATTTTTTATTATAGCAATTTCTCTTTTTTCTTATCAAGAATGTCTCATTTGGATCTAGCAATTCCAGCTTCCATAGCTTTTTGCTTGTCTCTTTCTGTGATAGGTGTTTGCATGTAGGTGATTCTTGGGAGCCATGGGGTTGATCTTTCATCAACTTCAACAACTAGTACTCGAGACATGGGTGAGGAAATCCACTGACTCTTATTAATTCATTTAAAACCCATTTAATGACATATTGTCACATATTAAAATAACCTACATTGGGCTACCCAAGCATCCTCTTTAGGGCTATGACCTCCATTGCAAGCCACTTCCCAACATGCATAAAGATAACCTACCCTAAGTTCATAACAGAAATCTCATAAGGTCACAATGACCACATCAGTCCTATACAAACAGCTGGAAATCACAATATAACCACTGATCCATAACTCAAATATCAAATTACATAACCACGACATCTCATGCAACATCATAAAATGATAACTCCCAAGCCTTTGGTAAATATCCAAAATTGGTCAACATATTAAGTCAAACCCAACCCTAGTAAAATAATCCATACATCACATCAAGTAATTTAACAAATGTAGTTTCATAGTTCATTTATTTTGAAAACATAAAATTTTAATTACAATGGGTTCAATTTTTTCCATTTTTAAAGTGTCACATTTGCTAAGGTTTTCGAGTTCTAAAAAGTAATAAAATTTCCTTAATATAAAAATCAATATAATATAAACTGAATCTATTTCTAAAATAACACCCTTAGATTTTAAATAAATTTTTTCTCTTAAAAACAATTTGAAATACATCTGTGCGATTATTATTAGTTAAATAAAATACAATTACAACGTCATATAATTAATTTTTTTAAAAACTATTAATAAAATAAAATATATATTATTAATCATAATCATTAAATTAAATGATATAATAATAAACTAATAAAAAAAATACATGCAATATAATCAAATCGCATTCCCCATTTGGGAGGTCGCTTAGCGACCTAGCTGGCAAAAGCAACTGCTGCCTTGGCAGCCGAGGGAAGGTCATGGCTCCTCTTCTCATGTTTTTAAATTTTAAATTAAAAAAAAAAAAAACAGAACCAAAGCCCCCAAAAAAATTAAAAATGTTATTTTTATTAATTGTAATTACCATAAAAAAAAGGATTACCATAGTAATTTTTTATTACTATGCTAATATATGTATATATATATATATATATATATATATATAACAAAACCCAGTATAGATTTGATAGGAAAAACAATTGCAAACAATCAAATTTGTTAAATTAAATTCTAGGTTTCTTTTCCAAACCCTGTCTCGATTCATAATTTTCTAAAACAATCCAATTTCCAATAAGAATTTCTCAATTGATTTCTCTCACAATCAATTCAATAATGAATAAACAAGATTCCTCAAACAAGGGTTTCAACCATAATCGATCATAGAAAACAAGATCTACATTCAAACACGAAGTAAACAGAGAGAAAATTCAATGCAATCTACTGTAGAAATTTCAATAGAGTTCCTACCTCGATCTAATGCTAACCAGATGAACATTCGAAATTTGTAAGAATTCATGTCCCTCAAAATCCTTTCAAGAAATTTGTTCTTTCAAACCCGTGTGTAGAGAAATGAGCTCTAATTTTCCTAATAAAGAGCTTTCTCCTTTAGGGTTTTGGTTTTACAAACACAAAAATCTTTTTCTTTATTATTTTAATTTCATGTGCAAAATTTTTACATTTTTTATTAAAATAAAATTTATTTAATTTATTCTCTCTCTCTCTCTCTCTCACACACACACACACACACACACACACACACACACACACACACACACACACACACACATTACATCAGAAGATGTTTTTAATAGTATATTTATTAATCTAAATAAAATAATATTTAGAGTTCATTAATTAAAATGAAACTCCTAAATTAATTATTAAATTAATGAAATATTATTACACCAAATTAGGAGCTTTAATTAAATCTTTTAAATTTAATTCTTCTATTAAATTAATTTCTCAATTAATTAAATATAATCAAATTTTTTTTTTTTTAAAATAAAATTTTTGTTAAATTAAATCATTTAATATTCTCTTAATTTGATTTAATTATAACTGAGAAAATTACAACAAACCCACAAATCTAATTAAGAAAGCTCATTTTAAAGACAAGTAGTAAATGAAACTCTCAAGGGTCAAAATCTTGAATTCATGTCACTTGACAAATTCAGAAGGGTAAAAAGTTAGATACTTATCCTATTTTCTAGGACAACTGGCTTAGTTTTAGGATTTGGACTCAAAAACTATCTCCCCTCTTTACCATTTAGATATTGCGATAGGGCACACTCATCCTAGCAATTCAAGGAAGTTGATGCCTAGTACCTACAATCTGCATAAAAGTCAAGCATGTATATATACATATAAATCTAAACTAAACAAGCAATGGTGGGGAGTGGTGCATCGTGTAGATCCCGACTAGCAAGTGACTATGACTCCCTTCCTCGACCATATCAGAAATGTCAAACATAAAGTTAAAAATACAAGCACACCTTACACATGCAAGTATGGGGTAAGTAAGCATAGAACACTATATAAATCATCCATCTAACTATCATCCTGAAATCACTGAAATCACTATATGAACATACAAAGCATCATCACTGAAAGAATAATCATGAACTTGTGAACTAAGTATCAAGTAGCTCATCAAATATATAAATTGAGTATGAAATAACATCCAATCAAATAATTGGCTCTACTAAGGTGGAGGAGGAAATGGATACTGATGATTCTGAAAAGGTTTCGAAGGAGGAGCTGGATGAGGAGAAACTGAGAAAAAGACAGAAGAGGGAGGGAGAGAGCATGGAGCGCTCCAGTAGTCAGGGAAAGGATTCTTTGCCCATTCCCCTCTCCCCTATACATCCTCAGCCTCCTTTGGAGGAAAATGACAACTCTGGACAGATTGAGGGGGAAGTGCAAGTTAATAACAGAAGGAAGGCTTGGAAGAACTTCAATGTGAGAACGGCCACTGTGGGAATCTACAGAGAGGCGATGAACCCCCAACTCCTGGTGGACGACCTCAAGAAGCCTAGACTCAATGAGCTAATTGACCCGGCTATGGTGGCTATTTCTGATAATGCAAGAGAAACGGGCATGAATCTGTTGAAGCATGATCGACAACTTCAGATCAATTAAATGGCTTTTCCATGAGCTTGAGGATGTCAGAGATAGGGTTTCCCAAATGGAAAAAATCAAGAGCAAGACAGGTGCAGAAAGCCAAGGCGACCAGAACAGCTGGGAGACTCTGATGGAGAGGAGAGTAAAAAATATTGAGAAATACAATCACAACCTGGCAAGTCAAATGATCTCCCTCCTCGCTTCGATCAACGACAACATCCTCTCTCTCTTGGAAAATCTCAAAGATAGGAACCAGATGGAGGAAGATGATAAACAGAACAGAGACAAAGATAGGCTGGATGTGGATAAAGCCAAGGACAACACTATGGAGCAGGATTTGACGAACGCCCAGGATCATAAGGCAGAAGAGCAACAAGAGTGCGCCAAAGCTGCCCAGACCATGCTCGAGATGGAGAAGTAGTCTGCTAGGTTGGGTCTCTGTCCTTTGGTTTTTGTTTCTCCTGGTTTTGGCTTTTTGTCTGGTCTCTATTTTTCTGGTTGGTTCTCTGGACTTTTTAGTGGGCAGTTGTTTCGGGCAGGGCCTTTGGGCTTTTTTTCAGCCGTAAGGCTTATGTTTTGGCTGGGCATTTTTTCACTTATTTTCAGCCTTTCTTGTTGTTAAACTTATGGGTTTCAAGACCCCTTAAAACCTGTTTACCTTATCAAAAACATCCAATCAAATTAGGTAACCAAGTACCACTAAATCATAAAACATAACTATAAAGTTGGCCTAAAAGAATTCGACAATATAACATGAAAAGTAAACTAGAAGTAGGTGCTACATCTACCCCCTACACTTAGGCTTACTCCTAGAAGCCTGTAAACAAGTGGGGATATAAATCTCATAAACTAGATGCATCCTCCCAAGTAGTTGATGACTCATTAGTAGGGTCCCATTAGACCCTTACCTGCTCTATGGTTTGACCTGTGAGGGTCATCCTAGTGCTAAAGAATGCACACCAGCTCCAAACCTTGTTGCCTATCTTCTACCTATAACACATTCCAATTAAGAACATGTATCACATTAGGAATATACTATCTAAGAACATAAATATGGAAAACATCATGAACACATGCTAAGTTGGGTGGTAATGCAAGATAGTAGGTAACTAGACCTATCCTCTCAAGAATCTCAAATGACCCCACAAAATGAGGTGTTGGCTTCAAACCCTTTCCATAATGGATTGGACTATTTTGCAGATGCACTCTCAAGAAAAAAATTTCACCCACTGCAAACTGCTTATCCATCCTATGAGCATCAACATACTTCTTTTGCCTATCCTGTATTGTAGACACGTGCTCATAGATGCACATTACTTGTTGCTCCATATCTCAAAGCATCTTAGGACCCAACAGGATTTGATCCTCTAAACTGTCCCAAGTCAACGATGTATGATAAGGATGACCATGCAAAGCTTGAAAAGGTGTCATCCCAATGGAACTGTGATACCCATTATTATAAGCAAACTCTACTAGGTATAGATAATCCTCCGAAAGAGTTTGTTAGTCCATAACATACATCCTCAACATATCCTCCAAAACTTGATTCACTCTCTTGGTTTGACTATGTATCTCTAGGTGATGTGCTGAGCTGAAGTTAAATTGTGCTCCAAGATCATGCTACAAGGATGTCCAAAATGCGAATGTAAACATAGGATCCATATCTAAAATGATCTTATAGGGAATACCATGTAATCTCATGATATCACACATAAAGACATTGGTTATTGAAGTTGATGTGTAGGATGACCTCATCAATGAAAACTGTGCCACCTTGGTCAATAGGTCAATGATGACCATGATAACATCATGTCGATGACCAGTCATAGGTAATACCACAATGAAATCCATAGAAATAATATCCCACTTCCATGAAGGAATGAGATTAGGTTGTAAAATTCCTACTGGATGTTGGTGCTTTGCCTTAACCCTTTCACACTTAAGACACCTAGCCACAAAACCAGTGATATCACATTTCATCCTTGTCCAGAAGTAAAAATGTCTCAAGTTTGCATCCATCTTCTTGACACCTAGATGTGCTGAGTAAGGTGCATGATGGGCCTTAGATAGGATCAATGTATAAAGCTCATCCGATAGTGGTACATAAATCTTCCCTATATAACACAAAAGGCCATCTAACTCTAAGACATAGCCTACAAATTTTCCCTCTAAAGGTCTACCAAAATCTACCTGCATAATCACCTCCTAATACCAAGTATCTCTAGGAAGTGCCTGAAGTATACTGCTCCTCAAATCCACACTAAGAGTCAAAGTTAGTGTCTCATGTCCCCTACAACTTAAAGCGTCAGCTACCACATTCTCCTTTCCCTGAATATACTTCACCTTGAAGTCATACTCACATAGAAACTCCATCTAATGCCTTTGTATAGTATTCAAATTAGATTGTGTGAATATATAGTATAAAATTTAATAATCGCTATGAAGCTCAAAATGATGCCCTAACAAGAAGTTTCTACATCTCACTAGAGCATGAATAACTATACCCATCTCAAGTTCATGTGTGGGATAGTTCAACCCATGATCCTTGAGCTTGTGAGAATCATAGGAAATCACCCATCCATCCTACATTAGGACTGCTCCAATCCCTTCAAGGGAAGCATCGGTACGCACCATATAATTACCTATTGGATCAATTACTACTAGAATCAATGTGCTAGTCCAAAGCTCCTTGAGCTTTTGAAATACTTCCTCACATTTTTCTATCCAAATAAACTTCTTACCCTTTCTCTGGAGAGAAGTGATGGGGTATGCAACTTTAGAGAAGTTCTGAACAAATATGTGGTAATATGCAGCCAAACCCATAAAGCTATGAATCTTAGACACTGCAGTGGGTGCAGGCCAATCTACCATCACCTGGATCTTCATAAGGTCCACTAATATACCATCTCCTGAAAAGATATGCCCTAAGTACTATATCTTAGACTGAAAGAAGTCACACTTCACCGAATTGGCATAAAGTTGATTGTCTCTAAGGCACTAAAGGACTAATTGTAGATGTTCCTCATGTTCTTCCTAGGATCTAGAATATATCAATATATCATCCAAGAACACAATTACAAAATGGTCTATGTAAGAATGGAATACTCCATTCATCAAGCACATGAAAAGTGATGGAGCATTCATCAAACCAAATGGAACCATTGTAAACTCATAGTGTCCATAACAATTGTGGAAGGTTGTCTTATGTATATCAACATCTTGAATGTGTAGTTGATGGTATCCTGACTTTAGATATATCTTAGAGAACACCTTGGCTCCCTTGATCTAGTCAAAAAAGTCATCAAACCTCAACAAGGGACACTTATTCTTAATCGTTACCTTGTTCAACTATCTGTAGTCAATGCACAACCATAACGATCCATCCTTCTTCTTCATGAAAAGCACTAGTACTCCCCATGGAGAAACACTCATCCTAATAAAACATTTAACCAAAAGGTCCTCTAGCTATAGGTACAACTCACTCAACTCCTGAGTGGTCATCTGATAAGGAGCTCTTGATATGGGCTCTGCTCCTGGGATGAGGTCAATGCATAAATTAATGTCCCTCTTAGGTGGCGTACGTGGAATCTTTTTGGGAAAGAAATCAACATACTCCTATAGGATAGGGTATTCTAGGGTCTTCCCTTCATGGTATTCTTCCTTAAGTTCACTCACACTAATGGTGAACACCTGACAACCTTAGGAATACTCTGCTTTAGCTACATAGTAGAGATCATCTAGAGGGATATGGGTCATTGGATGCCTACAATCTTAGATTCCTTGCCCTAATCATCCTTACAATGAATAGTCTTCTTCCTGCAATCAATGTTAGCTCTGTGAGAGCCAAGCAAGTACATGCCCAACACTACATCATAAGAACAAAGAGGAATAACTTGAAGGTCTACTAAAATAATGAAACCTCCTAGTTCAACTTGCATTGCTACACTAGAGAATCTGTGGGAATCTTAGCTCCTGAAGTTAGTTCCACTTGCCAAACTATGCCCTACTTAACTACCTCAAGCTTACACTTAGTAACTATGGAAGGTGATATGAAGGAATCTGTAGCACCTAAATCAAATAAGATGGAAAGGGGTGTACCTCTGATCACAACTATAGCACCCTGGTGATCTGCCTAGCAGTGATCTACCAAGGGGTGATCTATCGCTAGAAAAACACTATGTGATCTCCCAACATCACCAACTATAGGCTTAGATGCTGATGGCCTAGGTCCCAAATAGTGAGATATATGTTGCAGGTAGTTGGCTACAATATACCCAATATATCCATAAGAGAAACAACATGTGCCTCTGCCAAAACCTCTTCCTATTGGAGGTGCACTAGATTGTTGGTGACTATCTCTACTAGCAAAGGATTGGTTGCTCTGCACAAGTTGATTATTCTAATTTCACCAATTGTGCTAGGAGTTAAAGAAGTTCCAAGAATTAGAAACACCACCACCACTATGTGCTAGAGGATAGGATCCCTTCTGCTAATGTTGTTGTTGCAGCTATTGTTGTTGCTTCTGACCTTGGTTGCCTTTGGGATAAGGAAGATTCCTATTGTTGCCTAAGATCTAGTTGTCATTGGACCCTAACTCTATAGGAGCCCCCACAAAACCACCATGTCCCAAAGTGATGTTCTTATTGACAAGAATAACCTAATGTATCACATCATTGAGAGTTTTAGGTTATAATACCTTAAAACTCCCAATGAAAAGGTTATTCAAACCCTAAATAAAATGTTGTACCATCAGTGGTGAACTATCACTGATCCTTGCATAAGGTTTGAGCTCATAAAATTTCCACTTGTACTCTACCATGGTCATGGTATGCTTCCTCAAATTATGAAATTCATATGCCCTCTACTGGTGCCACTCCTTTGGTAGGAAGTGATCAAAGAAGTTTTCAAGGAATAAATCCCAAGTAATAGTGTTCATATCCACACCCAATTTCTTTTCTTCAATGTTCCACCATGTAGCCACAAAAACTTCTAGGTATGTGATGGCATACCTTTCTTTGATGTTAGAGTCAAAGTATTTCATCACAAAACATTTGTCTAAGGCAATCAACTACCGCTTTGCAACATCTCTTGTACCTACTTTGATGAAAGGTTTGATCTTAGACCTTTGTAGGTCCCTCATCTGAGTGGCCTTAGCCAACCTTTGTCTACCACCATGGAAATCTCCCTGAGGACTCTTGGACCTCTACCTCTCCTTGTTCCTAGCATGATGTGATCCCTCCTTATCAATACCCTTTGGAGGAGATAGGTGCTCTAAGATCGTCCTCACCATCTATCTCAAATTAACGTCTTCTGAATCAACTTAATTCTCCCCATTGTGTTCCTCCCTATTCTCCTCTTGAACAAGACTCTCATGGCTAGTCTCATGTAGATTGATGTCTGTACCTCACCCATGGCCTCTTCTATGACCTGAACTATGGCCTCTCACTTTCGTTCTAGTCCCAGATACCATCCCACAACAATATCCAAGAAAGAACAACAAAATGCCAAAAATATTGAAAAAGGCATACTACTGTAAAGCATAAACATAAGAAACATTTTTTGAAAACAAATCAAGATTTATTCTAGTTTTGCCTATTTCTAGGTTAAGTGGTTCATGTTTAAAGTTCAAGTGTTCAAGTTATAATAGATACATATAGTTGTTTAAGTTAACTAGTTGTCATCTAGTGGCGTTCCAATATACCCAGAGCTCCCAATGTAGAAACTCGGGCTTTGATACCATATGTAACACCCCACCAAGGAACCCAAAAGAAATTAACCTAATATGACACTAAGTTTTTCAAACATTTTTTTTAAAGATTAAAATAACAAGAGATAATATAGTGGAAGAAATAACTCACAAACATACAACCAATCCATAAATATATTACATCTCTTAAGGGTTCCATAATGTTGAATCACATACATAAGTTTTATTAATACTAAGTTTGATACATAAAAAAATCCACATCATAGAATAACCATATGTATGAATCTAATGAAATAATATACGATTCATAAGATGCCACATGACATAACTAGAATGCATAATCATCCATTGTACAAGTCACAGGGTATGAAAAGATCAAAGAATATACACCATGAATATATAAAACATCTCATAATATCTCAACATAATCAAGTACAATACATCAAAATATGACCATCAAACACAAACATTAGATCATAATGAAAGGAACAATTGCACAAGTACATCTAGCTATTAGATCTCAATGGTATAAGAAACACTACCACCTGACCTCGTGGAACCTAAATGACCCACTCCCATCGTGCTGAGGAGATAATCTCAAGTCCCAAATGGATAACAAATTCAACAATCATAACCATCATCTAGGTCAAAGAAATCCTGATAGCAATCTATCTCAAAGGTACCAAGACACAAGTAACATCTAATCCCAGAGGCAACAAAGACACATAGGAAATATATTATGTAACTTATGGGCAAGTGTCGTCGCATGAGCCAACTCTAAGGTTACCCTGGAAGCCCCTCTAGACTCTGGCTCACTAGTGACTCTATGTGGCATCAATATCCTTTCGTACAGATAAGACATGCTAACAAGGAAAGGTCACAACCAAGCATCCTCTCTACTCCCATTCTAGCCTGTGCTAGCACTTGAGGCATGGGCAAGGAAATCCATTGAATCTTATTAATTCATTTTAAATGGATTTAATGAAATGTTGTCACTTATTAAAACAACCTACAATAGGTTACCCAAACAACCTCTTTAGGACTATGACCTCCATTGCAAGCCACTTCCCAACATGCATAAAGATAACCTACCCTAAGCTCATAGCAAAAAATCTCATAAGGTCACAATGACCACATTAGTCCTATAAAAACAACTGGAAATCACAATATAACCACTAATCCATTACTCAAAGATCATATCACATAACCATGACATCTCATACAACATCATAAAAAAAAACTCCCAGGCCTCTAGTAAACATCCAAAACTAGTCAACATACTAAGTCAAACCCAACCCTAGTAAAATAAACCATACATCACATCAAGTAATTTAACAAGTATAGTTTCATAGTTCATTTATTTTGAAAACATAAAAGTTTAATTACAATGGGTTCAAGTTTTTCCGTTTTCAAAGTGTCACATTTACCAAGGTTTTCAAGTTCACAAAAGTAATAAAATTTCTTTAATATAGAAATTGATTTCATATAAATTGAATCCATTTCTAAAATAATACCCCTCAAATTTAAATGAAAATTTCTCTTTCAAACAATTTGAAATATGTCTATTCAATTTTATTAAAATAAAATAAAATTACAACATTATATAATTAAGTATTATTAAATTAATAATAATAATAATTATCATAATAATAATTATCTAAGTATTGTAAAATAATATATATATATATTAATCATAATAATCATTAAATTAAATAATATAATAATTATTAAATAAAATAATAATAAAAAATTAATAACAAAAATACACGTGACATAATCAAATCGCATTCCCATTGGGGAGGCCGCTTAGCAACCTAGCTGGCAAAGGTAGTCATTGCCTTGGCAGTGTGCGCTGATATGCTAGCATCCACTGCTTTTGTAGCTGGAGGAGGGCGGGGGGGGGGGGGGAGGTCATGGCGTCTCTTCCCATTATATATATATATATATATATATATATATATATATATATATATATATATATATATATATATATATATATATATATATATATATATATATATATATATATAATATTAGATGCAAATCCTCCCAAAAAATGAAAATAGTATTTTAATTAATTGCAATTACCATAATAAAACAAGGATTACCACAGTAATTTTTATTATATATATTTTTACAAACAAAACCTAGGATAGATTTGATGGGGAAAACAAATGCAAACAATCAAATTTGTTAAATTAAATTCTAGTTTTTCTTTTCCAAATCCTATCCCAATTCGTAATTTTCTAAAACAATCCAATTTCCAATAAGAATTTCTCAATTGATTTCTCTCATAGTCAATTCAATAATGAATAAAAAAGATTCCTCAAACAAGGGTTTCAACCAAAATTGATCTTAGAAACCAAGATCTACATTTAAACATGAAGCAAACAAAGAGAAAATTTAATGCAATCTATTGTAGAAATTTCAACAGAGTTCCTACCTTGATCTAATGCTAACTAAACAAATGTTTAGAAGTTGCAAGAATTCCCATCTCTCAAAACCCTTTCCAGAAATTTGCTCCTCCAATCTGTGTGGAAAAATGAGCTCTAATTTCTTAATAAACAGCTTTCTCCTTTAGGGTTTCGATTTTACGAACACGAACAATTTTTCTTTATTATTTTAATCTATTTTAATTTCATGTGCAAACTTTTTACATTTTTTGTTAAAATAAAATTTATTTAATTTATTCTCTCTCTCTTTTATTAGATTTTAATAGTATATTTATTAATTTAAATAATAATAATATTTAGAGTTCATTAATTAAAATGAAACTTCTAAATTAATAATTGTTAAATTAAATAAATATTATCATGCCAAATTAGGAATGTTAATGAAATCCTTTAAATTTAATTCTTCTATTTAATAATTTTCTCAATTAACTAAATATAATTAAAATTTGATTTTTCTTTGTAAAAATTTCGTTAAATTAAATCATTTAGTATTGTCTTAATTTGATTTAATTATAACCGAAAATCAAAACAAACCCACAAATTTAAATAAGAAAACTCATTTTAAAGAAAGAGTACTAAATCAAACTCAAGGGTCAAAATCTCAAATTCACGTCACTTGATGAATTCAGAAGGGTAAAAAACTCAGATACTTGTCCTATTTTTTAGGACAATTGGCTTAGTTTTAGGATTTGGACTCAAGAACTATCTCCCCTCTTTACCATTGAGATATTGTGATAGGGCATGCTTATCCTAACAATTCAGGGAAATCAATGCCCAGTAACAATCTGCATAAAGTTGAACATGTACATATACATATAAATCTAATCTAAAAAGGTAATGGTGGGGAGTGGTGCATCGTGTAGATCTCGACTAGCATGTGACTACAACTCTCTCCCTTGACCAAATCAGAAACATCAAACATAAAGTAAAACATACAAGTACACCATAGACATGCAAGTATAGGGTAAGTAACCATAGAACACTGTATATAAATCATCCATCTAACTATCATCATGAAATCAATGAAATCACTTTATCAACATTTTTGGAAATATAATGCAAGCTAGGTGACTAAGGGGGGGTGTGAATCAAGACTTAAAACTTCTCTTCTTTAATCCACTTTATTATATTGTCTAATCTACTTGCATGCACGAAACATAAATCAATAAAGCAACAACATCATAACACTTTGACACAAGATTGGTCACCAAAAACCCTCCTAGTAGAAGGTAAAACTAGGGTGAGATGACACCCAAAATGCTTCACTATTGTAGTAATAAAGTTGGCTTGTTAAGGCTTATGATTGATCACTTCTGGTAATCTACTTAGATAAGAGTAAGAAGGACTATTAGGGTCCACCTTATGAAAGAATTTATACAATACAATTAAGTACATGTACTATGTTAGGATTTTCTACAAAGGACTGTTAGGTCCACCTTGTTAAAGGATTTGAGATTGATGCACCTATTAGGATGAATAAGTGGATTGATCTTTGATATGTAACTTTGTTTGTTGATGAAGATAGTTTGAAGTAAATTGATCACCAGACTATGATAGTTGAGTCTCTGCCTTTCCTTTATGCTTCTTACAACCTTCTAAATTCTCTACTCTTCCATATTCACTTGTTTGTAATGTTCTTCAACTCATAGTACATCATTTGGATAATCAAAGTAACTTATATTTATATCCATTCAAATAATTATATTAACAAGTCAGCTACAACTTCAATAGTTTCAAAAACAATTACCAAGTCGGCTCAATGCTGATACTCGATTCCAATAGCTTACTCGGGTGATACTACAGACACTCGGGTGATACTGTCGACACTAGGGTAACACTGTCAACTTGACAAACTTTGGCAATTGGTTGATACTGGATGCTCGGTCCATATTGATTACTGGACAAACTCATTTGACTTGGTTCACACTACTCTTCTTGCTTGGTTATCATTTTGAAACAAGAATTCTTTACTGACTCAATTTACACTAGAGCCCGGTGGATACCGTCAACTCAGTTGACACTACAACTCAGTGGATACTATCAACTCATTGACACTGCTCTCTACTTTCTTGGTGAAATCTGTTAACTTGGTTTGTTCATGAGCTCACTTAACACTTATGTCTAGTAGCTCGATCACTACTAACTTCTCATAATGACTAAGTATTTTGGCACTAGTTGATAATATGTCTTGCCATAAGGTCTACAATCTCCCCCTTTGGCATTAGTGAGAAAAACAATTATCATGCACAAAATTTGAAATCAAAATTGTTCAGTCAAACTCCTCCTTTTAGTGTGCTATGTTTTGTAGCTCAGTTTGCACTGAAAACTTTGCAACTTGGTTTGAACTAAAAACTCTACAACTTAGTTTGAACAGAAAACTTTGCAATCGGTTTGAACTAAAAACTCTATTTTTGATTTTTCAAAATTATTTTTGTTTATCTACATTTTACATATCTTTTTGTTGTATATATTTCCTCCATTCTATACATATATCCCTTTATATGCATAAATATATACTTTCCCCTATATACTTTCCCCCTTGTTTTTGTTACAAAAGCCAATAATTTACAAGGTTATGCCAAAATGAGAGAGAAAATCATGATGTACCTTCAAAATCAAAGACATAGTCTAATCCTAGTTATCTTGTAGCACATTTAGTATGCGTAGATCAATATGAAGCTCCGCTGATAACTCCAACGTGTAATCTTCCATTGAAAGGTTTGTGTCCTTAACCAGTGTCTTTGCATGATCCATTCTCTTCTACATAATGTCCACATGCGGAAGCATCATACTTTGTATATCTACTAAGGTTTTCCTTATTTTGGCCTCTTCTCTTAATAGCTCTGCCATTAATCTATCAAAAATTTGACTTTTGCAAAATGATTTGAATTGGAACTTAGGTTGAGTGCCAATTGACTAGTACTAGCCTTCAAATCCATATCAATCTTAGCCAGTTTATCTTTATTTCCTTGGTAAAATTGGTTGTATCACTCAACTTTACAAATAAAGATACAACATTATTCACCTTTCCCTTCAGTAAGCATGAGACATGAGTCTATTTTGGCAAGTTTCTTCTCAAGGTTTTCTAACCTTTTCTTTCCTCTCTTCAAGATTTGAGGAATTTGAATCTCAAGTGAGATTCTGGTCTTTTCTTCTTCATATGTTCCAAAATATGTAGCCTTGGGGTCTACAGACTCATTGATAAGAGCCTCAATGATATCTTTAGTTTCATCAATGTTTACCTCATATGCCAGAGGTTTCACCCGTGCAATCCTAGGGTTGATTGTCTGAATATGTACTTTGTCATAGTCAACCAAGAAGTATATGTCTTGCTCATAATCATCTACCAATTGTTTAGGGATCCTAAACATACTTTGCATCATCTCCTTAAAGTTTTCAAAATATGCATCCATGATGCCTTAAAAATTATCACCCATTTCATCTATGAACTCATTATTCTAATATAGCATGGGGGTGTCTTTCTTCTACACAATAGTTCCTTTTGATGGAAAGATTTTTTGCACATAAAAGAACAAACAAACCAAGAGTGAATTGAACTTACATGAATTGTTCTTGGAGGCCCAAATTCTCTCCATGTTCTTGCTGAATTGGACATGTTGAAGCTTAGTGAGCTCAAAAGACAAGTTCTTCTTCACAACCTTGTATGCCAAGTCAACCGCTTCACAAGTCAACTTAATTTCCATGTCAGTCACATTGTTCAACTTCATGCCTTTGCCATCCCATTTAACTAGGGTTAGCTTTGCCAGTTCTACTTGTCCTAAGGTTTTGGTTGCTTGGACTTCTCCAACATTGGGTAACCAATTATCCTATGGATCATCTTGTTGGTGATGGGAAATGGTTGCTTGAGCAAGAATGTCATGTCATGGACTCAAACCAGTATGAACCTAATCCATTTAATTTGAAAGTTCCTTGGCATATGAATGATGTGGGTCAAACCTTTAACCTCCAGATGCTTGTATTCTAGTTTCAACACATCATTCTCACACAATGCACCATATGCCTGATCCATCTCAAAATTGCCTAATTATTGAATAGAAAAATGATAGAATGATCTTACATCATGAATAAGAAGTACCTTGGGAGGAATAACTAAGTTTTCCCCTTGTGGATCCTTCTCCTCAACAATCATGGGATATAACTTGAAGTTGGGTGGCATGAAGTCTAAACTTTTCACCAACATTTCAGAACCCTTTTAAACCTTTGTGCTCAAAGAGGTTGCCATATCGCTTGATTGATGATGGACTATAGATGGTAACTTTACCTACAACTTTTCTTCAACATAAATTTGATCAGAATCACTTGGGGTCTCGAAGAATGCTCTGCTCTATAAAATCTATGAATTCATGGTGAAGAAATGAATCTTTCATTTCTCCTTTTTATCACATTTTTCAATTTTAAGGCCTCATTAATGCTCTGTACTTAGGTAGGTGAAGGAGACTCAATTAAGTCTTAAAACCTTGATTTCACTTTGAAGCTCGGTTAAGACTAGCTGACCACACTCCATTGAGTCAATGAATTGGTTAGGCCTAAAGAGTAACTCATTTAGAACTAACAACTTGATTAAACCTAAGACTTCCATCTGTCCTAGTGCATCCGTTATGTTGATTTGAACTTTCTTTCTTGCATGACTAGAAGTGGTGTATAGTATGATTTTGTGCACTACTCTAGTGGTCTCCTTGCATGCTTATGCAAAGATGATTGAATCACCTACCTCATTGCCTTGGGTATAAATAACTTCACTGTTTTGACTTGAGATCTCTGGAGATTTTCTTACCAATTGCTGCTTCATTTGAGTCTTGATATTATTAGCTTTTGATTTCTTTTCATTTTCAACTGTAGCTTGATTCATAGATTTCTTTGTTAGATGACCAAGTTCTTTGCATACTTAACATATTTTGGTAGGATTCCTCTTTCTAAAGTGAGTCTTCATACAATTAGCAAGAATGTGTCCATACTCACCACATAGATAACATTTACACCATGTGTTGTAATCCCAAACAAAGATAGCTTTAGCAAGCTACTCAGTAGGATTAAATTTCTTGGTTTTTCACTTTGGAGATTTATGACCTTGTTTGTTACATGTGAAACATTTTCCTTCAAACTTGATTTTCTCTATGTCCATGCTTGTTGTAACTACTACATTTTCCTTTAAACTTTGACTTTCCATTGCTCCAACATTTGTTTGATGTATGCCCTAACTTTCCACAATGACTGCATGTAGATATTTTTTTGTTTTGAGCTCCTTGCTATGATGATTCTCCTTGTTCAATGTAGTCCAATCCTACTTTCCCTTTATGTCTATTCTGAGATAGCTCGACCAATTGAACCATGCTTTCTTGTGACCTCATCATTATTTCATTGGTTTCTTTTTTTTCTCTCAGATCATTTATAAGTCTTTCATTTTCTATCCTTTTATTGATGACTTCTTGATTTGTACTATTCAGCTAATTTATTATATCTACTTGATGTAGTGAAAGCTGGTGGATTTCAGTATCCTTTTCTTCTAGTCTAGTGTTGAGTAATCATTTATCTTCTTCTACCATATATTTTTCATTTTTAGCTTTGTTCTTTTTGTTCCATGACTTCACATATCCTGACTAAATGAATCTCCTATTCTCTTTTCAATTTTTTGACTTCTTACAAAATGATGTTCCTTCCAAATAAATATTCTATAGCTACATCTACTTCATCTAAATTTCTTTCTTTTCAAATATCTTCTATTCTTTCTTCTATGTATAGATTTTCATTCATCTATGTTGCCAATTCTTTTCTTGTTTTCAGGGACTGAGAGCTGATTTTTCAGTTTCTTGATTTGTTCCATGGCCACATACAGATCCAGCTTTTCATTTTCAATGGATTTCTCTAGCTTGTATACTTCCATTGTCTCTAATATTTTCTTTTAAGCTGTAAAACTTCAAATAAGATAACCTTGCTCTCATACCAATTGTTGGAAATGTAATGCAAGCTAGGTGACTTGAGGGGGGGCGGGGGCCGGGGCGCGGGCGATTTATCAGGAACCACTTAAAACTTCTCTTCTTTAGTCCACGTTATTATATTGTCTAACCTACTTGCATACATGAAACATAAATTAAAAAAGTAACAACACCATAACACTTTGACACAAGATTGGTAACCCAGAAACCCTTTGAGTAGAAGATAAAATTGGGGTGGGGGTGACACCCACAATTCTTCACTACTACAATAATAAAGTTGACCTGTTAAGGCTTACAATTGATCACTTATGGTGATCTACTCAGTTAAGAGTAAGAAAGATGATTAGGTCTACCTTGTGAAATGATTTATACAATACAATTAAGTATGTACTCTGTTAAGAGTTTCTACAAAGGATTGTTAAGTCCACCTTGTTAAAGGATTTGGGACTGATGCACATGTTAGGATGAATTATTGGATTGATCTCTAATATGAAACTTTGTTTGTTGATTAAGATCCTTTAAAGTAGATTGATCACCTAACTATGATAGGTGAGTCTCTTCCTTTCCTTTATGCTACTTGTAGTCTTCTAAATTATATGCTCTTCATATTCACTTGTATGCAATGTTCTTCAACTCATAATACATCATTTGGATAATCAAAGTAACTTACATTTATATCCATCCAAATAATTATATTAAAACAATTGGCTACAACTTTAATAGTTTCAAAAACAATTACCAAGTCGGCTCAGTGCTGATACTCAGGTCCAATAGCTTTCTCAGGTGACACTGCAAACACTCAAACAACACCGTTAACTCAAAAAACTCAGGCACTCAGTTGATACTGGATGCTTGGTCCATACTGAGCACTCGAAAAAATTAGTTTTCTCAGTTCACATTACTCTACCTACTTGGTTATCATTCTGAAACAAGAATGCTTTACTGACTCAGTTTACATTGGAGCTCGACGGATACTGTCAACTCGGTTGACAATTCTCTCTGCTTTCTTGGTTAACTCTATTAACTTGGTTCATTCATGAGCTCAGTTGACACTTCTTTTTGGTAGCTTGGTCATTACTAGCTTCTCATAATGACTAAGTGTTTTGGTAGTAATTGACAATATATCTTGCCATAAGGTCTATAGAACATACGAAGCGTCATCATCAAAAGAATAATCATAAACTCATGAACTAACCAAGTATCAAGTAGCTCATCAAATATATAAACTAATAACATCCACTCAAATTAGGTAACCGAGTACCACTAAATCATAAAACATAACCATAAAGCTAGCCTAAAAGAATTTGACAATATAACATGAAAAGTAAACTAGGGTAGGCACTACAATCCATTTTAAAATGACATGAAACTTTATCAAAGAAAGGTTGGTTTTTAAAATCAAATTCAAATTTGACATCGATAAATTTTTCTAATGATAAAAAATAAATATTAGTCCAAAGGCTTAACTCTTTGAATATTTTATAACCTTTTAAATGACTATGAAACTTACATTTATTCCCTTAAAATAAATCCTAATACTTGTATTGCTGATGAAGACATAATAAACTTTACAAATCTTCCAATTTTCACTCCAACATTATCTAATTTGACCATGCTTTAGCAAATTCCAAATCAAACCTTTTTAATTTCTAAAAGAATAAAAGTAATATATTTGAATTATTTTTCACTAATTGTTTCATTTAAAAAATGTTCAAATTTAAAATAAAAAACATTTATCTTAAAATATTTCATAACTTCTTTTCTAATAAATCTTATTTTAATCTTAGGCAAGAGCCTACAACACAACGGTAACTTGTGAGCCTCTCATTGAAGAGGTCTTGGGTTTGAAACTACTCAAGCTTAAAGAATGATAATAATTAATATTCACAAATAATAATAAATAAATGATAAATAATCAAGGCTTTGGTTGATTACCTATAAAAAAAACTTATTTTAATCTTAATTATTAAAAAATACAATTTAATCTAATGATAATTTCTTTTCATTTAATAAGTAAAATTTATAGTTAACATTGATTTGATAAAAACATTAGACTATATATAGAGAAGTACTTAAAATTAATATCAAAACTCTAATTTTCTATAAAGAAATAACTTCCTTCTCTTTTAGACATTTAACAATACCACTTTAGTTGAATTTAAATCTCATCACAAAAGAACAATAGCCCAACTTGATCGTCCCACCCCCACATACATATTAATTTTTAATCATGTACATAAGTTTTGCATGCAATATAGGAAGTTTTGTGTTTAAATGTTTTCTTTGAATTTAACTTGAGATGACTTGGATATGCTAATTCTCATATTTATTTCATACCTTAATGATAAAATTATATTAATATTAAGTAGAGTAGACACAAAGAACACATACATAAAAATGTTGATAAATGTAGAAGAAAGAATCAGAAGAAAAAACCTAGAAGCTAAAATTTTATAATTATTAGACAGAGGGCTACGAATCAGAAAATTAACATTTATATGTTGTCCAAGTACACATTTTTATATCCAATGCCTTGCCTACTTTACAAGTTACTTAAATACCAAGTTTAATTGTATCCCTCATTTAAAGTTAATCACTTTTATGTTTTTGATATAAAATCAGCCAAAACAAGGGGACTGGCCCTTTACAATAGTGGCAAAACTACCAACAAACAACTAAATAGACCCCTTAATGATTTACATAAAAAAAAATAGAAGTAGCATCATAATTGTAAATAAAAGTACTAAAGTTCATGCACTTAACATTCACAGAGTTTAACAAATTAACAAAAGGCATGTGGGTGGTCAGCGCATCGTACCACCCACAACCCATACCCAAGTTCAATAGAAAAAAAAAAACCATCAAAATATGATAGAAAGAAACAACCAACAAAGAGCCCAAAAAACCACTAGGCTCAAGAACAAAGGACCATCAGGGGGAAGGCCACTAACTGGCAACCTTCATCTTGCCTTTCTTGGCCAAAAGAACTTTGGCTTAGTCCTCCGTAAGGAAACTATAGAGTAGCTTTGAATGTTCATTCCCAAGGCCCTCTTCCTCCTTCTGATGAGCCAAAAGCTGGAGGGTAGTCACAGCCGCATGGGTCACCTTCAGAGTGAACTTGGAGAAGAAGGTAAAGCCTTCCTCTAGCACATTACACTGATTCTTTAGTTCCTAGAAGTCTTTAAGAGTAATAACCACCTCCTCCACATTACTTAAATTTATTACCTTACTCTAATTCACTAGTGACTTCCTCTTGTCTTGCACATCTAGAGTGTTAGTGGAGCCCTTAATATTTCCAACCATCATTCCTTATGGGGGAAGAAATAGTGTTAGGGGAAGCTTTATTAGATTTGGGGTCTTCCTGGTTAGCAATGGATAACAGGGTGAAAGTGGTAGAAACCCAAGTCCTTGGTAGGGTTCTTCGCCCAAAATCCTAGGTGCCATCAATAGTGTCATCCTACTTCTCCTATTCTTTGTCATCAATATCATCCTTCAACTTCTCCTTACCATCCCCTGAAATCTTAGCACTCTGCTCCGAGTTAGTATCCTCCTACTCATCCTCCTATAAGTGTTTAGCCATTTGTTTGAGTCTACCCTTGGTCTTGGCAAGCCTACCCGATCTTCTTTTGTTCCCACAAATCTCTTCATCCGAGTCCCCAATCTCCATCTCCACCCTCTTTTTAGTTTTTTTAATTTTTATTAGCAACCAGCTCAAGAACCTGGAGTTTGTTCTTCCTACTCTTGAATGACGTTTGGTTGGGTGAGGGTTGTGGAGTCGGGGCATAACTACCACCTGCAAACTTTAGACGAAGGGGGTTAACAGTGGGGAGGAAATTATCAATGACAATCACTCTAGGAGGGCATATGGCCAGGTGGAATTGGAATAAATGAAACATGAGTGCTTGGTATTAATCAATAAAGTTAGCCCCTTTCTTTTTTCCCCCTAATATCCATAACCGGTCACTTTTATGTTGTGTTTGGTTGACAAGTTAATTACACTAAAAAATTCATCAGTTTAGAGAATTAATAAGTGAAAAATGTGAAATGGGACATATAAACAAAAATAAGGTGAAAATTTTAATTTAAGAATAGATTAAAATAACAAGAATTGCAAATAGAAATACATGTCAATATAATTTAAAATAAAAATTATTTAAAAGTAGATATAACAATTATAAAAATCAAAACTAAAATCATAACATAGATATTAAGTAATTTTTTTTTTTTAAATATAGAAAATATAAAATAATTATAAAATAAATAAAATTGACTCTCTTCTAAAACAAGCAACTTACAAAAACAAAATATAAATATAATTATTTATGATCTATTTTTTTACATAAATATTAAAAATGGGAAAAAAATTGACAATAAAGTAAAAATTAAAATAATTTTTAATTTTTATTATATATATATATATATAAGTAGAGTAATTTTTAAGCAATACACAATAATAATGAATATGAAATAATATCATTTAAATATAAATTTAATATAATTATTATTTTGAAAATATTATTTACTATTTTTTAATTTAATATTACTAATTTTTATTTCATTTATTTAGTATTACAACAAAGTAATAATGTTAAGTTAAATAATAATAATAATTACATTCCTTGTATATTTCTTCTAATTTATATAGACTTTCCTTTAAATAAGTATTATAGTTTAATTAAGCATTATCCATTTATACAAATTTAGAAAAAAATGTAAGAAATTCTTTATGAAGCTACAAGAAACTTTGGCATCATCCCTAGTCTCTGTTTGGGAGGGTGAAATTTTGTAGGTGTTAGGAGATTGACATCATGTGAGGATGAGGAAAATAAGTTATCTCTTCTTTTACTTCATACATATCACATTGGTCCCTTGCTCTAAATTCTATTGAAAATCTCATATTAAAATTAATAAACTTGAATGAGGAGAAATTGTGACATTTTTGAATGATTTATAATCACTCATGGTGTGTATGTTATAGGGGAGAGGATCCAGTAGTTGAGCACCCTAATTTCATGCTCTCAAAATCCTCTGTGGAAATTTCAAATCATTCTCATTTTTTTAGAGTAGTTTACTAGGCAAGTCCCCTAATTATAACTAAGGGTTCAAAACAACATCGTCAAATATGATGCCATATTAGCATTTTTTTCCCCAAGGTGTCCAAAATAGCCCAAAAAAAGTGAGACCAATCATAGTGCAATAGAGACCCCATACTTGTGTAGCTGATTTGGCATACACTGTTGGTTGTTTTTTGGGAAAAGGGACACATTTTATTCAATTATGGGTGGTCACCATTAGAAATAACAACTTTAAAGTCACAAATATCGGCACAATCTTGTCAAAATTATTGGATATTAAATCAAAATGTGTGGGTGTTATGTTAATAAGTTCCAATCACAACCATTAGAACATGCTTAGATACTGGGTCCTCTCTCCTAATTGAATTCAAGAACAAAATTGAAAATCTAATATCACAAAAAGATGTATATTGAAAAAAGAGGTTGAGCCATTTTATTTTAAAGAAATTTTAAAACTATGCAATTTCAATATGATGTGACACAACACACAATATGGTGGAGTGAGACACAATTTTTTTTTTTTTTTTTGTGAAGACAAGCTAAGAATTTGAGTGACTGGTTATTAACTCACAAATATCATTGCTTTCCTTGCAGTCAACACAACCACATGGAAACTTGTTATTGCTGGTGGTTGGTGAGTTAAGATTTCATGCATGAGGTTCCCAAAAAATGATTCAATTGACCTTAAATTGTTTTTTAGATGATAGTAAATTCAAGTTACAATCGCATGGAAAAATGTTTTCAATGGGAGGAAAGTGGAAATACCATGTAAAAGTTTTTGGAGGTGCACTCATTAGTGGTTCCCTCCCACATGCTTCTGCCAAGTCATTGTCTTTTTCGATGACATCATTGATGATGTGGAAAAATAATCCACCCCACCAAAAAAAATTCGACGGTTCAAAATGTTTCAATTGTCTTGGACGGTGATTATGACCTTTCAATGATTGATTTAAAAAATGAGTTTGTTCACTTCAATATAGGTACACTTTTGGACTAATTAATAAATGAATATGTATCAATCTATAATATAGTGGTAAGTTGTTTCTCTCATTTGGGAGATCTTGGGTTCAAGCTAGCCTATTATTCATTGAAAAAAATGTTTGTAAATATATGAATGAATTTTGATGATATCTACATGGATATTAGTCTATGCAATGTGAGGTGTCTTTGGTGATAAATTTTTATGTTATTTTCAATGTAAAACAACTAATGATTTTGAGTCACCTTCACATTATTTTATATAGTGTACAGATGTCTACATATGTTGTACATTCAAAATAGAAGTATCATTTGGTTACTGCCATCCATTTATTATTGAAAAGACAAGTTCTATTATCTCATTCTCCTTTAAGGATTTCTCATTTACCTGTCTCACATCTTTGATGATAAGAACTAATTCTCAATTGTGTAACTAGAAGTCCAATCTTTCTCTTGATTGTGTGAGGCCTCACCCCAACTCGTCATAGCATAGATGTTCTTACCTGCATTTTGATATTTAAGACTTTGATATTTTGACACTTATTTGAGACTTATACACACAATGGCTTGTTTTATCAATTGATTTTGACATTATAGTAGTGTTTTGCATCTATGATGTGTACTAAGAACCTAATATTGTGAATGAAATGATCAAACACATATGGATACAACTTTATGACAGGATAGAAATTAGATTATGATGTGATGCGAAATTTTAAATTGATTATGATGATTTATGATTTAATGTGATATGCAGATAAATTTTAACTTGATCATGATGATTTATGATATATGGATTTTGATATTTTAACATTTTGAATGATTTATTTGAAATGATTAAGAAAGGAAATCCAATTGAATTATGTTAATATGGATTACATAACATTTGAAATTATATACATTTAGGAAATATATTTTATATGACTCCTTGGACTATTGATGTTCAAGTTTAATGTGTAGGAAGTGGAACCATGGATTTTTTTTTGGGAGAAACAAGCTCCAAACCTATGTTAACATAGTTTAGCCAAGGTGGATCTTTGGAAGATTCAAAAGCCTTGTTGTGATGTATTTTAATTCATAAATGTAATCCTTCTTG
Source organism: Cupressus sempervirens (assembly GCA_028749045.1). Lineage (NCBI taxonomy): Eukaryota > Viridiplantae > Streptophyta > Pinopsida > Cupressales > Cupressaceae > Cupressus > Cupressus sempervirens. The sequence continues at coordinate 1,049,549,611 of CM053785.1, forward strand.
TGTGTGAAATTGTTAATCTCAAGGATGCATTAGGGACATGACATGATGATGTGGAATGTGCTTTTATGTGTCACTTGACACTTGTGGACTTTGTGTGTTAATGACATGACATCGAGGGTTTTGGTCATGGTGGCATATTACCCTAAAACTAATTACCTTGTTAATGAGTAAGTAAATCCACTTGACAAGGAGTAGGATGGGTCACAATCAAAGGAAATTCGAATTTAGACTTGAATAGGGTTTTGAGGGGTCATTAAGTGGTCCCAAAGTGTCTTTTATGTGAAAATGGGCTACCCATATGATAGTATAACATGTTAGGGACCTAATTTTGACCATGTTAATGCCTAGGTAGCCTAGCGGGGCCCCTTTACACATGCATTCTTCCTCCAATTCGAAAATGGAGCTGTCAACTAGGTTCTTCGCCATGTTCCCTCTAAATCAAATATAGCAAACTTAGGGGGAGACAAGGTTGTAAGAGGAAGTGGCTTTGTGTTTTTTCCAAAATAGTTAGTAGGAAAGCCTTTTTAGAGAGTCTTGGACAAACTAGTTGGTTGTTCACCTACTCTCTAAGTTTAGAGATAGTTAGGGTTTTGGAGGGAGGCTAAGGGAGCTCTTCATCAACTATCATTGCCATTAGCTTGGACCAAGGTTGTTGCTCAAACCATGATAAATTTTTTTAGTATTGCATAATGAATTTGCAAGTATGGAGTGTGGTTATGGATTATGTATTATATTGTAATCCTTTTGTTGTGTTGTGATTTTGTATTGTGTTCATGCATTGTTCTTGATTTTCTTCTTGGATTTCCTTGTTTTATTTGCATGTTGAAGTTGTCAATGTGTGTGAAGGCTTCACTCACCCTTGGGAGGGAAGAGAAGCCTTGGGTGAAGGGGTTAGTTGGGCTCAACAATGTATTTCAGAAAATCTACCTCATGATGAGGAGTTGTTCTTTCTTTCATGGACTATGAGCTTCATTGAAGCCATATGCCTTTTTTGTTTTTGGAGGTATAAGTGTATGTGTAAGAAGGGGGAGATTTTATGATAGCCTTGAGAGGCAAAAATGCAATTGCAATTTGGTTTTATGTTATGGATATGGCTTTATCCTCCTTGAAGAGTCCACCTTCACCCAATGTGTTAATGATTCCAATGGTGAATCAATGTGAAAACTTTGGAAGGGAGTGCTATGTATAGTGTTGTATTTTGTCATCATTCTCAAATGTTGCTTATGTGTATCCCATTTGGACTTGTTTCTCCTACTTAGTGGGTGGCTTGATAGAAGCCTAGGATGGGAGGTGAGCCTCCATGGTTCCAAGTTTTGTGTTATTTTTGTAGGTTTTGGAAAGATGGTCCCTATGAAGATATTAGGGTTTCACTCTTGGATATGTTGAAAGTCAAGTGTATGGAGAGACTAATCCTTCCTATGTCACCTCCAAATGTGTTGTGATGTTAAGTTCCCTATTGTGGTTTCATTGTAATGTAAAAAAAAGGAATTACTTCTTATTTTATATTATTGTGATTGTGTAATGTGGAGTCTTAAGAAAATTTTATACAATTGTCTTTGTATGGAAATATTCATTGTGAGGAAAGACATGTTAAAATTGATGATCAAGCTTTTGCACATATGAAGATTTTTGCAATTAGTTAAAGCTAAGTCTTATGAGGTCTTCATATAGGATAATCCTTGTAACAATTATGCAAGGTAGATTTAGTAAAATCATTGTAAGTTTCACATTATGTGATTTGATGTAATATGGAGGAGTTAAGTAACGAGACATTCCTTCTTATGTTGGTCTATAAATCAATTGGTAGAAACATTTCATGGTTTATTGTGAGGGAGATTTTTTGTTGATATAGTTGACTCAATTTGAAAACATAAGTGATTGACTTGTAAAATCATATGTTATGAAAATAAAGCATTATATTTTGATAGTTTATTGCATATGCTTGAAGAATGATTCAGTTGTTAGAAAGAAATTTAGTGCATGATTTTAACTCATCGGAAAACTTTCAAACTCAGGTTTGTGCATATAAGTGTTAAAATTAAGTCATATAATACTAATGCATTAATGGACTATAGTATCACTAACCTATCACTAGAAAACTCTCTAAATTCCATAGTAGTGGAGAGGAAAGAAATTTCAATGTAATTAACACTCTAAATCTATAAGGAAAGGTATGATATAGGTGCACTTTTTGTCCTCTAGAATTTGTATGAGGGTAAGAAATTAAAGTCTCTTCTATTAAAAACCAATATTTTATTCAGAAAGTATATACTAGGAATCTGGTGCATAAAATATTCATTAAACAATATCCCAGCTAAGGGATAAGAGTCACCAATTAATAGTTCCTAAATAATGTAAGAAAAGACTCCTATGAGTCAAGTGCCACTATATTATAAAACAAAAAAAAAAAAAAAATGTTTGATAAGGCTATGTCAAGTCAAAAGCCTTGAAAAAGGCTAGGTATCTATCCCTTAGACCTAGGTAGAACTCTAGAAAGGGAAACATCACCATCAAGTAACAAAGATATTTGAACAATAATTTTTTTTTAATTAAAAAAATACAACTTAAAACATAAGACTAGCGCCTTCTCTCCCTAAGACCATCTTAGTGCATGTGACAAGATTTGAGGTGGGTTGCACACTGACATGAGGTCAAGTTCACTTACCAAAGTGCCTCCACCTTAGAAAAAGGTAAGATTACCTTGGGCTATTTTTTAAAATGCTCTCAATTCCTTGAAATCTAGGTGCCAAAAAGGGGGGGGGGGGGGGGGGGGGAGTGATGGTGCAATGTCACATCACATAGAAGGAGTAAAGAAAGGGGCACGTGGGCCTAGGTCTTAGGAAAATTTGCATGGGAGGATGTGGAGTTTAGTTAGGTGGATTTTCATGTAAAGAGACGCGTTGGGTAGAAGGGGTATGTTATGTTGTTTGGGGAAGGTATTAATGTTTTGGGATTATATTATTATATAGGGTAATGATATGTTATGTTGTTTGGGGTAAGTAGTAATGTTTTGGGATTATATTATTGTATAGGGTAATGAGTTAGCAGTTAGTAGGATTATTTTAATTATTTTTATGGGATTATTAGTAATATATTTTTTGGAATTAATATAGTAGATAAAGGCATGTGTTAGTAGAGAAAGTTAGGATTAGTATTAGAGGTGGTAGATCTTAGGAAACTAATGATGGATTTTAATTGATAATCAATTATATGTAATTAGTAAATTAAAATAAAAATAAATAATAAATAATATAATAAAATAAATAAAGGAGTAGTATGTATAAAAATTATTTTTTGGTAATAAATACTCCAATAAATAATCTATGTTGCGTACATAAATCTAATATAGGAAAGGATGTTAATTATTAGGAAATAATTAGTGGTATACATGAATTGACACCATTAGTTCCCTGATGTTGTGTTCCCTATATTAATGAATGTGGGGCACCGTATTTCTTTATTAAATTCATGAGGAATGGTAGTTGGAATACGTGGTAATACATTGTAGTAAACTAAAAGAAATAATAATAATTAGTAGTAGATAATTATTTTAAAAATTTGGTTAGTAGTACTTGGTCATAAGAAATCAAAAAGTTGAAGTTAATAGAGGATAAAATGATAGAAATTCATTAAAATAGTAATACCCTTAAAACAATAAACTAGGATGGGACTAGACACAGAATGTAACAAGTTAAGGTCATCATTATATATGGTAAGACGACATGAAACTGCAACATCTAGGACAATTATAAAATATCTTCACATTCATATACGTAATGTCTTAATTTTAAGGATAGGATGTGAAATTTGAAATGATAACATCATCTACCTCTTAGGTTTTTCAATGTATGTCAGAAACTAATTGGCCACCCTTGAAAACTTGAAATACAGTATTGGGATTGAACAAATTATTACACACCCACTAAAGTTAATTATTTCCAACTCAATGATCAATTAAAGTTACATTCTGATATTCTTGAGGGATATGAGTTGTTATACTCCAAACACCCCTTAGTTTGATAGAATATTCATAACATAATATAAGTTATGCATTATCCTGTAGTTCACCTTTCAATTTTTTTTAAAAAAAATTGTTGGTTGTGTTTTGAACACAGTTTATCCAAGTCGAATCTTTGGAAGATTCAAAAGTCTCGTTGTGATGTATTTTAATTTGTAAATGTAAGCCTTCTTGTGTGTGAAATTGTTAATCTCAAAGATGCAATAGGGACATGTCATGATGATGTGGAATGTGCTTTTATGTGTCACTTGACAGTTGTGGACTTTGTGTGTTAATGACATGGCATCTAGGGTTTTTGGTCATGGTGGCATATTACCCTAAAACTAATTACCTTGTTAATGAGTAAGTAAACCCACTTGACAAGGGGTAGGATGGGTCATAATCAAAGGAAATCCGAATTTAGACTTGACTAGGGTTTTGAGGGGTCATCAGGTGGTCCCAAAGTGTCCTTTATGTGAAAATGGGCTACCCATATGATAGTATAACATGTTAGGGACCTAATTTTGACCATGTTAATGCCTAGGTAGCCTAGGGGGGCCCTTTACCCATGCATTCTTCCTCTAATTCGAAAATGGAGTTGTCAACTGGGTTCTTTGCCATGTTCCCTCTAAATCAAATATAGCAAACTTAGGGGGAGACAAGGTTGTAAGGGGAAGTGGCTTAGTGTGTTTTTTCCAAAATATTTAGTGGGAAAGCCTTTTTAGAGAGTCTTGGACAAACTCATGGGGTGTTCAACCCCTCTCTAAGTTTAAAGATAGTTAGGGTTTTGGAGGGAGGCTAAGGGAGCTCTTCATCAACTATCATTGCCATTAGCTTGGACCAAGGTTGGTGCTCAAACCATGACCATTTTGTTTTTAGCATTGTATAATGAATCTACAAGTATGGAGTGTGGTTATGGATCATGTATTATATAGTAATCCTTGTGTTGTGTTGTGATTTTGTATTGTGTTCATGCATTATTCTTGATTTTCTTCTTGGATTTCCTTGTTTTATTTTCATGTTGAAGTTGTTAATGGTTGTAAAGGCTTAACTCACCCTTGAGAGGGAAGAGAAGCCTTTGGTGAAGGGGTAAGTTGGGATCAACAATGTAGTTGAGAAAATCTACCTCATGATGAGGAATTGTTCTTTCCTTCATGGAGTATGGGCTTCATTGAAGCCACATGCCTTTATTGTTTTTGGAGGTATAAGTGTATGTGTAAGAAGGGGGAGATTTTATGATAGCCTTGAGAGGCAAAAATGAAATTGCAATTTGATTTTGTGTTATGGATATGGCTTTATCCTACTTGAAGAGTCCACCTTTACCTAATGTATTAATGATTCCAATGGTGAATCAATGTGCAAACTTTGGAAGGGAGTACTATGTGTTGTGTTGTATGTTGTCATGTATTCTCAAATCTTGCTTGTGTGTATCCTGTTTGGACTTGTTTCCCCTACTTGGTGGGTGGCTTCATAGAAGCCTAGGATGGGAGGTGAGCCTCCATGGTTCCAAGTTTTGTGTTGTTTTTGCAAGTTTTGAAAAATGGTTCCTATGAAGATATTAGGGTTTCACTCTTGGAGATGTTGAAAGTCAAGTGTGTGAAGAGACTAATTCTTCCCATGTCACCTCCAGATGTGTTGTGATGTTAAGTTGTTGGTTGTGTTTTTCCCTATTAAATTTAGGGCATGACAGATTGCCACCTTTAGGTAGTCTTTTTCATCATATTATTTCATGTAGTTGAACTCTTTAATATAGTATGTATTTTCAACTAACTTGTTTTGTTCACTTTATAGTTCTAAAATTTTCAAACACAAACTTTTTAATCTCTTCATTGTTGTTGGGCCAATATTGCAAATTGGTGTCCTACTTGCTTTATTACCTTTTATGATTAATCTAAGTCATCTTCCCTTATTTAATATCCCTATCAACAATAGTTTTGGGTCAACACATAGCTTTTCCATGTTTTTCAATTTTTTTTTCTAAATTACTTAGCAAATAGATTATTGTTGTGAGGATTTGGGGACATTCACACCTATGTCAAACTAGTAAAGACGTCTTTAAAAAAAACCAAATAAATGCTAAGAGATATCCATTATAAAATGATTAAAGATTTAATTTACTACACCCAAAAATATTTATATTTCCTTGTATCTACTTAAATTTTTTATTTTAATTTCTAAAAAAAATATAATTTATATCTCCAAAGCTCATAACTATAGCAAATATTTTATATGGTGTTTCTTAAATTATTTTTAAATTATATTCTATTTTTGATAAATATTAAAATTTTGACATGTAAATGATTGTCAAATTTAACCTAAAAAGATAAATGCAAACATCAACACACTCACACCATCTCACTCCACCTTTTCTGCCATTGTAGAATGCCTCTTGACATTAAAGAATCACATAAGATATTGTTGACTTGATGTGGAGAATACTAGTGATTGTATGCTCTTGGATTCTTTGCAATTGCATGCACTTTGGTTTGACAAGAAACCCTATTAAATCTTATAGCCAAAAGGGACTCCTTGCATTACTAACAAATCAAAGAGGGGTTTCTTGGTTTTTTTAATCCCATAAAAATAATTTTATGCTTATTATTCTTAGAAGAAATTGGAGATGATACCTAAAAATTAGAGGGTATTTTTACTTAAAGAAATGGTATCCATATTCACATATCAACAATCATAGATACATCTTGCAATGACTAATATTTGTGAAAAGCTAGGATGGATCAAACTAAAATTTGATGGAGTATCAAAATGTAAGTTCAATCTATCAGGAGAGATTTGTAGCAAGGGATTAGAATAGGAACCTACTAGCCTTTGGAGCAAATAAAATGATCAATTGAACAAACATTGAAGTAGATGTTCACACATATTCATGTGTGACTTATTTGGCAAAAATATTATCAGTACCCTAAATTGACGTGGAAGGTGATTCATTAATCATAGTCAACTCAATTATCAAAGGAGAAGTAATGGCCTAGAATTTAAATAACTATATTAATAAAATTAAAATTTCACTTCCTACCATTGAGGACATCAAAGTGAAACATGTCAAATGAGGTAGCAACATGGTGATAGATGTACTTTCCAACTCTACATTTCATATTATTACTACATTGAAATGGGGAGATTGTTAGGACTAATGAGACAAAAATAACTATTGCATGCAAGTATAACCGATATCAATAAATAATAAATCACACAAAAGAGAACACAAGACACAAAGATTTAACATGGTTCACCCAATCCTTAGGCTACATCAACCAAACAATGAGTCCAATGTTCTTATTCTCTAGTGATTACAACCTGATTATAATCTCTAATCCCTTACAACTCAATATCGTAGTAAGAAGCTAAAATCTCACCATACCTTATAAAATCTATAACCCTAAGTCTTTTTATACAATATTTTATTGTGGAAACCCAATTTGGAAAAAACCACCTTGCGACTAGTCACAATAATTTTCACTCTTCTGAAGCAAGCCCTGTTAGGAGCCAACCCTATTAAAGGTTATATAACATATTGTTAAGTATGATCCTATTAGAGGATTTAGATCATCTTGTTAGGAGTGTCCTGGTTAGAGGTCTTCAAACACTTCAATCTTGAAATGTTACCTTGTTAGAGGGTTTACAAAATGACTGTTAAGTCAACTCTATTAAGAGATTTCTTTACTGCTACAATGGTTAGAAAGCAACAACAATTTGACCTGATTTATGAAAAAAAATTCTTTGCTGATTCAGATCTTTGTTCTAGCTTGACCTCTAGATCCTTCCTAATCAAAAGTTTCTTTTTAGTTTAACTTCCACACTTTCCTTCTCTGCTTTTCCTTCACTCACATATCCTTTTATTTCATCTTCTTCTCTTTCCAATTCTTATCCTCACAACTTGACCTTTCTTATATATCATAAGCTAGGAAAATTTGGCTTGAAAACCATTTCAAAACATCACTAAACATCCATGTAGTCAGCCTCAAATAATAAAATATTTTACAATTTCAATATGTTGTCACTCGTTCAACACTGGAACTGAATACTCAATTGACATTATGGCATCTTCATTGTCTGACCACCTATTCAATAATAAACTCTTTCACTCGGTCAATAATGAACTCTTTCAATGCCCAACCACTCAGTCAATACTGCAAGCAAGTTCATTTCACTACTTATTTACTATTGGAAAGTCTTCATAACCTAACTACCCAATTAGAATTAAGATATACAAGGTTAATACTGCAAACTCTATATTGCTCAGTTAATACTAACATTTGTGTAAACATCAATGACAATATCTAATTGACTAATTGATTCCAACAATCTCCCTCTTTTGCATTGATGGAAACACAACATGTTAACATAAATTGATGAAAGTATGAGCAATTATAATTTCCTTAGTTTGATTTTGATTCTCATCCATACTAGCTCCCTCTGAGATTCTTCTTGGATTTGTCTTTGTTGCTTCCCCGTCATTTTGTCCCTTTTAGCTACAAACTCCATTATTAAGACTTTCCCTCAATCTTATTAATATTGAGCTTATCACAAACTTCCACATCACTTTTCCATGTTGACACCAAAATCCCCCTCTTTGATATCAATTGCCAAAGGATACAGTCATCTAAAATTACAATGTACCTTATGTACTAATTCATATGCAATATGCTCTATATTATATTGCATCAACTTGATTGATCTTCAATAGAGCTTGGTTGATGCCTCACTAAATTTTTCTTTAGTGAGCATCACAGAGGGGAATAACCCTTAGTTTACCTCTTAGATACATGAATGCATCCTTAGGTAAAGCTTTGGTAAATATATCTGCTATCTACTCCTTGGTATTCATATATTCCACTACCACCTCTTTGTCTTGAACCAATTCCCTTAGGAAATGATATTTGATTGCAATGTGTTTTATCTTTGAATGCATCACTAGATTTTTGGATATATTGATTGCACTTGTGTTATCACAATAGATAATCACTGGTTCCTTCATTTCTTCCTTTATTCCTTACATTAACTTCTTGATCCATATTATGTTTGAACAATTAACTGTTGCAGCAAGATAATCTACTTTTGTTGTGGATTGAGAAATACAATTCTACTTCTTACCTATCTAGGACACTAGATTGAGAAATACAGTTTTGCTTCTTACTTTTCCAAGAAACTAGACTCTTTCCCATAAAGAATTCTCCTCCATTAGTACTCTTTCTATCATCAATGCTTCGTATCCAATTTGCATCAATAAAAGCTCTTAACTCAATATTTCCTCCTTCTTATACCATAACCCTTAATCTTTAGTTCCCTTTAGATATCTCAAAATTCTTTTGACTGGCATCATGTGATTTTCTTTAGGATTAGCATAAAATCTTGCAACTATGCCAATTGCCAATGCAATATCAAGTCTTGTGTGAACCACATACTAAATTTTCCCAATCACTGATCTATAAGTAGTCTGGTTTACCTCCTTTGAATCATCATTCTTTGAGAGATTATGTTCAATAGACATAGGTGTTCCAACTAGTTTGGAATCTTCCATTCCAGATGCTTTCAATATTTCCCTGATGTATTTTGATTGAGTGATAAATATCACATCCTTCATTTGATTGACTTGAAGACCCACAATTTTTTTTATATCTCCAAAGATAGAAATTTCAAATTCTTTCCTCATTTCTTCAAATAATGATTTACATAAGTCATCATGTCCTATAAATAATATATCATCTCCAAATATTTTTGTAAGCAATATCTTGTCCCGCGGTTCTCCCTTGATATGCAAATTGCTATTATCATTAGTCTTCTCAAAACTAATTTTTACTTGATATCCATGAAGTATTTCATACCATGCTCTTGGAGCTTGTTTTAATCTATATAAGGCTTTATGAATTTTACATACCATGTCTCTTTGGCTTGGACCTATAAAATCTTCAGTCTGATCAATGTAGACTTCTTCTTCCAAAACTCCATTCAAGAAAGTTGATTTGCCTCCATCTAATATATTTTGAATCCCTTTTGTGCTACATATGCTAGAAGTGTTCTTACTTATTCAAGTCTTGCAACATGGGATTTTTTTTCACCATAATCAATACCTTCTTCATGAGCATAACCTCTGTAGACAAGTCTTGCCCTATTTCTTGTCACTTCACCTTTCTCATTCAATTTGTTTCTAAATATCCATTTTGTATCAATCACATTTTTATCCTTAGGTCTAGGAACAAGAGACTAGGTTTTATTATTTTCTATTTTCTCAATTTCTTCATTCACTGCTTCTATCCAACTTTCATTTTCTAATGCATCTTTTATAGATCTAGGTTCGACTTCACTAATTAGACATGTACCTTTTAATTTTTTCCTTGTCAATATTCCTTTTGTTTCTCCTCCAATTAATTGATTAGGTGCATGATGTCATCTAAAATATTTGGAAAGCTTTGGATCTTTCTTTCTTTGATCAAAACTTGGTTCACTTGGTTCCTCAAGATCTTCATCCTTTTTCTTGGGTTCCTCTTGTTGATCTGGCCATAACTTAGGTAGTACTACTAGCGACTTAGGTTGCACTGCATGGGTCTACAACTTGGCTTGAACTAACCATGACTCAGGTTCCTTTGTCTATGACTCAAGTAGAACTGCTACTGAATTACTAGGTGTACTTGTTTGTCGATTGGCTTCAACCTTCTAAGGTAAGGTTTCAGGTTCTTCATAGTATACAAAACTTTAGTAATATTTAGGATCTTTGTTGCTCTATTCTTCACTTCTTTCTATGAACTCATCAATTTTTACATGTGCACTTTCTATGAATTTGTGAGTAAAAAGATTTAGACCTTTGTATGCCTTTCTTTTATTGGAGTATCCTTCATCACTCTTTACATCAAGCTTTTCTTTTATTACATCTTTTAAGATATAACATTTGCTTCCAAATACTCTAAGATAACAAACATTAGGCTTATATCCATCCCATAATTCATAAGGTGTTTTGTTTGTACCTTTCTTCAATTGAACTCGATTGAGTGTATGAATTGCTATGTTGATTGCTTCTCTCCAGTATCTTGGTGCAACATTATTTTATAATAATAATGTTCTTGAACATTCCATGATGGATTTGTTCCTTCTCTCTACCATTCCATTCTTCTCTAGAGTTATAGGTGCTAATACTTGTCTTTTGATTCCTCTTTCATTGCATAACTCATTGAATTCATTTGAGATGAATTCTCCTCTATCTGATCTTAGGCATTTCATATTTTCCCAATTTATTACTCAGTTCAAACCAAATACCATTTAAAATTTTGAAAAGCATCATACTTATCTTTTAAAAACATTATAGTCATCATTTTGGAGTAATCATCAACAAATAAAATGAAATATATATCTCCACAGTAGATTTCCACACCAATTGGCCCACAAAAACCTGTGTGAACTAGTTCAAAACCATTTTCAGAGTTATAGGATTTACTTTTGAAACTTCTTTTACTAATTTTTCCAATTTCACATTATTTTCACATTGCATCTTAGGTTTCTTTAGATAAGGTATGCCTCTTACTCTATTATTCTTGCTCATGTTGATCAGGTTATCATAGTTAACATGACACATTCTTTTATGCCATAGCCAACTTTCTTCAACTTGAGCTAATAAACAAGAACTTTCATTGAGATCTAGGTAAAAAAATTACCTTTTATCTGATTACCAGTTCCAACCAGTTTTCCTCTTCCATCCAATAGTTTGGCTTTGTCATTCGTGAATTCAACTTTGTACCCTATAATGTTCAATTGAGCTAAATTGAGTAGATTATGTCTTAATCCTTCAACCCAATAGACATCCTCACATTTGATTCCATTAATTAAAGCTATGATTCCTTTTCCTTTTACATAATATGGTTCATAGTCTCCAAATCTAACACTTTCACCATCATAGTGTTCTAAATGTTCAAATTTTGTTTTATCACCAATCATGTGATGAGAACAACCACTATCTAGGATCCATGTATCATTTCTACTAACATGAGAAATAAGTGTCATCTTTTCATTTTCCTCATCATTAGATTTATCTTTGACAAAATTATAAACTACTTCATCCTCATCATCATCACTATCATAATCTTTAGCAATGTAACAAGATTTCTTACCTTTGCCTTTGAAGTCCTTGTAGTTTTTGAAGTCTTTCTTGCCTTTGAATTTGTTGAATTTATTTTCATATTTGTCTTCTTTGTTTGGACACCTTGCAACAATGTGACCAACTTCTTCACGTGAGAAAAAAATCAATGGAATATTTCGTCTAAATTTTCCTTTTCCCTTTACTACCCTTTTTTCTAGGAGAGCTTCAACAACTTTAAGATCCTCATATGAATCATCTTCATCTTGATTGTCAACTTGTTTTCCTTTTGAGTTCCCTCCTTTTCTACCAAGGGTTAGTTTAGCTTTGAATGTAGATTCAAGATTGTTAGAAGAAGGAGCATAATTATCAAAGTTATCCACTCAAAAACAACCAATCTTCCCACAAGAGTATCTATGGTTAGATCATGTGCTGGATTGCATCTCATCTCTTGAATAGTTGAAACTCTAATTGTATAAATAGGAATAAGAGTTCTTAGTACCTTGCTTATTAATGTTTCATCATCAATTGTACCTCCTAAAGCTATGATTGCACTAACACTTTCTTTGACCCTTTCACTGTACTGGGTGATGTTCTTACCTTCTTTCATTTTCAATCAATGAAACTTTCCTCTTAATTTTTTTGCTTGAGCTCTTTATAAATTTTTGTCACCTCCAAAGACTTTCTTTAGCTTTTCCCACATTGCAAATGCAATAGGATAGTCCTTGACTTTATCAAATTCATAATAGTTTAAAGAGGATGCAATATCAATCATCATAATATTGTGATCCTTTTCTTCTTTTATTTTCTCCATAGATATAGGCTTGGGTGGTGCCACATATTTGTTCTCTAGGTAGAATACACCATCATCACCGATGCTTGATATATGAAGCTTTATCAACTCTTGCCATGCTGAAAAGTTTTCTTTGTTAAGTTTATGAGTCTCCCTTCTGTAAGACATCCTAATCTTTAGCTTAGGTCCTTAAAACTTTTTCTTGCAAGCACTAACTTCTCTAATACTAATTATTAGAAATGTAATAAGAGTAACTGAGAGGGGAGGGGTGAATCAGTTACCAAAAAGATAAATCCTTGTCCCTTAGATGTCAATACAAACTTCCACTTATCATACAATGGAAAATAGCTCGATTAACACTAGAATGATGCTCAATTAACAAAGCAATCTTAAGATGTATTAATCTATTTTATCCTTTAGTAACTTAGTTGTAGAAATATAAAGCATAAGTAAATAATAGGAACACAAATAATACCAAGATTTAATTTGGAAACCCAATTTGGGAAAAACCATCTTGCAACTAGTCATAATAATTTCCACTCTTTTGAAGTGAGCTCTATTAGGAGCCAACCTTGTTAAAGGTTATAAAACATAATGTATACAGTGGAATGATGTATTCATGAGACCTTAGTGTAGAGTGCAATCAATATAACAATGAACTAACCTAGACCCAAAAATCACTATTAAATAATGACTCCATGAACATATCATGTTTCCCTAACTACAACTACTAAAATAACTCTTAGATAACATCTTAGTAATAGTTCTAGAATGAGACTATGCTATTAGTGTAGATCTATGAGATTCTATATGAGATCTATATGAAATGCAAGTCTATGAAGATAATAACATGGAAATGCTAAGATATGTGTATGCATGAGATCTAAACAATGTTAAGTAATGCTAAATAATCTTAAAATGATGCTAAAATAACACTAAATCTATATAAAAATGATGCTAAATAAATGATAAAATGGTAGCTCTAATATGTCTATAGTATAGATGCATAAAAACTGGGTCCCTTTGCTCTTGATTTTCCCTTCTATTTATAGGATTTTAGAAGGGGGTTGGGGTAAGGATTTTGATTTTACTTTTCACTGGGGGTAAGAGTGAAACATAAAATATCTCATAAAACCCCAAGAGGAACAATCCAATAGACTTGGTTTGTGAGGATAAATAGGGATTTTCAATTTTTTTAAATTCAAAAAAGGTGGATTTCACTTTTGAGAGGATAAATGATTTTGTTGGTTTATTAAATGTTGCATTTATTTTCAACTTTTGTCTTCACCTTTTTCTTTTTTTATTTTGTTTTATGATTTTATGAATTAATTTTCCTCTTTAAAAGTGACTTTGATCTTTTTGAATTTGATAGGTGATTGAATAATTAACCACTCAAATGATTTGATGTTGCAATTGATTTAAAAGTCTATTATTTTCCTCATTTATTTGAATTTGTCTTTAATTTTTGTTGTTTGATCAAAATTCACATTATTTTAGGTCTTTCCAATTTTAGGGTGTCTACAAATGCTCCTCTTTTAGCTAATATGCAATACATATTAGTTCAAAGAATGTCTCGATTTCCTTATTTTAAGCCAACATTTGACGATTGAATGTTTGATCAATGATGTTTTGTTGATTCAAGGTTGATAAGATACCTAATTGTTGATGATTTCATGTCTAATTACTACTGTTTTTTCTGATTCAAGGTTGATAAGATGCCTAATTGTTTGAGGTTGATAAGATGCCTAATTGTTGATGATTTGATGTCTAATTACTGATTTTTTGCTGATTCAAAGTTGATACAATGTTTGATCTTGATATTACAATGTTTAAAATCCTTTGTTTAGAATAACTTACTTGAATGCCCCAATTTATTTGATTTGATGTCAAAATTTGGATGGGGAAGAACATTTTTGATGTTTGAAAACCTTTGATGCCCTAGTTTGGTATAGGGTATAGTGACCCCTTAGAAATTAAATTGAAAAAAAAAAGATTTGCAGTATGTGGAGATTCCAATTTGATTTCAAAAAAAAGTTGATAATTAAGTTTGACGGTAACATTGAGTTCTAGGTACATCATTAAATTGGATGCAACAATATCCAGTTTGAGGAAATGGGTCTTAAAGCACTAAATAGGGTGCCTAATGTTTAAAGATGTCATAAAATGCCTCAAGTGAGGGTTAAATGTTAGGATTAAACCATAGACAGAAATAACAATTACATGCAAATATAACCAATATCAAAAAATAATAGATCACATAGAAAAGAACACAAGACACCAAGATTTAACATGGTTCACCCAATCCCTAAGCTACGTCCACCAAACAACAAGTCTGATATTATTACGATCCAGTAATTACAACCTGATTATAATTCGTAATCCCTTACAACTCAATACTACCACAAGAACCAATTTCGCATCACAACAATGAAACAATCGCTAACCCTAAGCCCTTTTATACAAGTATTAAACTACTTTAGGGTTATAATTAATAATTACATCTCAGCCCAAAATCTCGATAAAATAGGGCCCAAATTTTTTTTTGGGGTGATGCCCTAAGCCACAAAGAATTTATGAAGTATGTATAGTACTTTCTTGATCAATCACCACAATCTAATGTTAAATATGTCAAAATACCTTTTACGCATTTCATTTTCACACTATTCTTTCACTCTTCTCCCTATTGAGGAAGATGATGGTCCCATTGTGAGAGCACAAATTTGAAAGGGGTCACAAACTCAAGTGTTTGACTGACTATGGTGCCTTGGTAAGTCATCAATAACCTCCTTGATTTTGAAAATTTGAAATTTTATAGGACTTTAAGGGTTTTTTACATGATTTGAACATTTTAGCACATTTAGTATTTTTTGCTAGTGCATGTAAATTGTTTTAGCACATTTGTAGTGTAAAATAACACATCCATAGTATGAAGTAGCACATTTACAAAAACCTTAGGTATGGAAAGTATCGCATAGCTTAAAACTATAGCATATATGCATATTCTACTAGTGCATTCATGTAGTCAGTGCATATAAACCATTTAGTATCACATATAAGTTTTGAAATAATGTATATGATTTTTTGGCAATAATTGTGCCTGGGTAATGAACCTAGGTCTATAGGGTTGGAGTTCTATAGTGCTTATGCAATGTTATATAGTGCATCTTTCCTGTGTAGCACATCCTGATGATGGATTAGCACATATGAGGGGATCCATAGCGCTTTCATATTTGATAACACTTCTAGTTTATGGAGTGGTGCATATAGGTATGTTATTAGCGCTTCTACCTTGTGTAGTCCATCTATGTAATGTAATAGCATAGATGATGAACCTTATAGAGCTTTTGATTTTTATAGTGCATACCCCTAGTACAATAGTGCACACAATGTATGGAATAGTGCAAAGTAAGCTAATAGCACTTGCGATGTATTGGATAATGCATTTGGATAGTGTAGGGTTTTCCAATAACAAAGTGTTTGAGAATGTGCGTAACATTGATCAAAGTTTAAGAGAGAATCTTGATGTTGAATTGATGAGCATGGAGTTAACCCAAAGACTTGTTCATGTAATGAATTGAAACAATAGGGCATGTGTGGTCACAAAGTGATATGTAGGATTAAAAAAGTGCCCCCCTTAGGATACAAAGTAGGGAAAACTAACATGTCTATCTCAAGATATAGAGTGGTACAAATAATAGGTTTAAATTAGAACCATAAACAAGATAGCTAGATGTTTGTTTTTTATTGATGTAAAATAATTGCTTGCAATGAAACTAATGCCTTTGTTTGATTGATTGGTGAAACACATATGTGGCTATAATCTCATGGTATAGGGATTATCCATGGCCAATAGAGTCCATTGATAGATTATTGACGACCAATTGTCAGACTATTGATAGATGTGGGTTTGCATATCTTCTTTAGATTCCTCAATTTTAGGTGAACCGAGGATTATTGACAATTGTGGCTAAGTAATGGCACTTGGACCACACCACCTTTTACATGCCCCTTAGGGAGATGACAATTACTACTGAAGATGTATACAGGATTCTGAAGATCCTGATAGTAGGAGATTGGTATATTATGATTAGATAGATGATGGGACAACCTTCAAAGATGTATTTGTAGATGATGATATTAGGGATGATAGTGTACAGTGGTTTCAAATGTTGTAGTATGAGCCCTTATTGATAATGTTTGCTGGACTAATAGGAGGATTTCTCTTGCCAGATAGGTGAGGGTGCATATGTCTAGTTAGATGGGGTGACATTATTCTATACATAATCAATCATCCTCAGATATTTTCATGGGGGAGCTGTATTCTGGCCCACTTGTATCACGACTTACTTTAGGTGGTATATTTAGGGGATGTATCACTTTTGGCAGGTATGGTATTATTACAGATATGGACATAAGATCTTCTTCCCATTACCTAACCAATATGTGTGCATCAGTGACTATAGGGTATGCCCTTCATATATGTGTATTTAGGTGTGATTGTCCAGCCCCATCTAGGTAAGACAAAGTATTAGCAACGAATGTTGGATGACATCGATGAGGTTGTGTGAAGTTTTTACAGGTTTACAAAGCCATGGGCTGAGGATGATGATGAGATTTTTTACTTCTGTTCTCCTCATTTTTTTCTCAGTCAAATTCCCTCATTAGTTGAGAGATTTTGTGTCATGAGGGTAGTCAGACAGTTTGGTCGTCGATAGGGGATGCCACGGGGATTGGTGCACTATGCCCACATTCAAGCAGAGAGACTAATATGGGGTCCTACCTTGGATTATGAGGCATGTTGAGATGCTTTTGTGCAGATGATAGGGACTTTATAGAGATGGTCATTCACGAATGGTGAGGTGGATGTGGGGATGGAGGGAGACTGTGTCTGATGGTTTAGAGAGCATCCCTTTTTGAGATATACTGATATAACAGAGTTGATACCTGAGATAGAGGAGTAGTTGAGTGGGGGAGAGGGTGGTGATGATGAGGGTGGTTGGGGGAGAGGTAGGGATAGAGGTAGAGCTCAAATATGAGGGAGATATGGACGTAGAGGTAGGGTTGTGGTGTTTCCAAGGTGCAGAGTTTGGCCATAGGTTCCAAGACAGAGGCTAGGGGATGTTGGTGCTGATAGACCTAGAGAGGTCTGTGGTCATGGTGGGATTGTGATGGGGGTAGGCACATGTACTGGTGTAGGGTTGAGCCAAAGGGCATATGATGTGGATCAGGGAAGATAATAAAAACTAGGGCCATGCTACTAGATGATGTCTCATTTGTTAGGCGAAAAAGGCCTTGAGTACAAGATCCTACTATAGGAGTAAAAAGCTCACAACCTCAAGTACAACCATAGGTGTTTATAGCTCTAGTGCCACTTGTAGTTATACTGAGTGTGTCATTTAAGCTGGAGGCTTGTATGAGTGTAGTGGAGGTACAAATCAACCAGTTGATGAGTATAGTACATGCATTCATAACAATGATGACACCAAGGCCACCACCACCACCACTACCACTGATCATAGATGGGGCGATGACTAGTTAAGCTAGCCCAATCATTCCCAGTACATAGGGTAAAAATTCAATAGATCAGGTTTTGAGAGATGGGATGAGTGTCCCTAATGACTAGATACCTCTCAATCAAACACATACAAATGTTGCAGGTAGTGAGACACATGAGTGATCCTATGTATCATCTTGTATTGCATGCATTGATCTATCTGATGCATCATTTTTTGATGATGACTATTCTGATCAAGATTTTCATATGTGTGTTTAAGTTGAATTTTCATGTCTTTGTATCATGGACTTTATATCAATGTTATGGATGGTTTAATGTGATGTGCATATGTTGTTTTATGTTTATCATAGTTGTTGATGTGGATGCAATGTGGATGATTAATGTAGGTATGTGAATGATTAGTGTAGTGAATGTAATATGAATAGATGTTTAGTGTAATGACATAATATGTGGATGATGAATAGAGAAATGAAAAGTAATGTAATGATATGGTGAAATAAAAAGGATAATGTGATGAATGATAGTGAAAGCAATTTAATGGACAGAAGAAACAAAAATGAGGGAATGAATGAAATAAAAACAAAAAAATAAGAAAAGAGATGAATGTAATGAAAAAGAAAAAAGGAAAATTGTGATAAAATGATGTGATGGAAAGAAGATGATGAAAAAATGAAAAAAAGAGGAAGATTTAATTAAATAAAATAATAATGGAAATGAGATAGAAATGGATGAAAGGGAAAAATGAAAAATGAAATGTAATGCAATAAAATGGGTTAACGATAGAAAAATGAGACAATTTTAATAATGAAATGGAATGAATATGAAAATGATTTAAAATGGTTTTAGTGAAATGAAAGTGAAAAATGGAAAGAAATGATAAAAATAAAGAGCAATGGTTCAATGTTTGATATGTAATGAAGATGGAATGAAAATGGATTATTGAAATGAAAATGAAATAGTGTAAAATGAAATTAAAATGAAGATTATGAGATAGTGAAATAAAAATGGAATGAGGAAGTTGAAATGAAAACTAAATGATGCAATATGATGGAATGCAAATGATTTAGAATAAATAAGAAAGGGTATAATCAAATATGATAGATGAAGTGACTATGAGATGATGTGGGTAAGTAAAAATGGATGTAAGAAAAATGATAAAAGAATGAAAGAATGAAAATGTAATAAAAAATGAAATGATGGTAGGTGATGAAATGAATGAATGTAAGGAGATATAATTGCAATTCAAAATTTTGAGATTCAAAGGCCACAAAGGAGCTTTGAGGCACTAGTGATAAATGCGAAATAGTGAATGGATAGAACATGATCGATGATGGAAGAAACAATAATGTGATGTGAGGAAATGGTGACTAGAACTATTGAAATTTGATGATCCAGGTGGATCTTCAGGACCTAAAATTGAAGTGTTTCAATTTCTCTTGGAAGCAGTGCCATCACATAGAGCATAGAATTCTAAATTCGGCACAACTTGAACAAGCAAAAAAGAAGTCCATTTGTGCAAGATATCACTGGTCAAAGCTTGGTCAAATGCTGGTCAACTCAAAGATCAAGGATGAGAAAAAAGGTGAAAAAATCATCATTGCCAAATTGGTCAAAGTTGGCATCACTGAAAAGTTCTCGTCGTCACGATTCCAACGGTGTTCGTTTCATTGAAAATGGAGCCCGTACGCGAGAATTATAGCCAGTCAAAGTTGTAGTTGACCAAAGTACTAGTGATGACATCAACATGATGTCATCTTGCTGACTGGGCAAACAACTCATTGTATGGATGATGATGTGGACCAATAGTGTCTTGACATGTGGCACTCCGTACCGATGACATGGTAGTGACATCAACAAATCTTGAGTTGACATGTGTCATCCATCTCAGCATCAATGGGACCAATCAGCAGAATACAAGTGGCATAATTGATTCACAAAGACCACTAGTGTTTCGCCACGTGGCACCCTTCTTGGTGGGTATGTGGCATCTCTTCAGCGTTGGTTTAAAAAGTAAACACTTTTGGAGGGATTCGAACCCCGCACCTTCTCCATCTAAGTCAGAGCGCTAACCGTTAGGCCATTAATGCTGTTCAAGAATGGAATGCGCATTTTTCTATTTGATGCTTATCTGCTCAAAGTTCGGCGCTTAAAATCTGCCAGTGGGGTTTGAACCCCCGACCGGATGGAGTCCAAAATAGCCTTCGCGTTGTGCCATGTGAGCGCTTTGAGGTACTATTGGCATGAATCATATTTAACCCTTATCAAGGGCCCGATCAACTATTAAAAATAGGTTTATTTGTTAAATTTTTAACAACTCACCCCCAAATTTTGATAAGGTTTATCCCCTTAAATGGCTAAAGGGGGATTTTGGATATGGGATAATAAATAAGCCCCTTTATCCATTTTAGCCTAATTTTGGCATATTTTCTTGTATATAAAGGGGGGAATGTAGGCTTAGAGGGGAATTCTCATTTTTCCAATCCTTGGTTTCCCATTCATTCTTGTATCCTGGTTTTCCCATTCTTTCTTATTCGAAAGACATTCCAGGAAGAAGGAGAGGATTTTAGAGGAAAATGTTGGAGAGAATTATTGAAGAGCCACTCTATGATGCAGTTGTTCTAAGTCTATAGTCAGACCTTGTTTTAGGCAAAGTCATTCTGACTCTTCAGAAATCGGTCTTGCGCCTTGGTGCTTGTTACAAGATGATTTCGAGTCTGAATTTTGTACAAAATTGTGGATGGACTGTAGCACGTTGTATTCAACTTTTAGAACATAATTTATGCATCGATCACTCAATTGAGATAGACCCAAAGACATAGTCTGTTCAGTCGGACGAACTCTGAGATCAAATCGGTTCTCTCTCCTGTTCTTTGTTTCATGTGCTTTAATGTGATTTTAAGTTTTAATTAACTTTTATTTGTGTATTGCACTAGCACATCGGGGGTGTTTCTGAATATTCAAATTCTCTGTAGTTATCTTCCATCTGGTTTAGGTCATACTTAATGTTTAATGTATTTCCAGTTAAACATTAGACATTAAGCTTTTGTACACTTGTTCTGCAATTTTTCACTTAGTATAACATTGCCTTGGTCCTAATCAGATCAAATTTGGTATCAAAGCTTTTGTTGGACTAGTATTGCAAATTTGAATGCTAACAAGATCCAGGATTGAGAAAGGCGAAGGAAGGCTCGAGGAATACAATCCTGAGATTGGAAAACGAAGGACTAAACCATCATCACAAATGGCAGATGAAGGTGGTGGAAAATCTTTTCAAGATAAGAGTATCCAAAAGATTCTTCAAAATTTGCAAACAATGGTAGAAGTTTTGGTATGAGAAAGAGAAGAGAAGATGCAAAGAAGTGCAACTCGAAAGGACAAAGGGAAAAAGAAAGGAGCTGATCGTGATCCACCAAAGACACCTCCATCTTCTCCTTCTTCTCCCTCTTCTCCTTCTTCCCCCTCTTCTCTTTCTTCTACCCATTCTGAGTCTTATAATATTTTTAAGGGTGGACATAAGCCTCGAATCAAGTTGGATGTAAAATTTGACTTGCCAAAATATTGTGGGGAGTTAAATGCCGAGAAACTAGATGACTAGATTCAGCAAGTAGAAGTCTACTGTAGAGTTCAAAACCTTGTAGATGATGTTGATAGAATTCAGTTAGCCACTCTTCGATTAGGTGGTGTAGCCTTAACTTGGTGGGAGAGTAGGTCTCAGGATGAAACTTTACAACATGGTAAGTTTAATTTGTCTTGGCCAGAATTTGTTACTGCTTTAAAGAAACAATTCTACCCCCTAGGCCATATGCAACAGTTAATGATGAACTGGCAACATTTTAGGCAAGGGAAAGGTCAGTCTGTCTAGGATTACACCCATGAATTTTGTAAAAAGGCTATTTCATTAAATGTACCATTATATACCCAAGACACTTTAATCAAGTATATAGGTGGTCTTCATTCTTACCTAAGGCATTCTATTCTCGTCCTGAATCCTTGTAATTTGGATGAAGTATGTGTCCATGCAACACATTTAGAATCAAGGGGTAAGGGTACTTTCATTGATAAGTTTGATAAAAAGCCATCTAATTTTGAGGAAAAGTCAAAAGGCAAAGGAAAGGGTAAAAATATAGCAACAGTAAAGAAAGAGGGTGAGAAACCCACATGCTCACATTGCAAGAAAGAAGGGCATTCAGAAAAAGGAGAGAACGTCCAAGTGCTGAGAGTAAGGGAGATTTTTGAAGTGCTTATTCTTGTACTTTGAAACAATGTGATGTTGTTGTACTTCAAAGGAATGACTTTGTAAACATTTGTACCTAATTTTTGGAGATAATCGGATTGGTCCCCCTATTGGAGCAGGACCCGGAGACGTAGTCCATACGGATGAACTCCGAGATCAAATTGTTTGCGTCTTCTTTCTCTCATTGTCTCTTTTATCAGCTTAATCTTGTTGTTCTCTTATTTCATTTATGTTAATTTGATTTGTTAAAAGTTTTAAATTAATTCTATGTAATCAATTAGCATTCCTCTGTAATAGTCCTAGATCCTAATCAGATCAAATTTGGTATCAGAGCCTAGTTTTGGCAGATTGTATACGAGTGATTGAAGGTGTATGTATAATGACATCAGAAAGAGAGGAAGTAACTCCAGCCATGATGGTGAGTATTCACTCCATCACAGAGAAGGTAGAACTACTCATCCAAGATCGTCGAGAAGAAGATGATCGAATCCAAGAATTAGAGGAGACCAATCATCAACTTCGACTGCAGAATGCTAATCTTCAAAGGCTTCTAGAAGAAGCTAATCGAGAAAAGTAAAGTTTGCATGAGATGTTCCAAAGGGAGAATATCGAAAGGAGTCCTCTTCGCTCAGAGAGTGTGGGCATATATGCATCAAGCCCATGAGTAGAGGGAAGTTCATCCTACTCTCTGCTCACCCAACCTGGGAGCTCATCATACTCTCTACTTACCCCACCTGGGACTATGTCCACATCGTTAGTGGTAAAATCTTTGCCGAAGCAAGAATTGCCTTGTGGCCATGGCAAATGGGCTAATTTTGGCTCAAAGGAGAATGCCAGCCACTATGTTTTTTGTGAACAACTAGAGTACCTGAGGCAAGCTCCTACCAACCACGATGGTTGGATAGAAGCATTTTTTGCATCAGAATAGAAGGAGGAAGTTGAACATCACTCCATTGGAAGCTTTGAAAAGCACACAAAGGGCATCGGCAAGAAGCTACTGTCCAAGATGGGATACAACGACAAAGGCTTGGGAATCTATAAACAAGGCATGACCCTTCCTATTGAGGCAAAGCAAAGGCCTCGAAAGCTAGGATTGGGATTTGGAGAAACTACCAAGAACTCCGAAGCCTTGTTGAAGACGAATTCTCTGGACCATGTAGAAGCTGAGTCTTTTATGAAGAAGGTCAAATCACAGGGAAAGATCCAAAATTTCTGTAGCCATTTCTAGATAAGTGGCCATTGGGAAGAAAAGTGTTGGAAGTTGCAACCAACACTTCGACATTTCCCTAAGTTCATTGCAGAGTCCAGTCAGCCCAGAGCAGGCTGGGAAGAGACTAAGGTGGTACCTGACACCACCAAGCAAGAGACTAGGGCACAGGTAACACCAGTAGTCTCTACCACTCCTAAAGTAGTCCTTGGGGAAGCACAATGGAGGAGTGAGAAACCCCAAAAGGGAGTTTCGTAGAACAACTTCGAAAGAGTTGGGAACAATTTTCTGCCAACTAGTGGTATCAACTTTTTGAGTATTACCTTCTTCTTTTTTAGGGTAACGTTGATTGTAAGCTAGTATGTTTTTGAGAATAAAGCTCATTGAAATTGATTGTAATAGTTTATTTATGAAGTTTTATTTCTTCCTGATTGAGAACTTGTAAGGCTCTTAGAAGCCTTGTCTCTTGTAATCAATGGAAAGAGATACTTGAAAACTTCTTACTACAGGATAGAAATTTGTTTCTTGTAGTTTCTTGCAGTTTCTTTTAGTGTGAAGCTTCAGTTGAAAAGCACTTTTCAAATAGAGTTGTTGGGAATGGTCAACAGTAACCTTGTATGTTCTCAGCTTGAAGACTCAGTTGAGCCCATTTTGAGGATACGTCTAAACTCAGTTGAAGTTCTTGAAGGATGTTATCAATGACCTCGTTGTTTCAGATGAACGTGACCTGAGCTGTATGGTGGAGCCTTGAATTAGCTATTCCAACGTACAAAGGTGAAGGAATATTTTAGGCTGAGGCATAGATACCATGCTCGAGTAGTTGGAGGAGCAACAGAAGCATGTCCCAAGATGGAAAGAGATGCAGAATGTGAACTACCTATGAGAAGCACTGGGGGATAGGTTTACCATACCCAGTTTTTCCTTCTTGCTTTAGGTATTCTAGGTTCTATTTTTGAACTACATCATGAGGAGTTGTGAATTCTTGCATTGTCGAAGTGTAAGGCCACACCAGGCAGATGTGAAAATGTGTTTGAAAGATTTAGATTGTGGCAAGTGGCAAGATGTTAAATGTGAGATCTTTTGAAGGAACTATACAATTTTGGAGGACCAAAAGTTCTTCAATGGGGAGGTTTGATCCAGGAGGATCTTCAGGACCTAAAATTGAAGTGTTCTAGTTTCTCTTGGAAGCAGTGCCATCGCATAGAGCATAGAAGTCTAAATTCAGCACAACTTGAACAGGAAAAAAAGAAGTCCGTTTGTGCAAGATATCACTGGTCAACTTAGAGATCAGGGATGAGAAAAAAGGTGAAAAATTCATCATTTCCAAATTGGTCAAAGTTGGCATCATTGAAAATTTCTCGTCGTTACGATTCCAACGGTGTTTGTTTCATTGAAAACGGAGCCCGTACGCAAGAGTTATAGCCAATCAAAGTTGTAGTTGACCAAAGTACCATTGATGACATTAGCATGATGTCATCCCACTGACTGGGTAGACAACTCATTGTATGGATGATGATGTGGACCAATAGTGTCTTGACATGTGGCACTCCATATTGATGACATGGCAGTGACATCAACAAATCTTGAGTTGACACGTGTCATCCATCTCAGCATCAATGGGACCAATCAGCAGCAGACACGTGGCATAATTGATTCACAAAGACCACTAGTGTTTTGACACATGACACTCTTCTTGGTGGGACATGTGGCATCTCTTCAGCATCGGTTTAAAAAGTAAACACTTTTGGAGGGATTCGAACCCCGCACCTTCTCCATCTAAGTCGGAGCGCTAACCATTAGGCCATTAATGCTGTTCAAGAATGGAATGCACATTTTTCTATTTGATGCTTATCTGCTCAAAGTTCGGTGCTTAAAATCCACCGGTGGGGTTTGAACCCCCGACCGAGTGGAGTCCAAAATAGCCTTTGCCATTGCACCATGTGAGCGCTTTGAGATATTATTGGCGCGAATCATATTTAACCCTTATCAAGGGCCCGATCACCTATTAAAAATAGGTTTATTTGTTAAATTTTTAACAACTCGCCCCCAAATTTTGATAAGGTTTATCCCCTTAAATGGCTAAAGGGGGATTTCGGATATGGGATAATAAATAAGCCCCTTTATCCATTTTAGCCTAATTTTGGCATATTTTCTTGTATATAAAGGGGGGAATGTAGGCTTAGAGGGGAATCCTCATTTTTCCAATCCTTGGTTTCCCATTCATTCTTGTATCCTGGTTTTCCCATTCTTTCTTATTCGAAAGACATTCCAGGAAGAAGGAGAGGATTTTAGAAGAAAATGTTGGAGAGAATTGTTGAAGAGCCACTCTATGACGTAGTTGTTCTGAGTCTATAGTCAGACCTTGTTTTAGGCAAAGTCATTCTGACTCTTCAGAAATTGGTCTTGTGCCTTGGTGCTTGTTACAAGACGATTTTGAGTCTAAATTTTGTACAACTTTGTGGATGGACTGTAGCGTGTTGTATTCAACTTTCAGAACATAATTTATTTATCGGTCACTCAATTGAGATAGACCCGGAGACATAGTCCGTTCAGTTAGACGAACTCCGAGATCAAACCGGTTCTCTCTCCTGTTCTCTATTTCATGCGCTTTAATGTGCTTTTAAGTTTTAATTAACTTTTATTTGTGTATTACACTAGCACATCGGGGGTGTTTCTGAATATTCAAATTCTCTGTAGTTATCTTCCATCTGGTTTAGGTCATACTTAATGTTTAATGTATTTCCAGTTAAACATTAGACATTAAGCTTTTGTACACTTGTTTTGCAATTTTTCACTTAGTATAACATTGCCTTGGTCCTAATCAGATCATTTGAAGGTCACAAAATGCAATAGGTGACATGAATGGTGTGAGATAATGAGGGAATGAAGTGTGATCAATTATGGTGATATGTTGATGAAAAAAAAAAATCTATGATATTTAAATTGTGAAATCTCATTGGGATGGTGATGTTTTTGTCAATCATTTGCTACCAAATTTTAGTTTTGGTACTAATCCTTTAGATGATGGTGTGTGAGATATCCAGTTTATTCTATGTTTGTGTGCCAACCATTTTGGTTAAGGGACCCTATATGAAATGTAATCTAGATTAATGCAACTAACTATCACATTTTATAAAGAAATGCAAATTAAATGTCATCATTGATCTCCTAAGTAAAAGTGAAATAGAACAATCACCACTAGCTCAGCTATGGTAATATGAATACTCTATCATGCCAATCATTGCCAAAGAGAACAAATAATATACAAGAAAAGTATGATACCTATTAATAAAAGCTTTTTTGCAATAAAAGAAAACATACAGACAAGTAGACACATGTCAGATAAGGAATGTCACCTAAGATGTTATGCAAAACTGGTCGAGGTACACATGGCCTTCCAAATGTGAGGAGGCACTTACAAGTGGACACCAATAATGCATAAAATCAAAGGATCACTAGATCAGAACAATGAAAACCAAAACCAAATAAAAGGTCATGGCTTCATCCCAATCCCTCTAGTCAAATACATCATTGAGGTACTAGAAACACATGATAGTGGAAAAGCAATTATTTGTGGACCAATAGTGCTGAAAATTGTGTGCAATAGTATCAAGTTTGTTTAGTTCCCTGTTGATTAAAGTCATTGTATGATTCTTGTAACAAGTCGTGGAGTGTAATAATGGTGATTTTGCAATGGGATACATGGTGATAGTGTTGGAAGATATGTTTCAGTGGTGAATGACTAGGTATATCAAGGCATAGTAATGTCAGAGTAGAGTGATAAGTGTACTTGGTATTGGTATGGAAGGTTGTGTAGAGTGAATGTGTGGCAAGGATAATGACGTGTAATTTGGGTAGAGTGATGTCCATAAATAGATGGGCATGCAAACATGAATTGAGGCACAGTAAAGAGATAAGCATCACTGCTATTTGGAGCTTCCATTACTATTGAGGTGAAGTAAGCATAAGGTTGTTAACATGTTAGGCTCATCAAACCAATTGCAGCAAGAGGTAGAGATGGGGGACATCAGTCATTGAGGATGGGTGAGGCAAGGATAGAGGGCAAAGCGTGCCTATGTTGGAATTCTTTAGAATAACTAAGAAGGGGGGGGTGCTGTGAATTAGTTATCCAAGGTCCAAATGTACAAATAAAACTTTTCAAAGCTTAGTGAACCTATATCCATATAAAATTAATATGCATGCATCCTATTGAGCTGTTGTTTTACACGATGCTAAATGACAAGAATTCTTGCGAACTCCTCTCTTGAAAAGCTAATTTTTTGAATCCGCTCCAAGGTTCTGGGTGATCTTGTGACCTACTAGAACCCACTCAGTTGAAGATAAATGTGAATGTTCATGAGGAGGCCTTTGCTAGTTTGTTTTGATTTTGGATGGAATGTAGAATCTGCAGAGTGTTTCAAAAATAACACTAAAAGAGAACTATATTTTTATATTTTTATGTTTTTTTATGAATGTAATCTAACTGTGCAACTAGTATGAAATCTTATTCTAACAAGGGGGTTAATAAATAAAATAACAAGAACTTAAAGCAAATAAAATGAAATTAAAAGAAAATAACATGAAATTAAAATCCTAACGGACATAAGCTACAAAAAAAACATGAAGAGATTAGTAGGTAACCAATGAAAGTAGGAGCAATGCTTCCTCAATTCCACTGATGCAATTTTCAGTGAGAAACTTTAATGATTGTATGATATTTTACTCTTCATCAAATCACAAATCCATGAAAAGTGCGCTC
Organism: Cupressus sempervirens; assembly: GCA_028749045.1. Lineage (NCBI taxonomy): Eukaryota > Viridiplantae > Streptophyta > Pinopsida > Cupressales > Cupressaceae > Cupressus > Cupressus sempervirens. The sequence goes on from CM053785.1 coordinate 1,049,578,199, forward strand.
ATGTGAGACAGAGAGTTATGCAAGCACAATTCGATGATTTCTTCTCAAGCTCATTACATCAGTGAAATTCATAAATCTGTAGCAAACACCAAAACTAAAAGATCAAACAATCCTAAACAACACAATAAACCTTTGGATCAATACAATTCCATGAAAAAAATTCACAAAACAATGACACATTCATGCAAGAATCACTACACTCCAAATGCAAGAGCTTGAGAGTACATTAAGAGTGCCTGTATATAATTCTTCAAGAGAGCTTCTAGAATGCATAGAAGTCAGCAACATGATAAGTCATACAACTAGGCACATGTCCACTAGATATGGGCTATCCTCCATTAAGCACATAATTAAGTGCGATGATGTGAGGATAAGCCTACAATGGTGTATCACGCAAATTAGTGGTGTAGACAACATGTGCTAAATGAGGAGTGCGGATAACTGTGTTGTCAACATGACAACTCAGTGAATGATGCAAAATCCTATGTTGTAGACACCATGTGCATAATTAGAGTTGCGTAACTCATGAGAGTACACAAAATCCTAAGTGTCTCACCTAAATAAATAATAAAATAATGTAAAATAATTAAATAATACATTAACCTAAGTAAACTTAAGTAAGTTTAATAAGTAAATACTTATTTACACCAACACCCCTCTCCTTAAGTGCAACTTAGGGGAATGCCCTTAAGCTTACGACATCTAGGATGATATGAAAGAAGGGTCCTGGCTACTAGGCCATGTTAGGTACCCATGTACATAATGATATGCAATCTCCCATAAAGCAGGGAAAGAGGGAAAATCTCACGGGAAAAATCCTCCCCCAAAAAGAGTGATAAATAGGGATGCATGGATGGATGGAGTAATCAAGACCCCCCCCCCCCCATTACAACATACATATAGTATATACATAAGAGAATGATGAGAAGAGGAAGAGAGATAGGATAGGCTCCCCCCCCCCCTTAAAAGAAGAATGTCGAACAATGACTACTCTGATGAAGAAGCTGATCCAAGCCTATAGAATGGTATTCCTCCCTTAGGAAGAAACAATGCAAATGGTATAAATGAGACACTTTTGTTGTGTGTGGAAAGAATCCCATGGATAAGTGATGTCTCTGAAACCTACTCAACTAGATGAAGAACTTGTCTCAAAGAACTGTCTATCTCTACAACTAATGAAGAATCCTTCTACAACTGTTGGTCATAATTATCCATAATCACTTCAACCTATGAGGTTCGATCATGTAGAGAATGAACAAGAGAGTCAAATGGAACCCTCATGACAACTGAAGAAGAAGCTCCTACATCAAGAAGAAGAGGAAAATCATCAATACTGTCCCCCAAATCTGTCAATGAACCTATATTTGGAAGATTGGATGCATCCTACTGTGCTGGACCTATCACTATGGTCATGTATGCATGTGGATTGAACTGATGTAGTGACCTCTCATTGTAAGTGTCGATAGAACTCCACATGTCTGAATCTGTTGAAGCACTATCACTAGTGTCACTATCAGTTTCCACATTGTATGATGTGTGGAGAGGAGTAGAGGACAAGCTGGGTGAACTTTCCTCAAAGTTGACATCCTTCTCTAGAAAGATCTAATGTGTCTTAGGATCTAGAAGTTTGTATGCCTTCACACTGTCTTCATAACCAATGAAAGTACAAGGCCAAGATGATTGTGCCTTGCATCCCCTGGAAGATATCTTTTCCCATGTAGGATAACCAAAGACTCTAAGGTGTGTCACAATAGGTTTTTTTCCGCACCATGCCTCAAAAAGATTTTTTCCATCTAAAGCTGAATGAGGAGAACAATTAAGAATGTGAATGGCACTAGAGATTGCTTCGACTTCTAATGATGGATCTAGAGACTTGGCTTGTATCATGCAACTTGCCATAGAATTAAGAGTGCAGATCCTCAATGCTGCAACATCTATCTTATGTGGACTAAATGTTGGTGGAGTTTGAAGATGAATTCCCTCAAGTTTGCAAAATTCCATAAGTCTTATGTTCACATACATGCTTCCATTATCCATGTGGAGTACTTTGATGGCCTTTCTGGATTTACATTCTACATGAGTCTTGAAGTCTAGAATCTTGTTCAACACTTCATTCTTGTTATGACGAAAGTAGACCCAAGTGAACCTTGAAAAATCATCAATGAAGGTAAGTATATAGAGACCCTGGTTGACTGCAAAAGGACCTGCTAATACCATATGAACCATTTGTAGAACACCTGTTTCTCTTGAAGACTTCCCTCTATGTAACTTCCCTTCTAGATGCATATCCACTAAATTTGTTGAACATTCACCATGGGAAAAGAGTATTTGAGGTAGACCTTTGACCATTTTTTTGTACAAAGTTTCTAAAGATAGTGGTAGTCAAGATGACCATACCACTCATGCCATAATTGCATTGTTGAATTGGATTGTGATAACAAGGCCTTTGAAGGAGACTTGGGTAAAAAATGAGAGAAAGAGTACAACCTCTTGTTATGATTCACTTTCCCCACTACAACCAATGAATTATGTTTAAGACTGTGCACTTTTATTGAGTTTGGAAGGAACTCAACTCTATGTCCATCTTCGAGGTGAGTGATTTGGTAGATTGAAAGGAGATTTGAACTTAGGTTTGGAACATAGAGAACATTTTGAAACTCTCCATTTTCCATTTCCACATCTCCTTTTCCTTCAACTTCCATTTTGCTATTATCTCCCATGAAGATGTGTGGTACCTTGGACTGCTTCATTGAAGAAAAATCCTCCTTTGAAGAACCCATGTGATATGAGGCACCTGAGTCAAATATCCATTCCTTTGAAGAGTGTGAATTTTCCAAGAGTGCTTGCCCTTTGCTCTTTGAATTTGAAGAAGATCCTTTCTCCTTGTAAGAATTAGTCAATGGAACATTATGTTTCTTCATGATGTTGGTCAATTCATCAATTTTTTTAAGATAACACTCATGCTCTTCATGACCCGATTTCTTGCAATAAGCACACTTCTTCTCCTTATTTTTGTCCCCTTTCTTATTTGAATTTGAGGACTTGCCTTGTTGATTGGATTGTGGTATTATTTTTTCTACATCCTCTAATTTGTTCTTCCACTTCTACTTACCCTTTCCTTTAATTGAAGATTGTCTAGCTCAATTTTGAGAACCCTCATTGTTGGCCACCAATGCTTTAGACTGAGGTAATTTGAGAATCCCCATTGATTTCAACTTCTTTTCTTCATCATCCAACAGTTTAGCATATTCATCAAAAGTGACTTTCTTATAGGTAGACCCTAAGGTAGTCTTTGAGGTGTTAAAAGAAGATACAAATGTGGAATACTCTGATGGTAGCTTGTTATGTATGAGATAGATTAGTTTGTCATCTTTGATAGAACTCCCACAATTAGTAAACTTTGTCCTTAGTTCATTCACCTTAATGATGAAATCCTGTATAGAATCATATGACTTAGATCAAAGGAGTCAAGCTCATCTCCAATTTTGAACACATCCTCTTCATGCACTTTACCGTAAAGGTTTTCAAGGGTCTCCCAAGCATCCTTGGATGTAGAACACTTTTTGATTTGATACATGATCTTATCATCTACCCCCTAACATATATCACCTAGGTCTTTTCTATCCATTGCTACCCAAGCTGAAATATCACTATCTGAAACTTTATCATCTGTTGATTTAAGAAGAGTACCATCTACATATTGTGAAACTCTATTATGCATTAAGTGATACCACATTTTGATTGACTATGTAGCATAGTTATGAGTAGTTAATTTAGGAAACTTAAAGTTGCTCATAATGCAAAAAGTGAAAGAAAAATGCAAAAAAGAGAGAACACAACACCAAGAACAACCCCCCTTTTCACTAAATCAAGAAACCCCCCAAAAATAGATGCTTTGGGCACTTTATCAGTAGTGTGATTACAATGGGCCACTTGCCAATTTTAACCTTTGTGGACTTTTGATTTTTCTATTTACAACTTCTTTATAGATTACAATTCTGGAACTTTACAATGTGCTACAATTCTAAAGCATTACAAAGAAAAGAAAGGCCCTATTGCTGAAAGTGACACTTTTTTTCACACAACCTTACAATCTGATAGTAGATCTAGAAAGTAGACAAAAAAATAACACACTTTCAAAAAATATGGCACCTATTTTTGACTCCAAATGTGCCCGTACAGAGCATTTGAAGTTGCAAAATGTAGGATTATGCAAGTACAGTCATCAAAAAAATATAAATTCTAACAAATCCTTGCACCAAAACTAGAAAATAGCTGCACTACTAAATTTTTTAGAAAATTCAACCCAATTTCAAAAAAAATTGTACGTGATTTGGAGTCTAGATGTCCGAGTTATGGCCTCTCAAAGTCGGACTGCAAAAACCAAAATCAATCTAAAGAGGGGTTGCATCAGCGAATGACGAGGTTAAATTTGACAGTCATACAACTATCATAGTAGTTGTATTTTGCCATATTTTGACAGTCAGATGGCTATCAATTTTAATGTAGCAAAAAGATTACGTCAGTGCACCTTAAGACTTTGATGACATTAGCATGTATGGTTGGTGACATCAGTGTACGAAATTGTATGGACGTACAAAAAATTTTGCGTGGTAGGGTGGCGTGTACTACTGACTGGAGCGGCTGATGATGTGTATGGCTAGGCTGAGTGTGCTTCCATGCATGCTACACAGTCATCGTGTGATGTGGCGAGGTGAGCTAGCAAAATATTGTTGCGTGGTATGACGTGAACTAGAAACAAGTCCCTAAGTTGTGCTAGAATTAATAAAACATTATCGCAAAATTTGCAACAGTCGTTGGATCTTTGTTTTATGGTGTTTGGATTGTTGAGATTAGTCCCACATTTGTGGGATTGTAGGCTTAGATAATGTTTAAAAGCCTGGTGCTGTAGGAAGACAAACAAAGAGCTTGCCGCCGATGATCAGGGTGATCGACGATTGGTGGGCTGTTAGATATTGTAGATGCCAATGCACTTGGCTGGTGGATTTTTCTGGAAGGTGTTGCTAGAATGTACAGTGCCCATGCTTAGATTTGCAGATATTTGTCCCTATGATTTGCTGTACAGATTATGCACAGAACTTGCCCACGTTATTTAAAAATGATCTCCCTACAAATAATAAAATAATTCTGCCAAAAATACAGAGCCAAGCTGGGGTGTCACTACCCAATTTGGTAAAAAAAAATTCTCTGCCTCTATTAATAAATCCAAAAATAATTATGAAAATACCAAATAATTGCAGAGAATAAAATAATTGTAGATCTGAAATACAAATAATCAAATCAAATTAGATCATACCCGAATTGTAAATTGGGGCCTCCAGGTTTCGATTTGCAAAATTTTTTTGCCTCACGATCAACTTTCACCTAGCATAGGAAAATTTATAGTCAATCCTCACTGAATCAATGCTTCGAACACAACCGTGAGGTCAGATCTGACTCTAGATGCTCCTAATTTTTGTAGATCCTCTAGATTCATGCTAAGGTGCTGAAACATGAACGGTCTCGAATGACTATGTGTAGAGAATCTCCCTTAGCTCTGATACCATGTAAGAATTTGGCTTAGGCTAGAATTCACCCAAGACTAAGGAACTCAAACACAAGAACACAATAGACTAATAAAGAGAGAGTATGATTAGAATGACGATATTCATTCAATATGCTAGTTTGAGAGTACACTAGGAGTGCTTGTATATAAAGGCCTTAGGAGAGCTTCTAGAATGCATAGAAGTTAACAAATGATAAGTCATACAACTAGGCACATGTCCACCAAATATGGGTTATCCTCCATTAAGCACAAAATTAAGTGTGATGATGTGAGGATAAGCCTACAATGGTGTAGCACACAAATCAGTGGTGTAGACAACATGTGCTAAATGCGGAGTGCGGATAACTATGTTGTCAACATGACAACTCAGTGAATGATGCAAACTCCTATGTTGTAGACACCATGTGCATAATTAGAGTTGCGTAACTCATGAGAGTACACAAACTCCTAAGTGTCTCACCTAAATAAATAATAAAATAATGCATTAACCTAAGTAAACTTAAGTAAGTGTAATAAGTAAATACTTATTTACACCAACAAAAAGAATAATTTTATTGCATAATAATGATGGCCTTGATTACAAATTACAATAGGGTATTTATAAGAAATCTTCTCCTCAATTTGTGTTGAGAGAGAGATATTTTCATGCAATAAAATGATTTTTAAACATTAAAACAAACTAATTATATAGAAACTAACTATCTAACTAGTGCTTATTATGACTCCATCCATATTTTATTGATTAATTGGATGCATGAGCCTTTTACATGTTTAAAAAAAAGAAATTAGAAGAGGGAAAGCATGAGAAAGCTTTGAGTTGAAGTCGAAGTGTCTGGAAGTGCCAAAAATAGAAGCTAATCCTTCACAAGGCATTTGTAGGAGTTAAACTGCCGTCAAAATGCGTTTCTGATGCATGGAAAGTGCTATTTTTTGAACTAGTAGTTAGTTGCCAGCGCACCTCTGAATTGTAGAGCTACAAACCTGTGCACCTACAGAGCTATGGACCTCGACAGGGTCAAAATCTCAAAAAATTTATCGAGTGTCAAAACTGAAATTCTGGCATCTGGGTTTTGTTCTTCTTCATCCCAAAGCTATATTTGGATGTTTGCCCTTGAATTTCTCTATCAACTCAGTAATTTTAGCTACATCTAGTAAATCTAAAGCCTCATATTCATCTTTTACCTTCTATTTATAATTGTCTACCTCAATTCAGGTGTCAACAAAATCCTCGAGTTTGGTATCCAATTCTAATAGGGTTTCTTCTGTCCTGAAGGCTTGCTGGATATCTTCATCACTAGATGCCTCCCCCAAAGTCTTCTTAAAATTCTCTACTACTACCTCAACCAACAATAAATTCTCTTGTTCCTCATCCTAAAAAATATCCAAGCATGCATCACTATAGAGTTTCTCTGCTTCCAAAATTTGCTCTCGAGCTTGGTCCTTGAGCCGATGAATCTTTTCATGTAATGTTCCCATTACTTTATTTCTATACACTATCTTTTCTATCCTATCATCAATCATATCTAATTCTTCTCTTGTATACATATAAATCAAAATCTAGTACCTTTGCCCCTTTATGGCTTGTAGAGTTTGTAGATCCTTACTCTAGGTCCGTACTTCATCTATAATACTGAAGTCCTACTTCCAAATTGCTATGATCTTATTCAAATTCTCCTATGTAGCATGTAGTAACTTCAAATTTCCCATAATTATCAAAACACCCTTCTCCTCAAGACTTTCTTGCCTCCCCTAACAGGCCTTCAAAAATGGGTTGAGTTGTACACCTCCCCCTTCTCTAAGTATGGTATTTAGATTCTGCTCAGGGTGTTTAGGATCCAGTGGACCAACTACTTTGGCTAGATATTCTTTTAGGATCTCAACCCACCTTCGAAGTGTTTGGAGTTTGGCTTCATCCTATTCCATGTTCTTGAGGACCTCTTTGACTCGCATGGTCATCATTAGTTAGGCTGAATCCCATGTAGGCCTTCCCAACATAACCTCCTTCAATTTGTAATCCTCAAGACCAAGGCCTTCCTTATCTGTATCTTCAGGAGGGACAACCACTTGTAGAAATAATTACTAGTTTTGTGTACTAGTGACATATACCAATGACATTGTCTCATGAGATAGAGACTTAGGTTTATTCAAAATCTCTACAATGTCACAAATGTCTTCCTCTGAAGCACAAAATTGAGGCTTATTACTTCTCATTATTTCCTCCTGGATCTATCTAGGGATGCATTTGGTTGAGGACTTGGCTTTTGATGATGAAGGGGTATGTTCTACAACTTCCTTCCCTTTGTTGCTCCTGCTCAGAGTTGTCTCCTATTGGGAGGGCTCTTCTTCTGTAGTCTTGGTCTTGTCTCCTATTGGGAGGGCTCTTCTTCTGTAGTCTTAGTCTTAGTAGACCCTACAGCTTGAAACAAGATGTCTTGGGAAGGTGGTTGAGAATATTCCACCATTTGTCCCTCCAACACTTCACCGGTCACCATTTTTTCTAGTCCCTCCTCCTATAATGATTCCTTCTAAACCTACTCTTCTTCCAAACTCTAAAATGGAGGAGTAACTGAGCCCTTATCTACCACTATAATTTGTGGTGGAGATAGGGGAGTAAGATCAAGACCTTGTGTATCTGGTGACATCTACATCTAGTCTTCCTATTGAGGTTCACCTATAGGGGTGTCCCTAATCTTATCCCCAATCAAATCTATACCCACGGGCATAAAACCAAAATCTGACATTAAAAAAATGTCATCTCCCTCTTCACTCTACTCATCCACCCACTGCTATACTTCATCTTTCGAGGAAGAGAGTTTTAAGGGTTCAGCTTGGGTGGCTAGTGAGGTACCCATGGCACTCTTTCTCTTTTGTAGCTTAGTGGCTCTTGGTAGCTAATTTCTTCCTTGTAGGGGTACTTGTTCCTCTTCCTCTTTTGATTCTTCTTCTTTCTCCTCTTCATTCCCTTCTAGAATGGTTTTAGGAATAGATGGGGAAGGCACCAATCTTCTATTGATCATTTGCCTATTTTTCATCCAGATCTTAACCCTCTTCTTTTGCTTCTTGGGAATAGAAGGAGATGCTGGCTCTTGCGCGAGAGAAATGGAAACCTATGGAATCTCTCCCTCTTCTAGTTGGTTGGGCACAATAGGAGGCAATTGAGGTTCATCCTGGACTTGAGTAGCTCTAGTATCTTGGAACCCTTGCGCACTCTCTTCTTGCTGCTAGGGAAGCACCTGTTCTTTAGCCTAGTCTATTTGAATTCTCTTAGGGAAGGTCCTCTTTCTTTTGTTCTTTCCCTTCCTTTCTGGAGGGTGATAGTATCCAACCAGGTGATTAAGTTGGTATATTATCTCGAGCCTAATAAGAGACTAGGCTGCAAAGATAGGAATTGTTACTTTCTTCCCTCTACCTCTTTCTGGGTGGGCATGTGCATGAAAGATCACTGTGTTAGGTATTGGATCAAGCAGAAAAGGCTTCTTGATCCAATCCTTCATGATTCTGATGACATGCCTCACCTAATGATTAATATTATTGGCCTCCTCCCTGTCAACCTCAACATTCATAATGGGTCTTTTACCTATTTTGTCTAAGTTGAATAGGGGGTCCAGTAGCTCCTTCGAATCTTTTTGCCTTATCTCCTCTAGGATGTTCAACTAGAGAGCCTTCTCTGCTAAATACAAAGTCATCCTACAATAGTCCCTTATGCAGACATCATAGTCATTTGTTGTGTTTATCCAGTGATCTTCAAAAACATCCTCATGGTGGAATTCTTTTCCTACCAGACTTTCCACTCTCCCAATATTATCAAAATAGGGTCAGGGAGAGTTGTACTCCTCAACGGGATAATTCTCCCACTCCCACTTGAAAGAAAAAATATCTTGTTTCCATTTCACCTAGTATGGTCCAATGACCAAGGGTCATGCCCAACAAGGTCTCTATTGTCTCTTTATCTTCTCATATGCCGACTCAATTTTTTGAGCAATCTCTAATAGCACCATTTTATCACTTGGGTATCTTGGGAGCTTCTTAAGATTGATGGAGGCACTAGCTACTTACATATATGCGAACATTTTGAACTAGATGAAGTAGGCTCCAAGAACTGTAATCTGTGCTTTGGCTTCATCAGATAACCTCTTTCCATAATCTCCCTCAATGAATTGAATGATCACAAAAATGAATGCGTCATTCATGATTCTATATTCTTTGCTCTGTGCCAAGAGCTTCTTCTTTACTAGCTGAGGGTAGACTATATATGACTAGGCATTGGGATCCTGCATACTGCCTCTCCTGTACAAATCAAGATAGTTTGTTTCCCTCACTACAAATAGGTATACCATGTAAGAAGTCATATAAAACTTCTTCTTGTCCTTTACTATCCTCAATTTCTCACACAAGTTTTCACTTAGTATGGTGGCCTAGTCCAATGGTATCTTTTGCTACTCTGATGGTCCCAATGAAGTTGACCATAAAAGTGCTGAGGTGGCCTGTTGTAGGTAGACCCATGACTCTGCTCAAAAGGATGATGGAATATCCAATTTCCTCCTTCATATATCCCCGAGTCATATCCACTTTGCTCATTATCTTTCCCCTAGGAGGCTTCTCAATGAGGTAAGAGTACTGTATGATGTCAGTTGCCTCCTGCTAGTGCTCCCTATACCATCTCTCAGCTACTTCATATGAGAGTCTAATGAATTGATTTGCTCTTGGGAGATGGAATACCCTCTCAATGTTGTCGGGTTATAGATCCAAAACAACCTCTCCAATGACACTCTTGACTACCCTTTCTTTAGGAACAAAATGTTGCACCAAAGCCATGATTAGTTCTGATGACTGCACTAATACGGGATGTGACGCTGCATTCACCAACCTAGAATGAATCAATGCAGATACCAAGGCTGATATCTCATTTGGTTTGTTATAGATTAATCTGTGTGCTCTAAATTAGTATCCTTGATTTCTGTGTGGTCATCATGAAATCTCAATTTGGATGGTATGCCTTGAAATTTGAAAATGATGGGCTTGGGTGCCATTTGAGATGTAGATGCCATTTAATCTCTTGCACGTCATGAGAAAAAAATGTTTTCCAGTTCAAAGTAATAAAGACTTGGAAATAAAGTACAAAAACCTTAAATTTAACAAAAAATAAAGAAAAATGAAACTCCCACTTTGGGTACTTTTATTTATTTTTTAAGTTCATTTTGAATCTTACTATTATTTATTTATTTTTAAAAGTTTTTAAAAATTTTTTTTTGACTTTTATGAATTTTCTATTATTTTTTTTCATTTTTTTTTGACTTTTTTAGTCTTTTTGATTTTTGATTTTTTGGGGTTTTTTCAACTTTATGACTCAAACATTTTGTCAAATTTGAACTGTGAGTTTGGGAGTCTAAAAAAATAGGAGGTTCCCATTCCTAGTGAGAAATGGGATGTGCATTGTGGGACCACAACATATCCATTAGATCATACAATGCTTAAAATTGTAGGTTACTGTCCTGGGTCAAATCATCTTTGCAAAAATGTAAACATGAAACATAAAAGATTCAATAACACATTTGACACATGGATTCTACATGGAAAACCAATTTGGGAAAAACCACCAATAACATGCTACTAATTTTCATTCTTCTAAAGTGATGCCCTGTGAAAGGCCAACCCTATTAAAGGTTACAATACACACTATTAAATGTGACCTGGTAAGAGGATTTCAATCATCCTATTAGGAGTGAAACTTTTTAGAGGAATTTAAATCATTCACTTGGAATGTCACCTAGTTAAAGGATTTACAAATGACTGTTAGGTCAATTTTAATCCAAAGGATTTACCCTAGACTAATACAAAGATTAGAAAGTAATAGTAAGGCTTGATCTGATAACAATTTAAAACTCACTTGTAGATTACAAATCTCTATTTCAGTCCTCCATTCTACTTGGATTTCACACACTTCAGCTTTGATAGCTTGTTCACCCTTCAAGCATTCATACTCTTAAGCCTTCTTTCTTTACTTGCCAATAGTAGTCTCTTTTGTTCAGCCACTAAATGAAGCAATACCTTAGAATCCTTGTCTTCCTTAGGTTCTTGCACATGACAACCTTTACTTCTAACCAACTTTCTCTATAAATAGAGATTTAAGATCTTTTTCTATTCAACCTCAATCATCCATTTTAGGGTTAAGTAGGGTTAGGTAGGATACAATGAATCTACCCACTTTTCCATTTGGTTCCTCTAGAAACTTCTCCCTCAATCCTCTTTAAATTTTTCTCAAAATGGGTTACTTTGAATTTTGTGCCACCAACTCATCATAGTTATCTTCCACATGTTTCATACAATTCAAGAAAACAAAATAGTCGGCTCAGATTTGTCAAATCTATAATTTAACATGAATACCGACACTTGGCATCAATAAACTATCACTTGACTTCCATACTATTCTTCCACTTGTTATCCACTAGATAACTCGGCAAACACTAAAGTTTGCTAGTTGTCAGCATGAACTAAACTGTACCTAGCTTACAATAAGTTCACTTGACATACACTGAAACTTCACTTCACTCGGCTCCATTTGATTTTTTGCTCAGCTTGCACTAACTTTCCTCGACACCTACTATCTGATGTGACAAATAATCTTGCTCACAAACCCTATGATCTCTAGGGTCTTCTTTGGTCTTCCACCTAATAAAATATGGCTTCTTTCACACCCTATGCCTCTAAGGATTCTATCAAAGAGATTTGACTTCTTCAACTAGTGCACATCAACAAGTTAGTACAAGATTGCTCAAACTTTCAAAAATGCACAAATAACCCCAATTCTCTTTTGAAATTTCTATTAGTGTAAATTATTATTATTTACATTTACTTAAGTTTACTTAGGATAAATGCATTTATTTATTTTTTGTAATCTAGGAGTTAGCATACTTTTACGTGTTGACTTCTTGATGATACAAAAGTTCGTACCTACCTTGTCATACTTATCCTCTCATCTACATGGAGGATAATCCACCTTTTCTGGATGCATGCTTAGTTGTCATGCTTATCTCCTAGCTCTTTCTAGTTCATTCCAGAAGCTTCCTAAAGGCCTTTATAAACAGGCTCTCCTAGTTCATTTTTGCACAACAATTTACATCAATTATTTGAGAATACAATTTTTATATTTTTAGTCCAAACTCTTATATCCTCTTGTCTTTTTCTTCTTTGTGATAGGTTTTCTACGTGGAGGTGATTCAATGGCTTATGGATTTGATTTGCATATTTTCTCAAATACTACATGGTATTAGAACTAGATCTATTGTAACTTGTTCAGTATTTGGAGAAAAAGGAGAAAGAGGGTTTGACATAATAATCTGACATTTTTTGGGCTTTTTTTTTTGGAGGTGCGACGGTGGTGATTTAGAAAAAATAACTATAGAGGTGATTTCCAAATAGCGATATCTCCCTCATACAGAATCTTTTTTATGAGCAATTTTTGTTTTGTTTTGGGGTAGGATTTCATGATCTACACAGTGGTGTAGGTTGTTTGAGATCTGTGTTCCTACATTTTTCTACAAATTACAAATCCCATTTTTTGCAATTTCAAAGGCTTCCTTTAGGCTCATATGGACACATATTTCAATGCTATTTAAAAAAAAAAGTGCATGATTTATCGTCTACTTTCTAGATCTAGAATCAGTTTGGAGTAATATTGAGTGAAAATAATACTTTCATTATTTAGTAATTTTTGGCCTACAAAATATAGATGATGATGCTGGTTTCATTTCATGTCTCGGCCATTTGAGCTCCTATTTTTGGTGTTGAAGTAGAGGCTTCAGTTTCCTTCCTCTCTGCATATGGCATCCAGGTTTTTTTTATTAGTTTTTGTGCTTTCAGTAGTTGTTTCTTTGGTTTATGAGGGATAAATTTATACATTGTGGGGGGGTGCATTTTCCTTTTTGCAATTTAATTCAGAAATGACCCTTCTGCTTTAGTTTTCTTCTCTTAATTTAGATCCTTCTATGACTCGGCTCACACCGCACATCTATCACACATGAAAAGCACAAATGACTAGGCTTCTCATGTCATGAGGCTTATGGTCATGTCTAGATGAGAACCAACCTATTCTACAGTGCCCTTTTGAGGTTCTTTAGCATAGAAACAAAATGGATGAAGCCATGGGATTGATTACACTGAACATCTCCGATAGTCTACTGTTTTACTTGGATGGTTTGACCACTCCTTAGGCTATTTGGACCAAATTCTACAACTTTTTTGGCATAGTGAATGAGTTCCAAGCACATTAGCTTGATGTAGAGTTGACTTCTTTGACACCAACCAACTTCTTGACCATTGAAGACTTCTTGATGAAGTTCAAATCTCTGCGTATAGTTTTGCAGGGATGTGGGAAAAACAAAATAGATGATGACTGTATCTTTTTGATATTCTCAAAGTTGCAAGGATAGTATTAGATCTTCTCTTCCACTTTCTACTCCACTATGGATGCCTTGGGTACCAGACATCAGATGCCTTCTTTTGAGACATTTTGTGATTGGTTGACATGGGAATAGTCCAAGATTACTTAGATGGATTCACTTACAAGTTCACAATCACATGCATTTCTTGCCAAGGATACACAGGAGTAGAAGTTGAAGCAGATATTTGATTCCTCTTCTCAACACTCTACTAATCCATCCTCTTCTTCTAAGAAGAAGGAAAAGAAGACTAAGACTCCTACCTATTCCTATTGTCAAAAAGGATCTCATGATGAGTCACATTTTTTTTAGAAGAGATTTAATGGCTATGAGAAATAGATTGCATATTTGCAAGCTCTTCTTTAGAAGAGCACTATTTCCTCTCCATCCTCTTCTACCTCACAGGGGTCTACTTTTCAGTCTTCTTCCATATCTTTGACATCTACATTAGATTTTGGATAGGGTCATGCATTATGGGCATACATTACATCCCCTTCCCAAGTCCCTTGGATACTGGATTCAGGTGCTTCTCACCATATGACATCTTCCTAAGGTGTCTTCTCTACCCTTGAGGCTTCTCCCATTCCTCATATTCTCATGGGGAATAACACCACCCTACTAGTCTATGGGAAAGGTTCAGTTGGCATTTAGGATGGCACCTTCAATGATGTCTTATATGTACCCTCTCTATTTGCAAACCTTCTCTCAATTTCTCAGATTACACATAATGGATCAAGGAAGATAGTTGAGTTCACTACAAATTTAGTCTTCATTTAGAATTGTGCCATAGTTGATCCTTCCACTCATCTCTACACCTCACACTTTAGTCCACCATCTCTATTGTTGGAGCACACTTCTTCTCTTTTGTGAGAGCATCATGTGGTGCAGTCTAGATACTTGAACCTTTGTATTATTCCCGAGATCACTGCTTTGATTCCCACACCACATCCAGTTGAGGTCTTTTCTCTTTAGTAGGATTCTTCTTTAGCTATGTCTGACTCTTCAGCTCCATTTATCGAGCCTCCAGGTGCACCTATTATAGATTCTATAGAGGAAATTCATCTCCTATTTCATGACAGTGTCAACATGCCTACACCAAGGATTCCCTTTCAAGATCCTCATGTTTTCTTCTTTTAGCATCAATTAGGCCTTCCAGGTTCACCTCTCCTTCAAGGGTTTCCTTGTTCTGTGCCCTTGTTTCTTCTACATTGGAGTTTCATTGGTTCAATCATTCCTATAGGGGCTCTATCATTCTGGGGGAACTTTGGTGTCTCTTCCCATGGGGGGCTGGTTGTACTTATGGTTTTGAGGGAGCCTCTTGAGCTATTTTTGGTCTATGCTTGGGATTATGGAAGTTGTCCTTGGGGGTTCTTCTTGAGGCCTTCCTTCATGTTTTTTTAGCATGTTTGTACTTACTTCTTTATGGGGGAGGGTTTTTCCCATGTGATTTTCTCTCTTTCCTCATTTTCAGAGGTTGCATTTCTTTGCATTTGTACATGGGTACCTAACATGGCCTAGTAGCCGGGACCCATTCTGCATTTTATCTTAGATTTTGTGAGCTTAAGTGCATTACCCTAAGTTGTACTTAAGTGGGGGTGTTAGTGTAAATTATTATTATTTACACTTTACTTAAGTTTACTTAAGATAAATGCATTTATTTATTTGTTGTAATCTAGGAGTTAGCATACTTTTACCTATTGACTTGTTGAAAACACAAAATTTTGCACCTACCTTGTCATATTTATCCTCTTGTCTACGTGGAGTATAATCTACCTTTTATGGCCGCGTGCTTAGTTGTCATGCTTATCTCCTATCTCTTTCTAGCTCATTCTAGAAGCTTCCTAGAGGCCTTTATAAATAGGCTCTCCTAGTTCATTTTTGTACAAAAATTAACATCAATTATTTGAGAATACAATTTTCATATTTTCAGTCCAAACCCTTGCCTCCTCTTGTCTTTTTCTTCTCTGTGACAAGTTTTCTATGTGTAGGTGATTCAAGGGCTTGTGGATTTGATTTGCATATTTTCTCAAATCCTACACTTTCCATTTGGTCAAATGAATACCTAGGCACGCCTTAGGTTACTCATCAACATACTACACCCAAAATAGGTGCAAAATCTTGTTCAGATTACAATTGATAGGTTAATTTGTACTTAGTTGCTTGGAAAAAGGCTACAAGAATTAGCCCTCCAAATGCAATAAAACTAAGATATTTTGAAAATTCCCTTAACAATGGCCCAAAAAAATCACCTTTCTGGATACCCTTTTCAAAGTACTTGAAGATAACTCTTAAGCCCCCAACTTGTCCATACAGCCCAAGCACAATTTTAGGCTCAATTTGAGGGTTTCAAGAATTTTGGTGTTGTTCAAGTTTTAAACCTCCTAAAAGTCATTACCAAGACTCCTCCTTTGGATTGGAGTTATCCCTCATCATCTACTTACTTACCATATTCTTGGATTGAAGAATTAAACCTTTCGATCCACTCCAAATTCTCTTTTACATATTTGTGATCCCTAACCAAACATGGTTTGCTTGCCTAAGGCATCACACAAAAAATACTTGTCATGCTTCCTATGGGATCTCCTTTGATGTACATAATGTACAAGGATTATAATTCCAAATCCCAAGAGGCCATACATTTCATATGATAGGAAATGGCCCTAAGATTCTATTTCGCGTTGGTTGCCCAGTTCATAACAACAACCTGCTAACTTACAAGATAATTTATATGAACACACAAAACTCTCTGAAGAAGAGGCTAGGGCCTTGAAAATTCTTGGAAAATTATGGAGAAAATGCCTATAAGGTAGAATTACATTTATATTTAGGCATATCCCCTATTTTCAATGTACAAGACTTGGTGGCATACAAAGGTACCTTACCTCAGATCAGTCTAGATGTTCATGCCAACCTTGAACTTGTTGCGGCACCTAATATCAGCAAGGGATAATTTATTTGAACACCTTGAACCTTCTAAATGTTTTAAGGTGATTTATTCCATTTTACCCTGACATAGTTTAGTGAACCTAGCTTCCTATGCACTTTTCTTATTGGACTTAGATTCTTTGCATTGGATGCTTACTTTCTTTTGGTGAACCTGTCACACTTCCATCTCTTCTTTGATCTTGGAACTATATTATTTCATTTAATTTTGGTGTATCTAGATCTTCTATGTTTTCATTGGTGGTGTTTAGAACACCTTTTACATTGTTCTCATATAGATTTCCTTTCATATTTTTGCATTTTGAATTTTTTTAAAAAAATATCGCATCTAGTTCCTTTCATAGTAATTATATTTCATTTCAATTGGATTGTTGTCTTTATTTTCAATTTTTATTCATGATATTAAAGATATTTCTTTTCATGTATATGATGAGTATTTGGTTTTTCCTTGCATTGATTCACATTCCCCTTCAAAGGGTAATCTTTTCAAAGATGTTGTCGATTAACCTTTAGTGATTCATGATGTTCCTACCCTTGATAGTGATACTATTTGGGATGACCCCTTGGATAGGAATATTTATTACTCTCTTCTTCTTGAAACTTCTTTTAGTCATGATTATTCCTCCTCTAACTAGTGTTTTCTTCCCTCCTTGGATGATTCTACTAGTTGGGATGAACCCTTAGATAAGGATGTAGATTACTCTCATTATTATCTTTCTTCTGAGAAATTTTGTGATGATGACATGGTTATTTCTCCTATTCATCAACATTTTTCTATACATTTCATTAATAGTCCTTCTACAGATGAGGCCTTGATTAATTTTGTTTGTCCTTCTCCCAATATTACCTTAGTGATAGAGGACCACACGCTCGATCCTTATTGTTATTCCTTTCATGCTAAATCTCAAATAAATTTATGTTTTGTTGAAATTGATAATCATTATGACTTTCCATTCACAAATTCAAACCTAGATTTGAAGGATCCTACTCATATTTTCCTTCTAAGTGGTTTGTCTACTCTTCAATAATGGGTGACCTTAGATTTTACATCAACATCCTACATCCTTTCCATGAGTATATGCATATTGACTTCTTCTCTTAATGTTTTCATCTAAGAGATCTTATTTTTCTATGGTTTATCAATTCATTGCTTATTTTATGTTTCGTGTGATTTGAAATATTGAATGATATATTTTTCATGATCATCTTACCTGATACATTTATATCCCTATTATGGTTCTCCTAGGTTTGTGACATACTAGCCTATCTTTTGGGGGTTCATTGTCTTACTTTGTGAGTAACATAATACTAATTTCCCTCATCTCTTCACTTGGAGGTTCAAGGGACCTATTTCCTCTTTCTAGCTATATCATTAGATCCATTATCTCCCTTTGTTGACTTTCTTTTCTTTTATAGGATGACATATTTTTCTTGCATTCTTATATTTTCTTGAAATTGTATGTATCATATAAATTGAAACCCCTTAGGGATATATAATATGTGTCTTTCCCTTCTTTAATGCATCCAATATACCTTATGAATTTGATGACTATTCTAAGGAATCTATCATTTAGGGAATATATTGGATTTTCTCTCTCTCTTTTCTTAACGATCCATTATCCCTTGGTTGCTTCTTTCATGATGATTAAGTAGCCATAATGTGATATCCCTTCATCTCTTTATTTCATTTATCTATAGATTTGTATTGTTTTATGAAACATTCTTATACGTGCATATGTATTTCTTTGTTACATGCATGGCTATGATTTTTTCCTAACAAGTGTCTTTTCATATCTTAGATTTTAATTCTTCTCATTTAATGATCATCTATAGTTTACTTCATATCTGATATATTTTCTTATCCTATGATGTTTCTTTCTTTCATCCCCTCTATGGTGCAATATTATATCCTTCTTATTGGTCATGGGATGTTTGTGTTTACTCTTGATAGTTTTAAGGCTATAGAAAAGGGCATAACATATTTACATAGTGTTGATTATGACAAATGGAGTAAAAAGGGATTTGTTTTACATCTTATTTTGTGTAATCTTGATTGTATTGGTAGAGACAAAATAGTCTTATGGCTATTCTATTATGTCTTTGAAATGAAGAAGAATATGCATATATTAGATCTTAAGGTCTATATGTTCATTTTTCTAGTTGAAATGAATCTTGTGGTCTTTTCTTCCTAGTTTTGAATATAGTTCTGCACCATTACACCGAGTAATCATGTGATTATGAATCAGTTGGTTTGTAAACTTGTAATTCTCAAAATAAGTACTTTAATTCCTTTTACATCCTCTGTTATGTGAAAGGTTTGATAATAAACCTTACGGTTGTCTGTCAATCTTTCTCTTCGCGATTACCCCAAAAATCTTGTAATCACATTCACTTCATGTTTATGAATGAATTTTAAAGCCTTATGTCTTCATGTCAAATACATATATATATTTATTTGATTCACTTAATATCTTCTAAGGGGGAGTTGTACTTCTCAATTTAGAGGGGAGTTATCAACCAATGATAACTCATCCAACTATTGGTGAAATTTTTGCCTTCATTCGGGCAAATTGAGTCATTATTTACATTTCTTTTTTAAGGAAAATTTTGTTTACCAACACATAGACATCATAAGGAGGGGGCATATATACACCTTTTGTGTACATAGATTTTCCTCTCGTTGAGTGGCAAATACAAATTCTAAGCATGGCTTAGACTACTTTATCCCTAGATGCTAGGTATGCTTTGTAGGTCATCCTCAAATCTATGCATTGTTGCTTCATCCCTCTTTCATGCACACACACACACACACACACACACACACACACACACACACACACACACACACACACACACACACACACACACACACACACACACACACACACACACACACACACACACACACACACACACACACACACACACACACACACACACACACACACACACAAGTTAAATCTCATAACGAGTAATGAAGATAAACATGTTCAATCTCATTCATGGGTAACTTATCCAAACACATATGTGATAAATATCATTCATGGGTAATGTATCTAGACACATATGTGCTAAATCTTATATTTTGGTAATACATAACAACTTTATAAGTCCCAATATAAGTAATGCATTCATATACAACATGTTATGTCCTATACATAGGCAACACATATTTTACACAAGACCATGCCATGATTATATGATGTCAATCTATGGATGGAACTTTGGTGGGTTGACTAGTAGGTTACCATCCTATTAAACCATTCAACACCATCTTTTATAGTGGATCTCTTGGTGACAATGGGGTGGGCACTCTAGTGGGTGAGCTAATCACTCTATCTCTCTTATATGTCTTTTGTTTTCATGCTAATACAGATATATCCTAAAGATATGTTGATTAATGATGTTTCTCTTTCATTTCTTATATCATCACTTATGCTCTTGTAATAGCTTTACAAATATGATATTAGTGGGTGAGATATTTCTTCAGCTAAGGTATCTTTCACTGGTTGATTTGGTTTTTTTCAAGTACTAACCCCTTTCATGTGTCTTTAGCTTTGTTTTTCTTTTTACCTTAGTGAATGAATGCGGAGTTAGAAACCTTGGTCTTGGGGGATTTTTCTCTTTGGCCAAGTGATGTTTTATCTTATTATGATTCCTCAGAATCCTTTCTTCCTCTCTTCTCTCTACTTTATTGCAAGTGTGGGTTGATCCACCCTTTCACTAAAGTGGGGGATAAATGCAATGTCTTAAATTTGACACACAAGGTTTAACACACATTTAATGCAAGATCATCAATCTCCTTGAACCTTCCCTTCTTTCTTCTCTTTATTGTTCTATCTTCTAGGTGAAATTGGGGTAAAACCTGATAGACCCTTTTTAAAGCTCTTATTTTCATGATGTTAAGCTTGAGGAAGGATCTATCCTTCTAGGTACTCCCTTATCCTCATCTATCCACTTGGACTATGATCTCTACACCAAAATGACTATATCTTAGACTCTATGACTGATTTCATAGATCCAAGACTTTTTTTGGGATATGAGTGGTCTTGGGCCCTAGTAATTATTGAGCGATAATTTTACATGGTGACAATGACATAATCCTTACAAATTTATCTCTTGAAAATATGATCCAAATAACCAACTCCAAGGTTCTAAATGGTTGTTTCTCAACCAACTACATAGATCAATTAAAGATAAATGTGAATGTTCACAAGGAGGGATTTGCTGGTATTTGTAAATCCTAAAAAAATCTGAAAAAAACACAACCACAAACCAATGTATTTTTGTCGTTTCTAACTTTTCCTTATGAATGCAAGCTCTAACAATGCAAATATACAAATGCCTATTCTAATAATGTGTTCAAAAGAAAACAATTGAGCTAGGGTAACAAGAAATTAAAAGAAAGTGCTGAAAATGAAATTCACAATGAACATACATAAAAGTAACATGTCTATGAAATAAATATTCAAAAAGATCAAGTAGAAAACAAATGAAATTAGGAGAAAAGAGTCCTCAAATCCACCAATGTGATCATCAAGGGAAACGGTGAAAACCATATGATGTTTCACAATTCACCAAATTGTGTAGCCACGACATGTGCATGCACATGAGACAAATTGTTATGCAAGAACTTGAGGTGATCTTTTCTCCAATTTGTCACAATGGATAAATTTGTTAGAAAATGATAGACACCATAATTAATTTATTGCATGAGCATTAAAACACAATAAAATTATTGGCTCCATCATTATTCATGAACTTAAATTCACAAAGGAAACACACATTCCAACAAGAAATATTGTACATAGAATTAGAGCACCAATATCATACTTTATTGCATCAAAATGTCAGCCTTGAATACCTATTACATCTTTGTATTTATAGGAAAGCCCATCCTTAATGCAATTTTTGGATCTAGTGTTTTTTTTCTTTCCAAGATAATGCTAAAATCACTCATTTAAAGAAAATTAGGTACAAAAAGATTCTCAACTTGGTACTAAGTAGGTCTGCACTGTTTATTTTATTAATTACATAATACATCATGGACCTTTACATGACTCAAAAAATCCTAAAGAAGAAGAAGATAAGATGAGAGAAGAATTAAGATGATTTGGGAGCCCCTAGTACTAATTTAGGTGCAAACTTGAGCTTCACTATGTGCCTCAATTAGTTAAACTACTGCTAAAACATGTTTTCGGTCCATGAAATCCTAAAAAATTGGAACTGGTAGCTAACTTTTGGCCCTACTACAACTGATCCAAAATTGTTAGTGCACTTGTAAACCTTTCAAAATTGTGCACCCAATGCACCTTCACACTTGGGCACCTGCACACATTTGGAGGTGACAAGACCAAAATTGGCAAGATTTGTTTAAGTCCAAAATATTCAATTTGCAACATCTAGGTCTTATTGACCCTCCACCAAAAATGATGTCTTGATGTAAATCCGTGAACTTTTGGATGACCTAAGTGATCTCCTAAGCATCTAAAAAGTCTAGAGATTCACACTTAGTTCTTACTTCTCTTTGCAACGCACTGACCTCTTCCTTGATTTACGCAAAATCCTCCATCTTCGAGCCCAACTCTTTTAGTGTCTCCTCAACTTTGAAGATGTGTTTGATGTAATATTTGAAGGACATTACTTCAAATAATTCTTGAAACTATTGCACAACTATTTTGGCTAAGCATAATTGTAATCTAGAGTTGTCTTAAAAAATCTCTAGGTTGATTGCACTATAATATATGTCTGCTTCCCAAAACTGATCGAGACTCCTTGTCTTCATATCTTGAATATCTTCATAGGCTCCAATCATGACCTTATTACCAACCACTATCATTTATATCCAATCATGTATTTTATCTAATCCTTATATCGTATATACATCTAACAACATCTATATCTCTAACCCTTGATGGTCTACAATGCTTCCAACTCGTTTGTCCAAGTAGACACTTCATCCATCAACCCATAATCTTGGTCAGCCACTATACCCAACCTATCAATATTATTTTATATATTGTGTAGTAGGTTCATGTTTTCCTCAATAATTTTCACACCTTTATTCTCAAAACAATGATTCCATCTCTTACATGCATCCAAAAATGACTGACTTTCTGCTAGGGTTGGAGCTCGCTTCTTGAGGGTAACTGCTAAGGTGATCTTAGAATGACCAAGGTCAATAAGAACTTCTATCTCTTTTACACACTCCCACAATAGATCATTCTATTTTCTAAATTTCAAAATCTCCACCTCATCTTGGTCTAAATGTTAGAACACTTGCTTTAGGCTCATGGCTGTCAAAGCTTTGGATTTCTCTTTGGTGGCCTTCCCCCAAACTACTTCCTGCATTTGGTAGTTTTTGGGGTTGATTTCTTCTATATTTATCAGAGGAGAGTGGATGGAAATATGTGTAATTAAATCATCATTCATATTTTTCATCATAAAACCCAATTGATTAGGATCTTCCCAACTTAGTTTCAGTGATCTTACTAGTTCTGTCAAGGCAATCAACCCTTCCTCCTCAATATACTCCACATACCTCCTTTGAAAAATTAATACTTTTTATGTTAACCATACTAGAGTAGTACCCATATGAGAAATATATTGACCAGATGATGATGTTATCTTTGAAGGTCCTTTTCCCTTATCGCTCCTTTTTTGGGGTCTTTTCTACTCACAGAGGTTTCACTACTGGGGTTGTCATTATAGTTCTTGGAGTTGAGGGTCCTAATTCTACTACAAGTGGTGTTTGTTATCTTGTCCTAGAAATATTCCCTTACTCAAAAAATTCATTACTATGTATTTGCATAAAATTATCTCCTCCTAGTATCTATATTTTAGGCTTTATGATTGGAGGAGGCAATGGGGTAGCATCCCACTCTTGCAAAGGTGGAGGTAGTGATGGAAGATTCCTTAGACATAGAGGGGGTATGTACAATGACCCTTTGCTAGTGGAGGTAATTGATTCCAATCCTCATCCAATGATTCCTGACATGGCATATCCTTTATTACCCTTCCCTCCAAGTGATTTCCTATGGGCATGAAGTCAAATTATGAAGGATTGAACACATCTCACCCATCCCCTTCTATGGATTCAATCTACTCTTCCTTTTCTTGATTAGTGGATTCTTCAACTTGAATAGGTTGTTCTTGGGTGGTTAGAGGTATTTGTTTTGAAGTACTTCTTTCTTTCTTAGTGGCCCTTAATGACTAGGTCCTCTTTCTTAGAGGGAGATATTCAATTTCTTCTCCCCTTTCTTCATTCTCTTCCTTGGGTATGGTCTCTGGAATCTATGGAGAGCAAGTGATTTTGTCCTCCTTTTCACCCTCACTACCACTAATTCTATTCTTCTCTTTTTGGAACTAATGGGGATTCCTCTTATTGTATTGGGGATTCTTAAGTTTGGGCTTCCTCTACTTCAATAGAATCTCTTTTTTTCTTCCCCTTAGTCCTATTATTTTGGAAGCTTGTCACTTCTCGTTCATGCTTATATATGATCTCTGGCCTGATCGGGGACTTCTCCTAATATGTGGGAACTGTGACCTTAGTCCCTTTTCCCTTCTTAGGAACCATAGGTGTCAAGTAGAAAGGCTTCTTAAACTAGTCCTTCATGAGCTAAATTACATGTCTTACCTGATGTTGGATGTCATCATTCTCCTCTCTGCGAATCTCCACATTCATTATGGGGTGCTTAAAGATTATTTCCTATTGTAGAGAGGGTCCAATACATTGGAGTTGTCTTTTTTCCATATCTTTAAAGGTATACTCGAGTGCCCATTTTGCTAGCAATAGAATTATCTTAGAATAATTCTTGATTCAAACATCATAGTCATCTATGCAGTTCATCCAATGACCTTCAATAGGTGCATCATGTACAAAATCCTTCCCTACAAGATATTGGAACATCCTTATGTTTTCAAAGTAAGGGTGGGGAACTAGATAATCATCTAAGGGGTGTTTTTCCCACTCTATCTCTTAGGTGGAAATATCTTGCTTTTGCTTCCCCTTGAAAGGTCTAATGGTGATTGACCACACCTATGTCTTCTTGTGCATCTTCCTTGCTCTATCCTAGGTCAAAGTGTTGAGATAATGGGTGTTGAACACATTGCATAATATTGTTATATTGTATTATTTTATTTTATTATGTAATGTTTCACCTAGATGGATGTGCAACATGTAAAGATTCCCATGGGATATAGTTGATGAGTTGTATTGTAACATTGTGATAATATTTCATGTAATTATTTAATATTCGGGAAAATAATTAAAATTTCAATATTAAATGTGGGGTCAATGGGTTAGGTAGCAAATGGTTTATGTAATACCATTTTGTGGTTTTGTGGGACTTGCTATTATATAAGTAAGCACAAGGGTAGTTGTTGGTGTGAGAAGATAGAAGAAAAAAGGGAAAGAGTCGAGTGGGACAAGGCTTGATAGGTTATTCAAGGGATCATTTGTGAAGGTTGGAAGCATGACATGGGATGTATGGATTCATGCTTGTTCACATGGATTGCTCGGTTGTGGCTATGGATTTGAAGGCTTCCATGGTTGTATTACAATGGTATTTTTGCTGAATAATACATGGTGATGGATGCTTTTAGAGGCTTGGA
The DNA here is from genome assembly GCA_028749045.1 of Cupressus sempervirens. NCBI lineage: Eukaryota > Viridiplantae > Streptophyta > Pinopsida > Cupressales > Cupressaceae > Cupressus > Cupressus sempervirens. Next base: position 1,049,603,759 of record CM053785.1, read on the forward strand.
TTTTCCCTCAATGAGGGTTTCCTAGGGTATATCTTGTTTCACATTTTGTGGGTATGTTGTCTATTCTCTTGCATTTAGATTTTAATTTTGTATTTATTTTAGATCTATTATGGGTTATGTGGAAACAATTATATTATTTATTGCAAGTTTCCTTACAAGCAATATTAGAGCTATGGTTTTATTATTTTAACTCTAAATTGAATCCATTAGAATGCATGAGAGGATAAAAGAAAGGGCAAGATATATGAGTTGTTTATTCTAGATTTGAGGGTTTTGGGTTTGCTATTATGATGAGATATTGGTAGATTTTGGGCATGTGAAATTGTTGGACAAAAGGGTTTTTTAGATGTTTCATTTAAATGAGGGTTTTAGGGGGTAGCTTGCAAAAATGACCTCTTGGGTAAAAACAGACCTCACCATTGGATCCGGGTCAACATTTTCATAAATTCTGATATATAATATGCTCTAGTTTGGCCATGTTTAGAGGAAATGAAAAAGCTTTTTAGTTTCAGCCCATGATGGCTGTCAAATTTAATCCCGTTAGAATTTTTGTCACAAAAAAAAATTGCAGTAAAAATGGTAAAAAGACTGTCTTAATAAAATGACCATAACTTTATCTCAAGATATCAGATTTCAAACTTCTTATAGGAATTGGAAAGCTAATTCAGAGAACTACAACTTGGTGTAGGTTTGATTCTATGATTTTGAAACTTTGCCATGTTTTAAGAGCTTGAAAGGTAGATGTTGTTTATTTTGAGCATAGATTAGGGCATAACTCGGGCATACAGAGTCAGATTTTGGACTTCGAGTAGTCAACAGAAAGCTCTTGGAGAGTTCTACACATTGGTTTAGATTTGGTGTAAGTTTGGCATGGTTTATTTGGTGATATATTGATCTAAATAGTTTGTGATATATATTGACTATGGTAACATTATGAGTTTATGACATTTTATATTTTGAAGATTTAATATTTGATGTCATTGTATACTTATTTCATATTTCAGATTGGTCTCATGATTATATGGTTATTAGTGTTTGGTTTGAATATGTATGATGACTTGTTGGGTCTACAAGTTGTATAGTGTTGTAAGCAATCTATACTTACAGGTTGCATTTATGGCTTGGTTATGAGTTGTCTTTGCCCATTGATATTTCATTATTTATGCATATTTAAGTTGGTGGCTTGAATTTGGGTTGTCTATGCCCTAAGTCACATAATTTTTTGATTTTTTCTACATGTAGAAGGGATGAGATATTGTTATTGGGTACAATCATGTGGAGGATTGTGGTTGACTATTTTATGTTGATAGGTTGGATACTTTCAAAGTTAGTTGCTTGGTCATGGATGTGATCATGATGCCATAGATTTTGGCATGACATGATTGGATATACAGATACATCCTTGATGTTCATTGGTTTGGATTATTTTGTTATATGTTCTTGGTTAAAGATCATGGTTATTTGATTTCTTTTGAAGAGCTCATGATGTGCACTTTGAGTTCTTTGATGGTTTGATGCCTTGGTTGATTCTCATGGTTAGAGGATGTTTTTTCATCATGATTTCATGGATAGCTTGGATACATGATTTAGTGGGAGTTTGTGACAGTGATGGGGTGACAATGCAGGATTATTTCCTGGTTTGGTTTGTATCTTTTTGATTTGGAGATCGTGCTTTCACTTGGTAATAATACTTTGGTTGTGCAAGTGTAGACTTGGAGGATCTTCATGTAGGAGATGGATTTTATGATGCCATAAGTGACTTAGTACCATAGTTGAGTGAGAATTTTTGGCATTAATATATTTATTAAGTGTTTGTAGATGTTGGAGATTGATCCTATTGCTGCAGAAGCGTCTTTGACATTTGCATAGTGTACTTGTTATCTTCATGGTGTGTGAAGATGGTTAGATCTTGAGGGCTCATGGAGTTTTTGGTTATCTTCATGGTGTGTGGAGATGGTTCTTCATGGTATGTGGAGATGGTTTTTTCTTCATGGCATATGGATATGGTTTCATCTTGAGGACACATAGGGTTCTTGGTAAAGGTGTGGTTTATGCTTTCATTTGACATGTTATCCTTGGTGTGAGGATGGTTTCATTATTATGTTATGGTATAGTTTGGATATGTATTTATAGTGTAGACATGTTATAATATGTTCATATGGATCATGTTTCCTTGATTGAGATGATAAGATCATGTTGTCATGTTTATGGTCCTAGGGCCATGGTTGGAACTTTGGCAATGATCTTGGTTAGTTCTTGGTATTGAGTACATTGATCATAAGCTAGATAATTCACTTGATATGGACTTGAAAGGAGATTTTTATTAGATGAGTCTTGGTTGGAGAATTAGATATCTTGATGATCATTCTCATTCCCCACTCTTGGTCTACTTCGCAGTTTGTTACTTAAGAGGTATAGCCCATTGTTTCTCTCAAGTGCATTTTGTTTATGCTTGTCTTTCATGGATATGCATCTTGAGCTATGGTACATGAGTTATTTTTGGAAGGTTCATTTGAGAGATGGTTTAGCATTGGTAATCTCCATTTTTCATATGTTGTTATGCTGGTTGAGTTTGGAATATGGTTTTATGTTGGACATATTGCTTGGATTAGGAATGGTTTATGAGTTTGATCTTCTTGTGAGAGGCTTACACCCATAATTAGTTATATGGTATGGTTTGGGTGATGTTGTGGCTTCTTAGTTGAGGTTTTATGGAAGAGATCATACTTGTATAGTTTACATATGGAGGTGTGTGTAGAAGGACATGATACAACTTACGATTTGCATGGTTTCTCTTTGGTCTTGGTTATCTTCTTGGATGTTCAGTTTTGCTTACATTGGCATTGGATTTGAGATTGGTTAGAGATTGTGATCATTGGTTTGTGTTCATGTATGTCATGTGTGAGATGACATGGTTATTCCTTTATCTCTTTCCTCTATTGGTAGTGGAGAGCTTGGGAGACTGTTGGAGACTTGTTATGAGAGTTGTTCTTGCATGTTGTTGGTTTTTGTGTTGTGGATGTCCTTGAGACTACATGTATTCACTTCTTTGAGATGTTGTGAGTGGATTGGTTATAGATTTGACATTATCTTTTGCAGTGGGAGATTCTTGGTATATATGTGGTAGGTATTACTCTTGAGGCTTGTGATTGTAGGTTACAAATTGGACATGTTGATGATGTGAGATTCACTTGGTATACATTTGGAGGTATGGATAGTTGGATGGGTTTAACACTTGCTGTGGGTGCTATTTCAACTATGGATATTTTGACAACTATGGATACATGTGATTACCACTGAATCAGGTTTTTTATGCTCGGCATTTTAGTTCATATAGGATTTTATGATCTTCTAATGTGACAGGTTGGGTGGCTTTCTCTTTGGATGACTTTTATGTATGTTTAGTACCAATGACATAATAGGAGGTGAGGTCATTCATGTTTGTGATGCTGGATACTTTGATTTTTTTGTGGATACCATGATGGATCACTTCATGTACTTTGATCCATGATGGTGGATGTGCTAGGAGGGATTGTTCCCTTGTTCATTTATGTGGCTATAGATTGACCCTATGCAATGTATACAACAAGTGGGAGATTGTTGAGATAATGGGTGTTGCACACATTGCATAATATTGTTATATTGTATTATTTTATTTTATTACGTAATGTTTCACCTAGATAGATGTGTGACATGTAAATATTTCCATGGGATATACTTAATAAGTTGTATTGTAACATTGTGATAACATTTCATGTAATTATTTAATATTCAGAAAAAGAATTAAAATTCCAATATTAAATGTGGGGTGAATGGGTGAGGTAGCACATAGTTTTAGCACATGGTTTATGTAATACCACTTGGTGGTTTTGTGGGACTTGCTACTATATAAGCAGCCACAAGGGTAGTGTTGGTGTGAGAAGATAGAAGGGAAAAAGGGAAAGATTTGAGCATGACAAGGCTTGCCAAGTTAGCCAAGGGAGAATTTATGAAGGTTGGAAGCATGAAGTGGGATGTGTGGATTCATGCTTATTCACATGGATTTCTTAGTTGTGGCTATGGCTTTAAAGGCTTCCATGGTTGTATTGCAATGGCATTTTTTCTAAATAATACATGGTGATGGATGCTTTTAGAGGTTGGGTTTTTCCCTTAGTGAGGGTTTCCCAAGGTATATCTTGTGTCACATTTTGTGGGTATGTTGTCTATTCTCTTGCATGTGGATTTTAATTCTATATTTATTTCAGATTTGTTATGGGTTATGTGGAAATAGTTATATTCTTTATTGCAAGTTTCCTTACATGAAGCCAATTTTTTGGCAATCTCTAACACTATCAACCTATCTAACAGATAGCAAGGAAGCTCCTTAGGGTATGAGAGGGTCCTAGCTACCTCAACATACATAAATGTATTGAACTAGATGAAGTATGCACTCACTTGTGTTATTCTGGGAGCTGCCTCGATAGATATCCTCTTCACATAATCCATTCAAAGAACTAGATCATGGTGAAAACATAAGCATCATTTACCATTCTATATTTTGGACTACTATCTAGGAGGTTGTTCCATACTATTTTGGGATAAACAACATAGGGTCATGCATTAGGATCTTACATATTTCTCATCTTCACCAACCCAGGATAGTTTGTTAGCTAGGTTGCCAATAAGTAGACCATATAGGAGGTCATGTAGAATTGCGGGTCTAGTTTCACTGAGATGATTTTCTCATCAAGGGGGTTGTTGATAATGGTGCCCTAGTGAATTTATAGGCCCCTCTTCTTAATGGTATATGTAAAGTGGACCATCCAAGTCTTCAAATGAATTGTCATTGGGAGCCCCATGACTCTGCTCAAAAAGGTTGTGCAATAGCCTATGTCATCTATCATATACCCATGGGTCATGCCAACTTTCCTAGATCTTCTATTAAAAAGGGTCATAGTGAGAAGGTACTTTTCTTGCACTAGTTCTGGAGCTCCTCATTCATGTGTTTGGTGCCACTTGTCTTCTATATCATATGTTATCTTTTGCTACTAATTTGCAATTGGTAGGTTGAAAACCTTGTCAATATTATTTGGGAGGATGTCAAGGATGATTTATCCAATAATTCTCTATACCACTTTTTCCTTGGGTATGTAATGGTGAGCCAATGCCATAATCAACTCAGAGGATTGTATTGACATAGGGTATGAGGTTGTGTTTACTAACCTGCTCATAATCAATGATGAGATCATCTTTGGTCTCTCTCATAGATTTGTTGCATAGGACTAAGAATGTGTTCTAGTCTATGTGTCCCAATCCTATTTCACATACTTTTGAATGATTGTTGACAAATCAAGACTTCCTTGGTGTACCTTGAAACTTATAGGTCATCAGCTTGGGTGCAATCTTTATTCTCATGGATGATGGTGAAGATAAAATTTCAACTTACACAAAAGATTGATGTTAGTATACAATTGCTAAGAGATCAAAATACACTGAACAATTAGGCCAGACAAACAAAAAATTGATGGAACAAGCAGAACTAGAAAAAAAGTAATTTTGGTGCACCAAGTGCACCTACATAGGTGTGCATGGTGTGACCAATGCACTACATTGGTGGTTTGCCTAGATGTTTTGGAAAATTGATGTAATTGTGTTCCTTCACATAGTGGAAGGTGCACAACATGCACAAGTTGAGGTTTTTTGTTGCCTCAACCAAAAAGGGGGGTTGGACACATGTGCAGAAATAACACACCTAGTGTACCCAATAGGGTGTGTTGAAGGTTTTACCTTGGTGCTTTAGTGAATACAACACAACTTTCAATGTGTGAACATGTCATGAACTAGAGATCAAGAATGTGAATGAGCAGACTTGTGGGTGGGGGCTCATGTATTTATAGGTGCGCAGGCAAGGAGCGTGTGTCTAGTGCACCTTGTGAGGGTGAATAGGTACACCTAGGGTGCCTATGCACCAAATATAAGAATGCCTTAACTAGCACACCTAGCACACCTTATTAGGGTGTGCATGTGTGCCTAGTATGCATGTGCACTTTTTCAACCCTTACTAAATAAAAATTGATTTCCTTGGTTTCTAATATTGAATGGCATTGACCGATTGGACTTTTGACCTAGAACTACAGGAGGCCCATTCTCTAAAGTGCCTATAAAGACACCCTATTCTAGAGAGTGAGTTCCTCTATCCTAATAATTGAAGAGGGGAGGGGGGGGGGGGGGGGGTGGGTCCCCATTTTTTAGTAAAAAATAAGGCATGTGTTGTAAGGAAACAACAAATAGCCCTAATGAAAGGAATAAATGATAAAGACATTTCTTTATCAGCAAGCAATATTCAAACATGCATCAACTTGAGCTTAGTTCTTGGTGTTATGAGAGTTGGCTCAAATACCTTGACTCGAGACTTGAATCCTTGACCTTCATACTAAGTGTGTGTTTTTAGTGTCTTAATTCCATAGATTTTGTGAGTGCTTGTCACCATGGGCATGTAGTGTTAGAAATGCTTTAGAATAACTTGGGGGGGGGGGGGGGGTGTGAATCAGTTATTCAAGGTCCAAATGTCCAATTCAAACTTTTCACTAAGTGTAGCGTGCCCATTTAACTATTTTTTCATCCAAGTTTAAACATTCATAATCAATAAGTTACTGTAAATCAACATGCAAGCATAACACATGAAAAGATCAACAAATATTAACACAATGATTTATGTGGAAACCCAATTTGGGAAAAACCACTAGTAACATGCTACTCAATTCTCACTCTTCTGAAGTGATGCCCTATAAAAGGCCTACCCTGTTAAAGGCTACAACACATTGTTAAATGTGACCTAGTTAAAGGAATTAACCACCTTGTTAGAAGTGGGCCTAGTTAGAGGACTTTAGAACACTCACTTGGAATGTCACCCTATTAAAAGATTTACAAATGGCTATTAAACCAACCTAAGTCCATAGGATTTCCATATTTAATAAAATTGCTAAATAGTATTAGAAAGTCTTTGACCTAAGTACAACATACAACTTAACTTGCAGATTTTAGATCACTTCTCAACTCATGACATTGCTTGGTTTTCAGTCTCTGCAACTCTTGACAGCTTGCCCTCCTTTCAAGTTTAGTCTCCTTGAGTCTCCATGCTTAATGTACTAGTGCAATCATCTTTTCTTGACCACTTGTTGAAGCAGAGTCTCTATACTCTGTTCTTCCTTCTCCTAGATGCCTTCTCCTTGACATCCTTCTAACCACTTCGCAATTTTAGCACTCTAGTAGCTCTTGCTTCTTGGTCTAAGACTCCTTAAATAGAAGTCTAGAACTTCTTTTCCCACTCGATTCTTCCCTCCTTTAATTTCAATTTGTATGGATTAGGTAGGATACATTGAATCCAACCCATATTATGTTCCTTCTAGAAACATCATAAAGAATCCTCTTGAATTTTCTCAAAAAATATTTACATAAAATTATGTGCCACCAGATCATCATCCTTATCCTTCAAATAGTTCACAAAATTCTAGGTAACAACTATGTCAGCTCAGATTTGGAAAATCTTTGACATTTCCAATAATGCAACAGCTCGGCACTATTGAAATCCTGATGCTCGACACATACTGTGTTACTCAACATCAACTACATTTTACTGATGCTCGACACCTAAAGTGAGTTCACTCAGCACCTACTAAGATTTTTTTATGCTCGACACCTATTACTTTGCTCAGTACTTGAACTTCACTAGACACCTAAAGTTCACTCGACACACACTAGATTTTTCATTTGCTTGACTCCAACTGAAAATTTGCTTGGCTTCAACTAGCTTGTTTGTTAAGCATTGTAGTCAACCTTGTTCTAACTTATAGTTCTAATGTTTCTTAGTGTGGCTAACCTTTTTATCTTTGATTATGTTACCGATACATTATTTAACCATTATCTTAACTAATCCTTGGACTTCATTACAAAACCATAACTCAACCTTTCCTTTAGGTGCTCTTGTTACATCTTGTTGATTAAATCCTCTTCATCAATCAACTAAGTGATAGTACTTAGATCCTATAAGCAAATGTCATTCCTACAAATAGTAGGTTTGAAATCAATGACAAAACAATGATTGAAAACATTCTTTTAAAAACAATCTCCCTCTTTCAATCAATCTTCTTCATCAATGATCTTTTCAATCAGATTTCCAACATGTAGTAGTTTCAGAATAACCCTTTAATAATCGACAAGAGGTTCTAGAATTTTCCATAATTTTTTAAAAGTCATTGTTAACCAAATGCAAGAATTTGTTTAGAGGGTTCTTAATGAGATATTTTTGTCTATAGGTCCCTTGTCAACTTTGGAGAGATCATATGTTTCCACTTAATTCTCCTTGAAGCTTGTCTTTGTTTCAGCATGATAGCAATTATCTAGTGCTAACCTTGACTGAGCTATTTTGTTTGTTGATGGGGCCCCTTTGTGATACTATTTTCTATTTTTCTCTTTCTTTCCTTTTTTGTGCCCTCTTGAATACACTTAGATTGTGTATCTAAGAGGTGGTGTTCATTATGTTTTTGGACCCTCATCTTTTCAATGTCTTTTGCATTCCTCTTTTAGTAAAATTTTGCATGCCAACAAGTGATCTTAGAATGGTCATGGGAAAAAACTTTTACTTAGATCGAAAATTTCCAGATTGGGCTTAGTCACTTCCTACCTAGTTTATGGGAAACTTGGTTATTTGTTTCCTTATATGAATCATTAGTGTTGACAGTCTCATGTACCCATATTTATAAGATTTAATAATAAAATCAAAGTAAATTAATAATAGAATAAATAACATATTATTATTATTTTCCATTATAAATATAATATTTAAATAACAATTAGAAGAATAAGATATTTGAATACATAAATAATTTACCCTAAGAAATAATGAACCTATTAAGAATCAATATAATCGTATATATAAATTAAAATAATGATAAGAATAAAATAATGATCATTGTAATTATAATATAGTTGTATATATAAATTAAAATAATGGTAAATTAATAAATATATTTAAACATTTATTATTAAATATATATAACATTAGATTTTATAAAATTAAGTCGATACTGATTACCTCTACATGGCAAATATAATCAACCTCATATTATTAAACGGTGCCATTCAGATCTCGACTGATTAGGTTTTGGGTAAGTCATATCTCTTCACGACATATAATTGTGAAGACTTATTGAAGATAGAGGTACACATAAGGAATAGTGGAGATACCCGACTAATTCAGAAAGAAGTCACCAAAGAACTGTTTGATAGTAAGGAGATCAAGCATTTCTAGAATTGTTATATTGAATACAACACAAGATTGCACGAGCACAGAGAATTCTTCAGAGACATCAACATCCCAAGAATATCACATACACATGAAGATTGATCATTACAGAGTGATGAATTATATCTAAATATTAATCAACCTTCATATCAAATTATCAATTAAATCAGAATTTCCATTACTATTTGATTTGAATGCTACAACCATATGTTGGTTTAAGACAAGACACTAATTTATTTGCAACATTCACATATAGTGTGGAGCAAGAAATTGAGGAAGAACCTATTGAGGACATTACACCTACATAAAGTTGGAGATCAGATCAGAGATAACTATTCATATCAGTGTAGTTATTTTTCCTACCTGAGTTTTTCAGATATCATCAATTGAAGTTTTCAGACAACAAGTACTTCTTATTTCAACTTCTCACCTATACTCCAAGCACTCTAATAGAGTTGCATTTCTCTTAGCATTAAAACGTATACATTCAATGATATAATTCAGGAAACTATATCTGCTTAACAGATCATTTACAAACTCATAAATTTATCAATTAAAGAAGTCATGCTTATTCATTCTTAAAATAAAATTAGGAAAATAGACTTATCAACTCATTGGATCTCAGCACCAACTAGACACATAATTATCCATTAAAAAAAAACATCATCAGTTACACTGGCAAGGATGGATTATTATTGTGAATGATACTAAGTGCAGATCTACATCTTAGATCATTAGATAGATATCAAATTACTGAATTAGATTGTGACTCATCGGAACACTTAAAAAAAAAATTAAGGAACTCTAATATCATTAGTTTAAAGGGAAATCATTGCATGTTCTCAAGTCTTTGTAGCAAGGGCTATTACAGAGAGTGATCAACCAAGTGTTTGAGCCAAGAGACAAGAATATCCTATTCCCTACACATAACACCAATATTTATTCTTTGTAAGAGATAATGGCATCCAACTATTTTGATGGAGAGATACCTCTTCCAAGGGTCAAGGTCAATTGGGAGTGGTTCACTCACCTAAGAGATACTTAGATAAACATTGACTCTCAACTTGGACTAAACAAGAAAAACCAATAAACAATCTAACTAATTTTTTTTCTCCATGATAGTTTAGGCTTCAAAATATTGTTTGAGGAATTGGCCTTTCACTAACAAAAAAATCGATTCCCTGTCTAGTGTGCATAGCCTAAAAGTATTATCCGCTATAATTTTGATGATTTGGTGAGGGTTGACTTGTAGGTACTAAAATTTGCTATGGATTCCTAGTTTCTCCTTAGCTTTATCCCATATGAGAATAAGGTTAGAGATTCTGAAAGCCTTTATTGTGACTTTTGTTGAGCCAATATTTGACAATGACTCAATTTTTTGACATATATCCTAATGTCGTTCACCTTTTCTCATCCAAATCTAATAGGTTCATTAGTCTAACTTGGACTCTACTACATTTTTTTAACATATCCCCTCATGAAATTCAACACTAGAATCTTGAGATTGAGGGGAAAGATAGGCTCTTGTTCATAAACCAAAAAATAAGGGGATGTACCTAGAGCATTCTTCACCCTAACCTGGTCAGTCAACAAGGTCTATTTCAATTTTGTGTGCCAGTCTCTCAAAATCTCTATGAGTAGGTGTCTTATGATCATTATTAGGTTCTTGTTGGTGGATTTTGCAACTTCATTTCCTTGTGGGTAGTAATTGGAAGAAAACATGATTATAACCTAATTTTCCAAGGCCCATTAGGTATGAAATATTGATGAAAATGAGTATCTATTATTGCATACCATAATTAAGGGAATCCCAAACCTAGTCATGATATGCTCTTCAAAAAAATTGGTGACTACTTGTGTAGTACAACTCTAAAATGTCTCGACTTTAATCCACCTAGTGCAATAGGTAGTGGCTATTAATATGAAAGAATTCCCTATCAAATATGGAAGGTTTATAGGCACAATGAAGTACAACTCCCACTTGGACAAGGGGTGAACCTCAAAGATTGGTTGCAATGGCATGGTTGGATTTCTCTCTCTACTAGCACTAGTTTGATAGATGTGGAAAGACCACACATGCTTGTATGTGTCTTTGAAAAGAGTAGACCAATAATACCTAGACCTACAAATATGATGTGTCATGGCTTCTTCTGATCCATTCCTAGTACCATATTTATCATGATATTTCTCCAACACTTCTTTGGCTTCCTCGCAGTTCATGTACTTTACATATATTCTTTCATAATTTTACTTAGATTTTTTTTGTCTAGAAGCATATATGACTCACATTTCATCTTTAGGGCTTGACATTGTGAACTATTCATTCCTTGGGACTACTAATTTTGTAGGAGGCAATACACAATATCTTGATACTAGACATCTCATATGGATCCCTCATTGGTATACACGTAGGAGACTATGCCTTTTGTCATCATCTTGGTTAGGTCTTGTCCTTGTACTAACTTCATAGATTGGATTTCTAGATCAAATTCTTGTAAGTTGGCCATTCATTTTCCTCTCCTTTCACCTAGCTCATTTTGCATCAACAATGACTTGACTGTATGGTTAGGTACAATGGCATACATTTTGCTTCATATTATATAAAGGCATAAATTTTCTATGGCTTTTACTATGGAAAATGACTGCTTGACCAATATAGGATAATTTAGTTCCATGTTGTTCATAGGACATCTCATGAATGCAATAGGCCTCTCATCTTTACCACCCTTCTTTTGTGTAAGAATACCCACACATGAATGTTCTACTGCAAAAGAGTAGACTTTGAATGGTAGTTGATAATCTAGACTGACAAGTATCGGGGCCATAGAAATAGCCACCTTGATGTCTTCAACATATTTCTTGACATCGGGTGTACATTTTATCTTTACCCCTATCTTAAGTAAATCATTAAGAGGGCATACTATTTCAATGAAACCATTGATGAATTTATACACAAAGTTGATATTTCCAAAGAAGGACTATAACTCTTTGAGGATGTTAGGTAGAAATAGTTTGAGTATCACCTCTACTCACTTGGGGTCTATAGAAACACTAGCTTTAGAAATGATGTGTCCAAGGAGCTTTCCCTTTGTATCCCCAAATGAACATTTCTTGGGATTGAGAGATATGCCCTATTTTTTCATTGATTAAGTACTTGCATCAAGCCAACAATGTGATTGCTTCTCTCCTTTGAGAAAATAGTGAGATCATCCATGTAGATGATGAGGCAATTGTTTACCAAACCTCTAAATTCTTCATCCATGGCTCATTGAAATGTGGCCCCTGCATTGATAAGGTCAAAGGGCATCGGCCAGTATGTGAATGTTCCCTAATTAGTGATGATTTGTCTTCAATCTATCCTCTTCATCCACCATCACTTGATTATCTAAAGTATCCATCTAGAAATGACATCATCTTCGATCTGTTACAATCTGCAACACTTTATTAAGTGAGAGTAGTAGGTAATTATCCTTTTGAGATGCTTGATTGAGATTTTTGATGTTGATGCAGAGCTAAATTTCTCTACTCTTCTTTCTTATGAGTACCAAATTGGCCACCCAAGTGGGTGTTGAACTGAGAAAGTAATGTTCTCGTCCAACAATTTCTAGAACTCTTTCATTATGAGTAGCTCAATGATTGGGTATACCAAACTTTTCCTTTGGCAAAAAGGTTTAGCATCAAGATTCAGAGGGATATTATGCATAATCATGTTGGGATCATAAGTTTTTGAGATCCTCATAGGTCCAAGAAATGACATTATTGCACTTGGTGAGAAGGTGTAACATTTTATCCCTTTCTTGGGTAGTATGTTCTTTCTCAATGTTGATTGTTTTGGGATCGTCCCAAGTGCCCAAGTTATAAGAGTCACACTCATCATTTCCTTTCTCCTTAGGGGTTCTTGTAGCAAGATGATTCATTATGATCAAAGATACATTCCAACTCCACCATTCCTTTGGGTATAGTGTTGGTTTTTAGGTTCAAGATATCATGCCGATCTTCTTCTTCTTTTTGGTCTTCTAGATCTCCTTTAGACTTGTTATCAGTTATTTGTTCTTCAAATAAATTATAGCACATGATGAACTTGAGGATGTTTCGATCATCCTAGAAGACTTGGAAATTTGTGATATTGTCTAGGATTGATGGGGCAACCACAAGTTCAACATAATACCTTTTGAGTTTTGTCTTTTCAATAGGTTTTAATGCACTAGCTGAGATAGCCATTGCATCGGTGACCGTATTCCTCCTTCTAGGGATAGATTTGAAATTTAGTGCTCTAAAGTCTTCCATCAAGTCCCAAACTCACTTTCAGTAGGCCATTAACCTCTTATCATTGCATGGATAGATTTCCTTGACTTGTCAAATTAACAGTTGAGAATGTCCCTCTACTATCAGGGTTTTGACATTCATTTTCAAGTGAGGAAAGTAGTCCTCACACTAGGGCCTCATACTCTTCTATTTTCTTGGTGCATATGAACTACAAATGATAGGCAATGTAGAAGGATTTTCTTTTGGGATTTATTGGCTTGATTCCTGCTTTGGCTCCTTGCTTACGAGAGTCCAAAATGATTCTTGCTTGGGTGCCTTAGACTTATGTTTTTTTTTTTTTGACCTTCTTTTGACTTGGTTTTTAAAGGACCTCTTCTTGGGGAGCCATTACATCTTTCCTTGAGCTAGTTTATTTCTACTACTCACCTCTAACACGAGAAGAATTTGTTCTCATTGTTTATCTTGAGTTTTCTCTATTAATTTGATGATTTTTTATGTTTGGGTTTTTGGATGTAAAACTACTGAGGCCCAACCTTGACCTTTCATGAAGCATCACCTTTTGCAAATTGTGACCATCTCTTCTAGGGAAGAGGATAAGGCACCACCATCAAAAGATGTTTCATGATATGAAGAGTATAGGTCATCTTTGATTTCCCTGATAAGGGTGTTTTCTACAGTGTCAGACTTCTCTTGGTGAACCTCACTATCTTGGTCATTTATGTTATTCTTGTGAGTTTTATTTATTTCTTGGTTGTTTATTATTGAGAGGTTGACTAAATTTGTATTTGTGGGCTAAGATAGCTAAGTCAATACTCAGGAGACAATGTCTTGATAGTTTGAACATTCAAACTCGAAATGGTTTTTACAATGTAATCTAAAAAATTTGGGGAGGAGTAAGACATTTGGATTTGCATATTCTTTAAGGATTGAAAATTGGTAACCATGATATCAATGAATTGAGTGACAAGCTCATCTTGCATTGAAGGCTCTTGCCAACTTGTGGTGGGATTTCCATTAGATCTCATTGTCTAAAGCGAATCATTACTCTATAAGATCCTAAGTTTGACTAGAGGAATAATAACTTTTTAGGAGCTTTGTACTCTATTCTCATCTTCATAATATTTTGTTCAACATTGATCTTAATTTAATTATTTTGTCCTTCCCATAACAATCATAATTGAGTAAAATTTGTAGAAAACCATCATCTTAAACACTGGGTCCATTCTCTACTTAGGAACATTTTGTATGTCTAAGGGATGTCCATTACATGGATATCAATAATGTCTTGGATCCTAGGATCTATGATTAATTGAATATGTACATCTTTTAGCACTCCCATGACTTTTAATTATGCCTTATCAAGTTGGATTACCACTCAGTTAGCATGTTTTGGAGTGACTCCCAACCTTTGAGATATTGAAAGAAAGATGATATTGCATGAAGTTCATGAATCTATGAGGCAATTATGAAGATTATTTCTGAAGATTCAGATGCTTGGCATAAAAGGAGGCACTTTTGTCTTGTCTTTAAACATAGTTGACATAACTTCATCAATGTTAACCTAAGGAGAGTTTTTATTTTGGATGCTTGAGTTGGTAGATACCTTAGTGTATTCAAGGTTCTTCAAAATATCTTCTCTTTGGGTGAGACAACTTTGTAACCTATCATAGATCAAGATGTTGGCCTTAATCCTTTTTAGAACTTCAATTGCACTGTACTTTTCTATAGACTAGGTGTGATTCTTTAATAAGGTGGGAACATTTCCTTGTGTTTGAGATTGTTGCATCTAGGAAGGTGGACTTATAGGTATGGGTTTTTTAATTTCTCATAGATGGGGAGAAGTTGGCCACAATCCTAGAGGGATTCCATTGGTTAGTGGCTCCTTCCAGTAGTGCAAATCATAAGTGTTCTAATTATCATTACAGAAGGCAAACATTTTAGCAGGTTTAGGCTCAGCCTCTTGATTAAATGGGAACACAAATTCTTTATTAGAAAAATGTTTCATCTTTGTATGTAGTGGAGTACTGTAGGATTCTAATAACATTGTGTTGAATTAAAGAAAAGACATGTCATTAGTATCATATGGATTTTGTCCTATGACTTGGTTCCCTCCAAAGAACATATTGTTATCATTGGGTGTATTATGGTTTATGTCCACTTGATTGATTTCGGTGAATTGTATGTTATTATTATTGTCAGTTGGGATGGTTGCATTGTTTGGATGCGTGTTCAATTATAATTTTCCCTATGAAGCCTATTTTTACATTTTGATATGTTGAAAATATTTCTAGTAGTATTATTCCCATAGGAATTGAAGTTCTTTGTGTGATTCTACCCATAATTACTATTGCTTGGGTTTGCATTAGACCGTTGAAAACTTGTTGTTTTTTCTTTGTGATAGCTGAAGATGGGTGAGATCATTCATTATTTGGAACATAGTTTTATTTATTTATTCCAATTCAGCTATCATACAAATTTTTGTCTTAGTAGTTGGTGTAATCTTCTATTTGAAAAGTTTTTCCTTTGAAGGCTCATACCCTCAATAAGTTATGGCAGGGTCTAAGACTGTAAGAACTTATTGTATTGATATAAGGTTCAATGGGGAAATTGATTAATCACCATTTTTGCTCCTATGAGATAAGGTGGCACCATTGTTTCAATCTTAGTAGGAATCACAAGGCTCCCTCCACCATTAGGATTTAATTTTTTGGTGAAGGTAACCATCTTTTTTAAGACTTTTTTCCAATATGTTTGTGTTTGCAACAAGAAGCCTTCATAGGAAAATAGAGGTGAGATGATCCATGGAGTTCATATAAATTTGTATTGTGGCTCCTAGCAGTACAATATAAGTGGAATCTAACCTTTGATGTGTCATATGAAAATGATGGTTACACCGAGATATTGTTTCTATTGAGCCCCTCTTGGTAGACAAAAACTAGTGGTACAAGATAGTTGGATTGATGAATTTTTTGAATCAATCTAGGACTAATTTCTCAAAAACTAGCCATGTTGTGATAGATTTCGATGGTAAGTTGACATACCAATTGAATATGACTTCCCCCAAAGTGTATGAGAATGAGCGAAGAAGTATGTCTTCACATTGAATCTCAATTTTATTTTATTTTTCTTTGAAAACCTTCATGTGATCTTTTGTTTAGGTTTCAACATAGATGAACTTGGGAAAAAAGTTTTAGGATTCTTAGGGAGGTCATAAAGTGGACATTGCAAGTTAATTGGTCAATCTTCTACTTTTGTAAAGACATTCATGAGTGGAAGTGGTTGTGGATGATTTTTATATTAAGAAGGGTTGTGTGAGATGGTGTGAATATAATGCGAGGGGGATAATCCCAGTTATGAAATTTGTGGGGTGAATGGGCATAATTTAGGTATCCCTTTATTTATATGAGGCTTATAGAAATGGTTGAGTTCTAGGAACTCATATTTACTGGGTGAAGACCACAATGCTCTTTGAAAGGGATACGATGGATCAATATTTTCTAGCTCATGCACTTTTAGAGCAGTGCGCTAGTGGACATGTGCACCTTTGCACTTGCAGACATGTGCACCTTTGTAATAGTTAAACTTCAAACTTGTAAAAATTGCAAAATTCAGCCCTCCTAGTGCCACTTGTGTTGAGAAGTTGTTTACACAACAACAATGATAGAAATCCTTACAAATTTCTCTCTTGAAAAGCTTATCAAACTAACCAACTCCAAGGTTCCAAATGGTTGTTTTTTAACCTACTAGGCAGCTCAATTAAAGATGAATGTGAATGTTCATAAGGATGCCTTTGTTGGTATTTGTAAACCTTGTAAAACATTTTAAAAATGCAACAACAAACCAATGTATTTTTGTATTTTCTAAATTTTAAGATGGATGCAAGTTCTAACAATGCAACTATATGAAGGTCTCTTCTAACCACATCTCCAAAAGAAAACATCTGAGCTAGGGTAAAAATAAATTAAAAGAAAGTGTTGAAAACAAAATTCGTAATGGACATAAGTAAAACTAACAATACATTTGTGAATTAAATATTTGAAAGGATCAAGTAGAAAACCAATGAATTCAGGAGAAACACATCCTCAACTCCACTGATGCAATCATCAATGGAAATGGTGAAAAGAGTATGATGTTTAATAATTCATCAAATTGTGTTGGCACTAAAAGTGTGCACACACAAGACAAATCACTATGCAAGAATTTGAAGGTGATCTTTTCCCCAATTTGTCACAACAGAGGAATTTGTTAACAACTAACAAAAACCAAAATAATTGATCACACAAGCATTAAAACAAAATAAAACCATTGGCTCTATCACTATTCATAAACATAAATTTACAAAGTAAATGCACACTCTAACAAGAAACACTACATACCAAATGAGAGCACCAATTACATACTTTATTGATTCAAAATATTGACCTTGAATACATATCACATATCTATACTTATAGGAAACCCCATCCTTAATGCATTTTTTTAGATCTAGGGATTTTTCCTTCTAAAAAAATGCTACACTTACTAATTTTAAATAAATTATGTACAAACAAACTCTTAACTTGGTGCTACGTAGGCTCACACTCTTTATTTTATTAATTACATGGTGCATGGACCTTTACATGACTCAAAAACTCCTAAAGAAGAAGAAGATAAGAAGAGATAATACTTAGGATGATCTGGGAGTCCCTAGAACTTCTTTAGGTGTGAGCTTAAGCTTCATTTTGTGTCTCTACCAGTTAAACTACCACAAAAACACATTTTTGGTGCATGAAACTCTCAAAAAATGGATCTAGAAGATAATTGTTGGTGCCACTATAACTAATCCAAAACTATCGGCACACTTGTGAATCTTTCAAAATTATGCAACTTTTGAGGTGACATGACCAAAATTGGCAGGATTTGTGTGAGTCCAAAATCTTCAATTTCTAGCATCTGGGTCTTGTTGAACCTTCACTAAAATAATATTTGATAGCATATCCTTGAAATTTTGGATGACAAAAGTGATCTCCTAAGTATCCTCTAAGTCTAGAGATTCATACTTAGTTCTACTTCTCTTTAGAACTCGGTGACCTCTTGCATGATTTCTTTTAAATCCTCCAGCTTAGAATCCAACTCTTTTAGTGTTTCCTTAGCTTTGAAGATTTGTCTGATGTCATCTTTAGATGAAAATGCTTCAAATAATGCCCAAAAATATTGTACAATCATTTTTAATGAGCACAATTTCAATCTAGAGTCATCTTGAAAAATCTCTAAGCTTGTTGCACTATAATATATGTCTACTTCCCAAAACCGATCTAGAGCCTTTTCTTCATACCCTAAATATCTTCATAGGATCCGATTAGGACGTTATTACCAGCCAATATATTTTATATTTGATCATCTATTTTATTGTTGTATATACATCCAACAACATTCTATATCTCTAGCCCTTCATGGTATGTAATGCTTCCAAGTCGTTGGTACAAGTACTTTGTCCATCAACCCAAAATCTTGGTTAACAACTATAACCAATCTATCAACTTTCTTCTAGATACTGTGTAGTAGGTTCATGTTTTCCTTGATTATATGCACACCACTTATCCTCAAAACTATGACACCATCTCTTACATGCATCCAAAAATGAATCACTTTGTGTTAGGGTTGGAGCTTATTTTTTGAGGGCAGTCAATAAGGTGATCTTAGGATGATCAGAGTCAGTAGAACTTGCTATCTCCTTTAGGATGATTAGGATCTTAGGAAGACTTGTTTTATGATTAATGATTCCATATATTTGTTATAACAAATTGAAGATTTAGTTGAACCCACTTCACGAGAAGTCTTAAAAATAGGAAGTTTGTTTCAGTAAGATAGGATAAATAAGAAGTTGCTATGATTTTCCAAAGTAAGTCTTAAATCCTTTGCAATGGAACAAGTAGTGAAGTCTATGATTTCATAATTTCCAGTTGTACTTGGATGGATTTAATATGAATAATATGATACTCTTCTTATCTAATATTTTAATTATGTATAGTATTTTCACTCACTCATCCAAGGGGGACCACTTGGTGAGTAAATGCTCTTTTTTTATAGAATTAGTTTCTTGCTTTGCTAGAAGTAAGTTAGTAATATGTTGCTTATGCAATCATGAGTAACATATGTAGTAGTTGTTCTTGTAGCATAGACAATAGAGTAGGTTCATTTCTACTTTTAATAGAATAGATTGGTTTCATTCCAAATTCAATGTGGTAGTTTAAACATTTCATTCTTGTAGCTTAGTAATGACTTATTGAGAGGTTTAAAGCATATACTTTACAGACATCATTTCAAGTTTACATCCCTAGTTGATATAGTAAATGAGTTCAATAACTCATTGGTTGCTGCTTGAGAATTTCCAAATTCACATGTCATCAAGTTTAGTTTCCAAGTTGATATATTGGCCAACTATTTTTGGCACAATGGTTGGGGATGATATCAATTTAATCCTTTCCTAAGGGTCATTTTTAGGAGTTTTTAGCATGGTTAGATGTTAAGCAATCTCACATGAGGTAAGATTAATATTGCCTTGCATGCATGCATAGAGGAAGAGATCATTTTGGGAGATTCCTTCCAAATAACTCTCTTGTGATAGAAGAAGATATTGAGCCTGAAATAGAATTTGAAGAAAAGACACCACTTGAAGATCCATTTGAAGGAGGTTTCCAACCAAATAATCTATTTTCTAATGCCTGCAAAGAGTTCCCTTCACCTCTATCCTCAG
This sequence comes from Cupressus sempervirens, assembly GCA_028749045.1. NCBI lineage: Eukaryota > Viridiplantae > Streptophyta > Pinopsida > Cupressales > Cupressaceae > Cupressus > Cupressus sempervirens. Next base: position 1,049,624,044 of record CM053785.1, read on the forward strand.
TATAGTCCTTACATTTTAATGACCTCTTTACCAAACTAGACTATCAAGATGACCCTCTAGCCAGTATCAATTACTAGCAAAGAAATCAACAACCACCATTGCCAAGGATGGCACAACGTACCTTTCCATTCCCAATTCCTGACCTCCATGAAAACAATAATCTCAAAAATATTCTTGCTTCTACACTCCCCAAATTCTATGAATTGAATACCAAAAACCTTGAGACCTTTGTTGTAGGAGCTATGACTACATAATTGACGTGCATAAGCTAAAGTTATTTCCTTCTATTTAGAAAGAAGTACCTCTAAGATGGTTTATGGGGTTAAGAGCTAATGTTGCAGTAGATTGGGATACAATAAAAAATGTGTTCCTTTCCAAATACATATATTATTTTAGTGATAGTGATATGGGGGAAATGATATATTTAAGATGCAACAAAAAAACTATGAGACTTTGGAAGACTACGTTTAGAGATTTCTTTATAATTTAGAAAGGAACATTAGATATCAACTCAATGAAGTATCTCAAAAGCATCTTTTCTTAAGAGGTACTAGTGAGACCTATGTGGAAGATTTGGAGCTCATGGTTGGTGTAGATATTGCACAAAGTACTTGCAGAGATATCAAGAAGTATTGAAAAAACTATTCAAGGGCCAATGTGAAGAAGGGGAGAGGAATTTTTTATAATCCTCTAAAGACTAGTGGAGCTAGAGTATCAAGATTTAAGCTTTCAAATATTTTGTTTGACTTTAAGTAGGATATTATCAATAATGTTGCTACCCAACTAGGCACCATGCAAATCAAGAGAAAACATGAAGAGGTTGAAGCTATGTTAGTTGAATTATCCTCTCACTATTGAGAGAAGAAGAGGAATTTCAAGTGTAAGATAGTTTCCAATTTGGAAGCTCAATCCAAAACTATGCAAATTGAGTTCAAAGTAATTCATGAAAATTGAGATGTGGTATACATTGTTCAACATAGACCATGGACTAGAGACAAGGCATGCCTCAGGAAACTCTCCAAAATTATTTTAATAATTGTTGGTAAACAAAATTTTCACTTCAAAAATATGTGATTTGACCCAATGGAATGTATGGTAAATCAATTTCTCCAACAATTGGATAGGCGCTTGATATGTGGCCTTCCTCTACATTTAGAGGGGCAACTTCCTTGTACGATGTATAATTTGGGTTTTTAAAAGATTAGGGATAAAAATAAGTGTTAACATTTATAGTACTCCATTCTTGTTCAAAGAATATACAAACTCCTAATAATAACTTATACTGTTAAACTTTTTATATCATAGGTACAGTTTCAAGATACCAAGAAAAAGTACTTAATCACATAGAATGAATTATTAATTAACTATTTTTCTTTTCCAAAAGAGAGAGTGTAAAACACTATGTTCTCATATGATGAACATAACTGATAAAATTTGAAAAGCCAAAGGCATTGAAAATACTTTCAAATTAACTTGGTCCTTAATACATGAAGCAATATTACTTCAATAAGAAAGTTTAAAGTTGTCCTCTCAATTCTTCATGTTTCCTAAAAATCCTTCTACAAAGAAAAATAGTAATTTGGTGAGGTTAATTAACCTTAACAAAATTAGCTAAAGTGACTTGAGACTCAAACATTTTGAAGAGAAAGTTAAATGATTGATCTTGACAAGAGCCATTGGAGGATCTTCTTCTTATTTTCCCAATGTCAATCTACCCTTAACTTTATTTTGAAATATATTCATGACCATCCTTTCTTTCATCAATAATCCCTTTTCCTCAAATTTTTGGAGAAGAGTCAAATCGAGTATGTTCTTTTGTTTCAAATTTTAGCATTACCCTTTACATGGCCATATATGTATCACTCCAAATGCTTAGTTAATGTTTATGGACATTAAATGTGCTTCATCACTTTATTAGATCTCGGAGAGAAGACCTCTCAGATCAACAAGTCACTTGTCTTAATAATTCTTCTATATAGGCAATCAATTTTATAAAACTCTTTTATGCCTTAATCAAATGTTAGTGTTCACTCTAAACTTCCATATGAGATTTGATGTAATTCATCAAAATGTCACATTCTTAAAGACATCTATTACCACAATAGGTTTCCCAATATCATTATCAACAAGGAGCATCTATTTTACATTCCTACTTCTCTTATGAAGGTACAGGCATCTTAACTTAGTTGCATCCCATCCAAACATGATTCTTGAATGAGCATTGTGTAGTTAATGAGCAAGCACTATCATCTAAGAATGATAAGCCAATGATCATTAAATGTATTTCATCTTCTTACCTCCTCCCAACTATATGTGATCATCATATTGCATTAATTCAACTTCCAATTGAATAGGTAAGCATTATATCAAATAGTTGGCATGCCTTTCCTAGGCTTCTATTGTAGAAGTTGTGAAAACCAATTTCATAGTTTGCCAAGAACACCTACATGCAAATAACCTGTACTGAAGAGAAACCAAAGAAGGAAAAAAATAGAGCTTGGAAATCTCAATGGAATGAGACCATAATATATTCCAAGATAAAAATATGAAATTACAAGAGTTCAACCTTAAAGGTGAACAAAACCCTAAAAGGGAAATAAAACTAGGTTGCACATTATAAAATATTAATTATATGCACCTAAGAGATAGCTTAAGTAAACTAGAGTAATAAAAAACTTAATTAATTAAATCAACATGATCTAATTAATAAGCGTAAATAAATAATTACTCTAACATTCCCCCTTAAGTGAAGCTTAGGAGGTTAGCTAACCTAGCAAAGCTATGAAAGTAGAAAAATTGGTCCTAACAACAAGGCTTGATTAGGTACACAAAACAAGGAAATCTCTATAAATTGGAGACAAAGGAGAAAACCTAGTGGGAGAAACTCCTCTCCAAAAAGAGATAGAACAAACATGAAGGAACGAAGGCCTCAACAAGCCCCCCCAAGGACAACTTTTGTAACCCCAAGCATAGACCACAATTGAAGATATCATGGTGATGCAAAAGGTTTGGTGAAGATGTTAGCAACTAGCATGTTAGTGGGAATGTACTCCAAAGAGAGAACACTGACCTAAATCTACTAACAAATGAAACACATATAAAGCTCAATGTGTTTAGTACATTGATGCTCCATCAAGTTGTGGGAAATATTAAATGCACTCTGATTATCACACCACAGAATAGTGGGATGATTAGGAGGAAAACCAAATTCAGTCATCAACTACCGAAGCCATAAGATCTCTTGAGTAGCAAGCACTACTACTCTATACTTAGCCTTCGTAGATGAATGTGCATGAACATGTTTCTTCCTACATGACTAGGTGATAGGACCGAAGCCAAGACAAAAAACAAAGCCAGAACTAGACTTCTGATCATCAACATCACTAGCCTAATTTGAGTCAGTGTAGCCAAAAATGTGAGGAGTCCCTGATGTGTAATGAATTCCATACATAAGTGTGCCCTAAATGTATCTCAAAATATGCTTGGAAGCTTGCTAATAACTCTCATGAGGCTCATGTGAAAACTGAGAGACAAGACCAACTACAAAGGAAAGATCAAGATAGGTATGAGTCAGGTACAACAAGTTTCCAACTAATCGTCGGTACAATGTGGGATCCACTAAAGGAAAAGTGCAAGAGGTAGACAAGGTTACACCCAACTAAAAAGGTGTAGGAGTAGGCTTGCAATCAAGCATGTCAAAGCATCAAAGCATGTTAAGAGCATACTTCTACTAATAAACAAAGATGCCAGTAGAAGACTAAACAATCTGTAGACCAAGAAAGTAGTGTAACAAACCAAGATCAATCATCCCAAACTGTTCCATCAATGCACACTGAACATCTTAAATCATAGAGAATGAGCTACCTGTGAGGATAAGATCATCAACATATAGGATAAGGATCAAAACCTCAGCATCAAGACACTAAATTTACATTGTAGGATCCGAATGGTAGCATGTAAAGCCTATAGAAAGTAGAAAGGAGTCCATTTTCTCATACCAAGCTCGAGGGGCCTATTTGAGACCATACAATGAGCGTCAAAGTCTACAAACCAAGGAGGAATCCTGCACAAATCCCTAAGGCTGTTGCATGTAAATTTCCTCAATAAGATCACTGTGCAAGAATGCACTCTTCACATCCATCTGAAAAAAAGGCCATCCCTATGAAGTTGTGATGGATAAGACAAGGTGAATAGAGTTCATCTTCGTGACAGGGGCAAATGTCTCAATGTAGTCAATACCCTCAACCTATGAAAAACCCTTCACAACAAGACAAGCCTTGTACTTATCAATCAAACCATCAACAAAAAACTTAGTATGATATAAGCATTTTCATCACACTAAATTTCTTCCCTTAGGAAGAGGACATAGATCCCAAGTATGATTCTTCATCAAAGAAGAATACTCCTCCTCCATGGCATTGTCCCACTCAGAATGTCATATTTTAGCAGCAAATGTTTGAGGATCATTGCAAATAGCATGACTCATAAGACTAGAACCTATAGTATGAGAACATGTGCGATAGGAAGTGGAAGGGTCACCAGCTAGAGATCCTACAGCCTTGACTGTAACATGAGCCCATTTAGGCATCTGTGGAGGATCCTATGGTAGAGGTAAATGGGGATCACCAAGATCATAATCCTCATCATCCGTAAAAGAAATGGGAAAGGATGAGGGAGTAGTGGTAAGTTAAATGAACTCTGAAGGTAGGGTATCTACTATAGGAAGGCATTCATCAAATTAGATATCCCATCGAAATAGGACCTCTCTAGTATCAAGATCAAACAAATTGTAAGCCTTAACATCCTTGTAGTAGGTAGAAAAAATGAGGTATCAACTCTTCCACTCCATTTCTATCCTTTGAGCATCTGATACAAATGCCCATGCTTCACTACCAAAAACTCAAAATGAAGATACATCAAGCTTGACATGAGACCAAGCATCCTCAAGAGTTATATGTCAAACTGTCTTATGAGGCATCCAATTCTAAATATAGTTGGCACAATTGATTGTCTCTGCCCTAAAAGATGAATCTATGGACCTGGATTGAATCATATAATTAGCCATCTCCTAAAGTGTTCTATTCTTTCTCTCTGCCACACCATTCTGTTGAGGGGTGTAGGGCACTAAAAACTAATGTTGAAGACCATGTTTAGAGAAAAAATCCCTAAAAGCTTGGTTCATATACTCCCTCCCATTATCTGTGTGTATTCGCCAAATAGAAATACCAAGTTACTTCTCCAAAAAGGTCTTGAAGACTCAAAATGAGTCAAATACATTAGACTTTTACTTCAAAAATTACACCCATGTGCATCTGGAGAAGTCATCAATAAAAGTAAGCACATATCTGGCACTAGAAAAAGGAGTGGAAAATGACATGAGGTCACTATGAATCAACTCCAATGGTGCCAAAGCATGAGTAGCTCATCCATGTGGAAAAGGATCTCTATGTTGTTTACCAAGAGCACAACCTTGACAAACACCATCTGTGTAGGAAATTTGGGGAAGCCCAAGAAAAATTTCCTATGTGCTCATCTACTAAAGATATCTATAATTGACATGGCCCAAATGCTCATGCCAAAGTTTACTTACAAAATTTGCATGTGCTACAAGATAGGAACCTATGTCATTAGAAGACTCAAATCCATCAAATTTATAGAGGTGAGATGTAGAGTCAACACTTCCAGCAGCCACTATCAACTCAGAATCATATAAGTCTTAAATAACCACATCATGTAGTGAGAACTCAACTATCTTACCAAAGCCAGAGTGGAAAATCTGATAAATAGACAATAGGTTCCTTAAAATATCAGGGACAAAGAGAGCATCCTAAAGAGAACCCCCAGCTAATGTAACAAAACCATTACCCAAGATTGAAAGATGTGATGAGTTCCATAACAACAATCTATGAAGTAGCATAAGGAGCAAGAGAAGTGACCAACTGCTAAGTGTTTGTCATTTGGTGAGAGGCACCAGAATCAAGAATCTAGGTAGGCCCAAAAGTCATAGCTCATGTAGTAAGAGCTTGACCTTTCCTTGCAGGGGGGATGAAGACTTAGGAGCTGAAATGTGATGCTCTTGGATGGCTTCCTCTAAAACCTCCAAACATTTCCAACACCTAGAAATAGGATGTCCATTATTTCCACAAAAAATTGTAGGTCTCAACTAATTCCTTCTTAGTCTTGGAGGTAGACTCAGTAGACTTCAAAGAAGATTTACCCTTGGAAAGGTTAGCTGGAGGTTTAGAATCATTTTTTGGTGTATCTTTCTTCAGTTTGGATTTTTGTTTTGGTTTCCCCTGAGAAGATTGAACAACCAATACTTGGTTGGAAGAGCCAAAGGCATCCACCTCTTGGATCTCCCATGTCAACCAATCACAAAATTTCTCAAAGGAAGGCATATGATGTCTATTACCCAAGGCATTCATAGTAGAGTAGAAAGTGGAAGAAAATATCTGATACTATCCTCACAACTTTGAGAGTATTAAAAAAATACACTCATCATCTATTTTGTTTTTCCCACATCCCTGCAAAACTAAACACAAAGATTTGAACTTCATCAAGAAGTCCTCAATGGTGGGAAAGCTAGTAGGTGTCAAAGAAGTCAACTCTACATCAAGTTGAAGTGCCCAAAACTCATCCACTATGCCAAAAAATTTGTAAAAATTGGTTCAAATATCCTTATGAGTGGTCAAACCATCCAGGTGAAATAGGAGACTATCAGAGATGTTCAGTGCAATCAAGCCCATGACTTCATCCATTTTATTCTTGTGATGAAGAACCTCAAAAGGGCACTGCAAGATAGGTTAATTCTCATCTTGACATGACCATAAGCCATGTGACATAAGAAGTTAAGTCATGTGTGATTTCTAATTGTGGTAGTTCTGTGGCATTAGCTGGGCCACAGAGGGGTCCAACATTGAGAGAAGAAGACAGAAGTAGAAGGGTTGATTCTGAAGTAAATTATAGAAAGGAAATTGCACACCCCCCCCCCCCCCCCCCAATGTATAAATATATCCCTTCTAAACCAAATAAACAACTACTGAAAGCATAAAATTTGAGAAAAAACCTGGATGTTAGATGTAGAGAGGGAGAAACTGAAGCCTCCACTTCAACACAAAAAATAAGAGCCTAAATGGCCTCATAACAAAATGAAACCTACATCATTGTCTCTTGCTCAGAACTAGCCTTTTGGTGCTTCTTTTGGATCGAAAGAAGACCTTTGTATGCTCAAGTTATGGCCAAAAAATGAACTACTCCAAAAATTAAGCTCTCTGGAAAATTATAGGCATGGGAAAAAATTTGACGGTTATATGGCCATCAATGGCCATCTTCTATAAAAAATCTAGTGGATGGAAAATGATGTCAGCACACCAAATAAATGATGTCAGCCTTCCAAAAAATGATGTCAACAACCTAAAAATTCCCTTGTTGGAATGCTAATGTCAACAGCCAAAATGTTGATGTCAATCATCAAAAAAGTGATGTCAACACGTTGGGATGTGATGTTACCTGTTGAGCAGTAGGAGGGCACCAGTGATGATCGTTGGGTGATGCTTTGCCAATAGTGCTAGGGCTGCTAGGCAAGGGTCGATCCACTGGTGGTGTGCCGACTATGGTGGGGCATAGGCAGTGCACTGGTGGCATCGGGGTGGCACCCTAGTGGCCACTAGGTGGATGCTGAAAAGAGGGTTTTAAAAAAAATTTTCCCTCAATTTTTGTGTCTGTATGGCTCCTAGGAGGCCATTTTTTTTTTAGAGGCTATGGTGGCCAAAATTAACAAATTTTATATGAATTTTGACTATACTAGGCCTTCTATGCATGATGGCAACATCTATTTTTGCCCAAAGTGCACCAAAAAAAGGTGCCTCCTCCAAATTGAAGAAAAAATTGGGATTTCTTTCTTTGAATCATGGCTTCAAGATCTCCAAACTAGGTATTAGTAGGGAAGTGTTGATAACATGTAGAAGTTGTGAAAACCAACTTCACAGTTCGCCAAGAACACCTACATGCAAATAACCTGTGCTAAAGGGAAACTAGAAAAGGCAAAAAGCAAAGCTTGGAAATCTCAACGAAGTGAGAGAAAAATTTATTCCAACATAAAAATATGAAATTACAAGAGTTTGACCTTAAAGGTGAATGAAACCCTAAAAGGAAAATAAAACTAGGTTACGCATTATAATTAATATAAAATATTAATTATATGCACCTAAAAGATAACTTAAGTAAACTAGAGTAATAAACAACTTAATTAATTAAATCAACACAATCTAATTAATAAGCGTAAATAAATAATTACTCTAACATCTATATCATGCATGCATATCTACCAATGGGTCCTCCAATGCCAATAGGGAGAATGAAAGGTGTGACTTATTTAACATTTATCTTTTCATCACATTGGCTACTCCAAATCAGATGTTATATCTAGCAATTAACATGTTGATGATATCAACCATGTCTCATGGTCTTGTAATAATGTCCACTCTTGTTGGAGGTGGCAACATAGTTTTGATTCCATAAATAAGAGGTGTAATCATGACATATGTTGTGAAACTAAATATCTCTAAAACACTCTAATATTGAGTAGTTCATGCATCCCTCTATAGCCTTTTATACATAAAGAAGTGGCTTAGATAAAGGGGGAAATATATACAAGCTTGGGAAACACTATAAGTTTCTCCTTAAAAAAGTTATTTCCTTAGATAACTTGGACCATGGCATTGATTCCATACTTCACAAAATTTGCTTGTGCATGGGTAGAAGGAAGGTTTAGACTTTCTATCAAACATACGATGTTCTTTTTTTGTGCTTTCCCATCTATCAAACTTTCCATCTTCCAAAATATTTTCATCATCAATACTCTTGTTAGTATCATTACTAAGGTGCCAATATCATTGATTCATGTCATCTATACATCTTTCTCCAAACTGTCTAGACAGAGACCCTTCCCAAACAATCCAAATCCTACAAAAGGGGGTTGATCTGTGAAATGTCAGATGAACCTAGGCTAAAATATATGCCTTGAAGATGCTTCTATTCCATAGCTCTCTCCCAGTGTAGTACATGGATTGGGTTTGTTCCCAAGATCTCTATAGAAACCTTGTGTCTAGCATTTTGATATTCTAGTGCCATTTGGCTACACAAAACTATTGAATCAGTGAATGATGAAGGTGTGTTTCTTCCCCCTTCTAATTCTACTTTCTATTTTGATTGGAATGAAGGGAAAATCCATGCACTAAACATTCAAGTAACTAACATCATGAGGTTCATTAACCTCTCATATTTGAGAAAAGAGGTTAAAAATCATCTCCAATCTTAACCTTTAGTGTTTGAGCAAAGAGGTTAAGAACCATCTCTAAAACACATATTTTGGGTTTCTTGCTTAATCTTTTTAGTTTTTGGAGGTTAAGATTTGGGGTTCAGAATACATGTTTGGGATGTTTTTCTTAACTCTTTTTGGGATTAGAGGTTAATATTTTGAATTCAAACACATGTTTTGAACCTTGTTCCTTAACTTCTTGAAGTTTACAAGTTAATGTTTTGATTCAAAACGTGCATTTTGAGAGCTTCCATTGACCTACCATAACTTTTGACTTAGATATTGGATTTTAAAACTTCAAAGTGCTAGGTAGAGTTGGGGATGAGCTAGAGGTATCAAAACCATTAAATTATTAAAAATTTGATCAATTATAGCTTCATTTAAATCTTAGATTAAGATGTTCCTTTGCATATTTTGAGTCAAAGTTTTGAAATCTAGGTCTGGTAAATACCAGGATAACAATAATCGACAATGGAAAATTTCCTATTTTCAAAATGTTGGTCCACCAAATCCAAAACTCAACCTCAACCCATTTGGAATAACCAACCATGACATTGGCCTCCACTTGAGTAGTGGAAATAGAAAAATTGGTAAGCTCCTCCTAATAATTCGCAACAAAAACCTAACCAATGGCAAGTCCGACAAGGTCATTGACAACAATCACCATAGTAGTGGCCTAACTAGTAGTTTGGTGACCTGCAACAATAAGTCTTGATGCCTCCTCCTCCTACAACCAACTCTAATCTACCCAAGAAAACACAGTTTCAAGCTCATCCATCACCAAATCCCAATAACATACCATATCAGAAGTAAATTTACTCTTCTAATGATAACCAATAGAAAACACCTTCTATCCATGAAATACATATATGATCTAGAACTACTCTCCCAAATCCTAAAGGACCAATAATCACTGAGGTTACTATTGAAGATGCACATGATGAGGTGGAAGGTGTTTCTATTCCATAACCACCCCTGTAGTCAAGCCTCCATCATTTCCACAAAGACTTGCTCAACCCTCTATTCCTATCAAAAACCTTGCTATTGGATAATTATTGAACTAATTAAAGCAATTAATTGTCAAGATACCATTGTTATATGCCCTTTAAGGAAATTTTAGCATATACTAAAGCTATTAAGGAGGCCTACATAAAGCTTCTTGTTAGGGAAAAGAAGTATCCCCAAACTATTAAATTCATGGGCCAGTTGTGTGATCTCATGTTGAATAAGTCTATAGTTCCTAAATATTTTAAACATTTAAGTCTAGTTGTCATAGTCCACATCAATGTAGTTGAAGTACAAAATGACTTGATAGATATAGGAGCATCCATTAATGTAATGACCAAAGAAGTGCAGCTACATTTAAATGTCATTGGTATAAGAGTGACCCTTGCCATACTCCAGCTTGTTGATAGCTCTACTATTAAACATGATAATATGATTGAGGATGCTACTGTTACTTTGGATTCATAGAAATATCTAATAGATTTTTTCATCCTATCATTCTATGAAGGCCTTTTTTAGCCATTGCAAATGCATGCATAGCTTGTTGCTTAGGAAAAAAATGACTATTTCCAATAGTTCAAACATTAAAAAATTGGCCTTATATTGTCATGCTAAACCACTTTTACAGGATGATCAAGTTGTGTGGCCTAGTTTAGGAAATAATGAACCAAAATTAAATTCATTAAGTCAAATGATGTCCTCATGGGCATCTTATCTAATGAGCATGGTGAAGATTTTACTTTATGTGGTAACAAGAATTTCTCCTTAGAGACAATACTCTCTTCTAAAAATGTACCTCCTTTTCCTGTGGCCACTAGCTACCTTCATACCTTGCTACTCCATGATATGTAGTCCTCCAATTTTTTTGAAGTAGCTATGTTATATAAGGTGACTAAAGGAGAAGTAAGTCTAGGTAAAGAGCTAAATGTCAATAAAAATGTTTATTCTGTCACTCTAGATAGTCTACTTTAGTTGCTATAGGAAAATTAGTAGGGATTTTCCTAGGACTACATAGATATGAAGGGACTTGACCCAAAGCTATGTAATCATAAAATTTACATTACACCTAAATTTAATCTTGTCAGGTAGCCACAAAGAAGAGTCAATCCAACATTAAGAGATGTTGCAAAGACTGAGTTACAAAAATTGTTGAATGTTGGGGTTATCTATCCCATTTCAGATAGCCAATAGGTTTCATCATTAGTCATTGTGCCTAAAAAATGATGTAAGTGGAGATTATGTGTGGACTATAGGAAAATTAATGCAAACACTAAAATATACCACTTCCCTTTTCCCTTTATTGATCAAGTTCTTGAGAATTTAGTTGGTAAAAACATTTTTCCTTCTTAGATGGATTCAATAGATACAACTAGATTCAAATAGCACTAGAGGACCAAGATAAGACAACCTTTACCTATCCTTGGGGTACATTTTCTTACTCATTTTTTTCTTTTGGACTATGTAACACACCTATTACTTTCTAGCAGATTGTGATAAGTATCTTTTCTAACAAGTCTACTGATTACATGGAGATTTATATGGATAATTTCATTGTACATGGATCTGATTTTGAATAAGATAAATATAATTTGGAAAAAGTCCTAAAAATATGCCAAGAACACAACCTCTCTCTAAATAGTGAGAAATGCTACATGATGATGCAAGAGGGAGTTTTTTTGGGCTAGTACATTTCATCACATGGTGTCTAAGTTGATCCTTGAAAGATAGAAGTGATCAACAGTTTGCCTACCCCAGACAAACAACAATATCAAAAGTTTTCTTGAACATGTTGGTTATCACATGAGATTTATAAAGTATTTCAATCAAATAGAAGCCTTCTTGCATAACTTGTTGAAGAAAGGCTCTGAGTTTTCATGGGACTTAGAATGTGACAAATAATTCTAGCAGTTGAAAGAAGCATTAACCAAAGCACTTGTGCTCTGAAGTCCTAATTAGATTCTACCATTTCACATCCATACTAATGCTTTAGATTATGCCATGTGTGTTGTGCTAGGACAAAAAGAAGGAATAGTTGAGCATGTAATATACTACATTGTCACAGAAAAAGAGTTACTAGTTGTCATCTATGCACTTAACAAGTTTAGATACTATATAATTGGCTCTGATATTTTTGTGCACACTAATAATGTAGGAATAAAGTACCTAATTAGCAAGCTCACTACTTAAGGGAGACGGGCACGTTGGTTGTTTCTAATGCAGGAGTTTGACATCAAGGTAATAGACAAACTAGGAAGAGCTAATATGGTAGGCAATTTTATTTCAAGATTGTAAGTACCTAATGATCCTACAACCATTGATGATAATTTTCTAGATGAGCACTTGTTTTCTTTGAGAGCCCATTAACCATGGTGTGCTAATATTTCCAACTACCTTGCTATAGGAAGAACACCACCATATTTTTGGAAACTACAACTGAAATAATTTTTATGTTGTCATTGATGTCAAATATACTAATGAGACATATTGCTATCTTATTTAAATATCATATATATGTGATTGATGAAGAGGATTTGAGAATTTTCTCATAACAAAAGCACCTAGAGGAAAGGTCAAGTTATGAAAAGGAAGCTATAATGGATATTTGATTAGCTAGACTTTGACAAGATAATTTGATTGTTAACATTATGAAGACATGAGAAAAGACTAACAAATTGTATAAGCTTGACTAAGGAATACAACAAAAGATTAAGGAATTTGAATTTTATGCCGAGGGTTTATAGTGTCTATTGATTGCCAAAACATAGTAAGTTGAGTGCATTAGTGTCAATCGAGTAAATAGTGTAACTATCAAGCAAGAAGTTTGGTAATGACCAAGTGAACCAAGTGTTAACTGAGTGACAATATTTTGAATTTTTTATGAGAAATTGTGATTTCTAGTCAACTCACTTGATTTCTTGGGATATGGAAAGCATGTTGAAGATAAGGATTGACGTGTTGGATCATTTAATTTTAGGAGAGGATTAGGCAAATGACTTGATGGATAGATTCCATGAGAAGTTTCTAGAAGAGAAGGAAGTAAATAGATGCAATGGACTTGTTTGATAAGATCGAAAACCCATAGATCTACAATGATTGTGAGAAACAACAAAGGACCAAAATTAGCTATTTAAGGAGGTAAATGTGAAAACTTTTAAAAAATGTATGTGGAGAAAAGGATACATAAGTGAAGGTGTGAAGAGATATAGTCAGAATAGAGAAGTTATTTATAGAGGATGATTGACGCAATACAAAGTAGGAGAATCCCCAAAATAGATGTCCAAACCCCAACAAATAACCACACAGTGGAAATACAATAGAAAAGCAATGATAATGCAAGATATGATGCCAAATCACAAGTCTTTTTTCATAGATATAATTGAATACATGAAATATGACCAGATGTAAGGCCTTCCAGGTTAGGGCCAAATACAAATAATAATTACAATACCAGTTCTGTAAGATCCTGCAAGATCTAGTTACCACACACCAATTCTAGCTAGTCTAGATCTATAACTAGATAAGAACACTAAGAAGAATCCACACTTATACCCTCACATCCACCAAGCAATCCTCTAGTTCCTAAGCCATAACCCTAGATCTTCAAAATTTGCATCTACACTTCATCCCCTTCTCCAAGCTAGAATAAATCATAATCCTCCCCCTATCTTAAAGACTCCTCAATACCCTTACTTATACCCAACTACGCCACAAGTCAGCCCAACTCATTACAAACTAAATAAAATCCCTTATATTAAATATAGGTCGAGCTACAAGTTGGCTACAAGACTAAACTAAATACCCATACATAAATTAAATGACAAAATTCAGGTCACAGACAACTTGATGGCAATAGAACCAAGACGAAACTGAGAGTTAGCAAAACCAAGCCGAGCACTAGTAAATCCCCAAGCATAGTTGAGCTCCAGAGACTATGCCAAGTTCCTAGACCATGTTGAGAAACCAAAGACCATGTCAAGCAATATAGTGTATGTCAAGCTCTTAGAGTATGTCAAGCTCCCAGGCATAAACTGTACCCAAAAGTGATTCAGTCCACAACCACAAAGGAGAACTCCTCCAACATGTAGGGTTCCAAGAAAGCCTAGGATGCTCCTAAATAAGACACCCTAGGTTTGAAAAGATGTTCTAGTAACTGGAAGAACATCTTCTAGGATTCAATACATAAATTCCAAATTGGTTCTTCTCAAAAATATCCTCCAAGTCTTCAACTTGTACACTCTTTCCCTTATTCTTCTTCTACTTCTTTACATCCATCTTTGGTGTGCTACAAGTCTTCTTTCCACACTAATATCCAACCTTCTCAAAATATTCCAACTCAACTTGACTACCAATACTTAGGTTCCTCCTACCAAGTTCTTTATTTTGCAAAAGAATTAGGAAAAACTCCATGCCACCTTTCTCTACAATAAACACATTCTTGACACAATCATGCACAACCCTACAATCATAATGCCAAGGTCTACCAAGTAACACATGATAATTGTTCATGTCCACAATATCACATGACACTTGATCCTTATATAGCCCAATCTAGAAATCAACAAGGCATTGCTCCCTTACTTCCAAAGCATGTTCACCTTGTAACCAACCAATCCTATAAGGATAAGGATGTCTTACTCTATTTAAACCAAGTTTTTGAATCATCTCATTAACAACAAGGTTATCAGTACTACCACCATCTACAATTACTTTGTAGACTTTACCACCAGACTTACAACAAGTCCTAAAAAAACTAGTTCTCTGGCAAGAATCCAATGTCCTCTCACCAACCAGTACTCATTAAGCCAACAAACTTTCTCCTTGCTTAGGCTGACTGTCTTGAACTACAACCTCATTCACAATAGTAGTTGTCTTGCTAAGTGGACATTCAAAAGATCTATGTCCTTCTTTCCCACATTTGAAATAATTACCTCTAAACTCACCTCTACCTATCCTCCTTTTCTAATTAGTAGGTTCTGATTCACCTTCTCACTTAGTTTAACTTGTGCTAAGCTATCCTGCTTCTCCTTACCTCTAGCATTACCTTAACTTTTCCTCTTTAACTTATCCTATGCCTTTAGAGCATACTAATAAGCATCCTCCACTAAAGAAATATTTAGCATACCAACCTCATCCTAAATATTGAATCTCAAACCACTAATGTACCAAGCTACCTTTTCCTTTGACAATTCTCTATGACTAGACTGAATAGTCAACTTCTAGAATTCCTTGGTATAATATTTCAGAGTCATATCTTTTTGTTTCATATTATACAACCTTTTAAATAACTCAAGTTCATAATCAATGACAATAAACTTAGCCTTCAACTTAGTCACCATCATTATCCATCTAGAAATTTTCATTTCACCTTCCTCTTCTCTATCTCTATATAATTCTTTCCACCAAAGAGAAGCATGTCCTTTCAACTTAGTTTGTGCCAACCTAACTTTGAGTGGATCCTCAATATCCTTAAGCTCAAATTAGTCTTCCAACTCACCAATCCAATCAATCAGGTCTTTAGGAGTAAAAGTACCTAAGAAACTAGAAACCTCCATCTTATGTTTTAGCTTTAACTAAGATCTAGGACTAGCAAACTGACCAACCCTAGTTCTAATAGGTCTTTCCACACGATCAGTTATGTCCTCACCACTAGATCTAGCAACTTTAAAGTCTTCAACATCTTGCTCATAACTTATTTCAGTGCCCACATGCCTAGGTACACCACCTAAAGCACTCACAATTTCAGCAATCATGTCACTCTTCATCAATGCAATGTCAGATCTAAACTCTACTCTAATATTCTCTAAGATCCTTTCTTCCATAGCATCACTAAGATCATCAATTTCCTTAGGGTCCAATATTCTTGGAGGCATTTTCAAATTTTTTAGCAAACCCTTAGAAATAGATCCACCAATCTAAAAGATCAATTAGCCAGAAGATCAACCTTCTCAGCAAGTCCTAGTGTAAACTACACAACTTTGGTGATCTATCCACACACATAGGAAAACCTTCCCTCTGATACCACCTAACATAATGCAAGGCAAGAGAATCCCCAAAGGAGATATCCAAACCCCCAACAAATAACCACATAGCAGAAATACAACAACAAAGTAACAGTAATGCAAGATCTCATAGCAAATCACAACTCTTTATTCATAGATATAACTAATTACATGCAATATGCTCGACTATAAGGCCTTCTAGGTTAGGGTCAAAGATATACAGTAATTACAATACCATTTCCACAAGATCCAATTCCAACATGCAATTTCTAGCTGGTCCAAATCTACAACTAGATAAGAATACCAAGGAGAATCCACACTTGTACCCTCAGGTCCACCAAGCAATTCTCTAGTTCCTAAGCACCAACCCTACCTCTTCAAAATTCACATCTATACTTCATCTCCTTTTCCAAGCTAGAATGAATCATAATCCTCCTCCTCTCCTGAAGACTCCTCAAAACCCCCCTACTTATACCCAACTAAGGTACAAGTCATCCCAACTCATTACAAACTAAATTAAATCCTTTCTATTAAATATAGGTTGAGTCACAAGTTAACTACAAGACTAAATTAAATAATAATAGTCAACTCATAGATAACTCGGCACCAATAGAACCAAGACCAAACCAAGTGTTAGCAAAACCAAGTTGAGCACTAGTAAATCCCCAAGCATAGTTGAGCTCAAGAGACTATGTAGAGTTCCCATACCATGTTGAATTCCCAAACCCTGTCGAGTTCTCAGACCATGCCGAGAAACCAAAGACCATGTCGAGCAACACATTGTATGTCGAGCTCCCAGGTATAAACTATGCCCAAAAGTGATTGATTCAACAAACTAGAACTCCTCCAACATGCAAGATTCCAAGAAAGCCTAGGAGGCTCTTGCATTAATGATGAAGGAGTGATCGAGGGTATCTAAGTGAAAAAACTTTACGTGCATGAGAAATATTTCTAGTGAGTTGGAGTAAAGTTGCAAAGGTTGATAAGAAAATCTAAGAAAAAGGCATAAGTTTTTTGTGAAGATAAAGGTGATTGCTTAAAGGGTTTCTAAGCGAATCAAGGACATAGATGACAATGAAGGCTTATCAGGGAATCAAAACATGAATAGAACATAGATCTAAAACTACAAAAGTGAGTTTTTTTCATACATATCAAATCTTATCATTTGTTTCTAATCATTGTAAACAATATATATTGAAATCCTTTAATCAAAGTTTACCTAATAGTCTTAAGGACCTAATAGTTTGTGTAAATCCTTTAACTGGGTGACATTCTAATGGAATGTTCTAATGTCTAACAAGGCCACTCCTAATAAGGTGAGTAAATTTTTTAACCAGGGCAAATTAAATAGTGTGTATTGTAACCTTTAATAGGGTTGGCTCCTAAAAGGGCTCACTTCAGAAGAGTGAAAAAGTGGTGACATGTTGCTAGTGGTTTTTCCCAAATTGGGTTTCCATGTTAAATCCTAGTGTCAAACATGTGTTGAATATTGTTATGGTTTTTACATTTTAATGTTTACATTCTACAACTCTGTTATATTAGGACAATGAACTACTAGTTGATATTGTTATTTAGATTATAGTAGAGACTAAGAAATAGACTAAGTAGATTGAATAAAAAATATTTAAGTATTTGATCTTTCAATTCTCAATTATTATAAACATTCTAACAATTGGTACCAGAGATTTGGTGCTTGTATATATAAGTTTATGGGTACTCAAAGCTCAAGATCATGACTCACAAAAGGGAGGTACCAAAGTTGAACAAGGAGAAATTTCTTGCATGAAAAATGTTGATGAGGTTATATACATCCAATATTGGTGATGTTGCAATAAACTTTGTGGACAATGAATATGTGAAGATAACAATTATTCCTCTGACTGCTTAATAATTGAAAGAAAAGCAATAACGTAACCAAAAAATGTTGAAGATTGCTTTAGCCTAGAGCTATGTTGAGTTTGATGACATAAAAGAATGTGATAGTGAAAATAGATGTGGGGCAAACTAAAGACCATATGTGGAGGAGATGAAAATGTCTCCAGAGCTAAATAAGAGAGCCTAAGGATTAAATTTGATGAAATGAGAATGACATAAAGTGAGAACGTAGTACAGTACTACACAAGAATCAAAGAGGTTGTCAATGCTATTTGAGGTGCAAATAGAAAGATTTAAGATGAAATAGTGATAAGCAAGGTATTGATAACTCTACTTCTTGTATATGCCCTTAGGGTTTCTTTAATACAAGAATTGAGATTTACTCTAGGTAATGATTTGACTTTGGAAGGTGTAATTAGTAGACTTATTGGTTTTGAGATGTCTAATTTGATAATTACACACTTGCTACTATTGAATATGTTTTTAAGTCACAATTAGTTCTTAGTAAAAGAAAAGGAAAACATGTGAAGAGTGACAATGATACTTCTGATGATGAACCTGATGAACTTTGTTACCACTTATTTTTTTCTCGTGTCTTAAGGTGGCTTATTCATGAGTCATTTCTTAAGCATGAAATTGAACTTGAAGTTTCAATTAACTTCAAGTTCAAGTTCGAACTCCCTTCTGTCTTCCATATGACAAAGTTCACTTTCTTTGCCTGAGTTAGTCATGGTGAGGTCAAAGTTGAAGTTGAAGCCCGATCATCCCAAACTTCAACTTCAACTTCAACATTGATTTTGTATACTAACATTATGTTTTCACGCAGACATTCAATTTTTGAATTAAAGAGCGAGGTGGGAAAATTTGTCATTTCATGATGACTTGGAGTATTAATAGGTGTACAGATTTGATGGGCATTTACAACAAATCACTCAGATAGTCTTTTTTGATGCGCGACATATGAATAGTAATTATTATATTTACTTACCATATCTATACTATGATTTCCATTGTAAGTTATCCCTTAAATGCATTTATTTTTCCATTTCATTGCTCATCCTACCATTTGCAAATGAAATTCTAGTGTCATCTGGTAGGGAGAATGAGTCGCAGGATATAGCTCTGTCAAACTATAAGTGCACCACCATTATTCTCTGTAATTTTATTTGTGCTTGCTTTTGTTTTGAAATATTTCCATTTCTATCTTTAGACCCTGTTATTCCATAGCAAGCCATGATGTTGTTTTGTCCCAAAATGCCCAAATTTGAAAAGCCATGTCTCCTTAGCTCTTTGCCTGAAATTTGTGACACATTTCTAGTTAATAAGAATTTAATTGATGTCATTGAAAGAGCTAGAAACACCCAGTCAGATCTCATATACCAGAGACTATTTAATAGTGGGTTGCTTGAAGCTGTCACCTTTCCCACAACAATCACATACCGAAAGCTAGTTATTGCATGTGCAAACCATTATGAGCCTAACACAAGGTGCATCAAGAAAGTTTCAAGGGAAGTGATAGTTAAGATCAATAGAACTAGTGTTAATTCAACCTTTATGATCCCTCACAAAGAACCCTATGAACCATGGACATTTGAGGAAGTAGAATGCCTATATGTTGAAAGAAAAAATAATTATGATAATAAGGTATGTTGGAAATATTCAAGATATGATATGTTACTGAGAGGGGAGGGGTGAATCAGTAACATCAAAATTTTTAAAACAATTTAACATTTTAACCATATATACTATTCTCAATTCATTCATTTAATCTACTGCATATATGAGAGAACAAACATTTACAACACATGTACACAGTGATTTGGTGACCCAGAAACCTTCCAAGTAGAAAGTAAAACTAGGGTGGGGATGATACCCAAAAAACTTCGTTACTATAGTATGAAGTTGACCTATTAAGGCTTACATTGACCACTTCTAGTGATCTGCCCTATTAGGAGCACAAAGGACTGCTAGGTCCATCTTGTTAGAGGATTTGCAAACATACACTGAAGTATGCACTCTGTTAGGAGATTTATACAAAGACTGTTAAGTCTACCCTGTTAAAGGATTTACAAAATTGATTCACCTGTTAGGATGAAACAGTGGATCTACATACAAACTTGATTTGTTGATTAGATCCTTGAAGTATAGATCACCTCTTGTGACTGATGAAACTTTACTACTCCTTGTAGACCTTGCTGAATATTTTTCTCTTCTGCTAATTCGCATTTACACTTCTCAAAACATTAAATGTCTCTCTTGATACTTTCATCCTTATAACATACATCTTGCAAATGATATAATACATTACATATATACCATTCCAACAATTACAATTGTAAGGTCGGCCATAACACAAGTGAACAAAACATTATTGAGTTGGCCCAATAGTAAATAACTCGGGTGCACTGAACTAACTCAGTGACCTTCTGATACTCGATGTCTGCTGCATTACTCAGCATTGTCATGCACTCGATAGAAGTGAAGGCTCGATCCATACTAATCACTCGACGTAGTTCTGAACTCGGTAACCATAGGTGACTCGGTAGATATAGTGTCACTCGGTAAAAATTGAATCCTTTGTTTACCTTGCTTTCACTCGATAAAACACTGCACTTTCATTACTTGGTAAACACTACGCTTTCACTCGATAAATGTTATACTTCCATCACTCGGTAAACATTACACTTCCATCACTCAGTAAATACTGTGAAGCTCGATGAATATTGGAATGCTCGGTGTGAACTGTGAAGCTTGGGATGAACTACTTAAGTGATGAACCTATAAGGTAATCATTGAATGCTCAGTATACACTATAGATGCTTGGTGTAAACTGTGAAGCTTGATGAGTGTAGGAAATTGAGTGCTAAGATCGATAGCTATACTGATATAGATAAGTGTTGTTACTAATGGAAATAATAACTTAATGCCAACAAGGTAGCCTAGTCTTGGCTTCTAAAACTAGCAAAGGGTGGTTCAAGGTTGCCCAAACTATTAACCATCGAGAATTTCATCAAAGAAATTGCAGACATTGTAGTTCTGTTGAACAGAATTAAGGGAAATGAACATGCATTTCATTGGGAGACATGGATGTATTTCTTCATCCAAAAGATTGTAGAAGGAGATAAGTTCTGTTGGAATTATAGATGGAGTAATTGAGAGGGGGGGTGAATCAGTTACCACAAAAATAAATCCACAGGTCCCTTAGATGTTTTAAATCTTAATTAATGCTATCACTCAATAGCTACACAAAAAAATATTGTAACTCAGTAGATTAACTTGTTACTGATCTTTAAGCATTCACAATTATTAACATGCATGCAAAAGTAAATAACATGAACACAAGAGACACTAGAATTAATGTGGAAACCCAATATGTGAAAAACCACCAAGTAACTAGCTACCAATTTCACTCTTCTGAAGTGAGCCCTATTAGGAGCCAACCCTGTTAAAGTTTACAAAACACACTGTTAGGTGTGACCTAGTTAGAGGATTTAATCACCCTGCTAGGACTGGCTTTGCTAGAGGACTTTAAAACAATTTAGTATAATTTCCCACCTTGTTAAAGGATTTACAAAATGGTTGTTAGACCAACTCTATTAAGAGATTTAGGAATTACTACTACAATGGTGAGAAAGTAACAATAAGTGACTTGAATGAGATGCAACTAAACTTTGTTGATCAAATCTCTTGCTCTTCTTCAATAAATCCTCATTGATCGAATACAACTCTGCTACTCCTCAATGATATCTTATCCTTCTTCAAAATTTTCTCACACTTCCTCTTTTCACAACTTGCATGCTCACTCATTCATACTTTTGAATTCACAACTTGACCTTTTATTTATACATTACAAATTGTTAAGTCGGCTCATTTACAAGTTACATTTACCAATAAACAATACATCAATCAGCAACAAACATTACATGAAATAAATAAACTTTATTTTCCAAAGTAATGAAATCCTTCATTGGCCGACCCTGCTCAATAAACACTACTCTAGAAATGATTTCTAGTGTTGACCAAGTGAAGCTTGGTAATCACTACAAACTCTACAAAAAATACCTTTGGAGATTGAGTGAACTTGGTAAGAACTAACTTTCCTTCATTGACCTTGTGAACTTGGTAGAAACTTTCCCTTTTATTGACCTTGCTAGCTCGGTAGAAACTGATTTCAGTCACAGAAGCCTTCAGTGCCCAAGTGACCTCGGTAGAAACTATCTTCACAGTGTAACCTCCAAAAATTCTTGGTAGACTCTATAATTCACTTTGCTAACCTTCTAAGCTCAATATAATCTAACTAATAATTGATATGACATTTGTGTAACATCAAATACAACACACAATTGAACAATTGTATCCAACAATCTCCCTCTTTGGCATTGATGGCAACACAACATGTCATAGCAGAATGAAATTTGAAAACAAGTCCTTTATGACAAAATGTTTCTCCCTCTTACATTTCATTCCACAAACTTCTCAAATATAGTAATCTCCCTCTGTGAAGGAATTACATAGCTTCTATTCAAACATCAAACTCTTCATAAAAAAATTCAAATTTTAGAAGGATATGACAATATACTCTCCCTCTTTGAAAACACATGCCAAAGACAACACAAACCAAATGAATAGCAATGTACCTTATGTACTGATTCATATGCAATATTTCCATGATTATTCTACATCAATTGAAAGATCTTCAACTTGATACTTGTTGATGCATCACTAAAAATTTATTTTAGTGAGCTTTAGATAAGGGAATGACCCCTAACTTACTTCTTAGATACAAGAATGCATACTTAGGTAAAGGCTTGGTGAATATGTTAGCAATTTTTTCTTTATCCTGCACCAATTTTCTGACAAAGTGATACTTTATTGCAATGTGCTTGGTTTTTGAATGCATCACTGGATTTTTAGATATGCTAATTGCACTTGTATTGTCACAAAACATAACAACAGGTTCTTTAATTTCCTCCATGCCTTCCAATAATTGTTTGAACTAAAAAATATTAGAATAGTTTACTGCTACTGCAACATACTTTGCTTCAGCTGTAGATTGGGATGTACAATTTTTCTTTTTACTAGTCCAAGAAACCAACCTTTTTCCAAGAAAGAATGCTCCTCCACTTGTACTCTTCTTGTCATCAATGTAAACACTTTCAAATCTAGATTGCCTCCAAATTTGTACCATAATCCATAATCCCTAGTGCCTTTCAAATATCTCATGATCCTTTTGATTGCCATCATGTGATTTTCTCTTAGTTTTGCTGACAGTCTTGCTACAATACCAACTGCAAAGGTAATATCTAGCCTTGTATGAACTACATACTACAAATTTCCAATCATAGATCTATACAATGTCTGATCTATCCCCTTTGATTCATCATCCTTGGTAAGTTTCAATCCAATACACATAGGAGTCCCAACTGGTTTATAGTCTTCCATACCAAACATTTTCAGTATCTCCTTGATGTATTTAGACTAAGTGATGTAGATGTCATTCTCACTCTACTTAATTTGAAGACCAACAAACAAATTGATCTCACCAAACATTGACATCTCAAATTCCTTGTTCATTTTCTCTAAAAATTCTTTGCAAAGATCATCATTTTCAGTAAAAAAAAGTATCATCCACAAATATTTCTGCCAAAATAATATTATTATCTGGTCCTTCCTTGATATACAAGCTACTATTATCATTAGTCCTTTAAAAACCAATCTAAATAAGATAGTTATGTAATCTTTCATACCATGCTCTAGGAGCTTATTTCAAACCATACAATGCTTTGTGTAATTTGCAAACCATGTCCTTCTTCTC
Organism: Cupressus sempervirens; assembly: GCA_028749045.1. NCBI lineage: Eukaryota > Viridiplantae > Streptophyta > Pinopsida > Cupressales > Cupressaceae > Cupressus > Cupressus sempervirens. The sequence goes on from CM053785.1 coordinate 1,049,648,057, forward strand.
TGGATCAACAAAACCTTTAGGCTATTATGTCTGTTGCTTGGGTCCTTTAGATTCGATAGGCATTGGCTTGTTAGCATCAGAATGTGACTCAGTTTCCTTCAGCTCGGTTTGAACTTCTTATAGCTTGGTTACTATAGATTCGGGAGTAGAAGATTCCTGATTGATAGGAGTGACCAGAACTATATCAAGTTCAATGAAAACAAATATCATGTAGTCTTATGGTTCCCTTTTGCTTTCTTCTTCAGTCCTCTCTACAAACTCAACTTTCACATGTGCATTTTCTATGACTTTGTGAGTAGATAAATTTAAACATCTATATGCTTTACTCTTGCAAGAATATCCCAAAAATATTCCTTCATCACCCTTCACATCAAATTTACCTTTTCTAGATTCTTTCAAATTGTAACATTTGCTTCCAAATACTTTTAGGTAACTTACATTGGATTTATAGCCATACCATAACTCATAGGGGGTTTTGAATGAGTCCTTCTTTAGCTATAGTCAGTTCAAGGTATGAACTGCAGTGCTGATAGCTTCCTTCCAGTATTTGATAGCAATGTTCTTTTCAATCATTAAGGTTCTTGCACAGTCCATGATAGATCTATTCCTCCTTTCAGCTATTCCATTTTGCTCAGGAGTTCCAAGGGCTAATACCTATCTTTTGATTCCCCTTTCAATGAAAAAGTTATTGAACTCATGTGAGATGAATTCACCACCTCTGTCTAACCTCAAACATTTCAATCTTTTGCATGTTTGCTTTTCTACTTTGGCCAAATACCATTTGAACTTTTCAAATGCTTATGATTTCTCTCCTAGGTACATGATAGTCATCATTCTTGAGTAATCATCAACAAAAAGAATGAAGATCTTTTCTTCAGTATAGCTTTCAATTCCAATAGGTCCACACAGATCAATATACACAATTTCTAAAACTTCTTCAGACTAATAGTTTTTATTTTTAAAGCTAGTCTTTCCCATCTTACCAATTTGACAATTCTTGCATAGACCAACCTCTAGTTTCTTTATACTGGGAATCCCTCTTACTTTCCTAAATTTTCTTATTTTCACCAAGTTATCAAAGTTTACATTACACAACCTTCTATGCCATAACCAACTTTCTTCAACTTGAGCAATAAAACATGAACATTCACCAAGTTCAAGATAGAACAAGTTACCTTTTCTTTGAGTGCCTAATCCAATCAACTTTCTTTTTTCATCCAATAGTCTTTCTTTTCCATGCATAAATTCCACTTTGAATCCATTGTTGAGTAGTTGTGCCACACTTAACAAATTATGTTTTAGTCCTTCTACCCAATGTGCATTATCACATACAAGCTCTTTGGTTAGTGAGATTCTTCCTCTTCCTTTCTTGAAATAAGGTTCATTATTCCAAACCTCACACTACCACCATCATAGTCTTCAAAATGTTCAAACTTAGTTTTATCACCAGTCATATGATGAGAGCAACCACTATCTTTAATCCATGTATCATTTTTGCTCACATGAGAAATAAGTGCCATTGCCTCATCATTGTCAGATTCATCTTTCATAGCAATGTAAACAATCTCATCTTCTTCTTCATCAGAATCATTAGAATCCTTAGCCATGAAACATGTTTTCTTACCCTTTTCCTCGAATGATTTGAAGTCTTTCTTTCCATTGCACTTGTGACCTTTCTTCTCATCCTTGTTCTTCTTATTTGGGCACCTAGCAGTAATATGTCCAATTTCCTCACAAGAAAAATAGATTAAAAGAACCTTACCTTTGTATTTCCCTTTGCCTCTAGAATATTTCCTTACTAGTAGAGCTTCAACCACCTCAAGAGTACTGTCAGAACTCTATTCTGATTCTTCTTCACTTTTTGACTGAGAATCCTTTATCTTCTTGCCTTTGTCCTTGAGTGAAAGTTTGGCTTCAAATGTTGATTCAATGTTCTTGGTAGCTAGAACATAATCATCATAGTTATCTAGCTCAAATGCAGTCAATCTTCCAACTATGGCCTCTAAATTTATCTTATGATTTTCTTCACATCTTCTTTCTTGAGTTGCAGAAAATCTAATTGCATAAATGGGAAGCAATGTTATAAGAACTTTACTTACAACTGTTTCCTCGTCAATGTCTCCTCTAGAAGCCTTGATTGCACTGACAACTACTTTGACTCTTTCAACATATTTGGCAATGTTTTCATCCTCTCTCATCCTCATCTAATCAAATTGTCCTCTTAGACTTTTTGCTTTGGCTCTTCTCACATTATCATCACCTCCATAGATATCTTTCAGCTTGTTCCACATTTCAAAGGCAGTTTTACAGTCCTTGACATCATCAAATTCTTCATAGCTTAGGGCAGATGCAATGTCTATCATCATGGTGTTATGAGTCTTTTTCTTAGCAATGTCATTAGTAGATAGTGTACCAGAAGAAGTTACATATGCTTCGTCAAGATACTTCAATCCTGTATCTCCAATGGAAGCCAGATGGAGTCTCATAAGACCTTGTCATGCTAAAAATTTATCCCTGTTAAGCCTTGGAATTTCCCTTTTGTAAGACATCCTGATCTTTAGCTTAGATCCTTGAAACCTTTCCTGTAAGCACCAAAAGCTTTGATACCAATTTTTTGAATTATAGATGGAGTAACTAAGATGGGTGCTAAATCAGTTACCACAAAAACAAATCCACATATCCCTTAGATGTCTTAAATCTTAATTACTGTTATCACTCGATACCTACACAAAAAAATGTTGTAACTTAGTAGATTAACTTATTACTGATCTTTAAGCATTCACAATTATTAGCATGCATGCAAAAGTAAATAACATGAACACAAGAGACACCAAATTTAACATGGAAACCCAATATGAGAAAAACCACCAAGTAACTAGCTACCAATTTTCACTCTTTTGAAGTGAGCCCTGTTAGGAGCCAACCCTGTTAAAGGTTACAAAACACACAGTTAGGTATGACCTGGTTAGAGGATTTAATCACTCTTCTAGGAGTGGCCTTGCTTGAGGACTTTAGAATAATTTAGTAGAATTGTCCACCTTGTTAAAGGATTTACAAAATGGCTATTAGACCAACGCTATTAAGAGATTTAGGAATTACTGCTACAATGATGAGAAAGTAACAATAAGCGACCTGAATGAGATGCAACTAAAATTTTTTGATACAGATCTCTTGCTCTGCTTCAATAGATCCTCACTGATCAAATACAAATATATTTCTCTTTAAGGTTATCTGATCCTTCTTCAAAAAAAATTCACACTTCTTCTTTTCACAACTTGCATGCTTGCTCATTCATACATCCATTCATTCATACTTTTGAAATCACAACTTGACCTTTTATTTATACATTACAAATTGTCAAGTCAGCTCATTTACAAGTTACATTTACCAATAAACAATAAATCAGTCAGTTGCAAACATTACATGAAACAAATAAACTTTATTTCCCAAAATAATGAAATCCTTCATTGGTCGACCTTGCTCGGTAAACATTGCTCTAGAAATGATTTCCAGTGTTGACCAAGTGAAGCTCGGTAAGAACTACAAACTATACAAAAAAAACCTTTGGAGATCAAGTGAACTCGGTAAGAACTAACTTTCCTTCGCTAACCTTGTGAGCTCAGTAGAAAATAATTTCCCTTTTGTTGACCTTGCTAGCTCAGTAGAAACTGATTTCAGTCACAGAAGCCTTTAGTGCCTGAGTGAGCTCGGTAGAAACTGTCCTCACAGTGTAACCTCTAGAAATGCTCAGTAGACTTTGTAATTCACTTTGCTAACCTTTTGAGCTTGGTAGACTCTGACTAATAACTGATATGACATTTGTGTAACATCAAAGACAACACAAAATTGAACAATTGTATCCAACAAAGTTCATTGACTAGGTAGATCTAATTATCGAGAATTTGCACAAGGGTTTAGTGGTCGTCAACAACTTTGGTTCATTTTTCTTGTCTTCCTTTTTGATTTATGTCCTAGAAGTGTCTAAAGAATAGGAAAACCTCCCACATTCACCATGGATAGATGAAATGCCCATTCACCAATATTACAGTGACCTTCAAGAAGCTACTTTGTGTAAAGAATTCAAAAGGGTAAATGATGTCTTTTTGGGAAGGTTGGTCTTTGAACTTCAAAGCCACGAAAACAATAGGCTATCTAAAGAAGCTATGCAAGCTATAGACATATATGGTTGCTTTTATATCCAGTTCCCTAGGTTTACATATCTCAAGATGGGTGGTTTTTCTGGTGAACCATTGAAATTGCCTCGTTACTGCTTAGACTCTATAGTTTTATCTGAAATGTGTAGACAATTTGTCTCTATGGTAGAGTCTTTTGAGATTTCTAAGAGGTCTTCTTCTATATTCCTTCCTATTGAAATTGGACATTATAGATGTCCTAGTCTAAAGCAAGCCATGTTAACAAAAGCATCATTGACCCTTCTATGCTTTAAACCCTTCTACCCTTGAGAAGATTTTGATTATACAAGTTTTGTTAGGAATAATGTTAAGAATGCAGTCTCTCTTATTCATATTCCATAGTTAGAAGACTATTGGGCAAATTTCCCTAATGAATTTGAAGTAAGGAAAAAATTGTGGTCAAGGCTAATAGTTAAATAAATCAATATGTTTAATGTGGATCTTGATACATGTGGACTGAAAGAGGAGGATTCTGAAGAGGTGCTCTACCCATTTTACATTGACTAGATTGAGTGCATGCCTATTCCCAAAATTGATTGGGGAAGGAGAGAAGAAGATGATGTATTCTCTCACACTAAAGATGTGTTGGCTAGGACTGCAAGTTGGGTTAAATCAAAAACTATCGCCACCCCTGACTAGACTGGGAAGCTTTCAAAAACCAAAAGTAAAAGGGCTCCTCAAAAGAAAAAAGCGATCACTAATCAAGATATTCATGATCCTATTGCAGGTCTAGTTGAAGGTGAAGCTAAAGCAGTTCCAAAACCACTTCAACTTCAAGTTCAAGCAAGGACTCCTAAAACTAAAAGGGTGACCCGTTCAAGCACAAGGAAGGCATCAACAACCAAAAGCAAGGGTACAATAATAGTTGATCTCAAGGTTGCAGAAGAACCACCTAAGGTAGACAATGTACCTAAACCTTAGAACTCACCAGTAGGTACTAAAGGCCAAGACAGTAATCTCGCCTTGGCCAAATTTTCCCTTACCACTAATAAAGAACTAGTCACCCCTAAATGGTTGGAGACCTTTGTTGAAAAGAAGTGGAGCATGGTTCCTCTTTCCATATTGATTGATGATTTGGTCAGTAAATGTTTGAGAAAAATACCTAAGGTAAAGAAAGCAAGGACTAAATCAAGGATCATATTTGATAAAAACTCAAGGCATTGGTTGACTGAAATAGCCATGCCACTAGATAGAAGTTCACGTGAATCCCTGGCTCCTTAGGACTACTAGATAACAAAAATAGATCTGGGAAAAGGAAATCGTGAGGTAGATATGGAATTCTTCAAAGCCTCTAATAAGAAAATTGCACACAGGGTATGGAAGGATGGACAGGACAAAAAAGAGATGAAGGAGAAAATAAAGAGTATGGCACAATATATCAATGCCATCCTTCATCCTAAGGAAAAACCAATCAGTGAGATATCAATGATCATTGATGTGTCATCTAAAACTAATAAAAAATCTCTTAATAACCTGCACAAATGCAAAGCAGTTGCAAAAATAGCAGGGGAATGGGTGTAGGGCATCCTGGATGACATTGTGAAACATATAGATTTCCTGGATAAGGCTTTGAAAGAAATATTGACCATTACTAAAAAGGTGGAACTAAGTAATGAAGGATATGAGAAGGAAAGAAACAATTGGGTGAAGGTAGTGATATGGTTGGAAGATATCCAAGAGTTTGGATTACAAAAATTCCAGGCCAAATGTCTTGTGGTAGGTTTAGATGAAAAAGCCTTGTACATGATCAAAGATTGTATTGAATGGAGGAATGAAGCATTAATATAGGGCATGACTGAAATCAAAGAAACACTCCAATAACTTAAGATCATACACCAGATAATTTAGGAAGACCTTAAGTGGTTTGTCAAGCATTTCACAGGTAAAGAAGAAGATTCGGTTACCCAATATGAGGAAGTGATTAAGGAGGTTTAGAAGAAGTTCTAGGAACTTCAAGACAAGAAAGCACCAACTAAGAAAGATTTTTCAAATGTAGCACACACTGAAGCCATGCTAATAATTAATCTGAAACACTTGGAAATGCACAAAGAAAAGATAATGGAATTGAAGAAAGAAAAATAAATCTGGAAGTAGAGGCTTGCCTACATTAGTCTACCATTTTAGTCTATTATTTTAGAATTCTCAATTGCCTACGAAGCATGGATAGTGGCAAGAAACATAGCCATCTAGGATAGTTCTACTTGATTAAAATAAATAGTTACACATAGTCACTTAGTTGTTCGTTTTTGTTATTTTACTTTTCTTACATTTTGGTTAGCACAATTGTGTTAACCAAAAGACTATTTTACTCTTGGTGGGGTAATTTTGGAAACTATCCAGCCCCATGCCTTATAAATATGTAATAATTAGTATGGCATAGAGTTAATCTCTAGCAAACCGGTAGACAAAACTATTTTTGTTTCAGGTTTAATCTTAAGTTTTAGAAGTAGCATTTCAGATTTCAGAAAACATAAGAAAACTCTATAGTTTGATTTTGGTTAAAATATTTGGAAGTAGATACTATTATCTTCTTGTTTGAATCAATATTTTTGAAGATACTATTTATATAAAAGCTTTTGCTATGTTTGTCATCAATTCTAAATTGCCAAATTCAAAATTTAGGAACCTGTGAGAAGTGAATTTTATTGAATATGCCTACTCGATTTCTTAATTTTAAATTATGTGGATAATATTGATAGTTAAAATTGAGTAGTTCTTTAGTATAAAAATCTATTTTATATTGATGAGATAGAATAAGTTGATTCAACATTGTCAGCAGATCGTATTTTGAAAAGATCTTTATGTTGAGTTAAAAGATCAAAAATCATTATTTGCAATAAAGGTAGTTGCACCTATTATTATTTGAAGAAACTTTAAGTAGAGAATTCCTCAGTCCTATCTATGAATTCATTTTTTGGTATACTTTTTTCTCTATTTTGCATATAAAACCATTGAGAAAAATTGTTTACTAATAGTTTTTGGCGACTCCGCTGGGGAAGACTAGAAATTGTTTTACCTCATCATTAAATTTTCTTTGTACTTCAACCAAGCTTAGGGTTTGACAATACTCGAGGAAATTATTTTAGATCTAAGTGCACAAGCCTGGAAACTCAAAACAAGCCCAGAATAGTTTACACAAGTTAACCAAGTGCTTGAAAGAGAAGAAGAAAGGGCCAAACTCATTACAGGTGTACCAGTCACTAATGAAGAAGCAATAGTTGAAAAACTAATTCCAAGGTCATTCTGAGTGTTGAATATTAGTTCAATTCTGATAAATTGGGTAGTAAGAAGTACACTCAAAGTGAAGAAAGGAAGGGGTTTATTTATCATTCTTACAAATTTGTAAAGACTCTTAATTTTTCTCCTGATCTCTCTAATAAACACAAAAAATTTGTTAAAAGAAAAAGTAGGCCAACATCTCCTCAAAAACCTACCCCTGTAACTGTAAGCCTCCAAGCCCTAATCTTACCAGGGATACTAGTACCTTCCCATTTCAACGGTCAACCTTTGAGTTTCATCCCACCAAGAATGGCTGCTAACCCATGGGGTGCACAAGTAGGTCCCCTAGCCCTTGGAGCTAGCCTGAATCCTCTTCCTAAAGGTGCTAGAGAAGTATTACCCAAATTCAATGGAGATGGGAAGAAATCTACTGATGAACATCTCAATGCCTTTAACACTGTGTGTGTAGTTCTTTCCATTGCTCATGAAGATGTAGCCATAAGTTGTTTGTGCAAACCCTAATTGATAATGCTACCGATTAGTTTCACCATCTCCCATAAGGGTCCATCACCACCTTTGGTGAGATGCAAAATGCTTTTGAAAGTAGGTTTAAATTTGCTGATGATAAACATACCCTACTCCTCCAATTGACCCAGCTAAAGAAAGAAGTACATGAGCCCATGAGAGATTTTGTAGCAAAATTCAATAAAATACTACATAAAATCCCTACTACTAAGAAACCTAATCTAGAGAATTGCAAAGGTTTCTTTGTTAATGCAATGCCTCCAGATATCAATTTTCATTTAAGGAGAGATAGGGTAGATGTTGATGCTGCTCAAAGATTAGCTGTTGAATTAGAGGATGATCTTTTAACCACAGGGAAGTGGAAGCAGGAAATGCAAACTTCAAAGTCACAACCATCTACTTCTGAAAAATCAAACCCATTAGTTCAAAAACTCATGAATGATGTGATGACTATCAAGAAGAAAATTCCTAAAATGAACACTTCATACCAAGATATTCCAAGAAAATATCCAGGTCAAAGTATTTTTCAAGGAAAACAAATTAATTTGCCCCCAAATCAATAAAGATTGCAGATTGAAGCTCCACCTAATAAAAATAGCATGTATGTTTTTCATCTTACAAATGATCATGAAGGAAGTTCTTGTTCTAAGAATATAAGATATCAACAACTTGAAGTAGAAAAGTGGCTTCAGCTAATGTAAAAATAGAAGAAGAACCTTCTAAAGAACCTGGCAACTTCGTAAGCTATTATCTTGAATATGAATCTGATTATGATATAAGTGGTGATATCCTTTTAACCTTAGAAGAAGCTGCATACTCAGTCTTAACCCGTGGGTAGAGGGCCGCTAAAGCTAATGATTCTAAAAATAATGCAACTCCTACTCAGGCAAAGGAATTTTTTTAAAAAGGGGAAATTGAAAATAAATCATCACCCATGTAGTCAAAGACACCCCAAATCCTAAAAAGATCTGATCTTGATTCCTCATTTTACATTGTTGAGTTTTTAAAAGCAAAAAATATATAGATTTCCCCTGCTGAATACTTAAGGATGAACCCTAGAGAGCTCAATAAAATGATTGAATATGTTCATCAATCTTCCTCTAATTTAACAACTAAACAAATAAATGAAACCAAGGTCTTAGAAAATAATGAAATGTCTACTAAGCAAACAAGTGAAATCCCTTAGACAAGGAAATGGGAAACCCAAGCATCTGATAACCAGGAAGGGACACTTCAACTAGACAAAGTCAACCTTGAAGCTCTTTTTTCTTAAAAACTTGATCCATTTTATGTATCCCTCTTCGTTCATGGTTTTAAGCTAAATAATTGCATCATAGATTCAGGTGCTTCTGACAACATAATGCCAGCTACAGTAGCCAAGGCTCTTGATCTTCCTTTAACCAAAACCTTTGGTAAGTGTTATTCCATGGATTCCAAGCAAGTTCCTTTAATAGGTTAGATTAAAGATGCCCAAGTCTCCTTAGTAGCCTATCCTTAGAAAATAATTAAGCTTACTATTTTAGTGGCAAACATTCTTACTAGTTATGGTATGCTTCTTAGCCAAACTTTTTGGCGAGACCTAGGAGGGGAAGTTAAAATAGATTGGTCTCAAGCTGTTATATTTGTGGGAAAAGAAAAAGTAACCTTGTTACCTGAAGCCAAATCCAAATATACAGTCTTTCCATCTGATGTTCCCAAATCTTAGATCCTTTATCAAGAGATTGATTTTGCTAACTATTTGATTTTGTCTAAAAATGAGAAAATAAGTGAGAAATCAGAAGTTGAAGACTCACTATAGACTTTAGAGTTTGATGGAAGCTGCTGCTCTAATGGATCTGGGGCTGACATAGTGCTAATATCTCCTGATGGTTAGAATTTTCCTTTCTCTTACAAACTTTCTTTTGAAAACACCAATAATATAGCCGAATATGAAGCCTTACTTCTAGGAATAGAAGAAGCCAAGAGAAGAAACATTAAGCTGCTAAAGGCAAAGGGAGATGCTGAATTAATAGTAAAGCAAGTTATAAACATGTTCTTGATAAAGAATCAAAGACTAAAACATTATAGGAATCGTGTATGGGATGAGATTGAGGATTTTGAAGCCTTTGAAATTGAAGCAATCCCCAAAGAACTAAATGATAAAGTAGATTGTCTAGCAGTATCAACGTCTTTACTGATTCCTCACCTAGACTTCATAAATAACAAATATTTAGTTGAGATCATTCATAGGCCAAGTGTCCTTGACAATAACAATTCATGGCAAGCATTTAAGGATGACTCTCACATTAATGCTTTTTTACAAAGTATTGAAAAATTCTCTACTAATTATTTTGAAGGTTTAGATTCTGAATGTAGAGATAATTGTCCTAATCTCGCTGATGAAAGTGATGTGTTACAATTAAAAGGAAATGTAAGACCTAAAGGTCTAGTTGAGCTTGAAAAACTCTTTGATAGGAGAGATGCTTTCTTGGCCCAAAACTTATCACCTAAACAAGATCCAAATGTTGATTATGAAAAGGTCAATTTGGAAGATAAACATAATCCCAAAATTGTAAACTTGGGAACCTATTGTGGAGAAGACGAGAAAGCAAGATTCATCAAACTTCTCACAGAATATATGGATGTCTTTTCTTGGTCTTATGAAGACTTAAAAACCTTTAGAAATGGCCAATTCAAGCATCATATCACTCTAAAACTAGGTACTACTCCTTTTAGGCAAAAGTTGAGAACATACAATCCAAAGGTTTTCGATGCAATTTTCAAAAAAATTGACAAAATTCTTAAGGCTCGCATCATCTTTCCAATTCACCATTCCACCTAGGTGGCCAACATAGTACCAATAAGAAAAAAGAATGGAGAGATAAGGATCTATGTTGAGTTTCAAAACCTTAATCAAGTAAGCCTAAAGGATAATTTTTCTCTGCTTATAATGGATCAAATTCTTCAAACAGTTGCTAGTTCAGAAATGATGTCCTTTTTAGAAGGTTTCTCAAGCTATAATCTGATAGAATTTGCCAAAGAAGATCAACATAAAGCTGCATTTACAACACCTTGGGGCACCTTTGCCTATAAAAGGATGCCTTTCAACAAGCTATGAATTCAACCTTTGGTCATTTGCTAGATAGATGTATCATAGTCTATCTTGATGACATGATAGTGTTTTCCAAAAGACAAAATAAACACCTGAAAGATCTAAGGAAAGTGCTTGAAAAATGTAGGGAACACAGAATTTCATTGAACCCTAAGAAATCAATTTTTGTTGTGACTGAGGGAAAGTTTCTCAAGCACATAGTTTCAAAAGAAGGAATCAAAATTGATCGAGAGAGAGTAAAAGCTATTCAGCAATTATGTCTTCCTATAAATCATAATGGTGTTAAATCCTTCTTTGGGCAGATCAATTTCCTTAGGAAATTTGTACCTAATTTTGTAGAGATTGTCAAACTAATGGCCAAATTGCTAAGTGAGAAGAAAAACTTCAAATGGGATGAACCAACATCTAAAGCATTCAAAGAGTTAAAAGAGGCTATTGCTAAAGCTCCAATGCTTTTTCATCTTGATTTCAAAAAGGATTTTATAATGTACTACTATGCATCAAAATATACCATGTCAAGAATATTTCTTCAAAAGAATGACAAGGGCAAAGAGATGCATATCTCTTTTATGAGTGTCCCATTCGAGAAACATGAGCCAAAATACTCCTTGTCTGAAAAATAAGCCTTTGTTGTTGTGAAAGTAGTGAAATACTTTCGATACTATATTTTGCATTCACATTCTTTAGTTTATGTACCATCCACTACAATCAAGAGTATCCTCACACAACAAGACGTAGCAGTCGAGCAACTTGGGTGGAAAAAGTGCAAGAATTTGACCTGGTTATCTAGCCAACTAAATTGGTTCGAGGGTAAGGACTGTGTAAACTTATTGCAAAAGGAGAAAAAGAAGAACCATATCCCAATTGTTTGTTTGTTGGCTTGAAAGATGAATGGTTTTCTGACATAGCTTATTTCTTGACATATGGGAGATGTCCAAACCATTTAAAAGGAAAGGATCGAAGGAGTCTTCAACTCAGAGTGGCCAAATTCATGATTATTGATGATATCTTGTACAAAAGGGGCTTGGATGGTATGTTTTTTAGGTGTGTTGATGCTGACCAATAGGAGAAACTATTGAAAAAATTCCATGATGGGGCTTGTGGAGGACATTTTTCATCAACAGTGATAGCCTTCAAAATCTTAAGAAGTGGATAATACTGGCCAGATATGTTTAGGGCTACTTACAATTAGGTGAGAAATTGTGAGAAATGTAAATTATTTATTGGAAAACCACAATTAGCTGCTCTTCCTCTAAAACCTTTGATTATAGAAGAAACCTTTCAACAATGGGGATTGGATTTTATAGGGCCTATCAATCCAAATTCAAGTGTAGGGCATACACACATCCTCACTGCTACTGATTACTTTACTAAATGGGTTGAGGCAGTGCCTTTCAAAGCAACAACATTACAAGTAGTGTGTAAATTCTTAATAGAAAATATTTTGACCCATTTTGATACACCTAACAAAATAGTGACTGAAAATGCAAAAAAAATTCTTCTCAGGAAATTCAATTGTATTGTTATGATCACGGTATCTAGTTATCCCATGCTTTAGATTACTTTCCTCGAGGCAATAGACAGGCAGAGTCCACGAATAAAAATCTGGTGAATATTATAAAAAAGCTAGTAGATGAAAAGGGGAAAGATTGGCATAAGAAGTTATACGAAGTAGTTTGGGCTGATAGAACTTCTCCCAAAAGAGCCATCGGTATGACACCTTTTGAACTAGTGTATGGAGTTGAAGCAGAACATCCTTGCCTTTGGAACTGGCTACCTTAAATTTATAGAAAGCAATTGAAGATGAAATGTTTCATTCCCCCATTGAAAAGAGAATATTCTATCTCCAAAAAATAGAAGAAGAAAGAAGGGAATTGGTTGATCATATTACCAACCATCAAGCAAGGGTCAAAAGAATTTTCAATCGAAAAGCAAGGCCAAGAGGATTCATGAAAGGAGATGAGGTACTACTGTGGGACAAGAGGAAGGAACCTAAAGGAGCTCACACCAAATTTGAAAGCTTATGGAAAGGTCCATTTGTAATATCTGAGGAATTGGGTTCAAATGCCTTGAAGTTGCAATATCTTAATGGAGATGATCTTCCCCTATCCTATAACAGGCAAGACCTCAAGCTTTACCAATTTTAAGTATGTTTCCTATCTCATTGTAAATATCATCTTTCTGGGTTTTCTTCTTTCCTTGTTAAATATCATCTTTCTGGGTTTTCTTCTTTCCTTGTTCTGCTCTTTTGTTTTTGTCTTTTTGAGTTGGTCTGTAAAGCTAAAGATCCCAAGTTCATCAATGATCCTTCCAGTCTCATTCCCTAGCTAGAGCCAATTGTTACCACATATTTTTTTCTCATGTCCTAAGGTGGCTTAGTCATTAGTCATGAGTCATTTCTTAATCGTGAAGTTGAACTTGAAGTTTCAATTAACTTCAAGTTCAAGTTTGAACTCCCTTCTGTCTTCCATATGACAAAGTTCACTTTCTCTACTTGAGTCAGTCTTGGTGAGGTCGAAGTCAAAGTTGAAGCCCGATCATCCCAAACTTCAACTTTGACTTCAACATCAATTTTGTATACTAACGTTATGTTTTCATGTAGGAATTCAATTTTTGAATTAAAAAGTGAGGTGGGTCCCAATAAAGTCACTTCCCAAGGCATGTGAGATAATAAATGAGAACATCAAGGTGGCACGTGTTCTGATATGGAAAGATTTGGTGAAAAGGAAAAATTTTCATTTCATGATGACTTGGAGCATTAATAAGCGTACAAATTTGTTGGGCATTTATAACAAATCACTCAGAGGGTCTTTTTCAATGTGTGACATACAAATAGTAATTATTATATTACTTGCCATATATGTACTATGATTTCCCTTGTAAGTTATCCCTTAAATGCATTTATTTTTCCATTTCATTGCTCTTTCCACCATTTGCAAAGGAAATTCCAGCATCATCTAGTAGGGAGAACGAGTCACAAGATATAGCTCTATTAAACTGTAACTGCACCACCATTACCCTCTACAATTTTATTTCTGCTTGCTTTTATTTTGAAATATTTCCATTTGTGTCTTTAGACCCTATTATTCCATAACAAGCCATGACGTTGTTTTTTCCCAAAATGCCCAAATTTGAGAAGTCATGTCTCCTTAGCTCTTTGCCTGAAATTTTTGACACATTTATGGTTAATAAGAATTTAACTGATGTTATTGAAAGAGCCAGAAACACCCAGTCAGGTCCCATTTACTAGAGACTATTTAATAGAAGGTTGCTTGAAGCTATCACCTTTCTCACAGAAATCACATGCCCAAAGCTGGTTATTGCATGTGCAAACCATTATGATCCTAACACAAGGTGTATCAAGAAAGTTTTAGGGGAAATGATAGTTACGATCAATAGAACTAGTGTTAATTCAACCTTTAGGATCCCTCTCAAAGAACCCTATGAATGATGGATGTTTGAGGAAGCAAAATGCCTATATGCTGAAAGAAAGAGCAATTATAATAATAAGGTAGCCCAGTCTTGGCTTCTAAAATTGACAGAGGGTGGTTCAAGGTTGCCCAAACTATTAACCATCAAGCATTTCATCAAGGAAATTGTAGACATTGTACTTCTGTTGAACAAAATTAAGGGAAATGAACATGCATTTCATTGGGAGATATGGATGTATTTCTTCATCCAAAAGATTATAGAAGGAGATAAGTTCATTGATTGGGCAGACCTAATTGTCGAGAATTTGCACAAGGGTTTAGTGGCCGTCAACAACTTTGGTTCATTTTTCTTGTCTTCCTTTTTTATTTATGTCCTAGCAGCATCTAAAGAATGGGAAAACCTCACACAATCACCATGGATAGATGAAATGCCCATTCACCAATATTATAGTGACTTTCAAGAAGCTACTTTGTGTAAAGGATTCAAAAGGGTAAATGATGTCTTTTCAGGAAGGTTGGTATTTGAACTTCAAGGCCACAAAAACAATAGGCTATTTGAAGAAGCTATGCAAGATATATAGGTCTATGGCTACTTTTATATATAGTTCCCTAGGTTCACATATCTCAAGATGGGTGGTTTTTCTGGTGAACCATTGAAATTTCCTCGTTACTGCTTAGACTCTATAGTTTTATCTAAAATGTGCAAACAATTTCTCTATGGTAGAGTCTTTTGAGATTTCTAAGAGGTCTTCTTCTATATTCTTTTCTATTGAAATTGGACATTATAGATGTCCTAGTCTAAAGCAAGCCATGTTAACAAAAGCATCATTGACCCGTCTGTGCTTTAAACCCTTCTCCCTTCGAGAAGATTTTGATTATACAAGTTTTGTCAGGAATAATGTTAAGAATGTAGTCTCTCTTGTTCATATTCCACAGTTAGAAGACTACTAGGAAAATTGCCCTAATGAATTTTAAGTAAGGAAAAAATTGTGGTCGAGGCTAATAGTTAAACAAATCAATATGTTTAATGTGGATCTTGATACATGTGGGCTGAAAGAGGAGGATTCTGAAGAGGTGTTCGACCCATTTTACATTGACTAGATTGAGTGCATGCCTATTCCTAAAATTGAATTGGGAAGGAAAGAAGAAGATGATGTATTCTCTCACACTAAAGATGTGTTGGCTAGGACTTTAAGTTGGATTAAATCAAACACTATCACCACCTTTGACCCGACTGGGAAGCTTTCAAAAACCAAAAGTAAAAGGGCTCCTCAAAAGCAAAAAGTGATCACTAATCAAGATATTCATGATCCTATTGCAGGTCTAGTTGAAGCTAAAGCTGAAGCAGTTCCAAAACCACTTCAACGTCAAGTTCAAGCAAGGACTCCTAAAACTAAAAGGGTGACCCATTCAAGCACAAGGAATACATCAACAACCAAAAGCAAGGGTATAGTAATAGTTGATCTCGAGGTTGTAGAAGAACCACCTATGGTAGATAGTGTACCTGAACCTTAGAACTAGCCAGTGCATACTAAAATGCCAAGAGAGTAATCTCACCTTGGCCAAATTTTCCCCTGCCACCAATAAAGAACTAGTCACCCCTAAGTGGTTGGAGACCTCTATTGAAAAGAAGTAGAGCATGGCTCCTCTTTCCATGTTGATTGATGATTTAGTTAGTAAATGTTTGGAAAAAACACCTAAGGTAAAGAAAGCAAGGATTGAATCATGGATCAGATTTGATAAAAACCCAAAGCATTGGTCAACTACAATAGCCATGCCACTAGATGGAATTTCATGCAAATCTCTGGCTCCTCAAGATTACTAGATAACAAAAGTTGATTTGGGAAAAGGAAACCATGAGGTAGATATAGAATTCTTCAAAGCCTCTAATAAGAAAATTGCACATGGGGTATGGAATGATGGATAGGACAAAAAAGAGATGAAGGAGACAATAAAGAGTATGGCACAATATATCAATACCATCCTTCATCCTAAGGCAAAACCAATCAGTGAGATGTCAATGATCATTGATGTGTCCTCTGCAACTAATCAGCAATCTCTTGATAACTTGCACAAATGCAAAGCATTTTCAAAAATAGCAAGGGAATGGGTGCAAGGTGTCTTGGATGACACTATGAAACATATAGGTCTCTTGGATAAGGCTTTGAAAGAAATATCAACCATTTCTAAAAAGGTGGAATTGAGTAATGAAGGATATGAGAAGGAAAAAAATAATTGGGTGAAGGTAGTGATATGGTTGGAAGATATCCAAGAGTTTGGATTACAGAAATTCCAAACCAAATGTCCTGTGGCAGGTTTAGATGAAAAAGCCTTGTGCGTGATCAAAGATTGTATTGAATGGAGGAATGAAGCGTTAATATAGGGCATGACTAAAATTAAAGAAACATTGCAAGAACTTAAGGTCATATGCCAAATAATTTTGGGAGACCTTAAGTGGTTTGTCATACAGTTCACAAGTAAAGAAGAAGACTCTGTTGCCTAATATGAGGAAGTGATCAAGGAGATTCAGAAGAAGTTCCAGGAAATTCAAGACAAGAAAGCACCAACTAAGCAAGATTTTTCAAATGTAGCACACACTAAAGCCATGCTAATAATTTATCTAAAACACTTGGAAATGCACGAAGAAAAGATAACAAAATTGAAGAAAGAAAAAAAAAATCTAGAAGCAGCGGCTTGCCTACATTAGACTACAACATTAGTCCATTATTTCAGCATTCTTAACTACCTACAAGGCATGGAAAGTTGCAAGAAACATGGCCAAAGGGGATAGTTCTACCTAATTAAAAGAAATAGTTACACATACTCGCTTAGTTGTTCTTTTTTGTTATTTTACTTTTCTTGCATTTCGGTTAGCACAGTTGTGTTAACGAAAAGACTATTTTACTCCTGGTGAGGTAATTTTGGTAACTGTCTAGCCCCATGCCTTATAAATATGTAATAATTAGTATGGCATAGGGTTAATCTCCAGCAGACTAGTAGACAAAACTATTTTTGTTTTAGGTTTAATCTTAAGTTTTAGAAGTAGCATTTCAAATTTCAACAAATACAAGAATACTCTATAGTTTGATTTTGGTTAAAAGCTTTGGAAGTAAATACTATTATCTACTTGTTTGAATAATTATTTTTGAAGATACTATTTATATAAAAGCTTTTGCTTTGTTTGTCATCAATTCTAAAATTGCCAATTCAAAATTTGGGAAGCTGTGAGAAGTGAGTTTTATTGAATCTGCCTGCTCGATTTCTTAATTTCCAATTATGTGGATAATATTGATATTTAAAATTGAGTGGTTCTTAAGTATAAAAATCTATTTTATATTTATGAGATAGAATAAGTTGATTCAACATTGTCAGTAGATTGTATTTTGAAAAGATCTTTCTATTGAGTTAAAAGATCAAAAATCATTATTTGCAATAAAGGTAGCTTCACCTATTTTTATTTGAAGAAGCTTTAAGCAAAGAATTCCTTAGTCCTATATAGGTATTCATTTGTTGGTATACATTTTTCTCTATTTTGCATATAAAACCATTGAGAAAAATTATTTGCTAACAAACTTGAAGCACTTATTGCAAAGAGATTTTGACGAGTCAGATTTAAATACAAAGGTAAACTACCTATAATTTGTTTCTAATGCAACAAGGTTGGTCATATTGTTGTAAGGTGTCTTGATAGGGAAGACAATGATCAGAGAAAGGAAAACAAGTACAAAGGAAGGAGAGATGACTGAGACTACAAGAAGAACAAGGATGAAAAAGGTAAGAAATCTTGTTATATTGTCGAGGAAGAAATCGATGCTAAATCTAAAAGTAATGATGATGAAGCTATCTATGTTGCTATGGAAGATAATTATGATGAAGATGATAAAACCACTTTAATTTCTTATGTGAACAAAAGTGATAGATGGATAATTGATAGCAGTTTTTCTTAGCATGTGACTAGTGATAGAAGTAAATTTGAGGACATTGGACCATACAAGGGTGGTTATGTTAAATTTTATATTGATATTCTATGTATTGTAAAAGGTAAAGGGACAATCCAATTGGCTGATAAAAGAAAATGTGACAACATTTACTGGGTGGAAGGACTTAACTATAATCTGAAGAGTTTTTTTACAGTTAAACAAATTAGGGTATAGAGTTTAATTCCATCATATAATGGCCAAGATATATGGTGTTGATGGAAAGCTAATTAGAAGTCGTGATTAGACAAGAGGTAACTTATTCTATGTAGATTTATCTGATGAGACATATTTGTTTCCATAATATGAAGATATTTCATTATGGCACAAAAGGTTATGTCATGTAAACTTTGACAATTTAGTGAGCATTAGTAAAATGAAGAAAGTAAGAAAATTGCCAAAATAAAAGAAACTTGACAATTTTATGTGTAAACAATGTAACTAGAAAAAATGACATAGTCTAGTTTCAAGAGAAAGACATACACATCCGATGATATTTTGGGATTGGTTCATACTGATCTATGTGGACCTATTGATGATCAAAGATATTTTGGAGATAAATATTTATTTATTTGTGTTGACGATTACTCTAGGATGATGACTGTGATGTTTCTCAAAGATAAATCTGATGCTTTTCAATTAATTAAGTGGTTTTTGGCCAAATTTGAAAAAGAAACAGGGAAGAGTCAGAAGTACTTGAGATCTAACAAAGGTGGTGAATTCATTTCCAATGAGTTCAACACATTTTGCAATGATAGAGGAATTGAAAGATAGATGTCAGCACCTAGGATCCCTCCTCAAAATGGAATAGATGAAAGAAGAAACAACTCAATAATGGATTGTGCTAGAACATTGATGATAGAGAAGAATGTATCACATAAATATTGGAGAGAAGTTGTTAGTAATATTGTCTATACCTTGAATAGAGTGTAGGTCAAGAAATGTACAAATGCTATAACTTTTGAACTATGGTATGGTTATGCTCCTAATGTGAAATATTTTAAAATATTTGGAAGAAAATGCTACATATTTAAAGATAATAGGAATGGAAAAATTGATTCTAAGAGTGATGAAGGTATATTCCTAGGATATTCCACCAAGACTAAACCTTATAAGTGTTTGAACTCTAACACTAAAAAAATTGCAGAAATTGAAAATGTGAAAGTTGATGAATTTATAGAAAGAAGTGATGTAGAATATAAGAAAGAACCTGAAGACTATAGTACATTCATATATATGAATGATAGTTCTCCTAGTACTCCTTGACAAGAAAAAAAAGTTGTAGTTTCTCAGTAGATAATGAATGTCAAGGTGCAACAACCAGTTGTCAAGTAGTAGACTGTGTGTGTCAAGCAATAGATAGATAATGTCAAGTCACAAATAGATGATGTCGACCATTAGGTAAACAATGTTGAGGTTGCAAAATAAGAACCTAAACCTAAATAAGAAAGATATAATGAATATGAGATTATTTTTCAAGATGAATCTATTGAAGAACAAAGGAGACCACCTATGCTAGCTAATTATGTGAGAATACATCATAATCTAGAATAAATTATTGGAGATACAGAATCTAGTGTTATGACAAGAAAAAGAAATAAAGGTGATACATGCTTACTTTGTGAATTTGAGCCAAAAGTACTGAAAGATTCTTTGGATAATGAATATTCGATTCAAGCAATGAATGAAGAAATTGAATAGATTGAGAAGAACAAAACATGGACCCTAGTACCTAGACCAAAGGACAAATTTTTTATTGGAATAGACTGGGCTTTTCAGGAATAAGCTAAATGAAACAGGTGTAGTTACAAGGAGTAAAGCTTGATTGCTATGCAAAGGATATGCTCAAGAAGAATGAGTTGACTATGGAGAAACATTTTCTCCTGTACCAAGACTGGAAGGAGACAAAACTCTGCTTGCATACTCAACCTAGGAAAACTTTAAGGTATATCAAATGGATTTCAAATCTACATTTTTTAATGGTATACTTGAGGAAGAAGTGTACATAGAACATCCTAAAGGATTTGTGGATCCAGATAAGAAGAATTTGATATGTAAACTACACAAAGATTTATATGGTTTGAAACAAGCTCCTAGAGCATGGTCTGAAAGATTGCATAACTATTTGGTGAAGATTAGTTTTGAAAGGAAAAATGATATAGTAATCTAAACTTGAAGACTAGTAAGAACAATGAGGTTCTATTATCTGAAATATTTATTGATGACATCATATTTGGAGGAAAAGAAGCATTATGCAAATCATTTGTTGATGAAATGAAGAAGGAATTTGAAATGTCAATGTTTGGTAAAATCAAATTCTTTGTTGGTTTGCAAGTATATCAAATGAAGTTTGGAATTTTCATTACTCATTCCAAATATATCAATGAGATACTGAAAACTTTTGGAATGGAAGAATCAAGACCAGTGAGTACACCTATTCCACTGGACATAAGTTATCTAAGAATTATGAATCTATTGATGTGAACCAAACATAATATAGATGAATGATTAGTAATTTATAATATTTCGTTCATAGTAGACCTAATATTGCATTAGTTGTTGGGTTAATTGCTATATTTTTAGAAAATCCTAAGGAGAAACATACGATGGTAGTGAAAATGATATTGAGATATCTAAAATGGACAAAAGACTATGGATTGTATTACAAGAAGAGTTATAGATTTGAATAGAAGGTATTATGATTGGGTAGGAAATATTGATGATAGAAAAGAGCACTAGTGGAGGTGCATTCTTTCTAGGAAAGAGATTGGTTTCATGGAAAATCAAGAAACAAAACTATATTTCTCATTCCACAGCTGAGGTCAAGTATGTGGTAGTTGCAATAAACTATTCAAATATAAAGGAGTGAAGGAAGAGATTACAAACCAAGTGGCTATCTATTGTGATAACACAAGTTCTTTCAACATATCAAAGAATCCTGTGATGTACACAAAAACAAAGCACATTGCTATCAAGTACCATTACTTGAGAGAACTAGCTCTAGACAAAGAAGTGATGTTAGAATATGTGCACACAAAATAAAAAATGGTTGACATACTCACTAAAGCCTTACCTAAAGATTCTCATGAATAGCTTAGAGGTAAATTGGGGGTAATTCCCCTAAGCAAAGCAACTTAAGAAAAGATGGTGCTATGCATCAAATGTGTTGATCAGAATACCTTACACATTGATGTAGACAACTCTACTTTAGGAGGTTCCTAAGGTAGTAAAGTGAAGAAGAAGACCTGACTAACATATTAGGTATACATATGACAAATAAAGATTTCAAACCTGACATGTAATTATCTTCATAATCAAGATGTATGAATCAAATAAATTGTGTCTTTGGCATTATTGTCAAAGAGGGGAAAAGAACATAAAGAGGGAGAGAAAGATATAAAGAGGAAGAGGCATAAATAAAGGGAGATAAATATAAGAGAGATTATACAAGATATAAGAGGGGGAATTTATAGATGAAGGTAAATTGGGGGTAATTCCCCCAAGCAAAGCAACTTAAGCAAAGATGGTTCGATGCATCAAATGTGTTGGTCAGAATACCTTACAGATTGATGTAGATAGTTCTACTTCAGGAGGTGCCTAAGGTAGTAAAATGAATAAGAAGACAAGAATAATATATTAGTTATACAGATAACAAATGAAGGTTTTAGCCATGAAATGTAATTATCTGCATAATATGTATGAAGCAAAGAAATTGTGTCTTTGGTATTGTTGCAAAAGAGAGAGAAAAAGACATAAAGAGGGAAGATGTAAAGAGGAAGAGAAACACATAACGAGAGAGAAAGTATACAAGATGTAAGAGGGAGAATATACAAATGAAAGTTGGCAGAAATATTTATGATAGAGGGAGTTAGAACTTAGAGGGAGTTTCTAAAATAAGTTGATATTTCATGGATGAGAATAAGAATGCAACTAAGGATATTGGTTACTCATGAAAGTGAAATCTTTTGGATGGCATGGTAACAAAAATGGAGATTGTATTCATAAAATGTTTAAGGTGTTGCCATCAATGCCAAAGAGGGAGATTATTGGAAACTAAAATTGAAATAATCAGTGTGTTGTCATTGATGTCAAATCTATTGATGAGACATATTGTTATCTAATCTAAATGTCATATATATGTGATTTATGAAGAGGATTTGAGAAGTTGCTTATAAAAATAGCACCTAGAATAAAGGTTGAGTTATGAAAAGTAAGCTATAATGGATATTTAGTTAGACTTTGACAACATAATTTGATTGTTTACATTATGAAGAGATGAGAAGAGACTAACAAATTGTATAGGCTTGATCAAGGAATACAACAAAATATTAAGGAATATGAAGTTTATGTTGAGGGATACTAGTGTCAACTGAGTGCTAGAAAAGAGTAAGTCGAGTGTCACTACAAGCCGAGTGCAACTTAGTGTTGACTGAGCATCAATATGGACTGAGTAAACATTGTATGTGTTAAGCAAGAAGTTTGTTAATGATTGAGTGAACCAAGTGTTTACCAAGTGATGTTATCTTGAACGTTTATGAGAAATTATGATTTCTAGACAATCTTAGTTGACTTCTTGGGATATGGAAAGTGTGTTAAAGATAAGGATTGATGCATTGGATCATTTAATTTTAGGAGAAAATTAGGTAAATTACCTAATGAATGGATTCTATGAGAATTTTCTAGAAGATAAGGAAATGAATAGATAATATGAACCTATTTGATCAGATTAAAAAAACCTGAGATCTATGGTGATTGTGAGAAATGACAAAGGACCATAATTACCTATTTAAGGAGGTAAATATGTGAACTTAAAAAATGTGTATGTGGAGAAAAGGATGTGTAAGTGGAGGTGTGAAGAGATACAATTAGAATAGAGAAGTTATTTACGAAGGATGATCAAGGAGTGGTCGAGGGTATCCAAACGTAAAGATGTATGCACATGAGAAAGATTTCCAGTTAGTTGAAACAAAGATGCTAAGGTTGATAAGAAAATCTAAGTAGGACGCTTAAGTTTGTTGTTAAGAGAAAGGTGATTTCTTGAAGGGTTTCCAAGAAAATCAAGGACATAGATGACAAAGAAGGCTTATTGGGGAATCAACACATGAATAGAACAGAGATCTGAAACTGCAAAAGTGGGTTGTATAGATACAGATCAAACCTTATCATTTCTTTCTAATCATTGTAAACAATATATATTGAAATCCTTTAATCGAGGTTGACCTAACAGTCATAAGGACCTAACAGTCTATGTAAATCCTTTAACCGGGTGATATTCTAATGGAATGTTCTAAAGTCCTCTAACAAGGCCACTCCTAATAGGGTGATTAAATCCTTTAACTGGGTCACATTTAACAATGTATATTATAGCCTTTAATAGGGTTGGCTCCTAATAAGGCTCACTTCATAAGAGTGAAAAAGTGGTGACATGTTGTAGGTGGTTTTTCACAAATTGGTTTTCCACGTTAAATCCTAATGTAAAACTTGTATTGAATGTTCTTATAGTGTCTTACATTTTAATGTTTATAGTCTACAAGTCTATTATATTAGGACATTGAACTGCTAGTTAATATTCTTATTTAGATTACAGTAGAGACCGAGTAGCAAGATAAGAAAATCAAAAAAGTGTATAAGTATTTAATTGTTTAATAGGTACATATGGACCTTGAGTAGATGATTCAACCCCCCTAGTTATCTAAACATTCTAACACATATTTCTCCCCCAAAGATCAAAAGTTGATGGTAGAAAAAGGTTTCAATTTCTCTTGGATTGGAAGATGTGTATTCTATACTAGACCTAATCAAGTACAACATAATGTGTAAGGGAAGATGGAACCCATGATATTCTATGTTCCTATCATGATGAAACATGTGGAGGAAACTTTGTGACCAAGAGGGAAACTTTCAAAATATTGACAACTAGGTACTATTAGCCAACACTTTATAATGATGCAACATGATACACAAAGAAATGTGATAGATGCCAAAGAATGGGTAGACATACTAAATATAATGAAATTAACCTGCATCCATAGGTAGTTGTTACACCATTTAACAAATGGAGAATTCAATTTTTTGAATCCATAGAAACTCCATCAAAAGGTAAGTCTTGCATCCTAGTTTGTACCAATTATGTAACTAAATTGGCTAAAGAAAAATATATGAAATGTGCTAGGGACAATCATGTTGCAGGTTTCTTGTATGAATCTATTTTTACAAGGTTTGGTATCCCTAGGGAAGTAATGATTGATTAGGGTGCCCAATTTATCTCCAATCTCATCACTGCCCTCATGAATGAATATACCATCCAACATGGTAAGTCATACCCTTACCATCCTTAAGCCAATGGACAAGCAGAAATAACCAATAGAGAGATTGAAGCAATTATGACCAAAATAGTATAAATTCATAAAAAAAAGTTTGGGCATCTAGAATTCCAAAATCACTACGGGCATATAAGCCAACATGAAAAACTACAATAGGTCTCACTCCTTTTGAATAAGTCTATGGGAAAGAAGTTGTCATGCCAGTTAAATTTGAACACAAAACACTTTAGATTGCATTGGAACTAAATATTAATCTCAATGAAGCACAAAGAGAATGAATCCTACAGCTTAATGTACTAGATGAATACAGGAAATCTACTTTGCATAATACTAAAATTATTAAAAAGAATTGCAAGAAATGATATGACAAGTTCATTAAAGACAAAAAAATATCTATTGGCGACTGGGCACTACTCTATGATTCAAGATACCAACACAATCCTGGTAAATTCTAAACCAGATGGTTAGGACTGTAAGAAATCAATGCAATATATGCCAATGGTGTTGTGCAACTTTCCACTATATATCTTGTATGATTCAAAATTTTGGTCATTGATCACAAACTCAAACTACATAAAAAATGACTAGGTAGGGGTGAGTTCCTGTAGCAATTCAAATTTCAAGGAACTTCCACTACTCTTGCAACAACAAAGTAAGGATTTTCAACTCTGATTCAATCAACTATTTGAAATCACTTCAAAGCTCTATAATAAAATCTTTCACTTGGGGAAGACATATTTTCCATAATAAATGTATATCTCATCTTCTATCTTTGCACCCATCTGCCACACCATTCTCAACCCATGATGAAAAAGAAACCTTTCTACTGAGTTAGACAAGTAAGTATGTTGTTCTCATACATACATTTCATTCATTAAATTTATAGATTTGAATTTTTACGTACTTACCTGTCTACGTTCACACACATGGCATGGTGGGACCTACGCCTCATTTTAAGTTAGGGGGAGGATATAACATATTTTGTTCAATTGAACTATATTATCTCATTTCATTTTATTTATCATATGTTGTTTGCACTAAAAGGAATGATGACATGACACATTTTCAAGAGTAAGTATATGATTGATGTGACATTTTAAGCATGTAGGGCAGGTTTGACAAAAATGCAATTATCAAATGTAATGTAGAGATTTAAATGAGCTTAATCAAGACATAACATTGTGTCAACTATCATTGTTTATTTCTATTTTTTTGTATGAATTCCATCACTTTCATTTGCCTATTATGTTAGTTTGAATTTCAAATCTTGCTTTGTGAATTCAATGTTCTGGGTCTGCCAGTAGCTTGAACTCTTGATATGACATAAATGGGAGGTGACATAATTGATTATGAACCCACTATTTATGACCTTTTTCTTCAAGAAAAACCTATTCGAGAATGATTTGAAGCTAGGGGTTGCCTGAGTTACTTTCTTAATTTAACATCATAAGATGTGGTGGCTTTTCAATTTCTAATTTTTTTTCATGATGGTGTAGCTACAATCAAGGGACTCTATGTTGAATGTAATAAGGATATTATTGTAGATGTTTTAGGGTTGTCCCAAAAAGGTGAGCCATATGTGGAAATGTTTGATGCAAGGACTACTCAAGCTCAGTTCACTTTACATGCCGATGGACATTTGGACATTGATAAGAAGTAGGACTTGAGGAGGATTTCATTACTAGAACCTTACAATTGTTGTGCTAAATACAATATGCACTATATAACTTATGATGGTCAATACCAATGGCTTCATGGACTCTATTTTAATATCCTTAGCTGCCTTTGTCATGCTGATAGGCCAACAAATCTACCCGATTTTATGTTCAATCTCCTCAAGAAAAGGGTTGAAGTAGTTCAATTGGGTAAGCCAAACTCTGTTTGTCATCATTGTTTGATTAAATTATTGGTTGAAAAATCTTTGCAAAAGGATACAACTATGACATGGGAAAATTTTAGATTAAGCAATGAATACTTTCCTACAATTATAGGACCTAAAGGAGAAGGGGTAGGTAGGGTAATTAGAATGCCTACTCAAAAAGTAAAGATTATTGAACAGTTGGAACCCTCTTCCTCAGAAAACCCTATGCCTTAGAAGAAAAAGGTCATATTTTCTCAAGAACCTCTTGTTTCAAAGAAAAAGAAATGAAAAATTGAATCTTGTGAGAAATATGACATTCATCAACCTGGAGTAACAAGTAGGTCTTCTACCCAAAGGACTCAAGAAATAGAAGAGAAACAACCTACACAATAGGATGAACCTCATTTTAAGGTAACCCAAAGGGACCAATATCTTAGTACCTCCATGGAGCATGCCTCCAAGAAGTAGTAGGTTCAATTTGAAGAAATGTGTGCAACTTCAATTGAAGGTGAGTCTTCTAGTAAGAAAAGGATAAGAGCCTCTAAACCCTCACCAAAATAATATGTTACGAGGAGTAGCAGGAGACTCTTTGGAGCTTCTAACATTGACAAAACTCACTCTAAAAGTGTTGTTTCTTCAAAAAATAGGAAATAGGAAACAATTGATCTTGAATTAAGAGAAGAAAATGGGACAACCATGTCACATGATAATGTGGAAATGCAGACTGAAGTCAATGTATCATCAGAGAATGTGGAAATTATATAGATAAAATAGTGGAAGTAGTAAGAAAAAATATCTATGATGGAAATGATTAAGGCCCTTAGGAAAACCTTCCTGCAATAATTAGTGAAAACACCAATGTTGATGTTTCTGATGAAAATACAAACTTTGGTGATCCACTCCTAGTCTAGTATTAGAAACTCTTGTTCAAGCCAGAGAGAAAGGTTAGATTGAACAACCTCGATAGGGAAAAGTTAATACACCACAACAAGAACAATGTGAACAACTACGGCAAGAAGGAATTGAAAATGAAGAGAGGACAATGTCTTAAGGACTAGAGAAATAGTGCACATAGATGAATCCAACCAGCCAAAGGTTTTTGTAGCATCAGGATGCACTGATGTAGGAAGACAAGGTCTATTAGAATATATAGTCCAACAATATAATTGAGAGGAGATGTGGGGGGGGGGGGGGGGGGGGGTGAATCATTTATCCAACTAATATCACAATGATCAACCTTATTAAACTTCAACCATATGAGCAATATAATCAAAATGTTAAAATATGTAGTCTACCAATATAACTTGGGAGGCGGGGGGGGGGTTGAATCAGTTATCCAACTAATATCATAATTATCAACCTCATTAAACTTTAACCATAATAAAAAACCACAACAAGATACTCATACACAATAACACCAGGTATGTTAACCAGGGAAACCCTTGATTAGAAAGAAAACCTCAGTGGGGATGATACCTACAAGATGATGTACTAATATAAATATTCCTTGTTAGAGGATGGACCCTGTTAGGAGTCTATGAATACATTTAGTGCATATCAATCCATGTTAGCAGACTTTGAATCCCCATTAGAAGATTACAATCCTATTAGGAGTTGTGCTAACCTTGTTAGGAGTTATGGAAGATAGTTGGACCCATTGCCCAGACAACTTCAAGGTTAAGACCAATTAACCCACTGTCCAAATGATCTTTGTATTATTCCTTGTAGAATAATAGGAATGAAAATGTACTTCCTTCCTCTCCTCATGTCCTATCAACTAGACTTCTACTCCTTTAGATCTTGTAACTAGATCACAAAACTCACATCCAATAATCCCTTGGATCACTTACTCTCATTTAGTAAGAACTCTACTCCTTTTCACACTTCACAATTATTACACTATTACAAACAAGGAAAACAACTCTCCTTTATACCATATCTTCATAATAATTCTTTGAGTCATCCTTGAGGCTTTCCTAATTAATTATAATAAGATAATTAATTGAGTTATAATTATAATAGTACTGTTAGCTCACAGTATATACAAATCTTCATGCGTATGATACTAGCACTTACGCACTCACTGACATCATCATATGACTATCCTCTATCATTGGATGATTGCACACTTCTTCATTGCACCTTAGATGTAATATAGAAAACAAACATCAAAATGTTGTTCTCCAATACTTTGTTTCTATAATTCTCTTAGTCAATGAGGTACAACTTCTGTTTACCTGTGACTTGGACTCTACACACTTAACCATGTCATTAGGACATAGTCTAGAACATATCCTTAGTTGCACATCACTAGACAATTAAACCATTGTTCGTACCAATAGGATCTTTGACTACTACTCTACCAGTCTTTATAGAAATAATACTATGTTGACATTAATGACAAACACAATCATGAATACAATATGTTAATACTTTCCAATTCTTAGGATACCCCCCCAATGTAGTATCTTTAGCATTCATACTAACAATCTCCC
Source organism: Cupressus sempervirens (assembly GCA_028749045.1). Lineage (NCBI taxonomy): Eukaryota > Viridiplantae > Streptophyta > Pinopsida > Cupressales > Cupressaceae > Cupressus > Cupressus sempervirens. Next base: position 1,049,677,172 of record CM053785.1, read on the forward strand.
CCTTTTCCATTGATGGAAACATAGATGAAAAACATCTAAGTTCCAAGAATACCAAACTAGTATTTTATGGCTATTGTTGATTTTCTCATCTTCTCAAATCAATCAAATTGGAACACTTCTCTATCTAGTCATCTTTTAGGATTAGCATTAGTTGTTCACATGTTAAAACAACTCTTAGCTTCTCCCCCAAAGAGATATCTCCCCCATAGAGATTTTCCTCTTGCTTCTTTACATGAATATTTCTAAATCTCCCTAATAAATGCTTAGGAGATATTTTTAATGCATATTCTCCCCCATTGACATCAATGTCAAAGGCCTCACTATTACATACTAGTTTTTAAATACCAATGGTTACTACTCCAACTCTTCAACTAGCTAAAGTGTCCAAAGACATTATTCAATATCTAAAACCAAATACCAAATACCAAGAGTCCTTAATGACTTAGTTCTCAATAGATACTCCCCCAAATAGGAAGCATCAACATTTAGTCTAGTCTAATAGTAGTGTTATGTACTACTGAATTGATGCACTCTCTACATCATCTACTTAGAAGTAGGTAGGGGCATAATCCTAAGCATACCTTTCAAGTACTCAAATGTATCTTTAGGTAAAGGCTTTGTAAATATATCTATAATCTAATCTTTAATACTCACATACTCTAATCTAATCTCCTTTTCTATTGCCTTTTCTCTCAATAGATGATACTTAATAGGTATATGCTTCATCTTAGAATTCAATACAAGATTCTTAGACATACTCACTATACTTTTGTTATCACACTAAATGATAACATGTTTTGTAAACTCAATCCCAATATCCTTTAACATCTACTCCATCCACATAACTTGATTACATTTATTTGCTTCTGCAACATACTCTACCTTAGAAATACAATCATGTTTCTTGCTCAACCAAGAAACCAATCTTTCTCCAAGAAAGAATGCTCCACCACTTGTGCTCTTTCTTTCATCCATACTACTTGCCCAATTTGTATCAGTATATGCACATAATGTGAAATTACTTGATCTGTCATACTAAATCCCATAATCAGATTTTCCTTTCAAATATCTAAATATCCTCTTTACTATTGCATAATGATACTCTTTAGGATCAGGTTGAAATATAGCTAAAATCTTAACTGCATTTGCTATATCTGGTTTGGTGTGACTCAAATATTGTAATCTTCCAATCATAGATCTATAGTTTTCTTTCTCAACTATAGGTGACTCATCCTTGCTACATAACTTGTGATCAATTATCATAGGTGTTCCAATAGGCTTACAATTCTCTAATCCCAAATCTCTTTAACAAGTCTTTCAAGTACTTAGATTGTGAAATGAAAATACCATCATTTTTCTCCACAATGTACAATCCTAGGAAAATTTTCATTTCTTCTATCATGCTCATTTCAAACTCATTCTTCATCTCTTTAAAAAACTTATCACTCTCTTCATCATTTCCTACAAATATTATGTCATCAAAAAATATTACAATGATAAATAAACCATTATCAATATCTCTCAAATACAAATTTCCATCTGTCATACCTTTAAAAAATCCAAGCTTTGTCAAATACTTATCCAACCTCGCATACTAGGTTTTAGGTGCTTGCTTTAGACCATGTAAAGATTTCTTTAGTCTGCATACCATCTCTTTATCTTCTGCTAGAGGGAATCCATCAAGCTGCTCAATGTAGACTTCTTCAAGTTCTCCATTCTAAAAAGTTGACTTGACATCCATCTGTTATATTTTGAACTTCTTATTCACTGCATAAGCCAAGAACATTCTTACTGCTTCCATTCTAGCTATAGCAGTATATGTTTCCTCATAATCTATTCCTTCTTGTTGTGAGAAAACTTTGCAAACAAGTGTGGCCTTGCTTCTCACAACTTCTCCTTATTCATTCATCTTATTTCTGAATAACCATTTGATTCCTATCACATTCTTGTCCTTACATCTAGACACTAACTGCCATGTCTTATTCTTCACAATCTAATCCAATTCTTCCTTCATTTCCTAACTTCAATGATCATCTTTACATGCTTCATCTACGATCTTAGGCTTAACTTGAGAAATCATACATAATTCCTCATTCACTATGTTCCTTTTCATCACACCTTTATCTTTACTTCCAATTATCTGCTCTAGAGGGTGATTCTTTGTCAGATTCTTGTTAGGGGTAGGAGTTGACATCTCAACTCTTATCTCATCTTTTTTTTTTTAGACCTCTATTCTCCTCTATGCTCTACAAATAGCACATCATTTTGTAGATCATTGTTAGTATCAAAGAAAACTTCAAAAAAATCTAACAATTCCATAATTATCTTCTTCTTCATATGAATTATAATCTACCATATTTTCTTTAGTACCAAACTTTTCATCAATAATAGTTACCAAAGTTCTCTCTTCGAATACTTCCTTTCTCTTAGCCAATTCACTCTTATCATCACAATCATTCAAGAATCTTTCCATATTTTCTTTAAATTCTTCATCCTCATCAAAAAGTGAACTCTTTCTAGACTTCCTTACTCTCTTAGGACATTTCGATGAAAAATGACCTAATTTTTACGTGTCCAACAAATGAAACTTTTCATTCCTTTTGGTTTTCTTTTCATAAGTAGATCAATACCTTCCTTGACCTTCTTGTCTTCTTTACATGTGGATATATTTTCTTCCATTCTTTTGTATGCAACAAAAGATTCAAGATCAAGAAACTCAATGTCTAGATCTTTACACATATATGACAATTCACCAAGAATATCTATCTTCTATGAGATAAAATTATGTCCATCAAACTTAGGACTAATCTTTCTTGCCATGATCTCCCAAAGCTATTAAGCTTATCCTTCAAGGACCTGATGCTCTAATACCAATTTTTGGAATATATAGCCCCAGCAATATAACTGAGATGGGAAGGGGGTGAATCAGTTATCCAACTAATATCACAATTATCAACCTTATTAAACTTTAACCATATGAGAAATATAAGTAGAAACCACAAGAAGATACTCATACACAATAACACCATATATGTAAACTAGGGAAACCCTTGATCAGAGGGAAAACCCCAGTGGGGATGATACCCACAAGATCATGTACTCATATAAATATTCCTTGTTAGAGGGTGGACCCTGTTAGGAGTCTATGAATACACTTAGTACATATCAGTCCTTGTTAGGAGACTTTAAATCCCTGTTAGGAGATTCCAACCCAGTTAGGAGTTATGGAAGACAACTGGACCCACTGCCCAAAAAAATTCAAGGTTAAGACCAATGAATCCACTGTCCAAATGATCTCTATATCATTCCTTATCAGATAATAGAAATGAAATGTACTTCCTCTTCCTTTGTCTTGTCAACCAAACTTCTACTCCTTCAAATCTTGTAACCAGATCACAAAACTTGCATCCAATAATCCCTTGGATCGCTTACTCACATTTAGTAAGCACTCTACTCCTTTTTACACTTCACAACTATTACACTATTACAAACAAGGAAAAACAATTAATTTATACCATATCATCATAATAATTCCTTGAGTCGACCTTGAGGCTTTCTCAATTAATTATTATAAGATAATTAATTACAATTACAATTACAATAGCATTGTTAGCTCACAGTCTATGCAACTCTTCAAATGTGTGATACTAGGGTGTGTGCACTTGCTGACATCATTGTAAAACTATCCTTTGTCACTAGCTAATTATGCACTTCTTCATTGCATCTCAAATGTAAGATAGCAAACAAACATCAAAACATTTTTCTCCAATACTTTGTTTCTATACTTCTCTTAGTAAATCTGATACAACTTCTATACAACTTTGATTTAGACTCTGTGCACTTAACCATGTTATCAAGACATAGTTTGGGACATGTCCTTAGTTGCGCATCACCAAAAAATCAAACCATTGTTTGTACCAATAGGATCTCTGATTTTTACTTTGCTAATCTTTACAGAAATAATACTATGTTGACATCAATGACAAACACGATCATGAATGCAACATGTAAATACTCTCCAATGCTTAGGATACTCCCCCAATGTAGTATCATTAGCATTCATGCTAACAGAAAAACCACAACAAGATACTCATACACAATTAACACTAGATATGTTAAGTAGGGAAACCCTTGATCAGAGGGAAACCGTTGGTGGGGATAATACCCACAAGATGATATACTAATATAAATATTCCTTGTTAGAGGATGGACCCTATTAGGAGTCTATAACAACATTCAGTACATATCAATCCTTTTTAGGAGGCTTTGAATCCTTGTTAGGATATTCCAACCATGTAAGAAGTTGTGTCAACCATGTTAAGAGTTGTGGAAGGTAGCTAGACCGACTACCCAAATAGCTTCAAGGTTAATATCAATGAATCCACTACCCAAATGATCTCTGCATTATTCCTTGTAGAATAATAGAAATGAAATGTACTTCCTGTATCTGTATCTTGTCAATCAAACTTCTACTCCTTCAGATCTTGTAACCAAATCACAAAACTCGCATCTAATAATCCCTTAGATCACTTACTCATATTTAGTAAATTTTTTGCTCCTTTTCATGCTTGATTCATATACAACTTACTTTACAAACAAGGAAAACATCTTTCCTTTATACTATACCTTCAAAATAATTCCTTGAGTCGGCCTTAAGGCTTTCCCAATTAATTATAATAAGTTAATTAATTAATTCACAATTACAATAGCATTGTCACTCATAGTCTATACAAATTCTCACACATGCAATACTAGGGCTTGTGCACTTGTTGATGTCACCATAAAATTGTCTGTTATTACTAGCTAACTGTGCATTTATTTATTGCATCTCAGATGTAAGATAGCAAACAAACATCAAAACATTATTCTCCAATACTTTGTTTTTGTAATCCTCTTCATAAATTAGGTGTAATTTTCATACACCTTCGACTTAGACTCTGTGCACTCAACCATGACATCAGGACATAGTTTAGAACACGTCCTTGTTTGTGCATCACCAAACAATCAAACCATTGTAATATCCCAAAATTGGCTCATTGCCATTATACCAATTTTAGCCTATTTTGATTAATCCTAAGACCTATTCTAATAGACAATTCTTATTCTGCTACTCACTACTTGACTTAATTGCCAGATGTAGAAAACCCTAATATGCATTCATCATATTTCCTATTTAATACCTATAGTACTCACTCATATTAGCCACATTAAACCTATTTGATTTAAATTTAATTTAATCAAAAGTATTCATACTTTATTAAATTAAATTATATGGTGGATAGAATTATGTCAGTAGGCCTAGCCATGATTGAATTGCAAAAGAATCCTAATATTTCAAATTCTGTATAGTCGAATACACCAATAGTAAATCTGCAACCAATTGAATAGAGTTTTTGGGATTCAATTGGGGCAGTCAATTCTGACCTAGATTGGCTTGTAGACAGTTCAACAGTGTAACTTGGCTACTAAATTCCTCTCATTGATTTTGGTTTTGGATCCTCTGTTCATGCTCGTATTTTTGTTTGAGCAGAATTGAAAGGTTGCGTTCCTTTTTTTTTTTTTTTTTTGCAGCTCAATGTCTAGGTACTTTATGCCAAAAGAATTGTATTTGTATTTTGTAGAAGTTTAGAGTGAGTTATCATAAGATTTTGGCATTCTGATGGATGATAATCTTATGTAATTATTTGCTCAAAATATACAAATTTATGTAATCATTAGGGATGATGCTGGGTTTTCTTCACTGATTCTTTCCCAGTTGACCTTGTTGAATCAAATTAATAAATATTATAATGGCTTGCCACTTTTACCTATAAAAAAAAATTTATCTCCTAAGACTAATGTACTACGGGGTTAAATTTATTTAATTTAATAAATATGCTTATTTAAATTAATTAAACAAAGTTATCTAATTAAATAGGAAGTCTTTCCTAATTAATTAAATATAAAAGGTATTTATGAGAGCATATTTCATTTTATTAAATTAAATATTCTTCTTAAATCTCCTCTTCAGTTCTAAATAGAAACTCAGAAGTGAACTCTCTCTCAAATTGGAATCAATCCAATTAACTTACTCTCTCACTCACGACAAGTTCAGTTGATTGCTCATCACACTCAGATCAGAATAGTTCACTTCACCTGCACAAAGAAGTTTCCATCTTAACTAAGTATTTGTTTCAATCCTGACCGTCGATCCAAGTTGATCGCACCCGTTAATGGATTCCTGGAATTCTATTTAAGAGACTCCTAATTCCTCATTAAGGGGGTTGAATTGAATTGCTATCAAATCTCTGTTGAATTGTGCTCTCACTTTGAATTCATCATTTCATAAGCTTTCAGTCCTTAGATTAAATATCATTTAGATTTAATATGCATGCATATAATCTAGTTTATTTTATATGTTCTTAGATTAATTGCATATATCATTTAGATTACTTGCATACTCGTATAAACTTAAGTGAATTTAAATCGTTCATTCTTAGAGGGTCTGGTTGCTTACACCCTGAATCTGAGGATATCTATTAAGAAAAATCCCCTTAGATAGAAGGCAACAAGTCATCTTGCTAGACTATTCTTGGGTGAACAATCTCATGTTCATTCCAGGATGAATCCACAAATAAGGACTGTGTTGAAGTGTGTGTGTTAAACAGAGGCCGCATATTCACACATACATTTTTGGCGCCCATCGTGGGGCCGAGAAAATGAATTTCTCAGGCCTTCTCTACATTTTTACATTTATTTTTAAGCTCTTTGTCTGTACAATTTTGTATAGATTCTAGAATCTTTGCGCAAGATAATTCATTTTCGTGTGAGGATTCAGGATTCTCACACGAAGACTCTTTTTGGTTCGCACGAGAAAGTGCTCGAGCACGTGAATCTTCACGCAACACCTTATTTCTTCACGCAAGCTGTAAAAGGATTTTGTATGGCTCTACTAGAGATTTCATGCAAGATCTTGATACAATAGCTTTAATTTATGTACTTTTAATAGGCTATTTATCTCATTTCATTAACGTATTTTTTCAAAATTTGTATTGCTCTGTTTCTCTAATTTTTTGTAGCTTAACTGTTGTCTACAAGACGATTTGTCAAAGATTCTTTATACAACCCACTCAAACATAGACTAACTATTTGCTTGCAAAATGATTACCAAAGACACGTTTGTCGAAGACTATACTTAAAACCCACAAAACAATATGTCTTATTTTCTTGCTTTCCAAACTAGATTAATTAGAGGCTTGTGAACTTCCTAGGGTGCAAGACAGAAGAATAGGGGATTATGCTCTTCACCACTTGGAGGTCATGAACAAGGGTGAATCAGAAACCTAGATGCTTCTGAAAGATGACATTCTGAAGAAGGAAAGTAGCTTAGTGGTTCTCTAGTATGGGTCCTTTTCTATGAAGAGATGATGGTTTCCTTTTAGGGAATCAGAACCTTGAGGAAGGAAAAGTCTGGATTGATTAAGCTAAGTCGGTAAATTAACTTGTTTTACGTGTTTGGGAAAAAAAGTAAGGTAGAGGAGTATGCTCTTTCCCCTTGGGGGAAATCAGAAACTTTGACCCTTGTGATCAAACCACCAGTCTGAGTCAATCCTTTAGAGGGCCTACCAAAGTGATCCAACCTCCAAGAATAACCCAAGTGAGCACACTCCTTTCACTAGAGATTCCAACTCACTATAATCAAGATGCTTTGTAGAGCAAAAGACTCCAAAGCCAGATTAGTTTCTTTCCCTTGATTCTTGATATTGCATATCAAGGGGAAGCTCTATTTGTTGCACTAGTCGGTGTTGACCCCAGTCTTGCTAAGCAAGTGTGTGCACTTTTAGATGTTGGTGTGGGTTGCTCGTCTCAACTTCACTTGCAAAGTCACCAAGAACTAACATGAACAGAATCCAAGTAAAAACCTCTTAGTTAGAAGCCACCCAGTTCACCTCCAAAAGGAGGCATAATCTTTGTGCAAGGAGGGGGAAGAATCTCTCCTGTAGAACTCACCATAGGCATGCTACTAAATGTTTGAAGGTGGTATACATGCTCATCCCCTACCACAAGGGTGCTCATTCAACGTATACTATTGAGTCCTTTGAATATACCAAAAACACAGGCACCCTCTAGGGGGTGACACGACTGTGTGAGGTACACACATGTGCATAAGATGTGGGACAAAGGTTTTTCCTTCTCTACCAAATTTTGTTTTTAGGGATAAAAGCATGTTTTTTCTCGAGTCATAAACAAGTCCAAAACCATCTACAACAAACAAAGATCAAGACTCCCCTATCCTATCAAATTGCTTTTCCCTCAGTAGGACTATTTTTGACTATTGCTTGCTTCCCACTATCTTGTTTAAACATATTGCCTTGATTGAATCTCGAAACATTGTCCAAGTGTCTTACTGAGTTAACCTCACTATCTGTCCAATCAATTTTTTTGAAAAATATATCCAATCTGTCCAAACAATTTGAAAATCTCTTTGTAATCCAATGTTGTTGTTAATCTGGTCCTAATTTTCGTGCACAAACTAGTACTTTCTTGCGCAAGAATTCATCTTTTAGCGCAAGCTAGTTCAAGTCTTCGCACGAGATCTTGCATATACCCGCATGAGATCTTGCCATTGTCTTAGTGTTGGAAATGATTGAAATAATTATAATAAAAGTTGAGGGAGATTGTTGGAATAAAATATGGAACTAGTAAAGAATGTCCTCAATCATTGTTTTGTCATTGATGTCAAACTTGCTACTTGCAGGGATGACAATTTCTTTAGTGATCCAAATGCTATCAATTAGTTGATTTTCAAGGTGGAGGCAATTAATAAGATGTAACTAAAATACCTAGAGAAAGGTTGAAGTTATGATGTTGTAATGAAGTACAAGGATCAGCTAAGCCATTGATGAAAGAATGTATTTGATGACATACTACAAAGAATGGGCACACTGAAACATATCAAAGATTTAAGATTTTAGCTAAGTCTTTTGTAAAGCTCAAACTAAGTTCATTAGAGAGAAGGAGTCGGGAAAGCTAGTAAGAGCCGAGCAAGTTCTAGTTAATGCCGAGTAAACTTCAGATGTCGAGTGGTGCCGAGTAAGTTCAAGTGCCGAGTAAGTTCAAGTGCTGAGTAAGTTCAAGTGCCGAGTAAGTTCAAGTGTCGAAGTAAGTTCAAGTGCCGAGTAAGTTCAAGTGCCAAGTAAGTCCAAGTGCCGAGCATGTTCAAGTGTCAAGCTGGTATAGATGCTGAGTAACATAGAGTTGCCGAGCACTAGTAACTCAATAATGTCGAGTTGCTGCATTATTTAGGAAATCAAAGATTCGCCATATCTAACCCGACAAGGTCATTATCTAGAAATCTATGAATTAAAAGGAAGATAAGAATGATGAGTTGGTGGCACAGAACACCATGTAGAACATTTTTAAGATACAACTGGTGAAGTTTCAAGAAGAAAACAAGATATGGGGTAGATACATTGTATCCTACCTAATCAATTTTGAAACCCTAAAACTGAAGAGGGAGAATTGAGCAGTAAAGGCAAATCAGACTTCTATATAAGAAGACATAAGTTAATGAGAAAAGAGAGAGCGAGAGGGGATAGAAGGAAAGAGAGATTGTGGTCAAGCATAAAAGCATGAAATGCTAAAGAATGTGCCTAGGAGAAGATAGCACATAAATTCTATTTGTATAGACGACCACAAAGATGATTGCATTGGCAAAATGAGTTAGAAGACTCAAGGAGACGAAGCTTGAGAGGAAGAGAAGCAGTCAGAGCTAAAGAGATTAAAGCCAAGCATAAGGATTGAACTGAAAGTGTGATCTGAAATCTGCAAAGTATGTTGTAAGTTATATCAGATCAAAAGACCATTATTGTTACTTTCTAGCAATTGTAACTGTAAATCCTATGGACTTAGGTTGGTTTAACAGCCATTAGAAAAATCCTTTAATAGGGTGACATTCCAAGTGAATGTTCTAAAGACCTTTAACCAGGCCCATTCCTAATAGTTTGGTGAAATCCTCTAACAAGGTCGCATTTAACAGTGTGTTGTAAGCCTTTAACAGGGCAGGCTTTTAACAGGGCATCACTTCAGAAGAGTGAGAATCAAGTAGCATGTTACTGGTGGTTTTTCCCAAATTGGCTTTCCACATAAATCATTGTGTCATGTGTTGATCTTGAATGTTCTATCTTTGCATGTTGATTTGCTATAACTTGCTCATATGATTGATTTAAGTTCGAACAGAAGAAAAGGGTATGGATTCATTAAAAGTAGTAAAAAGGTATTAATAGGGCATTTGGACCTCGACTAACTGACTCACCCCCCCCCCCCCCCCTTCTCAGTTATTCTAAAGAATTCTAACAATTGGTATCAGAGCCAAACTGTTGATTCAGTTTAAAGGGACTACTAGCAAAAAAGATCAAAATGCCAAAAAGAGAAGTTCCCAAGCTCAACAAAGACAACTTTGTTGCATGGAAAAGTTTGATGAAGCTACATCTTGGATCCATAGGAGATTATGCCCAAAATTCAATTGTCACTGAACATGTAGATCCAATAAGTGCTCCTACTGCAGAAGACATGAAAAACAAACAAGAACACAATCAGACAATGCTGGAAATTGCATCTGCACTCAGCTATGCTGAATTTGATGATATCAAAGGATGTGACACTACATTCAAAATGTGGAAAGCTCTATCAAACATCTATGGAGGAGATCAGAATGTGCAAAGAGCAAAAAGAGAAAGTCTTAGAGGAAAGTTTGACGACATGAAAATGGAGGAAAATGAGAATGTTGCTCAGTATGGTGCAAGAATAAAGGAAGTGGTAAGTGCAATAAGATGCTTGAATGGTCAACTAGATGAGGATATTGTTAATAGTAAGTTCTTAAGAACCTTGCTCCCTATCTATGCTATTAGAGTATCAGTAATACAAGAACTAAGATGCATACTAGGAAATAATCTAAGCTTTGAAGGTATAATAGGTAGACTCACTGCATTTGAGTTATCTAACTTTGACAACTACAAACCTGAAAATGTTGAATTTGCTTTTAAGGCAAAGTTATCACTGAAAGATGCCGAACAGGTGAAATCAAAGAAAGGAAGAAAAATGAAGTATGTATCTAGTGACAATAGCACTGATGAGGAAGATGTGGAACAATTGAAAGCATTGCTTGCTAGAAGATTTCACAGGGGCAAAGGAAAATTCAAAGGTAAGATGCCTATCATTTGTTTTAATTGCAATGAAGTTGGTCATATTGCTGCAAGATGTCCACAGAAAAAGGATTCCAAGGAAGGCAATAAATACAAGAACAAAAGAGATGATGACAAAAGAGATTACAAAGAAAAAGGTAAGAAGTGTTATATTGTTGAAGAAAATTCTGATGACAATGATGATGAAGTTGTTTATGTAGCCATGAAGGACCAATCTGATGAAGAAGAAGCCATAGCACTGGTGACATGTATAAACAGGAATGACAGATGGATCATAGACAGTGGATGATCACATCACATGACAAGAGACAAAAGTAAGTTTGTTAACTTTACTCAATATGATGGAAATAGTGTTAGATTTGGTAATGATGCTCCATGTCAAATCAAAGGAAAAGGTTCCATTAAGCTCACAGAATAGATTTCATGTGATAATGCATACTATGTTGAAGGATTAAACTACAATTTACTGAGTGTCTCACAGTTAGGAAATATAGGTTGCAAAGTGGAATTTGGAAACAAAACTACAAAAATCTATGATAGTGATGGTAAACTAATAGGAAAAGGAGATCAAACAAAGAGTAATTTGTTTTATCTTGATATGGATGATGCTTCTTGTCTATTTGCAAAATTTGATGATGAATGGTTATGGCATAGAAGATTATGTCATGTCAATTTTGATAATCTAGTCAACATCAGTAAAATGAAGAAAGTCAGAGGTCTACCAAAACTAAAAAAGCCTGATAATATCATGTGCAAACAATGTCAGCTAGGAAAGATGACAAAATCAAGTTTCAAAAGTAAGAACTATACATCTAAAGAGATACTTGAGTTAGTTCACACTGACTTATGTGGCCCAATGGAAATACAAAGCTATAGAGGAGATAAATACATAATGCTATTTGTTGATGACTATTCCAGGATGATGACTGTTATGTTCTTAAAACAAAAATCTGATGCTTTTCAAATGTTTAAGTGGTATGTGGCTAGAGTTGAAAAGGAAATAGGAAAAAGTTTGAAATGTCTAAGATCAGATAGAGGTGGTGAATTTACATCAAAAGAATTCGAGATATTCTATAATGACAATGGAATCAAAAGACAAACGTCAGCTCCTAGAACTCCCCCATAGAATGGAATTGCTGAGAGAAGAAATAGATCTGTGATTGACTGTGCCAAAACATTAATGATGGAAAAGAATGTTGCTCTAAAATACTGGAGAGAAGTTGTAAGTGTAGCTGTTCATACACTAAATCGAGTACAAGTCAAGAAAGGTAAAAATACAACACCTTTTGAATTATGGTATGGTTACTCACCCAATGTAAAACATTTCAAAGTGTTTGGTTGCAAATGTTTTATCCTGAAGGATACTAGAAATGGAAAATTTGATGCAAACAGTGATGAAGGTATATTTCTTGGTTACTCCACTAGAAGTAAGGCATATAAGTGTTTGAATGGTAACGCTAACAAAATTGTGGAAAGTGCAAATGTAAATTTTGATGAGTACACAGAAGTCCAAGCTGAAGAACCAAAGAAAATGGAAGAATACAAAACCTTTGTATATTCTTATGAAGGAATGATTGCTGATGAGGATGATGACAATCAAATTGAAAATCAACAACAAGTGTCAGTTTCAGCCGATTCACAACCAGTAAATACCGAGTTGCATTCAAAAGCCGAGTTACAAAATGAAGAAAATGCACAATCTGATTTTGAAGATAGTACACATAATGAAGAAAAATATGACAATGAAGTGCATAGTGATCCTAAATCCGAAAGATCAAACATGGAAATAAGGACAGAGCCAAGATTATCCAAATATGTAAAAAGACATCACCCTGCTGAATAGATAATTGGTGACAAAGATGCAAGACCAATGACAAGGAGTAGACTTAGACATGAAACATGTCTGATCAGCAAATTTGAACCCAAGACAGTATATGGTGCATTACAGGATGATGACTGGTATAAAGCCATGGAAGAAGAAATTAATCAAATAAGGAAAAGCAAAACCTAGAGTTTGGTTCCCAGACCAACTGACAAGAATGTGATTGGTACCAAATGGGTATTCAGAAACAAACTAAATGATAATGGTGAGGTTACCAAGAATAAAGCCAGATTAGTATGCAAGGGTCATGCTCAAGAAGAAGGAATAGATTATGGAGAAACATTCGCTCCTGTTGCTAGAATGGAAGGAGTAAGAACTTTACTTGCATATGCTGCCTACAAAGATTTCAAAGTCTATCAGATGGATGTAAAATCTGCCTTCTCAAATGGTATACTAGAAGAAGAAGTCTACATTGAACAACTAGAAGGATTTTTTGATGAAAACAACAGGGATATGGTGTGTAAGCTACATAAAGCACTCTATGGTTTGAAACAAGCACCTAGAGCATGGTATGAGAGACTTCACAAGTATCTAGTGCAAATTGGATTGGAAAGAACTGATGATAATAGCAACATGTACATCAAAGCTGAAGAAGGTAAAGACATTATTGTATCTGAATTTTTTGTGGATGACATAGTATTTGGTGGTAAGGAAGTACTTTGCAAAGGCTTTGCTGACAAAATGAAACATGAATTTGAAATGTCTATGTTTGGAGAAATCAAATTTTTTGTTGGATTGCAAGTACACCAACTTAAACATGGAATATTTGTTACACAATCAAAGTACATCAAAGAAATTCTTAAAACATTTGGATTGGAGGAATCCAAACCAGTCAGCACACCAATGGCCACAGGAAATAAGTTGTCCAAAAATGATGAGTTAACTGAAGTCAATCAAACAATGTACAGATCCATGATTGGAAAACTACAATATGTTGTACATAGTAGACCAGACATAGCATTAGCAGTTGGAATAGTGGCTAAGTTTTCTACTAATCCTAAAGAAAATCATCTCATAGCAGTAAAAAGAATAATGAGATATCTCAAAGGGACTAATGACTTTGGTCTATACTACAAAAAGAGTGGAAAATTTGAACTCAATGCATATACAGATGCAGACTGGGGAGGAAACATTGATGACAGAAAAAGCACAAGTGGAGGTGCATTATTTCTAGGCAAAAGGTTGGTTACCTGGACTAGCAAGAAACAAACATGTATATCCCAGTCCACTGCAGAATCAGAATATGTGGCAGCTGCAGTCAATTGTACAAACATTGTGTGGCTCACACATCTATTAAATGGAATGAAAGAAGAAGTAACAAAATTGGTGATATTGTATTGTGATAATACAAGTGCTATAAACATATCCAAAAATCCAGTGATGCATGCAAAAACCAAGCATATTGCAATCAAGTATCATTATGTCAGAGAATTGGTAGAAGACAAACAAATGAAGTTGGAATACATTCACAAAAAGGAACAAACTGCAGATATCTTCACCAAACTATTGCCTAAGGATGCCTATGAATATCTTAGAGGCAAGTTGGGGGTCATACCCCTAACCCAAGCAATTTAAGGCAACAATAAAGCCACCTTGCATCAACAGGAATAAATCATTGAAATATTAATAGGTTGATGCAAAGGATGACAGAAGGTACAGAAACTTCAAATCAATCACAATCATGGTGACAGAGGGAGAAAAACAACAAGAAGCCAAACCTTATATTTTGCATGATAAAAAATGCTACATCTTTGGCATTTATGTCAAAGAGGGAGAAATATACAGCTAACTGATCAATGCAAAGAAAGAGGGAGATATATATATGAAAGAGGGAGATATATGAGATCAGTAGTGAAATACAGCAAGACAACGTATATAATCTTGGTGGTAACTAAATTGATTACTTGATCAGTTTGGTTTGCCATCAATGCCAAAGAGGGAGATTGTTGGAAATGATTGAAATAATTATAAGAAAAGTTGAGGGAGATTGTTGGAATAAAATATGGAACTAGTAAAGAATGTCCTCAATCATTGTTTTTTCATTGATGTCAAACTTGCTACTTGCAGGGATGACAATTGCTTTAGTGATCCAAATACTATCAATTAGTTAATTGTCAAGGTGGAGGCAATTAATAAGATGTAACTAAAATACCTAGAGAAAGGTTGAAGTTATGATGTTGTAATGAATTACAAGGATCGACTAAGCCATTGATGAAAGAATGTATTTGATGACATACTACAAAGAATGGGCACACTGAAACATATCAAAGATTTAAGGTTTTAGCTAAGTCTTTTGTAAAGCTCAAACTAAGTTCATTAGAGAGAAGGAGCCGGTCAAGCTAGTAAGAGCCGAGAAAGTTCTAGTTAATGCCGAGTAAACTTCAGATGCCGAGTGGTGCCGAGTAAGTTCAAGTGCCAAGTAAGTTCAAGTGGCGAGTAAGTTCAAGTGGTGAAGTAAGTTCAAGTGTTGAGTACGTTCAAGTGTCGAGTAAGTTCAAGTGCTGAGCATGTTCAAGTGTCAAGCTGGTATAGGTGCCGAGTAACACAGAGGTGTCGAGCACCAGTAACTCAATAATGTCGAGTTGCTACATTATTTAGGAAATTGAAGATTTTCCAGATCTAAGCCGACAAGGTCATTATCTAGAAATCTGTGAATTAAAAGGAAGATAAGAATGATGAGTTGGTGGCACAGAACACCATGTAGAACATTTTTAAGATACAACTGGCGAAGTTTCAAGAAGAAAATAAGATATGGGGTAGATACATTGTATCCTACCTAATCAATTTTGAAACCCTAAAACTGAAGAGGGAGAATTGAGAGATAAAGGCAAATCAGACTTCTATATAAGAAGACATAAGTTAATGAGAAAAGAGAGAGCGAGAGGGGATAGAAGGAAAGAGAGATAGTGGTCAAGCATAAAAACATGAAATGCTAAAGAATGTGCCTGGGAGAAGATAGCACAGAAATTCTATTTGTATAGACGACCACAAAGATGATTGCATTGGCAAAATGAGTTAGAAGACTCAAGGAGATGAAGCTTGAGAGGAAGAGAAGTAGTCAGAGCTAAAGAGATTAAAGCCAAGCATAAGGATTGAACTGAAAGTGTGATCTGAAACCTGCAAAGTATGTTGTAAGTTATATCAGATCAAAAGACCATTATTGTTACTTTCTAGCAATTGTAACTGTAAATCCTATGGACTTAGGTTGGTTTAACAGCCATTAGAAAAATACTTTAACAGGGTGACATTCCAAGTGAATGTTCTAAAGACCTTTAACCAGGCCCATTCCTAATAGTTTGGTGAAATCCTCTAACAAGGTCACATTTAACAGTGTGTTGTAAGCCTTTAACAGGGCATCACTTCAAAAGAGTGAGAATCAAGTAGCATGTTACTGGTGGTTTTTCCCAAATTGGGTTTCCACGTAAATCATTGTGTCATGTGTTGATCTTGAATGTTCTATCTTTGCATGTTGATTTGTTGTAACTTGCTTATATGATTGATTTAAGTTCAAATAGAAGAGAAGGGTATGGATTCATTAAAAGTATTAAAAAGGTATTAATAGGGCATTTGGACCTTGAATAACTTATTCACCCCCACCCCCCCCTCTCAGTTATTCTAAAGAATTCTAACACTTAGTTTTCCTATCACTTTTTTGCACGAGTCATAGAAAATCTTTGCACGAGCCACAAAAAGTCTTTGTGCAAAATTAAATTTCTATCATGAGTCTTTGCGCAACCTAGTGAACTTTCTTGCGCGGCTTACAGAGAATCTTCGTGCAAGATCCTATTCCAAAATTGTCAAATCAACTTATCCAACCAATCTATGATCTGCATCCTGTCAATTTCCTACACTGAGTTGTCTCTTCTCTGTCTATACACAGTCTTGATTAGTGGCATTTAGCTTAACTGAAGATTTCTGGTCCGCATTTTGACTAGTCTTATCTTTTACTTCTTTGGCTTCTTGTTCCTTAGTGCTTGTCATACTTCATGTTATGATAGTCATAACCTTTGGCTATTCTAGCCTTCAAATCAAACTATTCGTACCTTAGTATATAGTACTCTTACCTTTTCTTGTTGAGACTAAGTTTTAGTGTGGCCTTTGTCCAAGTTCTTGCTTCTTGTCCTTGTCTATGACTGTCGCAACAGGAAGCAACAATGTATTTTACCCTCTTAGACTTAGGCGAGGTCATGCTAAGGGTCATAATCATGGTAGAGGCACCTTCCTTTTGTTCCATAATCTACATCCAATTCTTCTAGTGAGACATCTTCACAGTCTCCCTCATCTGTCAAATCGTCTCGAGTTCAATGAACGTTTTCTATAAATCCACAAAAAACTAGGAACCCTCTATACCAAGAGGATCCTGAGACCAAAAAAGGGGCCAAACCCTTGAACAAAACATTTCACTTCCTTTTTAAAGGACCTTTCCAATCACAATGCACTAAAACTAAGCACATTCCCATAATGGCTGATTATGAACCTGAACATGGTAGTCACAACAAACATCAAGAACCACCTAGGAATGACAAAGAAAAAGACCATGACACTGATGCAGAATAGGAAGAGGTGGAAATACTTCTTGAACATATACCCAAATGTCACAAAGATAAAAAATTTCAAAAGGTCATGGGAATCCTACTCAATGAAGAAAAATAAAAGTACTTTCTCAAACTTGCCCAAGAGGGAGCTAAGTTGCCCTCTCATTTCAATGTGGAAACCATTATCATGTCTGAAGAAGAAACTGAGACTTCTAAACTCCAAAAATAATTGAAATTTATGCAAGACCAACTGGCTCAGATGATGCATGAGAAATAGTAACCCACGAAAACATACACATTGGATGCTCTTTGTCCATTTCCATTTGACAAAAGCATAAACATGTTGCCTTTCCCACGAGGCGTAGAGCTACCCAAGTATAACAAGTACTTTGGTACCACTGATCCCCAAGATCACTTGTGGGAATTTGGTGCTTTGTCTATGGAGTTTATACATGATCAAACATACCTCATGTGTTTATTCCCTAGAAGCCTAAATGGTCAGGCTTTAGAGTGGTTTTCACATTTACCTCCCGATATTAAGACATTTGATGAAATTGCCAACTTATTTGTTCAGTAATATTCTCATAACATTCAACACCCTATACATAGAAAGTTGGAGAACCTTTTCTCACATTCCTCCAATGGTGGAGACAACTATACACTAAGTATTTCCATAAAATTTCAGAAACAAAGAAGCTTGACATTTTCACTGATAACCTCCTACCCGATTTTGGATATAGATTCCAACTTCAAGGTCCACGTGCCTTTGAAGACATGATCACACATGCTATCTGCATCAAGGAATTTATGGTCAAGAAAGGTGAACTTACTCTTCAAAAGGACACAAAACAAGGTTCTACTTCCAACAGGGATAAAACCAAATATGTCAACAAGAATCGAGAAATTGTACATGATGGAGTTGTTGACAATGTCACTCCCAAAACTGCTAAAGTGGCATTTAATCTCACAAATGGCCTCAAAGCAACCAAAAACACTAAGAAACCTCCTCTTGACAATAATACATCTGGGAACAAACTGAGAAATTCCTAGACCACATGCCCTAAGCGAGAATACAAACCCTTGGGTGAACCTCTAGATGTGGTTTACAAAACATTGCTACAACACAAGCTTCTTTCCCCAATGGACAATCCTCATCCCTATGATCCACAACCACGTCCACCATGGTGGAATAAAACCTCATTCTGTGAGTATCACCAAAATAAGTGACACAAAACTAGCAACTGCATAAACTTGTGCCATAAAGTCCACGACATGATTGATGATGGTGATCTTGTGGTAGATGGACATAAAAAAAACTTGGACCACAAGGCATTCAAAGAGCCTTTCCCAGCTTATGAAAAAGGAGAGACTTCGAAACCACAATCCAACAACAAGGTCAACTATGTATATTCCAATAATGACAATGTCATCAACATGGTTGAACCTATGGATTTTGAATACTACAACGTTATTACCATTAAGGCCAAACAAGATAACGAAAATCCTAAGACACCATTTGTCTTGAGGGGCCCTACTCTCAATTTAATGGATAATATGCCCTTGCAACACTATGCTAATGTTGTCACTCACTCTCCCACCAAGTTGGTGCTCAAAGGCCCCGTGCCTTCTACTTTTGATCTTGAACAACATAAAGACAAAGCCCTTGTTGGTCCATCTAGCAAAGGTGCAAAACCCACAATGAACTCGACGGCAACTAGTTTTAGTGTTCTCGATCAATTGAAATGAACTAATGCTCAGATTTCCATCTTTGAGCTACTTAAAATCTCGCCTGCTCACAGGCAAATTCTGGACAACACCCTCACTGAGGAAAATGTTCCTCAAGATCTTGATCTTGAGTGATTCCAAACCATGGTAGGTCACCTAACCTCACCTTATCTTATGACCTTCTCCAAGGAGGATGAAAACTTGTTGAGTCACCCACACAATCAACCTCTACACATTGAGTTTATGATCCATCAAACACATGTTCGTCGAGTACTCATCAATAATGGTACTGGCCTAAATATTGTCTCTACTGCTCTCCTTAGATAATTGAATTATTCTAAGGACTCTATTGATCCTTGACATAAGATCACCATCAAAGAGTATGACGAAGTGGAATGAAAGTCTCTAGGTCTAGTGGTTTTACCCATTTGCATCGGTCTTGTAGAAAGGGATGTCACCTATCAGGTGTTGGACATTCCCTTGGCATACAACATTCTGTTAGGATGGCCATGGATACATGAGATGTGTGATGTTCCATCCACATACGACCAATGCATCAAGTTCCCATTTCATGGCTCTGAAGTTACTATTCCTACCACTACTAGATATACTTGCAATATGCTCAAAGCTACTAAAACTTTTGTCCCTGCTAACTGTGAGTCCACAGATTATCATGACAATAAGTTGAAAAAAATCAAGCAGTCATTCAAAATAAAAGAAACTAGCATGGGAGAGTACTACATTGAACCAATGCTATCATTAACATCTCTCCCAAAGTCTCCTCGACATTATGGGAGACCCTCAGAGGCAAAGAAGTCGTTCGTGCTAACACCCCAGACCAAGTATAATGGCACTTTTTTCAAGGCTATAGTTCCCTTAGAAGATGAAAATGAAAACAGATCCATTGCTACATGGATTTATAGAGAAGAGGCTCCAATAGACTTAACAGAGCAAGCTCAAGAAATAAATCCTGAGAAATATGGGCTTGGTCTTAGGCTTATGAAGCATTTTGGTTACAAGGGAACTAGCCCTATTGGATGTAATAATAATGGCCTAATTGATCCCATCAAAGCAATAGCTCGAAGCAACAGTGATACAACTGGCCTAGGATTTAAGAAGGTTCCTTTCCATTTGGGACCAAATAAATTCATACCAGAACCTGAGAGTTCATCTAGACATGAGTCACTGGCTGAGTTAGATACTTAAGAGGAATAATCTAATGATGAGGATTCTTATCCACATCTTATTCCTCATGACCTCACTAAATTCTTTGCTGAGCCAGATGACTTTTTGTCACGTGTTAGCACTGTGGATGATACTAGTGATTCTTCTGAGGACAATACTAAGTAACTCAAATATCATTCAGAAAAGGAAGAATCTAGTCAGTCATTATGTATTGAGTATCTGTGTAAGAACCCAAAGGATGAAGGTGAGTATGTCCCTATCAATGTTGGGAAGTTCTATAATCTCTCACCATGTAGCACTAATTCTAAGGAATATGAGTTTGACTCTCTTTTAGAAGCAACTATTGATAAAGATATTAATCAAGTGCATGTCTATGAAAACCAAATCAAAGTGGGTGAAACGTCTAGGGTTAGGTCGCATGGGTCTGATCCAACTAGTGTCTTAGAGTTGCTAATTGCTGATATTTGTACTCAGAGGCATTCAAACACATCTTTGGGTAAAGTCACTGTAGGTCTTGAATTGCTAGTCCAAGCACTTAATGACTATACTATGAATGCAATTGAACCAACCACCACTCTCTCACTCACACATCCTGAGCTTATAGACTGGAACCCTAATGCATCTAGCAAAGTCCCCATGTTTTAGAATGACTATGCTCTCGCCTGTTACCTAAATGCTATTGAACCTATAAATTCTTCCATCAATGAGCAGAGTATCAACATGACTAAGGCTGACATCAAATATCTCAGTTATACAATTAAAAAGAAAAAATGCAAAAGGTCTGATGGTGAAAACCACATTGTGGCAGTGTCAGAACCCAAAAAAGTAAAAACAAAAGATGTATCCAAGGGTGGAAACCTCTCTGAGGCACCCGTGGATGAGATATTTGATGCACTTCCCAGTCACTTTCAGGAGAGATCATTAGTGTTGATAGTGCCAACATAGCCAATTAACTTGGGCACATAAGAACATCCTCATATGATACATTTGGCACAGTCACTATCACCTAAAGAAAAGGAAGAATTCATTGCCTTTTTCAAAGAAAAGAAAATAATTTTTTCTTGGACATACTCTAACATGCCAAGATTGGATCCTAATCTTATCATGCATCACTTGTCCATAGAACCAGGCATCAAACTAGTTAAACAGAAGCTTCAAAAAATGCATCCTCACGTTGCATTGCTCGTCAAAGTAGAATTGGAGAAACTTCTAAAAGCTGGTTTCATTCACACAATTGATTATGCTGAATGGATATCCAATATTGTTCCAATTTCCAAGCATGGTAAATCTATCAGGGTTTGTACTGACTTCCGTGATCTCAACTTGGCATGTCCTAAAGATGATTTTTCGCTTCCTAATATTGATATGATAGTGGACATGATAGCTGGCTATGAGATGTACTCACTTATGGATGGATTTTTTTGATACAATTAGGTTAAAATTGCACCAGAAGACTATGAGAAAATGACTTTCACATGCACATTGTTGGAATGTAATGTCATTTGGCTTGAAGAATGTTGGTGCTACATATAGAGGGTTGTTACTACAATTTTCCATGATATGATGCATAAGACCGTGGAGGATTACGTCGATGATACCTTGGTCAAAAGTGCTAAATATAATACTCATCTGTAAGATTTAGGACCCATCCTAGATCGTATGGAAAAATTCAGTCTTTGGCTCAATCCTAAGAAATGCACATTTGGTGTCACATTAGGAAAGTTGCTGGGATACATCATCTCTACAAAAGGAATTGAGGTAGATCTAAAGAAAGTACAAGCAATAATGGACATGCCACCACCTCAGAACATCAATCAGATGAGAGGACTATAGGGAAGGCTTCAATCTATTTGTAGGCTTATCTCACAATTGGTGGATAGATCACAACCCTTCACACAGACCTTACATAAGGGTGTAAAATTCAATTGGAGCCAAGATTGTGAGCAAAGCCTAAAATAGATCAAACAATATCTTGTCAATCCACCAATCCTGATGCCTCCTATCCATGGGAAACCTTTTCTTTTATACATTTCAGCAACTAAAACATCTCTAGGAATCCTATTGGCTTAGGAAGATAATGACAACAAAGAAAGAGCTATTTACTACTTGAGTTGGACATTGATCTCTTATAAGAAGAACTACAACATTATTGAGAAAGCTTGCTTGGCAGTTGTCTTTGCTTCCCAAAAGTTGAGACACTACATGCTTGCCCACAGTACGTGGCTCGTGGCTAAAATAGATCCACTAAAGTACTTGCTCACTAAGATGACTCTCACTGGAAGATTGGCTAAATGGGTTATGATACTCAGTGAGTTTGACATCCAATATGTTGAATGCAAGGCTATCAAGGGACAGGTGATTGCAGACTAGCTGGCTGATGCACCCATGCAGAATCTCCTGCCAATGAACATTAATTTCCCAGATGCGTCAATTCTGACACTCATGCACCACACATGGGTTATGTTCTTTGATGGGTCCTTTACACAACAAGGATCAGGTGTCGAATTACTCTTCATTACACCACAGAGATACTCATTGCCCAAAGCGTACAAGATTTTATTTCCTTGTACAAACAACATTGTTGAATACAAGGCTTTGATCAATGGCATGAAAATTGCAACCAAATGGAGAGTGGATCAGTTAGATATTTTTGGTGACTCTCAGCTTGTCATTAAATAGGTTAATGATGTGTACCAAACAAAGGATCAGAAACTAATTCCTTACAAGTGCATGGTTGATGACTTAAAGAAATATTTTGCACACATCACCTTCTAGCAAGTTCCACAAGCAGATAATATAGTGGCTGATTCCATGGACACTTTGGCCTCCCTGCTACAAATGCCTGAAAATGATCTCCGACATGAGTTCTTGGTGGAAGCGTTACACTACCCAGCCTATGACACCCCTGATTCTAAGATGATCTATTCTATTATAGGACAAGAATCATCCTGCTACCATCACATTTATTCCTACCTCCACAATCAAACCATTCCAAAAGGTCTGACTCTGAATGAGAAACGTTATCTAATCTGTAATGCTTCACACTATGTCATTATTACTGATGATCTATATAAGAGAGGTCTCGACAGAACACTCCTTAGGTGTTTAGAACCCAAAGAGTCCAAATGTGCACTAATTGACATTCACGAGGGCATTTGTGGATCTCATTCCAATGGCCTAACACTAGCTCGCAAACTCCTTAGAGCTGGTTACTATTGGCCCAAAATGGAGCAAGAAGCTATCAAGTATGCTAGGTCCTACAAGTAGTGTTAGCTAGATGGGAATCTAATCCACACTCTAGCCAAAGAGTTGATTCCCTCTACTACAACATGGCCATTTCAACAAAGGGCCTTCAACTTGGTGGGACAGATCCACCCAACCTCTTCTAATGGGCATAAGTTCATTATCACGGCTACATATTACTTCATGAAGTGGGTAGAGGTAGTACCTCTCACAGTTGCCGATGGAAAAATTGTAGCACTTTTTATCACAAACTACATCATCTGCAGATATGGTGTGCCATCCTCAATCATTATTGATAATGGAGGACAATTCAAGAACAAAGACCTCAAGGAACTATGCAAGAAACTCAAAATCACACAACATTGGTCTTCCATTTATTACCCCCAGGGTAATGGCTAGGCTAAAGCATCCAATAAGATGATCCTCAAAATCCTTCATCACACAGTCAACAAATTAGGGAGAGACTGACATCTCCAGATCAATCTAGCCCTGTGGGCGTATAGGGCAAGCATCAAGACTCCAACGGGCATGAATCTCTTTGATTTGGTGTATGGCGTAGATGATGTGCTTCCAATAGAGGTCGAGATTCCTACCTTGAGAATCTCTATTAAGGGCCTTATTACTGATGATGACTACAGGATAAGTCAGCTTCAGGAGCTTGTGTTACTGGATGAACGTCGACAAGTGGCATGTGATCATCTGTGAGCATATCAACAACGAATGTCAAGAAGCTACAATTGGAGGGTCAAGCCACGTGACTTCCAACTGGGTGATCTCGTCCTGAGAGAGAACCCTAAGAATCAACAACAGCAAGTCCAAAAAGGAAAGTTTGAACCAAACTGGCTCGGTCCTTACATCATCACTATAGTATATGGATCTGGCGCCTATCAGCTTTCCACAATTGAGGGAGAAGTTCTCAAGGAACCTATTGATGCTCCCCATTGAGGTATAATGCTTTACATTATACTTGGTATATTTAGTAAATCATGTATTTGATGGATGGATTCCTTGGATAATTTCACATGTTGCATTTGTAAATGGATAATTATTGTTAATCCTTGATTATGGTAGTGAAACAAAATGTTAACTAATCAAGCTATAGTTTTCTTATTTATGTGATTCTTGCAAATGATAATGTGGCATTTACTTAGTAGGACATAATTTTACATATGATAGAATAAAGTGGGACATGTAGGTCAACTTCTTCTAACATTTTCATTTATGGCATAGTCATGTGATGATATGTTGTGTTCGACAATTTGGTCGATAATTGGTTATGAAATGTAATTTTATTTACACCTATCATTTTGACATGTATGTTGGAAAGTATAATGAAATTTCAAACTTAATTGGAAGATATTGTATCTACTTGTTGACTCAACTAATTATAGACAACTTTTGACTAACATGATTTGACTTTTTGGCCTATGTGGCAAGTGTATGAAAATATAGTCTTTATAGAAAGTTGTTGACTCCTTTTTATTTAGTCAATTTGGTCAATGAATAATGATCACCAACTTGGTCATATTGCATTTTGGACTTTTAGTTGATATATTGTTTGACATAAACGTAGTAATATAGACTTAGCTATTACACATTCAACTTAAACCCTTTAGTCAACATGTGTGTTGGAATTCGGTTTTACTATTTTATAGATATCAACTTTGGGTCAATATTGCTTGACACATTTGATTGTCTAGATTTTCTATCATTGATCTTCCAATTATAGGATTTGATATATATAATTTGAGCTAACTGAGGTGTTATGATGTAAGTACTTTTAGATGTAAAATTTTGCTAAGAATTTGTAAGCATTATGATGATCAATGTTGAGGAAGTACATTGATGATTTATGTATGAATGTTTTGTATTCATGATGATTTAAATGATGTTGAATTTGATGTAACATGGTTACATTACTTGATTCTTTGATGATGCATTAGATGTATCGTGATTACATTACTTGATTATGTTTCATTGACCTATTGATGTGGATGAATACTCATTTAGTGAACACCACATGTTAGATG
Source organism: Cupressus sempervirens (assembly GCA_028749045.1). Taxonomy (NCBI): domain Eukaryota; kingdom Viridiplantae; phylum Streptophyta; class Pinopsida; order Cupressales; family Cupressaceae; genus Cupressus; species Cupressus sempervirens. The sequence continues at coordinate 1,049,702,955 of CM053785.1, forward strand.
GTAGGTATAGTACATATGGTACACATCTTACTCATGATCAAAATGTGATTAAAAGATGAGTTAAGAAATCATAAAGTTGACCAAAATTTTTGACTACTAATATTTAAGTTGATCTCCTTGAGATACTAATTAGTATGCAGGATGTGGATAAGAAGTATCTACTAGCAAGGAAAAATCTGCAAGTGATACTAGGGTATGGTAAGTGCACAGGTATGTGTGATATCATGTGATTTTAAGTCAATATGTTATAAATTTTGAGACTTCTTGAGCTAAGGAAGTATATGATTGGAAAATCAATTTGATTCATAATATATGATGGACTGACATTGGGTGTTGTTCCTATAATGAAACAGAAGGAACGCCACATCATTAGAAAAAGAGAATATTGTCGGAGAGAGGTAGTCTAACCTTGTAAAACTATAGAATGGTAATGGAATTCACACACTCACATGTGAATGATCTTGAAATGATTACTAATGCATGTGCTTCTACAAATGTGTGTTACTATCTCTTTAGTTATTACTTCAACAATGTGTTAATATTCTCTTTGAAGAGATAGATTCATGAAAGTTAATTTGTTAATGAAATGTAGCTTTCATAAAAGAAAATAAAATTAGATTTTATTCCAGTAGTTGAAAATCTATATATATATAAATGCAGATGCATGTGTTATTAAGTAAATGGAAATTAGATCTGGCTCTTGTAGATTCATTTCCTTGTATATGTGAGTGCATATGATTTTGAATTCTTCTCTTCATATTTTGCATCAGGACGATGCATTCTCTAAGAGGGGAAGGATGTCACGACCCACTCCTTAACATACCGAATAAATCAGTACTGGATTGCCACCTAGGCAAAGCCTTTAAATTAATTGCATGAATTAGAATAAAACAATGACCAATTTTGTTAAAAGTTGTTATAAGGAAATAACCACCAAATCGTTATAACCTACATAACCGAGATGATATCCCACTTGTGAGAATCTCTCTCCGGTAATAAATGAGAACTAATGAGAGAAGGCCATGAAAGATTAAAGATTTGGTTGGTATTCCATATATGGGTATATGGGCGGGCATATAAAAAATACACCGACCAGCATTTGAAAGTTTTGGATGTTTTAGAGGGGACAAAAGAAGCAATCTTAACACTTCAAATCAAGGTTTAACAACTAATTGCAATTTTTCTACAATGGGTGACGCACTTGATCTTTCTCCCATGGACACGCCAGAGTCGCCTAGTTCTCCCTACACCATGTTGCCTCCGACTCTCCCAGGCACAATGGCTTAATATACGACCCTTCAGGCTTATGGACAAGACCAATGACATGAAGATGGTGATGTTAGGAGCATCAGGCGTTGCTCCAAGCAGGAAAGAAGAAGAAGCTTTTTGCAAATTCCATGAAGAGAATAACTGAATGCATCCATATAGTTCAACCTGCTCTTCTCTCGCTAGGCTGGGATTAGCCTTCTTGTTAAAGTCCATACTTGCCCACGGGCAGCGTCAGAAGAGGAGATATTGACAACCACGAAGTATTACTAGGTTCCAATCTTTTTGTTAAAATTTCTAACTTTCCTTTGCAAAATGATGAAATGTGTGTTTTCCAATACTAGATAAATGATAGTGTCTTTGATTTCTGGCTGTGGGGATGATTGAATTTATGGTTTTGATTAAGAACATAGAACATTACCGTTACCCCAACCATTATCATTAAACAACTCAATACCATTCTTGATGATCTTTTTCCATATGATTAATGGATTGGATATCATTTTATAGAGTTAGAAATCATTTCTTTATAAATGGCAAAATTTGCAGTGTGCATGTAACTTATAGTTCAGTCTAGTACATGAATTGATTGTGTGGCCTATTAATCTACAATACTTGTTATAAATGTTTAATTGAACAGAAATACATTAGGGAAATGGTGAAGATTCTATACTATAACATGAATGTTCCTTTTCTTCCCCTTTAGCCGATTATCTATGAATAGGATATGGGTCATCTAGCTCAAAGAGTATAAATAGGATTATCCTAGTATTGTGTGTTTATACAAAATACTGTGACCATTCTCTCTTTTATCGGTTGTCTCATTCGATGCCTAGAAGCAAGTCTTTTATTCATATGAAGTCATATTTCTTGTTACTGATGAGTGGAATTATTCTTTTGAAACAATCTCCTCAACTATTCTATTCTTGAAAGAGAGGATCACCATTAACTTGGTATCAATCAAATATAAAAATCTAAATTTAGCATTGAAGCATGGTAAATGTTGGATTTGATCTCCAATGTTGTGTTCAATAAGTTGCAACTACTATCCCTCTTATTCACTATTTATAATAGTTTAAAATATATTTTTTATAGAAAAACTCCTTATGTTTCATTTCCTAGACGGTGAACTTCATCACACACATTTATTTATTATTACTTGTTGGATGTGTCAATGAGCTAGCTATGCATGAACAGTAGACAACAATTATTATTGAAGTTAGTGATGTCTAAAGGCAACTCAGACATAGAGGAAGTGAGTAGGAATGTCATAGCTATGTATTATTTTATTTGAAGAAAGTATTCTTGCTAGTAGATTAAAACAAATGTTAATATAATTCAAACTCGGGATATGATGTCCCATAAAAATAAACAAATGTTTTCCTAATAACACAATCTGATTATTTAATGCAATTTTTGGGCATATTGTATTCTATTATTTTAAGTAAATACAATGAAAATTGAATGTTTATGATTATTATTTTTTTGTTACTGCTCAAACACTGCATATGTTTTTACTTGGAAATAAAGTTGTTCAAAATGGATGAAAGTTCCTAATGATATAGAAATTGAAAGTATGCTTCCATCTGATAAACCAAGAAAGAAGGATATGAATCCTTATTATTTATTTCTCAAGAACATTATGAGAAGCATGAGGAATTTTCGATAACATCTCCTTGTCATTTGCATTTTAACGACTTGTTAAAACTAACACTGTACTTAATGACATAGATTAAAATAAATGCATTAAGTGTTACATTACTTTGAACTGATGCATATATGTAGATAATGCATAGTGGAAATACAAATGTGATAGAAAACAGATCTGTACATGTTGATTAAGAAATGTTATTGACTTTCTTTCATACACTAATGTAGATATCCACGTGTTAGTGAATGGTAATTAGACCATGAATTTTATTTTAACAACATGAATTCCATTACTCCTCTAAGTTTTACTTGTTTAGACTATCTCATTGCTGGTCTGGGTATCTTTCATGTCAGGAAAGATTTCGGGGAAGCTTAAAAGCTTCGTGGTAGGGTGGAAAAGCACTCCTACAATATTCTCGCCTTGTGTTCTTAGAAAGGTTTTGGAACTCTTTTCAACTTGGTTGTCATGGTTTACCACCTAGTATCTGGTAACTGGTATTAGTAATCTAGTAACGAATTCATAGTTTCTTTTAAATTTGAGCATATATGTAAAGTTAATGACAGTTAATCAACTAATATTGACTAGTCAATATTCAAAAGACTTTGACTCTCGTTGATTTTTCCGCATATTACGGAGATTTTGATGTGGCATTTGTTTTGCAGGGGCAGTCGTTACAGATATGCTGAGCATTTTCTTTGTTTTCTTTATTTTTCTTTATCATATCTCCTTGAGCAACTCGATGATGTCATCTTTTCCTAGAGAAGTAATGACTGGGGGCATGATCTTTTCTTTGATTTTTGTCTATGGTTTAGTTCCAATAAGTTGATATATTCCTATAAAAGGGGTGTACACTATAAGAGCCTCCATCTCGTATTGGATGGTCGTGTGTACATCAACTCCTTTTAGATGAATACGTTAATAACGTTGGTTCTTCTCCTTGTTTGTTAGAGTGAACTCTTCATGCTACAGTAAATACTTATACTCGTCCTGCTAAGTGAACGTATGGGTCACTGCGAGTATATCTAGCACACTTCCATCTCAGGTTATGAATGCAAGGGTTGTTGCAGACTAAATAAATACTGAATACTTAGCATAAGATGGATCTCTCGTGTGTTTGGTGTGTCTATCATGCAAGCAACATTCTTGTCATCCTAGCATTTATGCTTTAATGCTTATAGTAACTTGCTATATTAAAAGGGACAAATGTTCTGGTCATTCTGGCTTCTTGTGCCTTGAATGCTTACATTTAATCCTGAAAAACCTATAACGTATGGTCTATTCATATTCCTATGATTGCAATGTCAGTGGGAATTGTATAACATACGAGCTTTGTTCTATATCTAGTGATGATAAATTGTCGAGGCTTGGTAACCAGACCTAGGGTTGCATTTAATATAGTCTTGCATTACATAATTCACTTGCATAAATACACGATTTAGTTGAGATTTTGTCTCTATTCTTCATGACGAGGGATTGGGGGTTTCTTCAAATATATTTGGATCCTCCATGACTGCGCAAGCATTTGGTTCATTGGTTTGCACTCCTCGATGGAATACCTATCACTGTCGCACAAAACATGCAACACTACATGAGATGTCAGTCCATTTCCATATGCATTGCATCCATATACTCATAATATCTACTCTACATGCTCATAATCACATCATATCAAAGTAAAACATATATCTCATAATCATAATATTAACATCTCATGTACATCAAAGTGAAGCAGACATAGACAATGACATGTACACGATAATACTCGGCTCAAAATCTCGTATATATATATATATATATATCAAAAAAATAGGTCAGTACAAAAATGGGCACTACTCGAGTGCTATCGATCAAAATGATACAAAATGGTACTAGCACACCAATCAATACATAGCCAGAGATCAAAATCAAGAGCCAAGCACACATCATCTAACTCTGCCCTATACTCTTATCTCCAGGAGGAGCAGGAGTAGGAGCAGTAGGTGGAGGAGGAGGTGGTGGCATATCAGGTCTCGCAGGGGGTCATGTGCCTCCCGACTCTCATGCATACTGAGAAAACTGCTATACCTGCGAAGCCTCATCAAGCACCACTGTCGAATATGCAGCAAAATAGTATGCTTCCCAGGTTGACTATAAGTGGACCTTGTTCTGCAGCATCTCCACTCTCTGCTCAGCAGTCTCGACACGCTTTCTCCATCGATCGATCTCTCGCTGCCACTCCACTAACTATGTGTCACAGACAGCTACTTGTATCTATAGCTCTCCCAACTACTGGGAGGCCTGATGAATCCGCTCTTGGTAGCATCGCACTATGTCCTATGTCCCAGTAGTAGGTTGATTAGGCATATCCTCATCTAGTATCTCAGGTGCCTGTTGTTTTTGTGGTGCCTATTATTGTGGTGGTGCCTGTTTCTGCGGTGGTACCTCCTGTGGTGGTGCCTGCTCCTTTGTCCTCAACCTCCGTCACTGACCCTATGATGTGCCACTGCCACCTACACCTATGTCTGACCCCATCTAATGTGGGGGAATATGTACTTTCTATACCCAATGCTAGACCCTCAGCTATGGTTGCTCCTACTGCTGAGGTACCTCCTACTGCGGAGGTGCCTGTCTTTGACCCTGCCCTACTCTCCCCACTGGGTCTCTGAATCATGGGAACGGATGACTGATCAAATATGTTTGGCATGCAGGCATCATCCCTGCATCTGTAATGTCAGAGAGATAGTCCCATTGTGTCACAACCAAGTTGCACACATCTATCATGGATCGGCCTGGGTCCAATCGTGGGGGCCACCCTCACTCTACATCCTTTACTAGTTTGGCATAGGCACAATACTCCTATGAGATGTCCTGTGGTCAGCCATCCTGCCGCCACACCTGCGAAATCACAAATCGGTCTATGATCTGTGATGTTTAGCCTAACAATGGCCATGAACAAAACATCCAGCCCAGCTCCCTCGGGGCATCATCCCAATCCTTTGTCTCTCGCAAGGGTCGCCATACGATGGAGAATAGGTCATCGAGACAAGTCCGCCAGTGCTCTGTCTTACCTAGGAAAACCTGGGTAATGTGCCCCCGATACTAAATATATGGCTCCATGGGCTCTTGGGCCTCCTCATGAATGGGCCTACATATAGGAAGATGCTCCCATGCACAAATCTGTAAGATGTAAACTCTTGCTACCATAGTCTTGTTCTCATGGAAGACTATCTCATGCATCTCATGGAACATATGGGCCAGCATGCACTGACCCCACCCAAATATCTCAGGGGCCTCTACCATCCAACAAAGCATGACCCCCCAACCACACTCTAAGTTGTGATGCCCCCTGTCTAGCACTAAAAAGCAACTCAAAAATATCCCTAGCATTGATGCCAGTCTGTGTGTCCGCCCATAGGTATGCACAAGCTCATCCCAACAGATGGCTCGATCCCTCTGTAGCTCTCTCTCGAACATAATAGACGGTGCCTCTATACTTGCTTGGGGCACCACATCATATATCACATAGGCTCCATGGATAGGGATCCTCAATATCCTCCATATGTCCTCTAGGGTGATAGTCATCTCCCCCACTGGCAGGTGAAAGGTGCTCATCTCTAAATGGAAAAGCTCCACCAAGGCTATGAGCAAGTTGTGATTCACCAACACTGCTAGGATTTGGCATAGAGATGATAGGCACAATTGCTCAATATGTGCCATGTCAGTGGCATCGAGACTCTGCAACAAATCTCCATATGGTGGATAGTGGGATCTAAATGACACGTCATCAAAAACCTCTTGCACACACAAACAACAATGACAAGAAAATGATCAATACCGGGTTGAAACGGCAAAACAATGTAGATAAAAATGTAAATTTCACGCACAAAAATGAAAATTTTAACCTCCACTATAACAGATTCTCGCGCGAAGATCTCAAGATCTCGCATGAAGATATCAAAGTCTCACACAAAGTTTCATTTCTTCGCACGAGAAATCTCTTCTTTGTGCGAAGAACGATACTCTCTCATGTGAAGATTGAGTGAGATTTATCATTCTTTGCATGAGAGGTGGGTGTCTCTCACTCGAGAAAACCCATCAGCATGCACGAAGAAATAGTGGATCCTGTTTCTTCACACAAGAAAGGACAGTCTCGCGTGAAGATCGATTTGACCTTCCTAAAACATGCTTTAAAAAATGTAATAAATAACATCAAAATGCATGAAAATGAAGATACAAAGGTGGGAAATCGATGACTCACCAGAGGTTCGTAGTCTGCTGGCCATATTTGTTGTCAGGAGCACTCAAAGTGATGATATCTCACATTCACTGTCATCTTCCTCTCAGGCCTACTATTCACAAAAGACAAAATGCACAAATGATTTGAAAATGACCCCCTTGAGCCCTTATATAGCTATTGACCTAATTTTTCAACATGCTTCGATTTGTGCAAAAATCACCCCCTGGCTAATTTGACCATTTTGAATCCATTTTCAAGATTGAATTCGAAATCTAACACACCTAAGTGCCATAAAAATGCATTTTAAATTTTTAGGACCGATGCGATCAAACGCTTGTGCAGTCCAAAATTTTTTGATATTTTGGGAGTCCTTGAATTCTTTCAACTCAAAATCCTTCATATTTTCAAAATCCATTTTGGGAAATAGTCAACCATGGCCAATTTTGGTCAACTTTTGGTCAAACTTGGTCTTTTGGACCTTCAAATCACTGCAAATTGACTCTAAATTTTCTTCTAATCATTCTGATCTCTTCTATTCTCTGCTAAACCTTGGATTTCTTCTATATCTTTCATCATTCTCCTTACGTCATATTTTTGGTGTGTAATCTTTCGATTTCACTCCCAAGGGGGCAGGATGATTATATCATTGAATCCTTATTGCTTGGGGCATCTTGTTCCCATCCTCTATCCTCATCATTCAGGGTATCTCACCACTAGGGGCATCTTGTTTACCTCTTTCTGGAATCTTTGTCATCTATTTCATCTAGTCATCAGTTGATTATGGGTATCGAGACAATCTGAACCTCGACTCCTGAGGATCAAGCCTCGTTCTAGGAATGACTCTAAGACTTATAATTCGATCTTAATTTCTTATCAAATTTCAGGTATCTAGGTGTTCTATCTGGATCCTTAAAGATTAAGCTTCGTTCTAGAGATAGTCTTTTAAATGCTTATCAATCTCAGGTATCTAGGTGTTCTATTTGGATCCTTAAAGATTAAGCTCCATTTTGGAGATGATATTTTAAATGCTTATCAATCTCAGGTATCTAGGTGTTCTATCTAGATCCTTAAAGATTAAGCTCTGTTCTGGAGATAATCTTTTAAATGCTTATCACTCTCAGGTATCTAGGTGTTCTATCCAGATCCTTAAAGATTATGCTCCATTCTAGAGATAGTCTTTTAAATGCTTATCACTCTCAGGTATCTAGACATTTTGTTTGGATCCTTAAAGATTAAACTCCATTCTGGAGATGATCTTTTAAATGCTATCAATTTTGGGTATCTAGACGTTCTGTCTGGATCCTTAAAGGTTAAACTTCATTTTGAAGGAAACCTTTAAAATGATTATCAATTTCAAGTATCTAAACATTCTGTCTGGATGCTTAAAGGTTAAACTTTGTTCTAAAGGAAACATTTAAAATGCTTATCAATTTTGGGTATCTAGGTATCTTGCTTGGATTCCTTGGGATTAAGCTCTGTTCTAGAGATAGTCCTTGAAAGCTTATCAATTGGTCTTCGTATCATCAATTTCAGAACCAATCTCATTTCTTGATCCTCGCATCATGCTTTTTTATTTTCTTTGAATTGAACGTGCTACTCGCACATTCATTCAAAGAGGGAAAAAATGTAATATCCCAAAATTGGCTCATTGCCATTATACCAATTCTGGCCTATTCTAATCAATCCTAAGACCTATTCTAATAGGCAATTCTTATTCTGCTACTCGCTACTTGACTTAATTGTTAGATGCAAAAAACCCTAATCTGCATTCATCATATTTCCTATTTAATCTCTATAGTACTCACTCATATTAGCCACATTAAACCTATTTGATTTAAATTTAATTTAATCAAAAGTATTCATACTTTATTAAATTAAATTATCTCCTAAGGCTAATGTACTACGGGGTTAAATTTATTTAATTTAATAAATATGCTTATTTTAATTAATTAAACGAAGTTATTTAATTAAATAGGAAGTCATTCCTAATTAATTAAATGAAATTATTTAATTAAATAGAAAAGGTATTTATGAGAGCATATCTCATTTTATTAAATTAAATATTCTTCCTAAATCTCCTCTTTAGTTCTAAATAGAAACTCATAAGTGAACTCTCTCTCAAATTGGAATCAATCTAGTTAATTTACTTTCACACTCATGGCAAGTTCAGTTGACTACTCATCACACTTAGATCAGAACAGTTCACTTCACCTGCACAAGAAAGTTTCCATCTTAACTAAGTCTTTGTTTCAATCCTGACTGTCGATCCGAGTTGATCTCACCCATTGATGGATTCCTAGAATTCTATTTAAGAGACTCATGATTCCTCATTAGGGGGGTTGAATTGAATTGCTATCGAATCTCTGCTGAATTGTGCTCTCACTTTGAATTCATTATTTCATAAGCTTTCAGTCCTTAGATTAAATATCATTTAGATTTAATATGCATGCATATAATCTAGTTTATTTTATATGTTCTTAGATTAATTGCATATATCATTTAGATTACTTGCATAGTCATATAGACTTAAGTGCATTTAAATCCTTCATTCTTAGAGGGTCTGGTTGCTTACACCCTGAATATGAGGATATCTAATAAGAAAAATCCCTTTAGATAGAAGGAAATAGGTCGCCTTGCTGGACTATTCTTGGGTGAATAATCTCATGTTCATTCTAGGATGAATCTACAAATAAGGACCATGTTGAAGTGTGTGTGTTAAACAGAGGCCGCATATTCACGCATACAACCATTATCTATACTAATAAGATCTTTGATTGCTACTTTGCTACTCTTCATAGACTTACTATTATGTTGACATCAATGAAAAATATAGTCATGAATAAAACATGTCAATACTCTCCAATGCTTAGGATACTCCTCCAATGTAGTATCATCAACATTCATGCTAACAATCTCCCCTTTTGGCATTGATGGCAACATAGATGAGAAATATCTAAGTTCCAAGAATACCAAACCAATACTTTGTTGTTGTTGTTGTCATCTTCTCAAATGCTCTTCATCAATCAATCCTCTAGAACACTACTATGTTCATCATCTTCTTAGGATCAACAACAATTTTTCATAATAAATAACTAACCATACACATCTCCCCTATAGAGATACTCCTTCTCACATGAATCTTTCTAATCTCCCTAATAAATGATTAGGAGATGTTTTTCATGCATATTCTCCCCCATTAACATCAATGACAAAAACTTCATCATGTTAATATTCCAATTGTTAAAATGCCAATTATAACTTCTTTGTTCCAACTCTTTAAACTAGCTCAAGTGTTCATAGACATTGTTCAAAACCAAATACCAAATACCAAGATTCCTCAATGACTCATATCTCAATAGATACTCCCCCATATAGGAAGCATTAACACTTAGTCCAGTATAACAATAGTGCTCTGTACCACTAGAATGATGCACTCTCTACATCATCTACTGTGAAGTAGGAAGGGGCATAACCCCAAGCATACCTCTTAGGTACTCAAATGTATCTTTAGTTAAAGGCCTCGTAAAGCTATATGCAATCTTGTTTTTAGTGCTCACATAACCTAATCTTTTTTTTATATTTCCTTCTCTCTCAAGCTATGATAATTAATGGATATATGCTTCCTCTTAGAATGCAATACAGGAATCTTAGATATACTTACTGTACTTGTGTTATCATAGTATATGATAACAGGTTCAAAAAACTCAATCCCAAAATCCTTAAACACTTGCCTCATCCACATAACTTGATTATAGTTATTTGTTATTACTACATACTCTGCCTCTATTGTAATTTATGAAATTCAATCATTTTTCTTACTCAATCAAGAAACCAATCTTCCTCCAAGAAAGAATGCTCCACCACTAGTTCTCTTTCTATCATCCATACTACCTACCCAATATGCATTAGTAAATGCACATAAAGTGAAATTACTTAATCTATCATACCATATTTCATAGTCAAATATTCCTTTCAAATATCTAAATATCCTCTTTACTGTTGCATAATGATACTCTTCAAGATAAGCTTGAAATCTAGCTACAATCTCAACTACATTTACTAGACCTAGTCTAGTGTGAGTTAGATATTGCAATCCCCCAATCATAGATTTGTACTTCTTTTTCTCAACTATAGGTGTCTCATCCTTTCTAGATAACTTGTGACTAGTTATCATGGGTGTAACAATAGGCTTACAACTCTCTAATCCAAATCTCTTCAACAAATCTTTCAAGTACTTAGCTTGTGAAATGAAAATACCATCACTAATTTGCACAATCTATAATCCTAGAAAAAAATTCATTTCTCCTATCATACTCATTTCAAACTCATTCTTCATTTCTTCATCAAACTTATCACTTTCTTCAGCATTACCTCCAAATATTATGTCATCAAAAAATATTACTATGATAAATAAACCTTTATCAACTTCTCTCAAATACAAATTATTATCTGTCATACCTTTAACAAATCCAACCTTTTTCAAATAGTTATCCAACCTTCCATACTAGGTTCTAGGTACTTGCTTCAGACCATATAGGGGTTTCTTTAATTTGTATACCATCTCTTTTTCTTCTATCAGAGGGATTCGTCTAGGCTTCTCAATTTAAACTTCCTCTTCAAGTTCTCCATTCAAAAAAGCTAAGTGGACATCCATCTGATATACTTTAAACTTCTTATTCATTGCATAAGCCAAGAACATTCTTACTACTTCCATACTAGCTATAAGGGCATAAGTTTCTTCATAATCTATGTCTTCTTGCTGTGAGTAACCTTTGCATAAAAGTATGGCCTTGTTTCTCACAACTTCTCCTTGTTCATTCTATTTCTGAATACCCATTTGGTTCCTATCACATTCTTGTCTTTAGGTCTAAGAACTAACTCTCATGTCTGATTCTTCACAATCTGATCCAATTCTTCCTTCATTGCTTGTATCCAATAATCATCCTTACATGATTCATCTGTACTCTTTGGTTCAACTTGAGAAATTAGACATAATTCCTCATTAACTCTATTCCTTGTCATCACACCTTTTTCTTTACTTCCAATTATCTACTTTGGAGGGTGATTCTTTGTCATGTTCTTGTTAGAGGTAGGATTTTTCATCTCAACTCTTATCTCATCTCTTTGTTCATACCTTTGTTCTACTCTTTGCTCAATAGATAACACATCATTTGGTAAATCATTGTTAGTCTCAAAGAAAACTTTAACATCCTTCCTAACAATTTCAAAATTATCTTCTTCTTCATTAGAATTATAATCTACCATCTTTTCTTTAGTACCAAACTTTTCATCAATAATAGTTACCAAAGTTGTCTCTTCTAATACTTTCTCTTTATTAGCTAATTCAAACTTATCATCACAATCATTCAAGAATCTTTCCATATTTGCCTTAAAATCTTCATCCTCATCAAAAAGTGAACTATTTCTAGATTTTCTTACTCTCTTAGGACATCATGATGTAAAATGACCTAATTATTTACAAGTCCAGCAAACAAAAATTTTCATACCTTCTGGCTCCCTTTTCATAAGAAGATCAATACCTTCCTCAATCTTTTTTTCTTCTTCAGATACTGATATATCCTTGCTTCTATTCTTTTCTATGCAACAAAAGAATTTTGGATCAGGAAACTCAATGTATGGATTTTTACACATATTTGATAACTCACCAAGAAGATCTATCTTCTATGAGATTAAATTTCATTCATCTGACTAAGGACTAATCTTTCTCACCATGATTTCCCATGACTATTAAGCTTATCCTTCAAGGACCTGATGCTTTGATACAAATTTTTAGAATATATAGTCCACCAATACAATTGAGAGGGGGTGGGGGATGAATTAATTATCCAACTAATATCACAATTATCAACCTTATTAAACTATAACCATATGAGCAATATAACTGAAAACCACAACAAGATACTCATACACAATTAACATCAGATATGTTAACTAGAGAAACCCTTGATCAGAGGGAAAACCCTAGTGGGGATGATACCCACAAGTTGATATACTAATATAAATACTCCTTGTTAGAGGAGGGACCATGTTAGGAGTCTATAACAACATTTAGTACATATTAGTCTCTTTTAGGAGACTTTGAATCTCTATTTGGAGATACCAACCCTATTAGGAGTTGTGTTGACCCTATCAGGAGTTGTGGAAGATAGCTGGACCTACTACCTAAACAACTCCAAGGTTAAGATCAATGAACTCACTATTCAAATGATCTTCATATTATTCCTTGTATAATAATAGAAATGAATTTTAATTTCTTCCTTTATCTCTTCCTTGTTAACCAGAATTTTGATCCTTCAGATCTTGTAACTAGATCACAAAACTCACATCCAATAATCCTTTGGATCGCTTATTCATATTTAGTAAACTCTCTACTCCTTTTTTCACTTGATTCACAAAAAAATTACTTTACAAATAAGGAAAACATCTTTCCTTTATGTCGTATCTTCAAAATAATTCCTTGAGTTAGCCTTGAGGCTTTCCCAATTAATTATAATAAGATGATTAGTTAATCCACAATTACAATAGCACTACCGGCTCACAGTCTATAAAAATTCTCACGTATATGATACTATGGCTTGTGCACTTGCTAACATCATCGTACAACTGTCTATTGTCACTAGCTGACTATGTATTTCTTTATTGAATCTTAGATGTAAGATAGAAAATAAACATCAAAACACTATTCTCTAATACTTTGTTTTTGTACTACTCTCAATAAATCAAGTACAAATTTTATATGCCTTCAACTTAGACTCTACATACTTAACCACATGATTATGACATAGTCTGGAACATGTCCTTGACTGCACATCACTAGACAATCAAACCATTATCTATACCAATAAGATTTATGACTGCTACTCTACCAATTTTTATAGGCTTATTGTTGTGTTGACATCAATGACAAATACAGTCATGAATGCAACATGTCAATACTCTCCAATGCTTAGGATACTCTCCCAATATAGTATCATCAAAATTCATGCTAACAAGGTCCAATGTCTCCATTAAATTTATTTACTTCATTGACAACTAGTTTTAGTTTGTATTAACAGTTGCAATTAGAGAGGGCCAATTGGAGGGAAGAAAACTCGAGATTAGAAAGAATTTTTCAGAATCAACAACAAGAATAAAGGAATAAGGATGATGAGATAATGGTATTGAAATATAATATCACCTAGGTTGCATCAATGATACCAAATTTTCTTTAGTGTTGGCCACCAACCCAATTATACACCCTTTTTTCTTAAGGAGCAAATGTTGAATTTTCAAATGACTAGAATAGTTCAAGGACTTAGTCCCTCCTTATACACACTTCATGAATTATACTATGCCTTTATTAACTCTCCCCCAATGCTTAAGAATCTCCTTTGTGATCTTTATTTGTATAACCTAGCAGTTTCAAATGGTAGGGATCAAAATCCTTTAATTTATGTAGGAGATATTAAGCTCGCAGCCCTTATATCCTGGATACAAAATGAGTTAAGTAAGGAAGTCCAAGAAAAAACTTATAAGGAAGAAGTAGCCACACCCTTGTTTTTAAGGCATGAATCCAAACATGCTAGGACCTATTAAATGGATTGGATAATGATAGCCAATTGTAAATCAAGAAGACATAAAATAAATCCTTTAAGGGAAGCTTCCTACACAGAGTTTGAATAATTAGATGCTAGGGAACTAAGAGAAGAGAGGAGATCAATTATGTAAAGGTGGCTAAGAATACCTTATGTTTTAAAGCTAAGGGAACCTCACTCATTTTAGAGCCTAGTCATGTAATGAGGAGGGCTTCTAGGTATATCAGTTTAGGCTGGGAAAGGAATTTTTTTGGTTTCCTATAAAATTTAAACCAACTATGCTTGGTGTGAATGAGGAACCTAATAACTATGATAGAGAATTTGATTATAGTATTTGGTAGAAGAAAAAATAAAACAAAGGATACATTTGGAATTATAATGAAGACAAAGATGGTGAAAGTACGTCTACTAATTTTTGCATGAGAGCCAAAGTGAAGAACTATATGCTTGTTGAAGGACCAACAAGATCTTAAGTTGGGGGAATGATGGGACTGTTTAATGATATCTATCTTGATAAATTTCATGATCTTTTTTATGGTTTACGATGTTCATATTTGAAGACTTTTAAGCTATGTTGAATGTATAAGTATGTGGAGTTATGAACTTTTATGTCTTTCATATACTTTATAGTTTGTGGATATGGTATTAGAAATCAAAACTTTTGGTTGATTAATGAAATTAGATATGTGCATGGTGAATGAATATTATATTTCTTTCTTGAAGCATAATGTGTATGTACCTATATCCATATGTAGCAAGAAAAGATTAGTTAGTTAGTACACTAAATGTTTTTCTATGAATAAATGCTTTGGATGTGTTTCAAAGATTGACATTGCATGAACCTTTCACAAGAATGAGTCAATTGTACCAAGGAATGACATTCAACATTTGGTGGCATAATCCAACAATTTTTACAGTAAACAATTGAAAGAGGAATATGTCAACTTAACTGTCAACATCCCTTCTCAAATCTAAGAGCACAATGAACTATATCTTAGGAAGACTTTTTCTATGTTTAATGATTCCCTATATTTGTTGTAACTCATTGAATATTCTCTTGAACCCCTTTCATGGGAAGTCTTAGAAATAGGACGTCTATTTTAGTGAGATAGGATAAATATGAAGTTGCTCTGATTTACTAGAGTTAGTTGAAAATCCTTTATAATGCAACAACTAGTTGTGAATTTCGTGATTTCATAATTTATGTTAGAGTAAAGGAGTTATTTTATTTTATTTTATTTTATTTTATTAAATTACATTTACTCCCTTCTTAAAATTTCCCTTTATGCACATGCATCCCATTTAATAATTAAATATTAATTATTAAATGTCATTTACCTCTTAGGGTTTCCCTTTTAGGTTTTACGATATCCTTCTTTAAGGATTGATAAATTGTAAATGTAAATTCATTCTTTTAGTCTGATAATATATTCTTAACTATTTTCAGAAAAAAACCCTTGCCTTCTCTTTGTCTTTGCTTCTCTGTGATAGGTTATGGCATGCAGGTGTTCTTTAGGTTTTGTAGATTCTTATTGCTCAAATCCTTCATGGTATCAGATCCATATATTTTGTAGCTTAATCAATTTTTTGAAGAAAGCATAAACGAGGGTTTGTTGGATAAGATCTGGTTATTTTAAGGTATTATTTTGTGCAAATAGTGGGTTCTCTAAATTTTAGAGCACTTTGAGGCCAAATAAACCTCACGGTTGGATTTAGAGGATGTCAAAACCCATATTTCCATATAGAATATATCTATTTTGGCCAACTTTGCATTTTGAGGCACAATTATTTTTTGCCTACTAGGATTGTATGACCCTTGGCATGCAAAATGAGATGGAAAATTGGTGAAAATCACAAATTTAAAAAAAAACACTTTTTACAAAGCACGGGTAGTTTACCATTTACTGACATGGTTAACAAACCGCTGGCAGTTTGTTTTAAAACCTCCAATGGTCACCACAACTTGCCAACTATTGTTGTCGTTGAGCTCCATCATCACCAGTTGGCCACCTTAATCATCAGGCCACCTCTGCCATTGGGTCACCTCTACCATCAAGCCACCTCTGCCACCTCAGGCCACCGCACTCATCCTAGCCCACATGTAGTCATATGAGGGGCCAAGGGATAAGTTTTTATCCCCTTAGCAATTTTTTTGGTGGTTCCAAAATATTTGATTTTGGCAATTCCAGAGGCCCTGTCAGTTTTTTGGCTCTAACTTGAGCATACAATCTCATTTTTTGGAAAAAAAAATATCGTCAGAAAGCTGGTCCCAAGATAGACATGATGGTGTAGGTATTTTTTGGAAATTTTTCCATTTTTGTACCATTTTTAAAGTTAAAGTCTGATGATTCTTTTAGCATTCCCAGTGGAATAACTTGCTCATTTTAGCTCCATTTTTCAATCCAAAATAAGCGTCAGAAAGATCTTCTTAAGAACGATCTAGATTCTCTAATATTTTCATTAGTAATTTTAAAAGGTACATGTGATTCTCAAATTGAATATTTTTTGCTCTTTGCTTGTATACACATTCTTTCTGGCATCTGGGGTTTAGTTTTTTTCATTGTGGGGGGTGTTTTATATTATATTTTTTGTCATTTACATCAATAAATAAGAATTATAAAAAAAAACACCTTCCAAAATAATGTCTAAGACTTCTTCTTGTCTATAACTTCTAACCCCTCATAACTCTCACACATTGAAGTCCCTAATGACACAAATTCTTCGTTCAAAAGGGTTGTGGTCTTGTTTGGACATAGTGTAGCCAATTTTATAGAGGCCTTTTGAGGTCATGCAGCATAGGAAAAAGATGGATGAGGAAATGGGGTTTATTTCTTTAAAGGTATCTAAGAGTCTACAGTTTCATCTTGATGGGTGCAATACCCCTCTAGCTATGTAGGCTAAGCTTAACAGCTTGTTTGGTATAGTGAATGAGTTTAGGGCACTTCAAATTGATGCAAACCTTACCTCTCTTGTACAAGATTATTTTCCTTCCATTAAGGACTTGTTGATGAAGTTAAAATAATAGAGATCTTTATGGTAGGGTTGTGGGAAGATTAATATTAACACTAAGTGCATTTACATAATTCTTTCTAAGCTTTATGGAAATATTCAGATTTTTGTTTCTACCTTCCATTCCACCATGGATGTTTTGGGTACTAGATTTATCATGCCATCCTTTGAGGTTTTTTCTTATCATTTGACTCAAGAGCAAGCTAATCTCTCTCAATTGGATTCTCTCATAGCCTCATAGGCTTATGCATTGGTAGCTTAGACATCTTTAGGAAAGAAGGAGAACAAACAAAAGTCACATTCTATAGAGTCTCAGATTGATTCTAGCCCTCACATCTCATCGAGCCCACCTCCTCCTTAAGGGTATAAACCA
Organism: Cupressus sempervirens; assembly: GCA_028749045.1. Lineage (NCBI taxonomy): Eukaryota > Viridiplantae > Streptophyta > Pinopsida > Cupressales > Cupressaceae > Cupressus > Cupressus sempervirens. The sequence continues at coordinate 1,049,721,065 of CM053785.1, forward strand.
AAGTGAGATAGACTAAAGTGTGCTTAGTGTAATAAGCACAATCATGATGAGTCACATTCTATGAGAAGAAGTTATATGGCTATGTCAAACAAGTTTTAGATTTAATAGCTCTCCTTTATAAGAGTAACATTAATGTTCCTTCTACTTCTCATAAATCTTCTTCTTCGTCATCATTTCAATTAGATGGTAAAAACATAGGAAAGGGTCATGTATTATGTGTAACTACCATTTCACATTCTTCTAGATAGTTACTAGATTCAAGTGCTCCACAACATATGTCATCTTCTCAAGATTTGTTCTCTTCTTTTGAGGCTTCTCCTACTCCACATAGTTTGGTTGGGAACAACACTGTTATAACTGTATGTGGGAAAGGTTCTATCAACATTGATGATGGTACATTTCATGATGTAATATATACTCCATCTTTTTCCTCTAACCCTCTCTCTATTTATTAGATTACACATGGTGGGACAAGGAAGATAGTTGAGCTTGCACAAGATTCAGTGCACATCAGAGAGAGTGAGACATACAATATTGTAGCGACAGGGATTGTTCATCATTATTCCCACTTATACGCTTTCTCTCATTTTGGTATGTTAGTTTGTGGTGACTAATCATGAAGCAATATACATACTTCGTAATTTGTTTGGGGTACTATTTGTCAATGGCTACTATTTTCTAATTGGCTATTATTTATTTCTCAATTTATGGCCGACATGTTGTAGCTAATTTCAACCCTAAAGTGGAAAAAATACTTGTATAAAAGGGCTTAGGGTCAAGGATTGTTTCATAAGGTGTCATGCAAAGATTGGTTCTTGCAATGGCATTGAACTATAAGGGATTACAAATTGTAATCAGGTTGTAATCATTGGATTGTAATAATATTGGACTTCTTGTTTGGTGGACTTAGCCCAGGGATTGGGTGAACCACATTAAATCATCATGTCTTGTGTTCTTTTTTGTGTGATCTATTATTTTCTAATATTGTTTGTATTTTCATGTAATTTTTATTTTTGTCTGAGGTTTAATCCTAACATGGTCCACCATTTCCACTATTGGAGATTTTCTATCCTTCTTCATGAGAGACTAGTGAGGTGAACTTATGTGTTGTTCCTAAGACTAGTGTCATGACTTCTACACCTCTACCTTCTGTTCACATTCCATCTATTGCACAAGATTACTCTTCAGCATTTCCTAACATTACAACTCCAGTCATCAAGCCACCTAGTGTAGTTGTTAAGGAAATAACAGAAGACATACAATACCCTCTTGGATGACATATTTAGTACACTTGTTATCCCACCTCTATTGGAGAATCCATTTCAGGATTCTCGTGCATTTTTCTTTGAGCATCAGCTAAGACTTTTAGCTTCACCTTACATTTAGGGGTTTCATCCTCCTTGTCTAGTTCTTTTGTTTCTTTTAGATTGGAGCCACATTGGTATGTTCATCAACACAAGAGATCTCCCATTCTAGGGGGCTATGGAGTCTCAATCCTCTATCATGGGGGGTTTCATTGTACTTATGGTTTTGGGAGAGTCTTTTGAGACATATCATTTGTACTCTCCTTTCTATCTCCTTTTGGAGTAGGGTTTTTTCCCACTTGGTTTTTTCTATTTATTTGTTTCATAGAGATTTGGTTGTGCTTGGGTACCTCATTAAGCTTTGTTGTCGAGACCCATGTTTTCATTCAGCATTATAGTTTTCTTATTTTTTCATACATTTTTTGTAGCTACATTGTTGTTCATCTTAGGGGGGGTGTTAGAGTAAAGGATTAATTTTATTAAATTACCTTTACTCTCTTCTTAAGATTTCACTTTATGCACATGAATTATCATTTAATAATTAAATATTAGTTATTAAATGTCAATTACCTCTTAGGGTTTTATAAGGATTGACAAATTTTAAATTTCAATTCATTCTTTCAGTTTGATAATACATTCTTCCATATTTTTAGAGCCAAACCCTTGCCTTCTCTTTGTCTTTGCTTCTCTGTGATAGTTGCTTGCATGCAGGTGTTCTTCAGGTTTTATGGATTTGTATTTCTCAAATCCTTTAATTTCTAGTTGTACTTTTTTGGATGGAATATAAATAATATGATACTCTTCTTATCGAGTATTTGATTTCTACATAGTCTTTCCATTCACTCATCCAAGAGGGCCCACTTGGTGAGAGAATGCTCTTTTCTGGCAATATGGTTTCCTGCTTTACTAGAAGTAAGTTAGTAATTTATTTCTCCTACAACCATGATTAATAGAACTAGTGGTTGTTCCTACAACATATGCAATAGAGTAGGTTCACTTCTAATTTGAATAGAATAACTATTTGTATTCCAAATTCAATGTGGTAGTTTAAACGTTTTATTCATGTAGCTTAGTAATGTTATCTTGAGAGATTTAATACATATACTTTGCAAACATCATTTCAAGTCTACATCCTTGAAAACATAATTTCAAGTCTACATCCTTGATTGATGTAGTAAATGATTTCAATAAGTCATTGGTTGCTACTTGAAAATTTTCAAATTCACATGTCATAAGGTTTAGTTTCCAAGTTGATATATTGGCCAACCATGCATGAAGACAAATTTTGAAAGATTGAACACATTCAACCCATCTCTTTTTATGGATTCAATCCACCCTTCCTTTTCTTGATCAATGGACTCTTCAACCTAAATAGGTTGTTATTGGGTGAATGGGGTTGTTTGTATTGAAATTATTCTTCTTTATTTCTCAGTGGCCCTTGCTAACTAAGTCCTCTTATTTATAGGGATATATTTAATTTCCTCCTCCCATTCTTCATTCTCTACCTCGGGTATGGTCTTTGTAAAATAAGGAGAGGGAATACTTTTCTTCTTTCATTTCATCCTTTTCACCCTGTCTACCACCTTTCCTATTCTACTCTTTTTTGGAATTAATGGGGAGGCCTCTATCTATATTGGGCTTCATCTACTTCAGTAGAATTTCCTTTCTTCTTCCCCTTAACCCTATCACTATAAAAGTATGTCACTTCTTTTTCATGCTTATATATGGTCTCTGGCTTGACCAAGGACTTCTCTTGATATGTGGGGACTATGACCTTGATCCCTTTTCCCTTCTTGGGACTTGTAGGTGCATGTAGGGTTGGTGTAATGGGTATCGATTCCAAGTAGAAAGGCTTCTTAACCCAGTCCTTCATGAGTTGAATGACATGCCTTTCCCAATGCTAGATGTTATCATTGTCCTCTCTTCCAATCTTTACATTCTTTATGGGTTGCCCAAAGATTTTATCCTTGTTGTAGAGAGGGTCCAATACATCAGAGCTATCTTTTTTCCATACCTTTAAAGGTATACTCAAGTTGAGTGTCATCTTTGTTAGTGTCAAACTCATCGTACAATAGTTCTTAATTCAAACATCATATTCATCTATGTAGTTCATCCAATGATCTTCAATAGCTACATAGCTATGAAATCCTTCCCTACAAGATGTTAGACCATCCTAATGTTGTCAATGTAAGGTTAGGGCACCAGATAATCATCTAAGGGGTATCAAACCCACTCTATTTTGTAGGTTGTAATGTCTTGCTTTGCTTCACCTTGAAAGTCCCAATGGTGATTAGTCACTCATATCTTCTTGTGCATCTTCCTCACTCTATCATAGGCCGAAGCCAATTTTTTGTCAATCTATAACAATATCAACCTATCTAATAGATAGTAAGGAATTTTTGTAAGGTACAAGAGGGTCGCAACTACCCAAATGTACATGAGTATATTTAACTAGATGAATCATGCACCCACTTGTGTTATTCTAGTAGTTGATTTTACATATATTATCTTCGCATAATCCCCTTTGAGGAACTAGATTATGGAAAAAAACATCATTTACTATTCTATATTTTGGACTCCTATCTGGTATCGTGTTCTATACTAGTTAGGGATACACAACATATGTCTATACATTTGGATCTTGCAGATTTCCCATCTTTGCAAATCCCAGATAGTTTGTTGGTTGGGCTACCGACAAGTAGACCACATAGGAGGTCATTTAGAATTGAGGATCCAATTTCACTAAGATAAACTACTTATCTAGGGAGTTGCTGATAATGGTGCCCCACTCAATCTATAGGCTCCTCTTATTAATGGTCTTTATAAAGTGGACCATCCAAGTCTCATATTACTTGCAGCCGGGAGACCCATGACTCTTCTCAAAATAAATATGTAGTAGCCTATGTCATCTATCATATGCCCATGGTTCATGTCAACTTTCCTAGGTCTTCTGTTTGGAGTCCTAATGAGAAGGTACTTCTCTTGTACCAATTCATTGCCTTCTCATTCATGTTCCTATTATAGTTTTACATTGCACGCCTTATTTCTCTTAGAAATGGGGACCACCTAGAAAAAAAATTCTTTTTAAGAACCTAGTCCATGGTCTAAGACTTTTTTTAGGGCTCTACTTAGATTCTAGGTCATGCTTGATACCATTCTTGAGAAACCCAATTAACGAATTTAAGTAATTTGGACCAGAAATGTGTTAAGTCGCACACTAGTGCACCTATCATGGGTGTGCAAGTGAACATCCACACCCTTTGGAGGTACACACATCCATAGAGGTGCACATGGTCTTAGGTCTATAAATACCCAAGACTTCCCCTCCCCTTATTTACTTTTCTCCACTAAACTTTGGCGAGTGCACATCTGCACCTAAAGAGGTGCACTAAATTCTTCCTCTCCTGCACACAACACGATAAAAAAAAAAAAAAGATGTGCATCTGTGCACCTTTATTTACACCTTAAAAAACTTAAAATATACCTAACTCCTAACAAAAAGGTGTGCATTTGCACACCTATCCAAGGTGCACAGATGTGTACCTTTCATTTAAAACCTAATTAAGGGACCAATAATGGTGCACATATGCACACCTAGTTAAGGTGTGTATATGCACACCATTCTTGACCGTTCAAACCTAAACATAAGTAAGGATGCACACATACTCACCCCATCAAGGTGTGCATGTGTGCACCCTTAACCTTGCAAAAACCTTCAAATCCCTCATGCACACTACAATATGCACAGTAGCACACATGCGCATGTGTGCACCCTATTTGGGTGTGCACCTACATAGGTGTGCAACTGTGCAAATGAATATTCTAAAGTCATTAAGCACACCTAGTGCACCCATCAAGGTGTGCTAAATTGCATAAACATACTTGAATGAGGGATTTAATTATGTTATGAGTGTTTTGTAGTTCTGGATCTATTTTTTAAAGCAATTAGGGTTCTATTTTCACCTCTCCAGAATAATGTATTTACATTTTATGCTCACTTGCAGAGAAGATGGCTCCAAAACTAGTTGTTTTCAAATTTCAAGGTGCACCTAAGAAATCATGCTTCTAGGATGCACATTTAGAGATTAGAGATACAAAATTGGGACATATTGACTAGAACACATTCTTGGTACTTTAAAAAAAAGCCTAACAAGAGGTCCTTGATGGTCTTAGCACTTATCAGATTAGGATTGGTTCATGCGGCCTCACATCCTACATCAGTACAATCTTCAAAGCTTGTCATGACATTGGTAGAGAACTATGTCTCAGAAGAAAGAGTTGTGAAGAGTATAATAGGGAAAATAGTCTTAGATTTAAGACTGAGGAACATTAAGAAAGTCTTCCATCTTACAAGACCAGATCAATATGCAAAAATTATTTATCATCAAGCAGAGAGATGGTATAGGGAACATGAAAAGGAAGCAAAAAAGATAATAGAATCAGCATTCTTGATTGATAGAATACAAGTGGGACGAAGACTAGGCAAGCTAGATACGAGTAGAGGATACATGAAGGATGATATTGGATACTCTATTGTGCTTCTGAGAAGGATTATGGGTTTACGGAAAGCTAGGCACTTGAATATTTGGATGGTATATTTTATCGAGACCATCAGAACAACTAAAATGCCAATTGATTGGGCTACAATACTAAGTCAAAATTTATATGAGTAGTTGGTAGGAGTCAAAGTTGACCCCAAATTTTACATGACATCATACTTGGTGTATTTAATGGTGGCAAGAATACCTAAATATCTAGGGTTGTATAAGAAGGGTGAAGGATTTGAGCAAATACGCAAATCAAATCCATGAAGCCCACGAATACTTGGATGTAGAAAACCTGTCACAGAGAAGAAAAAGACAAGAGGAGGCAAGGGTTTGATCTGAAAACATACAAATTGTATTCTTAGATTAAGAAAAGATGTAAAATGCTTACAAATAATCTATCCTTATAAGGAGATTGAAACCTGAAAGGGGTAACCTAAAAGGTAAATTCTATTTAATAATTACTAATTAATTATTAAATAAGAATGCAAAAGGTGTAAAAAGTGAAATCTTAAGAAGGGAGAAAAGTTAATTTAATTAATGAAATTAAATTTTACCTTTTTCTCTAACAACCCCTTAAGATGAGAAACAATGCAGCTACAAATAATGCAAAAAGAGCAAGAAAACTACAATGCAATGTTGAAAGCAAACTTGGGTCTCGACAATAAGGCCTAATGAGGTACCCAATCACAACCAATCTCTATGAAACAAAGAAATAGAGAAAACCCAATGGGAAAAACTCTACTTCAAAAAGTGATAGAAAATAAATCACAAATGAAATGTCTTAAGAGAACCTCTCAAGACCATAAGTACAATGAAAGCCTCCATGATAGAAGCTCAAGACTCTATAGCCCCCCCCAAAATGATAGAACTCTTGTGTCAATGAACATACAAATGTAGCTCCAATTTGAAGGAAACAAAGGTAGTGGACAAGGACAATAAAACCCATGAATGCAAGGTACAGCTGGAAGTCCTAGCTGATGCTCAAAGGAGAAAGCATGAGAATCCTGAAATAGAATCTCCAATGAAGGTGGAATAATAGGTGTGTTGAATCTATCATCTAAGAGAAGATGTGTGTCCTCTGATATATCCTCAAAAACTATAGTAGGTGGCTTAATGACTAGATCTGCAATAGTAGGCAATTTTGAAGAGTAATATTGTGTAAGAGATGGAATCTAAATAGGAGGTGGAGGTGTAGAAGTCACAACACTAGTCTCAGGAACAACACATAAGTTCAAGCGACCTAACTTCACCTTAGTAGACTCTCGTGAAAAAAGAGAGTGAATCTCTGATAAAGGAGATTATGGACCAGAATGTGAGAAGGAATATAGGTAGGATGCATGATCAACAATCCCTGTAGCAATAATATTGTTTGTCTCACTATCTCTTATGTGCACTGAATCCTATGCAAACTCAACTGTCTTCCCTGTCCCACTATGTGTAATCTGATAAATAGAGAGAAGGCTAGAGGACAAAGATGGAAGACAAAGTACATCACGAAATGTACCATCATCAATGTCAATAGAATCTTTCCCACATACAATCATAACAACGTTGCTCCCCCTCAAAATGTGTGGAGTAGGAGAAGCCTCAAAAGAAGAGAATAAATCCTAAGAAGATGCCATATGGTGCGAAGCACCTAAATCAGGTAACCATCTAGAAGAATGAGGAATAGTACTTGCACATAGTGCATGATCCTTTTGTATATCTTTACCATCTAACTAAAATGATGATGATGATGAAGGTTTGTAAGAAGTAGAAGGAATATAAATGTTGCTATTCTAAAGGAGAACTATCAAATTTGAAACCTGTTCGGCATAGCCATCTAACTTCTTCTTATAGGAATGTGACTCATCATAATTAGGCTTATTACAATAAGCACATTTCAGTCTTTCTGGATTTGATTTAACCCCTTTAGGAGGAGGTGGCCCTAATGAACTATGAGTTCTAGAATCAATCTGAAACTCTATAGAATGATATTTTTGAGTCTTCTCCTTTGTCCTTCAAGATGGCCAAGCTACCCATGCTTGACTCTGTGAGCTTGTGAGAGAATCCAACTTAGAGAGCTTAGCTTGCTCTCGAGTCAACCAATCACAGAAAACTTCAAACTATGGCATGATAAATCTATTACCCAAAGCATCTTTGGTGGAATAGAAGGTGGAAGAAAGAATTCCACAAAGCTTAGAAAGAATCAAGTAGATACACTCAATGTCAGTCTTTGTTTTCCCACAACCTTGCAATAAAGATATCAATTGTTTGAATTCCATCAAGAAGTTCTCAATGAAGGGAAAAGAATTTGGTATAAGTGAGGTAAGCTTTGCCTCAATCTAAAGTCCCTAAACTCATTCATTGTACCAAACAAGCCTTTAAGCTCGGTCCACATAGCTAGAGGGGTATTGCACACATCAAGATGAAACTGTAGACTGTCAAAGACCTATAAGGAAATCAATCCTATTGCCTCATCCATCTTGTTCCTAAATTTCATGACCTCAAAAGGCCTCTATAAAAATGGTTGCACTGCATCTAAACAAGACTACAACCTTTTTGACTGGAGAAGCTATGTCATCAAGGTCTTTCATGTGTGATAGTTATGAGGGGTTAGAAGTTCTAGACAAGAAGAGGTCTTAGTCATTGTTTTAGAAGGTGTTTGAATTATTTTTTGAATTTATTTCTAATTTACATAAGTAATAGAAACAATATGACAAAACTCCCCCCACAATGCAAAAAAATGAACCCCAATTGCTAGAAGGAATGCGTAAATGAGAGAAGAGCAAAATAGCTTCAGATATTAATCAAAAATACTTGTTTTTTGTAGGCCAAAAAATGACCAAATGTTGAAAGTACTATGTCCACTCAATATTACTCCAAACTAATACTAGATCTAAAAAGTACATGATAATTCATGCACTTTTTAAAAAAATAGCATTTGAATATGTGTCCATATGAGCCTAAATGAAGCCTTTGAAATTGCAAAAATCCAAATTTGTGATTTTTATAAAAAAAATTGAAATAGAGATCATAAACAACCTGCACCAATGTATGGATCATGAAATTCTAACACAAAACACACCAAAAAAAAAAAATTACTCGGAGAAAGGAGTCCGTATGAGTGAAATATCATTGTTTGAAAATCACCTCTGTAGTTATTTTTTTGAATTGCTATCATCACACCTCTAAAAATCAAATAAAAATGTCAAATCTGTTATATCAAACCCTCTTTCTCCTTTTTCTCCAAATAATTAACAAGCTACAATAGATGTGGCTCTAATACTATGAAGGATTTGAGAAAATACACAAATCAAATCCACAAAGCCCTCAAATACCTATATGTAGAAAACCTATCACAAAGAAGAAAAAGACAAGAGGAGGCAAGGGTTTGCTCTGAAAAAATATAGATTGTATTCTTAGATAAAGAAAAGATGTAAAATTCTTACAAATGATCTATCCTTATAGGGAGATCAAAACCCGAAAGAGGTAACCTAAAAGGTAAATGTTATTTAATAATTACTAATTAATTATTAAATAAGAATGCCAAAGGTGCATAAAGTGAAATCTTAAGAAGGTAGAAAAGGTAATTTAATTAATGAAATTAAATTAGCCTTTTTCTTTAACAAAGGGAAGCATGCAAGATGCTAATGCTTGGCCTTATGCGGTATATCCCCAACTGGTAAAGAATAAGCTCTCGGATTAGAGCAAAGAATACAGAATAGTCAATGATGCTTTTATTTTTGCAATCATCCCATTCATTGAGGGTGATTATGCCAAGAGGATATTAGTAGAGGTGGCAGCAAGGATTGTAGATATGGGTGCCTATTACACATTCAAGACATTCACCTACCTAAGGGTAGTAGGAAAAACTATGAATCTGAAGAAACTTTTAAGATATCCATTGAATAGGCTCATTTTGCTAGAGATTGTGAGACAACTCACATTTGCATATGATAGAGTGAGGAAACAACACAAGAAGACTTGGGTATGGCCCATCACTATAGGTCTACTTGAAGTAGAAAGGAAACATGATATCATGAATTTTGATGTAGAATGAGATCAATATCTCTTAGAATATTACAACTCTCCTCTTCCTTTTTTTAATAATATTAGCAGAGTTCAACTTTTGGCAAGAAAACAATTTGTCCATGAATATGTAGTCGAGGATCATTGGATGAACATGATAGATGACTATGATATCCAAATTAGGGATTATTTTAGGATGACTCTATATCTAGTAGGAAGTGACTTGAAGATAAATATCCCACTAAAGGTCATCCAACAAGACACTCAAGAGGTCTTAGGTCCTTTCTACAATTAGGATAAGATATTTGATAGACCAATTATGAATGTAGAGGTTGATAGGGAAGAAAATGAAGATATAAATGAAAGCACAAGACATATAATCAAATTAACAAAAGTTTGGATGAAGAATCCCTTTAAGTTGGACCCAGTTCCTTAGACAATCACCTTCCAAGCTATAACATGCCCTAATAAGGGTAAAGGTGCAAAAGTAACAATACCAACTTTCCTCGTGCAATCTCCAATCATCTCAAAAATGGTATATAATCATAATAGGGAAGTTGGTTACTTTGGGGTAGATAAAGGGAAGAATAAGAGGAAAAGAGCTTCTCCCAAGCAAGTTGAACCTAAAGCTAATGAAACTCAACAAGAAGAAGTAACTCAAGCTCAACTGATGACTCAAGCACCTAAAAACTAAGAGCCTCAAAATGAAGGGGCAACTTAAATTTAGGATATTCCATAGGTGTCTTTGCTAGAATAGAAATAGAAATAAGACCCAAAATAGGAAGCACATGAGGTCTCACCACCCATGCAATAGGAACAAGCCTCTCCTTCACCTGATAAGAAAGCTAGAGTTGGACCTACAATCAGAGGGACTAGGGGGAAATAGATACAAAGAAGGGTTATACCTATCCCTCTAGTCCCAGAAACCATCCCTAAAGAGGATGAAGAAGATGAAGAAGACAACCTCCTTTTGAGTCAAAGAAAACACTTGGTAATGGCTGCCCAGGAAGAGAAGAGGAGGAGCTCCACCATTACATCATTATCTATCCCCAAGCAACCTATTAAGGTTACAACTTCAAAAAATGAGCTACAACAATGGATAGATGAGCAAGAGAGGCAAGGAACAGATATTTTCAAAATATCTAACTTTGACTTCATGCCAGTAGGGATTGAAATGGTGGGTAATAAAACATGAGATACACCCATGAACCAACCTTTGGGAGAGGATTGGAATCAAATGCCACCTCTAGCACAAGGATCTTTGGGTACCTCACCACCACCATTTCAAGATTTTTCATATTTGGACAAAGGATCAACTAATCCCCTCCCTCTTGTCACTGAAGAAGAGAGAGTGGTGCATGAAGAAGAGCCTGAACAAAAACCAACTGATGAAGTATCTAAGGAAGGACAAATATTTGAAGAACCTCAACAAATTGTTTAGGATACAAAGGTTGGGACTTTGGATACAATAGATGTAGGGACACCAAATTTAGATCTTTTGTAGAAGGAGAAGACTCCATAAAGGAGTGATAAGGGAAAAGGACCTATTGGGAAAACCTACTCTTCAACCAAGTACTTGTCTCCTATGGGCACTACACTAGCTTGGTTGAAGAGAGAAATTATGGTTTGACAAAAGTGAAAATTGAACCTAAACAAAGAGGAGAGTATGGATGTGCTAGTAGAATCCATCAAGAAGCCTGAACCACCTATGAGTGATGCACAACAATTGACCGTCATAATGAAGAATAAAGATCAGGACCTACTTACTCACATAGCCATTGCTCCTCCACCTATTTAAACCAAAGATTTGACTCCTAAGGACTATCATATTTGAGAAGTCCTATTAGGAAAGCCCATAATAGATATAAATAAAGTACTTATCACTATGAGCATTAGGGAGGTAATAAAACATTTTGATGATAATGAGAGTGAATTACTAAAGTTGCAAAAAGAAAACAAGCTACTAAGAGGATATCTGCATGGAATTGTAGGTCAATTGGATTGAGATCATCTAAAGGTTACTCTCTTTGTGGCACTAGAAAAGAGAGATAAGGGGAGTGTTCATCTTAATTCATTTTTGGGAGCATGTCAGCAATGGCATGAAAATTTTTAGCATAAGGGTGTAAAGATCATACAGGCTAATTTGAACATGTTGCATAATATTCATTATAATGTGAAGAAACTTGTGTCTATAGTATACTAGGATTTTGGGCTTATGGATGAGGTACATACCTGGGGAAAAGACCTCTAAGCACTCTAAACAATAAAAGGTCAAAGATATTGTACACTCACAAAAGTGTATGCAATAGATGAGATTGATAAACTTGAGGATTGGATTAAGAAGATAGCTATCAAAAATAAGCTCATGGAAGAACTTCATGAAGATATTTAGAAGTTAAAAAGCCGGTCTCAAGAGAAAATTTTGGATGCAGATATGTATTATGATGTTATGTCCCTGGAGATTTTTAAAGATGAGTCAAATACAAAGCTCAAGTCAGTACAAGTAGTAGTTGAAAAATTCTAAAGAACTTTCAAGGATGCTTCATTTGATGAAGATATTAGTCAAGCATTCAAGACTGAAGAGATATTGTTGAGACTTGATGCTAGACTTGATGATTTTGTGGAAACTTGAATGGATATCAATAACTATTGACAAATAGTTAGGCATAAATATGAGGCATTAGATTTACTAAAAGCTTCCCAAGTGATGGAGATTATAGAAAAATTCAAGAGCAAACATTCAGACATTGCTCTAGTATAAAGGAGAAGAAAATCCAGAAGTTAGAATTTCAGTTTTGACACTTGGAAATTTTTTTGATTTTTTGAACCTACTACACAGGTGTGTTGCTTTTGAGGTGCGCTATTTCAGTGGTGCACCAAAATTTTTAAAGAAGTCAAAGGTGTGTCGATAGTTAACTACCAGTTCCAAATTTAGAGCTTTCCATGCACAAAAAATGCATTCTTATGGAAATTTAACTCCTAAAAACATTCAGAGAAAGCTTCCATTTTTAGAGCTTCCAGTGACTCCTAGATCTTCTTACAACTTCCTTCTTCTTGTCTATTATTTCTTTCTTTGTTTTAACACATGTACAGGCTCATGCACTCATTAATTTATGTAAACAAGGGTGGAGTTCTATTTTAGCACCATTTAGAGAGTTAGTTTGTACATAATTAGATTTGTTTTATTAGTTTTTAGTATATATTTTCAAGAAGAGATCTCTCACTCTCAACACAAATTGAGGAGATGATTTCTTATAAATTGAGGAATGTAACATATATTCTAGGTCATTATTTTCATGCAATAATATATGCTTTTGATGCTCTCATTCTGAGTGTAGTTATTCTTGTCAGAGTGTGTTATTTTTGTGGATTCTTGTTCATGATAATAATAGAGCCAAAGTTTTGTTGTGTTGATTTGATTTTGTGATATTTCAGTTCTGGTGTTTGTCATGTGTTGACAATTTCTTCTAATGTACATAGTTGGAGATAAGATCACCCCATTTTTCCTACATAGCTTCTCATCTAGCATGAGCGCACTTTGTGTGGCCTTGCGATTTGATAAGAAGTGAAACATCTTTCAGTTCTACTAAGTTTCATCAATGATTGCATTAATGGATTTGAGGAAGCATTGCTCCTAGTTTCATTAGTTTCCTACCAGATCTTTTTAACAATTTAACTTGTAGACATGTTGTTACTGTGGTTTATGTCCATTAGGAATTTCCCTTTTCATGTTATTTAATTTCATCTCTTATTACCTTATCTTTGTTATTTGCTTTGCTATCCCTTGGTTAAATTAGGAATTCATATAGTTGCATTGGTAGATTGCATTCATTTCAAAAAATAGAAAATACCAAAAATGTAGCTTTTCTTTTTGAGGTTAATTTTGAAACAAAAAGTAGATTGATCATCTTATCTAAAACTGGTACGAACCATAAAAGGCCTCTTTGTGAACAAATACATTTATCTTTAATTGAGTGGATTCCAGTAAGTCAAAAGATTTCCCAAAACCTTGGAGTTGATCCTAGATCATCTTTTCAAGAGAGGAGTTTGAAAGGATTCCTGTCATTAAGAATCGTGGAAAATGATAGCTCAACAGTTCCTAGTACCACCTATCTTCTATATCATACATTATCTTCTAGTACTAATCTATGATCAATAGGTGGAAAACCTTCTCAATGTTATATGGATGGATGTCAAAGATGACTTCCCTAGTAATTATCTTTACCACCTTCTCCTTGTGAATGTAGCAGTGAGCCAATGCCATAATTAACTTAAAGGATTGTATTGACATAGGGTATGAGGCCATGTTTACTAACATACTCAAAATTAATAATGAGATCATCTCTAATCTCTCCCATGGCTTATTGCATTGGACTAAGAATGAGTTCTAGTCTATGTGTCCCAATATTGTGTCACAGACTTCTGAATGCTTGTTGATAAATCATGACTTCCTTGGTGCACCTTGAAACTTAAAGGTCACTGGCTTGGGTGTAGTGCCTCTCCCATTTGACTTCTGTAAGTCATCTTATTGGATGCAACCTTATTGATCTTTTGTTGTGATGGATCATGATTGTGACCATGAGTGGTCTACACTGTTGAGGTGTTTGGATTTATGCTTCTATATCAATTGCTTTGATTATTCTTTTGATTGATTTATGAGATTATGATATGATTTATGGTTCATAGAGGTTTGTGCCAGTGCTTACTAGGATTGATGTGGTATCATGAGGTTGTTTCGTGATTACCTTGAGATGTGTGTAGAGATTGCATTATGTACTATTACCATGCTACACTGGACTAGGTTCCTGTAGCAGTGGATAGTCATGTTTATGACTGTGTTCACTTATGTGTTTTAAGTGCCTTTTTAATGTTGTTTAAACAATATGCTTAAGTAATTAGAAATGGATTGTTCATGTTGGATTATTTGGTTATGTGTAGCGAACATTTACCTTGTTATATTTTGATCTGAGAGATATATGTTACTTATGTGATGTTTTATATTTGAGAGGACCTGAGGGTCAGATGTTATACTTTGATTTCAGTATCATAGATTTTAGACTACTATGCTATTTATTTGATCATATTGCATGATGATGCCATTTTGAGATGATAGTGTGTTTTATGATGATACCTGGTTATTTGGTATTTGGACATACCTCAGATTATGTTAGGTGATGGATTTAATGCTATGGTTATTTACTTCATTCCTGCATTGTTATGCTTTATGTGAACATGAGTGATGTAAATAGATTATTTTAATATAATTAAATAAATGGTTAAATTAGGTGATTTAATGCATTTATTTCTTCGGCTATGTTATTATATGCAATTGCACTTGATCGTGTTGTTTAGTGTGCAAGATTTATATCCCTGGCAATGGCACATGGAGTTAGTGATTCAGCCATTCATATTTTACCAATGTCATCCTTGCATGGTTGATGTATCCTTATTTTAATTATTTTATTAAACCTTTCAATGATTATTATATCCGAACTCTTTTGCATTATGTGATAAGAGCAATAAGCGTGTCTATGCATTTAGAGGTTCGCATTGTCACGAAAGTTATTAAGACAATTTATGTGTTTTTAGATTTTTTAGCTTTTTAATTGATTTATTTTAATTTCTGGTAGCTTTGTCATAGATGAATTCCTATTTCTAAGAATAGCCTATTTTCGTTTGGGTCGATTCGAGGTTTAACTAGGTTGACTAGTTAATTGCCCTAATTGATTATTCCCTTGAAAATGAATAAATATCCAAAAAGGAATTTAATTCCTCACTTCTCACTTTTGAATTAGAAAGTTGAGAGTAAAACCCAAAATCCTCTTCATGAGGATTTACTATTTTGTTCGTTGTGGGAGCTATGAGTGTGGGATTGTCACAAGGTTGGGCTCGTTGGATCTAGCTCGGGGAGACCTTGGATTGCCATGATTTTTAGCTACTTCTACGGGCTATTTATTTGATGGTTCAGATTCCCATTTTTCCCTTTTGGCTGTGAGGTAGGGCTTTCCTGTTTTATTGTTTTTGCTGCATTTCTACTTCTATTTTTGGTAGTTGTCTGTTTGGAGGCTGAGGACTAGTGTTCCCCTCCATTTCTGTATGCTAGTTCTACCTGGTTGGGTAGGTATGGACATTTCCCTATTTTTCAAGATGAGGGTTTGGGGTTTTATGCTGTTATGCTGGCTGTTTTTGCATACGGTGTCTGAACTTGATTATTTTTTGATTTTTGTGCCCAAAGGCCAAATTGGTTTTAATTTTGAAGTTTTTCAAAATTTTGGAGTTTTTACCTCGGTTTGTGTGCTACCCTATTTTCTTGGCACAATGTGGGTCATGGACCTTGATGATCCATTTGGATATCGGTCAGACCACTATTGCACTTTTATGTTGCATTGGGATGCATGTCGCACCCATACTCCCAACTGTATGTTCGGTTTAGTAATTTTATACCTAGCATTATGGTTTTTTTTGGACCTTTATTATTATTTTGTGGACACTAGGATTCATGTAGGATCCATACTCCTAGATTGAGGCTAGTTGAGTGAGTTCATTGTGTTTGGTCTTGTTGCATCATTGGGATTCATGTAGAATCCATACTCTCAGATTGAGGCCGGTGGAGTGATTTCATGATGTATGGTTTTTTTTGGCTTTGGGATTCATGTAGAATTTGTCCTTCCCGTGTTTCTTTCAATTGGGTGTTATCTTTTGCATTGTGTTCTCATCTTGTCCTTGTGTTTTGATCTTCATGATGGTGGTGCGCCATACATGAGTACGTGCATGTATATTTGTCAGGTGACTTGCGAAGCTCGATCTTTTGTGGTACTTTCAAAAGTTATGATCATTAGGGTTGGGATGGGAGTATACATGCCCACGAGCACTTGTCATAGGATGAGCATGGGTAGGGTAGGGTAGCATATGGAGGGGGCTTCTATCTCATAGCCCGATGATCATGGCACCATGGGTCGGCAAAGGGAGCTTTAAATAAGTGATAACTAAATAAAATGTGTGTGTTATTAAAATTAAAAAATAATAAAATGCCACTTCAATGTATGAGCCTTTCGTTGAGGGAATTGAGTCTACACAGTGTATGAGCCTCCCGTTGAGGGAGTTGAGTCTGCACAGATCCAAGCTTGGGCCTTTTGATGCCAAGCGACTCTCCATGATGTCAGCCCCTACTTAGTAGCCTATTGAGTGTTTGACCAGGACCTATACCCCTTGCATTGTCTTAGGTTCTTAGTTATAGCCATCATACTATCTGGCATGAGTGTTAGCCATGGATGTTGTTTTTTGTGTTTGTGGTTAGATCATTATCTCTATTAGCATGGTGGGTGTGGACCTATGAGTGCCACATGGTTAAGAGGTGTAGATACCTTTACCACTACTAGGGACCAATGTACAGAGATGGTCGTATATCCTAGTATGATCGTGGCTGGAGGTGCTCACTTGGTACTTTGATTTATGGAGTATGCTTCTTGTAATTTATGCTTTCATTGGGATGTTGTTTATCATGTTTAGATGATCTTATTTTTGACACATTCCTTATTATGATGATTAGCATGTGATAGGTGATGTTATCTACTTGTAGGTTTATCTTTTGTTGTACTACTAGCATGTTAGATTTCCTTATGCTTTTGGTTATTAGCATGTTTAGTAGTGACGTCCCTATTATGACAGTACCAATTATTTGATCGGTGGCTTGGGATGTTACGAACGGGGGATGGCTAGGGCCCATGATAGTCTTATGATGCCATTGACGGTTGGGAGGAACTACGTACTTAGTTTGGTTGTTCAGTTATTGTGATGTTATTTATGTACATTGTGATGATGTTTATGTTCACTACGATGTTGCTTTTAGTAAGTTCTCTTATTTCTATGATTTAGATGGATAGATGTTCCTCTTTCTTGTTCCTTGGCGTACAGTTGATTATACACTCAAGTGTTCGCTCCTCGATCTATGTGGATCTAGTACTCCCCGGTGTGGAGGTTCTGAACTCTTTTTTTCTCTATTTTTCCCCTTTTGTGTTTTTCTTAAGTGTTTTTGTGTTTTTTTGGGTGACATTTTATCAGCATGGTGTGACACAAAAATGTATCGCACGCCCATTGAAACTCTGTCGTGCATTCCCTGATTCTATCGCATGCCTCTTGGAGAAATATCATGCGATACTAGAAAGTATTGCACCTCCTTGTGAGAAATTTCATATGACACCCTTAAAGTGTTGCATGCCTTTAGGAGAAGTATTGCCCATTCCCTAAAAGTGTTGCCCTCCTTTAGAAGTGTCGTGCGATACTTTTCTATGTTGTATTAAAGTATCACCTGGTTTTTGTAAAAACTTGTGCAGGCGGACAACAGGCACTTTTTGGTCTGGTTCAAACTTTTTGAGAGTTGATTTGGATAACCTCTTCGGTGTTCTTCAACCCTTTGGTGTCACTTATTTATTTCTATTGTGTGTGTTTCAGTAGTCAGTCTCTTGGGGTTTAAAATACATCGTTTAAGTATGATTTGTTGACATATATTTAATTTCTTATACTTAAGATATATTTTAATATATGTGATGAATCTTTTGAGTTAGGTTTTAGACCTCTTGAAGATAAGATAAAGATTCTAGGAAATTTCAGGGCTTCAAAAATCCAGACTTAGCCAATTTTCAAGGCTTCAGGATTTTAGACTTAGCCAAATTTCAAGATTCTGCATTCTACTATAGCTTGTTGTTTTGTTGATGTGTGGTTGTTTCTTTGAGCCCTCATTTTGTGCATGGTTTTTTTTGGCTTTTGTTTGTGTGTGTCAATTTGGTAGTGGCATTTAGAGATCTATTGGTTGCTAGGGTTTTGGTGAATTCTCGTTGCTATCTTTGTGATCCTTGTATGATGTTGTCATGTGCATTCATACTTGTAAAAAAAAATATCTTGGCTTGTATTGAATCCTTGTTCCAAGGATCTCTGGGCAGGGCATTACATCTGGTATCAGAGCCCATGTTCAACATTGGGATCTTTGTGTATATGTTGCCCATATAGTTGTTGTTGTGTTGGTTGAGTGCGAGTGTCTTGGTGAGAACTAGTGATGTTTGTTGCTTTGGTATCTACTCATGATGGACTTGCTTGTCTAGTAGATGCAACTAGATCAGCGTGTGGAGAAGGGAGTGAGTCTTCCTAGTTTTGTTAGTGGTATCAGTGTGCCTTCTTGGTTGGTTGTGTGTGCGTGACCCTTTTTGGATAGAACCACTAATTGGTATCCATGTGTTGGCTTTGAGTGCCTTCTTTTGTTCTCCTTATGGACTTAGGTGCATTGTTCCTTATTTTATCCTTATTGTAAGTGAATATATTTGTGATTCTTTATCTTGTCGCTATAGTAACAAAATGGTTCCTTTCGTTGAGAAATGAGTATTTATTGTGAATCATTGCAAAGAAGTAGGTTTGCATTATATCCTTGGGTTAATGACTTAAGTCCCCAATCTAATTGCTTCTTAAGCTTATGTAAACTATATTAATGAGATGGATATCTAAATGTTGCATTGCATGGAAATTATATTATTGTCTACATATGCATGAGGTTACTGATGGTATATTGCTTGATGTGTGGGAGTGTGTTCTCTAACATTGCTAGGATGATGTATTCCTTAGCATTGTGCGGTGATTTATCCCTCTTGTGTGATTGTACTCAGTCATCACCTGTAATGTGATTTGTTCGATGCCTTATTTTATTTGGGTGGAGGTACTTTCCTCATGTTATTGGGCTAGCATTGGTTTTTAGTATTTTCCTCTCTTGGAATAGTCATCAGAATTTATCTATTGCTCTCTTTGTGACAGTTGTCACATTTGACTTATTGTTGAAATGAGCTCTTTTTGATATTTACTGTTGGAATTGACAATTCCCCCATTTGGGCTTTTTGTTTGTTTCATGATGACTACTCTGAATGTGTTTCTAACTGCTGCCTAGTTGTGCATTGTGACTCTATCATGTTCATCTCGAACCTCTGGTAGTACGTACAAGGGATAACATCATAGAGAACATGCTAGTGTGTGTGTAGTAAATGTAAAGCTAAATTAATTGAATGGTTTAAATGGTGATTAAACTTAATGTTATTTTTGAAAGAAATTGAAAGATATGTATTTGTTTTATGGTAAGTGACTATTGAACCCTTGCTTTGAAAACCTTTCAATTTCATTGTGCATTAGTGCTTATATTATGTTTAATTAATGAAATTATGAAAGAGGAGTAATGATGGTTTCAATGTGTGAATTAACTCTCATTCCATGTCTTATGTTGTTTTGGGCATGTGTGTTCTTGAGTGATTTTCGACGTTTTTTCCGTCGTTTGTCTTAGTAACCAAGACTATTGTTTTTTTGGCCTTTGTGGTTTGGTTTGGAGTGTTGACTCGAACTCTTAGATCTTAGGACTCTCTAAGACCTATCATGTTGTTGTCCTTTTCGATATCTTTTCAACACTTTTTGTAAGGAGTTGACTAGAGTTTGGACGTGTTAGTTTTCATCTCCGAAGAGAAGGCAGTTTTTGTGTTGATTTGACTTTTCGCATGAGAAACTAGTTCATTGCACTTTCTCACCTGATTTATTGAGAAACTTCATGTGAGATTGTGCTAATGCAAAATTTTTCTTAGGGAACAACAAGCAACTCTTTCACACTTTTGGAGTTATTGATCGATGTTCTAAGTACCATTTTCAAGTAGAGGCCAATTCAATCATGACATAGCATATTTATGGCCATTGGAGAAGTTTAACCCTTCATGTTATTCATAATGGAGGAGTTATCTTGTCTTCATAATCTACTATGTACTTGTTGGAGTTTGTGCTTGGGTTTGTGTAGTTCCTATTGCACTGACCCACCCTTGTGAGGTGAAGTGTGGTTTGTGAGTGTCCCTTACTCGAGGTTGATGTTGCCTTGTCATTTGGGAGTGACTCAACCCTTGATGAGTCTAGATTCTCCTTTCTGGATGTTGACTTTGGTGCATCTCCATATCCTTTTTCTCTCTTGTGAGAGTAGGATAGTGTGGTTATGCCACTAGCTCAATTAGTGTTTTCTATTGAGTATGTTGATGGTTGGTGGAATTGTGTGTTCCCTAATGCATCTTGGGCTGATTTTGTGCAGAGGTTGAGAGTTACTCCCTCTCAGTTCTAATACTCTGTAGTATCCTTCTCCCTAAGCTTATATCTTCATGTGGATTGTCTCAGTCAAGTTTTCTCTTTAACCGTTGTCTTGAGGTTGGAGATTGAGTTTAGCAGTAAGTTGGGTGTAGTTTTCCTAGCATGGTGCTAGAGGGACATGGTATTGTTGGACACATGTTACCATCTTATGAGTTGGTATGCAAACATTACATGATTGTGTCCACTGACGAAAGTATTTGAACCTTGTGGGAAGGTGATATCTTGTATGGTTGATTTATGTTACCCTAGTTCATAGTGGTAGTCGAGCTTTTGTACCTTGGAGAGGCACCATGCTCCTATGCTTGGTGGTGAGTAGTCTTTTGGAGTGTGTAAATTTTTTGGTAAACTATCATTTGCTTTGTTCTTAGGGTGAGTTTGCATGGATTCCAGAATGTTCATGTGTGACATGATAGTATTCTTGGGAATTTGGGATGGTTATTCCCCATGATTCCAACTCTTGTTGGAAGTATGTTGTGTTTTGACCTTGATTTGTGGTCATGTAGTTGGTGCATGTCGTACTTAGGCACCTATTGACGAGGTAGAGAGGGTTTTTCCTTACCTTGTATGGTTCACTTTTTGGCTAGATGGGTTTTCCTAGCACCTAAAAGGTTCCTTGTTGGAGGAACTTGTGTCAATGTAACACCTATTCTCTCGTGGTTAACCAATTTGGGGGTTAACGAGATGGTTTGAGAATGTGGGAGTGATTTGGATGGACTTGTGAAGGAGTTAGTGAGTCATCCCCATTGCTCAATTTTGTTTTTTCTTTTGGTATTTTTGGTTTCTATTCTTGGATTGCAGGCTTCCAAGAGTAAGCCTAGTCTTTGGGGGGGATGATGTAGTGCCTGTCCCATTTGACTTTCGTAAGTCATCCTGTTGGATGCAACCTTGTTGATCTTTTGTTGTGATGGATCATGATTGTGACCATGAGTGGTCTACACCATTGAGGTGTTTGGATTTATGTTTTTGTATCATTTGCTTTGATTATGCTTTTGATTGATTTATGAGATTATGATATGATTTATGGTCACTGAGGTTTGTGCCAGTGCTTACCAGGATTGATGTGGTATCATGAGGTTGTTCTGTGATTACCTTGAGATGTGTGCAAAGATTGCACTGTGTACTATTACCATGCTACACTAGACTAGGTTCTTGTATTAGTGGATAGTCATGTTTATGACTGTATTCATTTATGTGTTTTAAGTGCCTTTTTAATGTTGTTTACACAATATTCTTAAGTAATTAGAAATGGATTGTTCATGTTGGATTATTTTGTTATGTGCTACAAACATTTACCTTGTTATATTTTGATCTGAGAGATATTTGTTACTTATGTGATATTTTATATTTGAGAGGACCTGAGGGTTAGATGTTATACTTTGATTTCAGTATCATAGATTTTAGACTACTATGTTGTTTAGTTGATCATAATGCATGACGATACCATTTTGAGATGACAGCGTCTTTTATGATGATACTCGGTTATCTGGTATTTGGACATACCTCTAATTATGTTAGGTGATGGATTTAATGCTATGGTTATTTACCTCATTCCTACGTTGTTATGATTTATGCGAACATGAGTGATGTAAATAGATTACTTTAATATAATTAAATAAATGGTTAAACTAGGTGATTTAATGCATTTATTGCTTTGACTATGTTATTATATGCAATTGCACTTGATCATGTTGTTTAGTGTGTAGGATTTATATCCCTGGCAGTGGCATATGGAGTTAGTGATTCAACCATTCATATTTTACCAATGTCATCCTTGTATGGTCGATGTATCCTTATTTTAATTGTTTTATTCAACCGTCCAGTGATTATTATATCCAAACTCTTTTGCATTATGTGATTATATCAGTAAGCTTGTCTATGCATTTAGAGGTTCACATTGTCACGAAAGTTATTAAGGCAATTTATGTGTTTTTGGGTTTTCGAGCTTTTTAATTGATTTATTTTAGTTTTTGGCAGCTTTTCCATAGATGAATTCCTATTTCTAAGAATAGCCTATTTTTGTTTAGGTCGATTCAGGGTTTAACTACGTTAGCTAGTTAATTGCCCTAATCGATTATTCACTTGAAAACTGAATAAATATCCAAAAAGGAATTTAATTCCTCACTTCTCATTTTTGAATTAGAAAGTTGAGAGTAAAATCCAAAATCCTCTTCATGAGGATTTACTATTTTGTTCATTGTGAGAGCTATAGGTGTGGGATTGTCACAAGGTTGGGCTTATTGGATCCAGCTCGGGGAAACCTTGGATTGCCATGATTTTTAGCTACTTTTGTGGGCTATTTATTTTATGGTTCAGATTTCCATTTTGCCCATTTGGCTGTGAGGTAAGGCTTTCCTATTTTATTGTTTTTGCTCCATTTTTGCTTCTATTTTTGGTAGCCATTTGTTTGGAGGCTGAAGACTAGTGTTCCCCTCCGTTTCTGTATGCTAGTTCTACTCGGTTGGGTGGGTACGAACATTTCCCTATTTTTCAAGATGAGGGTTTGGGGTTTTACACCGTTATGCTGGCCGTTTTTGCATATGGTGTTCGAACTTGATTATTTTTGGGATTTTTGTGCCCAAAAGCCAAATGGGTTTTAATTTTGAAGTTTTCCAAAATTTTGGAGTTTTTACCTCGTTTTGCATGCTGCCTGATTTTCTCAAGTTTTCTTGGCACAATGTGGGTCGTGGACCTTGATGATCCATTTGGATATCAGTCAAACCACTATTGCACACACCCATACTCCTGACTTTGTGTTCGATTGAGTAATTTTATACTTGGTGTTATGGTTTCTTTTGGACCTTTGTTATTGTTTCATGAACACTAGGATTCGTGTAGAAACTATACTCCCAAATTGAGGCCAGTTGAGTGAGTTCATGATGTTTGGTCTTGTTGCATCATTGGGATTCGTGTAGAATCCATACTCCCAGATTGAGGCCGATAGAGTGATTTCATGATGTATGTTTTTTTTGGCTTTGGGATTCATGTAGAATCTATCCTTTCCATGTTGCTTTCAGTTGCATGTTATCTTTTGCACTATGTTCTCATCTTGTCCTTGTGTTTTGATCTTCGTGATGGTGGTGCGCCACACATGAGTACATGCGCATATATTTGTCGGGTGACTTGCGAAGCCCAATCTTCTATGGTACTTTTGAAAGTTATTATCATTGGGGTTGGGATGGGAGTATGCATGCCCATGAGCACTTCTCATAGGATGAGCATGGGTAGGGTAGGGTAGCATATGGAGCGGGCTTCTATGTCACAGCTTGGTGATCATGGTGCCATGGGTTGGCAAAGGGAGCTTTATATAAGTGATAACTAAATAAAATGTGTGTGTTATTAAAATTAAAAGATAATAAAATGGTACTTCAGTGTATGAGCCTTCCATTGAGTGAGTTGAGTCTACATAGTGTATGAGCCTCCCGTTGAGGGAGTTGAGTCTACACAGATCCAAGCTTGGGCCTTTCGATGCCAAGTGACTCTCCATGATGTCAACCCCTACTTAGTAGCCTATTGAGTGTCTGACCAGGACCTGTACCCCTTGCATTGTCTTAGGTTCTTAGTTATAGCCATCATACTGTTTGGCATGAGTGTTAGCCATGGATGTTTTTTTGTATGTTTGTGGTTGGATCATTATCTCCATCAGCACAGTGGGTGTGGACCTAGGGGTGCTACGTGGTTGGGAGGTGTAGCTACCTCTACCACTGCTATGGAATAGTGTATAGAGACAGTCTTATATCCTAGTGCGACCATGGCTAGAGGTGCTGACTTGGTACTTCGGTTTACAAAGTATGCTTCTTTTGATTTATGCTTTCATTGGGATGTTGTTTATCATGTTTAGATGATCTTAATTTTGACGCATTCCTTATTATGATGATTAGCATGTGATAGGTGTTGTTATCTACTTGTAGGTTTATCTTCTATTGTACTACTAGCATGTTAGATTTCCTTATTCTTTTGGTTATTAGCATGTTTAGTAGTGACATCGCTATTACAATAGTATCGACAATTTGATCGATGGCTTGGGATGTTACGTGCGAGGGATGGCTAGGGCCCATGATGGTCTTATGATGCCATTGATGATTGGGAGGAACCGTGTACTTAGTTTGGTTGTTCAGTTATTATGATGTTATTTATGTACATTGCGATGATGTTTATGTTCACTGCAATGTTGCTTTCAGTATGTTCTCTTATTTCTATGATTTAGATAGATAGATGTTCCTTTTTCTTGTTCCTTGGTGTATAGTTGATTATGCACTCGAGTGTTCACTCCTTGATCTATTTGGATCCAATACTCCCCGATGTGGAGGTTCTAAACTCTATTTTTCTCTATTTTTCCCCTTTTATGTTTTCCTTAAGTGTTTTTGTGTTTCTTTGGGTGATATTTTATCAGCATGGTGTGACACAGAAATGTATCGCATGCCCATTGAAACTCTATCGTGCATCCCCTAATTCTATCGCACGCCTCTTGGAGAAATATCACACAACACTGGAAAGTATCACACCTCCTTGTGAGAAATGTTGTACAACACCCTTAAAGTGTTGCACACCTTTGGGAGAAGTATCACCCAGTCCTTGAAAGTGTCGCCCTCCTTTAGAGATGTCGCGCGATACTTTTCTATGCTGTATTAAAGTATCGCCTAGTTTCTGTAAAAACCTGTGGGAGCGGGCAACAGGCACTTTTCGGTCTGGTTTGAACTTTTTGAGAGTTGATTTGGATAACCCTTCAACCCTTTGGTGTCGCTTTTTTATTTTTGTTGTGTGTTTCAGTAGTCAATCTCTTGGGGTTTAAATATATCATTTAAGTATAAGTTGGTGTTTATTTAATTTCTTATACTTAAGATATATTTTAATATATGCAACGAATTTTTGAGTTAGGTTTCACACCTCTCGAAGATAAGATAAAGATTCTAGGAAATTTTAGGGCTTCATAAATCTAGACTTAGCCAATTTTCAAGGCTTTAGATTTCAGACTTAGCCAAATTTCATAATTCTGCATTCTACTGCAGCTTCTTGTTTTGTTGATGTGTGGTTGTTTATTTGAGCCCTCATCTTGTGCATGGTTTTTGTTGGCTTTTGTTTGCTTGTGTCAGTTTGGTAGTGGCGTTCGAAGATCTGTTGGTTGCAAGGATTGTGGTGAAGTCTTTCATTTTGATCTTTGTGATCCCTGTATGATGTTGTCCTGTGCATTCATACTTGTAAAAAATATAACTTGGCTTGTATTGATCCTTGTTCCAAGGATCTCTGGGCGGGGCATTACATTGGGTGTTATATTTTCTGCCATGAATGATGATGAAGATGGCATTTCAACCTCGCAATAGACAAATGCCAATATCCTTTTTCCAAGAGATCAAAATATTCTTAACAACTAGGTCAAAAATATGGAAAAATTGATGGAACAAGCAAAACTAGAAAGAGTAGTATTTTAGCACACTAGCACACCGGGGGCACCTGTGCAAGTGTGCCCTGTGTGTTGGAATTTACAAATGGGAAATATAAACTTTTGGGGGGGGTGAATCAGAAGTTTTAAACTTTAACCAATAAAACTTTTAACATTAATCAATACATGCATTAACATAATGGAATAACTTGTAAAGTAAATGCATTCACATAAACACTTGACACCAGATATGATTACCCAAAAACCTTCCAGATGAGAAGGTAAAATTGGGGTGGGGATGACACCCACAACTTTTTACTACTGTAGCAATAAATGTAACTTGTTAAGGTTACAAGGTTTGTGTAGAAGTTGATGAAAGCCAACTTCATAGCTCACCAAGATCACCTGCATGAAAATAACTTGTCAAAGGGAAATCAAAGAAGGAAGAGGTGGAGCTTGGAAAAACTAACAGACTGAGAGAGAAGATATTGCAAACAAAGAAAATGTATTGCTATACAATATGCCTTGAAAATGAGATGAGAAATACAATGAGAGAGCTCAGATATAAAGGCCTCAAGGAAGCTTGTAGAACAATTTGGAAGATGCTAGAAGATAAGGTTGACAACTAAGCATACATTTACAAAAGGTGGAATATCCTCAATCAAGGTGAGGAGATAAGTATGACTTAGATAGGAACAAACTCTCATGTTGTCAACAACTCATCAACTACAACTATCAAATAAATGCATTAACCCAAGTAAACTTAAGTAATAGCGTAAATAATTATTATTTACTCTAACACCCCCCCCCCCCCCCCACTTAAGTGCAACTTAGGGGAATACACTTAAGCTTACAAAAGCTAAGATGAAATGCAGAATGGGTCCTGGCAACTAGGCCATGTTAGGTACCCATGTACAATGCAAAGAAATGGAACCTCTAAAAATGGGGAAAGAGAGAAAACCACATGGGAAAAACCCTCCCCCAAAAAGAGGTAAGAAGACATAGTGAAGGACTGAAGAAGCCTCCAACTAATGGAATGTCCCAAAAAATAGGAGCAAAAAGAAGACATAAAGAGCATCACTAAAGCATGAAGAAGCCACAAACTCTGTTAGAAAGAAACTATTGATCTGAAGAACCTCCACAGAAGAAGGCATGAACTAAGAGTGTCTCTATGGTAGATGATTCATCTCACTGAAATGCATAGGTAGCTAGCCACTGCAATCACCTAGTATATAGGGTCAAATACTAAATACATACCTCACACTATCAAACCATTGAACCAAGGAAGCACTAGAACAATAGAATAACCCCCCCTTAATGCACACAGGGTGAGATGATAGGAAACAGAAAAGGTGGGCCAAAATCCTCTATAGAAAGTACCAAGAATGATGAGAGAGTTGAAAAGATACAAACACCTATAAAGGCACGGTCATTGACTTTGCATGGGGCCAATGTCATGGAAGGGACACTCACTTGACAAAGGAAGAGGGCACAAAAATGGCAACAACTAACCCCCCCATGGTGCTTTATAAAATAGTGCGAGTACAACTATCTCAAAACAACATTCATGAATCTGAAATGCAAGAGTGGCACTTTATCTTAGTGTGTTTGCATAAAGATGCTTACAAATGATATCTTCAATGATCAAAAAAGGAAAAAAGATGATACAAAAGATAGTACAGCCCCAAAAAAAGATCCCATGCCAAGAAAAAGATCCTCAGCCCTGGAACACCCAAGATATCCACCATAGAGTAAAAATGCCAAAAATATGATAGAAAGAGCATGGGGTAGAATTTGAAGGAAATGACAATATTTTTGAAAAGATAACAAAACCAACTTTCCAAAAATATAACATTTTCAAAAAAAATGGAGATGGGATGCAAAAGAAAAGCTTGATAGAGTCAAAAATAGAACATCAGACTTTGAATACAAAAATTAGCCAAAAAACTACATCAAAACCTAAAAATACCTGCACTAATGTCTCCGTCTCAAAACTAGCTTTTTGACACTTCTTTCAGATTGGACAAATACCTCTACATGCTCAAGTTATGGCCAAAAAATAGCAAGTAGGTCAAAAAGGACCTTGGAGAGCCTACAGGTGTGATGATGCAATGATGACATCATGTTGATGTTAGAAAATCATGACAAAAAAATTGACACCCTTTGAGCCATCGCAACAAAAAAAGTACCACGTGGTAGAGATATGAGTTGGCGGGGGTGACATATCAGGGGCTACGTGGTAGATCCAAACATGGCACCCGTGTCATGAGGCACCCAGAGATCATGCCAAGTGTGTTGGAATCCATGTGGGCTATAAGTGGCAGCAGGGTTGGAGGTGGGCGACAACAGCTAGCGATGGTGGCTGCAGCGGTGGTAGAGACAGTGTCGTTGCAATGGAGGTGGTGGGATGTTGGTGCCAAGGTGGTTGTGGAGCGGCAGTGTTGCAACGATAGCACATGGGCTGCATGCTGGCAAGGCCACAGTGGTGCGGTGGTGGCCACCA
This sequence comes from Cupressus sempervirens, assembly GCA_028749045.1. Lineage (NCBI taxonomy): Eukaryota > Viridiplantae > Streptophyta > Pinopsida > Cupressales > Cupressaceae > Cupressus > Cupressus sempervirens. The sequence continues at coordinate 1,049,749,958 of CM053785.1, forward strand.
GGCAATGCCATGTTGGTGTGGATCTGTGTCTGAATTTTTTTTAAAATCACAATAAATGCATTTTTTGGGGTCCAAAAAATTTTGCCTCCGAAATCAACTGTGTCCAAAATGGAAAATTTCTATATGGATCTTGACTATAACAGGCCTTCTGAACTCAATGGCAATGTCCATTTAGGCCCAAAGTGCTCCAAAAAAATGCTCTTCCCCCAGATTAAAGAAAAAAATCAAAAGCAAACTAGGGTTTGTGTCTTCGAATCACGGCTTCAAAAATCTTTCAGCCAAGAAGTAGTAGGGAGGCTTTGATACCATGTAGAAGTTAATGAAAGCCAACTTCATAGCTTGCCAAGGTCACTTGCATGCAAAAAACCTGTCAGAGGAAAACCAAAGAAGGAAGAGGTGGAGCTCGGAAAAACTAAACAGACTAAGAGAGAAGATATTGCAAACAAAGAAAATGTATTGCTATACAATATGCCTTGAAAATGAGATGAGAAATACAATGAGAGAGCTTGAATATAAAGGCCTCAAGGAAGCTTTTAGAACAAGCTAGAAGATGCTAGGAGATAAGGTTGACAACTAAGCATACGTCCACAAAAGGTGGGATATCCTCGATCAAGGTGAGGAGATAAGTATGACTTAGATAGGAACAAACTCCCATGTTGTCAACAACTCATCAACCACAACTATTAAATAAATGCACTAACCTAAGCAAACTTAAGTAATAACATAAATAATAATTATTTACTCTAACAATTTGACCATTTTCATGATCTTCCTTATTAAAGGCTTACAAAGGACTGTTAAATCCTACCTTGTTAATGAATTTCACACCCTACTAGAAGTGTACCTATTTAAAAGATTTTGAACATCCACTTGGAATGTCACCCTATTAAAGGATTTCTCAATAACTGTTAAGTTAACCTTAGTCCAAAGGATTTGATTTTGTTGATTCAGTTGTTAGAAAGTACAATAGAATGTTTGATCTAACAACTTACAATCTTCTATTGCTAAATTCAGATCTCTATTCTATTCATTCTAATCCTTACTAATCTGATATGAAGATGTTGTATCATTGATCCTTTGTTCTGCTAACTAATTCTACAATTTTGTCCTTTTTCTAATCACCTTGAATGCCTTCAATTCAATTTACCCCTTTTTCCTTCTATACTTTGCTCACAATACTCTCTGTATTCTCTCACTGAATTATGGGGCTTCATCTTCTTTATAAGGATTTTTGTGACTTAGGGATAGGCATGAATCTACGGCTAAGATTTATCCTTTTTGTCACTAAATCATTCCAATTTTCTAATTGGTTTCATGTTGATTGCATGGGAAGACCAAATAGATTTGATTTTATCTTCTAAGCTTCAAGATCTATCCATGAGTTGGCATACAAACGGTTTACATAGTTGTTTGTGCCATCACAAACAACTAGGTCCATTTTGTGTTACTTGACACTTGATAATATTGATGCTCAACACTTACTGTAATTTTCTCTAGCTCGGCACCTAAACTTTCTTGGCATCTATTGTTCACTCGGCACTATCTATTTGCTTGGCACTTGAGTGACTCGGCACATGAGTGGCTTCGCACTCATTGCAACTTGACATCAATACATATTATACTTGGCATGTATTACTAGCTCAGCATGAACTTAGTAAATATCTTAAGTGTGTTGACACTCAATTTTCAATACTAATCTGCGATCAACAAAGTGAGCTTCCTTGGTAGTTTGCATGGATGTTTTATGCAATTGCACTCCCCCACATATGCAAATAGTGTACAATATGCATAGGTTGCAATTTGTTTTTACCTTGGCCAAAAAGGTGGGTTGGATGCATATGCACATATAACACACCTAGCACATCCAATAGGATGCACAAGGTGTGATGAAGGTTTTACTTTGGTGCTTTAGCAAATGCAGTACAACTTCCATTATGCGAACATGTGACAAAATAGAGATCAAAAGTGCAAATGAGTGGACTTTTGGGTTGGGGGGTCATCTATTTATAGGCACATAGGTAGGGAGCACACACCTAACACACCTTGAGAGGGTGCAAAGGTGCACCTAGTGTGCCTATGTGCCAAAGAGGGGAATGCCTTAACCAACACACGTAGCGCACCTTATCAGGGTGCACATGTATGCTTATTTCAACCCTTGGCAACTTTTTATAATTTTTGAGCTTCTTGATCTTGAATGATGTTGACAAAGTAGACTTCTAACCTAGAATTACAATAGGCATGTTCTCCAAGGTACCTAGAAAGATGCCTTGTCCTAGGTAGTGCGTTCCTTTATCCTAAAAACCAAAGAGCGAGGTCCCCAATTTCAAGTCAAAAATAGTTTGTATGTTGTGAGGCCACATCAGTAATCAAGGGCATAGTGAGCCCCTAATTAATAATATCCATAATGTACCCATGATGGGTTAATCAAGGCCATAATGTGCCCCTAATTGGGACTTATTTTGGGTCCTTTGCTTGGATCCCATTTTCGATTAGTTTTAAGGTGCAAAATTTTAGGTAGGTCGGCCTACGAGAGTGATCTAGTGGATAATTTTAGTGAAAATTGAAGTTTCTTCAAATCTCTAGATTTTTGCACCATCAAAAAGATCTCAGCATCTTGATTCCAATGCAACTTGAACGAAGCAAAAAGGAGTCCATTCGTGCAAGGTACGCTCGGTCAAAGTTTTGGTCAATAGGTAGACCAGAGGGCTAGATAAGGGGCAAAATCAAACCATCTCGAAAGTGGTCAACAATGGATTTCAAAATGAAGATCTCATCACAAGCTTTCCAACGACGTTCGTTTTGTCAAAAACGGACTTCATATGTGAAAATTATGCTTGTTTGAAGTTGGAGGCAAAAGTTTTAAATGGTGACAACATGATGATGTCATCATTTGACATGTGGCATTTACATGTCATCGGCAAGTGGATTGAAGACTTGGGTCGGTGGGGGTCGAACCCCCAACCACTCCTTTACCAAAATAAGGCACTGTCGTTGGGCCATGCAAAGTATTCATTATGTAATTGTCAAAGTTTCTATTTAAATTGTTCTTGCCACCAAGTTTAGTTTAAACAACCCGCGGATTTGAACCCCTAACCTTGTGGCGGGTGTAAAATCTATGTGGCCATTGCACCACGCATTTTTTTTAGTTATACATGGGGCATAGTTTTATTTGAGTTTGAAACAATCAAACCGCCTACTCTTTAAATAGGGCTTATTTGTTATTTTATTAATAACTAAACCCCAAAATTGTATAAATGCCAAAATGTAAAAATTTTAAAGGGGGTTATTCGAAGGGGGTGTTTTGTTTTATACCCTTAATTGGTTTTGAGCCAATTTAAGCCAATTATTTTGTATAAAAAAGGGGGTAGGATGTCATTTGGAGGCAATAGAAATTAAGGGAGACTTGGAGAGAAATTGCTCTTGGTGAAGTTTTGAAGGATTAGGGAGATTTTTCTAAGAGATTATGAGATCCATTTTCGTACTTCAAAGTATTGCTATGCTATCGAAGTACTAAAAGAAATGGTCTTCTCGGTGCATAATTGTAATTGATTTCTGGAGATTAATCGGATCGATCATACTCTATTGGAGCTGACCCGGAGACGTAGTCACGTTTGTGGCGAACTTTGAAATCAAACTTTGTTTGCACTTTCTATCTTCTTCTCTCTCTCAATTCTATTTATTTCACCTCAAGCTTTTGAGTTTGTGATGCTTAATTTCATTTATGTTAAATGCATTAAGACTTCCGCTAATTTGATTTTATTTAAGCATTCAATACTGCAAATAGTCTAGATCCGTCCATCAGATCAGAGAGTTAGTCAATTTGGAGCCCTTTATAAACCCTTCCATTTTCTCCATTTCTCATATCTCATATTCAAGTGTTCAAGCATCCACAAAGAACTCAAGCTCTCAAGTTCTCAAGCAATGAAGACATTCAAGAAGTCTCTCCATTGAAGATCAAGGATTCACATATTCAAGCTAGTGAAGGATTTTTATGCTAGACCTTCTATTTCATTCTAACATTCAAGATCTCCCTTCATACATTCAAGATCCTTTGTTACATCTTCTACATCCATCCTCATGAGATTTACATACATTTCTATAGAAAATTTAAAGTATGTACATACATAAAGGTTTTTATTTCACTTTGATGTCTTTTCTAGGGTTTTAAAGTTGACTCAAAGGCTATTACATCTACATACTTGATTGCATTCCAAACTCAAGAGCTTATTTATAAATTTACATTTCTTTTATGTTAGATCTATTACTATTACTCACTAGCATTTTATTTCAATTCAAGGTTAATTCCTAAACTGGGGTTTGATTGAGGAACACCCCCCCCACCCACACACACAAACAAAAAGAAACAAAGAAATCCTTTATTTTTCAGGTTTTGAATATCACATCAGCAAATAGGTTGTAGATTCAAATACCCTTCTGGTCATGTATCATAAATGTGAAACCAGAATCAACTTTGAACACTACAATCAATAGCATACTTTACCCCTAAAGATCTAATCACCGTTGATATCTCAACAAATAATTTTTGGGTCTTTTTTGTAGCACAATTTCCAATCTAGATAAGAGGAATGAACCATTTTGGAGGTTGTGGGAAAATGCCTCAACTGGGAGGTTGAATTAAATATCTTTGTCAATGCTAAAGATGTTAAATTAATGTTAGCTTCTCATAACCAAAAAGCATTATGGACATTCGTAAATGTTCTTATGAAAATGTTAGGGAGCTTTGAATTTAAAGAATCAGTTGCGAGAACTAGTCAAACACAATAGAGGGATATTTATTGTAATTATTGAATATAAATGGTTAATTACATATTGTCTTTGATGCTACACAAAATGACATATGTCGAGCTCACTCAGGTGATGAAGATAGTTTCATGTGTTTGTTGAGCATTCTAGAGTTTTCCAAGTTTAGAAGACAATGTCTGCCAAGTTCAGTCAGGCAACAAAGAAAAGTTCATAGAAGATTGAGGGTTAACTAAGCTCACTCAGTTAATAAAAGAAAATTCAGATGGAACCAATGTTAATCAAGCTCAATTAATTACCTAAAGAACTTCGTGAAGATGCAGTGTAAACTGAGTTCACTTGGTTAACGTTGGAAAATCATTTCTAAGTTAGTGTCTACTGAGCATGGTCGGCTTGTTGGCGTTTGAAACTACTAAGCAACAAAATACTCAATACCAGAATGATAATGCTCAAATAATCTAAAGACTAGCCAATTCCTATAATCAATTACACAAGTAGATCATCTAGACCCAACTTCAACAAAACCAAGGATGGTTTCCTACTCTTTAGGCTCTGCTAAGTGAAGGTGGGTATACCTAGCAATGATTCTAATGCAAACTGAGGTATTACAACTATCTTAGTTTCATTTTGATTGTCATCTTTTATCCTAATGCACATATAGTTTACCAATTTCTTTAATGCTTTTAAGTCCATATGCATCTCCTATAAGCAGATCTAGTCCTAATTCTCTTAGAGTTTACAAGTGTTTATGAGAATAGTAGCTACCTCTAACTCGAAAAACCAAATGTAAATGAGTGATGACTAGCATTACAACCTTGAACAAAATAGTATATGAATGATTTTGAATTTATAATAGTTTTAACATGTAGAGGAAGAATTTATTCTCAATCATCTCTTATTTATAAGACTAGTACCTTATCCATTGGGCACTAAGAATCACTTATTGGCAAGAGACCTTGTTCAATTAACTTGTAATTGAATTTATCAACTATAATCACCTATTTCCATTCTTACATGATATCCTCTTCATAAACTCATGAATTCTACTAGTTTATTGAAGCATTTGCATAATCCATTGAATTAGAAGCAACAATATAACCAATATACACCCCATCCAGAATGCATTCAATCAAATGAACATTATTCAAACGATCTCAAAACTAATACACTCATGAAAAGGAGACAAAAAATGGTGACACGGATTTGGTGTAAATACCCCTTTGTATTATCCTTTTTGCTAACTAATACAATAACCAATAGAAACTCAGTAAAGAACCCAGACAATCATATTGATTCTGCATTTCTATTTTGTCATAAAAAAGTACATGATTGAAAATAAACTCAAAACAACTACATATGACTAGACTAAATGTACTTTCTTGAAAACTGAAAACATACAAAAATTTTGGACCATCACAATGCCTTGAAAACTCACTTATATAACATGAGTTGCAACAAGCAAAGGGCAGTTATGATTGACAAGTGTCCTTTTACAACAATGAGTATAACAACTTTTTCCAAAATATCTAGACACCTTTTTACAAAAAGAAACAAAGAAAAACAATTACAAATGACAACTGGAGCATAAAATCTTCAACTTTATCCTTTTCTCTAACTGCTTCCTGTTGGTAAGGCTTTGATTTCTATGATTGCTTCCTAGACAATAACTTCTCTTTTGGTGGGCCACTCACAAGTCTTGGTTGTTGCTAACTCACCAACATATTTTTCCCATCTAGCATCAGTAATCACCTTTCCCTCTGTAGTAAACCTATTCATTTCAGTTTCAATCTTGAATAGGGTGTCAATAAGTTCATTGAAAATACACTCATCAATATTATCTTGGAAAATGGATGCCACCTATGGCAAGTCTACAATATGGTCAAAAGAACTAGACCATTCATTGAAATCCTTTACTTTTCTATTAGAATCAAGAACAGAAAGAATTAAAGAATGAAAACCACTTGTTAATACTTTCATTTTATTTTGTATGGCTGCCAATTTCCTTGTGAAAAATTGCAATAGGTCTTTCACCTTGTCCATACCCTCCTTTATAGCAATAACTTTATCTGGGAGATCTGACTTTTTGGCTAACAAGGGTATCAATCTGTCAAAGAATTACATATATGGTCCCCATTGTTGAAAAATTGGCTCAAGCCATCCAATTGCATCCTTGCATACCAGCTCTGCAGATTGTAGATTTATGAATGCATTATAAGCATCTTGAGATATTCTTTTCAAAGTGCTTATTATATGCCTTAACACATTCATCGTAACACTTTTCTTAGTTACATTGTCAGATTTAGGAGCCTCTGTTTCCACATTTACTACAGCTATTGGCACTATTACCCGTATAGGTATCTCCTATGTTTGGGCCTCTACCTTTGTAGTGTGTCTTTCTTCTTCCACCTGCCTGGGTGCATGTACTACCTCAGCTACTACCTTGAGTTTCTCCTTGAGGGATATTATTTCTGCTTCCAGACTTTGAATTTTCCCCTCCAATTCTTATATTCTATGTTTTTGTACATGACTCATTTTGAGCTCTTCTTCATACAATTTTCTAATGTCAAGACACTCATTGTACACTACAGCTAGCTTATCCTCAATTTCATCCACTTTTACCTCATTCATGAGAGCAAAGTGTTTGACCAAGCTAGAGATTTCTTTCCCAATAGTGTTCTCCAATGTCCACACAATCATGTTGCCCTATGCAGTTTCCTATATATCCATCATTTTGGGCTTTTTGGTGTCAGGGGCCACACTCCATACTACTAGGGTTTTTGTGTCTATGTTAAATCCTAACCCTCTCTTTAATCCTTTGCTGCTAGTGGCTTCATAACTAATGGCTTTGTCTTGTCTTCTCATTTGATCTAGAACAAAAGCCCTCTTAATATCCTAATATGGTATTAGAATCATACCACTCCTATGTACCAACTCCCTGGCTTCTATAGGGGTCATTGTCTCACTCTTAGGATCATAGGTTAATAATTTCTCAACTAATTCTTTGTTCTTTTCTAGATCCTCTCCTGGCATGAGACTCAATGTGAGCTCATTTTGTTTTATTTTATAGAGAAAACTTTTTAACTCTAATGATTTAATGAAATCATCATCTTCCATGAAATTTTTAGATTGAATGAGCCTGTCATCCAATCTTGATGCTATAATCTAGAGATTAATAGTGGCTTTTCTTGCCTTTGTAGCCCTTTGATGTAAATAATTTTGCCTAATATAAGCAAAATACTCACTATTTCCTAGCATCACTTGTAAAGCTCTGATTACCACCCTTTTTGGGATGTGCATTATCTTTTACCTTTTGTTTCCTTTTGGCACCCAAGCTGAAGTTGATGGCTACTCCTCTTCCAACTCAATCTTCAACTGCACATCTGGCTCAAGGGATTCTCTATTTATAGTGGCTTCCTCTCCCGCTAGCTCATGTGGCATTTGTGACATGATATAATCAAAATTATCCACCATTTTTCTCAGGTTACTAGGATATGGAACCTCTGTATAAAAACCCTTAAAATCAAGGTTGGTCCTCTTCAAAGCCTCCTCTACTTTCCTTATCTCTTCATATTTCCTTAGTAGCTCATCAGCCTCTCTTATTGCTACTATGTTGGCAATTAAATCCTCTATAGGGATTGGCTTGCTTGGAAGTAGGATGTATCCCCTAATGGCCTTGACCTCATTGGTAATGCAATTTTCAGGGTCATACATCCTATAGGGCCCAATATAAAATTTGTATAGGCCTAGGTACTCACTCAACTCCTCATATGCATTTTTTCCTATCTTCAAATCTCCCACTTTAAAGGTTCTACAAACAAAAGTATGCTTGTGCAAAGGACGGATCATTTCTTTATTCATCAATAAAAACTGCCAAAAGAACTCAATAATGGCCAATCTAGGGGGTAAATATTTAGGTAGAAGGTGAGGAGGCTGTGGGCATGCATAGACTCTCATCAATGTGTATTCTTTGAATAAAAAGATGCTTCCCCAGTTATGATCTAATTTGGTTTTCTCATCTAAAAATGAGGGCCTAAGAAAAGTCTTCAAAACATTTGGTGCCCTAAAGAAAGTATGGTCTAATTGCCTCATGATAACAAAACTGAATAAATTAAAAAACACAAGTGCATTTGAATAATGAAAGCTTTTATCCCAAATTCGAGTCCATAATTGCACAAGTAACTCACCAAATTCATCAGAGGTTTGATCAATGAAGCCCAGGCTGATGTAACCAATGTTGTGATACAAGATAAGGTGCATCAACAATGAGTAATGGTGGAACTTGAAATTCTTCATTTCTCCGTTCTTTGCACTGACAAGCTTATTGTGCATGTTGTCCATGATAAAGGCTACATAGTCATACTCCTTATGGTGGAAGGAGTCCTGTATATCACATGCCATCAAGAATAGGGAACCATAGACACAATCCTCTACACCATCACTTCCTAGAACTTTGTGTAACCCATATACTATGTTCTTGAAGTAATTCTTGAATCTGCTTAAGGGAAAAAAATCCCCCACTTTCCTTGGAATCATCCCTATCTTTTTCACATTATAAGGGATGTGGGGTAGCATGACATTGTTCACAAAATAGGTCTTGTTGCTCCCAAATTTCCTCTGCAAATCTTCAAGATCACTAGGTACATCGATCTATCCTTCCAATCCAAAAGCATCTATAAAAGAAGTTTTATCCAGTGTGCACAAAAAGCTCCCATTATGTCTTTGAAATGTTCTAGTGACTAGATTGTAGGAATTTATCAATGTTTTCAACAGGTCCACATCAACAAATACTTCTAGAAATATCAGCTTTTCCATATTTTTGTTCCATGGGTTATAGATTGGCACATTTTCTATTCTATTCTGGTAAAAATATAAAAACAAGTTGAAACCATCAATTCTAGGGCACTGTGCATCCCTAACTAGGAAATAAGGGTCTCTAAAGATGTGGTCATTTTCTAAGAAAGTGTTCAAAAACCCTAGAACAAGTTTCAACCAATCTTCAACATGCTTGTTGGGCTTCCTAACCCTCAATTTCTTCTCAATTTTGGCAATACTCTTCTTTCTTTTGCCTTCTGTTGTGACTTCTACCACATGATCCCCTTCATCTTCAACCTCAACCTCTTCTTTAGGAACCTCTTTGACCTCCTTGTTAGCCATCTTTTCTACAAATTATACTTTGGATCCTTGCACAACAACCTAGAAATCACGAGACTATGGATGCTTGAATAAAAGTTTCAGAGCAAGAACACTATTTCTTCAGAGTGGCAATATTCTGGACATTCAATCAAATATTTATGCTTTAATCATTCAGTCCACCAACTTTTTAATTAATTCTACATGCATGAGTGTTTAATACCACCTTCGTAGGCTGACAGCAAGGGATATCAACCATGAAATTTGATCCTGGTGTCCTTTTCATTGTTTTATTTTACTTGGCTATGCTAAATTTGTCCTTTTCTGAGCTGGCATGACACTTTAGCAGCTTTCTTTTCAAACTCTGGTCTTCCGCTCTTATGTTGAGTCAAGTCTTTCAATCTTTGTAACCCAAGAAACACCTTTGGCAAGCCTTTACACTCCTCTGGTGGCGCTTTAGAACATCCCAAGCGTAGAAGTTTTAGAGCTTTTTTAAACACTGCATTGAAATTTATTTTATGCCTTTATGCGACCTTTTACATCGTAGAATCTCAAGCCTTTGCAACTGACATTTTTTCTCTTACGCATCAAACATTCCTCATATGAGCGTAAAACCCTTGCCGCAACCTTCTCTTTACTTTTTATGCTCACACACACACATGTATTAGTGAAAACCTTGAAAATTTCCTTTACATTGCTTGGCTCACTTCATTACCTAGGACAATGTAACTCTTTATATTCCCATCTTCCAATCATACGCTTAAGGCTTTACTCATGGCACCGTAATGCCTCTTATATTTTCGTTATTCCTCCTTTAAGTTTGCATAAGTTACCTCATCCTCGTAACACCAGAAAGCTTTTACAGATGGCATCCTGCTCTTACATTTTTCCTTTCTCATATAAGCGTAAAGCCTTATATTCATTCCTTCACTTTTCCTTTTATGCTTATACGTTTAAAACTAACTCGTAACCATGGAGAAACGATGAAATAGCTCCTTGTTCATACACTTACCTTGCAAGCGTAGAGGCCTAATGATAAAACTTCCCTTTTTACTTATCAATGACCCAAATTTAATCTTAGAAAAACAAAAAATAACATCACCGTTGATTTTTAGCATATGCAAAATTAAGAACTTAAGTTGCCTACCACGTAGGTTGGGTCCATCTAATGTTCATGATGTGTCACCACTTGATTTGCTTGCACCAAGGCCCATCTGACAACTCAACAGGTCCCACTTTAAATGATCACTGTTATAATTTAGCTTTACAATTTTCTACAAGCTCAAAGAATGTATGCATGTAAACACAACTGAATCTCACCTTTGCTCTTACAAATTCACTTTACCTATAGAATCATAAAACATTTTGTGCATTCTTACAAACCATTCCTTTATGCCATGCTGGGGTATTATGCTCTTACACCAATCATTATAATGTAGATGCATAGATCTCAACTCAACAACTTTCCATCCCTTCACTCAACTGCTTACTCATATTCCTGTAAAGAGGCACAACACATATCCTTCAAAACCTTTTACGATCACACGCTCAACACTATATCGTATGACCAGGGATACCTCTTCAAGCTTCTTTCACTCCCCCGCTCAACTATTCACCTTAAAGCCATAAAACCACTTTCATAGCATAAAAAGCTTTTACGTTTCTTCACTCAAAGACCAAACATATGATCAAAGAGACTCTAAATGAATTGTTCTGCTATTATGAAAGACAAAAGTGTATGCCTAGAAAACAAAACTTCTTTACGCTCTTACGCTGCATTATAAAACACGACCACGAAAGCATGAGGAGGAAGGTATTTCACTCTTATGTGAAACCCTACACCATAAGAACATAAAGGGAAAGTTTTAAGTGCTTTACAAATCTTTTCAAAATTTTGAAAGGAGATCTGGGGTTTTTCACACTTAGGGTATTTTAATGGCAGTGTTGAGAGACAACAAATCAGGGCATGACTAGGGTAACCTAAAATTATGAAAATTATGAGGAATGAAACCCTAATATACAAAATACAATGACCTAACTGATTTTTCACCAAAATTTTAGACCTTTTTCTATACTGTGAAAAATCAAACCAACACAGCAAACAAGCATTTTCTTTTTTTGTCATAATGAGTGTAATATATTTGTTCGTTGGTTCTAGTTGAATGAGGAAATGGATATTAATTATTCAAAGGTGCATTCAATCTAACTTGATAATGCATAAATTATAAATATAAGGTTAAGCTGAGGATTGAATGTGTGTAAGTGAATAGAAGATTGAAAAGATGCTTAGAGGAAGTGAACTTGAAGGATAAGTAGAATATCCTTGTGGAGCTGAAAAGATACATTCGATTAGAAAGGATCAAGTATACAAGCCAGAATTGAGATATTTAATTAGTAATTCATTTGTATCATAAATTAGGGTTAGCTCCTAATAGGGTTCACTTTAGAAGAGTGAAAATCAGTAACTAGTTGCAATTGGTGGTTTTTCTCAATTTGGGTTTCCACATTAGATATTGGTGTCACTTATGTTCATGTTATTTCTTTCATGAGTATGCAACTAAGTTAAGTAAGGTTAATCACAAAATATGTCATAAAATTTGCATGTTAAGCATTTGTCGAGTTACAACATTTACTAGTGTAAACTGAGTGCCTGTGTATTTACCAAGCATCAGTATTTTTAGTGAAGTTTGTGTTTTGTGTTGACATCTAAGGGATCTAGGATTGATTTTGTAGGTAACTAATTCACCCTCCCCTCTCAGTTCTCCTCTTATATTTCCAATAGTAATATCTCCAATTGTAAATCTTCTTCTTCTTAATAGTCGAAAGGCTACAAAGAGGGCATAATACTTTTTTTAAGTCTAGATTGCAATGTGGATTAACAATTTGAGGGTTGGGCTTCCCCCTTTAGCTAAGACCCTCAAGTGTCATGTCTCAGTTTTCATTATTTTGAATTGTTCATTCAGGGAGTTTATTTTTAGAATTGTGTGTTGGGAATAGATGAATAAATAGGGATGAAAGGATTGATTATTGGCATTAAAATGAGTTTCTTTGAGACCAATATTTCATGAAATATTCTTAGTAATTTTATCTTTCCATTCTTTCATTTATTTGTACTTTCATCATAAATCTTTAATTTGTGTGTTTAATTTCTGCATTTTTCCTTTATAGTCATGGAGTTACAGTTGCAGGCTCTTTACATTAAATTGAGTTGTGTTTGTTTTTTCATGATTGTGGAATGTTGGGCACATCTTACTCTTTTCACAATTGTGGGTACCTCATGGTGATGAGAATCCATTAGTCATCCCTTTCCTATTCTTTGGTTAAGAGCATACCCATTACTTAAATATTTAAAAACATTATTCATTACACATCCACAATAAGAGAGTTGTACCTCTATAATTTAGAGAATAATTGATAATCCAATAATGATTTCTCTAGTTGCTAGTTAAATTGGGCTCTTAGAATTGAGTTAAAATTAGTCAAATTGATGAGTAATTTGAACTAACCAATATGTTCACTAACAAGTCAAATGTTGTCTTTTAATCCATTATCTTCAAAAAAGTTGTAAATCTGATTCCATGTAAATTCTCCTCATCTATCTAATCTCAAACATCTTATCTTCAATCTTGATTCATTCTCTACTCTGCTCTTGAATAGCTTGAATTTCTCAAAATTTTCATTTTCCCTCGCTAAGAATTCTACCCACATCATTTGTGTAAAATCATCAATAAAAATAATGAAGTTCCTTTCACCATAAAATGCTCTTATTCTTGTAGGACCACATAAATATGTATGCACATGCTGTAAGTTTCCTGGTGTAGTAAATATCTTTCTTAGAAAAGAGTTTTTTTTTTCTCTATTTAGCCATCACATATAACTTGCAAATCATGTTAGAGGGTTTCATAATCTTAGGTAGATCTCTTACTATATTTGTAGTATTAATTTTCACAATGTTATCAAAAATTATATGACAAAATCTCTTATGTTCTATCATCCACTTTATCAACCAAGAATGTCATCTTAGTAGGATTGAATTGAAAAACATTATCTTCAATCCATGTACACATTCTAATTAGTTTACCATACCTATCTTAAATTGGACACACTCAAATTTAATGAAGGTTTGGCACCTATTTAATGCAAGCTCCTTGTATCTTTCCTAGATTATTCCTTTTTTGTCCTTCTTCCTAGGTGGAATTGGGGTAAAACCTAATAGATCATCTCTAATCTCCTATTTTCATAGTGTTAAGCTTAAGGTAGGATATATCCTCCTAGGTCCTCCCTTCTCTCCATCTATACACTTGGAATCTACTCCTTGCATTGTAATGACTATATCTCAAAACTATGCACCAGATTCCAGGGATTTGGGACCTATTTTGGGATCCTAAAGGAATCCTAGAGGTTTTGGGACCTAGATGTCAAGGGTAAAATGTTCCCCTAATTGGGTCCTATTTTGGGTCTCCTCTCCAGGTCTTGTGTCTGGATGCATTCAAGGTGTTAATTCTTATGTAGGTCGGACTGCGAGAGTTAGTCAATTTTGAGTTTTATATAATCCCTTCCATTTTCTCCATTTCTCCTCCATGATTAAAATCCATGAGCATCCATCAATCTACATGCTCAAGAACTCAAGCATTCAAATTTTCAAGCCTTCACGTCTTTGAGCATTCATTCAAGCATTCCTCCATTGATGATCAAGAATTCAAGCAATTGAAGGAGTTTATATTCAAGATATCCTTCAATTAGTTTATGATCCTTTTTTGCATCTTCTACATCCATTCATCTTCATCTTCTTGATCCAAAGCAATCAGTGAAGTAAGCACATTGCATTCGATTCAAATCTAGCTATTGTAAGGTCAATTCATGCATTTACTTTGCATTCATGTTATTTTAATTATTTCAATTCAAGATTGATTACTAAATTGAGGTTTGACTGAGGCAAACCCCCATCAACAAAAAAGCCCCTTTTTATTGTACGTTGTGGTTATCAAATATACGAATAGGTTGCAAATATGAGTACCCTTTTCAGCTTTCTTCAAAATTGAAAAATTAGAATCAACATCGCACATAGTCAATTAGGGACAAATTGCACCCTAATGATACATTTCACCCCTGAAGATCCAGTTCACCCCTGATAGATCATTGAAAGATTTATGGATTTTTTTTGTTGTACAGTTTGAGGCCTAGATCCAATAATTTACATTCATTCTGATCAAAACAACAAACATATTCCAGAGGTGTTCCTTGCCTTCTTTATCCTTTTGACATTTCTACTTACATCTAGCTCTATATTCTTTCATTCATCTAAGGTTTTCAAGGACTTGGATACCCTATTCTCTATTCTTCCTAGACCTCATTTGCATGAGTGCTCCTTACTTAGTTAGCACTAATCTCTCTAGATCTAGTTCTCTAGAATTAGGATTGAAAGGACGCTTTTCCTTTACATATATATAATCCAATTTGACCTTTTATTTTCTACATGTGATAGCGATGCCTTTTCTTCTCTTTGAGGACTTTCTGCTTTAATAGCAATGAATTCAATTTCAGCATCACTTTCCAAGTAATTTATTGCTTTCAAATCAAGTTCATCATCTTCATCAACAAAGAAGCAATATTTTGTAATCTTAGACTCATAAGACATCTTGGATTTCACCTTCCTTTCTCTTTGAGGTCATTGATATGAAAATGACCAAATTCTTCACAAGTCCAATAAGAAAAAGACTTCTCACCTCTACATTCTTTTTTCATGAGAAATGCAAGACCTTCATCAATATTTCTTCCTTTCTCTTATTTAGTAGCCCAATCTCTAGCCCAATCTCCATATGTGCTTACACTTTTGGTTGAGGTTCTTTTGTCCAAATGTGCATTTGTTCTAAAGGAAATCTCTATTTTGGTCTAATTCTTATTTTGCTTTAATCTTTGCTCAAATGCTTGTAACTTCCTAAATAATGTTTCTCTTTAATAGAAAAAAATCCAATTCCATCATCACTTTATAAGTAATTTATTGCTTTGAAATCAAATTCATCATCTTCATCTACAAAGAATTAATATTTTGTAATCTTAGACTAGTAAGACTTCTTGGATTTCATCTTCCTTTCTCTATTAGGATATTGAAATGAAAATGATGGAAGGAGGGATTGAAGAGCTAGGGCTAGAGGCACACCTAACTATCCAATCACCTTGTTGAGTAACACAATGGAAGAAAGGAACATAGAGAACAACACCAAGGAGAGAAGGAACTTTGAAATGCTTTATTAATTCATTAAATTATTGCATACATGTCCAACTCTAAGGCCTTCTAGGTTACAACCAACAAAATACAACTTCAAAATCTATGATCCAACTTCAAATTCACTATTCCAGAAACATCTACTCTCCACTCTCTAAGTTATGCCTAACCTAAAGCTAAACATAAATACCCTTATTTATAATTGTCAAAATGCTTACAGAAGATTCTAGATCATTACATAATAGAAAGGCCAACCTTTAAAATGGTTTGCACACATTCCAATATAAGATCTGAACATTAAATTTGTGATCTAAATTAATTACATAAGTATGCTCAAACTAAGAACCAGACACAAGCAATCTTAGTCAAAGAAGGAATCAAGCATTAGTAAATATCAAGCTCACTCAGTACATGAAGGAATACTCAACCAACACTGAATAGCTTGGCCAATACTAGATAGCTATAGTAACTTGACCAACACTAGCTATAGTAACTTGACCATCACTAGCTATAGTAACTCGACCAACATTGAACAACTTGACAACAACAACTACTTGGAAATCACTAGCACTCGGCTTCATAAAGTATAATGAACAAAGATTAGCAGGATAGAAAGACAACCCAAGATGCTCTTAAATTAGACAATTGAGGTTAAAAGAAATGATTTTCCTAAATCACTGAGCTGTCACAACCTAAGTTGAATTTGACTCAAATTAAGAAATCCATGATGCATCTTCAATAGGCTTGCTTTTTCATTTTACCAAATATTTATGGTAATCCTTTCCTCATGTCCTTTTACAATTGTTTGATCCAATATCTGTTCAACCTCTTCAATCTTCTTCTCAAGATAATCATCAGGTACAATAACTTCATTGTCTGACTCATGATACTTATACAAATCAACAACATTGAATATAGGAGATATATACATGTCATCAGATAACTCAACTTCATAAACATTACCATTATCAAACTTCCTCATGGTCTTACAAGGTCCAAAGCTCTTCATTTTTAGCTTACTATATGTTCCAACAGAAAATATGCCTCTCTTCAAATGAACCATCACCTCATCACTAACTTCAAAAACATGATGTCTCCTAGACTTATCAACATTCTCCTTGTACTTTTGATTACTTTGTTTCAACTTCAACTTCACTTTCTCATGCAAAGACTTCATAAAACCAACAAATTCTTCCTCTTCAACACTTTTCTTCTCTTCACCAACATTATCCTTCAAATCTGATAGTCCTCTAGGCTACATTCTAGTAACAATCTCAAAAGGAGTTTTTCTTTTACTCCTATTCACAGGTTTATTATATGCAAATTTAGCTTGTGCCAATACCATATCCTAATTACTCGATTTAGCTCCAACTAAACATCTCAACAAATTACCTAAGCTTCTATTCAAAAACTCTTTATGTCCATCTATCTATGGATGGAATGTAGAACTAAATCTCAACTCAATACCCATCTTCTTCCACAGAGTCCTCCAAAAGTAACCAACAAACTTATTGTCTCTATCAAAAATAATACTTTTTGGTAATCCATGCAATATAAAAATCTCTTTGAAGAAAATCTTAGCAATACACACACCATCTAATGTTTTCTTGCATGTTATTAAATGTGTTATCTTTGAAAATCTATCCACAACAATAAATATGGAATCATACCCCCTTGTTGTCTTAGGTAATCCAATAACAAAATCCATACTGATGTCACTCCAAGGTTTCTCAGGAACAGAAATAGGTGTATACAATCCAATATTATAACTTACTCCTTTCACAACTTGACAAATTCTACAACTCCTTAGAAAATTCTAAACATACTTATACTTCTATAGCCAATAATACTTATCCTTAAGAAAACTCAGTGTCTTATCAATTCCAAAATGTCCAACCAAACCACCACAATGTTTTTCCTTAATCAAATTAACTCCCAAAGAACTTCTTGGTATACACAATTGAATTCCTTTGAACAACATACATTCTTGAAAGAAATACTGATCAAACTTACTCATTTGATCTTATAGATTTGGTGCTCTACACTCTCTCCACACCTTAGAAAAATTAGGGTTAGTATCATACAATTCCTTTATTTCATCAAAACCAAGAACTTCAACCTTCATCTCAGTCAACAAAGAACATCGTCTTCTTAAAGCATCACTAACTCAGTTACTAACTGCACTTTTATGCTCAATCACAAATGTGAAACTCTATAAGTACTAAACCCACTTCATATGTATCTGATTCAACTCATGTTGACTGTCCAAATACTATAAAGCTTTATGATTAGTATACAACACAAATTCCTTATAAATCAGATAATGTCTACACTTCTTCAAGACTTGAACAATAACATAAAACTCTTGACAATACACAAAATACTTCTGTTTAGCATCATTCGACTTCACACTAAAGAAAACAACAGGTTTACCTTCTTAACTCAACACAACTCCTATTTCACTGCCACTTGCCTCACATTCCACTTGAAATACCTTATTGAAATCAGGTAAAGCCAATACAGGTAACTTAGTAACCTTTTGTTTCAAAGTATCAAAACTCTTATCAGCCTCACGTGTCGACTTAAAAATATTTTTTATCTCTTCTCATTATCTCAGTCATAACATTATAAACAAAACTAAAATTCTTTATAAACTTTCTATAGAAACTAGCCAAACCATGAAATAATCTTACCTCACTCACATTCTTAGGTGTAGATCATTCCAAAATTTCTTTAACCTTCTCAGTATCCATTCTCAAACCATTAGCTTAAATCACAAATCCCAAATATGCAATTTCTTCTTGCATAAAGGAACACTTCTTCAAACTAATCAGTAGCTTCTACATTTTCAATCTTTGCAATACTTATCTAACATGCTCAAGAATGTTCTTCCTTAGTCTAACTAAATATCACAATATCATCCAAATAATCAATCAAAAAATAACCCAAAAATCTCTTGAGAACTTCATTCATCAACATCATGAAAGTACTAGGTGCATTAGTCAAACCAAAAGGCATAACCAACCATTCACACAAACCATTTTTTGTCTTGAAAGTAGTCTTCCATTCATCACCTTTTCTAATTTTGATATAATGATTGTTGGTGTAAATAAGTATTCACTATTTACACTTTATTTAAGTTTACTTAGGTTAATGCATTATTTTATTATTTATTAATTTGACACCTAGGAGTATGCATACTCATACGAGTTTTCTTATTAACAACATAGGAGTTAGCAACTCTTTTATGCACATGGCATCTACAACATAGGAGTTAGCATCTAATTTAAGCACATGGTGTCTACAAAATCTCTATATGAGATACACCTTGTCATACTTATCCTCTCACCTACAATAGAGGATAATCCACTTTTGGTGGACATGTGCTTAGTTGTCATGCTTATCTCCTAGCTCATTTTAGAGACATTCTAGATGCATCTTAGAGGCCTTTATATAAAGGCACTCCTAGTGTGTATGTACATGATAGAGATGTTCATTCTCATATTTTTATTATGATCATATTCTTTTGGTCTATTTTGTGCTTGTTCTTGAGTTTCTTGATCTTGGGTGATTTTGCCCTAAGGAAAATTCTTACATGGTATTAGAGTTGAGGGAATTTCTCTTCACACAGTGGTTGGAGACTATTTTCTTGCTTCGCCTCTTGGAGGACCTCGACTTAGATCTAGAATATCGTAGTCATTGGTAGTGCCTAGAGCTAAAGCAGACCTTGCCATTGCGTCTAGAACATTGATTCAATAAAATTTGACTATAAATTCACCTACCCTAGGCCATAGTTGAATTTGAGGCCTTTTTTTTTTTGCAAACTGACACCTAAACACCCGATTTACAAATTCGGTATGATCATTTCTTAGATCTAGAAATTTATTTTTTCAGATCGGTATTTTATTTTCTCTACATTTTTCTGCAAATTTTTGGAATATTTGTTCGGCTTACTAGGCTTGCTGAGATTTTTTTTTTTGTATGAACCAGGTGGTGAAACCCCGGCCCCCGCAGGGAATATTCGCTATAATTTTGGAATATTCCATGGCTGAATCCACACAATTGACTTTCAATTTTCTGGCAAGTGGCAATCACCCCACATTTCTGATCAAGCATAACCAAGGGCAATCTGTGCTTTGATACATGTTAGTGGATTGTTGTTTTTAAACATTATAAAACAAGTTCCCATAGTGAAAGTGGGATATTTATCCAACAACCCACCGACTACATAGATTTATGTTGAACACCTTTTCTGGCATCATGATGTAAACCTTCGTCAGTGATGCCTTTATCTGGCACCGACTGCACCGATAGACTTTTATAGTAGCCCATAATGTTCCTTGACAGCAGCAACGCAGTCAACAATCACTCATCATTACAAAATCCTTCACTAAGGAGGGAATTTCATCAAAGGATTCTCTATTGTATATATATGATGTATGTTGTCATGGGAGGTCTTGATTACTCCATGCATCTTATTTTTTCATCTCTCTTTTTGGGGGAGGGTTTTTCCCATGAGGTTTTCCCTTTTTCACTGTTTTTCAAAGAGATTTCATTGCATTTGTACATGGGAACCTAACATGGCCTCGTAGCTGGGACCCATCATGCATTTTCACCCTAGCTTTTGTGAGCTTAAGTACATTCCCCTAAGTTGCACTTGGGGGGGGGGGGGTGTTGGTGTAATAAGTATTCACTATTTACACTTTACTTAAGTTTACTTAGGTTAATGCATTATTTTATTATTTATTAGTTTGACACCTAGGAGTATGCATACTTACATGAGTTGTCTTGTTGACAACACAGGAGTTAACAACTCTTTTATGCACATGGTATCTACAATATAGGAGTTAGCATCTAATTTAAGCACATGGTGTCTATAACATCTCTATACAAGATACATCTTTTCATACTTATCCTCTCATCTACAATGGAGGATAATCCACTTCTGGTGGACGTGTGCTTAGTTGTCATGCTTATCTTCTAGCTCATTCTAGAGACATTCTAGATGCATCTTAGAGGCCTTTATATATAGGCACTCCTAGTGTGTATGTACATGATAGAGATATTCATTCTCATATTGTTATTCTAATCATACTCTTTTGGTCTATTTTGTGCTTGTGCTTGAGTTCCTTGATCTTGGGTGATTTTGCCCTAAGGCAAATTCTTACAATGATAACCACTCTTCAAATCAATCTTGGTAAAATAGTTTGCTCCACTCAAATAATCCATTATATTCTCCATCCTTAAAATAGGAAACCTATATTTCACTATGATCTTGTTAATAGCTCTAGAATCAATACACATCCTCTTTAACGCCCCACTAGGGAACCCAAAAGAGATGTAACTGCTAATGTATTGCTTTGTATATTTGTGATTTATTGCTTCCACTCTATTATCTCTTATTGTTTTAACCTCTGTAACACCCCACCAAGGAACCCAAAAGAGATTTAACTACTAATGTATTGCTTTGTATGTTTATGATTTATTGCTTCCACTATGTTATCTCTTTTTGTTTTTACCTTTAAGAAAATGTTTGGAAAAATTAGTGACATAATAGGTTAATTTATTTTGGCTTCCTTGGTGGGGTATTACATATGGTATCAGAGCCTAAGTTTCTACTTGGGAGCTCTAGGTATATTGGAATGCCACTAGATGACAACTAGTTAATTTAAATGAAACTTAAACAACTATATGTATCCATTACAACTTGAACACTTGAACTTCAAACTCGAATACTTAAACCTAGAAATAGACAAAACTGGAATAAATCTTAATTTGTTTTAAAAATATGTTCCTTGTTATTATGCTTTACAGTAGTATACCCTTATTGATTTTGTTGGCATTTCATTGTTCTTTCTTGGATATTATTGTAAGATGGTATCCAGGACTAGATTGAATGTGAGGTCATAGCTCAGGTTGTAGAAGAGGCTGTGGGCAAGGCAAAGATATTAACTTGCATGAGATTGGTCATGAGAGTCTTGTTCAGAAAGAGAAGAGGGAGAAACACAATGGGGAAAATCAAGCTAATTCAAAAGAGGTTAATTTGAGACAGATGATGAGGACTATCCTAGAACACCTACCCCCCTCCAAAGGGTGTTGATTAGGAGGACTCACATCATGTTGGGAACAAGGAGAGAGAAAGATCCAAGAGTCCTCAAGGAGATCTCTGTGGTGATAGACAAAGGTTGGCCAAGGCCACATAGATAAGGGACATACAAAAGTCCAAGATCAAACCTTTCACCAGAGTATATATTGGTTATGTTGCAAAGTAGTGGTTGATTGCCTTAGACAAATGTTTTTTAATGCAAGACTTTGATTCCAATGTCAAAACAAGGTATGTCGTCACACACCCAGAAGACTTTGTAGTTACATGGTGGAACATTGAAGAAAAAAAACTAGGTGTGGCTATGAATACTATTACCTGGGAGTTATTCCTTGAAAACTATTATGATCACTTCAAACTGGAGGAGTGGCACTAATAGAGGGTAGATGAGATTCATAATCTAAGGCAGCATAAAATGATTGTGGTGGAGTTTGATAGAAGGTTCTATGAGCTCATGCCTTATGCAGGAATCAGTGACAATTCACCATTGATGGTACAACACTTCATTTGAGGTCTAAATAACCATTTCATTGGGGGTCTAAAGGTATTCCAACCTAAACTCTTAAGGATGTGGTACGTCGAGCTATTCTTGTAGAGAAGAATCTCACTTAGGGACATGGCATTTTTGTGGGGGCACCTACAACATTAGGGGGCAAGGGCACACAAAACTAAGGTACATGGGGTAATAGGAAACCTCCTTACTCTAAGGGCAACTGGGATCAACAACAACAACAACAATAGGCACAACAATAGAAGGGATCTCATCCTCTAATACAAAGTGGTGGCAGTGGTTCCAGTTCTTGGAACTTACAAAACTCACAACACAATAGGTGAAATCAGAATAGTCATCCTATGTAGAGTAACCACTCCTTTGCTAGTAGAGACAATCATCAGTAGTCTATTGTACCTCTACCAGGGAGAGGTTTGGGTAGAGGTATAGGGTATTTCTCTTGTGGACAATTTGGGCATATTGAAGCCAGCTGCCCACAATGTACATCTCCTTATTCAGGACCTAGGTTAGCAGTACCTAAGCCTACAATTGGTAATGTTGGGAGATCACATAGAGTTTTTACAGTGATAGATCACCACTAGGTAGATCACCAGGCTACTGTAGTTGAGACTATAGGAGTGATCAGAGGTACACCCCTTTCCATCTTATTTAATTTAGGTGCTACCGATTCCTTCATATCACCTTTTATAGTTGTAAAGTGTACGCTTGAGGTAGTTAATCAAGACATACATTGGCAGGTGGAACTACCTTCAAGAGCTAAGGTTCCCACATGTTCTCTAGTGCAACAATGTGACTTGAACCTAGGAGGTTTCATTACTACATTAGACCTTCGAGTTATTCTGTAGTGCCTACCCTCGTTCACATCTTTTCTAGACTTATTGTTGCTATTATTATTAGACTTTGATGGACTAGTTTTATGTTGATGATTTAGTGGTATTGTTTTGACACTATCAGATATTATGATATGGATTCAGTTGATATATGATGAGATCATTTAGACTTTACATTTCATGTATGTATGATGATCATTATATTGTTTTCAGTTATTAGTGATGATTAGTTAGATGGTTTATTATCTCATGTATTTTATTATGGATACTTACCCCATACTTGCATGTGTATGGTGTGCGTGTTTTCTTATTGTATGACATTTTTGATGTGGTTAAGGAAGGGAGTCGTAGTCACCTGCTTAGTCGGGATCTACACGATGCACCACTTCCTACGATTGCCTGTTTAGCTTAGCATTATATATTGTATGTACATGCATGATTTTTCTGTAGGTTGCAGGTACTGGGTATCAACTTTCCTGAATTGCCAAGATGAGCATACCCTATTATACTATCTCAATGATAAGAGAAGGGAGATAAATTCTCAAGTCCAAATCCCAAACCTTAAAACTATTTGTCCTAGTGAGTTAAGACAAGCATCAGAGTTGAATACCAACCGAATGTGTCGGATAACATATTTCGTGATTTTTAACCCTTTAGACTGATTTTGTATGATTTGTTCTATGATGGGTTTTCATATTTTATCTTGGAGGTCTATGGTGAATTTTCTATTAATTAAGTCTTAATAAATAGATTCAATTAATAAATTAATTATTTGAGAAAATTAAATATCATGATCTTTGATATTTTGATTATAATTAATTAAATGAGAATTAATTGAGGAAAAAGAATTAAATAAAAGAAAATTAGTAAATTAAAATTAATAATAATTATAAAATAATAATAAAGTAATAAATAAAATAATAATAATAAAAGTTATAAAATTTAAATAGAAATTATTTAAAAAGTAAATTGGAGTTATAAGCTTGCATGGGAATTAAAGCACTTTTCTATTTCTCATGTGTCAACAACACAGGGGTTAGTGCATTAATTAAGCACATGGTGTCTACAACCCTATGACTCATCAAAAAGGTTGGAAAAGGCCCATGCTTAGTTGGTGACACCTTTCAGCTGTTTCTAGAAGCATTCTAGAGGTTTCCTGAGAGCTCTTTATATTCAGGCATTCCTAGAAGCTTAGACATAGTGTTTGGAGTGCAATTGGAGCATTGGAGGATTCGAGAGTTCTGAAGAAGGGAGCTTGCTCTGTAGGTTTTCTGAGGAAGAGCGATTTAGCATCAGAATTCGAGTAGATTCTTGTGATTTTATTTATGCTATTTCCGCATCTTTCATTTCCCTATCTTCTTCGTGTCTTCCATATGTCTTCTGAGGAATTTCCTATTGTTATTGCATGCATTCTCTATGGGTAGTTAATTTAATTGAGAATATTATAGATCTGAAAAAATACGGGGCTAGGGTTGAATTGTAGCCAAATTCATTGAAAAAAAAAATTATAGAGAAAATTTAGAGAGTAAATAATTGTAGGAAACTTATATATATATATATATATATATATATTCTTTGTGAATATATATATATATATAGTTCAGATCTGTATTTTCATATATAAATTTATATTGTATAAAACCCTGCGTATATTTGTTCACACACACACACACACACACACACACACACACACACACACACACACACACACACACACACACACACACACACACACACACACACACACATATATACATATATATATACATATATACATATATACATACATATATACATATATACATATATACATACATATATACATATATATATACATATATACATATATATACATACATATGCATATATATATATATAAATAAATAAATATATATATATATATATATATAAAACTGTTGGGCGGGTATCATATACCCCACCTACCGCAGGCTTGCGAGATCGCAGGGTACTTGCGATCCGCAATGTACCTGCGATGCGATACTTTAAATAGCCGCGTGATTTTAAATCGCGTTGAGTCATATGTGGGTTTTAGATTATATAAGGTTTAATCCGCAACGTTATTTCATATGCGATTTGAGTTTCGATTTTGTTTTAAATGCTGAAATGTTATTAATTATTAAATGCTATTAAATATATATATTTATGTATGTATATATAATTAATGATAAAGATTAATTATTAGAATAAATAATCGAAGTTTTGTTCATAGGAAATGTTTATCTTCAAACAGAGTTTATATAAATAAAATATTATTAGATCAATTAGAAAATTGAGTCTAATGGAGAAACTTTTTATTTATCAAACAAATACATGGGTTAGGTAAAATGTGAAATTTCTCCACTTGATATAGTTTGGGAAACGTAAACCAAGACTTTTGCATTTGAATTCAAAATTGAAAACTTAGCAAAACCAAAACATGTGTTTACATTGTGTATTCTTTATGCTATTGTTTTGGGTTTTGGGTTGACTAGTGTTGACCAGTATAGGACATCTACCAGAGGCTTGGGGGTTATGTGATTGTGATGTCATGATGATGTTTTAATCTCGATCTTTATAAACCCAACCATGGTTATGTGATGAAATGCTCTATGTATTGGATGTGAATATTGATTGTTACAATTGAGATTTTTTATTTATGAGACACTTGACTTGACCATTATTTTTGGTCATCGATGAGTTATCCTTGGTTATTTTTTAGTCACCATGATGGGGCTAAAATGTGGATTTATTCTTGATGATGTCATGTTGTGACATGTTTGACTCAACCATTTTTGGAGTCTTCGATCAGTATGATTGAGATATATTTTGGTTATTGAGAACCATTGGATACTTTTGGTTATTGGTGATACTTCAGTTGCCAATAGAGAGTTGTTGTGGTCATGATTTTCTATGGATGCTTGCTCATGGAGATTTGATGCTTTTATGCATATTTGATGATTGTATGGATTATCTTTTTTAATTTTGAGATTTATGATTCCATGAGCATTAGGGTAGGATATCTGCATGTAGTGACGGGAAGTGACTTGCAATGGGGGCCGGGGCCCTAAGAGGCTGCCAGGGTAACTCATTGTAAGTTGGATTAATAAGTGATAACATTCACACCTAATACTAACTAAATGAACCTAAAAAGATAAGTGTTTTGTTCTCGCCCATGCCTTGAGCGCTTGTACAAGCTAGGATGGGAGTAGTGAGACGCATGGTTGCGACCTTGCATTCCATAGTATGCCTTGTCAATATGAGAGGATACTAGTGGCCGCATGAGATCAGTATGGACCCGTGGAGTTTAGCTAACTGCCAGGGTAACTTGTACATGATAAATGCGATGACACTTTCCCGCTTGCATAGTAGGTTCCTACATGTCATTGTGTGCCTCTGGGATTAGATGTCAGTTTGTGATTGGAACCTTTGAGTTAGTATACTTTTAGGATTCCTGGACTATAGAGATTTATGCTATGATATTTTGACAACTTGTTTGGGACTTGAGATTATCTCCTTAGCACGGTGGGAGTGGACCACTTAGGTACCACGTGGTCGAGTGGTAGTGTATTTTCCACTCTTATCATTTGAGACTCATTGAGACATCGTGGCTGATGCATCCTTCGTGATGGTGGATATGTATCCTTTCATTGATGATTAGCATATGTTAGATGATGTTATCTTATGCTTATATTTGCATGTTAGATTACTTTCTACATTTGATGTTGTATATGTTAGGAGTGACATCCCTACTATGTTAATACCGATGATCTCTTCGGTGAATTGGGATGTTACGCACGGAGGGATGGCTAGGGCCCACGATGGTCTAATGATTCTATTAACGGTTGGGAAGAACCGTGCACTTAGTTTATTTTGTTTGGTCTTTATGATGGATGTATATGTCTTTTATGATGATGTACCATGTGATTATCTCTACTTTGATGTATCATGGATTGGAATAGGATGATGTACCTTATTCTACATATGTATATTCTTTGAGCTTGTCATACCCTATGACATGTACAAAGGATGATTGAGCATTTGGAAATGTAATGTTTAAACATTGGACTTATCATTATTATTTCATGTGGATGTTGTACTAGATGGATTCTTGTATGTAATTCAATGTTAAGGGATCTTTAAGGAATGTAATCTGTTATGTATGTTATGTTTACTTTCAGATGGACATTGCTATTGCTTCCATTATTGTGAATAAGTTATGTATGGTATTTACTTTCATGTAAAAAAAAAAAAAAAATGTTACCAAACTTAGTGAAACTCTAGGTTAATTCTTTGGATCCCTTGGCGGGGCATTACATATTCCCCTTGGTTCTTATGACATAGTGTTGGGTATGTACTAGCTTGGCTCTCATAGAGCTAGCATTGAGTGCAGGAATAAGACTATTCAGTGTAAGGATGACCAAGGTAAGGACTCTAAGACTGTAGGCATCCAAAGACCCATATCTCTATAGATGATCTCTGCTATGCATCTAAAGTGGTGCATCCATAAGGGTTGTCAGGTGTTTACCATTACTATAAGTGAACTTAAGGAAGAATATCCTCAAGGGAAGACCTTAGACCACCCTATCCTACAAGAGTATGTTGATTTCTTTCCCAATGAGATTCTAGGTATGCCATCTAAGAGGGACATTCATTTTTTCATTGACCTCATACCAAGAGCAGAGCCCATATCTAGAGCTCCTTATCAAATGACCACTTAGGAGTTGAGTGAATTGCACTTGCAACTATAAGACCTTTCATCTAAAGGTTGTATTAGATCGAGTGTTTCTCCATGAGAAGCACTAATGCTATTCATAAAGAAGGATGGATTGTTACACTCATGCATTGACTATAAACAATTGAAGAAGGTAACAATTAAGAATATGTATCCTTTACCGAGGATCAATGACTTGTTTGACCAGATCAAGGGTGCCAAAGTGTTACCTAGGATAGATGTACAATTAGGATACCATTAGCTATACATTCAGGATTCTTGTATACATAAGACAACCTTTCACACTCGCTATGGATGCTATGATAGTGGTTCCATTTGGTTTGACAAATGCTCCATTAGTATTAATGTGCTTGATGAATGGAATATTTTGTTCTTACCTAGACCACTTTGCACTTGTGTTCTTGGATAACATATTGATTTATTCTAGATCTTAGGAAGAACATGAGGAACATCTAAGCTTGGTCCTTCAATGCCTTAGAGACAATCAACTTTATGCCAATTCAGTGAAGTGTGACTTCTTTCTATTGAGGTATAGTACTTAGGACACATCATTTCAGGAAATGGTATGTCTGTGGCCCCTGCAAAGATCCAAGCAATGATAGATTGGCCTGCACCCACTATTATGTCTAAAATTTGTAGCTTTATGGGTTTGGCTTGATATTACCATAGATTTGTTCAGAACTTCTTCATAGTTGCATACCCCATCACTTCCCTCCAAAGAAAGGGGAATAAGTTCATTTGAATAGAGAAATGTGAGGAAGCATTCCAAAAGCTCAAGGAGCTTTTGACTAGCACATCGATTCTAGTAGTGCCTAATCTAGTGGGAGATTTTATGGTGTGTATTGATGCTTCTCTAGAAGGGATTAGAGTAGTCCCAATGCAAGATGGACAGTTGATTTCCTATGAGTCTCGCAAGCTCAAGGATCATGAGCTAAAGTATCCCATAGATGATCTTGAGCTAGCTACAATTGTTCATGCTCTAGTGAGATGGAGAAACTTCTTTTTGGGGCATCATTTTGAGTTTCATAGTGATCATTGTAGTTTGTAGTATATATTCATGCAACCTAATCTAAATGCTAGGAAGAGACATTGGATGGAGTTTCTATGCAAGTATAACTTCAAGATGAAGTATATTTAGGGGAAGGAGAATGTGGTAGTTGATACTTTGAGTCGTAGGAGACATGAGTCATTTGCATGACTCTTAGGATAGATTTGAGGAGTTGTATACTTCAAGAATTTCCTACAGATACTTGCTATTAGTAGGTGAGAATGGAGATAGATTCAGGTAGATCTTTAAAGGGCAGATTTTTAGGCTATTTCCTAGGGTCAAATGGCCTTTTCCGCTATATAGGGAGGATTTATGTACAACTATTAGATGAGCTTTGTACATTAATCCTATCTAAGGCCCATCATGCACCTTACTCGATACATCCAGGTGTCAACAAGATCCATGCAGATTTATGATGATTGTACTTTTGGACAGGGATAAAGCATGATATTGTTGATTTTGTGGCTAGATGTCTTGAGTGCTAGAGGGTTAAGGAAAAGTGCTAGCTTCTAGCAAGACCTTTACAGCCTAATCTCATTCCTTCATAGAAGTGCGATATTATTTCTATGGATTTTATTATGGGATTACCTATTACTGCTTATCGACAATGATGCTATCATGGTCACCATTGATTAATTGACTAAGGTGGCACACGTTTTACTGATGACAATGATGCTATCATGGTCACCATTGATTGATTGACTAAGGTGGCACACGTTTTACCGATGAGGTCATCCTATACATCAACTTTAGTAGCCATTGTCTTTATGTGTGATATTGTGAGATTGCATAGTATTCCTCGAAAGATCATTTCGGATAGAGAAACTATATTCACATCCGCATTTTGGATGTCCTTGCAGCATGATTTTTTAGCATAGTTGACTTTCAGCTCAGCATATCACCCAGAGATAGATGGTTAGATTGAAAGAGTGAATTAGGTTCTAGAGGATATGTTGAGGATGTGTTATGGACCAATAGACTCTTTGGGAGGATTATCTATACATAGTAGAGTTTTCTTATAATAATTGTTATTATAGTTCTATTGCGATGACACCATTTTTGGCCTTGTATGGTCATCCTTATCATACACTGTAGAGTTGGGACAATTTAGAGGATTGCATCCTATTGGGTCCTAAGATGCTTTGAGATATGGATCAACAGGTAGTGCATATCTATGAGCATGTGTCTACAACACAGGATAGATAAAAGAAGTATGTCGATGCTCACATGATGGATAAGCATTTTGCAATGGGTGTGAAATTTTTCTTAAGAGTGCATCTGCGGAAGAGTCCAATCCATTACAGAAAGGGTTCGAAGCTAGCACCTCATTTTGTGGGGCCATTTGAGATTCTTGAGAGGATAGGTCTAGTTGCCTACCATCTTGCATTATCGCTAAGCTTAACTTGTATTCATGACATTTTCCATGTTTATGTTCTTAGAAAGTATATTCCTGATGTGATGCATATTCTTGATTAGAATGCACTATAGGTGGAGGATGGGTAGCTGGCTTTGGAGTTGGTGCACATTCTTTAAAAATGAGATTTGACCCTTAGGGGTCAAACCATAGAGTAGGTAAAGGTCCAATGGAACCCTACTGAAAAGTCATTAGCTACATGGGAGGATGCATCTGGATTATAGGATTTATATCCCTACTTGTTTATAGGCTTCCAGGTGTAAGCCTAAGTCTAGGGGGGTGGATGTAGTGCCTACCCCTAGTTTACTTTTCATGTTATATTGTCAAATTCTTTTAGTCCAACTTTATGGTTATGTTTTATGATTTAGTGGTACTCGGTTACCTTATTTGGTTGTATGTTATTTCATACTTAGTATATATATTTGATGAACTAGTTGATACTCGATTATTTCATGTGTTCATGTTTATTCTTTCGATGATGATGCTCCATATGTTCATATAGTGCTTTCATTTGTTTCGTGATGATTTCATTTATATACAATTTTCTATGGTTACTTACCCAATACTCGTATGTGTATGGTGTACATGTATTTTTTACTTTATGTTTGACGTTTCTGATGTGGTTGAAGGAGGGAGTCGTAGTCACCTACTAGTCAGGATCTACATGATGCACCAGTCCTTGCCATTGCCTATTTAGTTTAGATTTATATGTATATGTACATGTTCAACTTTTATGCAGATTGTAGGTACCATACATCAACTTCCTTGAATTGTCAAGATGAGCATGCCCTATCATAGTATCTCAATGGTAAAATAGGGAGATAGTTCTTGAGTCCAAATCTTAACCCTAAGCCAATTGTCCTAGAAAATAGGACAAGTACCTGCGTTATTCACCTTTCTGAATTTTTCAAGTGACATGAATTCAAGATTTTGACCCTTTAGTTTGAATTCATACTTTGTTTTATAGATAGGTTTTCTTATTTAGATTTGTGGGTCTATTGTGTTTTTTAGTTATAATTAAATCAAATAAAGAGAATATTAAATGATTTAATTTAACAATTTTTTTATAATGAAAAATCAATTTTAAATTTTAATTAATTAATTGAAAAATTAATTAAATAGAAGAATTAAATTTAAAATATCTAATTAAAGATCCAAATTTGGTGTAAATATATTTACTTAATTTCATAATAATTAATTTAGGAGTTTCATTTTAATAATAAACTCTAAATATTATTATTATTTAAATTAGTAAATATACTTTTAAATACGTCTTCTTATTTAATAAGAGCAAGAGAGAATGAATTAAATAAAGTTTATTTTAATTAAAATGCAAAAAGTTTGCACATGAAATTAAAATAAATTAAAATAATAAAGAAAAGGCTTTGCATGTGTGTAAAACTGAAACCCTAAAAGAGAAAGCTCTTTATTAAGAAATTATAGCTTATTTCTCCACACAGAGGTTTAGAGGAGCAAATTTCAAAAAGGGTTTCAAGAGGGGGGAATTTTTGCAACTTCTGAGCGTTCATTTGGTTAGCATCAGATCGAGGTAGGAACTCTGATTAAATTATCACTGCAGATTGTTTCATATTTTCCTTCAGTCTTCTTCGTGTTTATTGTAGATCTTGTTTTAGAGCTTGATTTTGGTTAAAATCCTTGTTTGAGAAATTATTGTTCTCCATTAATAAAATGTCTATGAACAAAAATCTAATTGGAAACCCTCGTGTTGTGCATTTATGTTTGGATTATCAACATAGCTAAGGTTTATTTTTGAAATTAGATATGTATTAGATTGGTAATTTAATTTGAGAAAATTATTGGTTTTTATTTTATTTTGAAGAATATGTTGGAAAAATTCGCTCTATTTGAGAATAGTCTGTCGCTGCAAAGGCAATGTACATTACCTTAGGCAGCTTCGGCTGCACCCCAAATTTGGGGCTATGATATTTTTACAATCGCTTTCAAAATAAAATAAAATAATAATAATAATAATTTTTATTTTATTATTAAGTTATTAATTAGGATTATTAATAAAATATTATATATTATTTTATTAATAATTTAATAGTAATAATTATTCTTAATAAGTTAATAATAATAATTAATATTAATAGTTTAATAATTTTTAAAATATTTTTATCTGTAAAAGGTTGGAGCACTATTAATTTCCAAACGGTAGATTATTAAACTATTAATCTACCATTTGGAAATTAATAATTAAATAATAATTATTAATTTTAATAATATTTAATTATAAGATTTTGTCTTATTATTAAAAAAAAAAAAGAAATTTGTACATGCCTTTTTAATTAAGAGGAATTGTTTTGATAGTATTATGATTATTGTTTTAAAATGTATTTCATTTTATGTGAAAATGGGTTTCATACTAAGGTGATTTTAATGGATGGTTGGGTCATTTGAAATACTTGTGAACTCAATAACTGTATCAAATGTGACACTTTAAAAATAAAAACTTGAACCCATTAGAATTTTTTTTTTTTTTTTTTATGATTTCAAACCAAATGAACTATGAAACTACACTTGTTAATTACTTGATGAAATGTATGGTTTACTTCATGTTGGGGTTGGGTTTTAACTTAGTACATTGATCAATTTTGGATGTTTGCTAGAGGCTTGGGAGTTATTGTTTGATGATGTCATATGTAATATCATGGGTTATGTGATTTGATTTGTGAGGTTTTGATCAATGTTTATATTGAGATTTCTAGTTTCTTGTATATGATTGATGTGGTTATTGTGACTTGATGAGACTTTATGTTATGAGCTTAGGGTAGGTTATCTTTATGCATGTTGGAAAGTGGCTTGTAATGGAGGCCAAAGCCTTAAAGGCGCTGCTTGGGTAACCCATTGTAGGTTGTATTAATAAGTGATAATATTTCATTAAATGAGATTAAAATGAATTAACAAGAGTCAGTAGATTACCTTGCCCATGCCTTGAGTTCTAGTATATGCTAGGATGAGAGTGGAGAGGATGCTTAGTTGTGACCTTGCCTTGTTAGTATGTCTTGTTTGTAAAAAAGGATACTGATGTCGTATAGAGTCACTAGGGCACCAAATTCTAGAGAGGTTGCTAGGGTAACCTTAGAATTGGCTCAATCGATGACACTTGCCCACTTACATAGTAGATTTCCTATATGTCTTTTTAGCCTTTGGGATTAAATGTCACTTGTGTCTTGGTACCTTTGAGATAGGTTGCTATTAGGATTTCCTTGACTTAGATTTTGGATTATGATTATTGGATTATTATTTGTATGGGACTTGAGATTATCTCCTCAGCATGGTGGGAGTGGACCATTCAGGTTTCACAAGGTCGGGTGGTAGTGTTTCTTATACCATTGAGATCCGACAACTAGATATCATTGTTGTATGTACTTGTGCAGTTGTTCTATTCTTTTAAACTTGTGTTTATGTCCATTCATCATATTATGATGTACTATACTTGAATATTGGAGATCTTATGAGATGTTGTATCCATTTCATGATGCATATTCTTTTAACATCTCATATCCTATGACTTGTACAGAGGATGATTATGCATTTTGGTTATGCCATGTGGCATCTTATGTATTTGTAGATTATTTCATTTGAATTGTACATATGGTTATTTTATGGTGTGGATTTTGTTATGTATCAGATTTAGTTAATAAAACTTTGTATGTGATTCAATGTCATGGAACCCTTAAGAGATGTAATTGTTAATGTATTGCTTTGTATGTTTGTGAGTTATTGCTTCTGCTATGTTATCTTTTTTTGTTTTAACCTTTCACAAAAAAAGTTTGGTGAAATTTGTGACATACTAGGTTAATTTATTATGGGTTCCTTGGTAGGGCATTACATCCTACATTCTCCATTCTTCTTAGGTGCTAAGGTACAATACACAGACTCAAACTTTCTCTGATCAAACCTTTCTGCAACAACTCTTGCACTTGTCTGTTAAGTTCTTCATTTTCTGTAGGTGTTAATCTATATGGTGCTTTGTCCGATAAACTAGCTCTAGGAATGAGGTCCATGCAATGACTTATGCTTCTTACTGGCAGTAAACCATTAGGTATATCATTAGCAACAATCTTATTGTTCTCATTCAACAACCTTTCAATTTCTATTGGCACTCAGTCATCACTATTTGTTGTCACTCGGTCGCTACTACCACAACTTGGTCCCTTAGGGATTACAATAAAACACACTTGGTTCTTCTTTAGCCCTCTTTCAAATTGTTTCCCGTCGACCACACAAACTCGAACAATAGTACTATTAACCTCATCTGAACTTTCAATCCAAGGCAACAATACTTGATTTCTTCCGTTCACCCAAAGAGTATATTGATTCAATCTTCCATCATGCATAGCATATCTATCATATTGCCAAGGTCTACCCAACTGAATATGAAAACAATCCATAGGCATAAAATCACACATAAATTCATCAAAGTAATTTCCAATCTTGAACTTCACCACACATTGTTCACTTACCAGTAGCTTATGTTCATCCTTGATCCATAAAACACGATAGGGTTTAGGGTGTCTCAACCCTTGCAATTGCAACTTTGTAACCAACTCCTCTAATGCTAAATTTACTAAACTTCCACTATCAATAATCACTTTACAACATTTTCCAGCCATCTTGCATCTGGTCTTGAAAATACTGCTCCTTAGGATAGGTTCCTCATCAATTCCCTTATTACACAAAGTTCTCCATACCATAAAACTTTCTCTAGCCTTAGGTCCACTTGGTGAACCCTAAAGATCTTCTTGAATCACAACATTTTTATCACCTTATTCATTACCACCAGAATATCTATGCTTAAAGAATCTATGCCCTTGTTTTCCACATTTGAAACAATGACCATGAAAACCACCTCTAGAATAAGAATTACCTCTTCCTCGGTAAGAACTAGTACCTCCTTGATAAGAATTACCACTTTTCCATTTGGTCTTGCCTTTGTCATCATTTTTCTTCTCAAATTTGCCCTTATCTTGCACAAAATTGTTAGATTTGCCACCTTCTCCATAAGATCCACCTCTGCCTCTTTGGAATCTACCACCTCTACCTCTTTGTCTTTGTTCATGCTTCTTTGTCAAGATCTCCTCAACTTTCAAGGCATATTGATATGCTTCTTCCACACTTTCTAATTTCACAAAACTAATCTCATCTTGGATTCTAGATTTCAATTCATTTAGATACCTTGTAACTTTATTAAACTCTTCATCTATATGTCCAAATCTAATGTCTAATCCATAGAATTCCTTAGTATACTCTTTCACAATCATATCCTTTTGTCTCAATTTTTAAATTTTCCTCAACAAGCTAACTTGGTAATCAACACAAAGAAACTTATTCTTCACCCTATTCACCATTTTCAACCAAGTCTTGATCTTCTCTTTTCCTCTTCTTTGTCAATCAGTTTGCAAATGCTCCCACCATAGTGAGGCATGACCTTTCAACCTAGTGACTACAATCTTCACCTTCCTATTATTAGGAGTGCCTTCAAACTCAAAGAACTTCTCCATATTAGAGATCTAATCCAACACATTGTTGGTGTCCAATTTTTCATCATAAGGAATAACTTACACATCAGGCTTTGAATGTGCCCTAGAAAATACTCTCAACAATCTTTCCTCATCATGATCTTCCTTAGGTTATAAATTAGGGTTTGGTGCTACTACTTCATCATCACTCACATAATCAAGATGTGTTTGTCTCCTCTGGGTTGTCTCCACAAGATCTAATTTGGCTACAATTTGTCTCAACATGTCCATAATAGAAATGTCAACATTTCCTCTACTTTGAACCATATTTACAAATAGGTTCTTGCAAGATCATAACCCTGTGCAAGTTATAGGTCAAATTCGTAGATCTGCCACCCTACAAATAAATCCAACTCAGGGTTTTGCATGATCCAATCTCCATAAAGATGAACCTAGCTCTCATACCTCCTGACGCAAGGAGAGATTGAAGAGCTAGGGCCAGAGGCACACCTAACTATCCAATCACCTTGTTGAGTAACACAGCAGAAGCAAAGAACACAAAGAACAACACCAAGGAGAAAAGGAACTTCGAAATGCTTTATAAATTCATCAAATTATTGCATACATGTACCTGGTTGTAAAGCCTTCTAGGTTATGAACAAAAAATACAACTTCAAAATCTATGATCCAACTTCAAATTTGCTATTCTAGGAACATTTGTTGTCCACTCTCTAAGTTACACCTAACCTAAACCTAAACACCCTTATTTATACTTGCCAAAACAACTTAGAGAAGAGTCTAGATCATTACATAATAGAAAGGATGACCTTTAAAATTCTCTACACACATCCCAAGACAAGATTGAAGCATTAAATTCATGATCCAAATTAATTACATAAGTTGGCTTAAACCAAGAACCAATCATAGACAAACTTAGTCAAAGAAGGAACTAAGCACCAATAAATATCATGCTCACTCAACATACGAAGGAACACTCAACCAACACTGGATAGCTCGACCAATACTGGATAGTTACAACAACTCAACCAACACTGGATAGGTTGACCAATATTGCATAGTTACAGTAACTCAGCCAACACTAGATAACTCGACCAATACTATATAGCTATAGTAACTCAACCAACACTCGCTATAGTAACTTGACCAACACTAGCTACAATAACTCGACCATCACTAGCTACAGTAACTTGGTCACATTAAACAACTCGACAACAACAACAACTTGGAAACTACTTGTACTTGACTCCAATAGGCAAAATGAACAAAGATTAGCAGGATAACACGACAACCCAAGATGTTCCTGTATCAAAAAATGATCAAATTCTTCGCAAGTCCACCAAGCAAAATATTTTTGACCTCTATGTTCTATTTTCACGAGTAATGTAAGACCTTCATCAATCTTCCTTCCTTTCTCTTGATTAGTAGCCCAATCTCCACATGTGCTTTCACTTTTGGTTGAGATTCTTTTGTCTGAATGTGCATTTTTCCTAAAGGCAATCTCTATTCTGGTCTGATTCTAATTTTGCTTAGTCTCTACTCAAATGGTTGTAACTTCCTAAATAATGGTTCTCTCTTGAAGTTAGGTGTGATGGTAATGATCTCTTCCACAACTATTACCTTATTTTCACAAGTATGACAATGATTTCAAGATCTTCCATACCACTTCATCCTTTGTGCTAGCTCCATCACAACTCTCAATCCCTACAACAATCTCTATTATCCTTTGAAAATATGATATTATAGTTTCATCTTCTTGCATTTTAGCCCTATCTAGTATATCCTTCTAATTTTATAATTTAGATTTCTTTGCATACTGATCACCTTCAAAAAGAGATTCTAATCTATAACCCAAATATCATAATCAAGTTCCAAATTCTTTACCTCAACAAATTTTGATTTAGGTAGTGTAGTAATCAATGCTTCCATTACATACATTGTAAACATGGAAAGTTCATTTTGTTAAGCATTGCATGATCCCAAGTCTTTTTATTCAATCACAATTTTCTTGTCCCTTGTAACTGACCAATAGTTAATTCCCACATGTCGCCACTGAGTATTCATTTTCTCCTTTCATCTGTCATAATTCTGTCCATCAAATTTCAAAATTTCCTTCTCAAATGCCACAAATCTCCTTAAATTGTTGAACTTCATGATCAAGGACCTAATGCTCTAATAGCAATTGTTAGAAAGTAAAGCCCACCAACATAATTGAGAGGGGGCGAGGAATCAATTATGTGCTTAAATAACTTAAATTAACTTTATCAAATCCAAAACTTATAATTAATATATGTAACCACCATATAACAATCAAGCATAATAACAAGATTTGTTAATTAGGGAAAACCCTAGTGGGAATGATGCTTACAAGATGATATACTAATATAAAATTCCTTGTGAAAGGGTAAGACCTTGTTAGGAGCAAATTACATATAATTAGTACATGTGAGTCCTTATAAGGAGACTTTGAATCCCCACTAAAAGATTACAACCCTATTAGGAGCTAATAAGAAGTGAAATGAACTCACTGTCCAAATTAATTCAGAGCTGTCTTAGTAAAATAATTCTCTAGGATAACATATCCAAGGGTGAAGTAACCGATGCAACAACTTTTTTGCCAATACAACTCCTTTGAAGTTCTCAATACATCTTCATCATCATCATCTACTTTGATCACATCTAATTTGTATCCTCATCACCAATACAATTACAATTACATATAACAATGATGCCTATGACCAATGAAAACAACTTTCCTTTATATCAAGTCTTAACAACTAATTGGGTCATCCTTGATGCTTCCTCAATGTACAATGTATATAGGACCTCATTAAGATATTACAATACACGTTACATTAACAAATTCCAAAATAAGTCCAACCAAAAGGTCGACTGACAATGAATAAATCACCTGTTATCCATCAACGACCTTCACCAAGTGAAATCTAAATTTTGCTACCTTGAACGTATCATCACGAACATGTCTTCAAGCATACTTTAACCTCATTGAACTCAATTTTATCTCGCTTAATGGATACAATTCATTTACCAGTAAACTATTTCCTGCGTACAACTCTATAACCAAATTTCAAATATTCTTTTGAAACTCACATGATCCTTCAAATAACTTTCCGCAGACATAGATACAATACCTATACATATCCACAAATATGAATCTAAGCCCATAGAACTAAGTTCTACAAACTTTGGTCTCACTAACCAAATCTATCTCTACAACACTGAATATCATAACCAAAATACATACATGTTGATATCAATAACAAATGAAATCATAAATGCAACACATAAGTACTCAATCATCTCCCTAAACATATTGACAATCTCTCCCTTCAAGATTCATGCCAACATTATGCATGCCATATGCAACTTGAGGCCATAATGCCACTCAACATTCCCAATTGTAAATAGTCTCCTAAAATGATGACTATACAACCACAAATATTATTGGTCATATTAAAGGATCACATATTAGGGTCCATTTGGTTCATGGAAGGTGATACAAATTGACTTTTTCAAAATCCAAATTTGAAATTTTTTGTGTTTGTTTCAAAATTGGCAAAATGGAATCAAAATATCAGACTTCTAATTTTGTCTCAAAATCAGATTTTCTCAATTTCTACTAGCAAGTAGGAATTGAAAATCAAAACCTAATTTTGTTTTTTGAGGAGTGTAAAAACAATAGATTGGTCTACTTCTTGGAGTTTTCCTTCAACTCCAAGCTTACACATAAAAATGTGTTTTCACACTCATCTTCCTAGTGAAACAAACGGTTCAATTAAAATCTCAAAAATAGGAATGAAGATTTGCAAAAGTCTTGATTTTGCTAAATCAAGATTTGTAGAAATCTTGATTTCTACAATTCTACAAACCAAAGATAAGTTTTAGTTTTTTTTCCTTGAAGTTATAAAATAACGAATATCATAGAATTGGGTATGTTATTTAGTCGACCACTTGAACCAGACATAAATTTGATCATGTACGGATATACCTCCGACGTACACGACCAAGCCTCGTATTCTCGGAAAAAAACAAATCTGTAAAGCAGTCATCTAAATTTAGCATTGATCCACCGAATTCCAAGTGATCTTTAAAATATCAATGTCAACCCTGGATTCAAAGTACGGTTTATATTATTTATTTGTTTAGTTCCCCATTGGTCTTATAGATTGGAAAATAAAAGGCAAATCACGCATCTCTCCACAGAGAAATTGGGATTTTGAGTGGAAGTACACATTTCCAACCTAGAACACGAAGTCTTCCATCACAAAAGGGAAATCGTTTGTGTTTTATTTCAATGGTGGGGTATTTCGTAATCGACGAGAAAAAGGAAGCTGGCCAACGTCCTTGGTGGAGGGGAAGAAAAAACTATTATTGTCGGATTTATTCAAATTTGACCTAACTTCTTGGTTTACCTTCTTGCCAATTCGAGTTTGTAATTTGGAGTTAAACGCAGCGTAATTTTGAGAAGTTCTGTTTCACGCTCGGTCTTGCCTGGTTACACAGCTACTCTGCTGTTAATATTGATCAGTTACGATTGTTCTTCTGTTCTGTCTTGCCTGATCAGCGATTTCTGTTCCTTTCTCCGTCTGACTGTGGTTTGCATGCGCAAGAACGGTTGCTTTTTCTGTAATTAATTTAAATAACTTTCAGAAGACGGGAATGATTGCATATAAGCTATTATAAGAATGGCTACTTTGTGTTTGTCCGGGACGTACACCCATAATCCATCTTTAGAATTAAATTCAAGCAATTGCTTCCCAGTATTCAAATCTAACGTTACGCAAGTGAAGGCGAGCAGAAACGTAGCAGGAAACAGCTGCCATTTACATGCCAAAATTTCTGTTAAATATAAGCATGGAAGGCCAGCACTGTGTTCGA
Source organism: Cupressus sempervirens (assembly GCA_028749045.1). Lineage (NCBI taxonomy): Eukaryota > Viridiplantae > Streptophyta > Pinopsida > Cupressales > Cupressaceae > Cupressus > Cupressus sempervirens. Next base: position 1,049,791,116 of record CM053785.1, read on the forward strand.
GCGATGACATTCAGGCTTCAGAAGAAGAAATAAAGGGGGCCTCGGAAGATGGTAATTTGGAATCGATAGCCAGAGATTCGAACTCCTTGCCTAGTAAGTTTTCTTTTTAAGTTTACAATAGAAACATGGTTTTGAGAGCTTTTTCTTCAAATTTTCCTGAGTGGTAAGACATTTAATGAAATAATTTATAAAAGGAAGATGCGCTTGATCATTTTTTTGGTTCTCTTCTTATTGAAATATAGTAAAATTTTCTTTTTCTTTGGAGTTGGGTTCCTGCCGAGGTTCATCTTATTGGACTTAAAAGGATGGTGTTGAATCAGTAGGAAAATTATTAAATTTTGCTCAATTTTTTCGACACGATATTTTAAAGCAGGACGTTTTGAAGCGTTTAAATCAAAGACTTTAGATATGAATACTGGGACGGAGAAGCCATTTCGATCCAGGGGAAAATGGTTTTTACATGTACCTGAGTATAATTACATATGTATATGGACTCTTTTACTTACACCTTCGAAATCAACGGAGTTGTTAATTAGGTCAACCATGGCAGGGGACGATTTGGCACATGAGATCCCCTTTTGAGCTTGCACTAAGCGATGTCTTCCATTTAACATTTATAATGTTCAAATTTAGCACCCGCATTGATCTTTTGAACAATCTCAGGGTTATTCAAACCTCCCCATTCTACTACCCGGAATACCTGTCATTGCTACAGGGCGTGGTATATTGTTTATACAAATCCTTTGCTCCATAAATATCTCAGAAGTCTTCCCGAAGACAAGTTTCACAGTGTTATATATCTATAATCTCATCAATATGGTGGTATAAATAACAGTCAACGAATGAATGGATTGTATTGATTATATAAATGAGAGTTAGTAAGGATTGAATGCTATCATAGAGAAATGAAAACATAATTTTGAATTTTAACATTAAAAAATTCTCAAAGGGAGAAACCAGCTTGATAGTGACAATTGATCATTGTTACCAAAATATTATTACAAGGTAGACAAATACAATAAGGTGTAAAATGATGTGGAATCCAATCTGCCCCTTACTTCACTTGGTTACATAAATATTATTAAGTTTGTAGCGTGAATTACAATTGGAACACTCACAGTTCTACAAAATTCAAATCTATCTCTCCTGGTACAATCCAATCCCTTGATGTCCATAAATAAGTGCTGGGATGACCTCCTTGTGCACTAGAAGGTTGCAAAGGTTGAATTATAAGGAGAAACATTGGATTGTTAGCTCAAAATTCCATTTGTCGACATCGGGATGGAACTGTCAGCTCTAGGCAGTGGTTGTTTCTGAAATTTCCAGGGTGATTATTAAACTGCTAGGACAATTATAAAATTGCTTTGGTGATTTCATCGAACATTTTTTCCAGACCATTTCTGAGATTTATGACCATTGAAAGTGATTCCTCTGATAAATTATGATTTTGCTAATCCTTTATGGATCAGATATCACTGAACATGCCCTTAAAATTTATCTTCCTATTGTAGAAATCCATCCTCAGCTTTGTGAGAAGAAATTTGTCATCAGTTCATGGGAATTATCAGTTGACCTTACAAGTCTCTTTGGCATAAAGGTTGAAAGAAGCATGCTTGTAAGGAGTGTTGTCATTGATGGCCAAAGTCTTTGGTTGGTAAACTATTTGACAACCGGTTGAAGGAGGAAGAAGATGCAAGCAAGTGGGATTACTGGTAGAAGAGCAAACCGATATGCACTTATGTGCACCACGCCAATATAGGCAGGCAAGTATGCAAGTTGGCTGATCCAGGTCATCGATGAGGCTAGTCACCATGGATGTGATGGGTGAGGAATGGGCAGTGAAACGACGGAAGCAGGCAAGGACAAAGGTTACCGTTGGTTCACAAATGGACTAGCAGGGCTATCAATCTAGGCCCTAGGCATAGAAGTCACGGGCTATCACTGAACAAAACTAGGCAATGGAATTCAAAATTTGAATTTGAAATCAAGCAGGATAATTTGGTTATGGATAGTTGGTACCCGCAAAATGTATATAAGCAATTAAAAGGAATGTGTTGCTGTTGTGGAAGAGGTTGGTTTGTCAAGGAGCAGAGAATAGAGAAAGAGAGAAGTGTGTGTAGAAGACCATACATGACCGAGACCGGAAAGTAGAGTCAGAGAATACAACTACAGGCTGTTACAGACAGCCAAGGCGAGAGGTGAGACATGAAAACTCATCAGATGAACAGGAAGATTAGTGCATCTTCGTGGATACGAAGCGAAGATCTATACAATAAGACAATGCCACACTCAATGTCAAAATACAGTAGTATGCTCTCTTAACATTACATCTATTTGTAGCTCTTAATAGGGCAAGCTTCAGTAGCAAGCTTATTGTTAAACACTCTAACAAGGTGTCTCTTAGAAGGAGATTCGTAAATCCTCTAACAAGGTAGCTTTCGTAGGCTTTTGTAGCCCTGACAGGTTATAGGCATTCTTAATGGGATGCGTTTCCAGAAGAAACACCTGTAGCTCTTAACAGGGCAACTGTTTACATGCATTATAAGGGCTAGTGGGTATATTATCCTGTGGTTTAAACCCTCTAATCAAGTGTTTCCATATATAAAAACTCTGTGTAAACTTGATGAATGCCTTTTTGTGTGAACTTACTTGTTTCCACTTTATTGCGTTTATCTTAGTTTTAGCTGTCAAGTGGCTTACATTAAATACAGTTAAAGTGGTTAAAGGAATAATCGGTTTTGAAGTAGGTATTGATTCACCCCCCCTCTTATTACCATTTAGGACCAACAATTGGTATCAGAGTTCATATCCCTGTTGCAACAAGTCTAACAACTTGAGGGAAGATCAAATGGCATCTCTAAGAAGACCATTGGAAGAAACCTTGGACAACATTGAAGAATTGAAGGACAAACTCAGGAAGTCCCTTACCAAGAGAAATAAGCTGATGAAAGACTTCAACTAAAGTCAAGAGGTCATTGAATGCTTTGAAGAGCATAGTGCTTAGGAGTGAGAAGAAGCCATCTCTGATTTGATGACTGAGAATGACCAGTGGAGGAGAACCATTGCTTAGTTGAATAAAGAGAAGGAAGAACTAACCTGAGAGGTTACTTTAGCTCAAGTTGAAAGAGATCTTGCCATCATAGCAAAGGCTGAAGGTGAAGCAACAAGAAGAAGAAAAGATGAGTGAAAGGCTAAAGAGAGCAGCCATCCAAATATGGAACAGTTCATGGAACTGATTGAGCAAGTGCTCAAGCTCACAAAAGAGCTAAAAAGCATAAATGAGTGGAATGAAAAGCTGAGAAGATTGATGAGCAATTGAAGGCTCAAAGAAGAAACAAGAGCACCAACTGATCTTGGTTACCAAGGTGACAACAAGAATGAAGGAGAGACCTTTGGAGCAAAGAACTTGAACATTAGTAGATTAGGAAGCATGTCTCCAAAAGGTAAGGGTATTGCTAAACCCACTTGTCACTTTTGTGGTAAGAAAGGGCACAAATCTAGTGTGTGCTAGTTTAAGCAAATTGTGCCTGTTTAGCAGTGTACCCATGAAGGGTACTACAACAACTGCTATCTCTATGACTATACTACACAATAGTTTATAAATCTCATTTCAGCGAGAAAATAATAGATGGATGTTGCTATTATTGCAACAAGTATGGGCATAGAGCAGAGGACTGCTGAACAAGAGCCAAAGACAATCAAAGGTCTCCCAAGGCAATGAGCCCCACTGGAAGGGATGAGTTCCACACACCGGTCTGTACGACTTGTAGAAACGAAGGTCATCCTACAACTCATTGCATACCGACATGACATGTTACATTTGTCACAAGATTGGTCATCTTGCAAGAGATTGCAGAAGTAGTGGAAGACTAGGCAATGGATCCTTGGTCAGAGAATAGATAAACAAGACCATTGAATAGTTGGAGAAGGACTTTGCCACTAAGTCGACGAAGAAGAGTGAAGTGGCTGAAGCAAAGCCAGAGGAAGTTGGCAACTTACCGATCAATGGTCAGACCTCACAAATTGACTAAGCTCACGAAGCTTAGAAGGGTTAGGTGATAAAATAAGTATTCATAAACTAGTCCCCTATTCTAAACTGGTAAAGACTACATGAAAGAAGAGGAGGTACTATTGCCAAGGAAAAGAAGCACAAGCTAGTTGATGAAAGAGTAAAAGGCGAAAAAGTAGTCGTGCAGACAGATCAAGAGCATTAATGACACGTCTTGTGGTAGATAAAATCTTTGCCGATCATTGTAACCCTAATGTTACAATATCTTGACATAAATATGAACATCGAGGATCACTTGACACTTTGCATTATCGAAATCACTTGTGCTTTCATATTGCAAAACCCTAAGAGCTTATAAGCGAACCAACAAGAGTAACGTCTGTGAAAAGAATCTTTCACAATCCTACATAGCGGTTAAGGTGAAAGCAAGCATGAAAATGGCATAAGAAATCAACAAAATCAATCTGATCGACAACCGATATGGTGACCATGCAAAGTACCGGGCAATCATAGCGAAAGGAAAAGAAGTAGAAGTCAAAATGACACTATCATCACTTCATGATGATATTTTGCTCACAGAGGATGTAAGTGCATATGTGGAGGTTCGAGTCCAAGATATAGGCGACAAAGAAATACAGGGGTTGTATAGCACATTCTGCTTAGAAGTAGCCCTGAAGGACAAGCACAAAGATCTGGAAAGCTCCTCACTAACAAATTTCTTCCACGAAGAATGGAAGATTAGTCTTGTGCAAAATCCATGAGCAATACGTGTGTTGGACAAACCATACTGGATCACAAAAGCCCTAATTGAAAGGGTTACTGGTTTCAGTACATCCAACATTGATCTATCAATGGATGTTGTATTGGCAAGACAAGTAGCTTTGTTGATCGGAGGGAAGCAAACCTAGGATGGAATGGGTTGCACAGTGAATGAGATTCAAAACCCTAAGATAAGATTTGCAGCCATGTTGTTAGGTTACAAAATGTGCCACACCAGTAGGGAAAACATCCCTAGTAACATTGCATATGGAGCAGTTCAAGCCATCCTCAACAAGTCAGAAATTGATCTATGCGGATATCTGCATACGCAGATAATGGAGAACATAGGCAAGATCATGAACGATCATAAGGATCACACCTTATAATTCAGATCTATATTCATATGCATGTTTTTCTATCTGAGAGGAGAATTTCCTAGATTCCCACACATCAAGTGGAGTGAAGACCAATCGGTCATGGCACAAATATGTGAATTGTACAGGAAATTGGAAGGCAAGGGTAATTACATGCTATGGGAGTACTTAAAGAGTTTCTAGAAGATGACTCGAAGAGAGGATACCCAGAAGCTTAATGGAAAACTTTAAAGATCAGGTTTCTTTTTTGGCAAGCACTAACAAGTGCATTATGTGTGCAGCTCAACCAAGAAATCAATTACTGACAACATTCACTTATGAAGTAAAGGAGGAAGAGGCATAACCTTACATATAATGACTAGTAACATCAGATCTTGCCAAGAAGAATAAAGCTCAACAGTCAACTCCACAGAGAGTAATTAGGAGTCAGGCAACTAGACCATTCACAACAAGACCGTTAAAGGTGATGAGCACCGAGGAAAAGGAAGAAAAGCTAGCCACTAGTCCCCCACAAACGACTCAAGCTGAGGAGGGAGAGGAATCCCCACAAGATCAACCAGAGGTAGAAGAGACCGAATTAGAAGATGATGCATTGGTAGTAGCTGTAATCATTGAGGCAACCGAGGAGGTAGAAGCAGTAGTATCAAAGGCATTGACAAAAGGTAAGAAGAAATTCAAACCGGTTCCTATTGGAGAAATTGTGAATACAACTCTTAAAAAGCATGTTTAATCTATCTTAAAGAATAGATTTTCAAGGTTTTCTAAAGAAAATAAGATAAAGGCTACAAATGCTGTACTAACCAACATGAGAGAAATTGAAAGAAAACTGTATGATATTGGGCTGTTGATACCCAAGGAATTAAGAAAATATTGAATGAGAAATTGAACATTGGATTAAAATATTATGAGAAGATGCTGTAGACTCTCTAATCAAAATGAGACCAAAATTGACTAAGCCTCAAAAGATGTTCATCATAGAAGTATACAGAGGAAGGTTCAACAATAGTAAGGATGTCATAGACATCTTGACTAGTAGAACCAACCAAGCACGGATAGGCATAGCACAACATCTAAAAGAAATGACTCCAGAAATAGACACTCATGTGAAGGGAAATTAGACTTAAGGAGACACCAAGGGACCATCTAGTTCCAAGGTCTGGGAAGCAGCTAAGCTCAAACAAGGAGAAGGAGAACCAAGCTCAAAAATTGAGAAGGTTTAAGGAGCTGAAGAAAGGAGACAGGAAGCCCCTAGTCCTCAGAAAGAGGAAGTAGTCGAAAAGGAAGAGAAACAAGACAAAATAAATGTGACTCATGGACAGTCAATTGCACTCGAGACAATTGAAGAAGAGGCCCTTGCAACTCAAATTGGAAAAGATGAACAATCGGTCGTTGCCTTGCCAATTACACAGAATGATGAGGAAATCACAAAGAACAAGTGAAGTCACCTGCAAGTATGACTCAACAACAATTTGATGAGACAATCATGACAACCACCATCAATGTTGATTCCTCACCGGAAAATGATAAAGGAGAAAAAGGAAAGGCCACCTAAAATTGTGTAGGTACTAGATGAAGAACCCCTAGAGGAAAAGTCCCTAGAAATGGAGGAAGAATTGGAACCACCACCAAAGGGAGGTAAAGAGCTTGAAAAATAAGAAGAGCAACAAGAAAAAGAATGAGGTATGGCAACAAGCCCTGACATCCGCAGCGTCAAGAGTGTCAGAAAGCACAACACATGGACAAATAAGTAGAAAGAGAGCACCGAGCTTGTCAAGAACAACAAATTCTAAAAAAAAGAGGATGTCGTACATGACAACATCTTTGTCATCATCTTCAAGCCCTAAAAATGAAGCAGAATTCTATGAGAAGGATGCTAGCTCAACAGAAGAAAAAGAGAACCTAGATGCCATCATTGCAGCAAAGAAGCTAATGATCAAAGATATGGATATAGTAGAAATAAATGAGTATAGACAACAATTGAAAAGGCAAAGAGAACTCAAGAAGCAACAACGAGCAAGGATACTAGTAGCCACATATGTTGCATATGATCCTGATACAGATCTCATCAGCCAACTCTCCACATTGGTTGACAACATTAAAGATAATCAAGAAAGTATTGAAGCACTGGTGGAAAAGAAGCGAGAAGCCAAAACGATAGGCACATTGCAAAATCTTGTAGAACAAAGCAAGACCACTCTACAGGAGGATAAGGATAAATTGAAAGAAACTTTGGAAGCCTTAGCATCGGTCATGAAGAAGACATCAGATCTAAAAAACACTCTCACTAGATCTAAAACAAAAGTTGCAGTAAGCTCAACAGGAGCTACAAGCACTAAAAGATACTTTCAATGTAGTCACTGACTCTGCAGGTGACTATTTGTCCAAAACTCAAGGGACACTAAACCTCATTCATCAAATAAAAGAAGAGCAAGAGAAAAGTTCTATTAGACTTATGGAAGTATAGTGCAAATTATCACCAATGACAGGCATCGTCGAAACACATATTGTAAATGCAGATTGTAATGTCCCCTTTCTAGCATTCATAGCATGATGTTGTCGTTAGCCTATTTCCCCACAGTCCCGTAGGCTAACTAGGACATTAAAGGGGCTTAGAGGCCATTTGGCATAGACAGTTTCAGTTGTAGGTCTTTCTGAGGGGTTCTGAGGCAACTTTGGGCATACTTACTATTTATAGTAAGTCATCTTGGACATGGCTGGACATTCAGTCACAGTGGTATGTCGATGGTAATTGTTTAAAATCGACAGGAAGACTTATTTATCATTGATAAGATTTGTTATGCATTGATAAAGCCATTTTATAAAGTTAAATTTAAATATTTAACTTTATTAATGCATAGACTATAGTTTGTGGGAAATATTTAAATTAAAAGAGTTCCCTTTATTTTTATAACACATTGGAGACATAAGGTACATAAAGGGAGTTATGTTTTATCCCACATTGAGAAAACGAAGGATTGAGCTCTTGTGAGAACACTATAAAAGAAATGGAAGAGCTTTTTTTTTGTATGCTGGGATGAAAATTAATGTTATGTTGCGGGATATCTGATTATTGGGCTTGGAGGACGGAATCCCTCTTTGCTAGCATTCTCTTCGCCGTTGGAAGACACAGTCAGGAGGATCAAGGGTGTTTTCACTTCAGGAAATACACTGGGTTTCATTTGGGGCGTTTGCATAAAGAAATTTACAAGGGTTTGAGGTGCAGATCTGAAGTTAGTTATTGCTATAGTGTCGCATGAACAGTATTTTGCTACAGTCGGCATGAACAATATTTTGCTACAGTACGGCGTGAATAGTGTTGGTATCAAGTTTACTTGTTTTTCCGGCTGATTAGAAGTTTGGAGGGCTGGCCGACTACATCTGCAAAATACTACGGCAACTAATTCCAGGTTTCTTCTGTCAAATTTTGATATTTTGCATAATAATTGTTGAATACAAGTCTGAATAGTTGTTGCAGCCTTTGAGGCAGCTGTAAGTGCACATCTACATTTAAAAATCACCCTTTATTAGCAGATTGAAAGAGTTTCCAGATTTTTCATATACTATTGAATGTGTGCCAAGTGTTTGTGAAAATGTTATGATGTGTATTATGCATTTTAATGTCACTTCATAGTTGTTCGTAAATCTACTCATTGGAAAGCAATTTATTGAGGAAATCAGCTTTATGAGTTTGCATACAAAGTGTTTGACAATATTCCTTAAGTTAAATTTCTGCAAGTCAAAGTTCAAATCAAGGGAGGATATTACAGTGGTATCAGAGCTATAAGTCCTGCCATCCTGTGGAGGTCTTATAGGAAATTTGGAACTGGCGGATAGAGGGGAAAGTGTTTGATGAAATGTCAAAACACTAAAATCAGAGCATTTATGTTTGAGCATGCGACAGGGGCCTTGTAATTTCCGCAATACCAGAGCAAGACAAAGTAGGAGTTCAGACTTGCAAAGCAAACAGTCTAGTTCATCCGTACAGGGGGGTATAGAATCTAGTCATACAAACACAGCGGAGGTATTCTTTGATCAAGATAGCAATATGGGTGACCGAGATGACAGGAATACAAGATTAGGTGGAGGCGGGAATGCCGGTCCAGAGCCTGGAGAGGAAAGATTCTTACAGTTATTAGAGACCTTGGTATAGGGTTAGCGAGTAGCAGAACAAAGGGCACAGGAACAGAATCAGAGATTGGATCTTATGATGCAGATGATGGCTCGTCAAATGGGGTTGAATGCTAACATGGGTGGAGGGAATAATCAGAATGGTAACAATCAGAATGGAAATGGTCAGGATGGGACACATAATGGAGATGAATAAGTTGGGAACAATTTCGGTCATGCACCCCAGCGAGCTAGGACAATGAGTTCAAGGCCCATGATTCCTACATGTCCTCCTAGAGCTCCAGAGCAGCTCGTACCAGAGCCCCAGATTACTGATATACAGGACCAGTTGAGGAGAGATTGGGAAGCCAGAGGGCCAGATTTTACTGCTGCAATTACCTTTAGGGAGTATATGGATGTGCGGATGAAATATATGCCACGTGGACATGACAGGAACCAGAGCTATGAGCTACGGAAGAAAGTAGGGAGACTTGAGTTACCATATTATGATGGCTCAGGAAAGTCTACAGCAAGAGCTTGGGTTCAAAAGCTTGACACATACTTTCAATTGAACCCTATGCCCGAGGAAGAAGCTATTAAGTACGCAGCAATTCATCTGGATGGGTTAGCACACGAGTGGTGGCATCATGGTATGGTCACTATGGGACATGCACACATTACCTCATATGTGGAGTTTACAGAGAGGCTGATTGAACGTTTTGATAGGAAGGATCCAGAACTCCATTTCAAGGAGTTAGCTCAGCTTAAACAGTGGGGATCATTGGAAACATACATTTTAGAGTTTTAGAAACTTGCAGTGTTAGTAACAGATGTATCTGAACGGAGGATACTAGTTCTATTTATGGATGGGTTAGCTGATCCGTTGAGAGGGTGGATTAAAGCTCTCAACCCTCCCACTTTGCAGGAAGCCATTAAAAAAGCTTGTGACATGGATTCCTCTTCATCTTCAAAAAATAAATTCTAGGCAAAGAGTTTCCCTTCAAGGAAAGATAAGGACAGGAAACCTTTTCATAAAGAGGTTCAGCCAGCTAAGGAGGAAAGTAAGAGGTTGGACAATGAGACACTTAATGATCTCAGGAAGAAGAAGCTTTGTTTTCATTGCAGGGAGCCTTGGGATTTGTCACATAAGTGTCCATTGAAAGCAAAAGCTAAGTAGATGGAGTACTTTTCAGCCGAAGAGTCAGTAGATGGAGATTCAGAGCAGTCATCTGAATCAGATGGAGATGATGATAGTTCTTCACAGGAGGAAGCACGCGGTGATAGCACGATAGCTCAGTTGTCAAGTATACAGGAGGCCATCACTTTCAGAGTTAGGGGAACCTTGGATGGACAGAGAGTTGTGGCACTCATTGATACAGGGGTGACACATAACTTCATTGATGAGAAGTTTGTGACACGCAGAGGGCTACATACAGAGGAGCATAGGGGATTTAAGGTGATGGTTACTGATGGCTTCAAAATTGAATGTACCAAGAAAATCTCCAACTTGCAGCTTCGTTTGGGAGATTATGACATGACGGGAGATTTCTTTGTGGTCAACATTGGTGATCAGGATATGGTGCTTGGGATGAACTGGATGAAGTCTCTGGTAGAGTTTACATTTAACCTTGAGAAAATGGAAATGAGGTTTGAGGCAAATGGTAAGAAGATAGTGCTCAGAGGTTTGTCAGATGGGAGACTTCGAGTGATGTCACTCAAGCGGATGCAAAGTTTCTTTAGACATGATCAGGTGCAGTGGGCAGCAGAGTTTAGAGTAATGCTTGAGATGACAGAGCAACATAAACAAGAGTATCCACCTGATGTACAAAAAATAATAACCAAACATACTAAGGTGTTTGGTGAGATACCTCCAGGGAGACCCCCGGATAGGGGAATCGAGCATGTTATTGAATTAGAGGAAAGGGCTAAGCTAGTTATCATCACACCTTACCGCCATCCGAAGAGATGTAAGGATGAAATAGAGAAGGCAATTAAGGAGTTGATTGACATGGGGCACATACGGCCAGGCAAAAGTCCTTTCGCTTCTTCAGTAGTATTGGTGAAGAAGAAGGATGGTACAATGAGGATGTGCATTGATTATAGGGAGCTAAACAAGAAGACAATCAAGAACCGATACCCTATCCTGCGCATCGATGAGCTTATTGATGAATTGCATGGTGCATGCTACTTCTCCAAGATTGATTTGAGATCCGGCTACCATCAGATACGGGTTAGAGAGGTGGATGTGGAGAAGACAGCTTTTAGATGCCACTATGGACATTTTGAGTTCTTAGTCATGCCCTTTGGGTTGACAAATGCCCCTGCCACTTTCCAGTCCTGTATGAATAGAGTGTTCAGAGATCAGTTGAGGAAGTTTGTGTTGATATTTTTTGATGATATACTGATATACAACTGTACTTGGGAGGAACATTTGAAGCATATTGATACAGTGCTTAGTATTCTAGAGAGGGAGTCATTATATGCCAAGATGAGTAAATGTGAGTTTGGGATGACAGAGTTGCTCTATCTAGGGCATATTATTAGTGCAGGAAGTGTTCGGGTTGACCCAGACAAGATCAGGGCCATTCTGGATTGGCCACCACCGAGGAACACTTCACAACTCAAGGGATTTCTTGGGCTTTGTGGGTTCTACCGCAGATTTGTGAAGGGATTTTCACAGATAGCAGCACCACTTACAGATTTGACACGGAAAGATAGTTTCAAGTGGTCAGAGAGGGCTCAGGATTGTTTTGACAGGTTTAAGGAGCTGATGAGTACATGTCCTGTTTTAGCCATTCCAGATTTCACCAGGCCTTTTGAGCTGCAGTGTGATGCCTCGGGAGAGGGCATAGGAGCTGTTCTCATGCAAGACAAACATCCCATCGCATATGAGAGTAGAAAATTACGAGGTGTGGAGAGAACCTACAGCATCTACGACAAAGAGATGCTAGCAATCATGCACGCGCTAGCTAAGTTCAGGTAGTACTTAGTGGGAAGCCGATTCATAGTAAAAACAGATCATAATAGCTTGAAACATTTCCTTGGATAGAAGGACCTTAATGACAGGCAACAGAAATGGGTGAGTAAATTACAGGCCTATGATTTCGACATAGCCTATGTCAAAGGGAAGAAAAATATTGTTGCAGATGCTTTATCTAGAAGGCCTCATTTGCTTGCTGTTGGGATAGTCATGGATGATTGGAGAGACATGATCTTGGCAGAATATGCTAAGGATAGTTGGGCATCTAGCATTATTGAGGGAGCTATTCAAGATAGTCGATACACTGTCGTAAATGATCTGATCATCTACAAGGAAAGGATTTATTTAGTACCCGGGTCTGCTATGAAGCAGAAGATTTTGAGGGCATTTCATGATTCACCAATGGCAGGACATCCCAGATTCTTTAAGACATATCAGCAGGTGAGAGAGCGCTTCACTTGGAAAGGACTCAAATCAGAGGTGCTTCAGTTTGTTAGGGAATACCCTGTGTGTCAGTAGAACAAACAGGAACATTCTTTTCCGGGTGGTTTACTACAGCCCCTACCCATACTAGAGAAGAAGTGGGATAGCATTTCCATGGATTTTATCACAGGCCTCCCCAAGGCACAGGGTCGGGATTGTATCTTTGTTGTGGTAGACAGATTGACGAAATTTGCACATTTCTTTGCAATTTCGTCTACATATTCAGCAGCACAAATAGCAAAACTATTTTTTCGAGAGATATTCAGACTACATGGGATACCACGGAGCATAGTCAGTGACAGAGACAGCAGATTTATGAGCCACTTTTGGCAGGAGTTGTTCAGGTTATGTGGAACAGAGCTCACTCCGAGTACCAGCTACCACCCCCAAACTGATGGGCAGACAGAGATAGTGAACAAATGGGTTGAGGGGTACCTACAAAACTACATTGCAGGAGAGCAGAAGGCTTGGGTGAAGTGGCTACATCTAGGGGAGTACTGCTATAATACCTCTTTCCATATGTCTATTCAAATGTCCCCTTTTATGGCACTGTACGGGTATGATGCTCCTAATTTTTTGGATTTGTTAGTTGGGGACAGCAGGGTGCCTAAGGCCAAGGATACTTTGCAGGAGTGTCAGGACATTATGCGATCCTTGAAGGAAAACTTGCAAAAGGCACAAAATCAGCAGAAGCAATATGCTGATCAGCACAGGGTTGAGAGGTCTTTTGAGGTGGGAGATATGGTGTACCTCATGTTACAACCGTATAGACAGTCCTCTCTCAAGAAGAGTGGAGCAGAGAAATTGAAACCACGCTACTATGGACCGTTCAAAGTAATCAGGAGAGTGGGCGAAGTAGCTTATGAGTTGGAGTTGCCTGCAGACAGTAAAGTGCATAATGTGTTCCATGTGTCACGCCTTAAGAAGGCATTGGGTCACAATGTGGTGCCTTCAGTAGTATTGCCACCTCTTGATGATGAGGGAAAGCTTATCTTGGTTCCCGAGGCCATACTTGACTCCAGGGAGAGGGTGCTTCGCAGGAGGACTATCAGGGAGTATCTAGTGAAGTGGAGGAACCTACCTGTCGAGGATGCTACTTGGGAAAATGAGCAGATATTGCAGCATCCAGAGCTGAAATTGCTCGAGGACAAGCAATTTTGGGAAGGGCGGACTGTAATGTCCCCTTTCTAGCATTCATAGCATGATGTTGTCGTTAGCCTATTTCCCCACAGTCCCGTAGGCTAACTAGGACATTAAAGGGGCTTAGAGGCCATTTGGCCTAGACAGTTTCAGTTGCAAGTCTTTCTGAGGGGTTCTGAGGCAACTTTGGGCATACTTACTATTTATAGTAAGTCATCTTGGACATGGCCGGACATTCAGTCACAGTGGTATGTTGATGGTAATTGTTTAAAATCGACAGGAAGACTTATTTATCATTGATAAGATTTGTTATGCATTGATAAAGCCATTTTATAAAGTTAAATTTAAATATTTAACTTTATTAATGCATAGACTATAGTTTATGGGAAATATTTAAATTAAAAGAGTTCCCTTTATTTTTATAACACATTGGAGACATAAGGTACATAAAGGGAGTTATGTTTTATCCCAAATTGAGAAAACGAAGGATTGAGCTCTTGTGAGAACACTATAAAAGAAATGGAAGAGCTTTTTTTTTGTATGCTGGGATGAAGATTAATGTTATGTTGCTAGATATCTGATTATCGGGCTTGGAGGACGGAATCCCTCTTTGCTAGCATTCTCTTCGCTGTTGGAAGACACAGTCAGGAGGATCAAGGGTGTTTTCACTTCAGGAAACACATTGGGTTTCATTTGGGGCGTTTGCATAAAGAAATTTACAAGGGTTTGAGGTGCAGATCTGAAGTTAGTTGTTGCTATAGTGCCGCATGAACAGTATTTTGCTACAGTCGGCATGAACAGTATTTTGCTACAGTACGGCGTGAACAGTGTTGGTATCAAGTTTACTTGTTTTTCCAGCTGATTAGAAGTTTGGAGGGCTGGCCGACTACATCTGCAAAATACTACGGCAACTAATTCCAGGTTTCTTCTGTCAAATTTTGATATTTTGCATAATAATTGTTGAATACAAGTCTGAATAGTTGTTGCAGCCTTTAAGGCAGCTGTAAGTGCACATCTACATTTAAAAATCACCCTTTATTAGCAGATTGAAAGAGTTTCCAGATTTTTCATATACTATTGAATGTGTGCCAAGTGTTTGTGAAAATGTTATGATGTGTATTATGCATTTTAATGTCACTTCATAGTTGTTCGTAAATCTACTCATTGGAAAGCAATTTATTGAGGAAATCAGCTTTATGAGTTTGCATACAAAGTGTTTGACAATATTCCTTAAGTTAAATTTCTGCAAGTCAAAGTTCAAATCAGGGGAGGATATTACACAGATGCACTAGTTGCCTGCGCACCAACCAACACACTGAATGAACTTGAAACATTGTTGGCAGACATCGGAGTGACACGATTGTGCTCACTAACTTGAAGGCATCATGGGATACTCATCTTGGCAATATACAAGGTCAATATAAGGATGTATTTGACAACTTGTAGACACCTCGTCTAAGTTACCATGGTTCATTCCTCCCCCCCGGACCAGCAAAAGTTCAAACTGGTTCAAAGTTCTAGTTTTGTTCAAACTTTGGTTCAGGTTGGGTGTTGTTGTTTGATTGCGGGTTTGATTGGGTTCGATTCGAAACAAGTTCAAACTTGGGAGGACCAAGCTGGGAAAATCAAACAAAGTTAGAACCCGCTTGTTTGCTAGGCCCCGCGGACAATGAAAATCACATTTTTTTGCAAAATTTAATGATATTTTGGCATCCACAACTAATGTTGCTGCTATTGCCGATCCCATTGGCCTTAGTTTAATTAATGTCAGAGAAGAAGAAGAAGAAGAATATTGAAGAACTCAAAGTATTTATAGATTTTTATTCCATTAGTTGAACAAATAATGTGAAACAATGATACTTGAACTTGATGCTATGATTTATTTTTGATGTTTTGAAACATTGATGTTGAACAATATGATGGTATGATTACTATGATTACAAGTTTATGGTGTTTTTTTTGTTTAAATGTGTTTATGCTACTATGCTACATTCTAATTTTAACTCATGCTTCATAAACATGTGCGTATATATATATATATATATATATATATATATATATATATATATATATATATATATATATATATATATATATATATATATATATATATAATTTTTACGCATTTTGGTACTAATGAACCCAAACCCCTTTCTAAAATTTTGATGAACTTGCGAACTGGTTCTCGAACTTCGAACTTGGAGCCGAACCTGAACTGATAACTTAGCACCCCTGTAGAATCCTTTGTCATTGACTCTTTGTCATTGATGACAAAAAGGGGGAGAATAGTAAGAAGAGATAATAGAAATAACAAAGAGTAAAGAAACAAGGGGAGAATAAGAAAGCTAAGAAAGCACAAAGCGGGGGAGAATAGCAAAGGAAAGGGAGAATGCAAAAAGGAGAAGATACCCACAACTAGAAAAATATACAAAGGGGGAGATCAACAAGTGTTTAGCTAGAGGAAACAAACATATGTAAACAAGAATTAGCACGAGAAGAATAAAGACAGGGGGAGACAAAACATGAAAAGGAAGCAACAAAACAATGAAGCACATAAGTAAAAACAAAGTGGAGTAAGACAAGCACATTTCTATGGGGACATCTAAAAAAATGCTAAGTCCATCTATTGGCGACATAGTCGTCATCGGTACAGGCTAAGGAATGGTAAATAATTTTACCATCAAAGGAACTTTGCAAAGCAAAAGGAGATATCTGGTAAATGATGTTTTGCCATCAATGCCAAAGGGGGTGATTGTTGACCTTACAAGTCTCTTTGGCATAAAGGTTGAAAGAAGCATGCTTGTAAGGACTGTTGTCATTGATGGCCAAAGTCTTTGATTGGTAAACTGTTTTAGAATTGGTCGAAGGAGGAAGAAGATGCAAGGAACTGGAATTACTGGTTGAAGAGCAAACCCGTATGCACTTATGTGCATCATGCCAATACAGGTAGACAAGTATGCAAGTTGGCTGATCCAAGTCATTGACGAGACTAATCACCATGGATGTGACGAGCAAGTAATGGACAGAGTGGACACGACAGAAGCTAAGAGCAAAACGATGGAAGTAGGCAATGACAAAGGCTACCATTGGTTCACAGATGGATTGACTGGGCTACTAGCCTAGGCTGCGTAGGGGTATGGGTTTCTTCTGAACAAAACCAGGCAATGGAATTTGAAACCAAATAGGATAATTTGGTTACAAGTAACTGTGCCTTGACAACAAAATGTATATAAGCAATCAAAAGAATGTGTTGCTGTTGTTGAAGAGGTTGGTTGTCAAAGAGCAGAAAATAGAGAAAGAGAGAAGTGTGTGTAGAAGACTATACACAGCTGAGACCAGAAAGCAAAGAAGTTGCAAAGTTAGAGAATATAGCTATAGACTGTTACAGACAACCAAGGGGAGATATGAGACAAGAGAACTCATTAGGCGGATGACAAAATCAGTGCATCTTCACGGATATGAAGCATAAATCTATATGGCAAAACTTATTGTTAAACCCTCTAACAAGGTGTCTCTTAGAAGGAGATTGTAAATCCTCTAACAAGGTAGCTTTTACAGGCATTTCCTGATAGGTTATAAGCGTTCCTAACAGGCTGCGTTTCCAGAAGAAGAACTTGTAGCTCCTAACAAGGCAACCCTTTACATGCATTGTAAGTGCTAGTGGGTATATTATCCCCACTGTGGTTTTCACCCGCTAACCAAGGATTTCCATGTATAAGAACTCTGTGTCAATTTGATGAATGCCTTTCTGTGTAAACTTGTTTCTACTTCACTGTGCTAATCTTTGTTTTAGTTGTCAAGTGGCTTGCATTAAATATAGTTAAAGCAGTTAAAGGAATAACCAGTTTTGAAGTAGGTACTGATTCGGCCCCCCTCTCAGTACCAGTTGGGACCAACATGTTCTATCACATGTGCATGACAACATGAACAATTATGCACTTATTTGATAAACTCTAAAGTTATCTGGGATAATTAATTTGGAACCCTTAAGTGTAATACTCTATCGAGCTTGTTCGAGACTTTTCATGTGACTTTTCGTGCCTATATAGTCCATTATATCACCATTTTCTTTGAGAGAACGATATAGGATGAAAGATGGCTTCCACTGCTTGTCAATTGATAATTGCACCAGAGTGAAGACATAAATCCTCTTCCTTTGATTGACAATCTTTTGGATCAGATTCCTGGTACCAAGAGCTTTACAAAGATTGATATTAAGCCTGGTTATTATTAAGCTTCTATTCAACCTGAAGACCAAAGATTGCTGTTCATACAAATGCCCCAACAACATTAATTGTACTCATGAAAAATGATTTTTGGCTTCTTAAAGACTGTTTTTCGGCTAAGTTACCATATTCGGTCCAGTTACCATGGAACTTGATAGTCGGTTCACCTCAAATCCAATTCAGTTCAAAGTCGGTTCCAAATCATTATTTCCTTGTATAATTTGCTGAAAATTCAGTCAAAGGGACCATAGATGACTTTTTGAACATCTGCAGCAAATTTTGACTGGTCAAAGCGCACCCAGAATGAATTTCGTGCAGTTTGGACAAATTTCAAATGCATCTCGGGGGCCGATGGAAGTGATAGGAACAAAGTTTTAACTTATCGCTCATCCATGTCAAACACAATCATTAAATTCGTTAATATTCAGCCTTTATTTGTCTAGGAATGTATTGTCTTTCTCTACAGTTTTGTCCTTGATTAAACATGCCAAGCGTTTTGCGTGACTCTGCAAGCCATCGTAGGCAATCAAAGAAGAAATGAAAAATAATGATTTAGAACAAGATGTGAGAGTGCGAATGAGGAAATCACAGGAATTACAAAGGAAGAAAGGGTATCAGAGATAAGAATGCCACAGTCCACAACAATAAGGTACGACTCCTCCGTGGCTGAGCAGGATACCCAAATCTACGACGTGAGCGAGCAAGACCAGTCCGTAATGATTTCAATTTCGATAATGATTTATTTGTGAAAAGTTACATTATACTAAAACATATTTTTTTTATTACAATATATATAAATTTTAAATAAGATAAGTTCTAGAATATTATATTTAATTAAGTATAGGATACGTAATTATATTTAAAACTTGTTCTATCAAATCTGAAATTACAAGTATTGAATTACTGTCACTTATATTAAATTAAATTATTTCAATTTCAATTTAATAAATGTGTTTTAAATAGTTAATATAATATTGTCCTATTTTAAACTAATATTGAGTTATTTTATTACATTATTTAACACTCTGAAATTATATTGTATGAAACATGCATTATATATATATTAAAAAAAAATGTTGTAAGGACGAGCCCAAAACGAACCCGAACCCAACCCCAAATTGTTTTGGACAAATGTTGAACCTGCATACAAACCGGCAATTTAGTTTTTCGGTCATGTATTATAACCAGGTTTTGGTCATAATCACACTTAAGAAGAGCATGCTCAGCATCTGCGATGAGGAGTGCAGGTACCAATGAATTACATTTTGTGAGCTAAGGCTTTGGACTGATCCTATGCAATAAAGTAGGTTGAATATCTTGGCTTAGTGTAAAACTATTGATGTTAAAACGTATGCTATCAAGATAAGACTTGAGTTATGATGGTTTTTTCTGTACCGTCAACCTCAGAAAGTTATGCTGCCTTTCTGATCTTGCCTTATTGTTGTATATATTTCTAATATTTTCATATCTTGGATGTCATTTATATGGACAAAGAAATAAAATGCCTCTGAAGAAATTAAGAAGCATCTCTATTCAGCTTCAGTGCAACCATTTAAGATTGAGTTTGGCACATCAAGTATATTTATAGGAGTTTCATCACTAATCTGCGTTATCTTGGTTGGTGAAGAAATTGTAGCTATTTGCTAAATGGAAGTACTATGAAATGGGTAATAATGTATTATGATAATCAAATAAGACCTTCATATTACGTTATTTTTGAACACTTTTAGTGATATAGTGCAATGCTAATTGTCCTAGGTACATGTATCAAGAGGAGATGGAGGAAGGTAACTTCCATAGAGTTCCATATCAGAATGCAATTCACGCTCGCGACTAAATTTCTCAGCACAGGCCTTAGTTATACCCTGTGCCTTCCCTAGGCAGAGCAATACATGTTTGATGCCATTTATTGCTAGCTTCTTTTTGGCTTTTTAATAGTTATGCTAGGAAACTGCATGATTGATGAATAAATCAACAGAGGATTGGAAGACATGAAATTTGAAGGATTTAGCTGTTTTGCCACCTCCTTTTGTGGCGTTCTTGCTTTTTGTCTTTTGCTCCTACCGGACATGGGCTAGTCATTCCCATTACTTTACATTCACTTTAATATGCATATTGGAGACATGAGACACTTCCCTTGCACAACTCTCACTCTAATCTGTTTCCTTTCCCACTGACTCTTCTGGGTTCTTCATAGGCACTACTATGAATTTAATGCAAATAATGTGTATAAATGTTGGAATGACTCTTACGTCAAAGTTTAAATGCATAACTACAGTGCATATTTGTTACATTGAAAGGATGGCAGTGAACTGATGCTTTTAGAATCCTCTATTATCTAATATTAGATGTTCTATTCTGAGTGATTGAAGTTAATCTGTATTTTGTGTGTTTTCTGTGAACATGCTTAGGACCTTTGTCAATATCAGATTTATCAGTTCCGGTGAGAGAAAGATCACAGTTACGTGTTGCATATCAGGTATAAGAGTTTAAAAAAATGTCAAGTTAGGTGGTTTTCTGAAGTGCAGTTTTAAGAAAATGTTGTTTGGTTCCTGAGGTACTAATCTGATGGAGAATTGCAGGGTCTTCCTGGAGCATTTAGTGAGGCTGCTGCTGCTAAAGCTTATCCTAAATGTGATGCAGTTCCTTGTGAACAGTTTGAAACTGTTTTTGAGGTAACCATCTTCTCTTGTTTTGATAGGGAAATGGAACTCTGGTGTTTCACATAAAAAGGCCTTCACATTATGATATTTTTTCTTTATGGCATTTTCTGTAACTTGCAAATTTGTAATTAGAAGGTGCAAATTATCACATTATTTGTAGCATAGCAAATAATCTATCTTTTCATTTTCTGTATATATTTTCTAGATAGTTTGGCTGTGCAAATTACATACTTTAAATAAAACCATATATGAAAAACAATATCGCCAGGGAGAAACACAATGGGAAGTCACCAAACCAACCTCAGACACATAAAGGCTGCAAGTCCTTACCAGAAGGGGTGTCAGTTGACTATTGTATGCAAGTAGCTGGTGGACAAACCAATTTATAAGCTACAAGTAAAAATAAGTCAGATGAACAAATTTATTCACTATTTTCCTTATCAAGTCATTGTGATATAACACAAACCATAAATAAGTGTTCTTTCTAATTTGCTACAAAACTGACACTTAGGTGTTTACATTAGTCTTCTTCCTGCATAAATGGACATTCAGGTTGGGTACTTATTGTCTATTGACATAGAGATCATAGTACTGATTCCTTGAAAGGAAATGGACATGTACATGCTTTACCTTTTAAAGCATTGACATAAAAAATATTCACTCATTTGGTAGAAACTAAGCACAGGTTCCTATTTATGAAAATATAACTAATATTTTTAATCTTTTTGTGTAGGCTGTGGAGCTCTGGCTAGTTGATAGGGCTGTCTTGCCCATTGAAAATTCGTTAGTGGGGAGTATACATCGCAATTATGACCTATTACTCCGGCATAGGTTGCATATTGTTGGTGAAGTACAATTTACAGTAAATCACTGCTTGTTAGGAGTTCCTGGAGTGAAGTTGGAGGAACTTCGACGAGTGCTTAGTCATCCACAGGCAATGAAAATATTCTGGTTCTAGATTTAGACTAATTTTATATACTGAAATTATGTTCATCCTTTTCAACTCTTTTTATTCCTGCTACATTTTTTAGGCTCTCTCACAATGTGAAAACACATTGTCAAGGTTGGGCATTATTAGGGAAGCTGTCGATGACACGGCAGCTGCAGCAAAGGTCTGTTGGTTCATGTTGTTTCTATTTTCTGTTGTTATGAGTATTGCATAATACTTGTGACTTCATTATTGATGAATTGAAGATATTCGTTTTTTTGGTCAAACTGAAAACAAAACTTGTTGGCGCCCTGCAGTTTGTTGCACTCCACAAACCTCATGATACAGGAGCAGTTGCTAGTGCGAGAGCTGCAGAAATTTATGGTTTGGACATCCTTGCAAAGGATATACAGGTGGTGGCTCTTCTATGATATTTTGCCCTGTCTAATCAGTAAAATCTTGAGACTCTGTCTGGGTCTTAACAACTGACATCATTCATTGGTATGTTAATGAGTTTTCACTGGCAGGATGTGTCTGATAACGTTAGTCGTTTTCTGATGTTGGCAAGGGAACCCATAATACCTCGAGTAGACAGGCCTTTTAAGGTAAGAATGATTCTGTAGCTTATGTAGGACTTTTTTTTTTGAAACTACATTGTTTTAGAAAATACAAATGAGGAGGCTGCATTTCCTTGAAGAAACTGTTAAACTGGGCAGTGGGAATAATTAAAATTAGAAAGCATAACCGAGTAGCCATCAGGCTTTTCTGTTTGCATCACACCTTTCTGTTTGGATTAATTTTCTTAGCATGAATATGATAATAAGTGAAGCATGCTTATGCTCATGGTTACATCTGTGCAATTGTTTTAGACAAGTATAGTGTTTACTCTAGAAGAAGGACCTGGAGTTCTTTTCAAGGCACTTGCTGTCTTTGCCATGCGAGAAATCAATCTGACAAAGGTAATTGCTTAAACATTGGAATCTCATTTTATGTTACAACAGCTTTACTTCCCTTTTTAAGGATTAGATCAATATGCTTACCATTGAGGGAAAACTGATTTCAGTAATTAATACCAGTACAATTGCAATGACTTTTGGGATCTCTTACATTAACTAGTGATTAAAATTAATAATGAAGATGAATTACATTTTATCATATTTCGTATATGAAATTTCATATTTTCCATAGTGTACATGGAATATTTTTAATTTAAAAAATTGTAAAAAATATTTTTTGAGCATATGATTTTTTTAACTATTAAATATAATAGGAGCCCATTACAATCAAATGTTTTGTATCCAAGAACTTCCTTGAGCTATTAAAGAACCTCTATCTGAAAGTGCTAAGTACTAACATCCATGATGCCCTCAGTTCTTATACAAAATTATATCATATACATATTTACGATCAGAGATTCAACAGATACAAAAAATGGAATAACTACATAACAAAATGAGTTGCCCATTCTATACAGCTTTATCTATCAGGATCTTCGTGAGCATAATCTCTAAGCTCTTTAGTGGTCCATCAAACCATTTGAAGACAGTATTTTCTTCTGCAACTGGGTTTTGGAGTGCTACACCTTCTAGGATTGCCACTGTTAATGTTATCACTGCTTCGGGTACCATTAGAACTGGTGGTGTTGCTGCTACATCTGCCTGCCTCTTCCTTCTCTGTACTTCTATGCTTGCCATGTAGTTGGTTAATCTCACCTCAAAGGGGGTCCTTTCCTCAGATCTTCTTGTCCAGGTATGTCCATGCAGAATTTCCCATGTAAAGACCCTAACCAATTCATTCTGGAGTAGTTTTTTAAATTTGTTCTTGGCAAGCTTAATGGTAACTGATACCTGCCAATCAATATCATGAACTATTTATCTTCTGAGAGACTTAGTAAGCACTCTAGCACCACCATTAAATAAATCATTATTGAATTATTCCCAGCGATCCAAATCAACCAAAAAACTTCACTTGAGAGAATAGACAAAAAGAGGTTAAGAGTCTTTCTTAAGGTAATGGACCTGTCCCACAATGAC
The DNA here is from genome assembly GCA_028749045.1 of Cupressus sempervirens. Classification (NCBI taxonomy): domain Eukaryota; kingdom Viridiplantae; phylum Streptophyta; class Pinopsida; order Cupressales; family Cupressaceae; genus Cupressus; species Cupressus sempervirens. Next base: position 1,049,814,818 of record CM053785.1, read on the forward strand.
CTTTCAATAACTAAAATAAGCACCAACAAAAATACCAAATAGATTCCACACTTCTCTTGCAAACAAACATTCAAAGAAGATGTGTTTAACTAAATCAGGAAGTCTGCAGATAGGGCATATATTTAACTTCCCATCGGCGTTAAGAGCAAAGCAAAAAAAAACTCCAAATAAAACATCTTTTCTTAGTCTCAAAAGGCCTACACCAAATAACACTGAGAGTAGACTGCCATGAAGAAGGGTCAAGGTTTGTGTTCCAGGTGACAGTAAGATGGGAAATGATGTCATAGCTGTCAGCAAGAATGGAGTAAATAGTCTTAGCTTTGACTAGAGGGAGGAGAAACCCATCCGCCATAGAAAGCAGGCATATCTATTAGCAAGAGAGTCACAGGGTTGGGGAAGAGTCAAGGGGATGCAAGTTTCTCTCAAAAGAGAGTAGGTTCTCCATTAGGTTGGAGGGATACTATATCAGAGCCTCAGGTTCTTGCTATTAGCTTGTTCTTCTAGAACCTTAGTTAATGGTCATTCAGGCTTTATTTTGAGTTTTCTTAGTTTGGTCTATTTTTAGAGATTGTCTTTATTTAGACAACTTGCTTTTCACTTAATCTTTTTATAGTGTCTGTAAATTCTATTTAAGAGTCTTATTGTTACTACAATCTAATTCTATTTATAACAATTTTACTAAACTCATCACATTGCACATGCCAAGAAATCAATTGTCCTCTTCTAATGATGTCATTGAAAATCCTTATGCCTTTAGCAACCTAGCTTCTGGCCGAGCAACCTTGCAACAGTGCAAGTGGTTTATCTTTGTGATTTAAATTCCACCAGATGGACCTCTTACCACAAATTTTCTTGTTAGAGTTAATAATTTCATTTTGTGAAATGTGCTTTCTAACTACCTCCCAAGCTTTCCAAACTGATTTAAATATTACTGATCTTCCAGGTTTCAGAGAAAACTACCCAATAATTATATCGACCATTGGAAGTTCAACCCAAGATTGATTCTGCTTGGGGACAACCTTGGATATGTTGTATCTTATCAGCACTTTCCAAGGCTCATCCCCTTGCTGTGCTTCAAAAATCCTTTGAGCTGCTAAGGAGATTCCTTGAAGTCTGAGATCTTTCATTTCAAGTCCCCCTTTGCATTTACTCATCATATACTAGGCCTTTATCTCCTTTGCATGGTGTGAAAAGGCAGTCTAGTTCTTCCAGTTCTTTTGATCATTCCAGGTCTGTTAGACCCCGTACCGGTTTCTTACATCAGCGGCACTCCTCTACGAGCTCACAGAGACATACCAGAGCTTCTTTGCACTCATGGTCATATCCTTCTGTGACTGATTTCGTCTTGTCAAGAAAGGACTCCTAGTCTCTGTCTTTGTTTTGGCATCTCTCTGTGTCTCATTCCGTCTCTCTTCTTCTGTTCTTTAGTTGTTTGCTTTTTACGGACACCGTTTGGTGCTTCTGCTGTTTTCAGCTTCCTGGTTGTAACCTTCCAGTCCCATAGACCTTTGATGGTCTTTCGTTGGACATGAATACTATTATCTTATCTCATCTTTCCCTCTTATCTGCTTTTGGATGTGGTTGAACTAGCATTGACAAAATAACCATGCTGAAGAGTAGTAAATATTATGAGGACAATTTTTTGACAGGCCTGCAGCCTGCCTGCCATTGTTAAGTAATTTATTACAACTCTTTTGTTTTTTTTATCAATTATCTCCTTGATCCAGTTCCACATGTCTCTTAAATTTAGTCTTAAAAACGACATACCCAGGTATCTTACCTGATGGTCAGGCACATCCCACAAGATTGGGTACTTATTAAACTAGTTAGGGTTGGGGGGGGGGGGGGGTTGCATTCCACCCAAGCGAGATTGATTTAGGCAGGGATATTTTACTTCCTGAAGCATTACTGAAAAGTTCCGCCTCAAAATTAGCCTCTTCCATTCTTATCTGTATAACAGTGCCATCGACAAAATGGATGTTAGATAAATATTCATCTTTTGGAAGAGTGAACCTCATAATTTTTGGTGAAAGTTGATCATCTCTTAGAAGGTAGTACACGACAGCAGTCGCTAGTACAAAAATTGCAGGAGCTAGAGGGCAGCCTTGCTTGATAGATCTAGTCAATTTGAATGGTTCAAAATTAAAACCATTTTCAACCATTGCATTGGCATTCTGCATAAGTGTATTAATCATGTGACAAAAGCTTAGGGAAACCAAGTCCTTCCAACATTGCAAAGATGAAGTTCTATTCTACTGTCATAGGCCCTCTTGATCGGAATCCCTTGCCCATTTCATGACCTCCCAACACATGAAGAGGTTCTTCAGAATATATCTTCTCTTCACAAAACCAGTCTTCACGGGGTTGACAACTTTTGGCAGAATATTACCTAGTCTCTTGGCCAAAACTTTTGCAAGGATCTAATAGGAAACATTAAGCAATATGACAGGCCTTTAGTTTTTTAAGAGAGAATTATCACTATCCTTAGGAATCAGTTTGATAAGTCCAGTATTGATCTTGTCACCCAAGGGCCCTGTCTCAAAAGCTTCTTTATAGACTTCCATCAACTCCTCTCCAATCCATTTAATATTTTTTTTGTGAAACTCAACTGGCTTTCAATCAAGACTCAGGGCCTTATCATTGCTAAGAGCAAGGATAGCTTTGTTCACCTATACTAGGGTAATCTCTTTATTTATCTGTGTCGGATCCACCCCTTCAGGCTTGTTTGGGATGATGCTCTGGATCCTTGTTCTTGCCAATTTCTTTTCATCTTCATTGTCCTCTGAGGTAAAAAGGTTACCATAGAAATTTTTGAAAGCATTTAGGATCTCTGTTTGATCTTGTGATAATCCTGTCATTATCTTAGATTCTTTTAAATATGTTCCTTAGCTTCTTTGCTTTTGAGGATTGGAATTTTTTCTAGAGCATTCATCCTCATGTTCAAGCCAGTTAAGTCTGGTCCTTGTTTTTGGACCCATAATTTTAGGAAGCTGAACTCTTCTCAAGGCATATCTAGCATGACAGAGGGCATCATTGGCTTCTCTATTAGAAGGGTCAGCTTGCATAGTTCTTCTGCTTTAGATAAAATATTATACAGGTTTCTCTCCAATTTCCTCATATCCTTGGCTTTTTTCCTGCCTACTATCTGAAAGAGTCCCTTCTGGGCAACCACAGTCTGATTCTACCTATCGTTGGCATTGGGAAGAGTACTATTATTTTTGTTTAAGAATCTAATGATAACAACTGCCTGTATCACACCATCATCAAGGAGGATCCTAGTATTCAAGGGAAAGGCTTCTCTTTTATTTCTGGGAACTGAGGAGTACCTATTACAATGGTGTATTCACTAGATAATGATCCAACAGTGTATAAAGAATTATGCTTCCTCCATTGGCCTCTTTTTTTAAATCGGGAAACATCTTTACAAGCACAAAACTTGTCCAGCCTGCTATAAATCCTTTTGGTACTTTGTTGATGGTTACACCATGTATACCACAAACATTTGATTTCACTCTTCTTACTGGCCATAGGATCAAATAACCTCAGTTTATTAATCATCCTATTCCAATCAAATCTTTCTTCACCTTTCCATTCAAATTTAGACTCACTAAACTTATCTGAGGGACCTTCAATAATATTGAAATTGCTCCCAAAACCTAACATACATCCTCTAACCTTGTCTACCATTTCCACAATTCAGTCCTCCCATTGTAATCATTGGATGCGTCTATTGAACATATGCCCACCTCCTTATCCTTAACCTTGAATATCACCTAGACCACTCTGTTGCAGGGAGAGCACCCCCACTTAATGATCTGATTGCTCCATTGTGACTTATTAAAATGGCCACATCTTGTAGTAGTTAGATTTGAAGAAGAGTACATCTTTCCAAATGCATTTCAAATTGATTTCCCATGTAAATTGCACTGCATTAAGTTCTCGCAAGAGAAGCTCACCAACATTGATCTGAGATCTCAAAAACCTTTGAACCACATGTTTGTCAGGAGATTCCAGCCCCCAGATATTCCATGAGAACAATTCAGTTCCATATACCTTATGAAAGGTTCAATATCCATAGGGCCTTGGAAAGATTGCTAGCACTTGGGCAGATGACCACTTGAGCCTCTAGAAGTTGTCTTGGAGGCAAAAGACCTCCTAGGTCTACCTTTCCTCTTCTTGAGAATAAATACATGCGCTGACCCTGTCGTGGAGGTGCTATAACTTCTAGTCTCTTTTTCTTTTTGGGGTCTGATTTACTCTTGCCCTTCTCAAGTTCGACATCTTTAGAGAACTCTATCAGGCACTTCTCATAAAAGGGGCTTATATGGCACAAATGCCCTTAGTTCTACATTTTTAGGCCCCTCCAGTCCCACCACCTCAGTCCCTGCAATGCCAGTGTGTGATGTTCCCATTTTTGTGAGCATTTAAGTTTGAGGGATTAGCTTATTAATTGGCCCTCGTAATGCTAATCAGTTGGATAGAGGGCCTCAGTTGGTCAAGCCAAGTGGCCATTTTCCCACTCCAGAGATCAGGGATGTTGAGGATTGCTCTTTGTTTGAGTTAGATGGGTGCATACACTTTTTAGTAAGTGACTACTTTGGGAAAGTCAGGGTTACTATCCTTAGCAGTTCGCCTGAACAGTTCAGTAGTAACATGGGATTGTAGGCACATCAATAGAGCTCTCAGTTGGGGACTTACTATTTATAGCAAGTCGTGTTAGGGTCACAGCTATTTTGGCAGGGGCAAATTGGTGTCAGGCTCGGGCAAAGAGCAACTGAATATTGATGAATCATTTGAAGAAATTAATAAGCTATTTATTTGATTTATAATCATGAATAAAGTTTTACTTAACTAATGATTAATTAAAAGCTTATGTTATAAAGTTTGAATAAGAACCATTTAATGATATTAAATGGAGTTGACTTTGGGCACTTTAGTGTTAGAGGGAAATATAATAAATTATTATATTTTCAAACTTTGCAACAAAAGCACATATATCTTTAAGTTATGCGAGGTGTGGGCTTGAAGCTTCAAAGCTCAATGCGTATTTGGAGAATTATAAATGCCTTGAAAGGAGGAAATCAAATTATCTGATTATGCATTTGTTTTTTTGGTGAATTTGGGTGATGAGTGATGTCAAGGACAAGGGTTCTCCTCATGAAGCTGAGAGGGGACTAGGTTAGGGTTCTTGGTTGAAGACTGAGTAGAGGGGTGGAGGGGTTGCCCACCAAAGTCTTTTGATCAACACTCGATCAAGGTTTACCTTTAGGGTTAGAATCAATGACACTCTTGGTGCCTAACACCAAAAGGTTTATTATTTTTGAGTAGAGGGCAGTTTTTTCTTAAATGCCCTTACTTTCTACAAAGGAAGCAAGCATGAAGCCCTCCCATAAATTCAATTTGACATTCTATATGTTCATCACTAAGTTCAATATGAAGCTATTGTGGGAGTTCAACCCCTGGTTTAACAACAATTAGGAGTTGGACATCCATGTGGGGAAGGATAAATGCAGATTCATCCATATGCAAAACGTTGCCCATCTCCTCCAAAGTTTTAGGTATCCATTTCCAAAAAAGAGGCAAAACATTCTTAACATTTATCCACCTAGGGCATGATAATGTCACTATTTCCTCGGTGTTGGTTTTGGGAGTCCACCCAATAGCCCCAAAACATCCGTTACTGATAGTCCAAAATTCTTTCTTTAGAACCCTCTTTTGGCTATTGGCATCATTGAAGAAAATAATTAAAAGCCCCTTTTGTATAAATATCATGTGAAAGTGATAGGAAGAGTGGATACAAATTACCAACTCAAAGGAAAAGATGAGACCCGAGATTCAAATGGCTTCTCAGAAGTATGCCATTATACCGCAAACTGTGCAATTTGAAGGCTTGAATGGTTTAGAAAGTATAACATGGTGGCAGGGGATGGTGGATGATTTGTAAAAGGGCAAATACGAAGGAAAAAGGTACATTGGGTCACGCAAATGAGTATCCATCCAAGATCACGAGGAGGCTTTGAGATTGATGATCAATATCTTCGACATATAGCTGCCGGAGCGAGTTCTAGTATCTTGACACCGACATTACCATCAGTTACACAATGATTAATTTCATGAGTGTTTAGGATTCCTGGTAGAAGAGGAAGAAAGATTGAGACTAAGGCAAAGAAAATGTTGCAGGAGGATAAACAAAAGTGGATAAAGCTAGTTTTACGGACTTTGACACCATCGAAGATGGATTCTATTGCCAATAAGCCTTCAAGAGTCGTGGTAACAAGAAGAACTGCATGAGACATGGTGAGTGGCAATGTCTCTTACATTGCCCTTCTGCAAATTTTGTTGATGAATGGTATCATAAATGCTATAGTGTATGATTGGGCATCTTTATTGGCGGAGTGGATGTAGGAGTTCGTAACTCTTTAGCATAGGACATTATATGCCTCACTATGCAGTTGGGTTTTTTCTGGAGGCAACTCGTATACAAATAATAGATGAACAATTGAAGATAAAGCTACAGGACAACCTAGCATCAAGAGAGCCACCCATTTTTTATTTGTGGCATTTCGAGACAGTTGGTGTTCCAACGAGTCAAAATAGGAGATGCCAAGTAGAGTTTGAACTAGAGGGTGATGTTGACAGGTGGCTAGGAGGATACTAACAAGATGTTGGGAGACAGTGGATGTAGTGCAATGATTGAGGGGTAGACAATAGATTCGGTGGCGGCGCTAGGAATGGACATACCCACTCCTTCGAGTGGTAGGTATGTATGATTCTATTTTCCCCGCCATTCCTCTCAGACATAACCTTCTTGACACCATCTATACCTGTATGGACTACTCGCCATGTAGCTCTAGTGCAAGAATTTGGTTAGCAAAGAGTACTGGTCACCATGACAATAGCGTGTGTAGGTATGCTAGAGAGAGTTACACCACCTTTGAGAGAGTCAGAGTTGGTGGTTTTACCTTCAATAGTAGATTAGATAGCCAAGGCTAGAGAAGAGTCCATGGTTGAGAAGTTGCCAAATGTAGAGTTGCCGAGTCTTGAGATACCTATGGGAGAGGCAATAGAGCCACAGATGGAGATCTTAGGGACATAGGCTGAGAGGGTAGAATTGATTGGTGAGCCGTTGGGAAGGACACAAATATTGAGTAGGGCTATGTTGGAGGCAGAGACAATGGTAGTGAATTCATGGCTCAAGGAGTGTAATATGACATTGATAGCATCAATTGAGACGACCATTACCTTCCCACGACAAATATTACCTCCTCACAAGGTAGTGAATCTCTATGGGGAGACTCACCTATCAGGGAGATAGAGTTGGGGTAGGAGTATTTGCCGAAGAGACAGTTTGATAGAGTTGATTTAGAAGCATTCATCAGAGAGAGGCACTTTTCCCGCTTGATAGCTGACAAAAATTCTTGAATATGATTGTATATGGGAGCCTTTGAGAGTTTGATGATAGTGGCTTGGAGTAGTATAACTAGAGGAGATGGTTGTAAGAGCCAGAAGAGTCGTAGCCTTTGCTCAGTCATAGGCTCAGGATGGAGTTGTCCAGAAGTTGGAGCAGTTATTGGCTTCTGTACATGGAGGTTGTCCCTTGGGTCTAGCAGATGATTGGCTACAAAGACCTTGAGTATGTTGGAGGGTTGGGTTCTTTGAGAGAGAGGGAGAGTTAGGTGGATGCTTTGAATTGTGAGATTTGTAAGGCTTTCACTTTATGATGCTTTATGTATTTTAATGTACAGTTTTTTTGGTGTTTTCTTTGCGACTTTCTATTTCTATGGGTGGGCCATGGTCACCACATGCCAAACACCGTGTGACATCCACTGTACGGTGTTTGTCACATGACATCCACTATACCGTGTTTGTGCGCAATTGTACGATGTTTGCCGCACATTGTATAGTGTTTGCCATACGACATTCATCATACGTTGATTGCCACACAGTGGCCTCGCTTGGCTCCCATTGTAGGGTTGATACCATATGATGTCCTCTATTTTCTTTTTTCTTCCTTTTTTTCTTCTCAATTTAACTTACTTCTAGATGGGCCTTCAAGGTTGAATCGAGTCCTTCTAATGCCTTTCATGATATATCTTTAGTTTCAACCTGTTCGTTGTTTGGCAGACCTCCTTCCCATTGAGAGTCCATAACTTGATCCCCTTATTCTCCAAAACCTGTTTGACTTTATAAGAGCCCAACCATTTAACTTTAAATTTGTGTGGTTTGATTTCGTTCCATGCATTATGTTTTAGCACTAGTTGATTAGTTGAAATCTCAGCCTCATGTGCTTATCATGCCATGCCTTCCACCCCTGTTGAACCACATCCGTCACCCATTTTGCCATCATCCGACACGTCAAACTTATTGAGTATGTAAAAATGCTCTCTCAGACTCTCCATATCACCCAACTTGTTTTCAATTGCTATTTTGAGATTGGAACCATAAATTCCATTGGCACTACAACTTCTTGGCCGTACATTAGCTGGAAGAGCGTCTGACTAGTTGTCACCTTATAGGTAGTATGGTAGGTCCACAAGGCTTAAGGCAACTTTTCCTCCTAGTCCTATTCTACTCCACATGATTTGTAAATAACAAATAACAATATCTTGCTTGGCGCCTCAACTTGCCCATTGGCCCTGGGGTAGTACAAAGTTGACAAAGAATGAAAAATATTGAATCTTGTAGTCAACAAAACCTAATGGCGTGGTTCACAAAATGGCCTCCTTTGTCACTCATGAACTATATAGGAATATTGTATCTCATTATAATTTGTTCGTAGGTAAACTTGGTTGTACTTAATGTTGAATTGTTTGGCAGAGCCCTTGCTTCCATCCACTTAGTTAAATACTTGGTTGCTATCACTACATATCGACACCACTGAGCTTGACTCGCTTTAAGGGGTTCGATAAAGTCCAAGCCCCAACATTCAAAGATTTTTTGTGTATGAGAAGGGTTTAGAGGTATATAGTCACCCTTCAGTGGTTGTGGCTCTTTGACACGTATCACAACCCATGACCCTTTCTTGGCATTGTTTTACGGTGTATGCCACCTTAAATAGCAAGCAACACCTTTTGTGCCATTGTGCTAGGTTCCATGTCCACCTGTCGGTCCTTCATGTGCCTGTTTGAGAACACTTGGTACTTCTTCCTCCATAACACACCTACATAGTACCTAGTCTAGTCCTATTTTATATAGCAACCTGTTGATTAGTTGGGAAGTTATATTTCTCAGCACCAACTTCCTTCTCTCATCAGGTGACATATCCCATAGAAACTATGATGTGGACAAGTACTTCCCAATACTCTTGTACCATGTAGGCAATATTGCAATGTGGAATAAGTGTGCGTCTTGAAAGTCGTCATTAATCCCCTTCGGTGACTCTCCGGACTTGAACTGAGAGAGCTGATCTGTGATTACACAGCTCTTTCTTGACCCTACGATGATTGTGAAGGTAAATTCTTGCAGTAATAACCACCTGTTTACCCTCCCTTGGATTATTGGTTTACTCACTACGTAATTAGCACTCGGTGTTTCATGTAGAATGTGAATGGGGTCACTAGCAAGTAATGCTTGAACTTTTGGACTGCGTAGACCATCCCAAGAGCCTCCTGCTCTATCGTGCTATATTTCTTTTCCACCCTTGACAACAATCTAATCATAATGGAAAAATAAATAGGGTTGTCAAAGCCATGGTCCCCACCTAAGCTAAGGTTGCACCAATGGAGAAGTTAAAAGCATCCACATGGATGTGAAACTTTGTCCCAATTCATACATGCCAGAATTAGTGCTCCGACAAGTCTTGTTTTCAACTCTTCAAAAGTTACACCTTGTTCGGTCCTCCAAACATAGGGTTCTCCCTTGAGTGTCAATCTGTCCAAAGAGTAGGAAACTTGAGTAAAATTCTTTATAAATTATTGATAGTAGCCAATGTGGCCTAGAAATGATTTCACCCGTGTGACATTCGTGGGAGTTTACACCTCCATGATCACCCTGACCTTGTCGGGGTTTGTTTTTAGTCCCACTTTGCAAACAATATGGCTTGACAACTTTCCTTATGGTACCATGAACCTGCACTTCTTTGGGTTTAGTGCCAACCTTGCTCGTTGACACCTCTCCATGTGTTCCCAAAGGGCTGCAAGATGTGTGTCCTGCCTATTATAGATTGACTAGTTATCGAGGAAGGCTTTGAAATTTCCTATGGACATTGTCAAAAATGTGCAATTTCGTGTCCAACAACCTCTTCCATAATGGTATCCATAAATAGTATGGAGAAGAGATCCTTAAAAGCGATGACATTAAGATATGTAATATCTACACAAATTCAGATCTGATTGGCCTCCTTCAATGATATCACAATTAAGGGCACCTATTCACTCGTCTAAACCTTGATGATGATACTCGCCTCTACCAAATGCTCAATTTCCCCATCCACTCTGGTAGTTTAATTCTTTTTAGTCTGTAGAGCCTCTTTTGTACGAGTATAGTTCCAGGTACCAACAAAATGTAGTGTATGTACAACTCTAGAGGTACTCCCTTTAGGTCTTTGTGGGTCCATACAGATACATGCTAATACACCAAAAATGCCTTCAATGCTGTAGCCTTCAACACTGGATTCCAGTCGTCTCCTACCAGTATGCTGCATGGCTTTGCCTTGTCTCTCCCAGATTCATGATTTGTAGGGAGCATTCTTCATACTTGATTTGTTTCTCCGTATCAAACTTGTGGGTCGGGGTCTCATTCATACATGCCCATCCTTCCTTGTATTCCTTGCACTCTAGCACAAACAAGTCTCTCTCAAACTCTTGTTCTACCTCCTCCACCTCTAGCATATAACTGTAGAATAATTCATAATCTTCCATTTGCTGATGGAAGATACATTCATCGAATTAGTTTCATACTCCAAACACCCCTCTACTTCCAGGACACCTTTCTGCACTCCACCATTCTCTCCATCCGAATCCAACTCAGAGGAAGATGCAAGCTCTTCGCTCATCATGTGGGTTCAGAGATCTATGACAAACTTGTGTCCTTTGCTGTACATTGAGAGAGAGTGTTCCTCTTCCAGTTATGATTTACCTGTGCTGGAACAATCCACTCACTTCCTAGAATAACACTGTATCCTTTCTTCTTTAGAGGGATTGCAACAAAGTCCAGAACAAATGGTTATGTGCCTATTATGCCTTGTTGGCCATGAGTGTTTTGAGGGGTTTGATTCCATGTTGGTTGATACCCAATAGATTGATAATTGGGGGCTTCCCCAATTTCCTCCATGTCTCTTTAGGAAGTACATTCACCCTTAATCCACTGTCCATGATGGTATCAGTGAGAATGGTCTTGAGGACGCCCATCTCTACAATTGTGGGGTGTGAGCCCTTGTTTATTGCAACAACATTGAATCCATGGACCCACCAAGAGCATCCGTACATTGTGTGGTGCCGGTCAATACAAAAAAAGGTGCTTAACAATGCTATTTGTAACTGGGGCAAAGTGTGAAGGAGGTCTTGGACTTTGATTAGTACCTCCATGTGTAACATTTGCCTTAGTATATTTTGTACAGCTTTCGTTTGACCCGAAGTGGCATCCATCTCGTGTTTTCTTTTGCGCCCTCATATATTTTTTAGTCTCCTCCTTGGCCTCCGGTGCTCTCTACTTCTTAGTATGGGGGTTAGGGTATGTGGCCTACTTTGCTTGTGTCAGAGTGATTGCCAATACTTCACTCCTTTCTATGTTTAGAAGGTTGACGTTGGGTTTCGGGTAGTTGGCATCTTTATGGTCCTTAAGGCCACACTATCAGCACAACTTTTGTAGTGTGTCTTCCTTTTGACAATCTCGGGCAAAGTGACCTCGTTGGTTATGAACCTGACATTGGATCGTCCATTGTCCCTTTGCATCATATTGTACCCAACTTCTATTATTACTTTTGTTATTATTATCCCATCCTCCTTGCAGGTTGTTCCAAAATATGCTAGATGATGTGTTATTGTTCGTTGGCTGAGAGGTGCTTGTTGCTCATGTGTGAAAAATACTTGTTGGCTCCTCCTTTTCATGTTATATGGGTTGATGGAATGCCCCATAACTTGGTGGATGTCGCAAAATGCTCTTTTCAGATAAGAGCCCTTTGTGTGTCCCTTCTTTTTGCAATCGGTGCACCACAACTCTTCATAAACCTTGCTTGAACTCTCCTTCATTGCCTTGAACTCCTTCATTATTCACTCCATATCTTTTTGAAGGGTTTGTACCTTCTTACCTGGCTCCTTGTCACTGCTACTCTCTACAGATGAGTCGTCGCTACCTGAAGATGACTTGTCCTTCTTCTTCTTGGAGGCTTTATTTTCACCTTCCAGGTCCATGGCCCTGTCATAGGCGTTCGTGTAGGACATGGGGGTACTATTCTCTTTCCTTAGGGAAGGTTTCAGTCCTTCAACTAACCATCATTTCGTCAAACTATCAACTTTCTGGTTGGTCGTCTTCCCCTACAATTCTTTGAGTCTTCGGTTGTATGCTCTCATCGTCTCCTTTCCTTGCTTTGTACTATAAATTTCTGCTACAATTTCATTGCCACTCTGAAGCAAGAAAAATCCATTCTAGAGTCCTTTATCTCATGTATTTATTTACCCCATTCACCGACCATATGTTTCACAATTACGACAATACCTTTTGGGATCCTCCTTCCCTGCATCGATGAATTTTTATGCTTTTGCTTCTAGGATGACATGGTTATATTTCAGTTACTCCCTGTTGGTTGAGTTCCCTACTGTATCTATAAATTTCTGCTACAATTTCATTGTCGCCTTGAAACAAGCGAAATTCATTCTAGAATTCTTTATCCGATGTATTTATTTACCCCATTCACCGACCAAATTGTTTCACAATTACGACAATACCTTTTGGGATCCTCCTTCCCTGCATCGATGAATTTTTACGCTTTTGCTTCTAGGACGACATGGTTATATTTTAGTTCCTTTGTGTTGGTTGAGTTCCCTACTGTATCATTCTCTCTTGACTTGCCCACTGTAACGAACGATTTTTCATATAAAAAACAGAGAATTTATATAAAGATTTTCCAACATTCATTGAGTAGATAATTGAAATCCTTTTCATAACTGAAAACTGAAATAACCATAACCATATCAATGATCATCTGAAATAACTAGATTCATGATTAACTGAACATAATTGTATTTATGATCAACTGAAATAATTAGATTAACAATTGACCGAAAATAATTGTATTAATCATCAACTAAAAATAACTAAGTTATCGATTAACTATCTTTTCTACATACAAGTAAGTAAATGCTTATCAAGAAAAGAATAAAAGAAACATACAAGTATCATCTAGAGGGTCTTTAGCTGGTTGTGCAAGCCTCAGCTTTTGGTAAGAGGAGAAGCATTGACATAGGCTTAACCTCCCAACCTCGAACCATACTTATCCCCACACAATGTATTGAATTAGAAAGGCCCTCCCTACCTCGGGATTAGAATTGGGATGTTCTTAGTCTAGCCATCTGAGCATCTTGGTGTTTAGAATGTCTGCATAGTTATGAAACAAACATGTCTACATAACTGGCACCATTGACATCAAGTGATCATTAGATGGCAAACATGCCTCTAAACTACCCTGGCCAAGGATTTCTGATGGGTTCAATGACCCGATCACCACCGCTCGACTTGACAACAGGTTACATTATTAGGGACAAGCTTGTTAAGTAAGATTTAATTTGATTTGAAGTATCAAGTCTGATTTCACTTTCTTTATCCTTGTAGGATTTCATCTCACCTCTTCACCTTTTCCATGGCTAAATAGCTAGTGAGTCCTAGGTGTTCGGATTTTGGAGCAACCGACTCTCATTGACTCCTGAATATTATAAACTTTCAGCAGTTCACAATCAGTGATTACATGTTTATATTCTTTAAAAGAAAGAAAATTGCATAAATAATTATCATCTGATTCCAACGTTTATTGGCAAAAATAGTTTATGATTCCATGCTATATAGACACCTCACTATATTGAAATGCAACTCCCTAGAGTTATTCAGATATAAAGAAAATGATATACAGCTGCAGCTATGAGAATCGATTTGTAAAAAATATTGGAGTAACATTTATTGGAATGATAGTCACATGACCTTTATGAATTCGGAACTGTTTGAGGTTTGCAAATTGAATTGTATTCAACTCCTTTTCAGTTGCTTGCAGACGTCACCACAGTGTGTATACGACAAAGTATAGAATGGCGCTGCTATGAACAAGGTTTTAATGGTATTGCAGGTATCTGATAGGTTTGTAGCAGAATAACGACTGGGGAAAATGAACTGGAATAAGCAAGGAAAGAATGCGATTTAAAAAAAAGAGAAATCAGTAATGAGGTTCTCGTGTCTTTGTCTCACTCAACTCAAGATATAAAAAGGTCTAAGGAGACTCTTTGGCTTTTGTAACTTGAAGAATATGTGTCAATTTTATATGCCAAGTGTTTAATCGGTTATAAGCAAGGAAAGAATAAAGATGGAAAAAGAGTCGGAAGGGTATAATTCGAATATTATTATAATTTATATTTATATACGTTCATGTAAATATATTAGTGAGGTGACATCATTTTATTATAAGAAAATAATATAATGGTACCACTTCATTTTTATATCTATATGTACGTACATATATATATATATATTATTATAATATGGTGAAGGATCATTTAAAATCCTTTGAGGTACGTTTTATATTGTAATTAAATAATTTTATGTTTCTTAAATTATTTATTTAATAGCTCATGCGGGTCCCATAGATGTATCTTGTGTTCAAGTCATTAGGTCCTTACCAAAGAAGTTAAGGTCATAACTCAATCCTGTTGACTGGACTAAGCAAGTATCTCATTCCAATGATCCCGTTTACGATGCTTCCCCCCTTCATCTTCTTTTGCAATCACCCGTGAAACACTTCCACCATAATAAGAGTTCCATAATAATTTTCATATAAACATTTAAAAGACTTCAAATTATTAACCATAATTCCAAAATCAAGCAATTGCTAAACATCAGATAGAAAATAATGGTTAACGACTATCTTTATTAATAGTTAATACAACAGATATAAATAACTACCTACTTCACATGATCATGAAAGAAAAATTTGTTAAATCCAACGGCTATGAGCAATTTTAAAATTAGGTCAAAATTTGGGATGTAACACCCACATATTGCAACACCAACTTGGTTACCTTCTACCAACCCTTCTTCTGGTAGTCCTTCAACAAGTGTCCTCAATTTTTTCTCATGTTTTGCTTGTTGTTGGAGTATTAAGGCCCTTTGAATGGCCTCATAATCATCTGTGTTTTCTTCTATTTCGATCTTTATTCAAGAGGTTTAGCATTAATTATTGCATTGCCTTATGTTTGGTTTCATCTCGTTCCTCTTCTTCCCTCTGGCTGATTTGTTCTCCTCGTAAGCTTGGAGGATTTGTTGGCATTAGTTTTCATGACTAGCCTCTTTAGGACAATTTTGGAGAGCAAAAAAAGTTTATGTCAACAATCGAGGGAGATGGCACATTAACCAATCCAGTGTAAGATTCACTCTGAGGGCACTCCACATAGCACTTTTTGACACCTCTTCTTGTGCAGCTTCCCTCCTTACACGAGTTTTGATTGATGCCTGCAAGAATGCTGCAAAGTTTGAGGTCAGTGCCTGTTCACCTTCAAAAAGTTCTTGGTATTTGACCTCTTGCTCCCGATTGCTACTCACACTATCATCTATTGGCTGGCCCATTATTTTTCCTCCACCGTCAACACTCCATCACTTCCCTAGTTTGTATCGACAATGACGCCAAATGTTTGGCCCCATGCGGTAATAGGTTTAGTGCATATAATAATAATATGAAATGTAAAAGATCTTGATATGTTAGAGAACACCCAGTGCTTTTGTAGTAATTCGTCAATTATTTACATTGTATGACATCAATATGACATAACAGTAACAACAACTCCAATGAGGACATCTTATTCCATCTGAGAGAAGTACATATATAGACCCAAGAGGTGCGTGGTGAATTATCACAACCTGTAACTGCTTATCCCTAGGTTACACTAGCAACATTAACAATATTGACGATGCCTTAACAATAATTAACACTCCAACTAATGCTCTAGGATATGAGCATTTTGTTGAGGTCCTCCCTAGTTGATTTTATTATCAAACAACCTTTTTCGGTAGTGCTTGTTCATAGATCCCTTTCACCACAATAATGCCATGTGATTTTCTTTAGATTTTTTGATGCTTCCTCATTATTGCCTTGTCCTTTCTTATGTGACAATTTGCTTTGCCAATGTCTTTGGTTGTGAATTCCTATTTCACATGCTTTGTTTCATCGTCACTATAGAACTGGTTCTTCCACTTATCTTGGGAAGGGCTTATAATATAATTCTCCAAACTCCAAGTTGACACTTATTGTGGTGATAGTTAGGGTCTTAAAAAAAGTTCATAAGCATGTGGTAATCTTTCAAGAAGTTTGTCGCTATGTCTTTACTGATTACGACAATAGATAGTTTCGATTATCTCTGTTTAGTATCTAATGGTTATCTATTGTAATCTCCTGTAAATATTAGAATAGAATTTTTCTATTGTTTACAATTATTTCCTAAGGAAACATTGCTTAGTCTCTTGTATAAATTGATCTCTTGATCACTGTTAATATCAAGCAAATATTTTCTAATTACTTCATAATATGGTATCAAAGCCAATACAAATTTTTTCGTAAATAATTATAATTTCTTGGTTGAAATTATTTGCGTTTTATTTTCGAAATTATTTTCATGCATATTTACTTCCAAAACCTCTGGTTTGAGTCTTGACTAGGGTTTTCTGCCAAATAATTCTGCCATTTTATCTTTAACTCCGTGATTTTTTCTGGTTTGCAAACTAGTGTGATTGAATCCTTTGAAAATCGAGGGTATTCTTTGTTGTTCACGTGGAGGTCTGTTGGCCACCATTTCTTTGCAGCTCATGCCCAAATTTTTATGCCACTTGCGTCCAAATTTCTTTGAAAATTGTTCGTTTGTTTTGTGGTTCATTTTTTCCATTTTTATTAAAAAAGTGCTCATTTTTTGTCTATTTGGAGGTGTCTAGGCTATTTACAAACCTTTGCTATTTATTTGCGCTCAGATTCTCCAATTTTCTCTACAAATCTGCCATTTTTCTAAGCTTTTTGAAGCTTTTTCACAGCCAAGGTTGTTTTTGTTCAAAACACTAATTTTTCAGTACCAAATTTGAAATATTATTATATAATCTTGGTGGGTTTTTCAAGAGCTCATCTGGGTTCTCCAATTTTTTTGGGTGCCTCAATTTTCGTTTTTCATTTTTTGAGTCAGCGGATCCAAAATTCGACAACATATTCTTTCTGGGTTTCGAGCTCTCTTCTCGGTACCTCTTGACTTTTTTTGGGTCCTCTTTTTTTTCCTCGAACTACGTGCCTTCACAGATTTTCACATTTTTCCACTGATAATGGCATCTTTGATAAATATTCGGCATCTTTGATAAATATTCTACTCGAGGGAAATTAAAAGTTCAACAGTTGCAATTATGGCATGTGGAAATAGCGGATGCTAACCATCTTCGAATATCACGATAGCGATAAGGTGGTTCTGAATACTACAACTCGACCTACTCAAGCTGGTCCTAATCTAAGCAATTCTGTTCGCAGCCTAGAGCGAACAGTGCGGAGCACATGAGCAGACAGAATCTGCCTTTTATGCCTTTTGATAGCTTTGTGGTCTGGATAGATTAACCATTATGGGAGGGTATGATGAAAATAAATAGTTTCTATTATCTCTGTTTAGTATCTAATGGTTATCTATTGTAATCTCCTTAAAATATTAGAATGTTTCTAATATTTAGTTTCCTGTTTTTAGAATAGAACATTTCTATTATTAAGCAGACAAAATCTGCCTTTTACGCATTTTGATAGCTTTGTGCTCTGGATAGATTAACCATTAAGGGAGGATATTATGATAATAAATAGTTTGTATTATCTCTATTTAGTATCTAATGGTTATCTATTGTAATCCCTTAAAAATATTAAAATGTTTCTAATATTTAGTTTCCTGTTTCTAGAATATAATTTTTCTATTCTTTACAATTGTTTCCTAAGGAAACATCGCTCAGTCTCTTGTATAAATTGATCTCTTGGTCACTGCTAATATCAAGCAAATATTTTCCAATTACTTCATAATACTACTATCTTCTAATCTATGGCTAATAACTAATCTCGCATGCCCTTGATGTTTAGTAAATGGAGCAAGGACGCTTTCCCATCTACCATGAAAAAAAATAGCATATTATATGGGAAGAATGCTATGCCTTGTTTTGAAGTCTCATGCAACTCTGCTAAATACTTAAATTATTTGGCTGAAGTTGTCTCAAATTTGACTTCTGGAAGCATTTCGTCTATAGTAGAGAGCGTAGTCAGCATTTTTAATCTTTATTGAGGACAATTTTTTCGGGCCATCTATTCTGGAAAATAGTCAGCATATGTTGCTTCATGTATTGTAGTATGGAAAAAATAATTTCTAGCTGCCTTCCAAACTGATGTTTAGTAACAACGCCAAATTAAAATGTTCTTCCCTCAACCTATGTAAGACAAATAATCAATGCTTCCTTGATAATGTTGCTGTAAATTGTTTTTAGTAGAAACTTGTTCCCTAGTTGCATCTGCCAATTTTTTTGTCATTTGCAGCAGAAAATTTTTGCAAAAAATTCAAAACCCTAGATTTGCAGTAGAAACCCTTGTTACAATGCCAAAAACTAGCACTTTGTTTTCAATCCGAATATGTGAATATGTGATTTAAACACTTAATGTTTTTTTTCTTCAAGAGAAAAATTCATGATTAAAACCTTATACAACCATGTGACCTCCACGTAACCTAATTGGTATGATTTGATTGAAAAAATCTTGTGGGATTTTTACTTTTAAACTAGTATGGTTTTTATCATAAACCGATTTGTGACTTTGCCTAAAAAATAAACTGCACGAATTTACTTGTTGAATACACTGAATTTTCATTAGAAAAGTTCGCAATTCTCAATGGTAAATACTTGCATGAATTCGGAAATGGATGTGATTCTGTAAAATTTGTTGTAGGAATTCTTGTGGCTCTTTACTATGCTAGTGATGATCTTTTGATCCATCTCTACCAAGAGCAGTCCTTAGTTCTTCACACTTCCATACTTTTTGAAGCTCTAGCTGATCGTTGATATCATATTACAAAAGAATAGAACTCATAAAGAGTACCAAAATGTTCATTAGCTAAATGAGAAGCAAGAGCTTTTTTATATATGTTTAATATCACAATGAAGAGTACAAGCCTCTCTAAGAATTCTGGATTAAAACGAATAGACTAACAAAGCATACAGAATATTCTAAAATCTCCGAATTTATTAAAATCCTACCATTAAAAGCTAGTTGACCATTACTAAATAATAATTACTTTGTGATATTGCTATCAGGATTTAATTGTGTGATTTTGAGTCAAACTCATTGACCCATGTTTCATGAGTAGTGATTCAACATGAATCCATCTCTTATGAGAATAAATGGAACGCTTAGCAGTCATTGGATCTAGGTGATGCTCACAAGGGTGAAGCACCGGGGGACTTCCTGGGAGGTCACCCATCCCAATACTACTCCAGCTTGGGCACGCTTTACTACAGAGTTTCTTCCATGGTTAAACCCAAAGCTTGCAAGTGGGACTTCCTGGGAGGTCACCATCCCAGTACTACTCCAGCCTGTGTGTGCTTAACTACAGAGTTCCCTCCATGGTTAAACCCGAAGCTTTCAACTGGATGGGTGACCTCCCGAGAAGTCCTAGTGCTTTACCCTTGTGAGCATCACCTAGATCCAATGAGTGCTAAGTGTTCCATTTATTCTCATGAGAGATGGATTCATGTTGAAGCACTACTCATGAAACATGGGTCAATGAGTTTAACTCAAAATCACATAGTTAAATTTTAATAGCAATATCACAATTTGACTTGCTGTGGAAATTATCTCCTACTTATCAATAATTACTTAAACAAATATCACATGATTTTTACACATAAAAAGCAGGTAGTATCATGCCTTGATAATGCTTTCTTCAGAGAAGTTTATGTTGTACTATAAATGTTGTTGCTTCAGCTGGATAGATTTAACCATGAGATACATTGCTATGACTCATTATTATTATTAATAATCATTAGACAATTAATGTGTTTGTGTGTGTATGTAAATACGTATATGTGTGTCTATATATATATATATAATCTTATACTAACTATTGTCTAATTATTAATTTTAAGTTAATGAATAAAAATATCCCTTGAAGGGACATGGCTTTTCTTGTCTTAAACCAAAAATAATATGAAAGTGCTATTACATTTGTAGTGGTCCTCGGAAAAACAACAAGAGCAGGCTGCAAATGCATTAAAAAGATAAGGAAGTACAGTTAAAAAGAGTACACCATTCAGAGCAATCAGAACCCAAACAAGAATTGCATCTCTTCCTCTACTACCTTATTTGCAAATATACGTATCAGGGTGATTGACCAAGAATTTTGAGAGCGACAAATATATATGGCAGCAACTGTGATCATAAGTAGCAACTGATTTCATATGATATGAAAGCCACAATCCTATAGTGACTTCAAATAGACAAAGGCCCGATAAAAGAGAAAAACGACATGTCTGCAGGTTATAGAAGCTCAAACGCTTCAAAGCCTTCTGGAGAAATGCAAGATGAAGACTGTTTTGGCTGTATGTAGGAAAATTAAGAGGGCTGGTGAATCCATTTGCAGAAGGGATCATATAGCGCTCAATGTTAGAGGGGTGCGATGTTTATGAGGACATTCAAAACTTAGAAAGAGAAGCTTAAATGATCAGTCATGCACAACGTAACTAACCTCTTCAAATGGATACCCACATTCGAAGGAATGGCATGCCAAGTGGTTGTTAGCATTATCATGATGTCTCTAGAGCCAGTTAGGGAAGACAGTGTTCTTACATCGGAAATAATGATATACAAAAGAAAGCAATAAATTTGAATGTCTCTCTGGGAGACCTCAGGTATTACCAAGGAAGTGCATTAGATATTAAAAATCTGTTCAACAATGGTATTACTAAGGGAGTGCATTGTTTCTGCAGGAGGTGGTGACGGCATGCAGTGGAATATTTGGCAAGGGAGTGTATTCGGGCAATGCAGGGGATTTACTGGTGGACAAGAGAAGTAAAGTGAGCTACAACACATATGGAGTCCATAATCACGAGTTTCTTGTGCCAACAATATGGAATCCTTCTACTCTTCAGTATGGCCTATAATGATTTGGAAGGGAACAATATGTGTGACCGCATAAGGAGGAATGAAAACATATGATACAGTTTCTGCACAAATTGATATCTGCAAGGGATGATGTAAGAGTTATTCACCTCGATGTACTCATCAACGGGCAAGACCTAGCAACCGATAATAAGAATTTGAATAGGGTGAATCCTACTGATTCGACCCCCTTATTACAAGCAAGTCTATTTAAGTCAGTGGATTACCAAGTGCTGTTTGATTAATTTGCATTATACTTTATACACTTACATACCACATAAGGGGTGGTACAATGAGAAAAATAATATACAATAAAGGATACCATCCTATACTGAGCAAACGATAAGGTCAAACCCATTAAAGGTAACCCGACATATACATTACTGTCTCGCCAAACTGGATGCCCCATGGGTATATTCTGGGGGTAAACTAAGATAATAATGCCAAGGTTGTATGGGATCAGCAGGCTACGTAACCTACATTTATATGGTGAAGACTAAGGTAATGGACAATGGGGCTCATAAGGTATGAAATATTCTAATTTTAACTTTGACTTTATGAAAATGATATAATATGTTTATATGTAAAAGAATATTTATATAATTGCATATACACATTAAATTTATAAGAATGTAAATTTAATAATTGATGTTATAATTTAATAATTGATGTTATAAATCAAATGGTACTAGCAAGATTAAATATTGAATTGTAGAATGAGCTATCCAAAGAGCGAGATAACTTGCATATGTTGTAATAACCCTGTTCGGTTATAGCTTTAACAACATCACTTATTCAGACGTTTGACATTTTGTCAAACACTAGGCAAGCAAGCTATAATACTGAATTTCCAGAGTGTAATTAATAAGAACTAAATTGGTACCCCAGAAAGACCATAAGCATTAATTCATTTAATTCCATTCCCCCACAAGAATTACAAACTGAAATAGAATACCAATACCATAATGAATGACAATGATCAATTCAACATTCACTGATTATTGCTCAGAATGTGTTTGCAGATAACATTCTATTTATTTAATTAAAAGGAACATTGCACCTCAAAATGTTTGAACAATGACTTCCAGCTGTGAATATTAGGGGCTTCTAAGCCCGAGCCCATACAAGGATGCGAACAATAGATAAAATTGCAGTTGACAGTTTGCTGCAAGTTGCTGCTAAGAAGTTTAGGAAAACTACAGGCAGTTTGGATGCCAATCAACAGCAAATTTAGACGGCAAGACACACAGATATTTCTGCCCAATAATCAGAGATTAAACCCTTTGGCTTGACGCCAAAAACAAAAGATGTATGCTCCAGAACTAGGCAATAATAGATGCCAATAATATGCAGAAATATGGCACCCACATACAAGTTTAGCAGGCGCCCAGTTACATATATCAGTAATGTTAAACACAAGAAGTTTGCTTCAGAAATAACTCTTCAACGCTGATACCTGGAGATAATAATGTAAATGCTAGAAAGGAGCTGAGCAATGCCAAAGCCCAACACAAATGGATTCAAACCCTATCAACTTCAGAATTCCAACCACCATGATAATGAATTCCTACTTCTCATAAACAATATGCCACAGTAGAGAAGTAACAATTGCAATACTTCAACTGTAATTGCACAGATAAATTAAGGAGAATCAATCTCCTGGCAAGATCACCAAACCCTTATACCTCAGCAAGGGCAAAAGAAAAAACAATTTAGAAATTCTTCATAGGCAACAAAAGCAAATAATTAATTAGATGCTTTTCTCATCAAATGGGCTCATATTTATAACATTCAAATGATACAAGTTTCCCAAGTGAACTTCGTAACATTAAAATAAAATAAAGTGCCATTATAATATAATTACTAATTGCTTTTGGCTCCCAAAAATGACCTTCTCCACCATAACATGATATTCTGACACACAAGGCCACTGTTTCTTGTGCCCATGATTTTAAAATTTTCGGGCTGGTTCCAACGGGATATGATAATGACGTGACCAACATAAAAAACCAACAAAAATAGGAACCTCAACATATTTATATAAATAATAATAATAATTCACTTCCGAAAACAACTGTAGAAGCACTAGGATAGAAATTTGACAACACCAGAGTGATCCTGATGAAGAAAGACGATGAATGAACCTGATGGGGTGACTTACCATAGATAGATGCTCTTCGGAAGATTCTTGGAGCCCAATCCATAAGCCTGAAATAAAAATTGAGAGTATCACTCAACCTTATAACTCAACTGAGTTCATTAGAAGCAACAAATTGTCTTACTATAAATAGTAAGTCCCTCAAATGGAGCCAAAACACACCATAGGTTGCTAGAAAGCCTAGAATCCCACAATTAAGATGCTCAAATCCCATTGTTAGCTCACGAGGGTCGCGATGGTGAACTGACCAAGCCAACTGTAGGAACTTGCTAAAAATGGGGACATGATAGTCCTCCCTCCCCAAGATTGCTTGTCCCCAAGCAATTTTAAAGGAAAATGAGCATCACAGTCCACCTGGATCCCAAGGGTAGAACTATGTACTATCCTTGTTGTGTACAAGCAACTCTTGTAGCATCAACACCCAAATAACATACATCAACATCAAAATCATCTGAAAATTGACTCTAGGCACTGATGAAGGCAACAACGCATCGGAACTCAATCCAACTGAAATACCAACTATGTCCACACCTGAGTCCCCATCAAATTGATACTCATAACCAACTACATCGTGGAGACGATAATGAGCATAAGTACCTGAATCACTATCATCAACTCCAAGCTCAGATAAACTGCCCTGGGTGTGTGGATATTGCAAGTGGTCTAACTTATAGTTGTCAATCCCATTTGCAAAAGATGGTGCTATCCCATCCCATAATGGATGGTATGGAATTGGAGCCAACCCACACTGATGTGAGACTAAATCCTCTACCTATGTGTTAAAAGAGAAGTGATGAGCACTCCTCACATTGTAATGCCGATAAAAATTGCCAATCTTTACGAAGGGCTCATCAATATCAAATTGGGAATCAGGAGACGATTTCGATCTCTAATCATGAAATCCTTGTGGGGAAGCATGGTAGATAGAGTCTCTACAATCTTCCCCACCAACCTTCAAATAACACAAGATCCTCGGATGAGAGTACCCTCAGGTACTCTGTATGAATCCTCCTGTACAAAGAGATTCCATGAAAGACTGTGCAATAAAAATTATATGTGGAAGCATCAACCTGCTCCCCTGCTACCCACAACTGATCCCTATGAAAACGTGGCACAACAAGAATCACACTGCAGTCCTCAACTGATGCTCTCATCTCCTCCGTACCTACTGCACCCATATCCTGGGTGGATGTGATTGCCACATCATCACATCCCTTGTCCCCGACTGTGGAAGCAAACTCACCACCAACCACAATATGCAACTGAACAGGTTTTGGGGCTGGTGTCGATTGTACCTCATTCAACTTTGATTGTGATGCTTAAAGAGGCAACTAAGTACACTGAAGAGAGTCCACAATCACCTCAAGCTCTTGGGTGAGCTTAGCCACCTCTTTCTCTAACAACGTCTCATAACAAGGGCTGCCCCACTCCAGAAGGTAGTCCTTGTCAGCAACTAACTGCAAATAGTTATGCTTCAAGATCCTGACAACCTCTCGAAGCGCATGAATCTTTGCTAGAGAAAGAGTACTATCACTATGCTCATCTGACATAGGAGCACCCCAACCCTATGCGCCTAGCATCTGACGAATCACATCACAATGCTTAAAAGTTGAAGAGATGTCACCATCACTCACATTCAGCTGGATGGCCACATGATGCCTCTGTAATCCTTGACTCTTATGCAAGCTCTTTGTCTTGCTAATTGCACTATTATAGAAAATTGAATTAGATTTGCTCACTACTAGATCGCTCACCACATGTGTGCTATCCTCCTCGCACACATCTGCAACTTAGATACAACTACTCGGTATTCAATTGACACCGACTTTGAAGAAGCAGAAGCCCACATAGTATTGCACTCTTTGCATGACTCTACTTCACCCTCAACAGAAAGTCCTTGTATATCTTGATCCTAGGACTTGTCCAAAACCTCCTCAGAGTCATCACCCAATATCTGACAAGGAATATCATACCCGGTGCAACTCATAGCATCCTCAAATGGATCATTAGAGGCGTCCATACTATCTGTATCCCCATCACCTGAGAGAGCCTCAATTGCTCACCTGGTTCTGCATACATGACTCTATACTAGGCTGTGAATCAATAACATTGGAGCGTAAACCAACATCTACTGACTCCCTTGTAACACCAAAATCACCAACAACACAATTGGGTGACTCCACACATGCATCAGTCCGGCTTGAGGAAGCAGTTGCCCTCCTGCACTAGAGAAACACTACGACAATTGACATATAAATCTCCAATAGCAATCTCCTCCTCAAGAGAGCGAAAACAATCAGCAATAACTACTTCCCCAATAGCACTTGCGCCATTCGCACCAACAACTCTGGAATCATCAACCTGCTGAAGCTCACTGCTGCTACCCACCAATGACACTAACACAACCGCATGTCACTGTGTGTAACATCCATCATAAGAACTATAGATAGGAATAGTTGGTGCCAAACTAAACATAGGTACATCTGCCTCCTTAATGCCAACTAGAGACAACTCAAGCCTTCTTCCATGCATCCTCGGTGCCGGTCTCCTAAAAGTGGAAACCATATACCTTGCTGCCTTATCAACTTTCTCTAGGTTCGACAAGCTCTCCGCCAACCTCTGGTGATGAAGCTTAAGTTTCTCCATACTCTCTTGCAAAGCCTTCATTTTCCTGCTAACTTCCTCATTGCTTCATTGGTTTCCAGAACTACTAGTCCTCCTATGTCTGTCCATGGCTAGAAAATGCTAGAGTGCTGGTCACTACAAATACAACAGATCTGAATTAATAAATATTTTCCTACCACAGAGGATGGCAGGAAACCGCTCTGATACCACTGTAATAACCCTCTTTGGTTATAGCTTTAACAACACTTATTCAGAGATTTGACATTTTGTCAAACACTAGGCAAGCAAGCTATAATACTGATTTTCCAGAGTTTAATTAATAAGAGCACAATTGGCACCTCAGAAAGACCATAAGCATTAATTCATTTAATTCCATTCGTCCACGAGAACTACAGACTAAAATAGAATACCAATACCATAATGAATAACAATGATCAATTCAACACACTGATTATTGTTCAGAATGTGTTTGCAGATTACATTCTATTAATCTAAATTAAAGGAACATTGCACCTGGAAATTTTCAAACAATGACTTCCAGCTGTGAATATCAGGGGCTTCTATTACAGCCCGAGCCCATACAACAATGTCAACAATAGATAAAATTGCAGCTGACAGTCTGCTGGAAGTAGCTGCTTAGAAATTTAGGCAAACTACAGGTAATTTGGATGCCAATCAGCAGCAAATTCAAATGCCAAGGCAGGGATATTTCTGCCCAATATTAAGAGATTAAATCCCTTCAGCTTGACGCCAAAAACAGAAGCTGTATGCTCCAAAACTAGGTAATAATAGACGCCAATAATATGCAGAAATATGGCACCCACATAAAAGTTTAGCAGCCTCCCAGTCACATATATCAGTAACCTTAAAAACAAGGAGTTTGCTTCAGAAATAACCCCCACAATGCTGATACCTGGAGATAATAATGCAAACACTAGAAAAGAGCCGAGCAATTCCAAAGCTCAACACAAATGGATTCAAACCCTATCAGCTTCAGAATTCCAACCACCATAATAATGAACTCCTACTTCTCATAAACAGAATGCCACAGTAGAGAAGTAACAATTGCAATACCTCAGCTGTTATTGCACAGATAAATCAAGGAGAATCGGTCTCCAGGCAAGATCACCAAACCCTTATACCTCAGCAAGGGCAGAGGAAAAAACAATTCACAAATTCTTCAAAGGCAACAAACACAAATAATTAATTGGATGCCTTTCTCATCAAATGGTCCATATTTATAACCTTCAAACAGCACAGGTTTTCCAAATAAACTCCACAATATTAAAATATAATAAAGTGCCATTATAATATAATTATTAATTGCTTTTGGCTCCCAAAAATGACCTTTTCCACCTTAACATAATATTCTTGTGCTCATGATTTAAGACTTTTTGACCCAGTTCCAACAAGCAATGATACTGAGTTGACTAACATACAAAACCAACATAAATAACAACCTCAACATATTTAGATGAATAATAATAATAATTCACCCATCTTTGGAAAACAACTATAGAAGCAACAGAATTGAAATCTTACAACAATAGAGTGATCCTGATGAAGAAAGACGATGAATGAACTTGATGGCATGACTTACTATAAATAGACGCTCCCTCTAAGATTCTTGGAGCGCAAACCAGAAGCCCAAAATAAAAACTAAGAGCATTACTCAACTCTTCTAACTCAACTGAGCTTATTGGAACCAACAATTTTACTTGCTATAATTAGTAAGTCCATCAAATGGAGCCAAAACACACCATAGGCTACTGGAAAACCTATAACCCCACGACTGAGTCCCTCAAATCCCACTGTCAACTCAGGAGGGTTGCATGGTGAACTGACTAAGCCAACTGCAAGAACCTGCTACAAATGGGGACATTACATATGCCTAGATAAGTATTAGGCATTTGACATATATGGAGACAGTTTATGATTTAATGTATATGAGATAAGTATTTATTATTATTGAGTATTATATTTATTTACTCGTGTATTTCTTACGTACTATAAGAGCTATTTGCCTTGATCTGTTTCCTTTGAAAATGTTATTACAGAAAAAGGGAAAATTGATATCAGCTTTAAAGATATCAAAGGTAGTCTGTTGCTTCTTCAAAGGTAAAGGAGTTCAAAAGTTACACATTCGTCTGAAGGAGCGAAAAGAGGAAATGTTTTAGTTGATCTTTGAAGATCTTTGGTGATATCAAATTCAAAGGGAGTATGACACTTCATCAAAATCAACTTTGGTTGAGGAACCCAGATGATTGGTTTTTAGAGGGAGTTTAAAAGTCCTTGTGTTTGACTGTTTGATCTTAATGGGCTTATCACCTGTGTACATCATGAGGAAGTGACGACTTCCAAATTATTCACTTATATTTGCTGAATTTATTGAAAGGCTATGTACTTCGGGGACACGTCCTCGACCAAAAAACCCACGTTTCTGAGACGGGGATGTCTTGGGGACAGGGGAAGGGTAGGGGACGTCCCCCAGTCGTCCCCAAAATTTGCAAATCACCAGGGGACGTCTCCGAAACTTGGGGACTTCTGGGAAAGAAAAGGCCGTCCCCAGTATGGAAAGGGGACGCCCATAAGTCCCTTGATTGTACCGGGGACCACTAGTTGTTCTTGTTTTTGTGAAGCTTAATTTTTTTTTACAAACAAAAAACTTTATTTTGTTTGACCTTACTTGGTCCTCCAGTGGGCTCTGCCTCTCCAAATGCCCTTAAAGGTCAAAAAAGACCACATTGTGGTTGTTTTGTCATTTGTTTGATTTTTCTTGTAAAGTTGGAGTGTGTTGCAACTGGCTAGGGTTTTTGTTTTGCAAGAAGAGGTGAGTTTTTTGCTTCCAAGAGCTTGAGCAGCAGTCTACTTCATTTTTCTATATTTTGTTTTCTATGTTGAACTTGAACATGATGATGACATTTTATGACAGCCTTCTAGCCTTTGGGCATATTTATATATCCAGATTTTTATGATATTGTTCACTACTAAACTTCTATTCAAATATTTTTGTTCACATATTGATATGTATATTGACAATTAAGTACTGAAATTGGTTATTATTTCTTAGATGGCATTCAAATGGTGTATGCTAAGGTTCTATAATGTTTAAGTGACATACTTTGTGCTTAGTTTCATATGAATGACATGTATATTTGCAATTTTCAGTGTATATTTTAAAATTTCCCTATATATATAGCCGTCCCCCCTGACCCCAAAATTGCCAAAAAAAATTTGCCATCCTGAAAACCCGTCCCACCGTCCCCTGCTGTCCCTGTCTAGGAAACTCGGGGTAACATAGTTGAAAGGTGACGATCTTACGATAAGCTAATTTTCTATTATGATGGATATCTTACGATGTCTATGCAGATCATGATAGATTATACTTTGCATGGTGGATGTTTATATGGTATACATTATGAGAATGTGTGTGCACATACCTTTTGAACATTTTGAGTACATGGTGAATGTTATGCAAATTGATGTTTTGGAAGACCATTACACAGAGTACTTGGTGAATATCATGTGACTTGATGTTCTAGAGGGCCATTACTCATAGTACTTGGTGAACATCTTGCATCTCGACATTCTGGAAGGCCATTACTCAAAGAGTATTTGGTGAATATCATGTCTTGATATTCTGGGAGACCAATACTCATGATCTCAGATGTGATATCAATTGAGTATTTGGTGAATATTGAATGATGATATTTTGGGAGACCAATACTCATGATATTAGATGTGATATCAAACCTTTTTGAGTACTTGGTGAATATTGAATGACGATATTCTGAGAGACAAATACTCATGATATCAAATGTGATATCAAAATTTTTGAGTACTTGGTGAATATCATGTGTCAATATTCTGGGAGACCAATACTCATGATATCAGATGTGATATCAAAACTTATTTGCATACTTCGTGAATATGATGTGTTGATATTCTGGAAGACCAATACTCATGCTATCGAATGTGATATCAAATGGTGGAAATCTTCTAAGATATTAAATGCGATATCCTTATAATTGTTATTTGTAATATTACGTTGAAGTAATATTTATTCTTGTGTTTATCGTCCCTAACTAAGAGGGAGTGTTAGTTAATGTTGTAGGTCCAGTTGGATTAATTTAACCATGAGATACATTGGTATGACTGATTATTATGATTAATAATCATTAGACAATTAATGTGTTTGTGTGCGTATGTATATATGATGTGTGTCTATAATAATATATAATCTTATACTAACTATTGTCTAATTATTAATCTTAATTTAATGAATAGACGTGTCCCTTGAAGGAACATGTCCCTTCTTGTCTTAAACCATGGATAAATGCAAGAGGCTGCTGCACTTGAAAAACAAATATCAAAAATAATATGCCAGTGCTATTACATTTGCAGTGGTCCTCGGAAAAATAGCAGTTACTACACGCATCTTTACATGAGGTGGTGATTCTAGTTTACGTGATATCTTCTTGTTTTCTCTACTATTGTGAACTGCCAACAAGTGTTTTCAAATAGTTTGTATATGTTTTTTTTTTGAGAGAGCGACTAGATTTCACCCTTAGAATTCATTGCTTGTTTTAAAAGATGTTCCATTTTGATTGTTACATATATATTCTCTTGCCTGAGTTATTTCTATGTTGTTATGCACATTGTGTTGCACATATGCTTATTGGTACATCTCATTGCAAGAATATTTGAGACCCTGCAAACTGCACAATCTTGGTTATGTCCTGATTTCTTGACTGCTCTTCCATATCCAATATCATTTCCTGCTGCTTGTAAATACTCATGTTGGTTGTTATTTATACTATATGAGCTGGTTTTCATATACCTTTTTATATTTGTGCACGTGTTTTCATTCTAGTGGTAAATGTCCCTTGTACCATCCCCAAAAATAAGGGGACCTTCCCAGCCATACCTGAAACTCATATTGTCATTTCCAGAAATTGGATTGCATAATGTTAAGGAGTTTCATATAAATTTAAATAGACAAACCATAAATTCTTTCAATCATTTCTACTTGTAGTAATAGTGTGAGTTGACTATAGAGTATCAAGTAATATGTGTGGGTGTCGGACAGAAAACGTTAGGCTTCAAAAAGCCAGACTAAATGCATGTGTGGAGATCCTTTTGGAATTTGTAAGAGATGTATTCTCAAATAACAATATAGGAGACTGTAAAAAGTAGTCCTAGTTTAGCAGTATGGTTGTAATTTTATTGTGATGATGGTCAGGGTTTAAATCCTGCTGGATTCGTTTCCACTCACCCAGATTATACAGTGATAATTTAATTGATCCAAACCAGATCCTTTACGCATGTCATATGTGGCCCAAATGGGGTCCTCTAAGTTTGACTGTGATGATTGGTCCTGCCGGCTGATGTGTGTTTTAGTTTTCCTTTTATCCAATCCTCTTTATGAACTTATTCAAAACTGTCCCGCGCTTCTGATGTTTTTCAATTATTTGAATAATTTCAATTATTTCTTGAAAAATTATTTATTTCTTTGCCTATTGGCCGTTTCTTTAACAGTCGGTGTGGAGTTTAATTTTTTTCTTTTTCTCTTAGGCACATTTTTTCTTTCTTTCTAAAGTTAAGACATTGGAAAAAGAAAATTTGGAAAAGTTATGAAAGTCTGGAAACATCTTATTTCAGTCATGCAAGGAGACAAACCCAATCACATGTAACTGTTTGTTTTGAAAATGTTCAAAAATATGAACAAATCTTATTCAAATTGAATGTAAATAGGTACATAAGAAAGATTTGCCCACCCAGATAATGATATGCCATAATTAAGCATCCGTTAGATGCAATATACTTTTTGAATTCCAAAAAATTGAACAGATCTTATTCAAATTAGATGCAAATAGGTACGTAAGAAAGACTTGCCAACCCAGATAATGATATGCCATAATTAAGCATTTGTTAGATACAATATACTTTTTGAATAAGACCAATCATTTTACTAAATTTAATTTATTAATTTATATTTCTATAGTTTTAGTTCTTGTATGTATTTTATAAATTAAGAAAATTATTTATTCTTTTATTCGTTTATACTGTCAAATAGTCAATACAATATTTCTTTTTTCTTTTAAGAAAGCTATCTGTTTCTTTCTAAAGAAGAAATTAGAAAAAGAAAATCAGGAAAAATATGTGAAGTCTGGAAACATCTTATCTTCATTAGTGCAAGGACAAACAAACCTAACTGCATGTAACCATTTGTTTTAAAAATCTCAAAAAATCTTAACAGTGCTTATTAAAATTAAATGCAAGTAGGCAAATAAGAAAGAGTCCTATAATTTTATGGGCTCAACTATTGCCTAAAGCCCCTATGCTGGGCGCCCCCTTATCCACCCAAATAATGAAATGCCATAATTTTTTGTAGATAGCCTTCATTTCACAGGCTTAAATCATAAGGATGCAGCTGCACATCTGGTAGACCAAAGCACCCCATTCATCATTTTTTCTATGCATAGGCCACCACCAAACCTCATAGCATTGGATGACATTGTTACCAAGATTTGTGGATTAGTTCCTCACTGAGAATGTCCATGCCCAGACTCAAATCAGCGAGTGTCAACTTCTCTCCACCACTATACATGCAAGCAAGATACTTATGATCAAATTTACTCTTGTGCAGCTTCTCTGCTGCTGCCATGATATAGTACATGCATTCTTTCATATCTGCAGTGAAGTTTACTTTAATTTTTAATTTTTCATGTTTGTTTCCTTCTCCAAAAAAAAGAAAGTTTAATAAGGAGAGAACTGCATATCTATGCTATAAAGTTTACTTTTTAATCTATGTTCTCTTCTCAAAGACAGAGAGGACTACATATTTATGTTATAGAGTTTACTTTTTTTGTGTTTTCATTTAAAAAAAGCAATGACGGAGAGAGCTTTGCATTTATTTTAGAAGTAAATTGAGCATTCCTCAACTTTTGCTATGGAGTAGATCCCATCAATCTTTTTTTTGAGAGAAACTAGTTCAGGAAATAATAAATATGCAGACTATTTAAATACATAGCACGGTCTCTTTTGAAATAAATAAAAAGCTCTAGACAGTACTTGAGTGGTAGGCCTTATTAGAGGAAGGCTATTTCAAGATGGAAAAAGGAAGACATGGTTGCTTTTGTCACATATCTAAGTTTTCTACCACGAGGGATGCTGCTACAATTGCTACAAAACATCACTGTGCATATTTGTTGCAAGTACCAGCTGCCATGTTATTGCGGCTAGAACTGGGATTAGTAAAATTCTATATGTGCTGATGCTGCTTCTTCCATCACAATGAGCCTTCAACTAGATTCAGCTCTTTGATCAAAGGCTTCCATTTAACAATTGCATTGGCACGAGCTGGATGACTGCGTTGATTATTAATATGATATCTTATTTGAGTTTTCAAGAGAACCTTCTATGGAGTACATCCTAATTTAAATCTTGTAGGTTATTATTCTCAAGTACCAAATGAGACATTTTGATAGCACTGTTGGTGAATGCTTTGCTGTATGGACAACTGGCTGGTTAACTGAACAATTTTGTTGCTTGTAACTTTGGAAGCAGCCAAGAATTATAATACCTTATATCATTCAAAGTGATGTTGCTCCTTATTTCAGATTGAGAGCCGTCCCCAAAGAAAACGGCCATTACGTGTAATGGATGGTTGCAACAATGGCTCTGCCAAGTCAGTATAATATTTTCACTAGTTTCCAAGTTTCTTTCAAATATTATTCTCAAATAAGGGGAACTAATTAGTTCTTTGTTCGTATGTTGCTTGGTTTTTTCTGTTGTACACTATTATAAATAACATTAAGAACCTAAATTAATCAAAATTATTTATGAGTTGGAATCATATTTTAATTGTGTTATATGTACATATTTTCATCGTGCAGGTATTTTGATTATCTTTTCTATGTTGATTTTGAGGCTTCAATGGCTGATGCACGGGCACAAAATGCTCTTGGGCACCTACAGGTATTTATATCTGTTTTTTTTTCTGACATAAACAGGTTGGAGGATTGAAAATATCACATATGTAAGTAGTGTGCCGAATATAAATGAAAATAAAATTAGAAATGTTCTAAAAAAGTGCATTCCACGTTTTAGCATATTTTATCCACCCGTCAGCATTCTTCAGCATAATAATTGGATTGCCACAAGATGAGTTCTGAAGGTATTTCAATTACTAGTATGTTTTTACCTTTTGCTTGTGTCAAGTAGGCATTTGTCTGAAATTTGAAAAGGACGTCTTTATAATTGCTCTGAACTGGGATAAGGACTATCTGCATTTATGGAATGCACATTGTGTTTGAGATCAGTGGCCTGCTTCATTAATTGTTCTTACGATTTGAATCTGAATTTCTAATGCATTTATTGCAAAAGTAAAATTTCCAGTTGTTGCTGCTGGATTCATATGTGCTTATTTTGGAAAACATTTGTTGTATTCTAAACAACGTCAACCTGTTCCCTGATTCAGTAATTTACTGAACTACCATGACACACGGGGGAGAGGACCCAGCAGTTGAGCACCCTAACTTCACGCTTCCTAAAGTTCCACGTGGAAATTTAAAATCACCAGCATTTTTTTACAGCAGCTTACTTGGCGAGTCCCCTACTGATACCTAAGGTCCAAGGGCCACATCATCAAATATGATGCCACATCAGCATGCTTTTTGCTAAGGGGTCCAAAACAGCCCCAAAACAGTGAAACCAATTGCAGTGCATTAGGGACCCCCATAGTTGTGCAGCTGATGTGGCATCACAACATTGGTCATTTTTAGTAAAAGGGACACATTTCATTTAATTATGGGTAGTAATCATTAGAAAAAACAACTTTAATGTGACAACTATTGGTACAATGTTGTAAAAAATATTGAATATTATATCAAGTATGGATACTAAGTTAACAACTCGTGTCACAACCATTGAAACATGTTCAAGTGCTGGGTTCTGTCCCCTATCCCACATTCAAACTTCAAAAGAATGTTTTGGGTTGCTATGCGTTACCTAAATCTATTTTCACCTCAACATATATCTGTAAACAAACTCATAATATGTTGTAATGTGCAGGAATTTGCAACATTTATGAGAGTACTTGGAAGCTACCCTATGGATGTAAGCTCGACCGATTGACTAGCTACAGAGTTGACTCTGGAGGAATTGGGCAGGGTGTTATTTTCTCAATTGAATGTACAAATACAGTGTAACTAACCTAAAACTGAAGTGGGTAAGTTATCTGTGCAAATGATGAATAAATTATATTTGCACATTTGACCATATTTGTTTAGTTGTACTCAGAGAGGTATACAATATTCGCAATTACTTCTTGCAATGTTATTATATATTCTTTGTTGGGACATTAAATTTGCCTTAAGATGGGTAAAAACAGTTCTTTAAGACTGTTGAGAAGAAACTTGTACAATTGGTTTAACCTAGAATAATGTTGAGTACACTTCATTATTATCTATTTTATTTGTATATTATTCTAACTTTGTATGGTTTGATGACAATAACTGCATGGTCCTATGCAGGAACTTTTTAAGCACATATAATATGGCATCTTCTCCTTTCCTCCAATGGTGGATGAGTCTCTATGAATTAGAATTTCATTATGCAGCCATTGCTTGATTTGTAATCTGGGGCAGCTATGCCATAATTTGACACTAGTAATATGAATTCGTTTTGAAAAGCATCCAGATATCTTCCTCAAGATCAATTTACATGTGGATATTTAGCTTCTGGAAATGGAAACGCTAAGAGTACTTCTTAAAATGTGGAAAGAGAATGCAAAAACATACATAATTGCAACTTGTCTTAATAGTAGAGAAACTCTTAGTGGGCAGAAAACTTTGGAAAGAATTAGCTGGGCTTTCATGCTACTATCTGCAATGCACGTGTTTTGATATTAGCTCATGAGCTTTACAAAGTTCTACTGTTCATAGTGTTCGCACGCCTCCACACACTTTGTAGAAAACAAAATACGTATGTTTACTAGCCAACATGGCATCTTATAGCTCCCATCGTTTTGGCAATGACTCCCACGACAACAATTTATGACAAACATATTATAATAGCATTCTCCAATATCATAGATTGGAAAAGAAACACTTCTATTTTGTCTTGCCTTCTCAGCTTGACTTAGCATCCTTTGTCTTTCATTGCCATTGCCTCTTCTTATTGTTAATAGCCTTTTAACATTAACATCCATCCATGGAAGTGATCAATTGTTTGCCCTTAATTAGGTTAGATGGATGGACCAATGCCACTTGATTAGGTAATTAACCAATCTTAGCCCTAGGGTATGAAAACTGTTAACCAGCCATGAAAAATGACTATGCCAAGACATTAGATTTGTCGTGCACTTAGGGAGGTTTAGTGATTGCCCAAGCAAAAGGTGTTTGGATTGTGATGTTTAATTACAATCGTGATGCATTATTTTATGTATTTCCAACAATCTTCAAACGAATACTTGGAAACCCTTATTGTTGAGAGATTATTATAATATTATTATTGTTCTTTTTGATTTGGAAAGTTAGTTGTAATGTCGTTCATGGAGATAATCTAATATATTTGTATTTATTAAATTCAAATTATTCTTCTCCTTGTTGATTTGGAATGTTAATTGTAATGGCATTCATGAAGATAATGGAATTTAGTGGTGGTTACAAAGCTATTAATATTTGTATCTAATCCAATTCAAACTATTTATTATATATATGTAAATTTCAAAGATTAGTAATGTTTAATCAGTCATTGCATAAATAAATGTTCTTCTATGTCTTGTATTAATTTCATTCAAAAACTTCTTTCCATTTAAGATATGGACACTATTTAATATGTTAGTTTCTCAATGTAGTTGTAGATAATTTGTAATCAACATTCAAATAAAGGTTTGTAAGATTCACACTCATATTTTTGAAATAATAAATATCAATGAATCATTTTACTATTGCATATATATGAATCTCTTTGTTTTATTATAACTAGAGTTCATACTCCATTGACATTGCCTCTTCCTATAGCTATTAGCCTTTTTGCATTAACATCCATATAAAAATTCTCTCTTGCTTGAGCTGCGATAGGAATTTTTTTCAAAACCTAGACTCCTCACATTGCATTCTTTCCGACTACGAATACAAGGTTGGCAATGAAGGCTCCATTGACATAGGTTCTTTTGAAGAGGACTTGATTGATTTGGAGTGGGATGTTCTGATCATGGCTGCTACTGTCAGTAGACTTTGCTCAAATCTCAATCTCAACACTTTTTGATTTGGGCCTTTTTGTAGGCATAATGGAAGCTACTCCACCTCTAGATGATTTGAGGGTGGATGCTATTTCTAGCAACAATGGTAACGGTTCTACTAGTGTGGTGCTCACTAGGCACCTTTCTAAGATATTTGGTGTTGGATCTACTAAGATGGTGAATGAGAGGGTTCATCCAAGGCTTCTCTCTATTGTTGTTGGACAAGGTATACTCATGTAGCCAAATTAGTAGTTAGTTGCTATTGTTGTTCCCTCAAAGGAGAAACCTTGACCCCTTGCTTGTGCCAAAACATCCCTTGTGATGGTGTGGATGTGGTGGATAATGTGGATTTCTACCAATGATACGAGTTGGTTTGGTGATTGTTGGTTTTTGGACTTTTATTCTATATCTTCATTGTTGGGTGGTGGATTCTTGAAGATTCTTAGTCTTAAGAAATGTTGAGCTTTTCCTTTTGCAAAGGTTTTTATTATTATTGTTTTCTTCTCAATATTGTGTTTTTATGTCGAGAAAGCTATAGGTTTGGAGGACTCAATCTCTCGGCCAAGCTCTGGATAGTCTCTTTTAATTCTCATTGGGAACTACTTAGCGTACATCATGTGTGTGTTGTTGCTTTAAGGTTGACAAGGTTGTGGTTGCTATTAACCTTCACTCACATTTTGGTTGTCATTGACATTTCCATGCCTCTTTAGGGGGATGCAGTTCCTATGGTAGGATATAGACCACAGACTCAATGCTGGATTATGAGGGCCTCCTCTTTTGATGTTGGTGATGCTTCTCTATTGGTCATTTGCCTTCAAATTGTTCTCTCTTGCAGTGTCAATACATTGCTACTATTGGTAGTGAGTTAATTTCCCTTGGGGGGTTCACGACATGGTTTAACTGCCTCCTGTGGCTTTATAAGGCTATTGGTTGTAATGGACATTAACATGCCAATATTTTGGTGCAATGACAACCTTGACCATTCTAACAAGAGGTATTAGAGCTTGGTCACAAGTTTGAACCGATGCATGGCAGAATGAGTGACGCTTGGAGGGGGGTTGTAGGCAGTGGGACGGTGTCCCTCGTGGAGTTCGCGACATGGCTTAACTGCCTTTTGTGGTTCTGTAAGACTATTGGTTGTATCGAGCATTGATAAGGCAAATTTTTGGTGTAATGAAAGCCCTAACCATTCTAACAACTACTTGCTTGAATGATGCTAATGATGAACATTTGACTAACTTGACTTTTGATTCTTCCCTTGACCACACAATACATATAAAGGATGATTTGGATGAAGCTCATGCGGCAAATCTGGGCTCTACAGTTTGTGTGGAACCTATTCTTGTTTCCAATGTAGCCCCCCCATCACATGGACCATTCCTCATTTGCTGTTCTTGCTATGCTCAAATCTTTGGTTGATAATATACAACTTTCTCAACACTTTACCCCTTGTGTGACAATATTTCAATTAAGGTTTTACCATTTGCTATCCCTTGTGGTGGAGATCGTAGTGATAATATTACTTGGACAATTGTTTGATAACATACCTCTCATTCTCCTTCCCATGATTTTAGTGAACTGTATACCCACTCTCAAGTGGACTACTAGCTCTATGACCTTTCCTTGTAATAGCCAACACCTTTATTGTTAGTGTGTTGTTGATCTCTATTGACAACTATGGGTTGTGGTTGCATAAGGGTTAGCATCCTTGTTTTGTTGTTGATTTTGATAAAAATATATCTACACATAAATAAACAATGCTTGTGGTCAATAAAAGGTCACTTATCTTTAGGGTAGATGGGTGAACCTATGGTGCTTGACTAGCTACTCGATCAAGTGTAGCCCTTGGGTATGAAAATTTTTAACTAGCCATTATATTTTTCATGCACTTAGGAAGCTAAATGATTTCCTCAACAAGAAATGTTACCATAGTGTGATGTTTAATGACAACCTTAAGATATTATTTTATGCATCTCCAACAATCTTGGAGTGGTACCTAGATGCTAATATTGACGTGTGATTACTAATTTATTATTAGTTTCTCGTTGCTAACTTGAAATGTTAGATGTAATGATATTCGTGAAGGTAGTGGAGTTTTCACAAAACTATTTATACATGTATCCATTATATATGTGCGTGTGTGTGTGTGGGGGCGGGGGTGTGGGTGTGGGTGTGGGTGGGGGAAATATATAATTTTTATACAATTTTTGAATAAGAAATGTTCTCATAATGCAATGCTAGAATTTAGGTTGAAAGCATTTATCTATTTAGAAATGAACACAATTCAATAAACAAACAAACAAAGGAACTCTTTTATGGACCACAATATCTAGCAATTTGTGTATGGGTCTAAAGATGATTTGTAACAATATGGAACTACCCTTACCCCTTGGGGGAGACACCTAACCATGCTACAAATGTGGTGTACATGTCAATGTAGGGATTTATTTCCTAGATGATTATTTATTTTCCAATTCCTCAGATTTCTAATCTTTCAACTAAGATTGTTTAGGATTGATAAACTAAGCAATAAGTGTGGATAGGTGAAACTGTCAATATCTTTCATAGGAGCTACAATTGCCTTTTTTAGGGTATTGGATGGTCTCTTCCCAATAGTTGTACTTTCTACCTCTCCCTTATCTAACTATTTCCTATATATTTAATCTTAGCTAGTCTTATTTCATTCTATTGCATTATAATTTCATTTTGTAGATTTTTCTTTTTCATTCTCTTAAAGCTATTTTGCTTCTTTATTCCTATTCATTTTCACTCATCTTTTTTTGTTATCCATCTTTTAAGAATATAACGTGGTATTAGAGTTATTTTAGTGCAAGGATATATATAGTCTCTCTATTTGAGAGATTTTGTGGGGTGGTAATAAATTTTATGTAGGTTTCCTAAAAACCTAATAGGCCCTTCTCTTGCATTTTCATATAAACTTGAGAATTATATTAGTTTGAAGGAAAATTTAAATCTCTAGGGCTTTTTGTGCAAATATTATGCAAAAATAGGCATTTGAAATATATTGGTAATTGGATGGCTTTTTAGCTATTCCATAGCATTTAGAAGGCTCAAGAAAGGCACATTTAACATTCCTTTTACTAAAAAATTAAAAAAATTAAAAAAATAATTTATGGATATTTTTTGTAGCCCCCAAAATTTATGTAGGCATCTTTTTTATTTTGTAGATAGTGAACAAATCAAATAAAAAATGTTAGCTAAGAAACGTTGCATGCCTATTTTCTTGCTCACTGAAAGTTGAATATAATTCATTTTATCATCTTCTAGTTGTCGGTTTTAAAGAAAGTTCTCAAGATTCCTTTCGAAGCCCAACAATATAAATTTGGTTTTTGTTATCTTATTCATTAAATGAATAGATTTCATAGAAATCAAATCAAAAGTTGATATTTTTTTGTTAGGAGAAAGTATGTTCCAATAGAACAAATTTAGTTTTTCAAAATTCACAACTTTTGCCTCGAGTAGTAAATATCAACAAATAAGATATTGTTAGAAAGATAAAGATGAGAAGCTCCCATCCATGTTGGGCTTGATCGGTTTTTATTTTTCATTCCTTTCTAATATTGCATGTTGAACTTGGTGCTACATAGAGCTACATAACTATTTACCTTTGTAGATTCTATGTTGCATTTTTTGCCATTGTGGGTCTTCCCTTCTTTGAATTTGGGAAAAGGTTGTAACCAGACTATGAAATAAAGCCAATATAAAATATTTTTGGGAGGAGGGACATGCACGAGGGGTTGATTTATGATAGTAGTCAAATTGTCTTCTCTTTCTTTTAACACTTATTTTTGCATTTCTACATCATGGATTAAATAATAGTTTTCATTTGTACAACTATTTTAGTAGAATAAGAATGACAATATGCTTGAGAAAAAATGCTTTACATAGGATAACCATGGAATTGGAGACTAAATCTCCCACGGATGAAGAAAAGCCTAAGTGGTTTAATAGGTATGATCAAACATATGGAACTTTGTCTTTATCTATTCTACTCATACTCCTAATGAAATTTGGGTAAAGTTAAAGCCTCTATTTTGACTTCAAGATTTAATGTTGGGTCATATGTTGGAAAATGAACTTGCAAGTCTAAGTTTAGACAATTTTAACATAACATAAAATTTTCTCACAAAATTGAAACCATAAAGGCTATAGTTATGTGGAACCAAAAAGAATGATGAAGTATTGATTCTTAGCATTCTCTTTAATGTTAGTTCTGAATCCTTAGTATCTTTTATGCTATTAAGAATGCACTTGGTATTGGATTTACCATACTATTCTAAGATGATTCTACTATTTTTTTCACACAAAAGTAAGATAAACTAATCCAAACCAGAACTCTAAAATCCTCTAAATCATATAACCTAGTTGCCAACCAATGATCAAAAGATGAAAATATGATAGAGTAAAAAAAAAAATCCTCTAAGTAACTTCCAATCTTAATCTACATACTTCTATTTTTATCCCTAACCATTTCTATTTCCTAACCTCTATTTATAGCTCCTTTCAACCCATAATTCACACCACTTATCAAATGCGCCACCTTCAACCATTTTCTTTATCCCACACATGTAGAAAAATCTTGCATTTCTTTCTATTAATCTCTCTCAAATTTTAGATTTTTGTTCACTTGGTTTCCAAGCTCTCTAATCTGTAATGTCTTTAATGTCACAATCCGATCTATTAGACTTGTGTCATTTTATTATGTAGGATATCTTTGCGACATTATGCGACCTTTGTTGACTTGATTGGGTACTTTCCATCTCAAGTCGTTATGTTTGAGTTAGACATGTTAGTCATTATATGTGATTGATTACAACTTAACTTTGATTTTTTGTCATGATTATATTTGATCCTATGATGATGATCTAACATTTATGCCATGATTTTATTATGATGATGGTTATTTTGAACTATGTATTATGCAAATGATAAATATTGTAGTAGAAATTGCTGCAATTTAATTATGATTATGATTTATGGCCTAACCTAGAGATGGGATCTCAAGTAGATTGAGATGTTTTTGTAGGCATGATTGATGTCAAGGGTGTGGTTGAGGTAGAGGAGGTTATCTCTTCAGTAAGGATTGATTGAAAAGGTTTAGTTGTGTGCACACACCACTCATATCTACATGTTCTTTTTTTAAAATAAAATTTTGTTAATGATGATCATTAATTTAAGCGTGTGCTAATGAATTTATGAAATAATATAATATAAATAGTTCCTTTCTTATTCTATATTATTTATAAACATTAAATGAAATAAATAGAAGTAAATAATTATGTTAGATATTTAATAAAATAAATAACACTTTTACTTTATAATTTATTTAATATTAGAAATATAAAAATATATTATTAAAGCTTTGTTTTTCTTTCTTTAAATATCTTGAAGATTATTAATATTTAGTTATGGAATTATAGCACGAGATAAGTAAACATTGGAAAAAGAGAAAATGAAAAGAAAAACTTAAGTTTTCCTTCAAAACAATTAGAAGGGGCCTAAAATTAGAAGGTTGAAATTAAAGTAATAGTGAGATAAGGAAGACAAATTTTTTATTATACAAAGAGTCTTTCTTAGGGTTGACGACATGGAAGCCACAGATATAAGAGTTTAAACACAAGCATAAGAAGGGAATGAGATGATAGAAACAGATACACGATTTGAAAAAGATAAAATGCATCACAACCAAGAGTTGGAGGGAGAAGAAGCAAATCTGGAAATGAGGAGGGTCAACCATTTTCTAAGTTAGACATCCAAGTTCCTTATTCACATATCAGCTAGGTTTGTTTGATATGTGATTCAAAACTACTTATTTTAAGAAACAAGATAACATAGAAAATTTAGAATTAGGGATCTTCTCTGTAATTATCTTTTTCATTTTATGGATATTCAAGTTTGATAGTTAATGTAACAAAAAATGTAACTCATTATCCCCAAATTGCCTAGTTCTATTTTTAAGCTTTCACTTTACCATAGTCACGTGAGCTTCAAGCTGAGCTTGGAAATGGTAAAATGTCTTTCTTTGTGTGTGTGTGTGTGTAAGTTTCTTTTAAAGCTAAAGTAAAATCAGTACTTGCAAGCAACAATTTGTTATAATTATAATCAAATATAATAGTTCACAGGAAGCTAAAGTTGCACGAGGTTTGATATGTGCTTATTCTATAGTTTCATTAGTATTATGATTGTGCTGAAGTATTGCCCATGTACAACATTTATTCCGTTAATTGATTTTTTTTTTTGAACTAAAATAAAATTAATAATCATTTAAATAATTTATCCAAATCTACTTTTTATCAATTCAAAAGGGATCTAAAAAATCTAAATGTCATTATGACATTTTATCAATTCTATAGTTTTTTTTTGGGTCAAATTTATTGACTCAAAAAATATAGAGTTGAATCTTGATAGCAATATCAAATTTTGACTTGAAAAATATTTCTTACTTATCAATTCGATAGCCAAATTTATACTTTATTGATTTTTCATTACTCATTGTAACTAAGATGATCTAACACACTAAAAACTATAATCCTACCATTTTAATGGAATAATCCCTAAATACCCTAACACCTTAAATAATCATTTCTTTCCCCCAAAAGACTAGATTCTCATGGTGGCTCAAATCCAAGATATGAAGAACATTGTGTAGATGGAAGGCCCTAAGGGCAGGACTACTTGGGTGGATTCCTATAAAGAGCTCTTACAATAGGTGGG
Source organism: Cupressus sempervirens (assembly GCA_028749045.1). Classification (NCBI taxonomy): domain Eukaryota; kingdom Viridiplantae; phylum Streptophyta; class Pinopsida; order Cupressales; family Cupressaceae; genus Cupressus; species Cupressus sempervirens. The sequence continues at coordinate 1,049,858,921 of CM053785.1, forward strand.
GCCCTTTTGCTTGTTATGATACTTTACATGTTGATTATGCTACTCTGATACTTTTGGTGTGAGGCTTTGCCTCCAGTTTATACTTTGCGATGTAATTTTTTTTATCTCCTTATGCTTAATACAAAAAATCCAATTAAATATAATAATGAAGTTCATTTAAATTATATGTTCAATTTTAAATTTAATGTCCCAAAAACTAGTTTGTCTGTCATACTTATTTGTTTCAACTATCTAATCAACATATATAGTCTAGATATAAATAATGTGTTCTCTTTATAGATGCGATTTCTTTTGCACCCTTACATATAATTAGAATTTAAAATCAATTAGGGAAAGAACACTAGTTGTTGTTATAGGTAACTTTGCACATTCATAGATTTTAAATGGTACATAGTTTTGATCATTTTTTTTTGGGTTATCTTTGTATGTGACTTAAATAATTATTTTCTTACTTATCCATAGTAAAGACAAACACACTAAGATATGTTATCCTCACAAGGGTCACATAAATGGTTATTTAGAAGTGTTGTTCAATACCTACTTAAAGGTGTCTCAATAATCATACACCACAACCACATCTAAAACTGCCAATACTTACATATAATTATCCCTATACATTATAGATCTCATTAAAGTTACACAATTGTCATCACTAAAATATTACTCACAAACAAGCTACTATTGAGGGATCTATAATTTATTGAAATGTCAATAGTGCATGGCTAGCTACTAACTTTTTTCATATTTGAATCTAATATAATTTTCCTAAGTGAGAATACTATGAGAGAGGAAAAACTAATCCGCTAATGTCATACTAATTTGAGATTCTTTTATTGCTCAAAGAGTATTGTAACAAAATTACAACTCCTCACAAACTTCCTACAAGTTTGCGCATGAGGTGAGAACATCATGATTGCATAATGTTTTAATTTTTTCTGTTACATTTAAATCATGAAAGCTCAATACATTTAAAAAATTAAATAGTAAATGTTTAACACAATTTTAAAATGTAGAATTTATTATACATTAAGCTAATGTATAAGTTGTGTAATTATAAAATTACTAATGATTTTAAAATCTGTAATGATGGTACTTCTCTTTTACTTTGATTCAAACTTTTCATAATATTTACTTTATTGTACACTTTGTTGCATTCTTGCCACCTAAAAAATATGATTTAGGAGATGAAATTATTTAAAATAAAAAATAAAAATCATAAGTAATATGTAAGAAAACAATGTTTTTTTTTTTTGTTGGTGTACCTTAGCAACTAACTTATATATGTAATCATTTAACTTAAGGTTATTTATTAAAGATTTGCTATTATTAACTATTTACAATTAAATTATAGGTAATGTAGCAAAAAAAGTGACTCATTATCCCCAAATTGCCTAGTTTTATTTTTAAGCTTTCACTTTACCATAGTCGCATGAGCTTCAAGCTTAGTTTGGAAATGGTAGAATACCTTTCTTTAAGTGTGTGTGTGGGCACGTGCGCGCGTGCATGTGTGTTTCTTTTAAAGCTAATTCAATTATAATTTAAAGCTAAAGTAAAATTATTACTTGCAAGAAACAATTTGTTATAATAATAATCAAATGTAATAGTTCACAGGAAGCTAAAGTTGCATGAGGTTTGATATGTGCTTATTCTATAGTTTCACGAGTATTATGATTGTGTTGAATTTTTGCCGATGGAAAACATTTATTCCGTTAATTGATTATCATTTAAATAATTTATCCAAATTACTTTCTATCAATTTAAAAGGGATCTAAAAAAATCTAAATGTTATTATCACATTTTATCAATTCTATAAATTTTTTGAGTCAATTTTATTGACTCATAAAATATAGAGTTGAATCTTCATAGCAATATCAAGTTTTGACTTGAAAAATATTTCTTACTTATCAATTCAATAGTCAAATTTATGCTTTATGGATTTTTCATTACTCATTGTAACTAAGATGATCTAACACACTAAAAACTAAAATCCTATAATTTTAATGGAATAATCCCTAAATACCCTAATACCTTCAATAATCATTTTTTTTTCCTTCAAAAGACTAGATTCTCGTGCTAGCTCAAATCCAAGATAAGAAGAACATTTTGTGGATGGATGGCTCTAAGGTTTAGACTACTTGGGTGGATTCCTATAAAGAGCTCTTACAATAGTTGGGGCCCTTTTTCTTGTTATGATACTTTACATGTCGATTATGCTACTCTGATACTTTCGGTGTGAGGCTTTGCCTCTTGTTTATACTTTGTGATGTAATTTTTTCTGATCTCCTTATGCTTAATACAAAAAATCCAATTAAATATAATAATAAAGTTTATTGAAATTATATGTTCAATTTTAAATTTAATCTCCCAAAAACTAGTTTGTCTATCATACTTATTTTTTTCAACTATCTAATCAACATATACAATCTATATAAATGACATGTTCTCTTTATAGATATGATTTCTCTTGCACCCTTATACATAATTAGAATTTAAAATCAATCAGGGAAATAACACTAGTCGTCATTATAGGTAACTTTGCATATTCATAGATTTTAAATGGTACATACCTTTGATCAATTTTTATGGGTCATCTTTGTATTTGACTTAAAATTTCCACCACCGAATGAGTCATTGTTGCAATTGTTGTAATCTCATTTCATTGTGAATTACAAAGAATACTTTAGAGGTCCAAACCTATGAATGAGACAGGAGGTATTAGACCTCACTAGTACATCCTATGAATGAGACAAGAGATATTAGACCTCACTAGTACATGTGGGGGTACTTTTCCACGTTAATTTTTGACGAAAGGTCAATTTGGCTTGTCAAATTCATTTAAATTTTTTTTGATCTCGATAACATCAAAATTTTGACGATAGTTAAGTTTGGTGTCAACATTTTTGATGTTGTTAGGGATATAAACAAAAAGAAGAAAAGTGAAACTTCATTTCATATCATGCGGCAAAGTACAGCAGGAGGCTTTAGGCGTGACCAATGAAGATTATTTTAGTGCCATCAAGGTAAGGTTGATGGATTCATTTTCATTATCTGTGTCCTCTTCTGTTTGGAACTTGTTTTTAAGGTAAGGACTCATCCTCTTCCATTTGCTTGCTTAATTTCAATGTAAGGGTTGAAGGTATTTTTCATTTTTGTTATAAGGGTTCAAGGTAATTTTTGTTTGTAATTTCAGGGTAAGGATTCAAGGTAAATTTTACTTTGGCCATTGATTATGGTGATTCAGACATTGTTCATGTTGCCCAATTTCTTGATGGATTCTGTAAAGACCTAGCCATCTAAGATTTTTAAGTGTTTAGTGAACCAAAAAGGTGCCTCGATTGTGATAATAAAATGGATCAATGCCTTCATGGTCTAAAAACAAAGCCATATTCTTTGCACAAGACTCTCACTGGTTGCCATGTAATGTTATTATTGTCACTGGTTCCCATGACTCCGTTACTTTGGCGAAGACTGAAATTTTAGAAAACATAAAGAATTAAAAATGCAAATCAAGAGCATAATAATCAAATTAAGAGCAATACTAAATGTGCAAAGATGATAAACCTAGGATACAAGACCATAGAAATGTCTGAAATACACTTGATATTGAGATACAATTGATATTGGTTTTACAGGTGCACTTGGACTTGGACATCTTACACCTTTTAATATTCATATGTGACTTTCTTTTGCATCTTCAATATATCCAAAAGTTTTAATTGATTGAACCTAATAGATTGCAGAGATTAGTTCTAATTTGGATGCTTCCTCAATTATGCATTGAACCACAAGAGTACCGTCATCCTCTTTATCCTTTTCATATCTAGCTGTTAGAAATGGAAAAAGAAATATGTAAAAAAGCAATACCAGGAAAGAATCTAAGCGAGTTAATGCATGAAAAGATATTACCATAAGATAGGAGAGAGAACGCTTCAAGATCCAACACCATGAGACAAGATATTTGAAAAGGGGAAAGCAAAGAAAACCCCTTGTGACATTATGAATGAGGCATGAAAAGCCTGAGAGAGAGAGAGAGAGAGAGAGAGAGAGAGAGAGAGAGAGAGAGAGAGAGAGAGAGAGAGAGAGCAATCACTCATACAATAATTGAGAAGAGGAAGAAACCTCATTAGAAATGAGAGAGGAGGGTCATCTCTTAAATAGAGATGAGAGAGAGGAGTTAGAATGTAACTCCCATGTCTATGAATGCCACCATTCATAAGTGTGTGAGGCCAAGTGTGAGATTCCTCTTAAGGAGGAATAATCTAAATTACAAATTACAATAAATATTTGTCCTCACATATTCCACTAGAGGAAAAAATAAGATGAAGTGAAAAAGGACAAAAAAGAAATATATTAGGATACCTTGGCTTATATCCTAATATATTATAACAATAAAGAAAGGAGGTCTAACCTTGGTTTATAAACACACCAAGGAAAGATTACAACTTCTAACACTAGCATTACTTTGTTTCCAAAATTGTCTTGGTCTGTCTCCATTCTTCTCTCTATTTCAATTTGGTTATTGTGTTTCCATCTTCCATTAATGAGCCCTCTTCATGATAAATATTTGTATTGGGAATCACAAAGATGGATTTTTTTTTGGATATTGATTTATTTTAGAATCTTCAAGGATGTTTTCTGTTTAGGAATTTGTAATGGATGTATTTTAAGTTCTCTTGCTCACATTAATAAAGTAAGGAAGAAAATTGTGTTGTTATGGGTTTTGATGTTGATGTCACCATTATTTAAAACAACTTTTAGCCCTAAAACTCATTAATTTCATCTATTTCCTCCATAAGATGCATATCTGATCATTTGCTTGAATCAAGTTTGAAAGTCCTCTTGGCATTCTGCTATAACATCTTTAGATTTACAATTATGAGCTATAACTGATGGGATAAATCTAATCTTAATTTCTACCAATTCTAACTTCAAATTTTACTATTTTGCATTAAAATAATTGCATGCTATTTCATACATCATTCTGGTCTAAGCCCCAATCCATCCTCCTTGTGACTTAAGATATGGTGTATTTTCAATAGAAGCAACAATGTGATCATTCAATGCTATAACTTTTATTTATACTATTTTCAATCATTTCAAAATCTCTACAAAATTTAGTTCCAACAATAAGCACATCCATATCTACAAAGACAAATTTTCAATTTATAAGTAGTTTAGGAACAACTCCTTGTATAATATGTTAAGCAAGTCCTTCAATAATTGAAAATCTTCCAACACCAGGCTGACCAGTAATAATGAATTTACTTATGTTCTTTTTGAAAGAATCTTTCCAAAGCTCCATACTCTTTCTCAAGATTATGGGCAGTATTTCTTTATGAGATAAAGTGACATCAATGAGCTATAACTGATGGGAGAAATCTAATCTTAATTTCTACCAATTCTAACTCCAAATTTTGTAGTTTTGCATTAGAATAATTACACGCTATTTCATATATCATTTTGGTCTAAGCCCTAGTCCATCCTCCTTGTGACTTGAGATTTGCTGTATTTTCAATAGAATCAACAACGTGATCATTCAATGCTATAACTTTTCTTTATACTATTTTTAATCATTTCAAAATCTCTATAGAATTTAGTTCCAACAATAAGCGCATCCATATCTGTAGAGACAAATTTTCAATTTATAAGTAGTTTAGGAACAACTCCTTGTATAATACGTTAAGCAAGTCCTTCAACAATTGAAAATTTTCCAACACCAGGCTCACCAGTAATAATGAATTTATTTATGTTCTTTTTGAAAGAATCTTTCCAAAGCTCCATATTCTTTCTCAAGATTCTGGACAGTATTTCTTTATGAGATAAATTGACATCAATGATTGCCAATTTTCAAGTTTCCAACATCATAAATGGAGAAACTGACTTTTGAAAAAAAAAAGTTGGGCTCCATCTTGCCTCAGATTATTCCATTGAATCATACACAAATTGGTGAATGTATCTTCCCAGTCATTGTGAAAGATGAATAGTCTCTTCCCAAGTTTCTCATATCACTTGCCTCCATTATTGCTCTGACTTGACAGATTCCTTATTGCACGTGCATAACGTTTAGACCAAAATTAAAATCATGTTTGTTGTTCAGATAAAAGGTAATCATATATCTCCTTCGATAACAAACAATCATAAATAAGAGTAGGCCGTATATAATTTCTCAAACCATGAATGATAATGTGAAGGTAATTGCTACTTTCTATCATGAACATAGAAATTACAAAGCAATAACCATCAAATTCCATATTTGTTCATGATGCTTGGTGCTTACTATCATTAATGTCTATGCCTTCCAACATTCATTTTCTTACATATTTGATTTTCCTCCATGATTCCTTTGTATGATTCCAATATTTTAGTTCCTAAAATTTCATTTGAAAGTAAAGTTAGTCAAATGAGGTGATAAAATTGCAAATGCAGATATATGTATGTATGTATATATGTATGTATGTATGTGTATATATGTATGTATATGTATGTATGTATGTATGTATGTATGTATGTATGTATGTATGCATATGTTATGGTGGGATGAAGACCGAATCAACAAGAGTAAGGATTTTCCCAACCAAAGGATTGCTATTTCATTCCAATTCTGTACAATACTATTCCAACCCTAGACTAGGTTGAAGATAATCAATTTATAGGTCACAACTCTTGACCTTACAACTTCATCCTTCCATGTTTGATCAAAATAATGATCTGACTACTACACTTCCTGATTGCAAGAAAAACTGCAAAAAGTTTAATGACTACTTTTATTGCATTTTTTGCAAATTTTACAACTTTTACACAAATTCCAAATAAAAGACTCCACATGCCTTCAAAACTATACCACAAAATGCAAAAAAATTTAAAACATAAAAATGGATATTTTTGGTTAACTCACAATGTTTGATCAATCATTGACCAACCTTTGACTTGCTTATAACCTTATTACAACATGTAAACAACTTGTGTAAATGCATATTTGAGATTGTCTAAACTACCTTGTGTCAACTTGGATGCTTATTGATCACCTTATATACTATCCTACCTAGTGTTTGACCACTTTATTTAGGACCTAGTACCCTGGCACCAAGATCTAGGATTTCATTGCCATGCCCTTTTGATCGATGTATATGTATGTATGTATATGTATAAATATGTGTATATGTATGTATGTATGTATGTATGTATGTATGTATAAAGAATAAAACTCACTCAACAAGTAGTATGAACACAAGCTTTTAACATAACTATATAAGGAATGAGTTAGGGTGTATATAAGTCAATTGGTCTAGTTACTGATTAGTAGGGTTGATTACAAATTCTTGTAGAACTGTCATCAGATTAGGTATAACAAAATGAACAATTAGCTATTCCCAACTAACATTAACTTAACTAGTCTATTTAGACCCATTGATTATTGTCGCAAGCTTTAAAATATAACTATATAAGGAGTGAGTTAGGACGTATATAGGTTAATCTTACATTAACTGTAAACTACAACACAAAGGTTGCACTAGGTTATTACAAGATTTTAATTATAGAAACCTGCCTGGTATTTTTCCATTTAATAGTCATCTAAATTAATTTATAAGCATAGTATCAAAATGACTGTAACAATTGTGTCTTTTTTTATATGTTCACTCAACTAGGTAAGTACCAAGTGAAAGATATGAATATATATATATTGAGCCCTTGATTGATGAGTTTTTGGAGTTATAGAATGGGGTCACAATGTATGACATCTCTAGAACAATTGGTGAAAGGCAATTTCAATTCCGTGCAATGCTTGTATGGACTATACATGATGCCCTTGGACTAACACATTTTCCTGGTATGTAAAACTATTAATGCATATTTTTTTTTCCATGTCTACGTTTTGTGTGATAATTGTAAATATGAATCTTATACTACACATGTCATCCAATTATACACGATCTTGTAGGTCTTCAAATAGGGAAAATTTGCATGTTCAATTTCTGGTCCAAAGATGAAATCTCACCATTCAAAAAGTTTAGGAAAGTAGGTGTTTAATGAGCATAGACACTTTCTCCACAAAAGTAATTAGTATCAAATTTTTGAAAAATATCTATTCAATGGGAAAGAAGAGACACCATCAAAGCCACAAAGAATGAAACCTCACATTTGGAAGTTTGAATACAATAGAATGAATAATCGAGGTAATGTCATTCCATTTGATGCAGGTTCTCACATGAAATTTAAATTTGGATATTTTCTTTTGTTTACTAATTGATGTTCATGAAGGTCGTCAAGGCATCAATGAGAAACTTCCAAAGGGACTTAAAAGCTATCCTAAACAATTTAGTAGGTTGTCATACTACGAGCACCTCCCAATCATGCATTTGTTTGATGCTATGCATATTGGAAAGAATGTAATAGAGACACTACGGAAATATTGAATGGAAGGCATGACAAAGAAAAAATGGTTAAAATTTGCAATGACATTGATGAATCCAATCATGCATTGAAGTTTTTCGTTAAATCAAATAGAGATGGAAACCATATTAATATGAGCACCATTCCTTGGTTATTAATGCATCAACAAACTGATATCATATATGAAGCCATAAAAAAAACTAAATTTCCCACAGGATTTTTTGCAAACATAAGCAGTCTCATATCAAAGAAAGGTGATTTTGGGTTAGGGTTGAAAACACATGATTGACATACCTTCGTCAAGGTAAGTCATGTTCTTCTCTATTTACAATAAATTTGTAAAACATCATGTACTTTTGATTGTTTTATTTTATAATTTATTGAAAAGATTATTTTATTATTACTACAGTATGTTCTACCTCTATGTATAGGTATGTGTCTCATAAAATTTAGTCACATTTTTTTTCAAGAACGTTGATTTACTATTTTTGCTTGCAACAACAGTTAACATGTTGATTCATGGTCAACTCTTCACAAGGAGAAATGGTTATGATTCAAACCCATAAGATAACTATCAAGACAACCAAGAAACAATTAACACCTTCCCTAATCCCCATATAGTGAGAGTCATACAATTAATGTATTCTTCATTATGAATTTGCACAATATTTACTGTCTAATAGTGAGCAGTGAGGGCTTTTTCCATTACATGCTATTTATAAGAAGATTAGTGCATTGTCCTAAAAGAAACTTGCCATGATGAACATATGCAAATACAATGTGAGGAGGTCAGCGAAAACTTTATTGTGACGCATTTTCTGCCACAACTACAAATCATTTTGAGGGAATTGCATTCTCATGTTTTGTCTTTGTCTTTTCAATGTACTATCAGCTCATCCCAATGTGAAGTGATGGAAGTCATTAACATACTTATTTTCACTAGTACATTTGAGGTCTTTTTTTGACCATTATTGGTCAAAATTTTGACCCAATTTTTGACCAAATCTCAACCAAGTTTGGGTCCAAAATTTTTTGGTCAAAATTTTGATCAACCTGCTGGTTGGTCAAAATTTTGACCAATATGTTGGTCGAAACCTTTCAAAAATGTTGGGACAGGTTCTGCCAAGCATTGGTCAAAATTTTGACCAAGCATTGGTCGAAAACTATCAAGTATTGGTCAAAATTTTGACTAATGATTGGTCAAAAACAACCATGCATTGGTCAAAATTTTGACCAATCCTTGGTAGAAAATTGCTAGGCATTGGTCAAAATTTTGACCAATGCTTGGTCGATTTTTTTTTGAGGCCCACACTTGTTGAGGTCCACTTCAGCAATGGCCCTTCCTGTGAAATTGTTCTGTAAAAACTTTCTAATGAGATAATGTGTTATGAGCTCTTCATCAATGGGATGGAACATGAATCCAAGAGGTAGTTGTGCATCACCCATATCATGACTATAACTAAAGTTAAGAGCCTCTGTTATTGAATTCTCTTAACTTTAGTTACAGTCATGATATGGATGATGCACAACTGCCTCTTGGATTCACATTCCATCCCACTAATGAAGAGCTCATAACATATTATCTCATTAGAAAGGTTTTACACAACAATTTCATAGGAAGGGCCATTGCTGAAGTGGACCTCAACAAGTGTGAGCCTCAGGGAGGTTTCAATTCCCTCCTTTATTATTCACTATGTATATAATTCCACACACCCATTTGATCTCGAATGATGATATGTACTGAATGCTAAGTGTCTATGCTGATCAGTGATCCAAAATGATCCATTTCATGCTTTCATCTATACACAATGTCTTTCTAGTTTCTTTCTACTCGCATGCCCATTTCATTTCATATGATCATCTAAAAATTGTGTCACTCTAAGCTCTAGTCAAGTGTTTCCTCTTGATTGATCATCTCATAACTGTTGAATGAGAGCTTTGGTATAAGTTATAGGCATCCATCAAAGAAGAAAGGATTTTCTCAGACGATGTAGATGAAGTAGTAGCATTTGCCTCGGGAGATATGCTTGCAAAATGGAAGCATAGATAAGTCATGTGAACTATTTGACAAGATGCCTGAACGTAATGTGGTCATCAAAAGCCATGGTTGTTGGATATGCACAAAATAGATATATTGAGAGAATATATTTGTTTAAGTTGCAATTTCCCTGGTAGACATGCATGCAAAATGTGGAATCATAGATAAGGCATTTGAACTATTTTATTGACTACCTCCATGAAATGTCGTCTAAGAAAAGCTCTCCATGTTCTCTACACCCCACAAGTAAATCTACTCTAATAAAAGAGATAATAAAAAACTAGTTCACTTTGCATTTGTAACCTTGGGTAGGCTCTTAGCAACATGCTCGCATTGAACCTTTGACATAAAGGAGAAATAGACAAGCTCATAACCCTCAGGAAGGCTTTCTTAGATAAGAAGTTTCCAAGAAAACACAAATCCTCACTAAAAATGCTGTTGCAATTTTCTTGTTTAAATCCAAAAAAAGTTGTATTATCTTGGGCAGAGGAGACTACTGTTGTTTGTGGTTAAGGATCCTTTAGGTCAGTAGAATCACATGCAAACTAGAAATGACATTGCAGTAAGCAAATTGTAATAAGAGCTAGGAGATTGCCTAGTGATTAGGGCTTGAGATTGGACACTGCATGAAGCATTTGTAGGCATTTGAGTTTGAAGCATCACCAACACAAAATCAAATTGAAAAGGAAACTTGGCAAATAAAACTAAATAAAAATAGTCCTCTTGAGTAATAATGAATCTCATATTTAATTTGCATAAAATAGGAAGGACAGGAAAATTTTCAATAGTTTTCTTCAAATCTTAAATTACACCAAACAAATTTGCATAAAATGCCAAGAAGCCCCACTGCTTTAATATCAACATTTTCTCAACAAAAACCTAGAAAAGCTTACCTCTGCATTCCTTATTCATGATTCTAATGATGCAAAGTAGTCTTGTTGTTGGCAGGTATAAACTAAAGTTTGAAGGATACAATGTTGAAGCAGCTTCAAAAAGATCGTCCGAAGGACATGATATGCTCAGGCTGAAGGAGCTTTGAGATTCATTACCACAGTCGGGAATGGGCTCATATTCAATCTTCTAAAGATTGAAGATGAGCCCATTCCTGAGTGTAGTAATGAATCTATAACCTTGACACCCATCTCTTTGTAGACTTGCACACAGGCTTCAGAATACTGATGACAGAATTCATTTGTCCATACCATTGGAGCAAAAATACTACTATAGAATCCAAAAAAGTTAGGCCAAACAGGTAGATTACAGAATCATGAAATTGTGAACCATTACACACACACAAGAAGAACAATACCTTGAAGCACTACTAATCAAATCTTCATTAATAGGTGGGAAACTTAAAAAAATCAAGCATGTCGACTCTAAGAGGTCCTAATTAAAGAGGGTTGTTGAACTACATCTTGAGTGAGCCAAAGCAATAAATATATTATACTGAGAATATCCAACATTTTCATATAGAGTAGCTGCAACACCAACTTCCATATCAAACACATGAATAAACTATTCAAATGCTAAAAAGTATATGACCTCATCTCTATGGTAATCATATTATGGTTTTGCTATTGTTTGGAGGACAATAAGACTAAGTCAATGTTAACATATTATAAAGTTGCTTTAGGAACAATGTACAAATTTTACAATTTATACAACTATACCTCAAAAACCTATTCATATGTCTTTTGTTAGTTGGTGATATGGAAAAATGAAGTAGTTCAAATTAATAGTAAATAATGGAATCATATTCACAGTAACCATCCACAACACATGGGTTCAAAATAACAAATAGTTTAGATTATTGGCAATTTAGGCAAGAACATCCTTTTATTTGTATCCAAACATGATGGGTGAAGTAACGAAACATACCTTGAGTAACAGGGTCACTAACTTGACCACACAAACTAGGTACAATAAGAAGGGTTAGTGAACCCATGTCATTCCTTTCCATATACATTCATTACCTGTAAACTTGTATATACATTATACACACTTGAGGTGAAGCATCAAATCCGATAATTGAAATCACAACCAAACTATCATAATATTGTGAATAGGTGATTGAATTCTAGAAGGCACATATCCATCCTACAATTACATCATATCAGAATGAACTTAATATAACTTTTAATCCTATGGTAGAAATATCAGAGCAGGGTAAGAGTTAACACTTGGGTGGGCACGACATTACATATTTTGCCAACATCAACATGCTCTTTGTGACCACATCTTATGACAATGTTTTGAAATGTATTTGTTGATCATAACTAAAGCTCTTAAATCAAAGAGATTTTTTTTCCTTGCCCAGTTGCATAAAAATAGTCAAGCAGGAAGAGCATTTGAGGGTCAAATTCTACATAACTTGACGCTATGAAGGAGATGCTAATAAAATATTTTTTTCACGTCAAAGCATATCAAAGGTGTGAAAGGAACACGATTAGAAAAATTGTGTTAGGCAATGGCAATATGATTTTTAACAAAAAAGGAATTAAAAAGATCTTTATCACAAGTCAAGCAAGACCTTGTTGTTCAAGCTTCTCTCCTTTAACGACATTCCTAATATCATCACTAAAGAAATTAAAAATATTATATTGTCAAATGGTCACCACGAAGGAGCTTAGGGATTTCATTTTGAACATGGCTATAAGACAAGACACCTGAACCTGATGAGATCTCAGACTCTTTCAGCCATTAGTTTTTTGAACTCATTGTGGCTGACCTCCAACTGGTTGAAGATGTTCACAAAGTGGTATGCTCATTGAAGCCATCAATTCCGCCTTAGCATTGGTACCTAAAGAAGAGAACACTCTCGCCTTCAATAGGTTCACGTCTATTTCTCTTTGCAATTCATCTGACAAATTCATAACTAAAATCCTAGCCAAGAAAATAAAAAAGATTTAAGTTTTAACATCCTTGAGGAGCAAGGATGATTCATTCTAGGTAAGTAAATGTATGAAAATATTGTTATTTTTGCACTGGATACCAACACCAAGGTGACTAAGAAAATGATTTCCATTGAACTTGACATGGCAAATGCCTTTAACAAAATTGATCTTAACTTCTTGATGCAAGTCTTGCAAGCTTTTGGGTACCCTTTTTTAATCATGAAATGAATCTTTGATGCATCATTGGCCCTTGGGTGGGTCTAATTATCAAAAAATCTCCAGCTCAATTTCTTAAGGCCACTGAAAGTTTAGGTCAAGGCTGGTTAGTCATTCCCTACCTATATATCATTTTAGAAGAAGCTTTTTGTATGTGCATATCAGCTTCAACGAGAGCTTCAATTGGTATTAGAATCAAGGTTATCAATGAGATTAGAAAGATTATTGATGCTCACTTCGCTAATAACACCATTTTGTAAGAATGTCAATAACTTCAATGTTAGCCAACTAAAGAGTTGTCTTGATAGTTTCTACTTTCACTTTGAATCATGTCATTGATGCTGACAAATGCAAATTTTACACTATAAGTATAAATCCCTCTCTTCTACTAATAACAAAGCTTTTCTAGATTCCTCAATTTGTGCACAATGATGTTAATCTCTTTTAATAGTTGAGTGTTCCTATTAACTTCAATTTGTAAAGCTCTAACTGCTGACTTAACTCTTGGAAAATTTTTGGCATGCACATTCAAAGCTTCAACAATCGGAAGCTAAATCTCACAGGTAGATTGGTTTGATAAAATCAGTCATCTCTAGCCTTTCTCTATCAACTCGTGTCATATTGTGCTGCCATTCTAATTCTTCAGTTTTCAGATAGAAAATAACATTTTATGGAAAGAGTGTAATCAGATCTATGAGAAGAAACTTCATTTTGTTAGCTGAAGATAAAATTACTAAAGAAAAGTTGCAAGGTGGTTTGGGAATTAGATCTCACTCACAATGAGTACTACCCCAAGGACTAAGCTTGTTTGGACATAATATTAAGTTCTGGCTAAATTGATAATCTTTTTTTGTTTAAATTTATTTACTACTAATCCGAGCATTCCATTTATCTATCCCAATTCCCAACCTTAAAGTAGATGGTCATTTAGCTCTTCCCACTCATATTTATTGTGCTCAGGTGGTTGTGTACCTAATTACTATTAATTCTTTAGAAATAGACTTTCCCAACTCTTGCAATGCAGTCACCCATGCAAGGGAAACTTTGGACTTCTAATCCTGCATCATATCCTAAGGATGGATCTCATACACAGTGCTATCCAAGAACATTTTTCACAATGTTATGAACCATGGAAACTAAATATCTTTAAAAGTAGGCATTGTATGACTGGAAAACAAAATAGCCAAAAGGATATTGAGAATAAAATTTGGCACGAAGTGCAAGCTTTTTCAGTCTTCGTTGTTCTTCTGCAGACTTCAAATTTTTACTGTCCTCCAAGCTATCATTAGCTTCATCTCCATATTTCTCTCTCGTCTCCAGATCTTCAAAATCTCCATAGGCAGAGTCATCATCTTCATCACTCTCATCCATTGCTTCACCTTTAAAATAGTGAAAAAGTGTGGCAATAATGCCTATCAAATTGATTTTCCTTGTGATCTTAATTTATCACCCATCTTTAATGTATTTGACTAATTGATTTTCCTTGTGACCTCAAGGAAGAGTTGGGGAAAAACATTCCACCAAAGCCAAAACCGGTTGTGGAAGCCATCCTAGATAAAAGGATCAGCGAGCAAACCAAAAGGGGGACTTATTTTGAATATCTTGTACAATGGAAGGGACAACCAATAGTAGATGCAACATGGATATCAGCAAAGGACCTTAAGGCAGATGGTTTTGATCCCTCACTTCACACTGTATATGAGCAATATGTTAGCAAGTAATACTAATCTATTAAAAGAACAAAAGCATTAACTAGCATAAAAGACATAACATATATGAGAGACAAAGTGAAACCCTCATATGAGAATATGAGCCATGGAATGGCTCTCCCAATGAGGATGGTCACTTGATTTAGGGATGAGTCTATTTGATAGGATTTGGGATGTATGCTCAAGCTTCAAACTAGCTTCAATGGAGATTTTTGGTGTGGATGCATGCAAAAGTATGGATTTGGCTTCAAAATGGCATTATAACTTTACTTGATGGATTGTGATGAAATGGCTTGGGAGGGGATTCAATTTATAGGCTAAGGGCTTGAGGGTTGGAGGGTTAAGATGGAAGGAAAGATGAAAGCTTAAGGAGGGCTAGGATGCACTCAAAGGGGAGCACATGGATTGTGCTTGTTTAGCACCAATCAAGGAGTGACACATGTCACAGGGTGAGTGGATGGAGGAAAGGGGAAGGATGAGTCAACAAAGGAGGTTCAAAGGATAATATCTTCATAAAGACCCTTCATTATGGCTTGTAAGAGCTTGTAAGAGTCTTTATGGCTTTTGTAAGAGCATTCATTGTTAAGTGGTTGGGATATTTTGGAGGGAGTTGAGATTGTTGACTTTCCTTGGCTTAGGAAAGTCTTAAGCTTTCTTAGGGAATGTGACAAAATTAGGGGGTGGATTAGGCTTGGGTTTAGGATTAGATTAGGGATGTTAGAGATATGCAAGTGGATGGCATTCATGAGGGTGGGTGAGTTAGTGGCTAAGCTAGGTTAGTATGGGTGGATGGGGTGCTTTAGGCTAAAAAGAGGGTTTAGGGATAAGTTAGGGGTTATTAGATTTGGGGGCTTTATTTATCAAATAGATTTATTTGATAAATGAGGATTTTGGAATTAGATAGAAGAATAGGATTTAATTGATAAATGATAGGTTATTTGATTTATTAATTAGGACTATAGATGATTAATTAAATTAATCAGCTAGGGGATGGCAAAGGATTAATTAAATAGAAATTTAATTAATGATGCCTTTAGAGATAACTAAATAGGATTACCGAAGCGATGTAATCAAATTTAGGTGTCTACACACACCACTCCAGAGACTGGAGTTTCTTTTATGCAGGGGAGAATGGTGTAAAGCACCTAATCTATTGTTTTGTTTTATGCAATGTCATAAGGCCTAGGATTAATAAAGGCCAACCACCATTGTAATAGACACAAGACCCCAGGTAACAATATGAACTTGGGCATCAATTGGTCCTAGGGTGGAGTTAGATTTATACCTTTTTTTCTAGGTTGTTTTAGGGGTCTAGAGTCTTAGAATAAACATTTGGAAGGTTTAGAACTTGTTTTGTTTGGAG
The DNA here is from genome assembly GCA_028749045.1 of Cupressus sempervirens. NCBI lineage: Eukaryota > Viridiplantae > Streptophyta > Pinopsida > Cupressales > Cupressaceae > Cupressus > Cupressus sempervirens. The sequence goes on from CM053785.1 coordinate 1,049,875,532, forward strand.
GGTAGTTAAAATATCAAAAGGAAATGCAAAAGTTGCAAAGTTGCATTAGCAACTTTTTGCAAAAGTAATAACTCTTAATAGAAACCACTCCCAAACAGCTACAACTGCCATGGGGTGGTTCTACCTGCTTTGTACAAGCCTATAAAGGCTCTAAACATCCATTGGATGAAGATAACCATTGTACTTGCTTTGAAATTAATAAAATCTGCTATTTATGGGCATTTTTTACTATTTTTTTCGTACTGTACAAACTCTTGAAGGTTGTACGGTGGCTGTTTTGCATTGAAAAGTTGCAGGTTGAATTTTATGAAGTTTTGGCACTGGTTTCAAGGAGAGATCTGATTTCATTTGCAAGTTATATATTTTTCTTCCTTGCTGCCTATGAAACCCTCAAAACAAGGGTTTTGGCCAAAGGAATGGCCCTAGTTTGAATTCCCACAATTGGAATTTTCTCCAATTTGGTATGGAGCAAACTAGGGCATTGTATTATCAAATGTCAAAATCCCGGAGGCAGGAGATTGTAGCAAGCATTTTTAAGAGCAGACCCTAGGTCTAATAAGACCCATGTATTAGGACTTGTTTTTGCAATTTGATAAGTTAGAGTGATAAAAGGAACTTGGGACTTGGTGTGGAGGCAAGGCATCTTAAATTTGATTAGGAGGATGCACTGAAGTTGAAGAATTGATCCATGTACCCATATTTTTAGCCTTTTCATTGTAGACCAAGCCTAAAGTTGCTAATTAGGCCTGTGTGTAAGATTAAGGTTAGGGTATGCTGGAGTGGAGTTAGGTTTTGAAACTTTGGAGTCTTTTGGCACTTTGAAAAGGGTGTTTGAATTTGTCTTTTGCTTGCCTGGTCCTTTGTAAACATTTTGAGTTATTGGTGGAAAATAGTGCTAAGAAACCTAATTGCTTGTTTGGTTGGTTGCATCAGTTTGCTTGGTAAGTGGTTGGCAGGGTTTCCAACCTTTGTTGCACCTTGTTTTGGTCATATAGGAATGATTAAATTAACTGTCCTAATCCTATTTGGAATGATATATGCTTTAATATCACAAATAAGGAAGATCTATTTGTGGATTATGTGTCAAAGATTTCCTAAAATGTTGCAGGACCAAGTACATGATGTTACACATTCTATTATACTTCTTTTTCTACTTGGAATCTTTGATTCAGAGCAAATACTCAAGCATTTACAGGACATTACATACAACAACCATATAAATCAAAGTCTTCCTAAGAAAGTAGCACTATGAAAAGTATATGAAAGCTTTTTGTATAACATCAGCTACATGTGTCGTATAACATTTTAATTAGTCATTGCAATAAATGTAAACAAGAAAAGATCATTTTTCGTAAGGATTTGATACCTCTAAGAACATATCAGATCCAAAAGATGGATATGTGCAAGTTACTTGTTTTGTGACTAGCAATCATATAGAATTTGAAAGCCTAGCAAACAACCCAATCATAATATATCTACACACTACTACAAAAAGCACATTTATAACAAAATAAATGCAACATATCTGATTCATAAAAATGTACCACACCTATTCCTTAAAGTAGGCAACAACACGTTCTATGCACATTTCAAGGCTTTCACCATTTGGGGAGGAATGTCATAACTGTGACACCATTCATGAACTTTCTCCTTTCCATATCTATCAGCTATTTCCTATTTGTTGAGGCCTTACAATTCTCCATACATGCATTACAGTAAACATTTATGGAGTAATCATTATAAAGTTATATTATACATAGTTTGAAACTATTAATATCCAAGAATTATTAGCATTAAGCTTTTACATGTGCTCATTGAGTTGCCAAGTTGTTATGATTGGAATAGAGTGTTTTTGAGTATCTTTACTGAATATCCTACTCCATGCCTTGGCCTGCTCACTCTCATTATGTATTATTATTGGTACCTGCATCACATAGAATTCAACTTCAAGCTTTAGTCCTATTTAACAAGTCATTATATTAATGTTGACATCCAAACCTAATCACTCATATTATAGATGTACTACTGAAACCACAAAAATAAATTTGAATTTAAGAACTAGAACAACATCGTAAACACCTCAGCCTACCTAGGATAGTCATTTCACAACTGCCTCCAGAGAAATGAATCTAATATTTTTCTCAATGAATAAAACTCCATCTATGCATTTGTCAACTCTTGCTGGATACAGAATTTAAATTTCCTGAGAATTGATACTGAACTCAAGTAATAACCATTTAAACACCTACCCTTGCATATATAGAGAAGCAAAGTAGTTAATGTTGGCATAAACATAAAGTAAAGATTTGACTAAAAAACCTTTTTCCTGTGGTACTAATTCATCGCAAGCATAGTAGTCATTTGAGCCCGAACCAATGCAGAAGTAAATATTAGATCAACTAGAATGTTGCTAATCCTTTTTCTAGCATCAACAGCTTCTTCTACTCCTTTTTGAGTCAGGGGTACATCCACACACCCAGTGAATAAATTTTTCTCATTCCATAATGACTCCCTGTGATGGATCAAAATCAAGGCTGCTTCAGCTGCAACATAAAAGATGACAGAAAATTGTATTATAGATAATAATGTATTTTCCTTATAGGTCAAATTTGGTGTAGGGCACCTAACCTAGGAGGTAGGGGAACAAGTACCAAGGAAGCAGGGGAACAAGTTGCAGGACACCTTGCCACTCCAAGAAAGGGAGGATTCAAGTAGATTAGGAAGTTTTAACAAGGTTTGGTCCATACTTTAATAAGTTGGTCTTTTTTTGATAATGTTTTGTAATAAGGCACATGTAAGGCCCATGAGCACTTTGGTGTGGTTATAAACCAAGTGGCTGCATGCGACCAAAAGGCCTTAGAATAGGGAATTAAGAGTCTACATAGGCCTTGTGGGATGTAGAGGAACTTGTTTGGTTCATAACATTTGCCGATTTGCAAAAAATGCAAAAATTGCATAAAGTTGCTGACAACTTTAAAAAAAGTGCTGATTGGTATTAGCAAAAAGTGGTTGTTTGTTTGTTTTATGGTTGGGCACACTTATATGGTTGTTCCAATGGTCATATAGACCTTCATATATGTCATATGTGATCTCATTTGGTAGGAGGAGATCAGATTGTATTGAGGCTTGGGGAAAAAGCAATAAAAACTTCAATTTTTTGGAAATTTACTAGTAATTGCTCAGTTGTTACGATTGTACGAATCCATACAGAATTTTTGTGATTTCTAAGTGTATGAAATAGTTGTAGGGGTGTGTTAGGAAACTTTTGGTTTTGGTTTGACTCAATAAGGAGTTGTGGTTTAAAAGTTGTCTGCATTTTAGTAGCAAGGGGTTTGAAAAGCCTTGTTTTCTAGGCCCTTCCACAAATACATCCATAACTTGCATTCCCACTAGTGGAAAGCTCTAAAAATGAGGGATATGCAAGTTAAGGGTCCTATCTCGATGATTCCAAAATTTGGAGGCATGGTGAGAAGGGTAAGTATTTTTTCAAGCCGGCCCTAGGTCAAGCAAGCCCATGTGCTTGACTAGTTTTTGCAAGTTAAATGGTGACAGTCATGGTTGCAGGCACCTTTGATCAGTTTAAGTGCTGAAATTGGGTGTATTTAGTGTGTTGGAGATTTCATTAAGTGTTTGGGGTCTTGGGAACCCACCTTTCCCATTCTTCCTTGAAGCCCTAGCCTAACTTGATCAACTAGGCCTAGGTACCAAGAAGTAGTTTGGAGGGTGCTGGAGCAAGACTTGCCCAAAAGCTTTTGGATTCTTAGTAGGTGCCAAGAAGGGTGTTTGAACCTATGAAGAAGTCCCTATTCTGTTAAGTGATATTGGGAGAAAAGTGCAAAGAAGCTAATCAGAAGGCTATAAGGTTTGTAGGCCTAGAGGTGCCAAGGTGTATGGTGAGTTTGGTGGAACCAAACAAATTGATGATTTTGGGTTGGAACAATATGTCCATGATTGTCTCCATTTCTGGTGATAGTTGGTGAGGCTTTTGAAATAGGATTGCCTTGTTTGGTTTGTGGTTGAGTATACTCGGTGTGGGTAAGAGGACTTGTGAGAAGTCCTAGAATCCTAAGTTGGATTGTGACAACCATTTATTGGCTTGTGGAAGGTAGTTGCTGCATTACTCTGCATCAAATTCCTAATCTTTTTAAACCATCATGCATTCACCTTAGTGTGTTGCTTTCTAATCTGAACCTTAAAATAAGGATCCAAACACATTTATTGAAGCTACAACTATGAAATTTTTAATTACCAATAAAAATCAATTGAAATAGCCTAATAAAATTTCCTAGACTTAGATGTTATGAGCTAGAGCAATAAATGAAATGCTATGAGTATCATTACTAGTTCTACATGGAGCAATAGCCTAGCACATATCTTATGTCAAGTGAAATTATTGTCCTGATAGCTTCTAGATTTGACTGCGTGGTCAATTTCTTCATCATAGTTCATTGGAAACTGTGCATGGTCTTGTGGCAAGAGAAATATAGTGGTAGACTTTGGAAAAGGATGGAATAATGTGTGCATCACTACACCTTTGTTGAATGCAATATTAGCTAGCTTCCTGGAGAGCTTGGTTCTTAACTTTTCAAGCTATTTGGATTTGAAGCAAATTTTCCTCCCATGAAGGGTTTCAATTGAATTCATGAAAGAAAATGGAAATCCATAATGTTAAGAAAGCAAATGAAAGTAGATTTCCCTCCCATAATGGTCATTTAAGTCACCTAATGCATAGTTCAGAATATCATTATTGACAACTATTGCTGAGGGAAAAAAAAAAGGGTAAATATATAAAGGGAACAAAATGATCAAATATCAAACATTGTAGGTAGCAACACATAAATCCCATATCACATTTGCATTGTATGTTATGGGCAGCAGTAGTTGTGGATCATTTTAGACCTACGACATGCAAAGTGTCCATTTTATGTTAGTTTGAGCTTCACTTGGTTTCAAGAATACTATAATATTCTCTACTTAACAAGGACAACCACATGAAGGTGGAAGCTCATCTGGCCTCACCCTCCTCCCCCTAACATCAATCTAAAGTATCCATTATCATTTAATTACGTACTTCATTCATTCATTCATCCATTTATGAACTATAACATTCAATCAATACAATCACATAACATTCATTAATATGATATAAAATTCATTAATACACAATACTAATCAAAACTTCATTAACACATAACAATATTCATTAACATAAAATAAAAATCTGTATTAATACGCATCATTCATACATAATTACTTAAAACAAAGTTCTTTCATTATCCAACAAGGTTTATCAAAGAAGATTTTTAAAAAATCATTTCTTTTTTTTGTTTTTCTGAGCTCTCTTAAGAAAAGTGCTCATAGGAGCACCCATATCTGCATCATTCTCCTCCTCTTCTGGCACGTGAAATGTCAAATTATGATGGCTCCTTCTCTTTGGAGGAGCAGGAGGTCGCTGCACTAAAGGGGGCTCTGTTGCAAGAACAAGTGAATGGGATAAATTGACATACTCTTTTTCTTTTTCTAACTGTTACAAGTTTTTAATTAAGTATGAGTACAACATAAAATGCATTTTTCTTACCTGACAATGCCACATCATGTACATTAACATTTTGATCTGCCACTATGTCAACATGTTGAACACTTGGAACATGGTCCACTCCTTCAGCATGATGTTCAACATGCTCTGAAATATTCAAAAAAAGGATACACGTCAAATTCCAATTGAAGATGTTAAATTGTATTCATAATTGCATAATTAATTTCCAATAGAAAATTAATACCTCCACCACTATAATGCACATCATGGCCTTCATCACGAGCAGGTTCTGTGGTAGGATATGAAGGCTGCAGTAAAATGTTATGCACATTGTTATGTAGTCAATTTATGTTTAAAACTAATACCAAAAAATAATCTTTTCAACTATTTAATTTCATTTACTTTTCATCTGACCAATTTACTTGTGAGATATCATTTGGTGCACTGGATTCTTGGGCAAGGCTTATAGATTCTTCACATAGGCGTGCAACCACAACTTTATAGCCTTCCTTCAAGGCAATTTTTCTATCTTCATTTGTGAACTCCACATTGAAATCTGTGCCCTATGTTTTTTGCTTGATAATGTTAGTTTTCCATGTATGGTTTCATTAAAAAAAACTGTTTGCAACATTATATTAAAAAAAATAAAAAAAATTCATTGCTCTACTTACAAGTCGAGATTGGAGATTAATATAGCCACCAGAGCCAAGTTTGTGTTGGCCAACCTTTTCAACTCTCACTTTTGTAGCCATGGATGTGTCCTACAATCTATGAACAATTTAAAATATCTTAGATTATATATTTACAAATATCAATAATTAGTGCATGATTACAATGTACTTAATACTATAATGACATACCTCTTTTTGCCCTGTGCTACTTCATTATCTCTATCTTCACATAGCCTTTTCTCCTTTGCATCTTCTATTATTTCATTCCACTCCATCGGTGGAATCATAAGAGGATGGTCATACTTTAGGTTATCCTTAAGAGCCCTTCTATATTGATCCCTCATATCTTTATATGCTTTGCTGCTCTTTTTAGAAGTATGCTAGTGTCAAAAAATGTTTTTCCCAAATTTCTCGTCAATAGATGCAATCAGCTAATTTTTTAATTCCAAAGCTTGTAAATTCCACCTTTTTAAAAATAAATAGATTATTAGATCAATAACTTTAATATATTACAATAAATAGAAGAAAAAAAAAATTATGTAGCAATGATATGAAACTATGTACCTTTTACATATGGTGGCTCCAAATAGTTTCAATGTCATATGAAAAAGATGTTCAAAGAAAGCATTATTACCTACAAAAACATAAAGGATTTATCAGTCCAAAATGAGTAATGTAAAAGTAAACTAAATTTACACTTTAAATAATATTAATTTTAAAGCACTTGGAAGCTTTCGTTCTTTTAATGGAAACATAGTTTTCTTATTTAGCAACAATGTCCCTTCATACGAACTAGTACTAATGACACAAACTACTCTAGGAAATGGATCAGCTTCAGTAGTACTGCCTCTGTTGGTCTATCAACTGAAACATCATAACAATTAAATGACAATTTTAATACTTCTCTCTATTGGTCTACCTACCTGCCTATGTCCATGTCTCTCTATGTGTGAGTATATATATGTATGTATGTATGTATGTGTGGTGTGTGTATGCATGTGTTTGTGTGTATGCAAGCTTTTGTAGACATCATTTAAGGACTGATATGCTACTTCATTGTTCATCAACTTGTAGAAAGACATTACAAAATATAACACATTACAAAATATAGCAAAACAAGGTTTTACCAATTCTAGTGGGCATAGACGATGATGTTTGCATGGTCCTTGTTGTTGACAATGCAACAGACAATAGTGGACCGCCAACCAAAGGAGGAGTCCGCACTTTATCATGAGCCAAAGAATAGAATATTGTTAGCAAAGACATTTGCAATGGATAAAGATCAAATGGGATACTAGCAAGAAACGTCCACAAAAAAAGAGGTAAGTGTTATAATGTTGATCAAAGCAAACAAAGTGTTACTTACACGAAGGTACTGCACAACAACCCTAACGATGTTCACCATGTGATGTCACAACTGGCACATATGTCTATACAAGAATACATAAAATTAGAGATCATGATCCATAAGATACTATAAAATATTAATATCTATTGAACTTCTATTACTGCTTTAGTCAAATTATTGCTTACCTTCAAAGATTGGATTCTATGATCCAATTCTATTCTCAGTGCCTCTTTCTCCTCACTTCTATCACCCTTGATGATAATGTTAACAAGTTCATTAGTGTATCTTTGTGTAATTTGTTGGGTGATGAGTATAGGGTCAGTACTAAGGCCAATGTCATGTAGATATGATGCCCGTATTTCAAATTGCATTTGATCAACAATCATTGTAGCTTTTTCCTATCATTTGTGACATCAAATATTCATATACTTTCATCAAAATAACTCCAAAGCCATAAAGAAAAGAACATAATAATATGAAATTTCTTTCTATATTAACATTAAAATTTACATTAATTAATGTTTACCTCTATTGAAGGTGTTTGAGATGGTGCATCCATATCACCTTGTGAAAAAAAATTAGTAAGTCTTAGAAATCAGCAGCGAAATTAAAGTAATAGACTTACCAAAAAAAAATATTAATTATAAAGTAGATTGTATATGTAAATCATTTGTCTTAACTTAAAAATTTAGTGTAACTAATGTTTATATCTAAAAAAATATTTGACATGTTCTACTTAATGTTTATATGTGCACATATGGTTTGGAAAGAAATATTTGGTCATACAAGACCCCATCATAGTTGACATTGATCCTACCTAGACATTTCATTGATCATCATGATCTTCATCCATGTCATCATCATCATCATCATCACTATCATTGTACTTGTCACTTTGATCGTCGTCATCACCACCACCATCTTCATCACCATCATCATCCTCTTGATCACTATCATCATCATGACCATCATTGCCATGATCATCACCATCTTCATCACCGTGATCATGATCGTCATCAGAATCATCATCATCATTATCACCATTATCATTAGCATGACCAAAATAATCACCATCTTCTTCTTCTTCATCACTGGGTAACTGTCGTTCCTGATAATCATTTACTTCCTCTTATGCTTCTTCAATATCTTCTTCTTCGATCACATTATAATTTATCGACCTTCCTCTTGGGTCATATCTAACAAAAAATGACCAACCTAGTTTGTGTGGAACACCAAAGTAAAACACTTGCTCGCATTGGCTTGGCAGAACATAGGGCTCATCTCTGACTGGCTCAAATGACCTTGTATTAATCATAGTAAATCCACTATCGTATTCAATAATAGTCCTATCAAGATCATTTTGATTCAGTCGTAACCTAAACCATTTGACAAAAAATAGAACTATTTTGACTGAATTAAAGTCGCACTCAAGTATATCATCCAAAATGCCATAGTATCAATTTTCAGATTGTTGAGGATGTATGTTAGTTCTAGATGAAATATTGGTGATCGCGAAGACAACACTTATCCTGGAATCATGCGTTTTCTTTGTTTCATGTAACTTTTTTGTGCAAAATTTATAGCCATGGTAGTACATAGCTTTGTGGTGTTTGACCTGCAATTATTTAAACATGTCAAGAATCTTCTCATTGATCTGCGAGTTGATATTAAACTTATGTCTCATGATTAGTAATCTTATGCATACCTTTGTATCTCTTAAGCCATATATTAGATCAAGTACCATTGGCGTAACATTAGGATCTCCATTACGATGAGCTTCTTTAACCAACGATGCAACACCATCCCATGTTAATGAGCGACCATTTTCTTGAAATTGTTCAATCCATACTGTCATCCAATCAAGATTTTTTGCAATATACAAGTGTAGTGCATCCCACTCATGACCAACTATAAAGAAGACAATTACACCATTTAGAAACAACTTATATATATTGATGATGGATAAAAAATTGTTAAATTACAAAAAAAAACTTATAATTACCTCTCACCCTCTTCAATCTACCTTTCCCCGTCAAGTACTCCCCTTTGAATTTGTCATTACAATTGGGATCCCAAATGCGATCTACATGGATACCTGCTGCAAACTTTGGAAGATATTCACTGATATACACCATAGTCTGGTATATCATATATCCCTCTATCATAGAACTCTTAGGATGTGCTCTTTGTCGAACCAAGCCCTTCATAAATTTCAAGTGCCTCTCAACCATCCACATTGATCTAGCTTGTACAGGTCCACACAATTCAATCTCCTCAACTTGATGTATGAGGTAGTGTTCTTGAGCATTGAAAAATGTTGGAGGTAAACACTTTTGCATTTCACACATAAGCTATGGAATTTTTCTCTTCCAATATTTTATATCTTTTTTTATCAATTTCTTTAGATGATAACCACCTAAAAGAGATTCAACATGCAAAAACACATAAAGGAGATTTCAAATAAAATTATACAATAGATTTCAGATAAAAAGCTACAAATCTATGAAAAAACACTTCTAACGTCATGTATTTTTCAAGATCATATATAAGTTGTTTAATATTGTTGTCAAACTGTTGTAGCAGGGATAGAGGTAGGATGAACTACAATCATTAAAAAATAATAATTTTAATATATTATTAAATAATGCAATTGGTACTACATTCAATCTTACAAATATACTATAAATAGAAAACATGACTTACCTTGAGGAAGGTATGCCAATCATGTGTTTTCAACCCTGGCCCAAAATCACCTTTCTTTGATAGAAGAGTGCTTATATTTGCAACAAATCCTGTTGAAAATTTTGTTTTTTCGATAACTTCTTTTAATGCATCACTTTGTTGCTTCGTTAATAACTAAGGAAGGGCACTTGTATTTATGCAGTCTCCATTGCTATTTGATTCAATGAAAACTTTTAGTGCATGATTGGATTCATGAATGTCAGTACAAATTTTAGCAATTTGTTCTCATCATGCCTTCCATCTAACATTTTTCATAGTGTCTCTCTTACATTCTTTCCAATATGCATAGCATCAAACAAATGCATGATTGGGAGATCTTTGTAGTATGGTAACCTACTAAATTGAGTAGGATAACTTTTCATTCCTCTAGGAAGTTGGTCATTGATGCCTTGATGACTTTCACGAGAATCAATTACAACATTAATAAATATAAGACAATATCAAAATACAAATTGTAAACTTTAGATGAAAAATTGGATATTACCTTGACGATTTTGTCGATCGTATTTCAACTTCCATAAATGAGGTGTCATTCTTCATGGCCTTGATGATGTCTCTTCTTTCCCATTGAAAAGATGTTTTTTGGCAATTCGATACCTATGATTATTATGGATAAAGTGTCTAAACTCATCAAACACCTGCTTTCCTAAACTTCTCGAATGATGACATTTCATCTTCGGACCACAAAATTGACATGCAAATTTTCTCTTTTTCTGAAGACCTAAAAGATCATGTATAATTGGATCATGTACAATTATCATGCACAACTTAAGCATTCAATAGTAATGTGTAAGCACTATAACAGACAAAAAATATGTGATCTTAACAATATAACATACCACAAAAATGAGTTAGCCCAGGGGCATCATGTATTGTCCATACAAGTATTGCATGGAATTGAAATTGTCGATGTCCTATCGGTCTAGAGATGTCATACATAGTGATGCCATTCCATAATTTCAACAACTCGTCAATTAGCGGCTCAATATACACGTTCATATCTTTAACTTGGTATTTACCTAACAATTGAATGAACATAAACATTACGTAATTATTATAACCATTTTCATGCACTATTTATAAATTAATTTAGATAACTATAAAATAAAAAAATACCTGGCACAATCATTTACAACATTATGTGCTCCCTCTTTATGGAAATCCAAGGAGAAATGTTATTGTTAATAACAAAAATAGGCCATATTGAGTAAACAGATCTCATATCTACATATGGATTGACACTGTTTGCTGCTAATGAAAGTTTCAGATTACGAGGTTCTTCTTTAAAGTGTGACCATGTTTCTTCTACCTCTTTAAATGTAGAACCATCGGTAGACATTCACATAATGTCATTCTGACTTCTATTGCATGCATGGTAATCCATAAATTGTGCCAAGCTAGCACACCAGAATAACCATTGAAGATGTGGAATAATGGGAATGTATCGAAGAACCTTGTGAGGTACTTTTTTTGTTATTTGATCTGATCGATATCTACTAACATGACAATCAGGGCATTCTATTGCAAATTCATGTTGTTTATGATATAGAATGTGATAATTGGGACATGCATGTATTGTCTGATACTTCATTCCAATTTGATCCATAATGTTAGATAATTCTCGGTATGAATGAGGCAAAATGTTTGATGGTGGTAACAAAAACTCACTAATCAACCTACAAAAACAAATATGCATTGTTAATATAATGAATAGTAATTGTATGCTAACATTGAAGATGACAAAAATGACATACCTTAGCATACGTGACATTTCTATATTGGATATACTATTCATAACCTTTAAGTTCACCAACAACACTATAGCTGATAGTAGAGTTGTTTGGGAGCCTTTGTATAAGGGCTCGTGTGCCTTCTCAAGTAAAGGTATATCAAGACCAACTTCATCATTATCATGAGATTTTCTAGTACTATCATTGTGAGCCTCTTCATCACCTGCCCCAATACCATCTTCTTCAATCATGTCCTCTAGCACACTATCATCTTCTTCCATAGGAGTGTTATCCTTAGCTTGGATATTCACACCTCCATGTTCCTCCAGTAGGAAATCCACATTTAGCAATGGACGAAAAATGTGGCCTCCTTCAACATGACCATATTCCCTACAATGACTATGGGCTATTGTGATTAGAATTCTTCGATTCTTTAAGCCCTTACACTTTTTGCAAGGACAATAACATTTATCAAGTTTTCTTCAAAACTGAGCCCATAATGCAGCCATCATCTCATTATTTTGTTTTGGGTTCATATTGTCAGGCGTGGTCTTTCTTCATAGGAAAATATACTTGCAAATAAATTGGAACATGAAGATGACTAAAAGATTGAAACATATTAATGAAATCTTCAATCAAGAACATGTGAGCTCAAAAGATGGGTAAATCTCAAAAACTCGTGAGTCTAAGATCATTAAAATTTCAGCCATAAAATAATTGCAATTGAAATTTGTTGAAAAATAGGCCTAAGTGGGTTGGCCTAAGGGTCAAATGAAGAATTCAGATTTCACTTAATTACAAATCAATTAGCTTATGCAAGTTTGGCCTCATGGTGGTTGTACAATTTTAAAAAAACTTAATCCTTAGACCATTTGGGCTAACATCAAGGGACGTGAATTTAGGACTCAAATGTCTATAAAGGTTGGATGTTGAAATTCTTTGAAACATCAACCCTTCCAAGCACTTCTTGATCCTTACAATGGATCCAACACCTTCTCTTGGTCCAATATTGACCTTCTATGCAAGAAAATATACCCCTCATGTGGATGGATTCTCCCAATTCATAATTGTCCCTTTCACCTAGTGACCCTCAAACAACACCCTGTCACATTCAAAGATCTTTGTCTCTAATCTCCCTACATATCTCTACACAAAATCATATCAAATAGGTGCATAATACATTAGCAACCCCTCTTCCATGAGTTACATATATAATACAGCAGTGGGAGGGGTCAAATTCATTGAGTTTGCCTCAGATAGTCAAGTTCTGTCATGTGACAATGACAGTCTCTTATTACCTATGCAAAATCCTTTACAAATGACTTTTCATAAATAAAATCAACTTACAAACTAACCGTCTCAATCATTTTCATATTGAAAGAAAAGCTTTGAAGTGAAATAAAGCTTGCACCAATTAAAAACAACCAAATTGCATAGTCACTATTCTATGACAGTTTTAACAGCAAAATATAGAGTTCTTTTATAGATTTTCCAGGGCTATCACATTGAAATCTCCTCAACACCTTTACACATTCATCTATCATGTTCATATAAGCTTTTTTTTTCCTTTTTGAAATTGCCTAACTCCCTAAAACCAACCAAATTCCCTTTAACTGTCTTGGGACAGTTTAGAACAATTTTTAATATCTTTAATAATAGTCCTTTATGATAACCTCGAGCTTTAGGACTCAATTCTTGTGACATTTTTTAGACTAATTGATCTTTCTAATGCTTAAAAGACTCATAAACCTTCACTTAATCCCATGACTCTACCATAGTGCCATATGTGGCTTGTTTGGCAATATTTTGACATATTTTCAAATTACATTGCATTTATTTGCATTTGATATGCATTTTATGACTCTTTGACCCCATTTATCAACCTAGTACATTCTAGGACTCCCTTTGCCGATGACATTTTACTACATTACATAAATGACCCTTGTCCTTTCATCTTGATGCCAAGAATGGCTTACAACTTGAACTTTAATGATTACAAACATATCAAAAAGGACCTTCATAGGGTCTTATTACATCAAATCCCATAGAATAACCTTGCAATTCTGCAATAAGGCACATAACTTGTTGAAGGTTTTCATTTTTGGTTTCAACTGGGTTTCACTTAATATAAATGGGTATAACACCCTCACTAAACATTTTACAAATAGGTAGCAAGCTTAGGGGGCTTGACTGTAGGGAAAATTCAATGGTTTAATATGCTTTTCACAAAGTAGTAACATGTCAAGAAGTTACAAGGAATGGTTCACAAGACGCCACTTGTTGAACCTTCTACAAACAAGGTAGCAAATCAAGAGGAAAACTCAATGGATATGCACATTCGAGAAACAACAGTGCTAGCATGAGTGACCTCCAAAGAAGCATTTGTGCTTCACCCCTACTACTCATGAGATTTGTCTCAATAAATACAATTTAATACTTCACAAAAATATCACTTATATGAAAATCCACACCATTTTTTCCCTTTTTCTAAATTTACTTTATAAAATATTTCTTTTAAGATGCAGTGAGGGGACACTTTTGTTTCTAGTCTTTTTCAAAGCAAGGCTACCATGCTATGCACAATTTGTTCATTGCAATATTTAAAAGAAAATAAAAGGAGCTTAAAGTCACTCAAATATGGTTCTAGGATTCTTGGAAAAATATTACATTCTGGAAATTGATATTTTCTTAATATTAATATCAAATTAAGGCTCTTCTTAGAAATCATATTCCTCTCCTTTGCTTGCCTACCATATAGTAATAAGAAAAATAATACTCTCGTATACATTGTATACAAAAATTGATGTTCTCACTTTAATCATTTGTATACTTCAAGAGGTTTCTTGACATGGGCCATAAACCATTACATTGCAACCTAGAGTATAATAATGTCATCAACATTCTAAAGCAAGATTATTGCAAGACCAAACTTGCTCGTACTTTATTCGACTTGTAGCTATCTTTCCTATATATTACTTATAAATTGAATATTTTTTACATTTCCAAAGTTTCTCCATACTTCAAGAGATTTCTTGACATTAGCTATAAAGCATTTAAGATACACATCAAAGCCTGGTCATATCATCAACATCAAAAAGGGGGAACCGTTGCAAGAATAAAGTTACTCGTACTTGTTATGACTTGGGAGCTACCCTACGTATAGTTTATAAAATTGATTTTTTTCATATCTGAGTCCCTCCAAATCATCCTATACTGTAAAAAATCAGTGCTAATGGTGAGCCTTATATGCTCTTTAAAATTAAGCTCTCGAGTATTGTTCAACTTCTTAGAATTCTTGAAGCTAGTACTTTCATCCTATGGTTAGAGGCCACTTAGATAAAAATAGTAGCAACTTTAGGACTATCAAATACAAAAATTTGATATTTTTAAAGCTTATGCTTTGATATGAACAAGATCTGAACAATGATAAATACATTTTGAACAGAGAAACCAGCCAGAACTCAGAGTAAACTAGATATAAGTAGTAAATAATTCAATTTGTCATAAAACAAATCTTGTAATCTCTATTTCATTCTTTGTCCTATTGAAAAACCTATCAGTCATCATGAGAAAGTACCCATAAACATATATGATCAAGCTTGTGTGCAAAATGAAAATGGGGTTATATAGAAACATCTACCAGTTTAAGCTCTGAAGCCATGGGAGTTGGTGCAAAACCCACAATCATCCATATCATAGTTTTGAATTAGTGAGAACCTACAACATCAAATTATATTCTTGGCAGCAGTAGCTGAAGATTTTGTGCATGGCCACACATCTATTGAAGTGCCACAACTCTACAATATTTTTATTCTACATCAACAAAGTGTAAAATGGACTTAAAAGTACAACACTTTCTCTGCACCTTGCATAGACTCTAAAAAGGTGTTTTGCCAAATGGGTGAAATCTGTTCACTCATATGCAAAACCCTTTGCTTCTATCATTTTTGTAATATAGAATCTGCTTCAAGTGTACCAATCTAGCCCTCTATTGAATGTAACAAATCCATAAATACATTTTCAACATTTCTAATGTACCGATTCCTTTTATCCTTATGATGGGAATATATGTTGCATAGATAACAAATGGTTATTAAAATTTTAGGGCCATTGACTTAGCGAAGGCTAGGGTTTCCATTAGAACCTGGATTTATGAAATTTGGTGCTGCTTTTGTATATTTACTCTTACAGGGATCCTTAGTAGCACATTTAAAAAATATATTTTTCTTGAAATCTATTTGGTGTGATTCTGATCAATGCTATGTGTCTGGTTGCAGTTGGATTTCCTAATATATTGCAATTGCTAGCACTGTGATAATTTAGTAAAATTTCAAAAGCATACCTTATTTAACAAGTTTTTTGAATCATTACTATGAGTTTGTTGCATTACATCCTTGCCTAGTTGCACTTCTACTATGTAAAAAGATAACATATGGGTAGATTTTCCTTCTACAAAAAACTCATTGTCTTCAGGATCAATGTGTCTTTAATTAAAATATTCAATAGGATTTAAGACATACTGGGTAATCAAATGTTTTTTGCTTTCTATTGCTGGGAAATAGCATATTGACACTCAAGATATGGTTAAAATTGGCTTCGGTTGACAATAGTAAAAAAAGTTATTTTTGGCCAAGTTGGAAATGCTTCAGTGTCTTTTGGTGTGCAGTGTTAACTATTGGCTCCATTGGGGGCAGGGGGGGGGGGGTTAGCTAATCTAGAAGAAATATAGGATCAATGATGGTGATTCCCTGTATTAAGTTACACATAGGATCCTCCAAGTTGGAAATGCTTCAGTGTCTTTTGGTGTGCAGTGTTAACTAGTGGTTCCATTGGGGGGGTTAGCTAATTTTGAAGAAATATAGGATCAATGATGGTTATTCCCTGTATTAAGTTACACATAGGATCCTCCAATTTTTAATTGATTGATTACAACAAATAAAGTATTGCTCTTTCTATGTATTCAAATAAGGAATTTAGTTGAACCAACCAAGAAATGTATTCAACAAACACTTGTGTCCTGCTTCAAATTCCAAGAGAACTCAACCAATGCTATTCCCACTTTAGTAGATAGCCCCTTTCATGTCCTCCCTTGCCTCTCTAATTAAGTGAATACTTGCAGAAGTTGCCTATCATGAGAAATGGAGCCATGGGGATTACATTACTTTCTTAAAATTCAATAATAAACTAGGTGTTCCAACTATTCATATATCTGCTATTGATACAGATTTGGAAATGGTCCTTACTATCAAGATAATTCGAATGGAGATTGGATGTGAACATTGATTATGAAGAAAACGTTGCCCGAATCAACTTAGAGTAGCAACCTGATAAGGCACAATAAGCTTGTCTCCCAAAGAGGAATACTAGTTAAGGAAATGCAAGGCTTAACTAATTTGATAGCATTGTGGAAGAATTTGAGCCTATTCAAGCTTCTTATAAGGAATCAACTCAGAGCTATTCAAGAAGACAGTATTGTGGAAGATATCAAACTTAAACACCTAAGCGAGTCAACCAAAGCCATTTAGAACTAATTTGATACCAAAGAAAAGAGAATCAAAGAATTACCTTGCATGAAACTCCATCTAAATTATTTTTGTACCAAAAACCAATGCTGTAGAACTATAAAATAAATAACTAGATGAAGAATTTTCAAGCGAAAAGACAAAGCTAAGCCCAAACTTAAGCCTTGATCATCCTTCAGAATGCACGTATGTGTTGACATGGATTCAAAAGAATTATTTTTTAGTTCTTTGTGACAGTGCATGATGGTAGCTCTAGAATATTAATTATGTCAGGCTAAGACTAGCACATAGGCCATTGCAATATTTTGAGTCTAACATATTTAAATCACCAGTGATGCCTACGATTATGGCAGAATTGTTAGTGGATATGTTTCACATCTCCAAAGTAGGTTTTTTTTAATGTGTATAACCCCTTACTTTATCTTTGGGCATGACTATTTTTGATGTTTAGATCTTGATATTGTTGTAACCCTATTCTGATAACATATAAAATGTTGAAGCTTGAAAGGGATTTGAAAGTTTTTGGAATCCAAAGTCAACGCTTTGTTAGTTGTATCTGAATTCATCAAGAAGTCAAGCCCTTCAACAAAGCTGTAAATCATTTAGAGTATCTCAATAATCATTAAACATTGTCCAAAAACTATTTTTCCCAAATTTTTAGCAAATTAAATCTGAAGCCTTTTGTAGTCCCAAAATGGGCTCCAAAATGTTCAATTTTTTTTAGCAGAATACAAAAAGAAATCAATTGTGAGGACTTGCAGGAGAAATGCGGAGACAAACATATAGATTATAATGATGGACCAAATTAGAGAAATGAAAGGAAGGTCAAACAAAGAAGAATAAAACTATAGGTATTCCAGTCCACCTTCAATCCATGGCATGATTTGAAAACCCTAAGCAAAACAAACGAAACAACAATGTCCAGTATAGCCACAAAAATTGGCACTGAAACAATTAGAAGAGATCCCAGCATTAGAAAAGAAAAGAATCATCTCTACCCTTACCATATTTTGGTTTATCCACAATGACCATACACAATAGATTCCCAAATCTTGAGCATCCCTCTCACATTATTGTACAAGTTTCTCATAATAATGAAGTAGGGCACAAAATTGACCGTTTTACATTTTAACATATTTAGCCTGTGTTGGTCAAAATTTTGACCAACACGGGCATGGATTTAAAAAAAAAGCTAGTTCTCCTTGCAAATTCTGACCAATCTAAAATATTTTAATAGATGGTCAAAAATTTTGGTCTAAAATTTTTGGTGCTTATCATGATTTTTAATCATGTAGTTTCGAATAGGAGTGGTTAAGAATACCCATCTCTCACAAGCTTGAATAATCCACTTGGCACTCACTAGATCTAGGTGATGCTCATAGAAATGAAACGTTATGACTTCTTGAGAGCTCAACTGTGATAGTGCTACTTTGATTCAAGTGCAATTAACAAGCCAACTTAGCTTGCTGCCTCATTTGCAAAACCTTCATAAAGTGTTGTGTCCTATGAAACATTGATTATAGAGTTTCTTAGATCATTCATTAACAAGTAGGTGGGTTTTCAAGCTTGTAATTTTTTGTTCCCTCAACTATCTAGCAATAGCTCATAAAGAAAATGGAACTTTTGCTGACCATGTATTTATGGTGCAAGTTAGTTGCTCAAAGTTCTATTACCTAAAAAATGAGGCTATTTTATTAGAGATGGGACTCATTAACTGGGCTCTGTCAGAACTCACAAGAAGAGGATATGTGCCTTTGAGTACCCCTAATATTGTTCGAGCATCTTTTCTTGAAAAGTGTGGCTTTCAACTCCGGGTAGAGAATACCCAGGTGTTAAGTCCTTTTATGATACAAAATTTGATTGACAGAACAATTTCTATCATTAATAATTTATTGTGTTAGTTGTCCTTTTTATATGTTCCAAGGTTTAAGTCATAAATCATTAGAGTTACAAGAAGATCAAAGGTTTAAAGATAAGATGGTGCATTTGAAAATTTGAACCACCATGATATAGATATAATAATTTTGTTTTGAGCAGGTATATTCTATATATGGAACAGACCAGTGTCTAGCAGGAACCTCAGAGATCCCAGTAGGGGGAATGTACATGGATCGCATTGTAGCTGACACACTCTTTCCAATAAAACATGTTGATTTTTCACATTGCTTTCACACAGAGGTTGGTGCTGCAGGCTATGCAATAAGGTATGATTGCATTTTTTTTTATGGAAGTGTCACTCTCTTGAGTAAATGGAAGTGCACATGTTTTCTGCTATATTAATTTTTATTGCATTACATCAACATTGGAAACTATGGTTGCATTAAATAAAAGGTAATCTATTCCATCCAACATACCTTTCTTGAAATATGAAAAAACTATTCAACTAAACAAAATATCTGTAACTTGTATGCACTCCATACTAATAAAAAATGTGGTTTGAGGTTCTTGAAAGGGCCAATGTTTAGATTCAGTATGTTACAAGATACTCATTAATGTTGCTTAGGATTGATAACGCTATGTGGAATGGTGTGCAAAATGTTTGGTAAAATCATTATTATCTACATAATGGAGAGCATTGAACATGTAAAATCAACAATTTCTTGAGTACTTTGATTTGCATAATACCACATAAAATGTATGGTCAGCTTATATTCTACTAATATCTTGCAACTATGTCAAGTTGAAAACAAATGTATGCTCAAAAGAAACTATATTTCATATTGGAAAATAGAACATGCTTTCAAGTTAGTAAATGTCAATAAACCTCCCTGGCTGAAGGTCTAATCTCTCTTGGCAGGATAGGTTGAGGTCCCTAGTTCTTGTAAGGGACTTGATTCCTTCCTCATGAACCCTTACATGTATACTTTAATGGAGGTTGGTAGTACTTTTGGATGAGTGTCAATAATCTTTGTTTTCAAGTTAAGCTTTGGGCTCATTATTTGGGGAGTATATCCCTCTGATGTGTGTATTTCATTGGTCATTAAAGTTGTCAAAAATATTCACTCAATTTCAAGAGTGACCTTTGTTATGTTAATACATGTTGTGTTGACTAGTTTTATTATTTTATTTGTTGGCTAAGGTATTTTATTAGATGACTATACATTTTTAAATGCAATGGTTAGGTTTTAATTGACAACTATTGGTCCTTAAAATGGTACTAATGCTGCCACAGAAAGGGCACATTTATGAAAGACCCTCCCTGTATCACTTGCATTGTAAATGGAAACCTCTGGAATAAGGCATTAATTGTTATATACTAATGCAATCATTTTGGTCTGAATTTTTATTCTTTTTTTCTACCATGACTTATTATCTTGTAGTGGGGTAGGATTTTTTATGGTTACATCATTGTGTGCATGTCATTTTGAGCTCATCCCCCATACATTGTTCCCCCCATAGCTTCTTTAATGTGTGGACAAAGGCAATGGAAATGGATTCTTAGCCTGTGAAGTGAAACTTCTTGATTCCATTTACTTGCTTCTACTCCACTAGACTAAAATAGTAGTGCTTGGAGGAGAGTGCTAGTGTGTTCCAACTCTCTTATAGTTACATGGCAGGTGCATTCATTGAGTTTGAACCCGATCCTTTCTTGCAATTATAACTAGTTAAAAGTGCAAGAGGATTTCTTCATTCATGACTTTCCCTTAACCTGTCTGGATATATGAGTAATTCAATTTTAGGGAAAATAATTATTTTTGTAATTAGACATACCTATTTTTTATGCCTTCTTTCTTATTTCTTTATATACTAAGTTGTGCCCACTATCCACAAATAGAATATTGGTGATAGATGATCGAGACTCCAAGCCATAATGATGAAAAGATACCATGGATGCACACTGCTTTGTTGTTTGAAATGCTTCATAACTGACAATAATAGATCTATGTTATATAGATTCCTTAGCTCCTTCTGGTGAGTGATTAGTGAACTGATTTTTAAAAAAAATTTCTATTGCCTAAAGTATAGCTATTTTTTCTAGGTTGTTGGGCAGGGGTTTGTACCATGTCCATCAGTTCAGTAAGGTTGAAATGTTTGTGATATGTCATCCAGAGGAAAGTGAATTATTCCTTGAGGAGCTAATTAGCATTGAGGAAGATCTCTTTTCTTCACTTGGATTACACTTCAAGTGAGTTGGAAATCTTTGGTTGTTTAATTGATTATACAACAATTTTTTTTGTTTTGTTTTGTTTTACAATTTTTGATTTTTTGTAGGACTCTAGACATGCCTTTTGAAGACTTAGGTGCACCAGCATACCACAAGTATGATGTGGAGGCATGTATGCCAGGTCTAGGGTGGTATGGTGAGGTATACCCTAAATTGTAATGCCATTCAACAAGGACAATATTTGATTGGTAGATAGGAAAAAAAAATATGCCTCTACAAATATCCATGTAATAATTATATAAATTTTCTTATTTTCAGATATCCAGTGCATCAAACTGCACAGATTACCAAAGTCGTCGACTTAATATTCAATTTTGACCTGGAAGTGCAGAATCGACTCTTTCAATGGCTATCAAGCCCAAGAAAGGGAAAACCCCATTGCCACCATTGCAGTTTGTACATATGTTAAATGCAACAGCTTGTGCTATACCTAGAATGATTATATCCATACTTGAAAATTTTCAGCAGGAAGATGGGTCTATAATTGTTCCAGAAGTTTTGAAACCATTCATGGGTGGTGTTGAAGTCATATATCCGAAGTCAAAACAATAAAGCAATTTCCTAGATGTGAAGATAATTTTGTGATAGTTTTTTGAACCATTGTTTTTGAGCAGGACCTCAGATTTAGCTACTGAGTGTATGAAATGTTTTCCACCTCATACATTTTAGTACTCATCTTTCTTGACCTTAGTAATCCTCAAATGGTAGGTTGACTACACATTTATTGGGATAAGTTGTAGGTAGGTGTCTTAAATGCATTTCTACATTGCTTACTTGATCCCTTGGTAACTTAAAGATCCAAAAAAGTATAAAACGATGTTCTTTGAACATTCATTTTGTTCAAATGAAATTTAGCGGGGAGATTATCCCAATACTACAAACTATAAATAAGAGAAGATGTAAATATAATATGTTGTCTACTACATCACACTTTGCAAAGGGAGGGCATTCTTCTTCAAAAGATCATATTGATAATGATATAGCAGATCGCATAGACAACATGAGGATATTTAACAGTAGCAAGTTCTCATTTATTGTTTTACTTTTTTTTACATGGGGTTTTCCCCTTGACCTTAGCCCAACAATGATCAGTGGCCGATGTGAGCTTAGGGTGAGACTAGTCCCCCATGGGTGCAGAGAAGCCACAGGCAAGCCACTCTCGCCATTTGAACCTGGAGGCAGAATCAAACTCAAGACCATGAGGGTGACCCATGACTTCAAGCCTATCCATCTACTGTGTGCGCTAGGGGTCACCCCCTACAAGTTCTCATTTATTATGAAGAAAGTCAGCAGACTGCTTCCATAAATATTCTTGATTCATATGGAAGGAAAAATACTTTGAGGAGGCCATCTTACTATAATAGTTGTTTGTCGGGTAAGAAATAATTATAGTTTGAGACAAAAGAATTTGAAACAAGATCAAGGGAGAGTTGTTAGTATTTTTGTTAAAGAGTCTCATGACAATGCCAAGAATCCTAATGATGTCAAAATGATGGAAGTGAAAGAAAACAAAATGTCCAAAGGTGCAATCAAATAATGTCAAATCAAAACAGAAAATTGCTCCTAGAATAAGAGGCAATCCTATGAATAACACTATATTTGCAAGAATAATGCAAATATTGGAATGGTTAGGATTTTATTTGTTATCTTGATAGTAATTTTTAACAATGGAGTTCAAGAGATTGGACTACTCATTCTCTATTTGGTATGCACTATTCTAAGAACTGGTCAAGTTATTTATCAAGGAAGCTTATGAAAAGTCCATTTCTTGTTAAATGTTCAA
Organism: Cupressus sempervirens; assembly: GCA_028749045.1. Lineage (NCBI taxonomy): Eukaryota > Viridiplantae > Streptophyta > Pinopsida > Cupressales > Cupressaceae > Cupressus > Cupressus sempervirens. The sequence continues at coordinate 1,049,899,029 of CM053785.1, forward strand.
AGAATGACTTTTGAGTGACCTTAATAGTTAATTGCTTTCATGTATGCTAACTGCAAAAAGGGTGATTATCAATACCAGCACATGTTATCAGAGGGTCAAGAAGAACAATATGATAAGAATATGTTTGAAATGAGCTAGATACGTATTTGAAACATTGATAAAAGCAACTTACAACTATTTGGTATTATGCTAGTGTTTAGGAAATGTATAAAAAAGTATGTTTACACACTATGTTGTAGGATGGTATGTTCACTTGATTATGCAATTGTAATTAATTTGGATGACTGAAGGAAATCATAAATCAGAAACTATAAAAATAGCTCCTTATCTTCCAATTGTGCATACCTTATCCAACAAGCCCACACCAAAGCCTCACTTGTTTTATGTTGAATAATGATCTTTGATGGCTCATGAATGCTTAACTAGATCAGTAAGAGTCATGTGCCCTGAAAATGCAAAATTTCTCCTTTAAGAAAAAGGACCCACTTTTCAATATCACCTAGTAAACCCTGTAATAATCAATTTACAAACACCCATTAAGTTATGCTCTATTCAACTACTGTTCTAGACTGCTACTTCCAATTTGGGAAAACAATTTTGTTTGTTTACATTTGATTCAAGAACTTATTGACTGGCTTAACTTTATGAATTATGTTTATACTCTTTTAACTATCTTGAAGCAACTTATCCAGCTTTATAAACAATATTGGAAGAGTTTATGTCAGATCTTCTTTAAGCTAAATAGACTGCTTCCAAACAAGGAGTTTGCCCATTAAATGGATGATGAAAAAACAACAACTATACTATTTTACCTTTTAATAAAAGCGGAAGCAAATGCAATACTCCTATATGCGGATAGGCAAGGGCCTCTTTATCAGAAAAGAATGCCCAATGGCCTAATTCATTCTCATTCAGAAGCAAATGCATTGCAGCTTGAGGACCAGTTATCCTAATCTCATGTGTACCATGTTGATGAGAATGAGAAACAAGTATCTGACGCAGGCTATGGTCAACCACCCAAATGCTATTCACTCTCACCAGTCGGTCATAACTGGTATTGAAAGAATGGTTCCACACTGGGCCAATTTGACATAGGGCACCTGCAAGAAAATTTGTTCATGGGAAAACCCTATGAGAAATGCCAATCCGATATCTGCACTCACCAAACTTCAAAAAATGCGAGCGAAAAAGACACACAATTTCATCCTGCCTTCCCAACCATATCCAAGATCAAAAAATGTGGGAAAACACATTTGGCGTGCACTCACCAAAGTTCAAAAAATGTGAGCAAATATTTGGCATTTCTAGTCTTTGCATCGACTTTGTGTAATTTGATGTTGGTCAAAATTTTGACCAAAGGGGGGGAATTTTTTTTTTTTGCGACCAACGCGGGAATGAAAACAAAAAATAAAGAGGATTCATAGCATTGGCCAAAAATTTTTGTAGAAAAATGGATGCAAATGTACTAGTGTTTAGGAAAAACTTAGAATTTCCTTCATCAATGTTTAGGAATTAGCTAAAAACATCTCTCTAATCCATACACATCTAACTTTGTACTAACTCACCACACATGCATCGCGGTTGGAAAACTCAAAAATAGATAGTCCAAATTTTAGAGATAGTCATGATCAAATTGGTGTAAAAGGAATAGTTAATGGAGTAAAGTAATATTTTACTTATCACTGTGGAAATCATAAGACACCATTAATGAGAAATAATTCAGGATGCTGCTTCATTACTCATCTCCACACAAAACTATTTGTGTTCCTATCAAAGTTTTGATACGTCCCTTTGAAACTTCACTCCACCCTTCACATACTAGATTTTGCAGAAGGCATATGAAAGATAGGTGAAATAATTAAAAAGTTTTAAAATGTCCCATTATGAATTCCCTTTTATCAATACAAGCTTAAATTTCTTCTATAAGTAAGATTAGGATTAAACCCATTTATTTCTTATTGTAGGGGTGCATCAACCTTGTCTTCAATGAAAGAAGAGGAAGCCTCATGTCGTAGGATCATAACCACAAGAGCCACAGGATGCCAAAGCTAGCTAGGATGTGCCTATTAACCTTTATCTTCAAAAAAACAAAAAATTGAAGAAGAAATGAATGTATGTGTTGATGGATATTTATGAATGTTGCTTATTAATGGATTTTTATGATGATGAATGTTTATAGGTATTAATGAATTATATGTCGTGTTAATGAATGTTATGTGAATATAATGATTGGTGTGTTCTCAAATTATTGATGATGCTTATATGTATTAATTAATTGTATTTCGTGTTAATGTATGTTATGTTATTATAATGATTCAATTATATACTTCTTAAATGAATGAATGAAATGCTTACGTAGTTGTTAATGAGGAATTTAGAGTGATTATAGGGGGGGGGAGAGGCCAAATGAGCTTCCACCTTCACATGGTTGGAATTGTTAAGTAGAGAATATGAAAGGATTCTTGAAACCAAGTGAAGCTCAAACTAAACCAAGTGAAGCTCAAATTAAACCCATTAAAAGTATTTTAGTTACAATTTATTTTTGTATCATGTCATTATTGAGTCTCACATGCATTATTGTCATTATTGTAGATCATTGGGATGCTCAAACTTTGAAGTCTCCAACATGGTACTTACTTTTAGTGGGTGAACCTAGCAGGTTATAGGTGAATGGCTTAAAATGGCCTTAACATAAGTACTATGAATTACAACATGTTGCTTTCTCTATAAGTAGCATGTAGATTATGATTTATTGCTAATTACCATTTGCTTCTTTGGTAGAAATGGACAACATGTTGCTTTCTCTATAAGTTGTATGCAAACATGGAGCTACTCTTGCAAGAGACTGTGTATCACACTTTTCCACCAAGGAGGATAAAGTATTTGATTATCAATAATAAGGTATATTTATCTTCTAAGTTTATTGGCTTTAGGTTTCTTATACTATATTTTTTACTGTCAATATCTTTTGAGACTCTCTACAAGTGTGAGCTATGAATCTATACCAGTCGAATGAAGGTGAATGAATGTAGATTGTAGGATGAAAGATGAATTTGAGATTGGAGGGGTATGAGAGCATTAGGAACCACAAACGACAGAGTTTATTTAGTTGATACTAAGATTTCTTCTAGGTTTTAATTTATTACCATCCTTATTTTTCCAAAAATAAAAAAGAAACCCTCAGATCCCTGTTCTCTCCAAGCTCTTTAAAGTATATCATAGCAAAAAACATATCTATATTGAGAGAAAAAGGTCAAGAATTCTACAAGTTGTGAAGACAAAAACATGCCTCTGTGAGTATGCAAAGAGTGTGCATCATTACTTTATTGCAGCTATTGTCATAACCAATGGCAATGATATATAATGATGTTTGTTATTTGTTTGCCACAATGGTCATGTTGTATGTCATGAAAACATTTAATTATTTGTCATGGAATGAACCTACAAATTAACCTGCCACTGCCTTTTTAAAAAAGTGCTCTCATATTCAAAGCCCTCCCTAATATGCTTTGATATAAATGGAATTATGATGTCATAGTTCTCTAATTCAATCTTGTAATTTATTGCCAGCATGTGCATTATTCACATATATTGATGATTGACATGCTACATTGAAAATGTGTTAAAAAATCACCACTATTGGATGTATAAGAAATTCTAAGTAATCAATGATTCTTTGGAATGATTACCATTCTCCTTTAATAGTTCGAGATGGAGTGTGATTTTGGGTTGCAACTCTTCTTCATGCAACCTTTCGTTTATCAATAGTAGTTCTTCATAAATGGAAAAACCAATGTGCTTAAACTAAAGATACAAGCCATGTTTAACAAATGATGTCTAATAGTAGATGGCCGAGGAGCACAAAAAGATTTATGAGGTTGCCCAGACCATGCACGATCTTGAGAAGAAGAATGAAGAGTAGCCCTCTTGTTCCATCTTTTTGTTTTTTGCTGTACCTTTTTGGCTTTTGGTTCTAGCTTTTGCTAAGTTTGGTTAAAGACAATTTGTTTTTTTGGCCTTTTTGTTGGCCTCTATTTTTGGCTGGGCCTCATGCTTATTATCAGCCGTCAGAATTTTTTTTTTCTGGCTGGGCTTCTATTACTTATTTTCAGCCATGTTTATGTAACTACTTTTGGGTTTTAGGGTCCCTGTAAAACCTGTTTATCTTATAAAAAAAAAATGATGTCTAATATGTCATCTTCGACAAAAATTATATGAATATCAATTATTTTATAGAATTATGCTTGCTATTGTATTTTAAAAAATAAATTTTGACTACCATCACTATTTCGATGTTTACTGTTGTCAACGGTATAAGCAACCCGCCGAAACATCTCTACAAGTCCTCTCTATTTTGATGCATCTCGCCGTTGAGAGTATGAAAAATTCATCAAAACATATCTCTAGGTTTTCGATAGCTTGATGCATCTTGCTATCGATGATGTGGAATACTTGTCGAATCATCTCTCAGAGTCATTGATAGTTCGACATTCTGAACTAGTTGTGTGATGCTGCCACGGGATAATGATGGCAATAATTTTTGATGGATTTTGTCATCGATATATTGACACTTGTCTTGTGTGGAAAACTTTTGACTCTAGTTTAGAGATGGTAGTTTTTGATGTTTTGTAGTCGCAATTGTGATGGACGAGCATTGAAAAATAGGTCCAAATTTACTAGTGCCTGTAAATTGGAAAAGATGTCATATAAGCAATAATACCATAATTTTTATACCTTATCATCAAATGAAGACTTCCATGAGAAATTTAAAACATCTATTTTATACATTTATGGTAAAAGAGTGACAAAGAGTCCATCTTTTTAATTCTCTTAAAGCCTTGGGACCACTTCTATATATATTTTCTATCATATTTTATTCTATCATGAATTATTTTTGTACTACCTTCATTATAATTATAGATACTGAAATAGAGTAATAATAGTTAAAGAAATAATTAAAATTTTAAACTAATCATATATTAATATTTTTTAAATTAAAATGATGTTAAAATATAATTTAATTAAGAAACCTATAATTAATAATTATGACAATTTTAATTAAAAAGTTAAAATTATGTTTTATATCAAATATAGTATTAGCTTATTTAAATAATTATATAATCACATTACTTATAATATTTACCTCATGTGGCTTCAAAATATTAGATAAATATATTTTTGTTTTGATTAAGTAAAAACAAGTTTTGAAAGGACTCGAAACCTTGTACAAAGGGAGAAGAAAGATATATCAATAAGGACCATAACACAACTGTGGAAAACCACTTGACAAACTAGGGGGACACTTAAAATTAAAATAATAGTTAAAGAAATAATTAAAATTTTAAACTAATTATATATTAATATTTTTTTAGTTAAAATGATGTTAAAATATAATTTAATTAAAAAATTTATAATTAATAATTATGACAATTCTAATTAAAAAGTTAAAATTATGTTTTATATCAAATATAGTATTAGCTTATTTAAATAATTATATTAATTATATAATCACATTACTTATAGTATTTACCTCATGTTGCCTCAAAATATTGGATAAATATATTTTTTTAATAATAATGTGCCTTTGAATTGTTTGAAATAATTATTTAAATTACTAACTGAATTAAACTATTTCCATAATTATTAATTAAATTAAATTAAATTCAACTCAAACTAAAATATAACAATAGAATTAAGAAAATACAAAGTCAACTTATATCAAAATATAAATATTAAGAATAATAATTTAGAAATAATTAATAATAAATAATAAAGTTAATACATAAGACATAATAAATTATTCTTATGAAAATTGAAGAATTAAAAAATATGTACCAAAAAAATATAATTAATACAATATTAACATTAATTGAAAATAAACTTAAAATTCTTATTCATAATGTAATTTTTAGTTATGGAAATTGAAAGTGATCTTTATCTAACTATTCCAAGTTTTAATATCATAAAAATTAATTTTTAATAGGTACTTGTAAAAAGAAGAAAGTCGACTCCAAAATACTATAAAATTTTATATAATCTTTAAAAAAAAAACTTAAGAAGCATATATTTTGGAATTTTTCCTAACCAAACTCCATAAAATTTATGGATGAATTAGTTCACAAGTATATTTAATTACATTGTTACATTATTTTGTTTTTGGTTTAAAGAGTTAAGGATGACATAAATCAACCAAAGTATGGTTGGTGCAAAAGTGGATAATCTTTCTCCACATTGCTTTGTGGATCGTACAATAAGAAATGCAAATAGTAAATGAAAAGGTAAATTAAAAAATAAGTGATTTGAGGAGAGGATCTCATAAATGAGCATCTTAAAACTAAGGTTTTAGGGCTACATCATCAAATATGATGTTGCATTACTATGCTTATTGCCAAGGTGTCTAAAAGAGCCACCCCTTAATATATCATATCTCTCGGATCAATAATGACACAAGACACAATATCTTTCTTAGTTGAGCATGGTTAATAAAGCTTTGTGTTGAAATACTCGGTTCAACCACTACTACATAGAGAGGTGGTTTGTAAGAACCCTCCTCGCATGTACTTTTTAAGTATGAATTTCCTTGTTAAATTTGTTGTAGGTGATTAGAATGGATATGAAATAATGTTTTATGATTTAGATGTCCTAATAAGAATTAAGATCCTAATACATTCATGTTTTAAATAATTAAGTAATTCAAGAACCACTACTTTATCTCGACTGTTTAAATATTAAGACTTTACTAGTGATGATACAAGGCGTTTTTCACCTAATGATAAGGGTGTTGATTTTGGTACCTCAATGATTAAGTCTTACGCTTTAGATAGTTCAGTATTCCTTAAATGGTGATGTTAGGATGTTAGATATATGCATGCCCAACGATGATTATTCTAGTATGTTAATCTAAATTAATTATGTTATATTAATTTTGTGTTTACTGATGATTAAATGTGAGAAGAAATGAATTAAATAGTTAATTATATGAAAGATTCATGTTTTGATTTATGTAACTATGCAGATAAGTTTTGAATGAATGCATAACTAACACTATGATTATACAATTTTAATGGTCAAAATATGAGTAGAATGAGATAAACAATTGATTATTAGAAAGATGGATGTTTTAAATTTACATGATTGTCCTAATATGTAATTTACATATATGTATGTGATTTCTCGAACTACTAATGTGTGCAATTAGTGTGTAGGGTATTTAGCCGAGAAATCTAATGGGAAGATGAGATGAAACCCCTTGTTAATTTGTGCTATCATCGCATTGTCTTTCTTTGAAGGTTGTTAATTGGTCTTACTATCCCCCTAGCCTTTGTTTGTTCCTATTAAGTCTTTAAGGCTTAAAAACATTAAATTTAAGTGCCCTAGGGGTAAGGCTATGGGTGGGGAGTACTTTCCACCCACTTAGCCTCTTTGTTTGACTTTTAGGGTCACTCAAAATCCCCATTTTTGGTTGATTGCGAAAATTGATTGTCTCCACTTGAGTTGGTGACTCAAAACTCCATCTTGAGTTTGTTTGAAGGCTAGTTGAGTTAAGGATCATACTTAGAGGATTTTGGGAGTAGTTTTGGGGTGGTTACCCAATCTCTAGATTTGGAGACAGTTGGAAGATTGAAGGAAGAAAAGGAAAAGCTCTTCTCAACCCACCATTTTTGCCATAACTCTTTTGGTGAAGGTAGGAGTTGTTCACTTCTTTGGATTGTTTTCTTCATTTGTTCATGCTTAAATCTTGCTTGAATCATGCATAAGGCATTGCGTTGTTTTTGCATTGCTTGCTTGTATGTTGGGGTTGGTTGGGAGGGATCTTAACTTGTTTTTCTTTTGATGTTATTCTCATGCTTGCTTTGATGTTTTGTGTTTTGAGGGGATTTCATGGGGATTATTTTGGCATTACTCACCCTTGGATAGGGAATAAGTGGCCATGTACGGGGGAAGGGCCTTAGTTGGACCTCAATGGTGTAGAGTCTCCTCTCATGGTGAGAGGAGGGAAAGAGGGTAGGGTGTATGGGCCCCTACTTGTCATCACATACCTTGTTTGATATTGTGAATTCTTGATATGGAAAGGAATGAAAATTCTTGTGGTAATAGCCTCAAAAGGGCCTTGTAGAAGAATGGAAGTTCTTGAAGTTTTAGTCTCGAAAGAGCTATGTTATGGTATGGTGATTGACATCTCCCATTGGGAAAATCCACCTCCCCCCTAGTTAGGTTCAATGTTTGGAGCTATTGTGTAAAATCGGGTTGGGGTGTATGCTTGAATTGTCCTTGATGTTGTGATGTTTTACCCCGGGTCAGTTCTCATCTTTTCCATGATTCCCTTGGTGCATTGAAGATATTGGAAAGGATCCCTCGTGGAAGACTTAGAAGATAATTCATTTGAGTTGTAACATTATGCAAAAATGTATATTAAATTTTGATGTATTTGGCAAGGATGTTAGATTTTCTTACTGGTTCTTTCTCGATGGAGCCTTGAACTAGGTTGATTAATAAAGGAGGAAAGATTGAAAAAAAAAAAAAAAAACTTTCTTGCAATGTGTCTTATGTTATTCAGATCTTTCATATGTGTGTTGATAGATAGGGTAAATAGTGATGATCAATTATGTGAATATCATCCTTCTTGTGATGTCGTATTATGAAGATCTTACCACTTTTTATGCACTGTAAGGATTATTGGAGGGAACATGTATTGTGTTCTTAGAGTTTTAGCTCCATGTCTTCTATGCAATTACAAGCTTGAGTCTAATTATCTTGAAAATAAAATAGCCATATGAGTAGAATTAAATTCATGGAAGGATGCTATCTTTGTAACTCTCTTGAATAATAAGTGTACATGCATCATTAAGTTGGATCCTTGCATGTGAATGAAATGTTAGATCTTAAGTAGATAGTTTACAAAATTATTCAGGATAAGAGTAATCATTTTTATTCTTACATGACTTCTGTTGTGCTTCTATATGAGCTTTTTTATTGAGATGTAGTCTAAATGAATCCATACAATTCATCAATCAACACTATATATATAACGTAATAAATGACTCCTAAATTTTCATTACAACAACATAGTATAAATACCTTGAACTATAGAATTAAGACAATGAATAGATGAAATAAGATATATGAGGACACAAGTTATGAACTTGCTTAAGATGTTATTTTCCTCTCTGGAAAATGTATGGAGAAGGAAAAATAATCTATTCCTATAATACAGACATTAAAATAATCATAGAATATTCCCTAAGATCAAGTGCCTCAATATTAATGATAAGCCTACATCCTAAATAACTTAATATAATACAACATACATCTTATTGTATTACTAGCACTAGAAGTCCATGCAGATCTCATGACATCCAGTCACCATCTCACCTAAATCTAGGATAAAAAAATAAAAATAATAAGGGGGATTTGATTCATATCTACGATGATTTATTAGCAATCCAACTAGTACCTAGTAATGATGTAAGAACTTACTCTCCTACTCAGTGCTATATATCCTTACCTAGGCAACCCTTCTTCTTGTCTAAGCAATCCAATATTCATGCAAAGGAAAACGTGGGTAGAGGGCCCCACTAGGCAGCTACGTTGGTGAATGGGAGAGTAGTCATGTCTGCTTAATAAACCTTGCTTGTATGTTACTAGGCACAGATTTATCTTCCATTGGCTTTTGGTGGGGTGCTGACCTTTAACCCATGCAATCGCCACAAATTCTCTCCAACTCGTACCTGATCCCATGTTAGACTGCCATTTTAGTCACATCTAAGCTTGGGGTTGGAAAGGTTTTATTTGGGGTAGTGTGCAAGTTGTATGCAATGGGAACTTACCCTTTTTGCCTTCACATTTCTTAAATATCCATCAACCAATCCTTGCCATGCAAATTCCATTGCAGGTCAACCTTGGACAGCATGTGGTAGGCCTTGCCAACATACCCTGATTGCTGCTTAAGTCGACTTGTCCTTGGGAGGCATGGATGGCTTGAGTAGTGAGGGTAGGAGGGGTGCATAGGGACTAGGGAAGCTTTAGGGGTTAGTTAGTGGGGAGAAATATTTTAAATAAAGTTTTTTTATTGTTTTGTTTTTTAAAAAATTAGTATGTTAAGTATAAACTTTACTTAATGTTAGCATCTTTAGATTTGGTTATTAAGTTAGTCGAAAATTTTAAATAGTATTTAGTATAGTATTAGTTAAGATTTGTTAGGTTGAGTTTTAACTTAAATATAGTTAGCAATACTTAGTTTATAATTTTGTGTTTAAATTGAATGTAGTTAGTAATTGGATAATTTGAAATTTAGCTTTAGTTTAGTAGGCTTTAGTTAATACTATGTGGATTAGGTAGTAGTTTAATTTGTTAATTCAAATTCTAGTATTAGTAAGTTGTGGTTAGTTTTGTTAATTTGAATGTTAGTATTAATTAAAGTTAGAAGAAGAGATTAGTCAATTGGTTATGATAATGTTGGTGATCATATTATTTTAGTGTGAATTGTAAGTGGTGTCAGCTCTTGTTATTTAGATTAGTTTATGTTTTTATACATAAGTTGTTTATTAAGTAGTTTTATATTATGAGTAATTTATTTAAATTGTTAAAGTATTAGTATGTCCTAAGCTAAGTTTAGTTAGTATATTTAGAAGTTTATCGTCGCAAATTGTCAGATGCGAAATAGTGTTAATATCTCATGTATTGACTTAGTTTTTATTTAATGTTAGATGCATTATTATTTGTTTTTGAAATGTTTTATTATAAGTTCAAACAAGTGATTAATTAGAATAGTGTCTAATTAATCATGTGATGACATTGTAGTTGATAGGTGCCTTTATTTAAAAGTCTCGAATAAATTTGATTCTTTATTGGACATTCAAATCAATTAGTTATAATGTGAATTGATATTTTGGTCAATGGATATTATAATGATTAATGTGATCGAAATTAATGGTAAAATATGCTAACTACTAAGCTTGTACTATTGTGCAAATAATGTAATATTTTAAGAGTAATTAGATGTAATTAAGTGTTAGATTTTTAATTAATCAAATTTAGTTTTAATTATTTTAATTAATTGATTTATCAATGAGTGTCTAGATTCAACAATCTAATCCTACTTGGTGTTTTATTCTGAGTGTAGTGTCACAGTATTGACCAGGGATTTTGTTTATTCTTTTTTAACTTGCAATGTACCCTAGTCTTTTTTTTTTGAAATTAAACTTATCAAACTTGTGAGCGTAATATTGTATTTTAATTTTTTTTTATAAAAATAATTGGTGTGTTTTGCCTAGTATTTTTGGGCATGACATGGTTAAAGACAATTATTGAGATAGTCCAGCCTATACCAAAAAATTGTTATAGATATCGCTTACATTTGTGGATATAAATGTCACTTGTAGTGGACAATAATAACAAACATAATTTGTTGACATCATCATGATATCGTCTATGTATGCAAATAAAAATAATACAAATTGTTCACATACTTTAGATATGGGAATCCATGACCATTTATTGGTATAATGAAAGAATATAATTTGATGAAACCATAGTGATATTTGATAAATAAACTATGGTAGTTATTTTTAAGGTTTTATAATCTTCTATCATTTTTAAACATATGATAATTCAAGGTCATTTTTTTGATATAGAGATTATAGAATTTGATGAAATCAACGTGATTTGGTTAATGGATTATAGTAATTTTTTTCCTTTTAAGGTTTTTTCAGATCTCTAATTATTTCTTGGATATGATAATCCATGACCATTTCTTGATATAATGAGAGAAGAGAATTGATGAATTCATAGTGTGATTTGATAAATTAACTAGAATAATTTTCTCATTTTAAGGTATCTTGGATCTCCACAACTATTTTTAGCTACCATCCAATTCAACAAAAATTTTCATAGATATCATTCAGTTTGTTCACATATAAAACAATGAATAATTTAAGTGATTTGTGAACATGAATGAAGATGACGGAAGAGGAGTGCTAAGAGCTATAGGTTGAGATAGGTTAAATATCTAAGCCTAGATCTTAAGAAAGAAAACATTACTCCAGAAGAATAATGCTTGGTTATAGACCTACAAAGTTGTTGGGATAACAAGTTCAAATCTGATGCTTCTCAAGATTTTCACAATTGATTGTTGATTATTACAATTTGTATAAACACACTACTAATTAATGACATGTGATTTCTACATTTCATATTTGGGACTAAATTGTGTATAATATTTTTCATCATCCACGTATCAAATCGTATTGTGATCTAAAACATCAATGATGAAAAAAATTACACACAATCTAGCCCAATGATCCAAAATATTGATAATGACAAAGTTACAAATAATTTAACACAGAGCTCAACAACAAACTCTACTTATAACCCACCACAAAATTAGTTTAGTGAATTCAAGATATATTCAATTTCCTATCACAATCTCTTAAAATGGTTGTTGATTATAAAATTGTATGATTAACCCATGGATGCTATTTTGTCTTATATTTGATTCTATTGGGTGTGTTGAAAAGTGGGAAATTCTTGATCTCTATGTTCAATTTTTATAGCATAGAATAATTAGTACAACCATACAAGTCTTTGAGAATATTAAATGCATTTAGATAATTCTATAAAATCTATCACTTTCCTTCACAACATACATACCTTGTATGCAATAGATGATGTCATCATGTAGTACTATATTTGTATAATTGTGTTTGCTTCATAATGCACCAATCCACAATATTTCATATGTCCCCCACACTTGTACCATATATTACATGTGGAGTTAAACCATGCAATGAAATGTCATTTGGAAATACTCTCAAAAGTAATAGGTGACTGGAAGATCAATGTGTAGTTGAACCTTCACATTTTTTATCTTATTTGTAAAATTAATGTATACTCATTCATAACTTCTCATTTAAAAATGATATATAATGTGACAATTGTTGGTAGACCAATTTAATATGCTCACCCTCTCTAGTCACATGAATATTCATTATTTGTGACATAATCAATAATTTTTTAATACCATAACTATAAGGAAACTTGCAACAAAAATATAACCTTTTCCACATTACTCATAATAGATCTAAAATTAATATGTTACTAAAATCCATGTACAAGAGAATAGGCAACATACCCACAAAAATGTGACACAATATATACCCTTGGAAACACTCATTGAGGAAAAAACCCAATCTCCAAAAACATCAATCATCAATTATTATTCAGTAAAACACCATTGCAATAAAACTATGGAAGCCTTCAAAGCCATAGCCACAACCAAACAACCCATGTGAACAAGTATGAATCCACACATTCCATGCCATGCTTCCAACCTTCGCAAATACTCCTTTGGCTAACCTACCAAGCCTTGTCTTGCTCAACTCTTGTCTCTTTTATTTTTTTCTTATTTCTACAACTACCCTTGTGGCTGCTTATATAGTAGCAAGTCCCACAGAACTACCAAGTTGTATTACATAAACCATGTGCTACCTAACCCATTGACTCCACATCTAATATTGAACATTTAATTCTTTTCCCCAATATTGAATAATTACATTAAATATTATCACAATATTATAATACAACTCATCAAGAATATTCTATGAGAATCTTTACATGTTGCATGTCCATCTAGGTGGTCCTAGGTGCAACATTACATAATAAAATAAAATAAAATAATTTAACAATATTATGTAATGTGTGCAACACCCATTATCTCAACAATCTCCCACTTGTTGTATACATTGTATATGTTCAATTTGTAGCCACATAAATGATCAAGGAAACATTCCCTCAAAGCACATCCACCATCATGGATCAAAGTACACCAAGTGATCCATCCAGGTACCCACAACAAAATCAAAGTATCAAGCATCTCAAAAATGAATGATCCCACCTCCTATTATGCCACTGCCACCAGACATACATAGAAGCCATCCAAAGAGAAAGCCACCCAACCTATCACATAAAAATCATAAAATTTAGTACCAACTAAAATGTCAAGCAAAAATACCTAATCCAAAGGTAATCACATGTATCTGTAGCTGTCAAAACTCCATAGCTAAAATAACACCCATAATAAGTGACAACCCATCCAACTATCCATACCTGCAAAGGTATACCAAGTGAATCTCACATCATCAACATATTCAATATGTAACCTACAATCACAAGCCTCAAAAGAAATACCTGCTACATATGCACCAAGAAGCTCTTACTGCAAAAGACAATGCCAAATCTATAACCAATCCACTCACAACATATCATAGAATTTTATCCATGTAGTATCAAGGATATCCACAATACATATATAAATCAATAACTTGGAAGAATAACTCTCATAACAAGTCTCCAATGCTATCGCAAGTTCTCCACAACCAACAAAGGAAATAGATAAAGGAATGACCATGCCATCTCTAACATGACATACATGAACACAAACTAGTGATCACAATATCCAACCAATCTCAAATTTTATGTAAGTAAAATCGAACATCCAGGAAGATAATCGAAACCCAAGAGAAATCATGTAAATCATAACTTGTATCATGTCCTTCTACACACACCTCTAGATATAAACTGTGAAAGTATGATTTCCTCTATATAACCCTAACCAAGAAGCGACAACAATAACCAAAGCATACCATATAAATAATCATGGATGTAAGCCTCTCACAAGAAGATCAAACTCATAAACCATTCCTAAACCAAGGAATAACCATTCTTAATCCAAGGAATATGCCCAATATAAAGCCATCTCCAACTCTCAATCGATACAGAAAAAACATATGCAAAAGGATATAACCAACGCTAAACCATCTCTCAAATGAATTCTCCAAAAATAATTCATGTACCATAGCTCAAGATCCATATCCATGAAAGACAAGCATAAACATAATACACTCAAAAGAAACAATGGGCTATACCTCTCAAGTAGTAAATTGCCAAGTAGAGCAAGGGTGGGGAATGAGAATGCTCATCAGGATATCCAAGTCTCCAACCAAGACTCATCTAAGAAAAATCTCCTCTCAAGTCCACATTAGGTGAATGCCCATCAGAATTCCTATTGAAACCATCAATTATCCCAACAAATACTTCTCTAATTCAAGATAAATTAATATCACCACCATATCTAAGTATTAATGAGCACTTGCAACTAATCAATCCATGCCAACTCCAAATGAAACATAAAAAAACCATGAAGTATCCAACAAATGATCAATGTACTCAAGACAAAGAAACTAAACAAAGATCAATTCCAAAGTTCCAACCATAGCCTCATGAACATAAACATGATGACATGATCTAACCATCTCAAGCAAAAAGATAACATTCTCCATATGAACATAGAACAAAATGTCAAAAATCTAAATGTGTATCAAGAGTATACCATGACATAATAATGAAACCATCCTAACTCCAAGGATAACATGTCAAATGAAAGTATAAACCACACCTTTACCAAGAACCCCATAAGTCCTCAAGATGAAACCATCTCCACACACCGTGAAGAAAACCATCTCCACATACCATGAAGAACCATCTCTAAACACCATGAAGATAACAAGTGCACCATGCAAATGTCAAAGAAACTTCTCCAACAATAATATCTAAGACAAACCTTCAACATTTGCAAATGCCCAATAAATATATCAAGGCCAAAAAATCCCATTCAACTATGGTATTGAGTCACCCATGGCATCGTAACATCCATCTCCTATATGAAGATCCTCCAGGTCTACACATACACAACCAATGTATCAGAGCCAAGTAAAACCAAGATATTCCAAACCAAAAAAATACAAACCAAACCAGGAACTATTCCTACACTGCCACCTCGTCACTATCACAAGTTTCCACTAAATCGTGTGTCCAAGCTATCCATGACATCATGATGAAAAACATCCTCTAACTATGAGAATTGAAAAAGGCATCAAACCATCAAAGAACTCAAAGTGCACATCATGAACTCCTCAAAATAAATCAAATAACCATGATCCTCAACCAAGAAGATATACCACCATAACCAAATCAGGAATCCAAATCAATGAGCACCAAGGATGTACCTATATATCCAATCATGTCATACCAAAATCTATGACATGATGATTGCATTCATGAACCAAGCATCTAACTCTCAAAGTGTCCAACCTGTCAGCATAAAATTGTCAACCACAATCCTCCACCATGATTGTACCTAGTAACAACATCTCATCCCTTCTACATTAAGAAAAAATAACAAATAATGTGACTAAGGGCATAGAAAACCCAAATTCAAGCCACCAATCTATATATGCATCAATAACGAAAGATCAATGGGCAAAGACAACCAATACCCAAGCCATAAATGTAATCTATATGTATAGACTACTTACAACACTGCACAACTTGTAGACCAAATGAATCATCATACATATCCAAATCAAACACTGATAACCATACTATCATGAGACCAAACTAAAACATAAATTGAGAATACAATGACTTCAAATCTCAAATCTCCAAAATATACAATGTTGTAAACTCACAATGTTACCATAGTCAATATATATCATAAACTATTTAAATCAATATATCACAAATAAATCATGCTAAGCCTACACCAATTCTAAACCAATGTGTATAAGTTTCCAAGAGCTTTCCATTGACTACTTGAAGTCCAAAATTTGACTTTGTATGCCTAAATATGTGCTCAAAATAAATAACATCTAACTTTTGGGCTCTTAAAACTTACCAAATTTTCAAACTCACAAAATAAAACCTACACCAAGTTGTAGTACTTTGAATTATATTTCCAATGACTCTAAGAAGTCTGAAATATGATATCCTGAGAGAAAGTTATGGTTTATTTACTAAGATAATCTTTTCACCATTTTCACTATGATTTTTTTTTTTGTGGCAAAAATTTTGACGGGATTAAATTTGATGACCATTAGAGGATGAAACTAAAAATCTTTGTATTTTTCTATCAACATGGCCAAACTAGGGCATATTATATATCAAAATTTATGGAAACATTGACCTAGATCCAATGGCGAGTTCTATTTTGCCTAGGAGGTCATTTCTGCAAGCTCCCCCAAAAACCCTCATTTAAATGAAACATCCAAAAAACCATTTTGACCAACAATTTCACGTGCCCAAAATCTTCCAACATCCCATCATAACAACAAATCCAAAAATTTTTGATCTGCAATAAACAATATACAAAACCATATATCTTGCCCTTCCTTTCATTCTTTCATGCATTCCCATGGAATCAATCTAGGGTTATGACAATAAAACCATAGCTTAGATACCACTCATAAGGAAAGTTGCAACAGAAACTATAACCATTTGTTGGTGTAAATAAGTATTTACTATTTACACTTACTTAAGTTTACTTAGGTTATTGCATATTTTTAATTTATTTATTAGTCACCAAGGAGTTTGTGTACTCTTGTGAGTTGTCATGTTGACAACACAGGGGTTCACAGTTCTTTTATGCAAATTTTGTCTACAACATAGGAGTTAGCACACTAATTAAGCACATAGTGTCTACAAGGTGTGTGCTTAGTTGTCAATGCTTATCTTATCTCCTGGTTGTTTCCAGAGACATTCTAGGTGCTTCTTGAGAGGCCTTTATATACATGCACTCTTAGTGTGTTTGTACATCACATACTGAACAGAGTAATGTATGAGGACATACTCTGATTAATTGATCATATCCATTTTTGGTCTACAATTGTGCTTGTGTTTGAGTTCTTAGTTCCTTGGTGAATTTTTCCCTTAGGCAAATTCTTACATGGTATCAAAGCTCTTGGAGAATTCCTCTTCACAAAGTTGTTTAAGACCTTCATCTTGCTACATCACCACAACCCGACTCTGGAGTGTCAAAAATTGGGAGTGTCCAACACCAAATCTGACCTCACCATTGCATTTGAAATGTTGTTTCGATGAAAATTGGCTATAAACTTGGCTATCTTTGGCCATAGTTGACCCTGAGGCAAATTTTTTTGCAAATCGAACCCTGAAGGCCCTAATTTGCACAACGTGTTGGGAATATAGATGGAGTAATTGAGGGGGGTGGGGGGTGAATTAGTTACCACAAAAATAAATCCACATATCCCTTAGATGTCTTAAATAACTAGTTACTGCTGTTACTCGGTAGCCACATAGAAAAATTTTGAAACTCAGTAGATGAACTATGCATTAAATTATTACTGATCTTTAAGCAGTCACAATTATTAACATGCATGCAATGGAAATAACATGAACACAAGAGACACTAGATTTAACGTGGAAACCCAATATGGGAAAAACCACCAAGTAACTAGCTACTAATTTTCACTCTTTTGAAGTGAATCCTGTTAGGAGCCAACCCTATTAAAGGTTACAAAACACACTGTTAGGTGTGACCTTTTTAGAGGATTTAATTACCCTACTAGGAGTGGCCTTGCTAGAGGAATTTAGAATAATTCAATGGAATTGTCCACCTTGTTAGAGGATTTACAAAAATGGTTGTTAAACCAACTCTACTAAGAGATTTAGGAATGACTGCTACAATGATGAAAAAGTAAAAATGAAGTGACCTGAATGAGATGTAATTGATCTTTGTTGTTATAGATCTCTATTCTAGTTCACTAGATCCTTACTGATCGAATACACCTTTGCTTCTCCTCAAGGATATTTGATCCTTCTTCTAAATTTTCTCACACCTTCCTCTTCACACAATTAACTCACTTGCATGCTTGCTCATTTCAACTTAGATATCACAATTTGACCTTTTATTTATACCATACAAACTATCCAATCAGCTCATTTACAAGTTATAATTACGAATAATCATTACATTAGTTAGTTACAATCATTAAATTAAACAATTAAAATTTATTTTCCAAAACAATGAAATCCTTCATTGGCCGACCCTGTTCGATAAAAATTGCTCCAGAAATGATTTCTAGTGTTAACCAAGTGAAGCTCGGTAAACACTGTGAATTCTACAAAATCCTTTGGGGACCAAGTGAACTCAGTAAACACTAACTCTCCCTTGCTGACCTTGTGAGCTTGGTAGAACCTGATTTCTGCTACAAAAGCCTTCAACGCTCGAGTGAGCTCGGTAGAAACTGTCTTCATAGTTTAACTTCAAGAAATACTTGGTAGACTTTGTAAATTGCTTTGCTTTCCATTAAAGCTTGGTAGACTTTGTCTTTTTCTTTGCTGACCAACTGAGCTTGGTAGACTCTGTCTGATAATTGATATGACATTTGTGTAACATCAAAGACAACACACAATTGAATAATTGTATCGAACACAACAAGTATGGTCATTTCAGTATTTTAATTTCTCTGTAAATTTCCATAGAATTTTCAAATTTTTTTTTTAGGCTAGGTAGCCTTGTAGAGATTTTTTTGTTTGTTTTATTGCAGGTATTAGGCTGTCAAATCTCGGCCCTGTAGGTTCATACAGGTAACTTTTGGTGAACTTTTATTACTTTTCTAGCACTACATAGTATTCTGGCGAGTGCCCTTTATCCAAGTCAGTAAATTTCCCTGACCACACCACACATTGGTGGGTCTAACAGCCACGACTTGTTTACATTAATAGCGCGATCTATTCTTTTTACACATTGTGGATCACACACCCACAAGTGATGTGGGACTAAACCACAAAAAAAAATTAGCATCAGCTTTTATTTAGCAATCACCATTTTTGAATATACCAGCGACATATCATTGAAAACCCCAACACGTCAAAGATTTAGCATCAAGGAATAGTACAGGGGATATTCTATCAACCCTCTGGCATTTAGACTCCATGCAACATCTTCACATGTGTTCACAGTCCTTCATAGAATTATAACTCCAGCATCTTGTATTCACACACTCCGACAGTAGTGACTCAATATTTCGACAGCACAAAGGAAATTTTTGGCGTGATTTTTGATTTCCTGGAGCAACAACATATCTTGATGACCTTATTTACAAACTTTCCATCATGAGCCTAGTTTTCAGCACGCTCACCATCCTTTTTCAACATCGTAGAGCTCATTGGCCACTGCAGGGTATATACTGGCCACTACATAGTATATTTTGACAGCCGTGAGGGTATTTCAATTACAGCCCTGAAGATTTTGGCAGTTGTTTAAATCCTTCCTACTTGTTCTTCTACCAGACACTTGTTTCTCCCTCGTGGACTGTGAAATGCCACACAGACTTCCATGCATTTGAAAAAAATAGACTTTAAGCCAACGCAATAGAAGGACACATGGGCTATTCATCTGCCATGTCTTCCACTTATGGACCAGTAATATATTGCCATGTACCAACATCTACGCCACTTATGGGACTACCATGTCACTTTGTGGAACCCGAGTCTTATTGCCACATTAGCCACCACTATTGTACATTTTGTACAGCATGGAAATCACAGTCAGTGCCTCATCATCTACCACATCAGCAGGGGGCTCTTTTTTCACTGGCATCAAATTTTCACTGGGTTAAATTTGATGTCCATATGACTATCAAACCTAGTTATTTTACAACTACAGTGATGATTGTTTGACCATCAAATTTAACATTGCAATTTTTGCTCTAGACCCCTCTACAGATTGCTTTTCAGTTTGGCAGCTTGACTTCGTGAGCTCATAACTCGGACATCCAGATTCTGATTTAGGTGCAATTTTTTTGAAATTGGGTAGAATTTCCTAAATTTTCTAGTGGTGGTGTTCTTTTCTAGTTTTGGTGCAAGGATTTGTTAGAATTTGCATCTCTTGGAAATTTTACCTACTTAATCTTGCATTTTGCAACTTGAAATGATCCATACAGGCTCATCTAGACTCATAAAAAGGTTCTATTTTTTCTAAAAGTGCGTATTTTTTCTTCTAATTTCTAGATCTATAGTCAAATACTAGGGTTGTGTGGATAGAAATCTCACTTTCAGAACTAGGGCCATTTCTGCATTGTCTTGCTTTTAGAATTTAGCTATAGTGCTTAGTTCTAGTTAGGCCTCAATTGACAGTTGCAATAAGAAAAATTAGAAGTTTACTTTTTTCATTTTGACAAGTACACATACCACATATAAAGTACCAACAACATCTTTTTTCGGGGGGGGGGTGTCTTTGATTCTTTAGAGGTTAATTGATTGATCTCATGGAGTCTTGTCAGATTTGTTAGTCTGGTATTAGACCACACTATCTTGAATGGAGTACTTTGATAGTTGATCATCTAAGAGACCATCTAGAATTGCTTTCTTATCTCTATTCAATGCCACCACATTTTAATTGGACACATCTTGTAAACCTTCATCACTTTCTGTATAACAATATGACTAAGGAATCTTTTTCTTCTCTTAGAATGACACATTTTCCTTATGATATTTGGATGTCTATTTTGGAAGCATATGGAGATCCATGTGTTCCTCCATCTCCAGAGGACATTCTACATCCAGTCACTCCAGCTATGGTTTCTTCAATTCTAGATAAGATCACACCTTTAGATGTGCTCCTACTAATTATGTTCCAGCCACAGATGCTTTGGATTCAGTGCAGCAGGACCCTTTATGTCTTCCTACTCTAACTTCATGTGATGACTTCCTTCTCGCCCTTGCAGGCCTGTTCATGGAGTCTTACACTGAAGATGTTGGAGACACTCTTGATGACATTCGTCTTCTTTTTGAGGCAAATACTTCATCCTTTACTGCAGTGAAAGATTCATGTACTTCAGCACTACAGGGTACACATGGTCTTCTAGGTGATGATTTATTGCCCAAAATTTTAGCTCTTTTCATGGAGTGACACACAATGGATATGGGAGACTTTTATAATGATCTATCACTTCTCTTTGCTCAGGTAGATTCTTCTACAGTTATTGCACATTCTCTACGTGATAAATCCTTCAAGGTTGGCATGATTGTGGATTCTCATTTATAGCATCTGTAGGAGGTCTCTTCATTAGTTGAGACGATAGTTGGTTTCCTAAAGCAGGTTCTACCACACTCCTTGTTCGATTTGTACTTCTCTTTAGCAGTTTTGGAGGAAGCCATCATTACTATTGACACGGGGACTTTTGGATAGGTTTCAAAGATACCAGTCATCATAGAGGTTCCTTCTCCATACAAGGGATGTATTTCACAGGTACCCTTGCATGTATTTCTTCCAAAGGGGAGGAACATCATTCAAAGGTCATGAATCGGCTTCTATGTCAGAGCATTTCTCACTGGTTGGCACACTACTTCTTTTTTTTTTTTTGGGGGGGGGGGGGGGGGGACTACCTTGCCTCCTTCTTCTCCTTTTTGGGGGGGATTTTTTCCTCTTAGGGGTTTTTTCCTTCTCCATTTCTCACTTGTATATACTGGATGTATGTCGTAATGGGGGGGTCTTGATTACTCCATCCATCCATGCATCCCCTTTTCATCTCTCTTTTTGGGGGAGGGTTTTTCCCATGAGGTTTTCCCTCTTCCCCCACTTTATGAGAGATTTTCATTAGCATATCATTTTGTACATGGGTACCTAAAATGGCCTAGTAGCCGAGATCCATTATGCATTGCATCTTAGTAGTCGTAAGCTTAAGGGCATTCCCCTAAGTTGCACTTAAGGGGGGGTGTTGGTGTAAATAAGCATTTACTATTTACACTTAAGTTTACTTATGTTAATGCATATTATTTATTTATTTATTAGTCACCTAGGAGTTTGTGCACTCTTGTGAGTTGTCATGTTGACAACACAGGGGTCTACACCTCTTTTATGCACATGTTGTCTAAAACATAGGAGTTAACACACTAATTAAGCACATGGTGTCTACAACCTTCTAATCTTATCCACTTGTCTAGAATGTTAGATAAGGTGTGTGCTTAGTTGTCAATGCTTATCTTATCTCCTAGTTGCTTCTAGAGACATTCTAGGTGCTTTCTGAGAGGCCTTTACATACAGGCACTCCTAGTGTGTTTGTACATCACATAATAAACAAAGAAATGTAGGACATACTTTGATTAATTAATCATATCCATTTTTGGTCTACAGTTGTGCTTGTGTTTGAGTTCTTAGTTCTTGGGTGAATTTTTTCCTTAGGAAAATTCTTACACCATTTCTACATAACCCATAATAGATATGAAATAAATATGTAATTGAAATCCACATGCAAGATAATAGACAATATATCCACAAAAATGTGACACAAGCTATACCATGCGAAACCCTCAGTGAGGGAAAACCTAGCCTCCAAAAGCATCCATCATCATGCATTATTCAGGAAAACACCATTACAATACAACCATGGACGCCCTCAAAGCCATATCCACAACCAAGCAACCCTTGTGAACAAGCATGAATCCATACATCCTATTCCATGCATCCAACCTTCGCAAATGCTCCTTTGTCTAACCTATCAAGCCTTGTCTTGCTCAACTCTTGCCTTTTTCCTTTTTGTCTTGTTTCTACAACTACCCTTGTGGCTACTTATATAGTAACAAGTCCCAAAAAACCACCAAGTGGTATAACATAAACCATGTGCTACCTAACCCATTAGCCCCACATTTAATTCTTTTCTCCAATATTAAATAATTACATCAAATATTATCACAATATTACAATACAATTCATCAAGAATATTTTATGGGAATACTTACATGTTGCATGCCCATCTAGGTGCTTCTAGGTGCAACATTACATAATAAAATAAAATAATGCAACATAATAATATTATGAAATGTGTGTAACACCCATTATCTCAATAACAACCATTTAATGATTTTGAAAAGAAATAATTTTTGTAAGATTATTACAATATTTTATTTCCATAACTTGGGTGCATCCCTAAAATACTTGATATTTGAGTTAGGATTGTAAGTGCATTTTTGATCACAACAATGCAAGGCCAGGTGTACCCCCAATGGATGTGATCTAGCCCCTAACTAAAACCACACAACAAAATGAATAATAATGTAGAGATTTAGAACCAAAGAATACTTATTCATATTTTAGAATCATAAGATTTGCATCCAACATGTCAGGTTGTAAGGCGTTCCCAGTAACATCCATCACCAAAAATAATACAACTCAATCTTTATGCTAACTTCCAAGGCCTAGCTATCATCCCTTAGGATTCTCCACACAATCCATGGTAACATCAATGACTCTAGACATTACAAGACTGTATTCTTATACCTAGCAAGCCACAAGCAACCCTTGTAGATTACATTAAATAAACATTTGGGACATGCCCCAATTTTACAAGTATAAACTAAATCATATGATGAAATAAAACTATGCAACCTTAGATATAGGTCCACATGCTAACCATTGATCTAGATCCAAGATTGCACAAGTTAGCTAGCTCCCAATGATAGAAGAACTCCAAAATGATAACCAAGATTTGCCTAGGAATCGAGGAATTGTTAGAAACTTACTATTGGAACAATTGTTGTTTTATCATTGGTGTTAAATCCATGGATGAGACATATTGCTACCTAGTCCAATTTTCATATCTATTTGATTGATGAAGAAGATTTGAGAAGTTACTCATAACTATAGAACTTAGAGGAAAGGTTGAAGTTATGAAAAGGAAATTACAATGAACATTTGATTAGATAGAATTTGATAAAGAAAAGTAATTATCTACATCAAGAAAGAAAAGCCAAGGCAAGAAAAAGAGTAAATGCTAAGGAGTTCCAAGTAATGCTAGTGTTAACTGAGCCACAGTTAGTGCCAAGAAAACCTAGTGTTGACTGAGCATTAGTATCAACCAAGTAATTTAGTTGATGTCAAGTTAGAGAACTTAGATAACGACTATATTTTAGTAAAGAGAACTTAGACAATGACTGTATTTTAGTATTGATCGAGTGTTAGAGTACAATGATTGCCACATGATAGTAAAAGATCAAATTCAAAGAAATCGTAAGATCAAGTCAACTCAATTGATTTCTTGGGAGATGTAAAATGTGTTGAAGATAAGATTGATGAGTTGGATCATTAATTTGAAGGTGATGGTTAGGTAAAGATTTAATAGAAATATTCTAAGAGAATTTTCTAGAGGATGATCAAGAAGATATATAGATACATTGAATCGTGTTGAATTTGATTGTAAACCCTAAGATCTATAGTGGATGTAGAAAATGGTAAAACAAAAATTACCTATTTAAGGTGATACATGACTAAACATTTGGTGCCTTACCTATGCCCTAGCAAAGCTCTATCTAGCTAGTGTGAATGTGAAGTGTGTCATTGAAGGAAATCATACAGAGCAAGGTTCATCAGAGGTCATACAAGTGAATGAATGTGAAGCTAGAAGGAAAAGCTTGCAAATGTGATGTTGTTGTTGATAAGTGATTTTGAGTTGATGGATTAAGTGTTGATGTGAAGAGTGGGTTGATTGCTTGAAGGGTGTCCAAGTAGATCAAGATAAGAGATGACAATGGAAGTATTATCATTAACCCAACATAATGATTGAACAAAGAACAAAACCAACAGAAATAATTTGTAATCACAAAGATCAAAACTTACTATTTTCTTTCTTATCATTATAAATAGTTTATATTGAAATCCTTTTGTATCGCCTTAAAATGGAAGCACTTCCATGTTAAGAGCATTTAGCCTTGATTAGGTATTTGCATGGATTTTTCTATTTCCCCCTTTTTCTGCTTCTCTCCCCTATTTCTAGCCTCTTTCTAACAACTTTCTCTAAGAAAATGAAGATTTTGACTTTGTGGGTAAAGGATGACCTGATGGGTCAAGGTCAACCTTAACCCTAACCTAGGTCAAGAACAACCTTGATTTTGATCTAGGGTAGAATTGACCTTGACCCTAACCCTATGTCCAAATTTCAAGTTCTAGAGGTTTCAGAATATTGAGCTCAAGAAAGTTTCATTTTCTCGCTTTTAGGTAGACTATTTTGGATTTTGGAATGGTAAATTATTAAATTGCATTTAATCTAGTTCATTTCTATGGGTTAAGATTAATTGGGATTTAATTCTCCAATATCCACCTCTCTAGAATTTTGTGCCCTAGAATGCTATATAAGGAAGCCTTTCTCTCTCATTTTTGGATCAAGTTTCCATCCATTTTTCATGAGGAGATATCACTTTTCATGATCAAGCATCCATATTTCATTGAATTAAAGCAAACAAATCAAATGCGCAAGCAATCACTTATTCAAGCATTCAAGTTCTCTATTGAAGATCAAGGATTCAAGCATTCAAGCCTTTAAAGGGATTTGGTTCAAGCATTAAAGATTCATAATTCAAACCCTAGATCTATCCATCATGATGGTGTGATCTTCCTTCAAGATCCTTTGTTCATCTTTAGGATCTATTCATTCTTCCCTCAAGGTGGATTTCAAGCAAATATACAATCATGGTGGTTTTGATTTACATTTATGGTTTTAATTTACATTATTGAGTCCAAGCTTTCGTATCAATATACTTGTTTACATCTCAAATACAATTGCATATCTATTGAACATCATAGCTTCGTTGTTAGATTTACTTCTACTAGTTGCTAGCATTCTTTATGTCAATTTCATTATTAAGATTGATTCCACACCAGGGTTTGACCAAGGCAAACCCCTCATCCAAACAAAAAAGCCCTTTTTCTTGCAAGTACAAGTGCGGGGCAACAAATTAAATTTTAGATTTGGATACCCTTTTCGGTGACTTTCGAGAACTGCCAACACAATTTTTGTTCAAGCTATTTCAACTCAGGGACTACCTTTAGTGAGGGGTAAGATTGTGCCCTAGGATAATATTGTGCCCCACTATTTGGGTCAAGGTTGACCTGGCTTAGAAAAGCAAAAAATTTGTTAGTTTTGTAGATCTCACAGTTTCAATTGATCAATGTGAAAATCAACAGTTTTTGAGACTATTTGACAAGGTTTCAGATGGTTCTTTTCCGTAGGTAAGTAATTTTATATCTTCATTTCAAAATTAGCATTTCTAGATTTACATTCCATCCTCTTACAATTGATATGTATGTTTAACATATGGTTTTAGGGTCTGTTTCATGTGCATTATTCTAAACCCTATTCATATGTATTTTACATCTTACATTTTGGTGAATTGGACAAGCTTACCCTCTTTTCTTTTGTGGAATTAGATGCCCTATTGTGTTTGGCGGTGTTAGATTTGTTAGAATTGCTTTAAAATAACTAAGAGGAGGGGTTGAATTAGTTATTCAAGGTTCAAATGTCCTATTCATTTTTTTTTAAGTATTATGAACTCTTTAAACCATTCATTCATCCAAGCTTCTATTTACCTAATCAGCAAGTTACTATAAATCGACATGCAAGTAAAACACACAAGAAATCAACACATGACACCGTGATTTACGTGAAAACCCAATGTGGGAAAAACCACCAGTTTTATTGCATAACAATGTAATAAATGGAATAAACACTAAGAAACTAATGCATATTCCTACATGATCATGCAAACCTCAAAATATGCAAGAGAACATGTAACTAAGAATGGCATGAAATAACAAAGATCTTAAACTATTAAAAATAACACCAGTGCAAACCTCATGAAATCACCAAGTGTAGATGATTTCATTGTTTATGGGATGTGGTTGCTCACAAATCCTGTAGCATAACAATGAGGTAGATGGTGCTTGTGGAAATGAGGAGAGGGCTCTCCTTTTATAGGAAATGAGATGCAATGGATGTCTAAGTTTAAAGGCAAGATGAAGGGCTAGGACCTCTTAGGATTGATGAGGTGTCCATGAGGTGGAGGCCAAGTAGAATCCATGTGGATTATGGTTTTTGACCATTCAAAGGGGGAAATATGCTCACACATGTGTGAGAAACCTTTGATGGTGACATGATCAATGACAAGTGCAAGAGGTGTGAGAAGCATGGCTTCTCACACATGTGTGAGACAACTTGATTCTCATGCAAGAGGACAAGTGTGCAAGAGGTGTGAGAAGCATGGTCTCTCACACGTGTGAGAAACGTTGACTCTTATGCAAGAGGAAAAGTGTCCAAGAGGCATGGAAGACATGAGGGGTGTGGCAAGTGTGAGTGTTCCTCACACATGTCTGAGCACATGCTTAAGATTAAAAGTGGATTAGCAAGGTGATTAGGAAAAGCAAGCATGATTGAGGAAGTGGGTAGGTTTAAAAAGGAGGGTTAGGTTAGAGTAGTGAGGTTAGGTGAGGGTTAAAGGTAGGAGCCATATGCTCAAATAGGATTAAATGTAATATTTAATTCCAAGTGAGATTAGCAAAGGATTAATTAAGTAAATAAAGTACTTAATTAAAGTGAATGGGTTATAATGCAAGGGGAATAGGTTAGGATTTAAATAAACCTTAGTTTATTTAAATCAAGGAAAGGAAAATATAATTAAATAAATGTGAATTTATTTAATTAAAGGTAGGGTAATTAAATAAATAATAAGTATTTATTTAATTGGTCAGGTTAAGGGTATTTGGACAATTTTAGGTGTCTACATTTTGCCCCTCTTTGATATAGCATTAGTAATGTTATATCAAAGAAGAATAAAACATAGTGAATGGGAGGATAAGACTAGTAGCATGATGCCCCAGTTATGGAAGGATGAGGAACGATGATGAGGGTGGAAGGGTATGCCCCCTCAAGAGGACATGCAGGTTAGGAGAACACGAATGTTCTCTCGAAATGGATGGGAGAATAGAAGGGAGGAGAGAATGAAAAGATTGATAAAGTTATCCTGCAATGGTGTGGAAAACCTAAGTTTGATATTGTGCTCAACATTATGCACCAAGGTATGAGGAACCAAGATGACAATGTGTCAAGTATGTGAAAACATGGGTCTAATATAACTAGATGCCTTGTGAAACCATGATATAGAAGATCATGATTCCTGGGACAATAGGATGCAAACACCATGATAAATGATAAAAATACTAATAATACAAGTAAAAAGAAATCATGCACAAAAAACCAAAAGCAAACCAACATTTTTCCCCTAGTCAAGCTAAAAACCCATGAATGGACTGATTGATAATGATTGATTAAGGATGGCAAAGCTAATGATAAGCATAATGCACATCCAAGGATTGGGAAGGATTCATCCCATGATAATGTTTGAATATGGATTATCAGTTGATTGGGTCAAATTGATGAATTGATTAGGGATTGATGTAAAAGATTACAAGATTAGATTGATTGGATTAGTATTGATTGCACAATGATATTTTTGATATTTTATGGAGATTTGGCTGGAGAGATGAAATTGAAATGAAAGTAGAAGAATTCATGTGGATGAGATTGGAAGAATGATGTTGATAGGGTGAAGAATGATTAGAGTAGAATTGATTTGATGTGAAAGAATTAGAAGAAGGGAAAATTGATTGAATGAGAGGATGAATGAAGTTGATTGAAGTGAGTTGGAAGAATTAGATTGAATGGGATATGAACAAACACTTATAATGGATATAAATGAATTGATTGAACAAAGGTGGGACAGAATGGATAGAATGGATTGGGACCAATGACATGGGAGAGCCAAGGTAGGGTAAATGGAGGAAAATCAATGTGAGTCAGTGGATGAAAGGATATGTGTAGCCAAATAACATGGTATTAGAAAAATGTGGAGCCAAGGACCATGTTTTTAAGGAGTCCAAATGCCCCATACCAAGGATAGGAAAATGGAAGGAAATATGGTGGGAAAGGATGTGTGAAAATGGCAAGATGGAATGAAGGCTAGCGTATGGAGGAAAAGATGGCAGGTGCTCTTCCAAAGCATGTATGAACATTTTGTTATTGTACCTCTAATAGTGATCACAAGCATGGGTATGAAAGTGGAATGAATAAGGGATATGGGAGGGAGGGTATGGAAAAGGGGATAATGATATGGATAAAATGTGGGATATGAAGTGGATGGAATGGAGGGGATAACTAAGATCAAGGACATATGCAAGGGGGATGGAAGTATATAGGAGTATGGATGGAAAATGGACGAATGAACATGACAAGGACTATGAAATGAAAGATATGGATAGCATGTGAAGATCAAAGATGTGAAAGGATGATGGAAGTATGTAGGATGGTATGTGGATGATGCATAAGGGATATGGATGAATGAAAGGAAAGTGAAAGTCAAGATCAAAGATGGAAAAGGATAATGAACGATAGATGGAAGGATGGAAGAGATGTATGGAAGAGTGGTATGGATGGAGCTTGCCCCTAGTATAGAGTGCAAGTGGAAGAGGAAAACATGAATTGATGGATAAGTGGAAGTGAAAGACATGATAGGAAAATGAAGGGAGAACTCAAGCATCTATTTATGTGGATGGTATCCCTTGATATTTATTCTTTATTTATTTTTTATTTTTTTTATGTTCAAGGAATTTTTATGATTTTCTCATAGATGTTGGTAGGATAGTGAATGGAGGGCAATGACTTATGAAAGGGTTTGGAGTAAGGTGGTGGAGTGGGTGGGAGGAAGATGTGGGTGATGGATGTTAGGTTGGAAGACTTGTGAGAGAAGGGATGAAGGAAGCAGAAAGATCATCATTGGCACACACCTTGAAGGTGATGGAAAGGAGGAAATTGTGGAGGATATGTAGGAGAGTTTTTGAATTTTGGGATATAGGGACCCAAAATGGATGAAGGAGAAAATGAATTTAGGATGGTGGATTTGGGTATATAAGGAAACAAAATAGATTTGGAAAATGGAAGCTTGGATGGATTATGAAGGCGAGAAGCCTTTGGATTAGCAAAATTGGATGTTATTTTGAATCTTTCTTTGAGATTCATTGCTACATTAAGTAGCCTTGGGATCCACAAAAGTTTTGTATTTTGGATTTTCAGCCTTTGTGGCCTTTTGATTTTGTTTTGGATCAGATTTTTCTTTTCTTTGACATGTCTTTTAGAGGGTACATGTTGATCCTTGGGCTTTTGTGGATTTTTGACTTTATTCGCTTTTTCTTTGGCATCCAATTTGCTTCCATTAGCCATGGTATGGGTGCATGAAGGTAAATGGGGTGGGGATCTTATGGATGGTGAACATTGGAAGGAATTCAAGGATGTGTGCCTTTGTTGATCTTGACTAGGAGCATGAGGGGATGAAGGGGAAAACATGGATATGGTGGATGGATGTACGTAAGGACCCAAAAAGGATGGAAGGGATGAAGGGTTTGGCTTTGGAACATAAGGACCTAAAATGGATGGAAATGAGGAAGGAATGGGAATATGGATATAAGGTCCCAAAATGGACGTAGAATATGGAGGATGGGAATAGTTAGGTTTAGATGGAGGAATTTTGGATTTTGAAGGAGTGGAAGGCATACCAACATCTTGTGACATTATTTCTTGAATGGGATACTTATTATTTTCAACACAATATGTGAGTCCATGTATATGGGGTTCATGAATGGATTGGATAGGTGTGATAGGATCATGAAGGGGATTATGATGGATAAGAGGATCATGAGATGGAGTGGAATCATGAAAGGAAAATGAAGGGGTGCTTTGATCTTGACTTAAAAGAGGATCATGTAATGGAATGAATGGATCATGAGATGGAATAGGATCATATGTTGGAGTGGAGGGAATGGAACCATGAGATGGAGTAATTTGATCTTGACATGGAGGAATGTTAGTGGATGGAGTGGAAGAAACTTCAATATAAAGTGGAGGATCTATAGATGTGAACTCTTGAGAAGGAGTGGAAATGGTAAGATGTGTGGTACATGGAATGTCTTGATCTTGATTAGGAAGGGGATCATGAAATGGACTAGGAGGGATAAATGGATCATGAGGGATAATAGAGTGATTGGATGAAGAAATGCTCAGATCTAGAGAAGAAGAGGAATCTATAATGTCATGCTTTGGAGGAATCTTGTGAGATGGAATTGGAGGTATGACTTTGGAGGACCAGCTCACTTTATCTTGAATATGAACGATGAGAAATACCCCTTACGAGGTGGGGATGATGGTTTTGGAGGATTAGGATTTTGTGAAGGTGTAATTATGGGTAGGGGATTGGGATGATGGTTTTGGAAATTAGGCTCAAAGTATGGGGGATTGCATGGAGGGTTGGGGTTGGATGGTACATGAGGACTAGGATCTTTGAAACATGGGGGAAGAGGACACATGGCATGAAATGCAGCCTCTTTTTGTTGTCTTGTTAAGAGATAATTCTTTAGTTGCTCCATTTCCATGGCAAGGGCATTTGCATTTGAGGAAGTGTGAGGGCTATGAATAGAAGTGTATGTAGTTGAAGGATAATGAGGTGGATTTCCCTTGTCAAAGGTAGAAGAATAATCCACATGAGATGGATTAAAGTTGGATATGAAGTATTGAGGATGGATTTGATATGCAGGTTGAACAGGAGGTAGAACTCCATATTGTCTTTGAAGATTGTCAACCTTTTTATTAATAAAATTTGGATCCATAGATGTTAGATGAAGAGTGATGAGAGATTTGATGATGGATGGAATATGAACCTAGGACTAGGAGCAATTATGGTCTTTGACTTGATTCGAATTGGATTTGACTTGATATTGATTTGGTTGAATTTGATTTGATTTGATATGATATGATTTGATAAGGGTTTGATTTGATTTCATAAAAACCCTATTATATTGCAAACAAGTGAATGTGGAATTTGAATGAAAATCCAATGTTGATGACAATGCTCCTATGTCCAATAGTAGAAGATGTGATCCAAAGTTGAATTAGAAGAAGACATGAATGAAATTAGAAAGATTGATCATGGATGAAGATGCAAATGGATTGAATTAAGAATTGATTAGAAATGACGGAATTTGACAAGGAATTGGATTAGAAGAATGAGGATGAAGCATTGGATGAGAGAATTGAAGTGTGATGTGGAGGATGAAGCATGACTAGGATGAAGATTATGAATTTGATTGAATGATTAGGAAGATGAGAAAATGATTTGGACGAATAGAGATGATTAAGATGCTAAGGAATGGTTTGGATGATGAATACAAGAGATGTATGAAGGTGATGAATTTGATGATGTAGAACTGATGTGGACAGCTTGACTAAGAGGACCTAAATCACGACATGTTTTTGTTGTTTTTGAGATTTTTTGATTTTTTTGATTTTTGAACTTTTATGATTTTTTTTTTTTTTTGGATTTTTATGTTTTATGATGTTTTTGGATTTTTAGGTTTAAGATGAAAAATCAAATAAGGAAATATGTACAAGGCAAGTGTGTTTCAAACACTCGAGAACATCAAACACACCAACAATCCTATGAGGTCTCAACTAGGATATACAAGGATTCAACTAGAGGGCATCCTTGATATACGCAAGGTACGTGAGGCCCAAATCTATAGATGAAAGAAAATAATGCCACACAGCCAGGGGGAGACAGTAACCCAAATCTTCTCCTTCACTTCCCAAAGGTATAAAGTTCTTTGGGGCTTAGCCAAGAGTGACAAGATTTTACTTCCAAGAGAGGTGTCTTTCGATTCACCTCTCGATATTTATACTCTGCCAAAACACTGGAGTTGAGGTCATCCCAAGGGGTGATGAAATCCCTAAGCAGGCCTCCTAAAAAAGAAAAAAAAGATTACTTATTTCTTGTGCACCAAAGATCACTCGAAGGCACGAGGGGAGAGAATACCTAAGTGGCCTTGGGGTTCAAAAGACACGATTTCTTTCCCAATGAAACTTTAGGTTTGTAATCTACTTTGAAGATACACATGTTTATAGCATACAATGTTCTTTCCAACTTGAAAATGTCATAAAAATCAAGAGTTTGCCAACATAAGTAAATTGAGCGTCGTCAACATGAGCAAATTTGATAAGGAAAGATCAATTTCGTTTATGCATTCAAGATTGAGTGATTGTTCATTTTAATCACCAAAATGAAATGTGTATTACAATGTTCGTTGATACTTAGACATTCAAGATTATGTTGTCATTCATTCCAAAGCAAAAGTGTTCAATTAACCGTGCATTCAAGATTGAGTTTGATTGTTTTAGCATTTAACCATGCATTCCAAGATGAGTGTTTAAGCATACAAGTTCATTCCCAAAAAAAATTTAAAGCTAAACCTGCAAGCAATATGGTTAGTAAGAAAATATCTCTACAAAAACACAAGTTAGTGCATCGAAAACCCTACAAGGAAAGTGGTAACACAAAGTTCAGACTTTGACAAAAAAAGAAGAGACTAAACAACATCAAAATCTCATAAGACTAGCACCATAACGATAGGTTTGGAATCATCTTTTCGACGATATTTCATTTTTTAAAAATGGAGTTCGTATGCTCAAGTTATGAGCAAAAAACCAAAGGTTGCTCCTTATAGCTTAGAAGGGCATGTGGACTGCTAATGCAATGATGATGTCAGCAACCTGCGAGGTAAAAATTGATAGTTAGAGGCATGTCGAGCAAATCTTTTTTATTTTTTGACATTTTTGGTTTAAAAAAAGGTCATGAGATGATTTATTTAAAAAAAGAACAATTTTTTTCTTTTTTTTTAATAAAATTGAAAAAAAATGCAATGAAAATGTTATGAACTTATTCTAAATAAAAATAAATAAAAAATGAAATAGAGTTTTGGCTGGCGGTTTGGAGGGTGGGGGTTTGGAGGTGAATAGATTGGTGGTTGACAGAGGGATTACAGGCAGTGGAGGGGAGCAATGGCCATGGTGGAGAGGAGCAGATGTTGCCAGGAGCGGGGGGAAACAAAGTGTTTGCAGGTGGGAAGGGGGGCGTGGTTGCAGACGACGTGAGTAGGTAGAGTGGAGGCAGCGAGTTTGGACACCACATGGAGTAGTGAGTAGGGTTTGAAGCAGTGGGGCCGCAGGAGAATTGGCTGAGCAAACAGGTGGTGGTGGATAGGCAGTCACGGAGTGTGTCACGGGAGGCAGTAGGATGTAAGGAGCCGTAGGCAATTGTTTCGGCAGCAGGAGGTTGCAGGCCGCACTTTGGTGAAGCTAGGGGGGTCGCGGTGAGGAGGAAGGAATGGGGAGATGAAGCAGTGCGGGGATGGTGGGGGCTGCGAATGGGAGGTGGGGTTTGAACAATGGGTGGTAGGGATGAGCAACGAACTAGCTGCATGTTTACAGGGGCATTTGCAAGCGGGTAGAGCAGATGTCACTTCGAGTGGAGCAAAGGCCTGGGGGTCTGTTGTTGCGAGCGGTGGGCATCGGTGGTTGTAGTTTTTGTAGAGGAGAGCCACCAGGCAGCAACCGCGAGGGTGGCACTTGCGCGCACCGCTACCCTGTACACAAAAAACAAAACAAACAATTTTAATTTTAGGTTTTTTTTTGAAAAAAAAAAAAAAAAAACTTCCTCCCTCTAAATACAAATGATTTTAAAAAACAAAAGTGCATAAACAAAATAAAATAAAATGAAAATGAAACAAACCCCCCGCCCCCCACCCCCCGAATTTTTTTTTTTACCTATTTATTTTTCACCAAGAGGGAGATTTTTTTTTTTTTTGGTTTTTGATTTTTAATTTTTAATTTAAACTATAATCCCATATATATATATATATATATATATATATATATATATATATATATATATATATATATATATAAAGAAAAGTATTAACAAAGGAAGATTTTTTTTAAACATAAATAAAATAAAGCAACAATAAAGCAACCCACCCCCCACCCCACCCTCTTTTTTTTTTCACCTATTTATCTATTAACAAAGAAGGAGTATTTTTTTTTCTTTTTAGTTTTCCTATCAATAAAGAGTATATTCAACGTGTATGTACCTCTACAACTTGGAAATAAAGCAATAAGAAAAATATAGAGTGTTTTATGTCAAAAAACTTTCCTTATGCACTCCAAACCTGATGATGGGCTTTAAGGCTCTTTGTAAGATTTGATCTCCAAGTGCTTCTTCAACCTACAAGCTTGAAAATTCACAAAATACTCAAAAACACATTAGATAGTTAGTTCAAACCCGTGAAGTGGGTCCCACCAGGCGTGCCAAAATGTATTGCATAAAAATGCAGTAAATGAAATAAACACTAAGAAACTAATGCATATTCCTACATGATCATGCAAACCTCAAAATATGCAAGAGAACA
Source organism: Cupressus sempervirens (assembly GCA_028749045.1). Classification (NCBI taxonomy): domain Eukaryota; kingdom Viridiplantae; phylum Streptophyta; class Pinopsida; order Cupressales; family Cupressaceae; genus Cupressus; species Cupressus sempervirens. The sequence goes on from CM053785.1 coordinate 1,049,934,994, forward strand.
TGTAACTAAGAATGACATGAAATAACAAAGATCTTAAACTATTGAAAATAACACTAGTGCAAACCTCATGAAATCACCAAATGTAGATGATTTCATTGCTTATGGGATGTGGTTGCTCACAAACCCTACATCATAACAATGAGGTAGATGGTGCTTGTGGAAATGAGGAGAGGGCTCTCCTTTTATAAGAAATGAGATGCAACAGATGGCAAAGATTAAAGGTAAGATGAAAGGCTAGGATCTCTCAGGATCGATGAGGTGTCCATGAGGTGGAGGCCAAGTAGACTCCATGTGGATTAGGGTTTTTGACCATTCAAAGGGGGAAATATTCTCACACATGTGTGAGCAACCTTTGATGGTGACATGATAAATGACAAGTGAAAGAGGTGTGAGAAGCATGGCTTCTCACACATGTGTGAGACAACTTGATTCTCATGCAAGAGGACAAGTGTGCAAGAGGTGTGAGAAGCATGGTCTCTCACACGTGTGAGACACCTTGACTCTCATGCAAGAGGATAAGTGTGCAAGAGGCATAGAAGACATGAGGGGTGTAGGAAGTGTGAGTGTTCCTCACACATGTGTGAGCACACACTTAAGATTAAAAGTGGATTAGCAAGGTGATTAGGAAAAGCAAGCATGATTAAGGAAGTGGGTAGGTTTAGAAAGGTGGGTTAAGTTAGAGTAGTGAGGTTAGGTGGGGGTTAAAGGTAGGAGCCATGTGCTCAAATAGGATTAAATGTAATATTTAATTCTAAGTGGGATTAGCAAAGGATTAAGTAAACGAAGTACTTAATTAAAGTGAATGGGTTAGAATGCAAGGGGAATAGGTTAGGATTTAAATAAACCTTAGTTTATTTAAATAAAGGAAAAAAAAATATAATTAAATAAATTTGAATTTATTTAATTAAAGGTACAGTAATTAAATAAATAATAAGTATTTATTTAATTGGTCAGGTTAAGGGTATTTGGACAATTTTAGGTGTCTACACCAGTAACATGCTATCCAATTTTCACCCTTCTGAAGTGATGCCCTATGAAGGGCCTGCCCTGCTAAAGGTTTACAACACATTGTTAAATGTGACCTTGTTAGAGGATTTAACCACCCTGTTAAAAGTGGGCCTGGTTAGAGGACTTTAGAACAGTCACTTGGAATGCCACGTTGTTAAAGGATTTACAAATGGCTGTTAAGCCAACCTAAGTCCATAGGTTTTTCAGAACTAATACAATTGCTAGAGAGTATTAGAAAATCTTGACTTGACTACAACATACAACTTATCTTCTAGATCTCAGATAACTTCTCAGCTCATACCCTTGCTTGGCCTTCGATCTCAGCAAATCTTAACAACTTGCCCTCCTTTCAAGCTTTCTCTCCTTGAGTCTCCATACTCAATGTATTAGTGCAATCATCTCTTCATGACCACTCGTAAAAATAGAACCTCTATGCTCTTCCTTCTCCTGGATGTCTCCTTCTCGACACCCTTTCAACCACTTTGTAGATTTGGCAATTTAGCAGCAACAGTATCAACAATTCTTTGCTTCTTGGTTTATGAATTCTTAAATAGAAGTCTTAGAGTTCTTTTTCCCACTTGATTCTTCCATTTTTCAATTTTAATTCACATGGATTAGGTAGGATACATTGTATCTAACCCATATTCTATTTACTCTAGGAAATTCTTGAATAATCCTTTAGAATTTGCCCAAAAAAGGTTTACATAAGATTCTGTACCTACAACTCATCATCCTTATCTTCCAACTTGTTCACAAAATTCAATGCAACCACTAAGTTGGCTTAGATTTGGTGAATCTTCAACATTTGAAATAATGCAACAGCTCGACACTATTGAAATACTGGTGCTCAACACATACTGTGTTACTCGACATCAACTATGTTTTCCTTGATACTCGGCACTTGAAGATCACTGGGCACCAATTGAAAATTTTTTGATGCTCATCACCTGATCTTCACTCAGCACTTGAAGATCACTCGACACATACTAGAAATGTCTATTACTCGGCATCTACTAAGAATTTTCTCAGCTTCAACTAACTTGCTCGACATCTACTAATGATCTTAGTTAAGGCTTTGCAGTCAACCTTGTTACAACTTCTTCTTCTAATGTATCTAAGTGTGACCAATCTCTGTATCTTTGAGTATGTCATCAATGCATTTCTTAACCATTTTCTTAACTGATCCTTGCACTTCATTACAACATCATAACTCAACCTTTCCCTTAGGTGCTCTTGTTACATTTTGTTGATCAAATCCTCTTCATCAATCAACTAAGTGATAGTGCTTGGATCTTATAAGCATATATCATCCCTACAAATAGTAGGTTTGACATCAATGGAAAAACAATGATTGAAAACATTCTTTTGAAAAAAATGATTGAGCTTTTCAATTAGATTTCCAACAATCTCCCTCTTTGGCATTGATGGCAAACCAAATTGATCAACCATCAGACTAAACTATTCAACCACAAACTAACTAGGTTAGAACAGTAAGTCAAATCCCAAGAAGTAAATTGTGACATCACATCTCCTACTACTATTCTGATTGATTCATTTCACTTCTCCCTGTTTGCAATTGCATCCTTTAACTTTATCTTTCTCCCTCTATGTTATTCATCTTTTGCTATTCTGATCAACCTCTGAAATCTCCCTCTACTTCTCTGATCTTTTATCTTCAATAGTTGTTGATTACTTGTTCACTTCTCCCTCTTTGATAACAATACCAAAGACATATTAGCATCTTAATATGTAGATATAGCTCTTACAGGTTCATTTAATATCTCCCTCTGTCACCTTTCTTGTGACTAATTTGAAGTTTCAGTTCTTCTACTACTTTAGGCATGGATCCCAAAGTAAACATTTTCAGCATCAATGTGTAAAATTTTCAACATTTAGCTCATTTGATGTAGGACATTCTTACCTTTTGGTTCAAGTAGCCTTAGTTAGGGGTATCACCCCTAACTTACCTCTAAGATACTCAAAAGCATCTTTAGGTAGTGCTTTTGTGAAGATATCAACAATCTATTCCTTTGAGGTGACATATTCCATCTTTACTTGTTTGTCTTCTACTAGCTCTCTTACATAGTGATATTTGATTGCAATACACTTAGTTTTAGCATGCATTAATGGGTTCTTTTATATATTGATAGCACTTTTATTATCATAGTAAAGTGTCACAGGCTCGATTACTTCTTCCTTCATACCTTGCAGCAAATGTTTGGTCCATACAATATTGGTGCAGTTTATAATAGCAACCACATATTCAGCTTCAGCAGTAGACTGTGAGGTGTAGCTTTTCTTTTTGCTTGTCCATGTAATCAACCTCTTTCCTAAGAAAAGTGCTCCTCCACTGGTGCTTTTTTTGTCATCAATGTTACCTCCCCAATTTGCATCAATGTAAGCTTTTAGTTCAAACTTCTCATTCCTCTTGTAGTATAAGCCAAAGTCATTAGTTCCTTTCAAGTATCTCAATATTCTCTTCACTGCCATTAAGTGATTTTCTCTTGGATTTGCAAAAAACCTAGCCACTATTCCAACAACTAATGCAATGTCTGGTCTACTATGTACAATATATTGCAGCTTTCTAATCATTGACCTATACAATGTTTGATTTACTTTAGCAGATTCATCATTTTTTGATAGTTTATGACTTGCTTCCATTGGTGTGCTAACTGGTTTTGAGTCTTCTAGCTCAAATGTTTTGAGTACTTCCTTGATGTATTTGGATTGAGTCACAAATATGCCATGCTTCAACTAATGTACTTGTAATCCAACAAAGAATTTGATTTCTCCAAACATTGACATCTCAAATTCATGCTTTATTTGATCAGCAAAATCTTTGCATAAAACATCTTTTCCTCCAAATATTATGTCATCAACAAAGATTTTTGATATCAAAATGTTTTTACCTTCCTCAGCTTTGATGTACAAATTTCTGTTGTCATCTATTCTTTCAAATCCTATTTTCACAAGATATTTGTGCAACCTTTCATACCATGCTCTAGGTGCTTGCTTTAATCCATAAAGTGCTTTGTGTAGCTTGTAGACCATGTCCTTGTTATTCTCATCAACAAATCCCTCTGGTTGTTCTATGTAAACTTCCTCTTCCAGTATACTATTTAGAAGAGTAGAATTCATGTCCATCTGGTAGACTTTGAGACCTTTGTATGCAACATATGCAAGTAATGTTCTTACTCTTTCCATTCTTGTAGCAAGGGTAAATGTCTCTCCATAATCAAGTCCTTCTTCGTGTGCATAGCCTTTGCAAACTAATCTAGCTTTGTTTCTTCTTATTTCACCATTTTCATCAAGTTTCTTTCTAAACACCCATTTGGTACCAATCACATTATTATAAGCTTGTCTAAGAACTAGAGACCAAGTTTTGTTCTTCTCAATCTAATCTATCTCTTCTTTCATGGCCTTATAACAGTCATCATCTTGTAGAGCATCTTTGACTAATTTGGGTTCAACCTTACTCAGTAGACATGATTCATTCCTTAGTTTGTTCCTTGTCATGGGTCTAGCATACTTATCACCAATGATTTGATTTGTAGGGTGATGTCTTCTTACATACTTGGAAAATCTAGGTTCAGTCCTTCTTTCCACATTTGATCCTTCAACTTCAGAGTCATTTTGTTCTTCTTCATCCATCATTTCATCATTTCTTTCTTGAATACTGTTCTCAGAACTAGAATGTGCATTTTCTACATTCTGTAGCTTGGCTTCTAAATGTAACTCAACATTCACTGGTTGAGACTCAATAGACATTGAAGTTTGTTGTTGATTCCCAACTTGATTTTCAGCATTGTCTTTAGCTATCATTCTTTCGTAGAAGTATACAAAGGATCTATAATCCTCTATTTGCTTTGACTCATCAACCTGAACTTCTGCATGCTCATCAAAATTTACATTTGCACTCTCCACAATTTTGTTAGTGTTAGTATTCAAACACTTATATGCCTTACTTCTAGTGGAGTATCCAAGAAATATTCCCTCATCACTTTTTGCATCAAACTTTCCATTTCTAGTGTCTTTTAGAATATAGCATTTACAACCAAATACTTTGAAATGTTTAACATTAGGTGAATGACCATACCACAATTCAAAGGGTGTTCCATTTGTACCTTTCTTGACTTGGAAACTATTTAGTGTGTAGACTGCAATAATTATAGCTTCTCTCCAGTATTTTAGTGCAACCTTTTTCTCCATCATTGAGGTTCTAGCATAATCAATTACTGACCTATTCCTCCTTTCAGCAATACCATTATGTGGTGGAGTCCTTGCTGTTGATGTTTGCCTATTGATACCTTTGTCATTGCAAAACACTTCAAATTCTCTTGATGTGAACTCAACTCCTCTGTCTGACCTTAGGCATTTCAAGTTCTTTCCTGTTTCCTTCTCAACTCTAGCCAAATACCACTTGAACATTTGAAATGCATTAGATTTTTGCTTTAGGAACATAGTAGTGATCATCTTGGAATAATCATCTACAAATAGCATTATGTATCTATCTCCTAGGTAGCTCTGTACTTCTATTGGGCCACATAAGTCTGTATGAACTGACTCTAGTGCTTCATTAGAAGTGTATGCTTTGATTTTAAAACTAGACTTAGTCATCTTACCTAGTTGACATTGTTTACACATTATGTTTTTAGGTTTCTTCAACTTTAGCAATCCTCTAACTTTCTTTGTCTTGCTAATGTTGATAAGATTATCAAAGTTAACATGACACAACCTTTTATGTCACAACCACACATGATTAGGTCTAACAATAAGACATGTTGCATCTTACATATCAAGATAAAATAGATTAGTCCTAGTTTGTTCACCTTTTCCTATCAGATTTCCATTAGTATCATAGATCTTGGCAGTTTTGTTTCCAAATTCCACTTTGCATCCTACATTGCCTAACTGAGATACACTCAACAAGTTATAGTTCAATCCTTCAACATAGTATGCATTATCACATGAAATTTTCTCTTTTAAGTTTGATAGAGCCTTTTCCTTTGATTTTACATGGGGCATCATTACCAAATCTAACACTATTTCCATCATATTGAGTAAAGGTAATGAACTTACTTTTATCTCTTGTCATGTGGTGTGAGCATCCACTGTCTATGATCCACTTGTCATTCTTCTTCACATAGGTAACTAATACTGTTTCTTCATCTTCATCTTTGTCTAATTCATCCTTCATGGCTACATAGACTACTTCATCATCATTTTCATTAGAATCTTCTTCAACAATGTAGCATCTTTTACCTTTTTCTTTGTAATCTTTGCTTTCATCTTCTCTTTTGTTTTTGTACTTGTTTCCTTCTTTGTAATTCTTCTTTTGTGGACATCTTGCAACTATATGACCTAATTCATTGCAATTGAAACATATAATAGGGAGCTTACCTTTGAATTTTCCTTTACCTCTATTGAATCTCCTGGCCAGTAGTGCTTCTAATTGATCCACATCTTCCTCATCTGTGTTGCTATCATTGGATGCATGTTTTCCTTTTCTTCTCCTTTTTCTTGATGTGTCCTCCTCAGCATCTTTCATTGTCATCTTGGCCTTGAAAGTAGATTGAAGGTTCTCAGGTCTGTATTTGTCAAAATTAGATAGCTCAAATGTAGTAAGTCTTTCAACTATTCCTTCAAAGGTTAATGTGTTTCCTTGTACACACCTTAGCTCTTGAATGGATGAAACTCTTATAGCATAGATAGGAAGTAGAGTTCTTAAGTATTTTTTGATGGATGTTTCCTCTTCAAGTTGTCCACCTAGACTTCTTATTGCACTCACTACTTCTTTTATTCTTGTAGCATATTGAGCAGCATTTTCACCTTCCTCCATCTTCATGTCATCAAACTTCCCTCTTAGGATTTCTCTCTTTGCTCTTTGGACATTCTGATCTCCTCCATAGATTTTTGATAAGGTTTTCCACATTTTGAATGCAATATCACAGTCTTTGATGTCATCATATTCAACACAGCTAAGTGCAGATGCAATTTCCAACATTGTTTGGTTATGCTTCTTTTTGTTTAAGTCATCTACAGTGAGGGGTCCTATTGGAGTTACATGCTTTGTTCCAATTGAAGTTTGTGGATAGTCACCTATTGATCCAAGGTGCAATTTCATCAAACTCTACCATGCAGAAAAGTTATCTTTATTGATCTTGGGAACTTCTCTCTTGGACATCTTGATCTTCCTACCTCTAGTACCCTGAAACTAAATTAGTAGATGGCTTTGATACCAATTGTTAGCATTGCTTTAGAATAAAATATTGAAACTTTTTCTCTAAGTATTATGAACTCTTTAACCCATTCATTCATTCAAGCTTTTATTTACCTAATCAGCAAGTTACTGTAAATCAACATGCAAGTAAAACACACAAAAAATCAACACATGACATAGTGATTTACATGGAAACCTAATTTGGGAAAAACCACCAGTAACATGCTACTCAATTTTCACCCTTCTGAAGTGATGCCCTATGAAAGGCCTACCCTGTTAAAGGATTACAACACATTATTAAATGTGACATTGTTAGAGGATTTAACCACCCTATTTAAAGTGGGCCTGGTTAGAGGACTTTAGAATATTCACTTGGAATGCCACCTTGTTAAAGGATTTACAAATGGCTGTTAAGCCAACCGAAGTCCATAGGATTTTTAGATCTAATACAATTGCTAGAGAGTATTAGAAAATCTTGACCTAACTACAACATACAACTTATCTTGCAGATCTCAGATCACTTCTCAGCTCATACCCTTCCCTGGCCTTCAATCTCTGCAACTCTTAACAACTTTCCCTCCTTTCAAGCTTTCTCTCCTTGAGTCTCCATACTCAATGTATCAGTGCAATCATCTCTTCATGACCACTCATAGAAGCAAAACCTCTGTGCTCTTCCTTCTCCTAGATGTCTCCTTCTTGACACCCTTTCAACCACTTCACAGATTTGACACTTCAATAGCAACAATATCAACAGCTCTTTACTTATTGGTTTATGACTTCTTAAATAGAAGTCTTAGAGTTCTTTTTCCCAATCAATTTTTTCATTTTTCAATTTTAATTCACATGGATTAGGTAGGATACATTGTATCTAACCCATATTTTGTTTCCTTTAGAAACTTCTTAAATAATTCTTTAGAATTCACCCAAAAATGGTTTACATAAGATTTTGTGCCAACAACTCATCATCCTTATCTTCCAACTTGTTCACAAAATTCAATGCAACCACTAAGTCATCTTAGATTTGGTGAATCTTCATCATTTGAAATAATGATGCAGCTCGACACTATTGAAATATTGGTGCTCGGCACATACTGTGTTACTCGACATCAACTATGTTTTCCTTGATGCTCAACACCTGAAGATCACTCGGCACCAACTAAATTTTTTCTAATGCTCAGCACCTAATCTTCACTTAGCACTTGAAGATCACTCGGCACATACTAGAAATTTCTATTACTCAACTTCTACTAAGAATTTTCTCAACTTCAACTGACTTGCTCAACATCTACTAATGTCCTTAGTTAAGGCTTTGCAGTCAACTTTGTTACAACTCCTTCTTCCAATGTATCTAAGTTTGACCAACCTCTGTATCTTTGAGTATGTCATTAATGCATTTCTTAACCATTGTCTTAATTGATCCTTGCACTTCATTACAACATCATAACTCAACCTTTCCCTTAGGTGCTCTTGTTACATCTTGTTGATCAAATCCTCTTCATCAATCAACTAAGTGATAGTGCTTGGATCTTATAAGAAGATATCATCCCTACAAATAGTAGGTTTGACAAAAATGGAAAAACAATGATTGAAAACATTCTTTTACAACAATCTCCCTCTTTGATCTTCAACAACAATGAGCTTTTCAATCATATTTCCAACAAGATTTGTCTTTTATGTTAAATTTTGTGTTAGATTATGGTGACTGATAAGGGAATTACTATACATACTCCATAATTCCTTGACAAGATTCACAAAAGAAGTTCAAGATTTGGGATTTAGTCCTCCTGTCTCTAATGTGGAACCTTCTTCCATTCCTTTACATGGAATTCCTTTCTACACTCCTCTTATAGTGGTTACATCTCTTTCATCTCTTCATGTGAGTGTTCTACTAGTGTCTTTACCTACCTCACAACCTTCTTACCATAGTATTACTTATACTTATTCTAACCCTCTTCCAACTGTGGTTCCAATTGTTCCTCTAGTTCTATCTTCCATTCTTGTTGCTTCCTACACTCTTCTTAATCTGATTCCTAATATTCATATTCCCAATTCTCTATTTGATATTCCTACTTCTTCCCACACATATGATGAGGCTCAAGCTATGGTTTATGAAGCAAACGTGCAAGAATTATTTAAATTACCTTCCCCTTCTTATTCGATCCATAGTGATGTTAAAGGAAAGAGAAAATAAATTTCCCCTTTGAGATTTCTTCATAATTTTACTCCTCATTTGTCTATAAATTAGATCTTCTCTCCTCTTGTCTTTAGACTGGGGGGAAGAGGTGTATTTTCATCACAGTCTCTTAGGATCCATTAGGATTTTAGCATATTGTGTGCCTTGAGCTTTATATATATATATATATATATATATATATATATATATATATATATATATATATATATATATTCTATCTCTCTATGGTTTTGTATTATGTTTGTAATCATCCATAGATTCTATTCAAGATGTCTTTTATAAGACATTTGTTCTACAAAGGTATCCCTTGTCTTCATCCCTAGGGGGAAAGGTTCTTCCTTCTTTCTCTTTTTCTAGGGAACTGCTTTCCTTAGCTTAGTGGTACTTATTTGTATTGCAATATTATTTCATCATACTGACAGATGTTTTGACTATGGAACACATCTTTTTATATGAGAGGTTGTTGTCCTATCTTATCACCTCTTCTCTATGTTGCAAATTATGTTCTTTATAAACTCTTATCATTTCTTTGGTGTTAGAGTTGATTTCCTCATTCCAAAGATTCCTCTTCCTCTTCTTTATAGGGGGCTTGATGATTGAATCTTTGTTCCTACTTGGTTTATCTTTGAAAGATGATATTTTATCTAGAAGCACTCCTTTATGGTGGGGGTCTTGTTGATAAGATCTTTTTCTTTGAGGATTCTTTTTCCATGACTGACATATCCTTTTTCACAATTATCTATACTCTTGGATGTAGGGATCAATATCCCTTGCTAAGAATATGGTATACATTGTTGATTAAACAAGATATCTCCTTACATTGTGAAGTAGGTATCCTCTTCCTCTTCCTTATATTGTCTAGTAGACAAACACGATAAGGAGGGGGGCATATATAGGGTCCCCCTTGTACTATAGTTTTCCAAACTATATGTTAAATCCTCAGAAGGTAACACATATAAGTTGCTAAATCTTGAAGAGACACACATTTTTCAATTTTCAATATGCTAAGTCCTCTAAAGGTAACACACATAAGTTGTTGTATTCAGATTCATTCTCAACTCTACTGTTAAAGAAAACAAGGGGCAGAATGGGGAGTGGAGCATGCGGAGTGAACGAGAATAGGATTTTGAACCAGCAGCTAGGTGGGAATGGGATTTTGAATCAACAGCTAGGCAAGAATCGGGAGAACACGAGTGTTGGGGGGCAATCTGCAGCTGCAGAGCAGGAATCAGAGGTGAATGATGTGGACGCCTCAAAGGATGGGGACCCACAAAAGTTGTTGCCTCACCTAGGTGAGAAGATTCCTCCCCTTCACTTGGGTGGTGGGCCGCATAGGGCCTGGGGGCGCTGGTCGAACCTATTTGGAGTCAAACCATCAGGTAAGTCGACATTCCTAAAAGTCATCGATAAATCAGACAAGGAGAAGGGTATCTTTGCTCTGGAAGTTCCTCGGGAAATTATAGACCACAATATCCTTAGTATGGTGAATACTCTAGTGGGAAAATATATAGGGCCAAGGCCCAACATTGATGTTGTGAGGGTTTTTACTAGAAAAAAATTGGATTTAAAGGGGCATGTATGGGTGACAGCAATGGCTAAAGGTTTCATGACTTTTGAGTTTTCTTGCTTGGAAGACTTTTCCAGAATCCTGTGTGTAGGGAACTAGTCTCTGGGGAGATCTACTTTAATCTTGCAAAAATGGTCTTCCAATCTGGACTTGAATAATGATTTCCTATCCCAGGCTCCAGTTTGGATTAGACTCCCAGAATTGCCCATGGAATACTGGCATGAGGACGTCTTTGATGGCATTGCCAGGTCTTTTGGAGAGCTTCTTTCCATTGATCCTGTAACGGAAGCTAAGAAGAGACTTACCTATGCAAGGATATGTGTAGGAGTGATCAAAGGACAGGATATGCCTCAACTTATAGAATTTCAATCTCGATTGGGAAGTAGAATCCAAAAGATTGACTATGAAAGTGTGCCTTTTGCGTGCTTCCATTGTAAGAAGGCAGACCACAAGGCTGGATTCTACCCACTATTCAAAGGAAAGGGAATGGGGGGAAAGGCCCGCCCTCAAGGTGGAAAGAAAGCTTTTCATGTTCCCAAAAAGATTTGGAAGAAGAAAGAAATGCAAGTCACGAAAAATGGAGAGGCTGAAGGAAAAGTTAATGATTCTGTTCCTGATCTCCAAGCTGAACCCTGAGACCTCTAGGTTGTAGTGGAAGCACTGGAAGGAGAAGGGAAAGAGACATCTGAGGACAAAACCAACCCTTCCCAAATGAAGGAAACTAAGGATAATCTCAAAGAGGCAAGTATTATGGAGTCTCAAATCCCTGAGAGTTCTGAGGAGGTTGATCCGAACCTTTCCTCTGTCTCGGACTCTATGGAGGTACAAAAGGAAGGGGAACTAATGTCTCAAAACTCCACAAACTTGATTAGTAGGGAACCCCCTGTAATAGTGAATAGAATCTTAGAATGGCTGTCTACTTCAACATCAAAAAAACTAGTCAGGCTAGATGCTTTGTTTGATTTATGTAAAGAAGAAGAAGAGCCACCCTGGACAGAAGTCATTAGAAGAAAGAAGAAGAATAGTCGAGACCCCTCTCCTGCCTCTCCTACTTCAACTAGAAGCAAGGCCAAGGTAGATCTTGGTCATAAAACCAACCAGGTGGGAAGGAAAAACAAGAATGAAATCAGGAAGGAGGAAGCAAGAAGAAACATCATGGATGGAACGCAGCGCACCATCCAGGAAGCTTGCTCATCAATTAAAGAATGAAGATCCTCTCATGGAATATTCGTGGACTCAATGGAATCCACAAGCAAGAAGTTGTAAGGAATATGATAAGGGATCAAAGGCCTGATATATTTCTTATTCAGGAAATGAAAATGAAGAAAGAAAATTAGGAAAATATTAGATTCAACAGCAACATGAATGGAATTGGCTCAAACTTAGAAGGAGCATCTGGAGGGCTGCTGCTATTATTCACTAACAACAATTTCAATATTGTGCCCGAGTATGATGAGGATAACATCCTCTTCTGTAGAGTTCAATATTTGCAAACTAATGATTGCTGGTTTTTAGTGAACATTTATGCTCCCAACAGCAAGAGAGATAGAAAAAATTACTGGGTCAAAGTTGGAAAGTTGGTGCAAGCCAGTGACATTAAGAAAGGCATAATCTTGGGAGACTTAACTCTTCGCTGGAGGACAAGGAGAAGATGGGAGGATTGCCCCTGGATTGGGAAAGTAAGCAAGATCTTTCCAATTTCATCAATGACCTGGCCCTAATGGATTTGGAGCTCTCGGGGGGTACCTTTACTTGGTCTAACAAGAGAGCTGGTCAGGACTGCATTCAGGTTAGATTGGATAAAGCTTTAATCTCCCCGGATTGGTTGCACTCCTTTAGCTGTAGATTATCTCTGCTTCCTAGAGTTGGTTTTGACCACTCCCCCATTTCTCTTTTGGTGTCCCCTCTTGAGCCTAGGAAAAATTGCCCTTTTAGGTTCGAGAAAATGTGGACTACTCACCCCGACCTATTGGATAATGTCAAAAGATGGTGGGGGATTGGTGTTGATGGCTCAGCCATGTTCAGAGTCACCATAAAGCTCAACAATGTGAAGAGCATGGTAAAAATTTGGAACAAGTCTGATTTTGGCCATATTTTCCATGACAAGGAGGAGTTGTTAGACAATCTATCTATTATCCAAGATAGTATACAGAAGGAAGGATATAATGAGAGTAATAGGGAGGCTGAGCTATTGATCCTGTCAGATCTTCATAACATCATCAACAGGGAGGAAAAGTTTTGGAGGCAAAAATCTTGAATCACATGGCTTAAGGATGGAGATCAAAACATGAAGTTCTTTCATCTCTCCACCCTAAAACATAGGGCTAACAACAAGATCTCTGGAATAAGGAAGGGGCATGTGTTGTTTTCTAAAGATCCAGATATCTCGACTGAAGCAGTCTCCTTCTTCTCTTCTCTTCTCTCCGAGGACCCCCTACTTTCCAAGGTGGACCAAGAGGATATCATCTCTTGTATTCCTCAGATTATTCAACCCCACCAAAATAAACTTCTCTATGCTATTCCTAATGCTTTGGAAGTTAGAGAGGCCCTTTTCTCCCTAACTGGTGACAAATCACCTGGTCCGAATGGGTTTCCCACCTTTTTCTTCCAAATGTACTGGCCAGTGGTCATGGGGGATGTGGTTAAGGTAGTTCAGGAGTTCTTTGGAGCTAGAAGTATTCTTAAGGAGATAAATTCTACCTTCTTGGTTCTCATCCCTAAATCCCCAGGGGCTGACTCTTTTGACAAGTTCAGGCCTATCAGTTTGTGCAACTCTTTCTACAAGATCATCTCTAAAGTTCTCACTTCCAGAATGTTTAAAATCCTGCATCTCATCATATCGCAACAACAATTTGGCTTTGTTCCTGGGAGAAAAATCTTGGACTCGGAGCTGATGGTTCATGAGGTTATTCATTCTTTAGAAGCTTCTAAGTGGGAAGGTATGTTGCTCAAACTAGATCTTTCAAAAGCCTATGATCGGGTGGACTGGTCCTTTCTTGGGAAGGTCCTTCAGGCCTTTGGTTTTGACAATAAAGTGTGTAAACTCATTTCTCAATTGGTGTCTACCTCCTCTCTTATTGTTCTGATTAATGGAGCCCCCTCTGATTTCTTTAAACCTTCTAGAGGTCTCAGGCAGGGAGACCCCCTCTCTCCTATCCTCTTCATTATTTTAGCTGAATGCATTGGGAGGCTTATTGAATGTAAAATTTTTGAAGGAAGTCTTAAAGGGATTAAGCCTTCATCGAGAAATGTCCCCTTCACTCAACAAAAATTTGTGGATGAAACTATAATGGGGGGGGGGGGAAAGCTTCTATCAAAGAAGCTAAGACGTTGAAAGAGGTTCTTGATACTTACTCCAAAGGGACTAGACAACTGACTAACTGGAACAAAAGCTTGACCTTCTTTGTTAACACCCCTGAAGTTAGAAAAAGGAAAATTGCTAGAATCCTTGGTTGTGGGGTGGGCTCTCTCCCTTCATCCTATCTAGGGCTCCCCTTGGGCTCCTCTCCCCCTAACTCTTTCTGGAATGGTATTTTGGATAGATTCAACAAGAAGATGGTTGGATGGAAAGGTGCCTCTCTCAGCCAGGTTGGGAAATTTTTACTGGTAAAATCCACTCTTCAGAACCTTCCCATTTATGCTCTAAGCCTTTTTGGAATTCCTGTGAAATTTGCAGAGAAAATGGAGAAAATCCAAAGAGACTTTCTATGGACCGAACTTGAAGGAAAGAAAAGGTACCCTCTTGTTGCTTGGGAGAAGGTCTGCCTCCCCAAGAGGTATGGTGGTCTGGGCATCAAAAATCTTACCCATCTCAATAAGGCACTTCTTGAAAAACAAATATGGTGAATCTCCAATAACACTGGTGAATGGAGAGACATTCTGGAAAATAAATACCTCAGAAGACCCTCTCTTCATTTTACTTTATTCAATGAGGACATCCCTAAAGGGTCGACTATTTGGAATGGAATCCTAAAGGCTAGGGACCTGGCTAAGGCGAGGGTCTCTTGGAAACTAGGCAATGGGGAGGATATTCAGTTTTGGTCTGACAGGTGGTTATGTCAAGGCCCACTTTCTAACAACCCAATATTTGAGAGATGGGTGCAAGAATGCACAGAGCTATATGGGTTTAAAGTAAGCAATTATAGGGTTGGTAAGGAATGGAGAGACCTTTCCCTCATTTTCGAGGATTTGAAACCAATAATGACTATGCTTAATGCTTTGATCCCTAGTAATAATAAGGATGAGCTGGTCTAGAGGGATAATCCCAATGGAAGTTATTCTGTTGCTTCTGGCTACAACTCTCTCTGGGGTTTAAAGGAGAAACCCCCTTGGGCAAATGCCTGGCTCACAGGCCTCACTCCAAAGATCAACATATTTTATTGGCTGGCCCTTCTGAACAAAATCCTAACGCAAGATAATCTCATGAAGAGAGGCCATGTTATGCCCAGTAGATGCCCCCTTTGTAAAAACCAGTCTGAGTCGGGAAATCATATCTTCATTCAATGTGACTTTGCTAGGGAGGTGTGGAGTTCTCTTAATCAGGAAATGGAGATTCTCTGGTGCTGGAAAGATAACTTTATCGACTTTTTTAGTCATTGGAAAAGCCTTTGTAAAATTACAGGCCGACAGGATAATTATGCTTGGTTTTTGCCTCACTTCTGCTGGAGCATCTGGAAGGAAAGGAACAACAGAATTTTCAGGGATAGAGAGGAGTCGACAATAATTCTGGGAAGGAAGATTTTGAAAAACATAAAAGAAAACCTTCAAGTGATGAAGGAGGGGGAAGTTGATAGGGAATAAGAAGATGGTTAAAGAAAAAGACAGGATGTCAGATGGATTCTACCCCCAGAAGGATGGTCAAAAGCCAACTTCGATGGCACTTCTAAGGGCAACCTTGGCCCCTCTGGAAGCGGTGGAATTATAAGAAATAGTTTTGGGGAGGGGATTGCGGCCTTTTCTCTCTCGCTTGGAACCCAGACCAACCATTTGGCCGAAGCGAGAGCCACGTATAGTGTGGTAAAGCTAGCGTTTCCAAAATTTGGCTTGAAGGGGACTCCAAAAACATGATTAACAATATTAATGGTATCTCCCCCCCCCCCCCCTCGTGGTCGATTGCAAATATAATTGATGAGACACGTGCCGCCCTCACAAAATTTGAGAAGGTCCACGTCACTCATGCATTTAGAGAGGCAAACCCAGTTGCTGATCGGTTCGCTAACAAAGGGGTGGGAGCAGACAAAGAGATGATCTGGCATTTCAGAAAAGATTTTTTGATGGAGGCTAAGTCATTAATTGAGCTGGAGAAAATCCATGGAAGTATGGGCCAATCTAACTGTTATCATGTTTAATAAAGAAAGATTGGATGTTGGTACGAGCCATAATAAGTTTCTTGGTTTTTATAATCATTATTATCATTATCATAATCATTTGGAGGATCATTATCATTTTCACTTGCTATTGTATCAAAGAGGCGAATGATCACGAACCCAATAATAGAAACAGAGCCAAAATATTGGCTAGAAAAATTTGTAGAGATTGGGGCTCATGAGAATAGTTGAAGAAAAAATGGATGTCATGACTGGAGAATGGAGCAGAAAGGAGCCAGTGAGTGAAGTGGAGAAGTGGAAGAATATGGGCAAAGTCTGGAAAAAACTGGAAAAGGTCGGGGTTGCAAATTTTTTTGAGAAACTCCATGGTTTTGACCCCGAGGTCACCAACAGCATGGTGAACTCGTGGAACAATGGCAAGGTCAAGGTGAACAGGATTTCTTTCCAAATCATAGAGGAGGTGGTTGCAGAGGTCACTGGTATCCCTATGGAGGGTTTCAAATTCTATAGGGACAAGAAAATTTCATCCAATGCAGTCAAGGAGTTCGTGAAAAATTCTACAGAGATGAACAAGCTGGTAAAGAAAGAGTCTTTCTATGTGATGGAGACTATAAAGAAGTTCTAGAGGTATGTTTTATATGCCCTCATTGATTATGTTACCCTAGACCCTAGGTTTGATCAGATCAAAACTCACCATTTTGTGATTTTAAATCATTTTTCCATAAGAGTAGAATTTCCATTCCCTTTTACCTTCTCACTTCTATGAACAAGGCAATCTCTAGTTTCAAGAAGAAAGCCACTGTTAACCCTACTTTGCATGAGGGATTATTACTCCTCATCCATGAGCATTTCAAAGCTCAGTCTATATGCAACAACCCTCCTCAAGTTGAGGATGTTGAAAACGGCAGCTCCAGCTTTTCTTTAGACTCTGATGACATTAAGAGCATTAGCTTGGAGGAGGAGAATGTTTCCTCAAGAAAGAAGAAAAAAGGTCAAGATAGGAAATAGTCCACAGCTACAACTCCTAGCAGGAAAAGCCTAGGGGATCACAGCCAAGCTCAAGAAAAAGAGGGTTATGCTGAGGAGGAGGAGGAAATGGATATGGAAGATTCTGACAAAGTGTCGGAGGAGGAGTTGGAAGAGGAGAAACCTGGGAAAAAATGGAAGAGGGAGGTAGTGAGAGTTGAGGAGACTAGAAATCAGAGGATGGATGCTATTCCTCTTCCCCTCTCTCCTGTCCAATCTCAGCCTCCTTCAGAGGAAAAAGTGAATGTCATCACTGGTGAGAATAAGGGGGAAGTGCAGGTCAAAAATAGAAGAAAGGCCTGGAAAAATTTCAATGTGAGGACTGCTACTATGGGGATTTTTAGGGAAGTTATGAACCCTTAGATCCTGGTGGACAACCTGGAGCAGCCTAGGCTCAATGAGCTCATAGACCCAACTATCCTGGCCATTTCAGACAACACAAGGGAGACTGGAATGAACCTTCTAAATAATGCCCGCAGTAGTATGATTGACAACTTTAGATCAATCAAATGGCTCTTCCATGAGCTAGAGGAAGTTAGAGAAAGGGTATCCCAGATTGAAAGTATTAAGAATAAGACAGGTAATGACAGCTAGGAGGACCAGGATAACAGAGAAAGCTTAAATGAAAGGAGATTCAGAAATCTTGAAAGCTACAACCACAACCTGGAAAGTTAGATGATTTCTCTCCTGAGTTCGATGAATGACAACATCCAATCCCTTGCTAGTAAACTTAAGGATAGGGGCTTGCTGGTGGAGGAGGGAGGACAGAAAAGGGATAAGGCCAGGCCAGATGATGATAAGGCCACAATCAGTACGTTCACCAGTATGGATTAGGGCATGGAGAAGGTCCAGGATCAAATGGAAAAGGAGCAACAAAAGATAGTCGAGGCAGCTCAGACTATGCAGGAAAAGGAGAAGATAACTGAAGACTAGTTTTCTTGTCTTTTGTCTTTTCATCTTCCTGGCTTTTGGCTTTTGGATAGGCTTTCTGTAGTCTATTTTAGTTTATTTGTTTTCTGGCCTTTCTATGGGCATTTGTTTTGGGCTGGGCCTTCGGGCTTTTTTTTTTTTTTTTGTCAGTTGTTGGACCTCTGTTTTGGTTGGGCTTCTTTTTCTTATTATCAGCCTTGTTTTTGTAAAACTTATGGGTTTCAGGATCCCTTAAAACCTATTTATCTTATCAAAAACACACATAAGTTGCTGTGTGATAGAAAATGTGACGTGCAAGAAGCATGGGTTAACAAACAAACACTAGTTTAAAACCTTCAAAATGCATCAAACATTCATCAAAACACAAGGAATAAATATCAACTAATGCTTGCTTGGGTTTTGCAACCCTAAGGAACCAACAAATCCAACCTTCCAGCCACCTCTACAGCTCAACAAAGGCACCCATGAGAGGCCTTGTTGGTGTGTTAAGATGGGGGTATGTTTGATGTGCTCTCCAAAACACAACAATAAATGAATCTCTTGAGTGAGTGAGTGCAAGTGTGTATGCAAGTAAGATATGAATCTAGACTAAATGAGATGAAGAATACCTTAAGAAATGGCTATGGAGAGAGCCATTCTTGAAGGCATTCAAGGATGAAGATGATATGCAATGAAAGAACTAACTAGATATGCAAACTATAATAAAAATGCAAGCTAAAATGAAGCTAAAAATGCATGTAGAAACTAGATTAACAATGCATGATGTAAACTAAATCAGCTACCAAATTTTTAGTATGAACCTACAAAATCACTATGAGAACTCTACCAATGCAAGCTCAAACTACCATGAAAGCTTAAACTATGAATGTAAACTCAAATCTCAAACCAACATGATAAAAATGCAATAAAATGAGATGCAAATGCTTGAGACAAGCCTGTAGGGCCCATTTTCCGTTGCACCAAAGGCCATGACTATTAGTGAACATGGAACACCACATAATTAACCACCTGTGGGAAGGGGAGCACGTTGCATCACCCAACAATCTCCCCCTTGACGCACATACTAGGTGCTTACGCGGGTCGGGAAGGCACCGGGGAGATTTGAACCCATGACCAAGCCAAAACCAGGCTCTGATACCAATTGTAGGGCCCATTTTCCGTTGCACCAAAAGCCATGACTATTAGTGAACATGGAACACCACATAATTAACCACCTGTGGGTAGGGGAGCGCGTCGCATCACCCTACAAAGCCCTCTATTTATAGGCTTGAGGGAGGGCTTGGTGAGGTGGCATCCAAGTAGGTGCCACATAAGGTGACATGCAAGCCATACAAATGGTCAATAATTCAAAGTTTGCTCACACATGTGTGAGAAAACTTGAGAAGAAGAGTGGGAGACAAGAGTGCGTAGGCATGCCATCTCACACATGTGTGAGCACACTCTTAGGCTAATGAGGGGGATTAGGGAGATGATTAGGAATGATTAAGTGGGATTAGAGAAGAAGTAGGCTTAAGAGAATGAAAATGATCGGTGTAGACTAGGCTCTAGGTTAGGCTTAAGATTAAATTAAATGAAATTTAATTTAATCATGGGTTTAGAGGAATCAATAGGATGTGAGGGAATTTAAATAAATAAAATTTATTTAAAAAGAGGAGTATGGAGGATCATGTGTTAAATTAATTTAACACATTAAGACTAGGAGTATTTAAACTAAATTTAAATACTTAGGAGAATGAACTCATTTAATTAAAATAATTTAATTAAATAAGTAGAAGAATGTGAGCAATATAATTAATTACAATGTCATGGGCAATATTAAAATTAATTAATATAGTATTTAGGGACCATTTTAAGCGTCTATAGTTGCTAAATCCTGAAGAGACACACATTTTCAATATGCTAAATCTTTCGAAGCTAACACACATAAGTTGCTAAATCCCGAGGAGACAAATTTCTTAATTATAGTGATACAAGAAGGTGGATCTATGGGTATTCCATAAGCCATTAGAAGATGCATTACAATTGCAAGCATAGTTTATGGTTGAACTATTAGGTTTGGCCACCTATTTGGATCTTCTTCCCTTGGTGATTCATGGTAAGGTGGGCATCTTATTGGGTGAGGTAATCACTTCCTCTTTTCTTTATTTTCACTTTCATGCTAGTAGGATTGGATCATGAAGCTATGTTATTTATAGTGTTTCTATATTCTTTCTTATGTAATCATTTATGATTTTATGACAACTTTCTAAGTATGATATTAGTATGAGAAATGTTTCTTAGCAAGGTTTCTTGTGCTAGTTGATTTGGGTTTGTTTATTACTAATGCTTCTTTTGTGTTGTTTCAATTTTCTTTTTGTTTTCGCACCCTTGTGCATGTATGTTGAGTTAGAATCCTTAGCCCAAGGGCTTGCATCCTTAGCTAAGTGTTGTTTTATCTTGTTATGAATCCAATTGGATCTCTTCTTTCTTTTCCATTACCAAGAGTTTGAATTGAATCCATACACTTTCTAAAGTGGGGGTTTAATATATCATCTTAAAATGGAAGCACTTCCATGTTAAGAGCATTTAGCCCTCTAAGTAAGTGGTATGGGGTCATGTCAAGTACCTTAATTAGGTATTTGTAGGGATCTGGCTATTTCCCCTTGTTCTGCTTCTCTCCCCCATTTCCCATCTCTTTCTGACAACTTTCTCTGAGAAATTGAAGACTTTGACTTTTTGGGTCAAGGACGACCTAATGGGTCAATGTCAACCTCGACCTAGACCTAGGTCAAGGATGATCTCAACTTAGATCTAGGTAAGAGTCGACCTTGACCTTGACCCTAAGTCCAAATGTTGACCTCTCTAAAAGTTTGTACCCTAGATCACTAAATAAGGAAGCCTTTCTCTCTCATTTTCAAATCAAGTTTCCATCCCTTTTTCATGAGGAGAGATCCCTTTTTCATGATCAAGCATCCATCTTCCATTGAATTCAAGCAAGAAAATCAAATGAGCAAGCAATTGCCTATTCAAGCATTCAAGTTCTCAATTGAAGATCAAGGATTCAAGCATTCAATCCTTTGAAGAGATTTGGTTCAAGCATTCAACATTCAAATCCTAGATTTATCCATCATGGTGGTGTGATCTTCCTTCAAGATCCTTTGTTCATCTTCAATATCTATTCATTCTTCCCTCAAGGTGGATATCAAGCATATAGTCATGGAGGTTTTGATTTACATTATTGAGTCCAAGCTTTCATATCAATATACTTGTTTACATTTCAAATACAATTGCATATCTATTGAATATCATAGCTTCATTGTTAGATTTACTTCTAGTACTTGTTAGCATAAAAGTACATTGATAAAATTGTAAAGGGAAGAAAATACATGAAAAAATTGTAAATCAGGAAAGTATGAAATCATATTGTACGAGGGAGCATATGTAAAATGAACAAGTTATAATAGATGTGATATTATTGCATTATTTTTGTTAAGTTTTTGTCACTTAGCCAATTTCCCTATTTTGTTGCCATCAATGCCAAAGGGGGAGATTGTTGAAAATTGGCTAATGAGGATATGCAATTGTTGTCATTTATGGCAACACATGATGTACATGTTTACAAGAAACCTTAGAAATAAAGATACTTAGCTTTTGGAAGCAATAAATTGTAATTACATTATTAAGGTTGATTCCAAACTAGGGTTTGACCAAGAAAAATGCCTCATCCAAACAAAAAAAACCCTTTTTCTTGTAGATACCAGTGTGAGACAATGAATTAAAGGTCATATCTGGATACCCTTTTCGGCAAACTTCTGAGACCCATGAGCAAAATCTTTGTCGGATCTATTTCTAGTTAGGGATGACCTTCGGTGAGGGATAAGATTACGCCCCAGGATAAGGTTGTGCTGTGCTATTTGGGTCAAGTTTGACTTTTCTCAAAAAATCAAAAGGTTCTTAGGTTTTGTAGATCTCACAATTTCGGTTGAGTAGATTGAAAATCAATAGTTTTCGTGACTGTTTGATAGGGTTTTCAGCAAGTTCTTTTTCTGGAGGTAAGTACTTTTATATCTTCATTTCAAAGTTAGCATTTCTAGATTTACATTCCATCCTCTTATAGTTGATATGTATGTGTAAAATATGTGCATTATTCTAAACCCTATTCATCAATAGTTTTACATCTTACATTTTGGTGAACTCGACAAGCTTACCCTCTTTTCTTTTGAGGAATTAGATGCCCTATTATGTTTGGTAGTGTTGGATTTCCTTTTATATTATCTTGTTGCTTTTAGATTTGTCTTTTATGTTAAATCTTGCATGCTAATTAGATTTATTACATCTATATTTCAAAAATAGAAAACAAATTGTAAAATTGCATAAAAAATACACAAATATTAACATTTTTCATGCTTTTAGTGTTACTTTGTGTTCAACATGTATGATTTTTTTTTTTGAATACTTTGGTGAGGCTTTTATTACAAACAAGGATAGATCCCTTAATGAGGTACATATAAGTGAGGATGAAAATTATTTGAATGAGATATCCATTGTTCCTATTCCTATTTCATCGTCCTCTACAACCTCTTCAATTCATTTTTACCATAGGGTGTGTGCATTGTTATCTTCATGTTTCACTATTTACAACATTGCTGCACCTAGAATGTTATATCCTCAAAATTATTTCAAGCTATAGAAGAATTTAAGAAAATCCTTTGTGATAGTGATCAAGGTGTTAATCTCCTATGTGGTAACAAATCTTAAATTCAAGAAGTTCAAGATTTGGGATTCACTCCTCCTGTTACTAGTGTGGAACCTTCTTCCATTCCTTCCTACACTCCTCCTCTAGTGGATAAATCTCTTTCATCTCTTCCTATGAGTGTTCCACCAGTGTCTTTACCTACCTCACAACCTTCTTACCATAGTATTCCTTATACTTATTCTAACCCTCTTCCAATTGTAGTTCCAAGTGTTCCTCCAACTGTGTCTTCCATTCTTGCAACTTCCTACACTCTTCTTAATCTGATTCCTAATATTCATATTCCCTATTCTTCATCTACTATTCCTACTTCTTCCCATGGTTATGATGAGGCACAAACTATGGTTTATGATGCATACGTGCAAGAATTCTTTAAATTACCTTCCCTTTCTTATCCGATCCATAATGATATTAAAGGGAAGATAAAATAAGTTTTCCCTTTAAGACTTCCTCATGATTTTACTCCTCATTCTTCTATAAAATAGATCTTCTCTCCTCTTGTCTCTAGACTAGGCCCCAAGAGGTGTATTTTCATCTAGTCCCTTAGGATCCATTAGGCTTTTAGCATATCTTGTGCCTTGAGCTTAATCAATATTCTTTTTGTTCTATCTCTCTATGGTTTCGTATTATGTTTGTAATCATCCATAGATTCTATTCAAGATATATTTTCTAAGACATTTGTTTTGGAAAGGTATCCCTTGTCTTCATTCCTAAGGGTAAAGGTTATTCCTTCTTTCTCTTTGTCTAAGGAACTTCTTTCCTTAGCTTAGTGGTACATATTTATATTGCAATATTATTTCATCACATTAACATATTTTCTGACTATGAATAACTTATTTTTCATATGAGAGGTTGTTGTCCTAACTCATCACCTCTTCTCTATGTTGCAAATTATGTTCTTTATAAACTCTTACCCTTGCTTTGGTGTTAGAGTTGTTTTCCTCATTCCAAAGATTCCTCTTCCTCTTCTTTATAGGGGGCTTGATGATTGAATCTTTGTTCCTGTGTGGTTTATCTTTGAAAGATGATATTTTATCTAAAAGGACTCCTCTATGGTGGGGGTCTTGTTGATAAGATTTTTTTCTTTGAGGATTCTTTTTCCATGAGTGACATATCTTTTTTTCACAATTATCTATACTCTTGGATGTATGGGTCAATGTCCATCACTAAGAATATGGTATACATTGTTGATTAAATAGGATATTTCCTTACATTGTGAAGTAGGTGCCCTCTTCCTCTTCCTTATCATGTCTAGTAGAGAACTATGATAAGGAGGGGGGCATATATAGGGTCTCCCTTGTACTATAGTTTCTCAAATTATATGCTAAATCCTTGGAAGGTAATGCATATAATTTGCTAAATCTTGAAGAGACACACATTTTTCAATTTTCAATATGCTAAATCCTTTGAAGGTAACACACATAAGTTGCTAAATCCTCAAGAGAAAAATATTTTTAATATGCTAAATCTTCTAAAGGTAATGCACATAAGTTGCTAAATCCTAAGGAGAAACAAATTTCATAATCATAGTGATACAAGAAGGTGGATGTATGGGTATTCTAGAAGCCATTAGAAGACACATTACAATTGCAAGCATAGTTTATGGATAAAATATTAGGTTTGGCCACCTATCTGGCTCTCCCTCCCTTGGTAATTCATAGTAAGGTGGGCATATTATTGGGTGAGGTAATCACTTCCTCTTTTCTTTCTTTTCACTTCCATGCTAGTAGGACTGGATCATGAAGCTATGTTATTTATAATGTTTCTCTTGTCTTTCTTATGTAATCATTTATGCTTTTATGATATCTTTCTTATACATATGATATTAGTATGAGAAATATTTCTTAGCAAGGGTTTTTGTGCTAGTTGATTTGGGTTTGTTTAGTACTAACCCTTCTTTTGTGTTGTTTCAATTTTCTTTTTCTTTTCACACCATTGTGCATGTATGTTGAGTTAGAATCCTTAGCCTAGGGGCTTGTGTCCTTAACTAAATTATATTTTATCTCATTACAAATCCACTTGGATATCTTCTTTGTTCTTCTTTACCAAGAGTTTGGCTTGAATGCATACTCTTACTGAAGTGGGGGCTTAATGTATCTTCTTAAAATGGAAGCACTTCCATGTTAAGAACATTTAGCCCTTTGAGTAAGTGGTCTAGGGTCATATAAAGTGCCTTGATTAGGTCTTTTGCATGGATCTAGCTGTTTCACCCTATTTTGTTTCTCTCCCCCAATTTCTAGCCTCTTTTTGACAACTTTCTCTTAGAAACTAAAGATTTTAATTTTCTGGTCAAGGATGACCCGATGGGTCAAGGTCGACCTTGATCTTGACCTAGATCAAGGGCAACCTAAACTCTGACCTAGGGAAAAGT
Organism: Cupressus sempervirens; assembly: GCA_028749045.1. Classification (NCBI taxonomy): domain Eukaryota; kingdom Viridiplantae; phylum Streptophyta; class Pinopsida; order Cupressales; family Cupressaceae; genus Cupressus; species Cupressus sempervirens. Next base: position 1,049,960,369 of record CM053785.1, read on the forward strand.
CAACTTCGACCCTAACCCCAAGTCCAAATTTCAAGTTTTGAGGTTTCAGGATATCAAGCTTTGAAAAATTTCATTTCCTGCTTCTAGGTCGGCTATTTCAAATTTTGGAATGGTAAACTCTTGAATTACATTTAATCTAGGTTCATTTCAATGGCTTAAGATTAATTGGGATTTAATTCTCCAATTTTGGCCTCTCTAGAAGTTTGTGCCCTAGATCACTATATAAGGAAGCATTTCACTCTCATTTTTGAATCAAGTTTCCATCCATTTTTCATGAAGAGATATCCACATTTCATGATCAAACATTCATCTTGCATTGAATTCAAGCAAGAAAATCAAGTGAGCAAGTAATCACCTATTCAAGCATTCAAGTTCTCTATTGAAGATCAAGGATTCACGCATTTAATCCTTTGAAGGGATTTGGTTCAAACATTAAAGATTCATCATTCAAACCCTAGATCTATCCATAGTGGTGGTGTGATCTTCCTTCAAGATCCTTTGTTCATCTTCAAGATTTATTCATTATTCCCTCAAGGTGGATTTCATGTATATACTCATAGAGGTTTTGACTTACATTTATGATTTTGATTTACATTATTGAGTCCAAGCTTTCATATCAATATACTTGTTTTAATTTTAAATATAATTGCATATTTGTTGAATATCACATCTTTGTTGTTAGATTTACTTCTACTACTTGCTAGCATTCATAATTTCAATTCCATTATTAAGGTTGATTCTAGACTGGGGTTTGACCAAGGTAAACTCCTCATCTAAACAAAAAAACCCTTTTTCTTGTAGATATATTTGTGGGAAAATGAATTAAAGTTTAGACCTAGATACCCTTTTCAGAAAATTTCAGAGACCCATGAATAGAATTTCAATCAAAGTTGTTTTAGGTTAGGGATGACCTTTAGTGAGGGGTAAGATTGTGCCTCACTATCTAGGTCAAGGTTGGTCATAAAATTAAAAGGTTTATGGATTTTTTAGATCTCACAATTTCAATTTAGAAGTGTGGAAATCAATGGTTTCTGAGACTGGTTGACAAGGTTTTTAGCAGGTTCTTGTCTGGAGGTAAGTACTTTTATTTCTTCATTTCAAAATTAGCATTTTTAGATTTACATTCCATCCTCTTACAATTGATATGTATGTGTAAAATATGGGTTTAGGGTCTCTTTCATGTGCATTATTCTAAACCCCATTCATCCATATTTTTACATCTTACACCTTTTAAAAGAGGTTGACCTAACAATAATTTGAAGACTTAACAGTTTGCGTAAACCCTTTAACTGGGTGACATTCTAAATGGAATGATCAAAGTCCAATTACAAGGACACTCCTAATAGGGTGAATAAATCCTCTAACCAGGTCACATTTAACAATGTGTTTTGTAACCTTTAACATGGTTGGCTCCTAACAGAGCTCACTTTGAAAGAGTGAAAAAGAATAACATGTTTTTGATGGTTTTTCCCAATTTGTGTTTCCACATAAAATCCTAGTGTGAAACTATGATAAATGTCTTATGAATGTATTTACATATGATGATATTTTCATTATGCAATGCAAGTTAATTTTATGATAGTTTTACAGTAGAGATCGAGCAACAACAAGATAGGTAGGATAAGAAAAATAGTGAAGGATTTAGTGTTTGATTGTTCAAGTGGTATATATAGATATTGAGTAACTGATTCACCCCCCTCTCAGTTATTCTAAAAATTTCTAACAATTGGTATCAGAGATAGTATTTATAGAGACAAGTTTCAAGGTACTTGAAGCTAAAGATCATGACAACAAAGAGAGATGTAACCAAGTTGAATAAGGAGAACTTTCCTGCATGATAGACCCTGATGAAGCTACACATTTTTGGCATAAGTGATGTTGTTGTCAATTTTTTGAGAAATGAATATGTAGTAGTAACATCTTCTCCTCTAACTACTGAAGAATTGAGATAGAAGTTAGATCACAACCAAGCAATGTTGAAGATTGCCTTAGCCCTAAGCTATGTTGAGTTTGATGATCTAAAAGAATGCAACATTGCAAAGAAGATGTGGGATAGATTGAAGACCAAATATGGAGGTGATGAAAATGTGCTAAGAGCTAAAGCAGAAAGCTTGAGAGGAAAATTTGATTATATGAGAATGATGGAAGGTGAGAACATAGTATAATACTACACAAGAGTTAAAGAGGTTGTTAATGCTATTTGAGAAGAAAATAGAACAATTGAAGATGAAACAATAATAAGAAAGGTATTGATGACTGTAATCCCTATCTATGCTATTAGAGTCTTTGCAATTCAAGAACTGAGATGCACACCAAGTAATAAGTTGACCTTGGAAGGTGTACTTGGTAGACTGGCTACTTTTGAGATGTCTAATTTTAATAACTACACAACTGCTACCATTGAATCTTCTTTTAAGTCACAACTGATTCTTAGTAAGAAGAAAAGAAAACATGTGAAGAGTAAAAGTGATAGTTTAGATGATGAGATTGATGAAATTGAAGCCCACATTGCAACAAGGTTTGGAAGAGGAAGAGGCAAATACAAGGGTAAATTACCTATCATTTTAACAAAGTTGGTCATATTGCTGCTAGATCTCTCGATAGAGAAGATACATATGAAAGGAAGGAATGCAAGTACAAAGGTAGAAGGGATGACAAAGACTACAAAAGAAGAAAGGATGAAAAGGGTAAGAAATAATGTTATATTGATGAAGAAAAGTCTAATAATGAATCTAAGAGTAATGATGTTGAAGTTGTCTATGTTGCTATGAAAGAAAAGTTTGATGAAGATGAGAAAACTACATTAATTTCTTATGTGAACAAAAGTGATAGATGGATAATTGATAGTGGACATTCCAATCATATGACTGATGATAAAGGAAAATTTGAAGACATTGGTCCATACAATGGTGGATGTGTTGAATTTGGTAATGATATCCCATGTGTTGTAAAAGGTAAAGACACTATTCAACTGACTAACAAGATAAAATGTGAAAATGTGTACTAGTTTGAAGGACTTAACTATGAAAATTTGTTGAGTGTTTCATAGATAAATAATTAGGTTACAGAGTTGAATTTCACAAAAGAAAGGCCAAGATACATTATGGTGATGGTAAGCTAATTGGAACTGGTTAGCAGACAAGAGGTAACCTATTCAATCTAGACTTGTAAGGAGAGACATATTTATTTGCACAACAAGAAGATGTTTGGTTATGACACAAAAGATTATGTCATGTGAATTTTGACAATTTGGTGAATATTAGTAAGATGAAGAGAGTGAGAGGATTGCTTAAACTAAAAAAGCCTAATAATTCTTTGTGTAAATAGTGTCAACTAGGAAAGATGACCGAGTCTAGTTTTAAGAGTAAGACATATACTGCTAATGATATTTTGGAATTGGTTCATACTAACCTATGTGGACCCATTGGTGTTAGAAGTTATTGCGGAGATCAATATTTCATTCTATTTGTGGATGAATACTCTAGAATGATGATTGTGATATTTCTTAAAGTTAAATATGATGCTTTTTAGTTATTCAAATGGTATTTAGATAGAGTTGAAAAGGAAACATGGAAGAGTTTGAAGTGTTTGAGATCTGACAGAGGTGGTGAATTCATTTCACATAAGCTCATTACATTTTGTAATGATAGAGTGACTAAAAGGTAGATGTCAACACCAAGGGCCCCTCTTTAGAATGGGATGGCTGAAAGAAGGAACAAATCAATAATAGACTATGCAAGAACACTTATGATGGAGAAAAGCATATCACAAAAATATTGGAGAGAAGCGGTTAGTACTGCTATCTATACCTTGAACAAAGTTCAAGTCAAGAAAGGTACAAATGCTACACCTTTTGAACTATGGTATGGTTATGCTCTTAATGTTAAATATTTCAAAACATTTGGAAGTAGATGCTATATCAAGGAAGATTTTGAAGTGTTTGAGATTTGATATAGGTGGTGAATTCATTTCACATGAATTTAATACATTCTGTAATGATAAAGGGATTAAAAGACAGATGTTAGCACCAAGGACCCCTCCTCAGAATGAGATAGCTGAAACTAGAAATGAATCAATAATGGACTATGCAATAACACTTATGATGGAGAAAGGTGTATCACAAAAATATTGGAGAGAAGTGATTAGTACTGCTATCTATACCTTGAATAGAGTTCAAGTCAAGAAAGGTACAAATGCTACACCTTTTGAAATATGGTATGGTTATGCTCCTAATGTTGAATATTTCAAAATATTTGGAAGTAGATGCTATATACTGAAAGATAATAGGAGTGGAAAACTTGATGCAAAAAGTGATGAAGGTATATTCCTAGGTTATTCCATGAAAAAAAAAACTTATAATGTTTAAATTCTAACACTAACAAAGTTGTAGAAAGTGCGAATGTGAGAGTTGATGAGTTTGTAGAAAAATGTGATGATTCATGTAATAAAGAACCTGAGGACTATAGTACATTCATCTATGTGGATGATGATGCTCCTAGCACTCAATGTGAATAGAGAATCCAAGCTTCATATTCCCATCAAACAAAAAATGATGGAGTACAAATGCAAATTGTTGAACAACAGATTGAAGATGCCAAGTCACAGACAGGCAATGTTGACCATCATATAGTAAATTTTGAGCAATCGAAACCTAAATCTAAATAAGAACAAAATAGAGGAAATGAACCTAGGATTATTTTTCTAGATGAATTTGAAGAAGAACCAAGAAGAAAGCTACCGATGTTAGAAAAATATGTGATAAGACATCATAAGTCTAATCAAACTATTGGAGATGCTAAATCAAGTGTTATGACAAGGAGAAAACTCAAAGGTGACACATGCTTATTATGTGACTTTGAGCCTAAAACAACAAGAGATGCTTTAGAAAATGAAGATTGGATTTAGACAATGAATGAAGAAATTCACCAGATTGAGAAGAATAATACTTGGACCCTAGTGCCAAGGCCTAAAGACAAAAATGTCATTGGGATAAAGTGGGTTTTCAAGAACAAGCTCAATGAGAATGGTAATGTAACAAGAAAAAAAGAAAGATGGGTATGAAAGGGTTATGCACAAGAAGAAGGAGTTGACTATGGAGAAATGTTTTCTCCTATGGCCAGACTTGAAGGGGTCAAAACTCTGCTTGCATACTAAGCCTACAAGAATTTCAAAGTATATCAAATGGATGTCAAATCTACATTTTTAAATGGTATACTGGTGGAAGAAGTATACATTGAACAACCTAAAGTATTTTTAGATCCAGACAAGAGGAACATGGTATTTAAACTAAATAATGCTCTTTATAGATTGAAGCAAGCTCCAAGAGCATGGTATGAAATATTACATAACTACTTAATGAAAATTGGATTCGAGAGGATGAATGATAACAATAATTTATACTTGAGGAATGGTAAGAGTAATGAAGTATTGTTATATGAGATATTTGTTGATGATATCATATTTAGAGGAAGAGAAGCATTATGTAGATCATTTGTTGATGAAATGAAAAAGGAGCTTGAAATGTCTATGTTTGGTGAAATCAATTTTTTGCTGGACAATAAGTATGTCAAATGAAGTTTGGTATTTTCATTTCACAAATCAAATACACCAAGGAAATATTGAAGACAATTGGTATGGAAAATTCAAGGCCAGTGAAAACATCTATGTCTATAGGAAATAAGTTATCTAAGAGTGATGATTCTACTGATGTGAACTAGACCCTATACAAATCCATGATAGGAAAATTGCAATATGTTGTTCACAATAGACCAAATATTGCCTTAGTAGTTGGGATAGTTTCTAGATTTTCAAAAAATCCTAAAGAAAATCACATGATGGCTATAAAAAGGATAATGAGATATCTAAAAGGTACATAAGACTATGGACTATACTACAAGAGAAGTGATAGATTTGAACTGAAAGTTTTCATTGACTTTGATTGGGCAAGAAACATTGATGACAAAAAAAGAACAAGTGGAGGTGCATTCTTTCTAGGAAATAAATTAGTGTCATGGATAAGAAAGAAGCATAGTTGTATTTCCCAGTCAACAGTTGAAGTAGAATATGTGGGAGTTGCAATGAATTGTTCAAATATAATCTGGATTAAGCAATTGTTGAAAGACACACAAGAAGATATTACAAATCGAGTAGTTATCTATTGTGATAACACAAGTGCTATTAACATTTCAAAGAATCCGATGATGCATACTAAGACAAAGCATATTTCTCTCAAGTATCACTACTTGAGAGAACTAGTTTAAGACAAAGAAGTGAAGCTAAATACATGAAAATAAAGGAATACATTGTTGACATATTCACAAATCCATTACCCAAAAATGCTCATCAATATCTTATAGGTAAATTAGGGGTCATTCCCCTAACAAAAGCTACTTAAAGAGACATGGTGCATTGCATCACATGTGCTAAAAAAAACATTCTACATAGTGGTGCAATACAACTCTACTTTGGGACATGCTTAAGGTAGAAAACTTCAATACAACATAAAATATCAGTCATAAATAGATAACAAGTAACAACCATACATGCAAAATATACATAATTCAGATGTATGCAGAATTTGAAGCTGAGACAACTACACGTCTTTGGTATTGTTATCAAAGAGGGAGAAAATACAATAATGAAGAAGATAATGAAGTAGAGAAGAGAATGAAAATATAAACTCAGATGGAAGAGGGATAATCATGAAAAATGACAAAACTGACAAAGGAATTTTGAAAGCTCGAATGGATGAGAATCAAAATGAAACTAAGTATATTGGTCACTCATGGAAGATAAATCTTTTCGATTGTATGGTAACCAAGTTATGATTAGTATTTCAGATATTTGAGATGTTGCCATCAATGCCAAAGAGGGATATTGTTGGAAACTTACAATTGGAACAGTTGTTTTTTTGTCATTGATGTCAAATCCATAGATGAGACATATTTCTACCTAGTCTAAATGCCATATCTGTTAAATTGATGAAGAAGATTTGAGAAGTTATTCATAACTATAGCACCTAGAGGAAATATGAAGTTATGAAAAGGATGTTACAATGGACATTTGATTAGATAGAATTTGATAAAGCAAAGTAATTGTCTATGTAAAGAAAGCTAAACCAAGCCAAGAAAGGAGTAAATACTAAGGAGTGTCGAGCAATGCTAGTGTCAACTAAGCCACAATTAGTGCCGAGCAAATCTAGTGTTGACCAAGCATTAGTATCAACCAAGAAAGTTAGTTGATGCTAAGTTAGAAAACTTATACAATGGATGAGTATTTTAGTATTCACCAAGTGTTAGAATACAATAATTGCCAAGTGACAGTAAAAGATCAAATTCAAAGGAATCATAAGATCAAGCCGACTCAGTTGATTTCTTGGGAGATGTAAAATGTGTTAAAGATAAGATTAATGAGTTGGATCATTAAATCAAGGTGATGGTTAGGTAAAAATTTAATAGAAATATTCTAAGAGAAGTTTCTAGAGGATGATCAAGAAGATGTACATATACATTGAATCATGTTGAATTTGATCGTAAACCCTAAGATCTACGATGGATGTAGAAAATGGTAAGGCACAAATTGCCTATTTAAGGTGATACATGGCCAAACATTTGGTGCCTAGCCTATGCCCAAGCAAAGCTCTGTCTAGCTAGTGTGAATGTGAAGGAAATCATACAGAGAAAGGTTTATCATAGGTCATACAAGTGAATGAATGTGAAGCTAGAAGGAAAAACTTGCTGATGTGATGTTGCCATTGATAAGTTAGTTTGAGTAGAAGGCTTAAGTGTTGATGTGAAGAGTGGGTCAATTGCTTAAAGGGTGTCCAAGTAGATCAAGATCAAATATGAGAATGGAATGCTTATCAATAAACCAACATAAGGATTGAATAGAGATATGAACCAACAAAATTCATTGTAAATAGTTTGTATTGAAATCCTTTTAACAGAGGTTGACCTAACAATCATTTAAAGACTTAACAGTCCTTGTAAATCCTTTCACTGGGTGACATTCTAAATGGAATAATCAAAGTCCTCTTAGAAGGCCACTCTTAATAGGGTGAATAAATCCTTTAACCAGGTCACATTTAGCAGTGTGTATTTAATAGGGTTGGCTCCTAACAGAGCTCACTTTGAAAGATTGAAAAAGAGTAACATTTTGTTGGTGATTTTTCCCAAATTGGGTTTCCACATAAAATACTAGTGTCAAACTATGATGAATTTCCTATGATTTTTTTTATACATATGATGATGTTTTCATTATGCAATGCAAGTTAAGTTTATGATAGTTTTACAATAGAGATCAAAAAACAACAGGATATACAGGATAAACAAAACAATGAAGTATTTAGTGTTTGATTGTTCAAGTGGCACATATAGCGCTTGAGTCACTAATTCACCCCCACCTCTCAGTTATTCTAAACATTTCTAATAGGAACATGTTACCGATAGCCACCAAAAGATCTCTAGCTCAAACATGATCCATCTGATCATTATGTGAAATAGGAAATGGTTCAGTGATGCATCCCAAGCATAACCCTAAGCTCATGGACATAGGGTCCACTCAAAACCATGCTCGAAACTCCTATATCAGACTCTCGAGGTAAATAGAAAAGTGTATTCCACACTTTGATGCCAAAAGAAATATCCGTGCACCCAAATTCATCTTCACCAAAGGCTTCCAATCCATCAAAGATAAGAGAACAAATAGGCAAATTCACCATCTCATCTTCATCCACTCAAGCACCAAAGTATTTTGTGCCAAAACTACCAAATCAACATGCTCACTCATAGAAAAAAATTAAATAACATAATGATCCACAAGTAATCTATGCAACTTATCATCATAATCCATAATAATAACATCCTCATAAATGAAAACCATATCAAGAGAGTCATGAAAATCCAAAAATAAATTAGCAAAAATATGTAACGCCAAATCCACCATATAAGCAACATTTAGACCCTCAACAGGTAAATCCACATCAACAACATGTAAATCCAACTCCACATTAGTAGAAACACCCATGTCCACAACAAAAACAATATGTAATTCCTCATCAACACAAGTGAACTCTCATCATCACTAATCTCATTTTCTACAATAAGATGCTCTACAATTTCCATGTCAGATCCATCCATTTGCTCATGAAAATCAAAAGACACATCATCAACTTCAACAACGTCATCATGCATTTCTTCAACCTATATCTCTTCTTCAAAAAATTGTCTTCTTCTTTGAACCAGCCTTCTAACACGCCAAATAACACTCTTTCTAATTTGAAGATGCTGACTCAAACAAGATCGCCTAAGCTCTTCAATCCTCTTGTTGAATTCATCCCAAAAATGATTGCACTTAGCCATTAGGTTCTTCTCAAAGTGCAACTGCCTCACATCAATGATTTGATTTCAAGACTCAAGCTGCCTCATGCTTAGAAATTGTAAGACTTCAGGTGCCTCACACTTGACGATATACTATCTGTCTTTGCAACCTACCTCAATTCAATGATATATTCACCCAAGAAAAATTTCATATCTCATATCAAGATTTCACAACCAAAATGATCCATTTGTGATTCCTCCATAATCATGATCGAAAACATGATCAACCACCTCACAATAAAGAGATCTATGGTTTCACAATTGTGCAATCCACTACACAATCTTCACAAATTCAAAATATGCTCTGATACCATTGTTGACAACAATTCAAGGATGGGTGCACCCCCAATGGCGACGATCTAGCCTGCAGTTAAAACCACGCAACAAAATGAACAATAATATAAAAATTCATAGCCAAAGAGTGCTCATTCATATATTAGAATCATGAGATTTACATCCAACATGTAGGGTTTTAAGGCCTTCCTAGTTACAACCATCACAAAGAAAAATATAAATCAATCTTTATGTGAACTTCCATCTCCTATTTATCATCCCTCAAGATATTGCATGTTAATCCATGCTAACACTGATGAATTTAGGCATTACAAGACTCTAGATATTACAAGATTCTATAATTATACCTAGCACCACAAATCACCCTAATAGATTCCATTAAATAAACACCTAGGAGAGGCCCCAAGTTTACAAACATAACCAACTCATATGATAAAGTAAAATCATGTGGCCTTAGAAATAGGTCCACATGCTAACCAATGATCCAGATCCAAGATCGCACAAGATAAATACCAATTATGGAAGATTTATGAAATAATCTCCAAGGTTTGAAATGAGGAACATGTTAATATCAACCACCAAAAGAGCTCTAACTCAAACACGATCCATTCAATTATTATGTGAACATAGGGAATGGTCCATTGATGCATCCCAAACATATCCCTAATCTCATAGACCATGCTCGATGCTCCTGCATCAATTTTGGTAATACTCACAGAGATTGAAAATATAAATAGATTATTTGATAATATTATTATCTAGAAAAAGGTAGCCAGATGAGGTTGGTCAACTACTACATGTTTTGCATGTCTATAACCACATACATTAGTACATTTGGATGACACCTTTCTCTACATTTAACATGCCTAAAATAGAGCTTTGAATATTTTTACAAGGCATGAATTTTTTGAAATTCTTGGGTTCCAATGTACAACACCTTGAAAAAAAAAAAGACACAATGTTTCACAACACATTTAGAGTGATTACCAATAGGTAGAAAATATCTCTTGTATTATTATTAGGATAACATAGAACACCAAATTGTGTATCATGTACCTCACCCATTCAAGTTTAGTAATAGAGTCTAGTTATATTTTTAAAAGAACACTTCAAGAGTCCACAATAGAAGGTGTAGCTCATACACTATGGTTTACACACTCTTATGTAGATAACTAAATAGAATGTCTTTGTTCTTGATCTTGTACTTTAAGATGCTTGATAAGTGCTCAATATTGTACTTATACTTTCCTCTTGTTGATCCAATATGAACTCAATATCCTTGATACTTGGATCTTGATTGTTTGAGCAAAATTGTGCAAGGTAAGATTATACAAATAAATCATGATGCACATCTACTAAGGTTCACATCATCCCATTCTGAATTGCTAAAGTAGTACATAATATGAAAAAAGAAAAAAAGTTTTCAAAAACTTCATGTTTATTTTCCATACCTCACTAAAGACATGATAAGAGGGTCACTACTTTAAAAAAAGAAAATGGTTGGTACCTACACAAGCATCAAGTGCTTTGTGAACACATTGACAACCCTATATTTTCATGCATAGTCATCAACAATATTTCCACCTTACATAGAGGTCTTTGTGTCATTTTGTGCCATTGTGGATGTTCTCATGCAAGGCAACATGTTATCCTATGTCATGCAATAGCTTGGCATAGATTCATACTTGACCTAGTATATTCATTAGTCCATTACATGTGAAATCTCCAATAAACTACTTTAGCCACAAGATTAAACACCAACCATCAAGGAGCTCAATTATTGAGAAGTTGGAGGGTATAGTGATTTCGGAAACACAAATTCTTATAATATTATACATAAAGTAATTCAACCTTTAACTTGGAGGATTATGCCATATGACTCCATAGTCTATGTACACCAATTTGATGTATCCATCTTGATAAGATAATGATGGATACTTGAAAGTTCAGGCAATTAATTTGATGTATCCGCCCCTTTCTAGTCACACAAATCCATATTCCTTGCCTTTCTACTTGGAACATCCAATAGATCCTATCCATCGATGCATTTGAATAAAAGTGGCACTTTATTACTAAAAATATTCTACAAATTCATTCATTTATTTGATTACTTTACTCATGTTTTCCATTGTACAAGCCTTTGCATGGATATTTGATTTAAGGAATCTGCTATAATAAAGCGAGACATGTCCTTATACCTTAGGTTTTCCCTCTAGTTTGCATAATAGTATGAAAAGATTTAAATACATGACATGCAATGTGCTTAATGTATGATTTACTATGTACCAGTGTAGAATACTCCAACCTAATGTCTGAAATGCTTGAATGCTTCTTGAAATGATTTTGTGAGATATGTTGAAAGGATCAATGGTAAGTGTCGTTAGGCTTGTCTTTAAATATTACATTACAGGCAACAATTTGAAATTTATTCATGTACGAGCTAGTGAACAATGATATGCTTTTAGATAGTAATCAACTTGGGGAATGCTATAATGAGATTTAATACATGTCTACAATTCTATCTTGGAGATAGACTTCCACATGTGATTCCAATTATAGAGGATATAATAGTAAAATGAGTTGAGTCTAAATTGGAAGAACTCAATTAATGAAAGATGGAAAATTAATGAAGTCAATCAATAACCCTAAAATTTATTAAGTGCTTGATAACAAAACCAAAATAAGCACTAGCTAATGGGCCCTCAAGACTTTTTAGAGTAATAGGTCAAATCTTTTTTTAAGTCACATGAACTATGAAGAATTTTTAATATAATGAACCATACACTTCAATTTTCAACCATTGACAACCATAAGGAAGGCTATCATCTATATTTTTTATTATAATAATAACATAATATAACTTGTGTGTCCATTTAACAAATGAAACCCACATTTTAATAAAAACCAGATAAAAAATTAGTGGTTGACAAAGTTGGAACTTTCCATATTAATTTGATTTCTTAAAATCTTCGATAACCGAGTCCCTTTAAGAATTTTTACAAATCCTGGGTAATGTAATCGTAACATGTTTTTTCACCTTTTTATATCCCGCCTTCTTAAATGCAATCCATTCATACTATTTTTTATACAGGATCACGTGCAATTTTCCCCTTCAAACTGAGATGACTTCGCAGTTTTGCAATTTTTATTCTTAAAATTGATTTCTTTATCAGTTAGCAAGCTTTATTTAATGAGCGGCGATGGCTCATCTTGTTTGAAAGAGAACAATGCAACTGCCAAAGAAAGAGAAACGTGAACAACGCAAGGTGGATGAACTTGCACATGACTCTGTCTTCTTTCTCCTCTTGTCACCTTCCCATGCCCAATGATGAATGCAAATAATAATGATAAAATGTATGTCCATTCCAAAACGGTGTTTGGCGGAGGTGAGTGGGAGCAATGGTGATTATATGTTTTAACTGAATACAACCAACTTGAAAATTCCCCTAAATCTGATTTCTGCATTTCTGTTTGAATGCATACACAGATCTGTTTCTCAATACTCCAAACACATTTGTTACCTGTATCATCCATACTCAGATTAGGAATCATAAATTAAGATTTTGTAAGCTGAGGATCAACCGAAAATGTGGAGAGTGAGTGTTTCAGGCTTATTAGCTATATTAGTAGCTGTACAGATTTCATGTAGCAGTTCACTGAAGTGTGATGGGAGACTCTGCAAGACAGGAGAATGTGACGAGGATGGACAATGCATTTGCAAACTGCCTCATCCTTCCACTATACTTGACGGAGATCGTCCATTTCTTGGGTAGGAAGTGGTTCGGACTCATTATTTTTCTCTTTATTTTTCTTTTATGGGTGAATGAATGGTTAATGTCATGATTCATCCCCTGGCTCCCAAATTTATTAGGGTCTCACCAGCATAACTTGAACATTTGACCACGAATGTGTCAGCCATCTTTGCCTAATGTTGAACAACAGTCATCAGGCCAGAGTTTTTCTCTTTAGGTTGCTGTTGGAAGTACGTGTTTTGGAGGGAAAAACAGTTAAAAAGTAGATCTGCCAAATTGGGTAATTTTATTTATTGGGCATATATAATGTGATGGGCATAGGAGGACTTACATGATTGAAAACTGTGATATTTTTGATTTAGGGGCAAACATTGTGATGAGGAGCGGGTGATGTGTGATGGAACAAATTCATTCTGGTGTGAGCATGGGGGTGTCTGTGAAGAAATCATCCAGGGAGAGAATTACACATGCAAATGTCCGCCAGGTTATATTGGAGAGTACTGTGAACACAGCGGGGCTCCTTGTGGAAGTATGTTTTGCTTTCATCAGGCAGAGTGTATCATAGAAGACCGTGAGTGTGCTTGTCCTCGTAATTGGAGAGGAAGTATTGATTGCGCCTTTCCTACTAAACCAAGTGAGTGATCTCTTTCCGTGTGTATTAAGGACTTTCATTAAAAAATGACAAACTCACTAATGAAAATGGAACTGACGATTGAGGCAAACACAAAGTGTTCAAGCATTAATCAAGTCTTCTGCTCTTTTCAATGTTTTAGGATATTTTCTCTGGTACTTCTCTTACTATGTTTTCTCAGGAAATTCTGAACCATGCACCATTTCGATATGAATTTGTAAACTTTACTTGTTTTCCTATTATTAGGTGTCAGATACAGATATTTAATACAGCGGTGCACTGCTATCCAAATTGATAGCTATAGTTAGTAAGTTCACCATATATTCATACTTAAATTGATCCTAGGCAAAGTCTATGTAGATGTATACCCTTTAGTTTTACTAGTGAAACGATAATAGGAGTTGCAGTAAATCTTTTTTTTGTGTTAGTCGGTCATTTCTCAAGTCTACCACTAGTTACTTGTTAGCAAGCAATATAATGTTATAAATAGCAATTGCTCCAGTCTGAAAGGAGTTTAATAACTTCAAATACAACCTGAAGATGCAGTACTGTCTACTGATGCTTGAACTCTAGACAATCAGCCCCTGGAGAGGGGGCAGTTGATTTTTGGTTGCACCTTGTATTGGTGATACCCACGTTCTTATCATAGAGAATTCATTTTTAAGTTGTTCCTAATGATTAAGGTAGATTTCTACTAGTCATCCCTCTGCAGCCTGCCTCATGAATAATGGTTTTCAAAATGGGAATCACAGTTTCTGGCTGCCTTTGCCCTATTTGTATCAATGATCCCAGATCAACCCCTACTCCATATTTCAATAAGATGATACATTTCTTGAGTCTTTGGATAAACGTGTGATGTTAACCATACATTGAAAATTCAGATCATTAATTTCCAAGCCACATGAAATTCGCATGGAACTTGATTCATAGTATTCCCACTGCTATAAGTATATCATTTTTAAAAAGCCACCCAGCAGTTTGTGGTGATCGATTTATGATGCTAAGTTCCTAAACACTTGCGGGGAACAAATAGAGAAACATGATAGGTAAATCTGATACTACCAAAAAAATTGTTGGCACCTGAAAAAATAGTCAAGAGAGGGGAAGGGGATCATTTATCATATTGCTGCTGGAATAATTTTATTTAACTATACTTGCTAGTTTATTAACTATGAACTATACCAGATCAGTAACTTAATGACTTCATGACAGAGGGGCTTTTTTCTTTTTTCTGTCCTTTGGACAGCTTTGAACTTGTTATTGAATATTAGCTTATCAAAGTATCAACAAGATTACTGTCTCTAAGTGAACATGGAGTATCGCAAATATTTCTATATTCTTGAAAAAGACAAGGACCACTGATCTATCCCTTCTAAGCATCTGATCCCCAAGGTTTCCTTTGCTGACAAAGCTTGATTCTGATAAGCCTTCTCCCACACACATTGAATCCGTTAACAGATCTTTATTTTATTCAATATCTTTTTCTTTGCTCCACAGTACATAATGGGGTTCCCCACAAATAGATTCAAATCACACTGCATTCATGTTTCTTGAAAGTAAGTACCATGTTCGTGATAAACACTTCTGCAGAAGTAAGGTTTATTTGAAAAATCTAAATCTTTGAATGGAAGAATAGTTTGAGATTTATAGAAGCTAGCCTTCCTGCATGAATTAAGCCATCAAAAGAAAACATTTTTTAGTCCTTGATAGCACCAACTAATCCTTAAACGTACAATCATACAGTTGGTCAGGCCATAAGAAGTGATCCCATTAATGAACTACAGTCATTTATGAGAGTTGTGGAAAATCCTCCAAAGGGCATTGATATTCATAGCATTGTCATTTTATCTGTTCCAAGATAATGACCTATGCAATATAATGCTTAACAGGCTTCCCCCATTCAACCATGTCCTGCTTAAATGCACTGTCACAACCTCCATTGTCTGAATGGACTTGCTCCGGAGATATCTTCAAGTGCTGTTGCCACTCTGGAGACTGCCTTACTATTGAATGCTTGAAGTTTTGGTTTCATGTTGACATGCAAACCCACACACAACATATCATGCTGCATCTTGGTTCAATGCTGACACCCTCTTTTGAGGGATACATGTTTTTGCCATCGCCAATAAAGCAGTCATTCCCAATGGCTTCCACCATACAGTGATGTAATCCTTTTATCCTATAGTTCTATAGCACATCTTGGTTAAGAGATTCTCTATATTGGCATTCCATCTTTGCCAGCTACTTTCATAGTTAATTGAGGGTCCAAATAGAAACCAAAACCCCACAACCACTCTGAAAAGGTACACACCACCTGTAAAAGTAGAATTCTGTTTGATAAACATCTTACAAAGTTTACAGAATATTCAGGGGAACTGGCATCTTGATTCAATGCCGACATCACCTTTTGAGGGATAAACTCTTTGACCACCATCTGTGTATCAGTAATTTCCAATGGCTTCTGCCATACATCAATGCCATCCTTTTATTCTATAGTCCACAGCACGACTTAAGAGATGTTGAAAAGAGTTAATTGAGAGTCCAAATAGCAACAGAATCCCTCCAGATGCTGTCAAAAGGTACACACCTCCTGCAATAGGAAAATTATGCTTGACAAGAATCTCACAAATTCCCCTGGAATCAGTGCTTTCAGAAAATTGGATTCCATATTTACCTTCATTTCCCTAAATATTTATGACAGTTTTCTGTTTTCTATAGGTTCAAGAATCAAGAGCTTACAAAACCATTTTCATTTCTGTGTGGCGCTCTTCCATTACGTAAGGGCCAGAGGTTCTAGGGGTTTTGTTTTTGAGGAACCATACTAGTAAGAACCATGGTAAATTGACAAGCAACTTATTCAAGATTCTCAAGTTAAAATTTCAATGGAAAATTTTATTAGCTCAAACTAACTGCGTATCCCAGACATGGAAGCAGATTATTTTTTTGCACACAACCAAATTTTTTTTGGGTGATTAAGCATCTTAGAATACTCTTTTCTTTGTAATCTGAAAGAATCTTGAACTATGACTCAAATTCTAAATCACATTTGCTTTTGAATTCAACATCAATGTTAATGCGATGTAAAATTGATTCTTAGATTATCTAGCTTATCAAATTCTGTAAATGGAATAAGACAGAGCAATTTAACATGTTCAATGCAGTGAAAGAATAAAGAAGTTGGATCTGCAATTGACCTGGGTATCCATTGAAACAAAACTCATAAGATAAAACATGTATGTTTTCTCCAGATCTTGAAGTTTCCATCTACACCATACATTTGACAACTTGATTCTACACATGCTACACACATTGCATGTCATGTTACTAACCTCATCTATGCTACCCCCAATCATTTGTTTTGATTTCTTGTTACTAGCCTGAGGGATTTGTTTTCCTTCAACTTTGTATGGGAATGAATTCAACTCTTAATTGTTGTTGGAAAAAAGTGCTATGTTTGTGCTCATGCATTTGTCTGATTTCTTATACACTCTTAATTTGTGGGGATTGTGAATCATGAATGTAAATTACAACAAATCACTTCAACAAAATTCCTCCTATCTCGAGTCGTTACGATCTAACATTTACAAAAATAGTAAATGCAACATACATGGAATGAAAATACAATTGCTATGCTAAAGCTGCCTCTGTCTTGCAACTCAAAAATTGCATCACCAATAAATTCAATATACTATCATGAAATGTCAACAGTGAATTAATATGAATTCCAATCATGAATCCTTCAAATTAATAGCTTTCTTGTCAAGTACTAATCACTGCGAAGGATCTTCTCTCTTTGGCACCAATGACCCACTGCCATGCCACTTAATCGCTGGCTCCCATTTTGGTAGAGCTATTAGGCTAATGAACATACTTCTATAGAAACCAATGTAATTTAAAGAATGCTTTCTTACCAAAATCTGTTTTTTAAAACCTGAGTAAACTTATTATTTGTCATTACAAAAATAAAAAAATGCATGCTACACAGTTACTATATCTACTACAACTTGATGTTTCCATGCCTGACGTAGAGGAAAGGTGGCTATGAGGCAAGTAATACCATATTTCACAACAAGGGAAAACCACTTCCTCAAACTCCATGACAATCACATCTTACAAGCTTAATCCTTAGATACATCACGATTACAGTGACATGGATCCATATCAATGTTTTTGGACTTCTATCAAATCCCACATTCAACCTTTACAAACTCAAGTTCTCTTCACAATGGCACTATGCTTCTACAAGGCTAAAAACACCAACAATGTGAAAACTGACATTGGGAACATCTTAGATCAACTAAACATAGCATACATAGACCCTCGAAAACCTTTAAGGATTCTGGTTACTCCAACTACTAGGCTTTTCACACAAACAGGCCTAAACTCTTGTTGCCCTCCTAACTGACAATTCTGATCATAACGTTTGACCCAGACTGGATCTTCATGAGATAAACAGAGTTTCGGAAACCCTTTTGGAAGTTACTAAACATATCCAAAATGATAATAGGGTTTCTTTGGAACACCTGACTCTATAATTGACTGGTAACACACCGTCTAGCCCTAATTGGGCCTCTTTTCCAAAGCAACTCAGTGAATGTTTGATCCCAAACCTCTAAATTGCACTCCGATGGCTCCAACAGGTTACCATTAGTCCGAATCAACAAATTTCTTCAGTAGGAATGATCATTCAACCAGAAGTTTACAAACCCTTATGTTAGACAGTCATTTAGGCCCAATACATAGTGAATATTTGGGCTAGGGCATTAATTAATTTTCTCCAAACACAAGATCTTCTCCTGCAACGTTTTTTTCTTGAAGTACATGTTAAAATATACCATTCTACCGGATTGCAGAATTTTCTAAAAGTGGAATGGCTTCCAAATCATGTTTTCTTCCACCAAAACCTTGGACTTAGGGATTCTGAACGCAGTCTAGTAAATTTGCTCGAATTTTTTCAAATCACAGTGAAAACGAATGAAATCACCACCAATAGAAAGCTAATTCAAGTAACATCAAATCCAATATATTTAAGACATCCAAGAATCTGTATACATCTGTACAACCTACTGTAACAGAGAGAAACTTGGAAATGCAAGAACATAATCAAGTTTTTATTGCTTCAAATCACCACCATCCATTCAATCAACCCATGATCGATGGAAACAAAATACTTATAAGGTCTTCAATCTTTCCTACAGCTAATTCCATTCAAAACCATAACTAGCAAAAATGACATGGTGTCTATTTAACTGTTTAGAGCATGGTAAACATTTGTTATTATCCCCAAGTGATCATGACGCATCACATTTTCTATACCTTCTTCCAAGTTTTGAAAAAGAGGTTTTGAAATGTGCTCATATACACCTATCCTTTTTTCCCTCATTTTTCATCGTAGAGGCATAAAAATAAAACATGGAAAGACTGGAAACTGTTAATTTAGCTTTTGACGTGTTTCCCTCTTCAAAGCTGCCAATGGTTGAATTCACAAACCAATGATAAAGTAAGAACTTCGCCCATAGTTCCAACACTTTGCCTTGGATTTCTTTGAAATGGTTGCTTGAAGTAGTTGTTGGGAATAAAATGGTAAACCAAACATAAGATCTCTCACAAAATTGAAAAATTGTGATTCATTGGGAAGAAAATAGGTTAAAGCCATTTGGAAAAAACAAAAAAAAAGAGAGTTAGATTTTGTAATGTCCCCTACTAGGTTTAGGCCTGTTTTAACCCAAATTTAATATATATGTTCTAATCTGAGTTAACAAAGATATATTGATTTAGTCTAAAAAAATCGAAGTAAAGAGGATTATTCATTCATCTTATTAGATTAAGTTATTTGTATATATTATTAACATCCATTACGACCTTATTACTACAACTCAATAAATGAAAGATTAGGCATGTAACCAAGGTGCCTAGAGACCAACTGCAATGGGCTCCCTCAAAGTTTACAGGTTCAAATCCATATCCTATCTTGGGACTTGCCCTCAAGACTTTTGGGACGCCGACTCCTACCCTGTCTTGGGACTGTTGACCATTGCTTGATTTAGAGAAGCTGCACCTTGTAAACATTTTATCTCCTTTCTTCTCAGGCCAGTAGTAATAAGTTCTGAGCATATATGTATGTATGTATATATATATATCTTGTGTATTATTTATATGTATATTGACCTTTGAAATATGACATAAATATTTGTAGAATTATATGGAAACATATATATCTGTAATATAGATATGAAATATAACGTGCATATCAGAGTTAATGGTGTTTCCTTTGTGATTATCAGGTGAAACTTGGCAAAAACACTGATTCAACTGAGTTAATGGTGAAAATTGTGATTTCCACAGTAAAAATTGGCCTACTGACCAGTTCAGGATTTATTGCTATTTTAGGTTTTTTTTTTTTTTTTTTTTTTTCTGACAGTTTTTGCTTTTTCGGTTTGAGCTCTGCAACCAAGGCCTTGCACTTTTATTCTAAATGAATGGATATTTATTATAAAAACAAATATAAACAAATCTAAAAATGCATTAGTAGATCCTTTCAAGAAACAAGAATAACCTGCTCTAGTATCATTTGATCAGTAATTGATGTGGATATTTCATTGCACGACTCATCAAAATATATACAAATGTTTCTCCAAGTTTATGGGATAGGGGAACAGGATTTTTGGGGTGGCAAAATAGTTTCCTAGATTTCTGGGAAGGAGGGCTATATAAAAACGAAGACAGCCATAATCTGCACAAATTTTGCAGTATTGAACAAAGAATTAAGAATGCAACTGATTCAATATCAATTTTCAAATCATAAACGATATAAAGATAAATCAGAGTGCTTCATAACTTGAATAGTTTATACTATAATAGCATTACTTGAAATTGCACAAGATTAACTAGAAAATTGAGAATACAGCTGCTGATTGATAAATTGATGTCAATTGTCAAATCATAAATGTAATGTAAAACAAAATGGCTTACATAATGTTAGCATTTGAAAAAAAAGCATTTTCTAACTGGTGTAGTACAAAACAATATTTATTTTTTGTTTTTAAACCTAAAGTTTGGATCTGAGTATGGCAGCCCCAGCACAGTGCATTCGCTGCTGCAATTCAGGGCAAGATTGAGAGACAAAGTCCCTGCCACCAAGCTCAATTTAAGGCGCTTTTGAGGTCAGATGAACTTTCATGGTGCATGCCATTTTTTGGGAGTCAATGTGAGCTCCCCATAAAAGGATGCGTTTTCTTTTTCTTAATTTTTAAAACACTTTAATATTGCCTTTTGCATATCACAGGGATGTCAGGGATGGAAGGCTGTTCCCAGGACATTTATGCCGAAGGGGGAATCCTTGGGAATGCTCCCTGGTTTGGGGAGATGTCTTGGGGGCATTCCGTAGAATAGACAAAATACATGGAGGGTACTTTTTTTGGCCGCATCTCCATGTCCATAGGCATGCAAATGTGGGCAAAAAGCACACCCTTAGGGTGCACTATTATATGCTCAATTCTTGGCCCTTGGCATTCTGTTCTGTAACGAATGGATAAATTATTAAATCCTAAATTGTGCATGGGGAGTACTTTCGAGATTAGCGTCTCAACTAGTACTTCTCATTTGCACAATTCTATCACGCCCCTCTTACATTGTAGAAAATAGGATTTGATTATCAAATTCCCAACTTCCTGAGCATATATCTGTAGAAGGACACTCCTAAGGTTATAATTTTCATGCATTTGTGCTTTGTAGATCACGCGTGCAAACTGCTTGCACGTTTTAAAGATTTAGAAATTCCTTTGGCTTTATTTTATTGTGTTTTCAGAGAGTTTTAAAGACATGGATAGACTCGTTGTGCCGTGTGCCTGTAGGTGCTTACCCTTAGGAACAGATATACCGATTTTCATATGATTTGCTTTCATTTTTAAACATAATAATTTATTTTTTATTCCATGTATAAATTTCAAAGTTAATGAACAAATAAACCAAGAAAACAAATTTTCATCTTCAGTCTCAATTCAGAATACAATAAATTGTTTTTTTTCTCTTTTCTCTATAAGCCATGTAATAGAGGCTTTATACAGGTTACCTCTATTTATATGGTGCAGTGAATGCAAATGACGGGTGTATGTATTACATGCCGAGTGATCTTATACTAATAATCATTTTTGGATGTTGAAAATTTTGATTCTTCTAACTTGTATTTGTTGTTTCTGTTTTTATACAGCACATACCTATAATGATACGACACCTAACTTTGAAACCATTGATCATGATGGTGAAGGGAATGAGGTATGTATCACAAATTAAAAAAAAATGTTCTCTCTTATACTTCCTAGGAATCGGAAATTGATGTATTATAGATTTGCAAATGGTCCTTTGGATTATCATAGCAATAAATCATGGTACTAACATGTTTTCTGTACCTACAGTTGTTTGTCCCAATTGTTGCTGTGGTAGTTGGTGTCGGAATTTTGGGTGGTGTTGTTTCTTGGACCAAAAAATTCCACAAGAAGAGACAAGAAGAAGCCACTAAATTCCAGCAGCTAAGTCAGGTTCAAATTCAAGCATGTTTAGACAGTGATGACGAAGATGACACCAACAATCTAGTTGCACCTCGATCTCACTAGTTTACTAAGTAACCGTAAAGTTCATTCCCTTCCTTTCATTTAGTCATTAAATAGGAAACCTGTATAGTGAATCACAATAAGGTGTCTAAACATCCTTTTTGTTCTAACGTGGGATCCAAATGTGCAATGAATGTATACGCCTTACATCTAACATGAAATATTTGTGCTATTGCTATGCAAAACAGCCCTTGTCTTATAGTTCCAGCAAAAACAAAGTGGAATCTAAAGGTTTCTGTGAAGTGAACTGAAATGTTGTCTGACAATATTCGAATGCAATGAAAATATATAATTGAGTTCCAATGAAAGAGTGAAAATGCTGACAAGTGCAATGAAGAGAAATTAATGATGTACTTTTTTTACATGCTTTACAATGTAGTTGGATTAAGTTACCTTCTATGCAAATTACAAATCCATTTTGCATGCTTAATTTGTCAGGTTGACTCTCTTCACAAGAACCACTCGACTTTGGGACTACAGTTGATATTAGTAGTTATTGAACATTAAAATTGAGAAGAAAACAATGGAAGATTAAATATAGGGTTATCATATCTTAGGAATTCGTGTTAATGTCCACACGAGGCTAGAAAAATAAAGGTTAGAATAATAATGTGTGAATGAATGAGGTAATGTAAGTTGCAGTAACAATTCATGTATTTATTATCAGTTTGTTTGTAAGGGTCAGTTCTTTTGT
The DNA here is from genome assembly GCA_028749045.1 of Cupressus sempervirens. NCBI lineage: Eukaryota > Viridiplantae > Streptophyta > Pinopsida > Cupressales > Cupressaceae > Cupressus > Cupressus sempervirens. The sequence goes on from CM053785.1 coordinate 1,049,983,726, forward strand.
TTGGCTGCTTTTTATTCAAAAACAAATTCATGTATTTATTATGGGTATTGGGAATGTTAAGTAAGTAGGATAAGAACATCCTGGTAAAAAAGAGAAGAAATTTCTATAAATATGTTAAATGTATTGAACAAAAGATGAGGAGAACTGAAACATATTATTCTATCTACAAAGTTTTGAATGCTCCTATAACCTTTGTCCAATATTTCTAATATGACATCAGAACAGATAACAGTACAATTTTGCAATTCCTTGCTTGCCTCAAGTAACAAGATCCTATAAGAGCAATATATTTTAGGCTTCAGGTTGTATCCTATCTCTACAAAGTGGGCAAGCAGAGTTGGTGCAACTCTAAGATTGCTTCAACTTTACCAACAAATATAGTAGGATGTTACTTAGTTATCTGATGTTAGCTCGAGACTATGTTATGGGAAAAAGAGAAACTAAATCAGATACTTTCCATGCAAGGATGCAATCAACAATCAACAATTTAATAGTTAAAAATACTTGAGTAAAATAAATATTTTAATAATGTCTATGAGGTCAAAGTAATCTATGAGACTCAATAATAACACATAACTTTCTAATAATAGGACTCTAAAGTCTTAAATAAATTGTAATCTTATTCTTAGATTTGTTCTTTGTCAATGAATTTTGATCAATACATTTATTGTTTTCTTAGTTTTTCTTCTTCAAAAAATATGTTTAATTGTCATCTTTCAAGATGCTCTTATAATTGGGGGAATATCACTATATGTTGAGCATTCCATGATAAAATTCCACTACAAAATTTCATTGTCTCTACCACTTCCATGTTTTATAATAGGCACATTATCTTCTCTCGCTCCTCTTTATGTATAATCCACCTCTTTCACATCTCAAGTGATGAGAACCAATCTTTAGGCTATAAACTTTGTGCTTTCCATGTAACATTCACTCTTAGGTGGTTGTTTTGCTAAGGATCTCCCATAGGTTTAAAATCTTTGATATAATAATCCTTTTTTTTTCCATTCTATTTTGTCCATATGCCATTTTTGAGCTTATCCTCAAATTTTTTTGATTTCCTCATTAATATTTGTGTATTCTCTCATACTAATGTCCCATTTCCTCATCCATTTGTCATTTTGTTCCTTCTATGTGTTCTTCCATCTAGGTGGCTCTTCCTCCATAATCATTCTTGGCCAACAATGCTTTTCTATATTTTGAGACTTCTTTAGGTAGCTTAATAATTGAACAAATGTCAATTCTTTCAAAAGGAAGATGCCTATTTCCACCAATATAATCTTGTATGAAACAATTGTTTCAATTTTGAGGCTAGCTATGGTTAGATGCTTTTGGATTCTTTCTACTTGCCTTCATTTTTTATATGGCATATTTCTACCTCAAACTTCAAACTCATAGAGGACCACTATAGTGACCAACAAACCAAAAAGTATTTTCTTGGTTCTCCGATCCCATATATTTTCATTCTCGTAAGGTATAATTCTTTCCATTCTCCTTGAATTCTTTTTGCTCTACATGCTTCCCAATTAAGCTTGTTATAAAGTCAAGCCCAACTTTTAATATATTATCTTAAAAAATAAGTTATTTTATTTTTATTTATCCGTAAAGAGAATAATATCACTTTTGCTTTGTCGTCAATCACATGCATCTCAACTTCTTGATAAAAACTTTCAAATACCTTCAAGTAATAAGTATTCACCTGGACAATGATTTTTTTAGCATTTAATATGAGATCATTTTCTATTGTAGCAAATTTAATACATATTTAACCAATTGAATTCCTTCATTGCTAAACTTTTTTATCAACTTTTCTAACTTATCAATGTATAGCCCAAAAAAAGTTGGAGAAAATAAACAAGTTGTTCAATGCCAATATCTCTACCAAAACACTCAAACATTCCATTTGACTTCCTATTGAGATCATAATTTGACTTGCTATGGAAAATATCTCCTACTTATCTATATCAACTCAATTAATAGTAGTTTTGAGAGCAAAATATTATGAAAAGTCTTTCAGATATATATTGAAGAATATGTTGGAGCTTATAATGATGAGGAGAGCTGAAGAAGCTCTTAAATTTTTGAAGAAGAGGATTCACTCAACCTCATTAATTGAGGAAGCCCATACATATCAAGTAACAACTAGAAAGGTTGAGAAATTCATTGTTGGATTCTAGCGATGAGTCTACAACTATTATAGAGGCTACGGGTATGCATAATGCATATTTTCTCTACATGAATGACGCATGAATGTACATTATGATAGTGATGAACCATGAATAAGGATTCAAGTACATAGTTGAATCCTAATACAAATATCACAATTTGACATGTTGTGGAAAGTATCTCCTATTTATCTATATTAATTCAGATAAGAGTAGATTTGAGAGAAAAAAATAATGAAGAGTCTTTCAAATCTATATGATGAGTACATTTGACGTAATGATGAAAAGAGCTCAAGATACTTTGAAATTTTTGAAGAAGAAGATGCACTCAACCTTAGTAATTGAGGAGGTCTATACTATCAAGTAATCCAACTAGAAAGGTTAAAAATTTTCTTGTTGGATTTTGTTAGAGTAATACAATATTTTATTATTAATTAAATCATTTTGATTTAATTATTAAGTCATGTATTATCTCTAGTTTACTTAAGCTAAACTTTAGGCATCTAATAATTAATTCTTTTATTAATTATTATTGTGCAACCTAGGATATTTTCCTTTAGAGTTTTTACCTTTTAGGTGTTACCTTTCTCCTTTTATAAGGATGGTAATTGTAAATCTATTCATCCATTCAATAAAATTTGTAATTCTTTTTTGCACATCAAGAATTTCTCGTCTTCTGTGGATTTCTGAATTCGAGCTTCCATAGCTTTGCTCCTCTCTTGCCATGATATGTATTTGCATGTAGTGATTCTTGGGAGTTGTGGGGTTGAACTTTCATTAACTTCACTAGATTCCAATGATGAGCCTACAACTATTAGAGAGGCTATCGATGTTCATAATGTAGATTTTTCTAGATGGAAGCATGAATGAAGACATGGTTGAATGAAAGAAACATAGTACATAGATCTAGTATATTTGATGAAAATGGTCAAGAAGAAATTGGGTCTAGATTAAGTATTAAGATCAAGCATAAAGAAAGGTTGGCCATAAACAAACATTCTCAAAATGAGGGAATTGATTATGGTGAAACATTCTTTTCTATAGCTACAATTTGAAAATCAAGTAGATGGATTTGAAGACAACTTTTCTTTATGGCGATTTCAAAGAAGAGATTTACAGTTCATAATTTGATCATTTCATTGAAAAATATAAAAGAAATCTCATTTGTAAGTCAATGAATGTTTGAAATATCTATTTTTTTTTCTAGACATGGTACCAAAAGTTTGATACCTATATGTTTTCTTCATAAATTTTGATGTCTAAATGTGACCATTATATGTATTTGAAATTTAATAATGGTTGTATTCTCATTATAGTTATTTATGTGGTGATATGTTATTTATTCTAATTTCATATTTGAATTCCTAGTAACACAATTTTATAGATGAAAGATCTAGGTATAGTGAGGTATATTCTTAAGATTGAGATCATCAAAGATAGAGCTAGTAGAAAGCTTTGGTTGAGAAAGAGTATGATGTCAACTTTGTGTTGGAGAGATTTAGCATGAAAATTCATAAAAAACAATTGTTCGAGTGTTATGGAGGACAAAATATTTTGTGAAGGATTCTCTAAAATATCCTACTAAGTCATAGGACATGAAATGAGTGTAACAAGGAAAAAATGGATAGTATAACAACCTAATAATACTTGCAAAGAGATGAAATGATCTAACCACAAAATATTCTACAATATAAATAATAAATATGTCACAAAGATTAGCTTTAAAAAAAAGAGAAATTTAAAAATAAAAGAGCAACAAAATGCAATATGACTAAGAAATGACCCAAAAGAATTCACATTCTCTATTCCTAAAATTTCATGTAAGATCTTAATTAGTTTAGACCAAAAAATAATTTGCTGAAATTATAAAGTTAAAATATTGCATTTAGACATTATAAATACAAAATTTATAAGAAATATAAGATATGTTAAATTGTAACTGCTCAAGTCAAGAGCCTACAACACAATGATAAATTGTGTGCCTCTTATTTTGGAGGTCTTGGGTTCGAGTCTACTCAAGTTTAATAGTAATAATAATAACAATAATTAATTAGAACACATAATAACAATTAACCTTGGCTTTGACCTCTTACCAATAAAAAAAATTAAAAAAATTGTAATTGCTCAAAAGAGTTTCGTTTAATCACTAGTTAAAGAAAATTCATTGCAATAATACCATGCCAAGATTAATTATTATTGTTTATATATTTTACTCAAGTAGATTCAAACATGGCCAAGACCTCCCAGATAAGAGGCTCACAATTTAGATTAACATTAGAAGAAGATTAAATAATTAATAATTGAAAAATATTTAATTATCAAAGGAATTTTTGAATTTGAATTAGCAGAGTGATACAAATTGATAAAATAATTAAATTTATTCATTTAATTAAGAAGATTTTTTAATAAAATTATTGTGTGCGGGTGTGAGACAAATTTAGGTATCTACATTTTCTCGTAAATAATCATAAAAAATTTGTGCTAGAATTCCCTAATGAGAATGATGTGATGACAAGGTAATGAGGTGCCCCCCTTGAGAGATTTTTTTTGGGGTAAAATCATGAATGATCTCAGAAAAGAAGAAGACGAATGTTAGATAAAGTGATGATTATTTGACTGACATTGGATATAGATATTGTCGATAAGAACCATGTCTAGTTTCAAGAAGGACCCATCCTTTATAAGACAAGTGAGAATATACAATTTTAGGGAAGAAGGACCCATCCTTCTAATGGTTCATGTATTAAGGGTTGAGGTATGTGCTACAATAATAAGAAATTTGGTTTATAACAATATATATGTTTGCTTACATGTGAATGTTCCAACATAGACACCCAAACCACCTTTCCTCAGACTTCATAAACATATCCCACCCATAGTAGACAAAGAAAAATAAAACCATGAACCATCGTGACTTCTCTAATCAATTATGGACATCCTAGAGAAGCATATGAATATGATTCAATATAAACTAGTTTAAAGATAATATTTAGACAACAAGTAAAAAACCATACTTGTCTTCATTTGTTAAGTGTTTATTTTGATATTAATGACAATGGTGTATTCTTTTCAAGAATGGAGTTCCCTGCTTTATATTGATATGTTTGGTTTCGAGTACACCCATCCTTTGTCTAAGACATGATGACCATATGACTCAAATGATTGATAAGATTTGATCGATAACACAGATAACGTGGCTAGTTTTATTGAGGAATAGTTGATAAGTTTAGTGATTGATGCATGATTTGTGAAGCTTAGACTTGCGTTTGGTGTCTTCTCAATGACTGTAATAGCAAAAGGATTATTTTATTGATGACAAGAAATAAGAGATATATTTTTTATTAAGAAAATAGGTTTTGATGGGGTCTTGAAACCCTATACTATAGTGTTAGAAAGTAAAGTCCACCATGATAAATAAGTTTGGAGGGGGGGGGTGTGGTGAATCGATTATCTAACTATTAAAAATTTTCAACCTTATTAATCCTTAAGCATGTGAACAATATAATCAACAACCACAAGAAGATACTCATACACAATGACACCATATATGTTAACTAGAGAAACCCTTGATTAGAGGGAGAACCCTAGTAGAGATGGTACCCACAAAATGATGTACTAATATAAATGTTCCTTGTAAGAGAATGGACCCTATTAGGAGCCAATGAAATACATTCAGTACATGTCAGTCCCTGTTAGGAGACTTTGAATCCATATTAGGAGATTTTGACCATGTTAGGATTTGTGCCAACCACGTTAAGAGTTGCAGAAGGCAGATGGACCCATAGTCCAAACAACTTCAGCGGTAAGACCACTGAACTCACTATCCAACTAATCTCTATATTATTCCTTATAGAATAAAAGAAATGTATAGCTCCTTCTCTGTCCTCTGACCAAACTTATCCTCTTCAGATCTTTATACCAGATCACCAACTTAACATCCAATTATCCTTTGGATCACTTACTTGCATTCACCAAATACGTTGCATATCAAAAACTTAAATGCACTTGATCACTTACATCATCATGAGGAAAATAACCTTCCTTTATACAATGTCCTCAAAATAATTCCTTGAGTTAGCCTTGAGGCTTTCTCAATTAATTATAATAGAACCTCATTAAGATATTACAAAAATTTATGTATTTTCGTAATTACAAATCACTATCGGCTCATAGTCTTTACAATTTTCCACACGTGCAACCTCAAATCTTGTGCACTCATTGACATCATCATTAGGCTGTCTACTATTACAGTCTAATTGTGCTCATCACGATTCTATCTCAGTTAAGAGATACAAATCAATCATTAGAAACCACTTATTAGGTTCTGTGTCTTCTTACTATCTTTTGTAAATCAAGCATATCTTTTGCATATCTTTGATTCTCTATATGCACACTTATCCATGTCATCAAGATACAACGTAGAGCACATCCTTAACTATGCTAGTCCTAGTCATCAATAAACAATCTGTATGACCTCGTTCTCTATCTGCTACTCTGCCAGTCTTCATAGAAACAATGCTATATTGACATCAATGAAAAATACAGTCATGAATGAAACATGTCAATACTCTCTAATGCTTAGGATACTCCCTCAAAGGAATACCATCAACATTTATGATAACAATATCCCCCTTTGGCATTGATGGTAACATAGATGAAAAACATTTACGAATTTACCAAATCAAACTTTGTTGCTCTCTCCTTTTCAAATCCTCTTCATCAATAAAATTTGAAGTCCACTAGAATATTGTTCTTTCTGTGTATCCTCTTTCTTAGGTTCAAAATTAGTTTTCACACTCTTACTCACAAGAACAACTTACATGGATGGAAATCAATTGTTCACAACTTCTCCTCTATCAATGTTTCTTCCCACTGACATCTTTCACTCTCCCCCATTATAAAATTTCTACCCCATACATAAGAGATGTTTTTCATGTGCACTTCTCCCCCATTGACATAGATTCCAAAGGATTCATTATGTCAATCTTCTACTCCAAGTCTTCAATCAACTCTAGTATCCAAAGACACTATTCTAAACTAACTACTAGGAGTCCTTGATGACTCTACTCATCTTAGATATTCCCCCATACAAGAAACATCAAAATTCAATCCAAACAAATAATATTTCTTTATACCACTGGACTGGTGCACTTTCTACATCATTTGATCAAAAATAGGTAGGGGCATAACTCTAATCATACCTCAAAAATATTCAAATGTATCTTTAGGAAAAGGCTTCGTAAAGATATTTGCAATCTCCTCTTTTGTACTTACACATTTTAGTACGATCTCTTTCTCTGTAACTTTCTCTCTCAAAACATGATACTTGATAGATATATGCTTAGTATTAGAATGCAATACAAGATTCTTAGACATACTTACTATACTTGTTTTATCACGATGTATGATAATAGGTTCTCAAAATTCTATCCCAATGTCCTTCACCATATGCTTCACCCACATGATCTGATTACAATTGTTTGCTATTGCTACATACTCTACTTTTGTTGTACTCTGTGAAATATAATCCCATTTCTTTCTTATCCAAGAGACCAATCTTCCTCCAAGAAAAAAATGATCCACCACTAGTGCTCTTTTTGTCATCCATACTGCTTGCCCAATCCACATCAGTATATACACACAAAGTAAAATCACTTGATTTGTCATACCTTAGTCCAAAATCAAGTGTACCCTTTAAATATCTTAACATTATTTTACTGTTGCATAACGCGATTCCTTAGGATCAACTTGAAATCTTGCTACTGTCCCAATTACATTTTCTATATCTGGTCTAGTGTGAGTCAGATATTGCAAACCTCCAATCATAGATCTATACTTCTTCTCAACTATAGGTGTCTCATCTTTGATAGATAAATTGTAACTAGTTATCATAGGTGTACCAACATGCTTACAATTTTCTAAGACAAATATTTTCAGTAAGTCTTTCAAATACTTATCTTGTGATAAGAAAATATCATCACTATTTTGTACAATCTATAGACCCAAGAAAAATTTCATCTCACCATCTCAAACTCACTCTTCATCTCATTAAAAAACTTATCACTTGCTTCATCATTACCTCCAAAGATTATGTCATCAAAAAACATTACAATGATCAATAATCCATTCTCAATTTGTCTCAAATAAAAGTTACTATCTGTCGTACCTTTAGCAAATCCTAATTTTGCCAAATATTTGTCCAATTTTGCATACCAGGTTCTAGGTGCTTGCTTTAGACCATACATTGCTTTCCTCAATCTGCATATCATGTCCTTTTCTTCTGTCAAAGGAAACTGATGCAAAGTTAAAACACAATGGAAGCAAAAACAATAGCAATAGGAACTAGCACTAGCAAGAGATAGATTATAATATTCTTCTATTTAATTTATCAAATGAACAGTACATACATTAGCTCTTCCTACAATTTTCTTCTTTTCGTAACTTTGTATCTAGAAGCTTTGCTCTCCAACTTGACCTAAACCTAAACCTAAAACTCTATTATACTTGCTAAGATAATCTACAAAACCTTCTAGATTATTACAATATAGAAAATTTTAGATCAATATAGATTATTACAAAATAGGAAAAACAACTTATATAATACTTTAGATCAATATAGAATAGGGAAGAATGACCCCACAATGGTCTTAAAAAATTCCAAGAAAATATCTTATCGTAATGACAAAATCAAGATAATTTCCTCAAGTTGGCTCATGCATAAATTATGTCCAAAATTCTTTATGTGGGTGCTCTTGCACCATACTCCCAAGGACAATAGAATCCAAGTCCCTTGGATTTTCCTTCCTCTTTCTTGTCTTCCAATTTCATGGTATTTGTTGTTTGTACTCTTGCCAAGTACCCAAGTCAACTTTCATATTTTCATAAACCTCTTCCACATAAGAACTTAGATAGAACTCCTGCAAACTTGCAATAAATGGATTAGAAAAAGAAAATGGGACCTCATCATATATGAATTCATCAATTTGGTTCACTTTAGGAACCTTTGCATCCTTTTTATCAATGTCATTATGCTGTAATATCTCCATGCTTGGAGACAAATTCATCACTATTTGATCCTTATCTATCCTCGTAGCTTCATCACAAGTCTTCTTCCTTGCTGCAACTATTATCCTTTTGATAGGCCATACCACTTTCTTTCTTAACTTCAAATGCCATTTCTTGGTTCCGTCAAGAACCAACATATCCACCTCTTTTCCATCTTTATGAAACTTTTCATCACAAGGCTCATCAACAATTACCACTTCAACCTCTTTAACTTCAAATGCCATTTCTTGGTTCCGTCAAGAACCAACACATCCACCTCTTTTCCATCTTTATGAACCTTTTCATCACAAGGCTCATCAACAATTACCACTTCAACCTCTTTCCTATCTTCAAGAACCTTTTTATCATTAAGTTCAGCAACAACTATTTGTTGCAAACTTTTCATATCAACATCTATTTGTTCATTTTATCCTTCCAATGGACAAATCTTCTCTTTAGTGGCAATCGAGTTCTCTATTCCATCTTCACAAGCTTCTGTAATCTCAAAGGATTGTTTCTCTAGATCACTATTTTCTTTTTCCATATTTTTCTTCAACTCCTCTTTTAGTCTCGCTAAATTTTCTTCCCCTTTTTAAAGTTCCCTCATTAAGAATCTCATTTTCTCTTCTATCTCTTGATTCATTCTAGCTTCCTCTTCTCTTTTCTTTTTTTCTCTTCTGATCTTTTCCTTGCTTCTTCCTTCTTCTTGTTCTGAAAATCCCAATATGAAACCCATGTATCGAATAATATCTTCTAATCATGAGATAAATATCCTCTTGTGACCATTGTCTCCTATCTAGGTCTTATAGGTTCTTTCCTCAACTTGTCACAAAATCCAAAAGCTTTCCCCAAGCTTTTCCCAAGTGCCTTAAGAGCTTTCCCCAAGCTCTGATACCAAAAATGATGTAGAGGTAAAACACAACGGAAGCAAACACAATAGAAATAGGAACCAACACCAGCAAGAGATAGATTATAAAATTATTCTATTTAATTTATCAAATAAACAGTACATACATTAGATCTTCTTGCAATTTTCTTCTCTTCGTAACTTTGTATCTAGAAAATTTGCTTTCCAATTTGACCTAAACCTAAACCTAAAACTCTATTTATACTTGCTAAGATAATCTACTAAACCTTCTAGATTATTACAATATAGAAAATTCTAGATCAATATAGATTATTACAAAATAGGAAAAACAACTTATAGAATACTCTAGATCAATATAGAATAGGGAAGAATGACCCCACAATGGTATGAACAAATCCCAAGAAAATATCTTATCATAATGACAAAATTGAGATAATTTCCTCAAGTCGGCTCATGCATAAATTATGTCCAAAATTCTTTATGTGGGTGCTCTTGCACCAAAAAACCCTTCAGGTTGCTCAATGTAGACTTCTTCAAGTTCTCCATTCAGAAGTGTTGACTTTACATCCATCTGATACACTTTAAACTTCTTGCTTGATGCATAAGTAGGGAACATTCTTACTGCTTCCATTTTGGAAACATGGGAAAATGTCTCTTCATAATCTATGCCTTCTTTCTCTAAATATCCTTTGCATACCTATCTTTCTTTATTCCTCACAACTTCACCTTGTTCATTCATCTTGTTTCTGAAAACCCATTTAGCTCCTATAACATTCTTGTTTTTAGGTCTAGGAACCAATTTCCATGTATTATTATTTACAATATGATCTAGTTCTTCCTTCATTGATTGAATCCAATAATTATTTTTGCATGCCTCATTAACACTCTTTGGTTCAACTTGAGAAATCAAACATAATTCCTCATGTACTATGTTTCTTGTCATAACTCCTTTGTCATTACTTCCAATAATTTGATTCTCAAGGTTGTTCTGTTTCAAATTCATGTTCAATGTGGGAGTTTCTATTTCAACTCTCACTTATTCTCTTGGTCTAGATCTCTATTATTTTCTTTGTCAACAATTTGAACATCATTCTAAAATCACTGCTAGCCTCAAAGAAAACTTTAATATTCTCTCTAACAAGTTTAGGATTATCTTCTTCTTCATCATAAATATAATCTAACATTCTCTCTTTAACTCCAAACTTTCATACATCATTTCTCTTGTTGCTTCTATTATAGACCTATTTTTTCTTTTGGCAATCTCATTCTTCTCAAGGGTCTTAGGTGCTGATAGCTACCTATTTATATCATTTTCTTCACAAAAGATGTTAAAATATCTAGAAGTAAACTCTCTACCTCTATTTGATCTCAAACATTTTATCTTTACACCAGATTCATTCTCAACTCTATTCTTGAACAACTTAAACTTTTCAAACACTTCAAACTATTCTTTAAAAAATGCTACCCACATCATTATAGTGAAATCATAAAATACCTTTCACCATAGAATCCTCTTGTTCTGGTAGGACCGCTCAAATCTGTATGAACAGTCTCCAATTTTGTTATGGTAGTGAACTTTTTGCTAAGAAAAGAAATTTTCTTCTACTTAGCCATAACAAATTCTTTGCAAATAACATTAGTAGGTTTCATGATTCTAGGTATATCTCTAATAGAAAATGTACTCCTATCTTTCACAATATTATCAAAGTTGTTGAAAATACAATATGGGAAGTAAACTCTGGGGGGGAGGGGGGGTGAATCAGTCTTTTAAAAATTTAACCATAAATTCATTTACCACACATCCATCTCATGATTTTCATGTAAACTGAAATACCAAATTAAGCATATACATCCATAGCATGAAAAGAAATAAACATTCACATATATGACACAAGAAATGTTTATCTAGAAACCCTCCAGTGAGAAGGTGAAACTGGGGTGTGGATGACACCCACAAATCTTCACTACTGTAGTTGTAAAGTGTATCCAATGAAGGTTATAATGTTTGATCATGAGACATGATCTACCTTGTGAAAGGTCTGCCTTGATAAAGGCTTACAAGATTATTAGATCTTACCCTGTTAAAGGATTTTAACAACCTATTAGAAGTGTGGTTGATTAAAAGACTTCAATTTAAAATGAAGTAAGCACCTTGTTAAAAGATTTACAACAACTTGTTAAGACTACTCTGTTAAGAGATTTAATTGATTCGCCTATTAAAATGTCTCAACAATGATCCTGCGGTTAGCACTCTACTGCTAGATAACATATCACTTCTTTGCATCTGTTCTTGATCCTTCTTTGATTAGATGTATCACTTTTGTCCTCTAAATCCTTTCCTCTGTTATCCTTTAACTAATTCTGTAATGTATCTCAATTCACAACTCCTTACACACCATGAATGCTCTATTTATGTATGCAAACTTCTCTCTTCACTCCTTTCACATTCATCTAAATTTTAGGTTTTTCCTCCTTAAGAAGATCTAGGTGACTTAGGGTTAGGTATGAATCAATGATTGTAATTCATCCATCTATCCACTCAAATGATACCTTTAACTGATTGGCTACATGTACTATATAGGGATTCACAATTAAGATTTGTTCTTATCATCTAGGATCACAAAAAAATCCTTAAGTCAACTCCAAAATGGTTTACACAGTAGGTTGTACCATTACAAACAAGTTTATCAAAACTGTCTTACTTGGCATCTGAAGTCCCTGATGCTCAACATGAATTATAACTTCAATGCTTTCACTTGATATTTGAATTACTCAACACATATTGACTGCTCGACACTTGAGTGATTCAACACTAATTGTTCACTTGACACTTATTAACTTACTCATCATGCACTATCTGACATGTTATGCTTGGCATGCATTTTGTTTGACATGAACTAAGTTCTAACTTGTAAATGACTTAAGTGTATAGACACTCATATGTCAAGACAAATTTTAGATCAACAAAATTTTATATGACAAAATCCTCTATGCCATAACCTACTGTTATCCACCTTTGTAACCAAACAAGTCAACTCTATAAGGTTCAATTGAAACACATTACCTCTGGATCTTGTACTAGTTCCAATCAACTTATCATCCTTATTTTTGATAATGCATGTCTTCTCTATGAATTACAACTGATAACCTTTATCAACCAACTATCCAACACTTAACAGGTTATATTTAATCCATCAACAAAATAAACATCACCAATGTTAGTCTTTCCATCAAGAATAATAGATCCTATTCCTGTGATGTGATAAGATACATTCTTACAAAGTCTAAAAATTCCTCCATGATTTCTAAAATTAACAAACTTATTCATATCTCCAGTCATATGGTGTGAACATCCACTGTCTATAATCCAATTAGATTTCTTTTCAACTTGAGGAATTAGGGATTTTTTTTCTCCAATATCTTTTTCATGATTGTGCAATTTATAGCCACAAATCCTAATTTATCACCACTTTCATTTTGAACTCTTTCCTCAGACTCATCATCTTCATTTGCATACAAACAATCTCTAGGTTTTTTAGGCTTGAAATTCTTCTTATACGTTTTCTCTGTTGGAAATGTGGAATAGACTAGGTGACTAAGAGAGGGGGGAAGCTGAATGAGGAACCAATAAAACTTTTACTTTAATTCACCAATTAATCCTTCACAATATAATTTGATCTAATTGCATACATGAAAGACTGAAAGCAATAAAATATTCATAACACTTGACACAATATTGGGTAACCTATAAACCTTCCAAAATAGAAAGTGAAACTGGGGTTAGGATGATATACATAAGCTTTATGATTGTAGTATAAAGTTGGCCTATTAAGGCTTAAAATTGATCACTTCTGGTGATCTACTTTATTGGGAGCATTAAGGACTGTTAGATCCACCTTGTGAAAGGATTTATACAATACAATGAAGTATGCACTTGGTTAGAAGATTCTTCATATGACTATTAAGTCCACCTTGTTACAGGATTTGACTGATGCACCTATTAGGATGAACCAGTGGCTAATCTCTACTCTACAACTTGGTTCTCTGAATGAGATTCCTTTGATGCAAAATTATCACCTTTCTGTGATAGATAAGACTCTGCTTTTCCTTATACTACTTGTAGCCTTCTTCTAATTTGCATTCATACTTATTACTTTATTATAGCCATTGTTATTTGGATCACACACAATTTATTACACATATACCAATCCAAGTAATTACCTTCTAGAGTTGGCTACAACATCAAATTCAACAATCTTCACCAAGTTGGCTCACTACTGAAACTTGTGTTCTGAAGACCACTTGGGTGATATTTCGATACTTGGTAGCACAATCAACTCTACAAGCTCTGGCACTTGATTGACACTAGTGCTTGGTCCACATTGATCACTTAGGAGTATCATGAAATTGGCTAGCATTGATGACTTGGTGAACACATGATAAATTGGTTAACACTGAAGAGCTCGGTTGACACAACAACTTGATCAACACTACCTTCCTTCTACTTGGTTAACATGGTCAGCTCGGTAGACACTGTTAGCTTGGTTGACACTACTTCATGCTTGGTTTACACTATGAAGCTTGGTAGAATTTTTGAAGCTATGCTTATACTACTTAATTCTTGTGAAGCTTGGTTGACTTTGTGAAGCTCAACTTACAATGTAACCAACCAAATGATTAAGTGCTGAGGCACTAATTGACAAATGATTTGACCATAAGGTCAACAATCTCCCCCTTTGGAATTAGTGAAAAAACACTTATCATACCAAAATTTTTAATACTTCAAAAATATAAGTCAAGACTCCCCCTATCTATGTGCTTGGGTTTGTAACTTAGTTTTGATTGTTGTGTTGACACTCAACTAATACTAACTTTTTTTTTTCTTTTCAAAATTGTTTTTGTATCTTTGTTTATGTATATATTCCTCCTTTGTGTATATTTCCACCTTTGTATTCTCTCTTGTATATATACATTTTCTTTTTGTATGATATAGCTATTACCCCCTTTATTTTGACACAAATGCCAAAAATGCCAAAAATGCATATTTAGACGATAACACCAAAATGTGAAAGGAAATCACTATGTACCTTCAAAATTATGGACACTGTTTTATCCCAATTATCTTGCAAAACTTTGGAAGTATGCAAAGTTATTTTCACTTCAGCTGATAACTCCATCATATGATAAAAAATTGAAAATTTATTGTCATGTATTAATGTTTTAGCTGAACAATATGTTTTTTCATTGTATCCATGTTGGGAATGATCAAACCCTAAATATCTACTAGTGTAGCCTAGATTCTGGCTTCTTCTCTCAATAATTTTGCCTACAAATTTTTCATATACCTAATTTTTACAAAATAAGCTGAGCTCGTGCTTGGGTCAAGTGACAAATGATGTGCACTTTCCTTTAGATCAGTATCTATCTTAGAAATTTTTTCTTTTATTTCCTTGGTGAAATTTTTAGTATCACTTAACTTTACAAATAAGGAAACAACATTATTTAGAAAACTTTCAAAAGAAACAAGAATAGTGGACAATTCTACTTGATCAATGGCAATCTTTTGCACCACCTTCTCCAAAATTGTTATCAAAATTTCTTTCTGCCCTCTGTAGTAGTTTTTCTTGGCCACTCAAATCTTCATTAAACTTGTGAACTATGTCAGCAAGTTGGTCTAATATAGGTTTCTTTTCATCATTTTGAATACTAAGTGCATCAACAAATATACCTTTTATGTCTTCTAGCACTAGATTCCTCTTCTTCTTTTTTGCTCTCAGCTTCTATTGTTTTTCCCTTTTCTTCTAAAGCTTTCCAAGGGTATCCATTTTATTAGGAGTGAGATGGGAAGATCCCAATCTGGAATAACTATATCCTAATCCAGGTCAATTTCATCAATGGAGGCTTCTACCTCTTTACCCTTTTCCTCTGGAATAGAGGAAGAAATGATTTCCTTTCCTTTACTCAAATCCTTAGTGCTTGGTTGAGAGTTAACCTCAATTGTCATTGCACTTACTGTTGAAACACTAGTAGTAGAAACAATATTACTAATTTGAGAAATAACAAAAGTAGCAGGGGTACTTGCAATACCTTGCTAAGACTCAGTCTGGCTTGTTGCTATGTAGAGTGGAGCTTGCTGCTTGGTAGATGAAGTAATAGTAAAAACACTCATCATTTCACTCAGTAAAACAACTCCAATAGTCAATTGGGTGCTCGGTGGAACTTTGTTTACCTCAATTTTTTATGAATCAGTTACAACCTTCTCTAAGCTAGATAGAACTAAGGCTTTGCTCAGAAAGTTAGGGAGGGAGGCCATTACCTCTTCTATAATCTTCTTAGGATATGAACATTGAATATTCTAAATCTTAGGAAGATTGTCACTTACTATTTGATCATCCTCATCCTCTTCATCATCTTTCTCATCATCCTTGTCATTGTCTTTCTCATCATCAATTTATACAACCTCCTCAGCGGTATTTGCAACATTCCATCCATAGATATTCTTTCATGCTATTGTATTAGATTGTACAACAAATTCAATATCTTTAGACATAATAAAAAATGTATTGAACTTAGGAGTTAGCTTTTGTTCATGCTTGGTTAATGCTTCCTTCACTTCCTTGTCCAAAAGATCTTGCATAACCTTCCTCAAGGTTTGTTCCTTGATATCCTTAGAAACTACTACAAGATTATCCCATTTAGGTGCTACTACCTTGAGTATGATATCTAGAACATGACTCTTCAATTCACTCAGAGAGTATTTCCATTTAGCAATTTTTGCCACAAAGGCTTCTTCAATCCATTTTTGCTCTTCCTTACTCCTAGTTTCATACTTAAGGGATTTGAAGTATGAAATTCATCCTCCTTTTGTGAATCTTATTAACCTTTCTTCAAAGGTAGGAGCAAACTTCTACAAGTTTACCTGTTATTCTTCTTCTTTATCATCTTCATCTTGAAGCCTAAGCTTCTTCCTTGACTTGGCAAGCCTTCTCGTGAAGAATGCAGGAGAGTACCTTGTAGGTTTCTTAATTATTACTTTCCCCTTTTTCTTGGGAGGCTCTTCTTCTTCATTATGTTCCTCTTCTCCTTCTTTATCTTCAAGATCATCACCCTTACCTTTTGTGAGCAAAAGAGGGGAATCAGATTTCTTTCTTTCCTTTTGAATCTTCTCAACCTTCTTTCTTCCTTTGTTCAAGATCTGAGGTATCTTGATTTCCAAAGAGATCCTAGTCTTTTCCTCTTCATGTGTGCCAAAATATGGTGTCCAAGGATCCATACGCTCATTCACAAGAGCCTCAATAATATATCTTGTGTCATCAATGTTTACCTCATAACGAGGAGGTTTTATCCATGCCACTCTTGGCCTAATTGACTAAATATGTACTTTGTCACAATCCACAAGAAAACATATATCTTGTTCATAATCATCAACTAGCTATTTGGGTATTCTGAACCTACTTTGCATCCTTTCTTTAAGATTTTCAAAATATGCATCCATGATCCCCTCAAAATTATCTCCCATTTCGGCTATGAATTCATTGATTTGATGTACAATAGGTTTATCCTTTTTCCATACTATAGTGCCTTTGGAAGGGAAGAATTTTTGAACATAAAAGAATAAGCATGTCAAGAGTGAGCCAAACTTACATGGATTTGTCTTGGACGCTCATATAATCTTTATATTCTTGCTTAGTTGATTTAGATGTAGCTCACCAAGGTCAAAAGATAGATTTTTTTTTACTACTTTAAATGCTAGGTCAACAAATTCACATGGAACACTATTAAGTTGGCTGGAACTGTAAATTTTCTAAGAAATTACATGTATTTTGAACTTAATTTCCATGTTAGTGACTCCATTAAGCTTCATTCCTTTACCATCCTACTTAAAAAGAGTATTTTTAGCTAGTTCAACCTGACCTAGGGTTTTTGTTGTCTTTTCTTTGTTGGTCATGGGAAACCTAGTAACTTTATGAATCATCTTCTTCATTATCTAGATGGGTTGATTAAGCAAGAATTGCATGTCATGGACACAACTTCGAATAAACCTAATCTATTTTATCTGGAAATCCCTTGGCATATGTAGAATATGTTGGAAATATAAGAGTAACTAAGAGGGGAGGGGTAAATTAGTTACCACCAAAATAAATCCCAGATCCATTGATGTAAATACAAAACATAAACTCTGTTGAAATTGCTATTACTTAGTTAACTCATAGGCACTTATTTAACACTAACAATATACTATAACTTGAAAGAACTATAATATCAACTGTTACTTAGAAAATACTAAACATGAATATTTTAAGATAATAACTGTGATTAACCTTAACTAACTTAGTTACATACACATAAAAGAAATATCATTAACACAAGTGACACCAAGATTTAACGTGGAAACCCGATTTGAGAAAAACCACCAATTGCAACTAGTTATTATTTTTCACTCTTTTGAAGTGATCCCTATTAGGAGCCAACCATATTAAAGTTACAAAACAAACTGTTAGGTGTGACCCTATTAGAGGATTTAATCACCATGTTAGGAGTGGCCTTGTTAGAGGTCTTTATACACTTCAATCTAAAAATGCCACCTTGTTAGAGGATTTGGAAAATAGTCGTTAAGCTAACTTTGTTAAGAGATTTGATACACTACTACATTGGTTAGAGAGTACCAATGATATGACCTAATTGCTAATGCAATTGTATTGCTGATTTTGGATCTCAATTCTAGTTCAAATACTTGATCCTTCCTAATCAGATTAATCTTTTCTACCCAATAAGGATATTTTTCTTATCCTTCCAATTTGCTTCCTCTAAGAATCTTCTTATCTTCCACACATTCTGACACTTTCAATCCTCAACTTGACCTTGTACTTATATCATTAACATTGTCAAGTTGGCTTTAATACAACTTGGAATAATTAATATTCATCTTCACAGTCAACTAGAACCAAAAAAAAAATCCATTAAACTCAATATGCCAAAACAAAAAATCCTTTGTTAGCCAACCCTGCTCGGTAGATACTAACACTGAAATGATTTTCCTATGTTATCCAAGTAAACTTGGTTAACACTGGATCTTCACAAACTTCCTTTGGTAACTAAGTGAACTTGGTTAACACTAGTTCCATCCAAATTTCCTTTTTGAGTGAGCTCGATTAACACTCAACTTCTGCGAACTACTCTTCGACGCTTGAGTGAACTTGGTAGAAACTATCTTCTGAACTTAGAGAGCACTAGAATGCTCGGCAAACACATGAAACTATCTACATTTCCTAAGTGAGCTTGACATATACTGACTAGTAAAGATATGATATTTTGTGTAACATCAAAGATAATATACAATTGATCAATTGTTTTCAAGAATCTCCCTCTTTGGCGTTGATGGAAACACAACATTTCATAATACAGTGAAATTTCAGAGAAAAATAAAGTAAGTAAATATCTTTAGTTTCATTATGATTCTCATCCATGAGAACTCCCTCTATTAGTGTGAACTCTCTATGACTTTAATTTCTCCCTCTGTCACCAAACTCTTTCTTCAACATCTTCTTCTGATAGCAAACTCTCCCTCTTTGATACTGGACAAATTTCTTCCACTTTGACATATTCAAACAAAATTTCTGTCATATGATTATGATAGAAAACTCTCCCTCTTTGACATCTTATGCCAAAGATAATATTCAATGAATATCCATGTACCTAATGTATAGATTCATATATAATTTGCCCTTTCATTACTGCATCAACTTGATAGATCTTCAACATGCTTTAGTTGATGCATCACTAAACTTCATTTAGTGAGTTTTAGATAGGAGAATAACTCCTAACTTACCTCTTAGATACAAGAATGCATCCTTAGGTAATGGCTTATTGAATATGTCTACAATTTTTTCTTTAGTATTCACAGATTCCAATCTCACCTCTTTGTCTTGCACCAATTCTCTTAGAAAATGATATTTTATTGCAATGTGCTTGGTCTTGGTATGCATCATAGGATTATTTGATATATTAATTTCACTTGTGTTATCACAAAAGGTAACCACTGGATCCTTGATTTCTACCTTCATACATACCAACAATTGCTTGAACCAAACAACATTAGAATAATTAACTACTACTGCAACATAATCTGCCTCTACATAGACTGAGAAATGCAACTTTGCTTCTTACTTGTCCAAGATACTTGTCTTTTACCAGGAAAGAATGCTCAACCATTGGTGCTCTTCCTATCATCAACACTTCCTATCCAATCTGCATCAGTGAAGGCTTTCAAATCTAAATTGCCTCCTTTCTCATACCATAATCCATAGTCTTCAGTAACCTTCAAATACCTCATGGTTCTCTTTATTGACATCATATGATTTTCTTTAGGATTAGCTAAAAATCTTGCCACCATACCAACTACAAGAGCAATATCAGGCATAGTATGTACAACATACTAAAGTTTTCCAATCATTGATATGTATGTTGTCTGATCTACCTCCTTGGAATCATCATTTTTGGAAAGCTTATGTCTAGCAGACATAGGTGTTCCAATTGGTCTTGAATCCTCCATTCCAAACTTCTTTAGTATCTCCTTGATATACTTAGATTGAGTAATGTAGATACCATCTTTCCTCTATTGCATCTACAAGCCAACAAAGAATTTGATTTCTCCAAAAAGTTGACATGTCAAATTCCTTACTCATTTGCTCTAAAAAATCTTTGCACAAATCATCATTTAAATAAATAATGTATCATCCACAAATATTTATGCCAATACAATCTTCTTGTTTGATCCTTATTTGATGTATAGGCCGCTGTTATCATTTATCTATTGAAAGCCAATCTTCGTCAAGTAATTATGAAGTCTTTCATACCAAGCTCTAGAAGCTTTCTTGAGACTACGCAATGATTTGTGCAGTTTACAAACCATATCCTTTTTTCTAGGATCTACAAAACCTTCAGGTTGTTCTATGTAAACTTCTTCTTCAAGAATGTAGATTTGACATCCATCTTATATATACTTTAAATCCTTTATATGCAACATAATAAAGTAAGGTCCTAACACCTTCTAATATTGTAACATGAGTGAATTTTTTACCATAGTCAATACCTTCCTTTTGAGAATAACCTTTGCATACTAACCTTGCTTTATTTCTTGAAACTTCTCCATCTTCATTCAACTTATTTTTGAAAATCCACTTTGTGCCAATTACATTCTTATCCTTGGGTCTAGGAACAAGAGTCTAGGTCTTATTTCTTTCTATCTATTCCATCTCTTCATTCATCGCTTCAATCTAACTTTCATTATCCAAAGCATATTTAACCATTCTAGGTTCAAATTAAGTAAGCAAACATGTACCTTTGAATTTGATCCTTGTCATTATACCATCTAACTAATGTCCAATGATCTTCTTAGGTGTATGGTGCCTTCTGACATATCTTGGTAATACAGGTACTTTGGATTTAGAACTTGTTCCACTTGTCTCACCATGATCTTCTACATCATTCTTGGGCCCCACTGTTTGTGATTTAGATCCTTCGAATTTAGACTCGGATTGCATTGGTTGCAACTCTTTAGCCTCTGATTGCAACTTGGGTCCTTTGTACTATGACTCAGGTTGCACTGGCTGCAACTTGGGTGCTTCCAGAGATTTTGGAGACTTGGTGGTACAAGAGAACCCACGATAAATGGTGACTCATAAAAGTCCTAGGAACATCTATAATAGATTAGAACTATCATCTAGCCATCTAGACCAAATTGTAAGACCTAGTTCCAAGATTGACACAGTTATAAGCCCTTGATCAACTATGGTCAAAGATGGTCAAAGGATCTAGAACCTTAGTATTTTACATTATTTAATGTTTTGACATATTTGGATCCTATTTGAATCTTCTGGATTAAGTTTTCATGACATTTTCTTGTAGTTTGCAAAAATTGATCAAAAGTTGTCAAGTAACTTTTAGCAACTTTTTGCAAACTAATGCAAAAACTTCCCCAACAGCCCAAAAAAAGTTTGAAGATTTTTTATAACCATTGGAAGCCCTATAAGAATCCCTTTTTTTTTGGGTGATAGGAAATTATGATGTACTTAAACTTTTTCAATCAATAAAATACCCTATTTTCTAGCAATTTGACTATTGAAATACATTGTACAAATCTGTACAAACACATCTGGGGTTGAGACCAACATTTATGGATATGTGGATTAGGTATTCTTCCAATGCATCTAGTTTTAAGCCTCTATCTATCTCCAATCTCAAGGTATTCATATTTTTGCATTGATTGGTCTAAATTTCTTGCTAACCTAAGGTTTTGAGGATTTTGAAGCATAGACAGGGATTTCACCATAGAAATATAATGACCATTAGTGAAATCCTAGTGTTTTAGATGTACCATAATATTCTTTTTTTTTTAGACTTGCACTTGTAGGGATCCATTAGATATTTGATGCCCTAGGCATGTAAGACTCATGTGCATGCTAGGAAATGAATGCAACAACCCCCACAACTTGATCTAGATTTGGCATGAAGGCTTGAAATCAGGTTTGTGGCATGCATAGGTCTTCCCTCACATGTTACCATCATTTATTTTCAGTATGGGGTTCTAGAACATGTACCTTCTTTGTTAATGAAAACCTAATAGGCCTAATTGCTTAGGCAAGATCTTGAACAAAACCTTATTTGTTTGCTTCATCAAAGCTTGGTGCTTCATAATTTTTTGTAAGTACCAAAAGGGTATCCAAAACAATTATTTTTCCCTAGGTTGTGTGGGTTTATTTGTAACTAAGTTAATTTTTCATCAAAAAGGGCTACTAGCCTTTTAAGTGGTTTTCTGAAGCAACCATATGCTAGAAGGTGCATAGTTGGATTTTAACCATTGAATCATTCCATTTATGACTTGAATAGACCATTTCCTTATGTAGGATTCTCCCTTGATCTTTTCATGAAGTTTAGGGTTTTTTTTACCAAAATTGGTCAATTGGTGCAATTTGAGCAACTTGTGATAAGTTGTCTTGTTTATAGGGTTCCCTTGCGATTGGGGTTTTCCCTATTTGGATGAGTTGTTGTGATAACCTAACATCATCCCCAATGTACTTGTGATTGGTGCTTTCACTCTTAATCTTCATACCAAATCACTTTTTTGATAGGAATTTAGTGAAGAGGGTCTTAGGACCATTTGATCATCATTTGATCAATCCTACTAGGCTCCCACTAGGCTCCATTGCATCAAGTCATATTAGACCCATGATTCTTACTGAAGAAGATAAATAAATACCTACAAGGGTAACTAATGCTGAACTAGAAAAGATAATGAGTGAACAAAGGGCAATTTTTGATGCTTTAGCAAAGAGGTTGAAGGAACTTGAAGGCAAGTTGGACAAACAAAAAGGTGCAAAAACTAAAGAAGACCAAAATACTGAGGCTAAAGACCTTGAGGGAGATGGCGAAGTGCCTATAGAAAAAGGATCTCTTTTGAATGCTCTCAAATCCATGGAGAAAAGAACCATGGAAGGGAAGTTGGAATTACCGACTTTCAATGGAAAGATGAATGATAATGTGGCCTTGGATTGGATTGAGGACCTAACTAGTTTCTTTGACTGTTAAGACATTCTAGAGAAGTAGAGGGTAAATATGGAAAAGTCCAAGTTGAAGGGAACAACCCTATCTTGGTGGAACTTCATCCAAATCGAGAGGGTGAAGAAAGGAAGAAGCATGATTTCTTCTTGGGATAGAATGGTGGCACTAGTTAGAGAAACATATGTGCCTAAAGACTATGGGGTACAAATCCATAGGAGAAAACAAAGTCTTAAACAAAAGGATCTAGATGTTAGTTCCTTTACAAAGGAGTTCCTAAAGTTGCGTATGAAAATGACAACTATAGAGGATGATAAAAACTTGCAAGGTACATGAATGGCCTCAAGGTACCCATCCAAGAGGAACTTAGCCTTGACACTCCCACTTTAGTGAATAAGTGCTATCAACTAGCCATCAAAGTGGAAGAAAAGTAGAAAAGGAGGTAGGATCAAAGCAAAGGCAAAAGAAATAATAAGAACTTCAAGCCCAAGAATAGATCTTGGAACAAGGGACAGAGTAGTGAAAATAAGCCCACTAATCAGAACAAGGATCAGGGAGGACAAAGTTCCAAAGGGAACTGTTATCAATTTTTTGCCCCCTCCCTCCTTGCCAAAATTTTAATTTTTCCTAGGTGATAACATGTCCAATGGTCATTTGATATTTCAAATTTATTTGCCCTAATAGGAATGCAATTTTTTTTTTTTGCATATCTTTTATATTCCTAAGTCTTGTATCCTTCATATTTCATGTTATATGCTTGTACAAATCCAATTTGTGATCTTGTGAAGGTTTCCTTGTTTGCATGATCATAGGCATTCATGGCTTAACCATCAACTTGACTATAAAAGTGTGAAATAGTTAAGTTAGACAACCAATGCATGGTCACAAGTGGTTAAGGGCTTATGGATTTGAAGATTGCAAGGTTGCAATCAAACCATAGTAGTGATCTCTAAGGTTTCACTTCATCGCAAGTGATTAAGGTTAACAAAGGGTTTAGGTTGCAAAGAGGCAATCGTAGTGCTCTTGCATGTTCGCAAGGGGTAAGATGCAAACCAAGTTAAGGTGGTGACTGTGCAATGAATTTATTCACTCTTTTGAAAGAGTAAATGTTGGGTCAGGGAATCAAGTTGCTAGGTTGCACAAAGTAGTTGTTCATAAGATTGCAAGGTGCTAGCAATGGGGCATTCAAAGCTAGGAAGCATTCAGCGATCGTGAGATTGTGAAGGTGAAATTTGATGTTCTTGAGGTTACGAAAAAGGAGAGATAATTGTGATCATAATTTCATAAAGGTTATAAAAGGTTCCTTCAATCATGAGATATATTGATGATCTTGTAAGATCATAAAGGCGAGGCTCCAAGTTGAAGATGTTACAAGGGGTTTTGATTTCATTGATGATCATAAGATTTTAAGACCCACAAGTTAATGAGAAAAAGGTGATTGCTTGTCTGAGCTAAAAATATAAGAGGTACCCTCAACAATCAAATTATAGGGAAGGTATATTGCGGAGGTTGAATATAGTTGACCTAGTGATATATCCAATTTAGCATGTTAAGAACAACAAAGCAAGCAACTCTTTAATGGTGAACAGGTCCTGGATTACTTGCAACCATCTTTTTTGAGTGTTCTCCATGCCTATTCGATGCAGTTTTCATTCTTCTATTGCCATATAAATCTATCTATCCAATCACGTAGTTATGAGCACCACTTCTATCTTTTTAGGGCTTAGGTTGGTGTCAAATATATGATTTCCTACATCTGGATGTGTACCAAGATCAATTCTTTCCTAAGTTTGTGGTGATTGTTCTCTGCAACTTTAATGGTAGTAGTTGAGCTTTGCCTTAGGGAAAAAGTTTCTTAGTTATACTTGAACTATAACAGAAAGTTTTGTAAACCCTCCAAGGGTCAGTCTTTTCTCTGATTCTATAGTATGGCATTCTATGCTTTGCTACTATAATTTCCTTTTGTTTATGAATGAATATATTTCTCTATTGTACCTCATTCTCCCATTAATA
The DNA here is from genome assembly GCA_028749045.1 of Cupressus sempervirens. Lineage (NCBI taxonomy): Eukaryota > Viridiplantae > Streptophyta > Pinopsida > Cupressales > Cupressaceae > Cupressus > Cupressus sempervirens. The sequence goes on from CM053785.1 coordinate 1,050,009,373, forward strand.
AGAAGTGTAAAACTTTCTTGCCTTTGTAAATGTATTATTTCCATTCTTTGATTTGCGTGATAGTATCTATTTTTCCTTGATTGATATAGAGTGAAGTTCCTTCCCTATAACACCTTGTTTGGTTCCTAATCTGCATGTGACTATTGAGATAAAACAAAAGATGAACCAGTGTATTTTAAGAATGTATTGATGAATAATGCATTGATAGGTAGAGGTAAAACTTAAAAAACTATTTTGGTGTATCACCCCTTTAGATTATATTGTGTAGTTTCATTTCCATGCATCTCCTTATCCTTTTTCATCTCAAGAGTAGTTAGGTGCACCCTGATAGTAAGGAAGCCAACCTTCTTTGGAGACTCAATCTCATTGTTCAAGCCCCACAACTTGGAGGTTGTTTCCATGTTTCACAAGGTTTCCTTTAAGTAAAAACTTTTGGCAAAGGTGTACATTTTTGTGACAATAGTTTTTGGCATGCTGGATAGATATTGAAGCATTCCTTAAGTTTTCTAGTTCAGTAGTGCCAAAAGAAGAACTTTAAATTCATGCTATGGAGATAGTATTGCTCCTAGCTTTCCAAGTCTTCGAGAGGCTCACATTCAAAGTACTTGGAAACTCTATTTCATCTCTATATATATTGGTTTCCAAACCAAATTTGTTGTGATTCATGCCCAAAGCTCATACAAGGACATCTTCTAGAGGCAATTTTCAATATACTGAGCTTTCATTCTCAAATCCTAGAAGAAAAAGAGATAGATTATCTCTATCACCAGTTAAGAGTGTAGAAGTAACACATACACTTGCAAGTGTTGGAAATATACACGATAAGCTAAGTTACTGAGAGGGGAGTGGTGAATCAGTAACTTATAAAAATTAATCATTTATTAGCAATTAATCCTTCTTGTATATTCTAATCTAATTGCATGGATGAAAAAATGAAAGCATTAAAAAATTCATAACACTTTTGACACACAATATGGTGACCCAGAAATCTTCCAAATAGAAAGTAAAACTAGGGTGGGGATGATACCCACAAGCTTTAGTACTGAAGTATAAAGTTGGCATGTTAAGGCTTACAATGATCACTTATGATGATCTACCCTATTAGGAGCAATACAGACTACTATGTCCACCTTGCAAAAGGATTTACTAACATACAATGAAGTATGCACTTAGTAAAGAGATTTACAAAAGATTGTTAACTCTACCTTGTGAAAGGATTTAACTAATCCACCTATTAGGATGAAACAATGGCTGATCTTTGATCTATAACTTGGCTTGCTAAGTGAGATCCCTTTGAGTGTAATGATCACCTTACTATGATAGATAAATCTTTGCTGCTCCTTATACTACTGTAGCCTCTGTACTTCACACTTTTTCTCTTCTCTTCTAGTTACATTACTTCCATACCATATCTCATCATTTCTCATAAATTTTGGATGTGATACAATAAATTACATATATATCAATCTAAATTACAATTCAACAAAGTCAGCTACAATACAAGTTTACACAAAATACACAAAGTCAGCTCAACTGCAAGAACTTGAGTTCTAAAGACTAGCTTGGTGAGGCTTTGATGCTCAGAATCTACTATCAATGCTTTCATCATGCATTCGGTAGATGTAGAAGGTTGATCCATGTTGATCACTTCCAAGTAGTCTGAACTCTATCTGCATTGGTGACTCAGTGAATATTGTGAAACTTGACATATAAACTGAATCACTTGATTCCCACCACATAGCTCAGTCAACGCTATCACAATGAGCTTCGGATAAACTAAATCAGTTGGTTAACACCGAGTGGCTTAGTTAACACTAGATTCACATCACTATAACTATGAACTCAGTAAGAACTAATGGACTTAGTTTGTACTAAGGAATTCAACATACATTGAGATGCTTGGTATGCACTGTTGATCACCAACTTGGTAGAAACTGCTCGATGCAATCTGAAGACTATTCCTTGAACTTCGTAGCAGCTTTAGAACTTGGTTAACACTGTTAACTGTATAATAAGCTTGGTAGATACTATCTGTCTAAATAAGTGTGTTTCAGTAATAACAAACATGACTATAAAGTCAACAATCTCCCCCTTTGGCATTAGTGACAAAAATACTTATCAGTCAAATTGAATTCAAAAATTTGAAGAACACCTTTTATTCATCATTTGTGTCTCCAACTCAATAGAGTACTCTATTTTTGGGATTTTTCCAAAATTTATTTTGTAAGAGATGTTTCTTTAAGTATCTGTACATATATGATATGATAATTCTCCACCATACATATATATACAGTATACTTTACATAGTTTGACATTTGATATATAAATTTTCTCCCACTTTAAGTATACTACATCTTATATTATATCTTTTCTTCTTTATAGTATACATATTCTCTACAATATACATCTTCTCACCCTTTTTGACATTAATGAAAAGATGTATGCTTTATACTATATAGTAATGCCAAAATGTGACAAGAAATATGAATGTACCTTGAGAATTGGTGTCATTGTCTTGTCCCAATTTTCTTGCAACACCTTGCATGTGTACAATGTAACTTGAACTTCTGTTGAAAGTTCTATAATGTGATTTACAATTGAGAAGTTGTTATCATGGATGAGGGTTTTAGCATGTGCAATAAGTTTCTACAATGCATCCATGTTTGGGAGAATCGTGCTTTGTATATTTACTAGTGTAGCTCTTATTCTAGCTTCTTCTCTTAGCAATTCTGCTTACATATAAGTTAAAAGTCTAATCTTTGTGTAATGGGAAGAGCTATAACTTGGGTCAAGTTTCAACTATTTTGCACTTTCCTTTATATCTTCATCAATATTTGAAAGTTTATCTTTGATTTCCTTGGTGAAAATTGAAGTATCACAGAGTTTACCGAATAATGAAGTTACATTGTTGCTAGAGGTCTCCAACGAGCTTAGAATAGTAGATAGATCTACTTGATGAACTGCAATCTTTTGTGCAATTAGCTCCAAAACTTTATTCTCAAATTTCTTCTTCACTCTCTACAATGATTTCTCCTATCCATTCAAGTGTTCATTGAATATTTGGACTACCTCTACTAATTGATCCAAAATTGGTCGAGAAGTGTCAACCTTCATGTTGAGTGCCTCTGCTAGAATATTCTTTGCATCTTCAAGAACTTGAAATTCCTTATTTCTTTCCTTTCTAAGCCTCTTTTGCTTAGCTTTCTTTTGAAGTAGCTCTCCAAATATATGCATTTTATTAGGCTTAAGATTTGAGATGTCCCAATTTTGAATAACAATCTCCTCATCAAGATCAATTTCCTCTTCTTTCTCTTTGCATTTACTAAAGAATTTTGTATTTAGTTGAGGATTTGTCTCAACTATCCTTGTACTTATTATTTGCATGCTAGGAATGGAAACAATGGTAGAAATAGTAGGACTAGCTGAAAAAGTAGATATTGTACTTATTGACAAAATACCTTGTGTAATCAAAATTGATGAGGGAGGAAGTGCTGACTGCTTGATAGATGAAGTGCTTGTCACTTTTGTCAATGAAGTACTGAGCTGAATAGGGGAAAAAATTGATTGAGTGTTGGTACTTGCAATGTTTGACACAATTAATCCTATAGTAGCTTTCTCTGGGCTTGATGGTTTCAATGCTTCACTCAAACAATGAGGAAGTGAGGCTATGAATGCTGCTACAATTTTCTTTGGATTAGTCTCCTCTATGGTCTGAACTTCAGGTAAATCTTCCTCAGTATCTTACTAGCCCTGTCCCTGTTCCTCATCATCTATATTATCAAAATGTGTCACTTCTTTATCATCAACTTCCTCATCTTTTTCATGTCCATCATAATCTTCCTTGTCACTAACATTGAAATCAAAATCACTCTTCTTATGAAGATTATAGATGTTTTTCCATGTGTTTTTAGCATTCTTCACTACATGTTCAATGTTACTAATCAAAATTAGACAAGTGTTAAACTTCAAGGTAAACTTTTCTTCATTCTTCTTTAATGATTCTTTTACTTCCTTGTCACTTAAAATCGGCATGAGTTTCCTCAAGGTTTTCTCATATATGTCTTTAGTAGTTTTTCTTGCATGTTCCCATCTTGGTTTTATCTTCTCCATTAATTCACTACGAATCTGCTGAATAAGTTGATCTAGTGAGTATTTCCATTTTCCTAGCTTAGACATAACCTTGTCTTTAATTTGCTTCTTCTCTTCTATAGTTCTGGTTTCATACCTTAGTGCTTTAAATTTTTCCATACCAGCTCCAGTGTCAATTTATTTCAAATTTTCTTGGAAAGAGGGTGGTGGCTTTTGAAGATTACATCTCCACCTTGTTTCTTCCTAGATGCCCTCCTTGTGAGCACAATAGTAGATGGTTTGGAAAGTTTGGTTATGGTAACCTTAACTTTCTACTTTACAGGCTCTAATTCTTCTATCTTTTCTTCATCTTTTTCTTCTTCATCCTCAATGTCATCTCCTTTGCCTTTAGTCAACAAAAGAGTAGAGCTGGTTTTCAATTTTACAATTCTCTTCTTTCCTTTGTTGACTACCTGAGGGAGTTTTATTTCAAGTTCTATTCTTTCCTTTGCTTCATCATAGGTGCCAAAGTATGTAGCTTTTGGGTCAATAGGATCATTTAACAATGCTTCAATTATGTCCTTGGTTTCATTAATGTTAACCTCATAACCTAGAGACTTAACCCATACATTTCTCGGTCTAACTGCTTGAATATATTCTTTATCACAGTCAACCATAAAATAAATAGCATCTTTGTAGTCATCAACAAGTTTCTTTGGTATCCTAAATCTATTATTCATCTTGTCCTTAAATGCATCAAAGTAATTATCTATAATACTATTATAGTTTTCTCCCATCTCAACTATATATTCATTGATCTAATAAATAAAAGGTACATCCTTCCTCCATATGACAGTACCTTTAGAAGATAAAAAATATTTTGCACATAGAAAAATATACAAGTTAAGAGTGAACCAAAATTACAAGGATTTCTCTTTGAAGTTCTTATACTCTCCATGTTTTTGTTGAATTGGTTTAGCATCAACTCGGCAAGGTCAAGTGACAAGTTATTCTTGACCACTTTATATGAGAGATCCACTACTTCACATGATACACTATTGAGTCTACTCGAGCTGTATATTTTGTGCATGATGACATGTATCCCAAACTTCAATTCTATTTCTATGATAGAACTAATCTTCATTCCCCTTCCATCCCACTCGACAAGGGTTTTCTTTTGTAGTTCAACCCAACTCAGGGTTTTGGTTTTTTTTTCTTTTGCGAACATAGGAAGGCTAGTGATCCTATGGATCATCTTCTTGGTTATCATAATGGGTTGCTCCATCCACAACTAACCATTATGCACATGGCTAAGGATAAATCTTATCCATTTGATCTAAAAATCTCGTGGCATGTGCAGAATATGAGTCAAACCTTTGGCTTCAAGGAGTTGATGTTCTAGTTTTAGAACACCATTCATACATAGCTTCTCTAGGGTTTCATCCATTTCTAGAGTTCCAATATCTTGAATAGCACACCAAAAATGTGAATGAATATCATTTATGAATAGTACCTTTGATGGAAGTTGAGATTGTGCTCCGCTTGGATCTAGGGTTTCTACGATAGCCAAACTTAGCTTCAAGTCCAGTGCCTTCCATTCCATGCCTCAAACCAACATATCAGATCCTTTCTTTGATTTTTTACTAGTGGATGCCATTTTTCTTAGTAGGGTTTGAGAAAACAAGAAAATTTTTTTATGGTAATTTACGGTGAGAAATGATTTCAATTTTACCCTTTTTATCAAATTTTGCCTTCCAATCGCCATATATGCTTGGTATGATCACTTTGTTAATGACAGACTATCTTCCAATGAGCTTGAATTAAATGTTTGATAGAGTCATCCATGACTCGGTGTCCACACAAAAATCTTTGTAACTCTTGACTATGCTTGATAGGGTCTGTAACTTGACTTTTCTCAATAAAGGCTAGCATTTTCTTGAACACTCAGTGATCCCTTTGCATCTTGAATGCAAATATGGATCTTTCATTCTGCTTACTGGAACTAATGTAAGATGTATTTTTTAGAATCCTAGTTCCAATTATCCTTGCAAGAGATCAAGTGGAAATGCTTGAGTCACCCAATTCTTGAGTGACATGATCATTATTGCTCAGACTTGCATTCTCAAAAGATTTTGGAATCCATTGCTTTCTCATCTACTTTTTGATGTTATCAGCCTTGGCTTTCTTTTCATCATTAATTCTTCTAGTATTTATATCTAGTTCTTGGCAAGATGACCAAGTTCTATACAAATGAAACATCTTTTGGTAGAGTCTCTTGTCCTCATGTGATGTTTTACACAATTCATTCCAATGTGTCCAAATTCTCCATAGTAATGACATCTACACAAAGTGTTATAGTCCCAACCAAATATGACTTTTACAATCTGTTCTATTGGGTTCAATATCTTAGTTTTGTATTCTGAGGATTTGTGCCCATGCTTCTTACATTTGTGACATTTGCTTTCAAATTTAGGATTCTCTTTGCATTCATTAGCTCTATGACCATGATGATTGCAATTGTAACATTTTCCATTGAATTTAGCTTTTCCATTGCTCCAACATTTGTTTAATGTATGGCCTATCTTACCATAGTGACTACAAGTAGGTCTTTGATTCTTTTGAGCTCGTTGCTTGGATGATTCACCTTCTTCTCTATGTCTAATTCCTACTTTTCTTTTTTGTCTATAATGGCTTTGCTCATTCAATTGATCCTTGTTTGCTTGAGATTTCATCATCCTCTCATTGGTTTTCTTTTTAGTGTTTAGGTTATTCAACAATTTTTCATTTTTTGATCTTAGATTCATGATTTCTTCATTTGCATTGGTGAGCTGATTAATGAAGTCTACTTGCTGAAGGGATATGTGTTGAATTTCATTGTTCTTTCCTCTTATCTTGTTTTTCTCTTCCATGACTTCACACAATCTTACTAACTGAATTTCTCGCTCTCTTCTTAGTTTTCTTACTTCTTCTTGAAGGTTACCATTATTCTCTAATAGTTCTTTGGTTGCTTCACTAGCTTCATCTAAATTGTCTGAATAGATGTCTTCAATTCTTTCTTTAGTGTAGAGTTTGTCATTCATATAGATAGCAAGATCTTTTCTTCTTTTCAAGGATTGAGAGAGTTGTTCCTTTTCTTTCTTGAGTTGTACAATAGCCAATTCCAAATCTAGCTTCTCATTATCAATAGCCTTATCAAGTCTAAATACTTGCATAGCCTCTGATCTTTGCTCAAGTTGTTAAACTTCTTTCCTAAGTACCACAATGTTCTGATACCAATTGTTGGAAACATATGTGATAGGCTAAGTTACTAAGAGGGGAGGGGTGAATCAGTAACTTATAAAACTTAATCCTTTATTAGCAATTAATCCTTCTTGTATATTTTGATCTAATTGGATGGATACAAAACTAAAAACATTAAAACATTCATAACACTTTTAACACACAATATGGTGACCCAAAAACCTTCCAAATAGAAAGTAAAATTGGGGTGGGAATGATACCACAAGCTTTAGTACTATAGTATAAACTTGGCATGTTAAGGCTTACAATGATTACTTCTAATGATCCACCCTATTAGGAGCAATAAGGATTACTAGGTCCACCTTGCAAAAGGATTTACAAACACACAATGAAGTATGCACTCAATAAAGAGATTTACAAAAGACTGTTAAGTCTACCTTGTGAAAGGATTCAACTGATCCACCTATTAGGATGAAATAATGGCTAATCTCTAATCTACAACTTGGTTTTCTAAGAGAGACCTCTTTGAGTGTAATGATCACCTTGCTATGACAGATAAAACTTTGTTACTCCTCATACTATTGTAGCCTTTGTAGTTTGCACTTCTACTCTTCTCTTCTAGTTACATTACTTCCATAGCACATCTCATCATTTCTCATACCTTTTGGATGTGATACAATACATTACATATATATCAATCCAAATTACAATTCAAAAAAGTTTGCTACAATACAAGTTTACACAAAATACACAAAGTTGGCTCAACTGCAAGAACTTAGGTTCTGAAGACTAGTTCGGTGAGGTTCTGATACTCGACATCTACTATCAATGCTCAACATCATCATGAATTTGGTAGACATAGAATCTTGGTCTATACTAATCACTTCCAAGTAGTTTGAACTTGGTCTGCATTGGTGACTCAATGAATACTATGAAACTCAACATATAGATTGAATCACTTGATTCACATTGTATAGCTTGGTCAACACTATCAGAATGAGCTCGGTATAAATTGAATCACTTGGTTAACACTGAGTGGCTAGGTTAACACTAGATTCACATCAATATAACTGCAAACTTGATAAGTACTAATAAGCTTGGTTTTCATTGAGGAACGTGACATACACTAAGATGCTTGGTTTACACTGCTGATCACCAACTCGATAGAAACTACTTGGCACAAACTAAATACTGTAGAACTTAGTTAACACTGTTAACTGTACAATGAGCTTGGTAGATACTATCTGTCTAAATACATGTGTGTTGCTAAAAACAAACATGAATATAAAGTCAACAACAAGTTCTCTCTCTACTCCTCCTGTTGATATGTCACATCCTAGGTTACTATCTTTCCATTTAAATAGATCATTATTCCATATGTCACAGCCTAGAGCCCACACTTTTTCCACCTTCAATGGTGGAAGTCCTCTCATTCTAGCCTAGAGACATGCCATCTTGGTATCTGCTCTCAAAAGTATACCTGATTTTATTGGTGAAACTTCCATCTCTCCTATAGAGCACATTCAAGAGATTTAAAATATTAGCAATAGACATGGTATTACAGAGGATGATGTTTCTACTAGACTTCTAGCTTCATATCTAAAAGGAAAATCCTTGCAGTGGTATAGGAGGTTACCACATAATTCAATTTCTAGCCAGAATGATTTAGGTGAAATGATTTGTAAACATTTTGAGGATAAGAGTGATTACCTATCACTTTTAGAATAGTTAACTACCATTAAAAGGGCACCCCATGAATACATGACATATTTTAATTATAGATTCCAAAAAACATGGGATAGAATACCCATCGCAGTGAAGCCTACCCCTGGTAATGCCTTCTTGCACTACCTTAGAGCCTTCAATAGTGATATTGCTACCAAAATGCAAACCATGGGAGGGGATGCTTTTCCTGCTACCTATGAAAGTTCCATAATGGTAGAAAATATCCCAATCCAAAGTGGGAAGTTAGCTCCAAGGCCTCCAATGCCTTTCTTTCCTGACATGCCTAATCATCAACCTATAGTAGCCCCCTATTCCTACCACATCTAAATGCCAACCCCTTATAATAGATCCAATAGCCTCTACATCCACTAGCGAATTAGGAGAATTAAAGGCCTTGATGAAAAGTATGGGTAAGAAGTTAGAGGATAATCTCTTAGTGATACAGAAGGTGAGCAACAAGGTGGTGACCTTGTAAAGGCAACAAGGTCAAATTTCTAGGCCTTCTCAACCTCACTACTAGAATTCCCTCACATATAACATGACACCAAATCCAGGTTAGGGTTATGCTTTGCACAACCAGAACAAACCTACTAGTAATACCTTTGTTGCAAATGCAAACACAAATTCAAACAGTGCATTAGTCCCTTAGAACAATCTTGCTCAAGATTAAGATTTCTTCCCTTCTTGAAACTATTCCTATAGATATTGTATGTGCTAAAAGGAAGAACCTTTCCTACCACTAGCTACACAAGATCAAGCAATAGGGAAAGAATTTAATGCTAGCTAATCTACTACCTCATTTTTAGTAGCAGGGTGTTTGTTCTTTCATTAACCATCAACTAGAGGAGCATTGTCATACCAATCATGACACCATAGCTCATAATACTAGAAGTAAAAGAAGAGCTATTGAAGATGCTATACCTCCTCTACGAAATCAAGCTCCAACTTTAGGTACTGCTCCTCATTTTCTAGTGATGAATGCACAAACAAATATGGTCACCCAATAGGAGAAAAACACAACCAAAGAGAAGTCTACCAAACCTCAATCTACTCAATTTCAGTCATAAGCTCCTATAGCTCCCAAAGCTCTAGCCAAAGTAGTCAATATTCCCTTTAATGTGTCAAATTAGATGAAAAAGACTATGATTAATATCTCTATGTGGATGCTATTACTTTCATGCCAACACCTAGGAAAATTCTATAGCAGGATTTAGAGATCATGGGGGATGAGGATTAGTCAACCACTCTAAATAATGCAACAATTCTGGTGCAACCAAAAAAGGAGGAAGAAGCAAGTAAGAAAAATAGACCTCCTCCCTTTTATGTTGCTTTGATCATAGGGGACAAGCTAGTCCACAATTGCATGATTGATTCAAGGGCTAGTAGCTTTGTAATGCCTATGTGTATAGTTGACCTTCTTGGTATTAAATAAAAGCCAATTGTTAGGGATATGCTATAGTTAGATGGTAGCTCTATCAAAATAGTAGGGATCCTAAAAAAAGTGGAAATGGCATTGCATGCTTGCCCTAGTTGTACTGTCACTCAAGACATATCAATAGTTGAGGTTGAGCCACATTTTACCATCTTTCTTTCTAGAGACTTCACTACATAGATAGGGGGTCATATTGCATCTGACTAGTCTTTCATGTTCTTTAGAACAAGGTATAGAACAAAAGCCTCCATAAGGGAAAAACCTCAGGCCCTTAATCACATAGAGACTTACACACCTAGTCTCGTAAACATGAATTATATAATTCATGAGATAGATGAGGAGAACATAGCACATGAGCCTGCTACTTCTTTGGTAGAAGTGCCTAATTATCTTCTAGATGAGTGGGCCACTACTTATCAAATTGACACAATACAAGGGGCTAGGGAGACCAGTTCTAGGACCTATTACATCTTTGAGGAGAATTTTCCTATTCCCAATCTCATGAAAATAGAGGAAGACATGGATGGATTATGAAGCGTGTTCTTTGATGGCTCAAGGAATAAGAATGGTTCAGGGGTTGGTGTGATGCTGATCTCTCTTAGTTTGGAGAAGTACTACTTCTCTTATAGACTCCAATTCAGTTGCACTAACAACATAGCAGAATATGAAGCATTGATTCAAGGCCTCCAACTTGCTCACAAGAGAGAAATTAAAGCTTTAAAGGTCTTTGGAGATAGTAAACTAGTTGTTAACCAAGTTAGGAATCAAAACATCACAAAAAATAGTTTGCTCAAGTCATACAAGCATAGAGTGTGTGATCTACTAGAATGCTTTCAAACTTTCAACATCCAAAGTGTCCCTAGAAGAGAAAGCAAACATGATTATAGACTTGTAGCCATCGTTGCTCATTATGATGTGTTAGAGAATGTTGAGAATAAAAGAGAATAAAAAATTAGAATGGTTGTAAGGCCTGCTGCCCCAAACAACTACACAAATTGGGTGGTGTTTGACTCTGATGTGCAAGTTGTCAACTTTTTACAAAGTAAGGTAGAGTTTTTTGGAAAAATCAACCCAAACTACAAAGCCAATATGGTGATCATATCATGAATCTCATCTCCAACAAGTTGGCTAAGGGGTTAATCACCTTAGAGAGTATTTTCAATCTTAATGATCAAGAAAGAAGTAGGGGACCAAACTTAGCTGCAAATAAAGATGATGACACACTACTTGCCATTGCTAATGGAAGATTCCTTAGTTTGGGAAAGGTATTCTCTAAGATTGAACAAGAAAATTTGGTTCATTTATGTCAAGAATGTAATGATGTATTTGCATGCACATATGATTATTTAAAGGGTTTTGATCCTAGTTTGTTTCAACATACCATAGATCTAAATAGTGATGCAAAGCCTCTTAGACAAAAGAAAAGACCAGTCAACCCTAATATTGAGCCTATGACAAGAAAGGAGCTATCCAAATTAATAGAGGCTAATATTATTTTTCCTATCAAATGTTCCTCTTGGGTAGCCAACCTTGCTTATGTTGGAAAGAAGAATGGGGAAATTAGATTATGAGTAGATTTTAGGGACCTTAATAGGGCTTCCCTCAAAGATCACCATCCTCTACCTTCTATGGAACAAATATTTTCCAAGGTCAGTGGCTCTAAAATATTTTCTTTCTTAGATGGGTTTTTAGGGTATAACCAAGTATTAGTCCAATAGTCTGATAGATACAAGACTTCTTTCACTACTAAATGGGGTACCTATGCCTATAGCAAGATGCCTTTTGGGTTGACCAATGCAGGTGCCACTTTTCAAAAGACAATGGAGATGGATTTTAGGAGCATGATTGAGAAGTTTGTGCTAGTGTACCTCGATGACATAATAGTTTACTCAAGGAATGTGGTAGAACACTTTGGTCATCTGAGGCAGGTATTCATCAAATGCAAAGAGTATGGTGTGCCTTTGAATCCAAGAAAGTGTGTGTTTTCCACCAGTCAAAGAAAGTTACTTGGAAATATTGTGTCTAAGGAGGGTTTAATCATTGATCCAGAAAGAATAAAGGCAATCCTAGCTCTCTCACTTCCTACCCATAAGAAAGGGCTCTAAAGCTTCCTTGGTAGAATTATCTTTGTAAGGAGATTTATCCCTAATTTTTTTATCATGGTCAGGCCTCTTACAACTATTCTAAAGAAAAATATGATTTTCACGTAGATAAAGGAGGGGAGGGCTAGTTTTGAAGAGATCAAGGCAGCAATAGTGTCAACTCCTACACTTATCAACCCCAACTTTGGTAAGGATTTCATTCTTTATAACCTTTGGGGTGAGTCAAGTATATCAATTGTCTTGACACAGTTGAATGATGTTAATGAAGAACAACCTATAGCCTTTTAAGTAAAGGGCTAAAGGATTATGAAGATAAATATAGTTGTGGAAAATAAAGTTCTTGCTTTCATAAGAGCTTTAAAGAAATTCAAACATATGTTATCACATAACATGGTCTAGCTCCTAGTTCCACATGTAATTGTGAAGGAGTTCTTCCTGAAAAAATACATCAACGAAAAAAGAGTTGGATGGATCACTAAGGTCATGGAGTATGAGATAGATATCAAGATCACCAATCTTGTAAGAGGTAAAGGACTATGTGAGCAGATGATTTCATCCTAGGAAACAATTGAGGAGGTTTCTCTAGTTATAGAAGATGCATAACCAATAGGGGATGAAAATATGAATGGTTGGATATATGACCTGATAACCTTGTTGTTAGGGGAGGATACCCACAAGGATTAAATAGGGTTAAAGGAAAACATTTTAGATTGCAATATATTCCTTTTGTCCTTATGGATGGAGTTCTTTTCAGAAGAGATCTCAATCGAGCCCTATTGAGATGCATTACCCTTGATTAAACTGATAGGTTGATCAAAGAGTTTCATGATGACCCTGATGGTGGCCACTTCTTAGCTAGAACAATAGTTATGAAGATCATGAGAGCTGGTTATTATTGGTCACTCTATTCCATGACTATCATAAACATGTGCAAAAATGAGAGAAGTGTGTCTTCTTTACACAAAAACAAAGGTTAGCAGCTCTACCTTTCCATCCCATCCAAGTTGACCAATCCTTTGATCAATGGGGTTTGGATTTTATTGGTCCAATAATCCCACCCTCTAGTGCTAGTCACAAGTGTATTCTAACAACCACAAACTACTTTACAAGGTGGACAAAGGCAATGGCTTTGAAGGATGCTAAAGAGACTTCAATAGTTAAATTCCTAGATGGAATTGTCACTAGGTTTGGTATTCCTTCAACAATAATATCAAATAATGCCAAATATTTTGTTGGGATCCACGTCCACTCCTAGGCTCTTAACCATGGGATATATTTGAGAACTTCCTCAAATTACTATCCCTAGGGTAATGGCTTGACTGAGTCCTCTAACAAGAACCTAATCAAGATTATCAAAAGGACAATTGAAGACAATCAGAGGTATTGACATTCAACATTAAAGAAAACCCTGTGGGTTGATAGGATTATACCTAAGAGAGAAATTGAGAATTCACCTTTTGTGCTAGTATATGGAAGAGAGACCAAGCTTCCTAAATCACTAGAATTCCCCTCTCTTGAATTAGCACATCAGTTGGAGCTAGTTGAAGATAATTCCATGATAGTAAGGATGGAAAAATCAATGGAGTTAGAAGAAAATAGATAATAGGCTGTGCAAACACTTGAGGCACATCAATAGTAGGCCAAAATGAGTTTTGACAGAAAGGCTAAGATTAGATTTTTCAAAGAGGGAGACCTCATTCTTAAGTGGGATGCAGATAGAGCTAAACTAGGTAGGCACTCCAAATTTGATATGATGTGGTGTGGCCCTTACATTACCAAAAATTGCAACTAGGCTGATTCTTTCTAGCTATCCAAGCCTAATGGTGATATTTTACCAATTCTAGTCAATGGAATCCACCTTAAACCTTGCTTCTAGAGAGGGTTAGGATTTCCTTTACATATAGAGTAGTGTCTCTATTTTCCAAGAAGTAGACAAGTACAAGTTGTTTCTATGGAAATAACTAGGTTTTGGATGTTTTTGCAGTTGTAGAGAGGAGAAAAATAGAATGGTGGTACTAGTTAGAGAAACATATTTACCTGGAGATTATGCTTAAACAAAAGGATCTGGATGTTAGTTTCTATACAAAGAAGTTCTTGAAGTTGTGTATGAAAACCAAAATTGTAGAGGATGAGGAAGAAAAACTTGCAACGAACATGAATGGCCTCAAGGTACCCATCCAAGAGGAACTCAACCTTCACACTCCCACTTCAATGAATAAGTGCTATCAACTAGCCATAAAAGTGGAAGAAAAGTGGAAAAGGAGGTAGGATCAAAGAAAAAGAAAAGAAAACAATAAGAACTTTAGGCCCAAGAACAATTCTTGGAACAAGGGGCAAAGTAGTGGAAACAAGCCCATTGATTAGAATAAGAATTAGGGAGGACAAAGTTCCAAAGGCAAATGTTAGCCAGTTTTTGCCCCTTTGTCCCCCACCAAAATTTGATGGGTGACAACATGTCCAATGGTCATTTGATATTTCAAATTTATTTTCCCTAATAGGAATACAATTTTTTTTTTGCATATCTTTTATATTCCTAAGTCTTGGATCCTTCATATTTCATTTCATACGCTTGTGCAAATCCAAGTTGCAATCTTGTGAAGGTTTCCTTGTTCACATGATTGCAGGTGTTCATGGCCTAACCCTCAAGCTAACTACGAAGGTGTGAAATAGTTAAAACAAATGATTAGCACATGGTTACAAGTGGTTAAGGGCTTATGGATTCAAAGGTTGCGAGGTTGCGATCAAACCATAGAAATGATCTCTAGTGTTTTTCTTTGTCGCAAGTGATTAGGGTTAACCTAGGGCTTAGATTTCAAAGTGGAAATCTCAGTGTTCTTGCATGTTTGCAAGGGGTAAGATGCAGACCATGGTTAAGGCAGCTTGTGTGATGGCTTTATTCACTCTTTTACAAGAGTAAATGTTGGGGAGGGAATCAAGTTGCGAGGTTGTACAAAATAGTTGTCTGTAAGATTGCAGGATGCAAGCAATGGGGCCTCCAAAGCTAGGAAGCAGTCAATGATCATGAGATCATGAAGGTGAAATTTGATGCTACTGAAGTTACAACAAAGGAGAGATAATCAAAATTGTAAGATCATAGAGGTTATAAAAGATTCCTTCGACCATGAGATATATAGATGATCATAAGATTGTAAAGGCCAAGATCCAAGTTTAAGATGTTATGAGGGGTTTTTATTTCATTGAAAATTGTAAGGCCCCCAAGTTGATTTTAAAAAGGTGATTACTTATCTGAGATAAAAATATAAGAGGTTCCCTTAGCCAATCAAATTATAGGGAAGGTATAGTGTGAATGTTGAATATAGTTGACTTGGTGATATATCCAATTTGGCATGTTGAGAAGAGTGAAGCAAGAAACTCTTTAATGAAAAACAAGTCTCAGATTACTTGCAACCATGTTTTTCAAGTGTTATCCATTCCTATTCAATGCAATTTTCAATCTTCTATTGCCATATCAATCTATCTACCCAATCATGGAATTATGGCCATCACTTCTATCTTCTCAAGGTTCAGGTTGGTTTGAAAGATATGATTTCCTACATCTAGATGTGTACCAAGATCAAATCTTTCTCAGATTTGTAGTGATTCTTCTCTATGACTTTAATGGTAGTAGTTGAGCTTTGCCTTAGGGCAGAAGTTTCTCAGTTATGATTGAACTATAAAAGAAAGTTTTGTAAACCCTCCAAGGGATGGTCTTTTCTCTAATTCTATAGTATTGCATTGTATGCTTTGCTACTATAATTTCCTTTTGTCTATGAATGAATATATTTCTCTATTATACCTCATTCTCCCATTAATAAGAAGTGCAAAATTTTCTTGCCTTTGCTAATGTATTGTTTTCATTCTTTAATCTGCATGACAATATCTATTTGGCCTTGAGTGATATAGAGTGAAGTTCCTTTATTATAGAACCTCTTTTGGTTCCTAATTTGCATGTGACTATTGAGTTAAAACAAAGGTTGAACCAGTATATTTTGAGAATGTATTGATAAACAGTTCATTGTTAGGAAAAGGTAAAACTAAACAAACTATTTTGGTGTATCCCTTTAGATTAGATTAGATAGTTTTATTTCCATGCATCTCCTTCTCCCTTTTCCTCTCAAGAGTAGTTAGGTGAACCTTGATAGTAAGTAAGTTGACCTTCTTTGGAGACTCAATCTCATTGTTCAAGTCCCACAACTTGGAGATTGTTTCCATGTTTCACAAGGTTGATTTTAGGTAAAAATTTTAGGCAAGGGTGATTTTTTTTGTGACAACAAGAACTATAGATGAGGAAAAAATTTCAATAGGGGTAGAGGAAGAGGCAATGACCCTCTCACATGTTACAACTATAATTAGGTAGGACACCATGCATGAAAGTGCCCTGAGAAGAGAAATAGCAATCAAGGGGAGAGAAGGACACAACTTGTGGAGGAAGAGAAACTTGAGTGCATGGAACTTGAACCTAAGGAAGGAGCATGTCTGGTAATGATGCAAACATTTTTGTAGATTCCTCACACCCAAGAGCCACCCCAAAGAAAGAATCTATTTAGGACAAAGATCAAGTACCAATGCAAGGTATGTAACTTGATGATTGATTCAAGCTCAACTATAAATCTTGATTCTTTTGAAATGGTAGAAAAGCTTAAACTACCTAAGAAACCCCATCCCTTTCCATATCATCCCTTGGCTAACAAAGGGTTAGCAAATCCTAGTAACTGAACAAGCATGGTAGAGTTTTCTTTAACAAATTTCAAGGACAAGGTACTGATGTTGTTGAAATGGATGCCTCTCATATAATCCTAAGTAGTCCCTAGAATTATGATGTTGATGCCATCCATCATTGCAAAAAGAATATCTACTCCATAACTAGGAATGGTGTAACTTTCACCATGAAACCCATGCTTGATCTTAAAGAAGAGTCAACTATTCTAACCACAGGGGAGAAATAAATTTTACAAGCTTTGAAAGAACTTGATGCTCAAGGTTTCATATTGATTTATAAACTAAAGGAAAACATAACCTCAAAGGAAAAAGATCCTATTCCACATGAGATACAAGACCTGCTACAAAAGTACTGTCATGTCACTGGTACTGATCTACCCACAAGCTTCCTTCCCATTAGAGACACTAGTCACAAAATTGACTTGGTACCTAGCTCCTCTCTACCTAAAAAGACACCTTATAAGATGACCCCAAACCAACATGCTGAAATTTCCAAGCAAGTGAATGATTTGTTGGAAAAAGGCCTAATAGAAAGAAGCCTAAGTCCTTGTGTTGTTTTATCTATCCTTGCCCCCAAAAAGGATGGAAAGTGGAGGTTGTGTACTGATAGTTAGACTATCAAAAAGATTACAATAAGATATAGATTCCCCATACACAGAATTAAGGATCTATTGGATCAACTAGGAGGTGCTTATTACTTCACCAAGATAGACTTGAAGTCTGGATACCATCAGATCAGAATCAAACCAGGAGATGAATGGAAGACAACATTGAAAACTACTGAAGGTTTGTTTGAATGGCTGGTAATGCCCTTTGGGTTTAGAAATGTCCCTAGTACTTTTATAAGGCTTGTGAATGAGATATTAATTAACTTTATTGGAAAATTTGTTGTTATTTACCTTGATGACATACTAATATTTCAGTCACAGCAAGGAGGAGCATCTTGATCATGTGGAATAGGTGCTAAGGAGACTTCATCAACACAAGTTGGTGATCAACTCAAAAAGTGCATGTTCATGAAGAAAGAGCTTGTGCTTCTAGGTTTTGTAATCTCATAAGACACCCTCAAGATGGACCCTAAGAAGGTTGAAGATATCATCAATTGGCCTCCACCAAAGAACCAAGGTGATGTTAGAAGCTTCCATGGACTTGCCACCTTCTATAGAAAGTTTATCAAAAAATTTAGTCATGTGTGCACACCAATGCTTGACACTATTAAAGGAGGTATAAAGACTAAGTGTGCTTGGACAAAGGAAGAAAATGATGCATTTTAGTAATTGAATCTCAATTTCTCATCTTGGTGCTACCTGATTTCAACAAGATTTTCACTATGGAGATAGATGCAAGTAACTTGGCTATAGCTATAGTCCTAAGCTAGGAAGGTAAGGCAGTTGCTTTCTTCTCTAAGAAATTAAATGAGGCCAAAAAGAAATTCTCAACCTATGAATTGGAATTGTATGCCATGGTTCAATCCCTAAAGAAATG
Source organism: Cupressus sempervirens (assembly GCA_028749045.1). NCBI lineage: Eukaryota > Viridiplantae > Streptophyta > Pinopsida > Cupressales > Cupressaceae > Cupressus > Cupressus sempervirens. The sequence goes on from CM053785.1 coordinate 1,050,028,144, forward strand.
GAGGCACTACCTAATCCCCAAAGAATTTATGGTTTATACTGACAACCATGCATTAAGTTTTTTCAATTATAAGGAAAAGCTCTTTGTCAGACATCTAAAATGGATGGAGTAGTTGTAGTCCTACACCTTCAACATTAAAGACAAGAAGGGTGTTTCAAACAAGGTTGTAGATGCCCTTAGTAGGAGGGTTGATCTGGTTAAAGAGGTACAACTTCAAAGCATGGGAATTGATTCCTTCAAGCATTTATATGTTGATGATCCTAATTTTGTAGGGATCTCTCAAGTTTGCATAGAAATGGTAGGAAGGTACCATACTGAAATTTCTAAATACTTGATTTAGAATGGACTCCTATTCAAAGGAGATCAATTATACATTCCCAATGTTCAATGAGAACACATATAATAATGGATAAACACTGTGGTGGCCTAGGAGGACACTTTGGTATTGATAAGACTACAAACATGGTGAAAAGAAGCTATTCTATAGAAAAGATGAACAATAATGTAAATAAGTTCATAAAGACTTATACCATCTGTCAGTAAGATAAAGGTGTATCAAAAAACCAAGGGTTATATCAACCCTTACCAATTCCAACAAGGCCTTGGGAATCAATCTCAATGGATTTTTTCATGGGGCTACCTAGAACAAAATAAGGTTTTGATAGTGTTTTTGTGGTAGTGAATAGTTTTAGCAAGATGGTCCATTTACACCATGTAAAAGAAAAAATGATTCTTCTTATATTGCACATATTTTATTTAAAGAGGTATTTAGGATCCATGGTTTTCCACAAACAATTGTATCTAACATGGATGTGATGTTTTGGGACCACTTTTGAAGGACACTTTTCAAAAAACTTGGAACTAATCTAACCTATAGCTCTTCCTATCACCCACAAACTAATGGGAAGACTAAGGTGGTAAAAAGATCCTTAGGAAATCTTATAAGATGCCTAACCAAACAACATGATCAAATTTGGGATCTACTCTTGCCTCAAGAAGAGTTTTAATTTAATGACTCCATGAATAGGTCAACATGAAAGACTCCCTTCCAAGCAGTGTATGGCCTTCATCCCAAAGGACCATTGGACATGGTAGAGCTACTCTTTGATTTCAAAATTAGTGCTCAGGGAGAATAACTATTAGAACTTATTTCAAAGGTGCAACATGAGGTAAAGGAAGCACTACTAAGATCCACTTTGAAATATAAGGAATAGGTTGAAAATAGAAGAAGGGAAGTCTTCTTCAAGGTTGGAGACAAGGCATGGGAATTTTTGAGGAAAGAGAGACTACCTAAGGGTAGATATTCCAAAATTTAGATGAAGAAAGTAGGACCATCCAATATAATCAATAAAATGGGTGAGAAATTAGAATGCATATGAAATCTCTCTTCCACCTACCTTGCAGATTTCTCCAATCTTTAATGTTGTAGATCTCACCCCTTACAAAGACATAATAGGTTCAATAAATGAACAAGGTGAGTGAGCATATATAAATGATGAAGAGTATGTCATTGACCTCCCTAAGAGAAAAATAGTAGAGTTGGAGACCATATTAGAGACCTAGTTGCTAAAGCAGACCAAAACTAGGAAGTACATGTAGTACTTAGTCAAGTGGAAAGGACTCCCCAACATTGATGTAAATTGGATGACAGAAGACCAAATCAAACAACATGGCACATCTATGGAGAAATTACCATGATGTGGGAACTTCATTTTAAAAATTCAAGGGAAGTATGGTGTAGGATCACCCACAATAAATGGTGACTCATCAAAGTCCTAGGAACATCTAGAATAGATTAGAACTATCGTCTAGGCATCTAGACCAAATTGTAAGACCTAGTTCCAAGATTGGCATAGTTACATAGTTATAAGCCCTTGGTCAACTATGGTCAAAGATGGTAAAAGGGTATAGAATCTTAGGATTTGTATTATTTCATGTTTTGACATGTTTGGATCCTATTTGGGTCTTTTGGATTAAGTTTTTATGACATTTTCTTGTAGTTTACAAAAATTGCAAAAAAATAAAAAAATTGCTCAAAATTTGTCAAGCAACTTTTTGCAAACTAATGCAAAAACTTCCCTAATGGACAAAAATAAGTTTGAAAACTTTTTATGATGCTTGGAAGGACTATAATAATCCCTTTCAAAAGGGTGATAGGAAATAATGATGTACTTACCTCTTTTCAATTGATAAAATACCTTGTTTTCCTATAATTTGATTGTTGAAACATGTTGTATGGATCTGTATGAACACATATGGGGTTGAGACCCATATTTAGCGATAGGTAGATGAATTATCCTTCCAATGCATCTAGTTCTAAGTTTCTACCTATCTCCAATCTCAAGTTATTCATATTTTTGCACTGACTAGTTTGAATTTCTTACTAACCTAGGGTTTTGAGGATTTTGAAGCATAGCCAAGGATTTCAGCTTGGAAATCTAATGACCATTGGTGAAATCCTAGCGTTTTAAATGGAACATAAGATTTTTTTTTTTGGCCTTGCACTTGTAGGGACCTATTAGATATTTGATGCCCTAAGCATGCAAGACCCATGTGCATGCTAGGAAATGAATGCAACAACCCCCACAACTTGATCCAAATTTGGCATCAAGGCTTGAAATCAGGTTTGTGACATGCCTAGGTCTTCCCTCACATGTTACCATAATTTTTTGGTAGTATGGGGTTCTACAACATGTACCTCTTCTGTTAATGGAGACCTAATAGACCTAATTGCCTAGGCAAGATCTTGAACAAAACCTTATTTGTTTGCTTCATCAAACCTTGGTGCTTCAACATGTTTTGTATGTCCCAAAAGGGTATCCAAAATAGCAATTTTTTTTCTAGGTTGTGTGGGGTTTTTTTAAACTAAGTTAACTTTTCATCAAAAAGGGCTATTAGCCTTTTGAGTGGTTTTCTAAAGAAACCATATGCTAGAACTTGCATTGTTGGATTTTAACCATTGAATCCTTCCATTTATGACCTAAATAAACCATTTCATTGTGTAGGAGTCTCCTTTTTCATTTCATGAATTTTAGGGTTATTTTACCAAAATTAGTCAGTTAGTGCAATTTGAGCAACTTGTGATAAGTTGTCTTGTTTATAGGGTTCCCTTGTGATTGTGGTTTTCCCTATTTGGATAAGTGGTTGTGATAACCTAACATCATCCATGAAGCACTTATTATTGGTGCTTGCACTTTTGATCATCATACAAAATAATTTGGTTGATAGGACTTTAGTGAAGAGGGTCTTAGAACCATTCAATCATCATTTGATCAATCCCACTAGGCTTCATTGCATCACTCGGGAGGTGAAGTCTACTGACTTCCAATTAGATTAGGAAATGTATCAGGTTCAAAGTATATAATTTTTTTATAATCTTCAGGTTTTTTGTTGCTCTCTTCTTCACTCTTTTCAGCAAACTCATCAATCTTCACATGTGCACTTTCTATGATCTTATGAGTAGTTAGATTCAAACATTTGTATGCTTTACTTCTACTAGAGTATCCTAGGAATATGCTTTCATTACTTTTGACATCAAATTTACTTTTCTTGGTCTCCTTCAAAATATAACATTTTCTACCAAATACTTTCAAGTAACTTACATTGGGTTCATAGCCATACCATAGTTCATAAGGAGTTTGATTTGAGTCTTTCTTCAGCTATACATTGTTCAAGGTATGAACTACTATATTGATTGCTTCCCTCCAGTATTTGATTGCAACATTCTTTTCTATCATCAAGGTTCTTGCACAATCCATGATTGATTTGTTCCTTCTTTCCAGTATATCATTCTTCTGAGGTGTACAAGGGGCTTATACCTTTCTTTTGATTCCTCTTTTAGTGCATAATTTATTGAATTCATTAGACATAGATTCACCTCCTTTGATTGATCTCAAACGTTTCAACTTCTTTCCTATTTCCTTCTCAACTCTATCCAGATACCACTTAAACTTTTGAAAAGCTTTAGACTTATCTTTTAGATACAAAACTATCATCATCTTCAAATAATCATCAAAAAATAAAATAAAGTACTTATATCCATTATAGCTCACAATGCCAATAGGTCCACAAAGGCTTGTATAAACCAGCTCCAAGACTTCTTCAGAATGATAGTTCTTTCTCTTGAAACTTTTCTTACCCATCTTACCAATTTGACAATTTTTGTATAGGCCCATATAAGGTTTCCTTAAACTAGGAATACCTCTTACTCTTTTGTTTTTTCTTATCTTGATTAGGTTATCAAATTTTACATGACATAACCTTTAATGGCATAACCAACCTTCTTCTACTTGAGGAATAATACATAAAATTTTACTAAGATATGGGTAGAATATGTTACCATTTGTTTGGTTATTAGACCCAACTAGATTTCCTTTTCCATCTAGCAACCTGGCCTTCCCATTCATGAATTCTACCTTGAATCCAATGTTATTCAACTATTCAATACTTAGTAGATTATGTTTGAATTCTTCAACCCAATAAGCATTATCACATTTGAGTTCATTGATTAGAGAAATACAAACTTTTCCTTTTATGCAACATGGTTCATTGTTTCCAAATCTTACACTTCCACCATCATAGTGTTCCATATGTTCAAACTTTGTTTTATTACCATTCATATGATTAGAACAACTACTATAAATAATCCATGTATCATTTTTTCTAACATGAGAGATAAGTGCCATTTTATCTTCTTCATTATTAGATTCATCTTTTATAACAATATAGACCATTTCAGCATCATCACTATTATCTGAATCTTTAGCCATGAAAACTACTTACCTTTTTCCTTGTAGTCCTTGTAGCTTTTGAAATCATTTTTTACTTGTAGTCCTTGTAGCTTTTGAAATCATTTTTTCCTTTATATTTTTTGTTCTTCTTTTCATCTTTGTCTTCTCTATTTGGACACCTTACAAAAATGTGACCAACTTCTTAACAAGAAAAATAGATTAGAGGACTTTCTCCTTTGTACTTTCCTTTGCTTTTGCGATATCTCCTTGCAAGTAGTGCTTCAATGGCTTCAAGATCATTGTCAAAAATATCTTTCTATTCTCTTTCAAATTTTTTTTCTTTTAGGCTTTGCGACTTTCTTCTTGAGTGACAACTTGGCTTCAAATGCAGACTCAAGATTGCTAGAACTAGAAACATAATTATCATAGTTATCTAGCTCAAATGTTATCAATCTTCCCACTAGAGCATCCAAGTTTATCTTATTATTTGGATTACATCTAATCTCTTGAATGGATGACACCCCAATTTTATAGATAGGAAGAAGGGTTTTGAGTACCTTTCTTACCACTATCACATCATCAATTTTCCCTTGAGAGGCTTTGATTGCACTGACACTAGCTTTGATTCTCTCAACATATTTTGCAATGTTTTCATCCTCTCTCATCTTCATCTGATCAAACTAATCTTTCAAGATTTCTACCTTGGCTCTTCTCAAATTATCATTGCCTCCATAGATATTCTTTATCTTTGTCCACATCTCATGAGAAATAACACATCCTTTGATCTAATCAAATTCATCATAGTTAAGAGTTGATGCAATGTCAATCATCATGATATTATGATTTTTCTTTTCAACAATCTCCTCCATTGTCATTGTTCTAGTAGGAGCCTTATACTAAGCATTCAAATATTTCAAACCTGAATCACTAATGGTTGCTAGATTTTACTTCATAAGTTCTTTCCATACCTCAAAGTTATCTTTGTTCAACTTGGGAATCTCTCTCCTATAAGACATCTTGATCTTTATCTTAGGTAATTTAAACCTTCTTTACAAGCACTAAAATCTCTGATACAAATTGTTGGAAATACAACAAGAGTAACTAAGAGGGGAGGGGTAAATTAGTTACCACTAAAATAAACCCTAGATCTCTTAGATGTCAATACAAAATGTAAACTCTACTAAAACTGTTGTTACTCAGTTTACACATAGGCAGTCAATTAATACTAGCAATATGTTGTAACTTGACAAGCACTATAATATCAACTGTTACTCGACAAATAGTAAACATGGAGATCTTAAGATATTAACTATGAATAAATTTAATTAACTTAGTTTCATACAAATAAAAAAAAGCATGAACACAAGTGACACCAAGATTTAATGTGGAAACCCAATTTGGGAAAAACCACCAATTGCAACTAGTTACTATTTTTCAATCTTCCAAAGTGAGCCCTATTAGGAGCCAACCCTGTTAAAGGTTATAAAACACACTATTAGGTGTGACCTTATTAGAAGATTTAATCACCCTATTAGGAGTGGCCTTGTTAGAAGTCTTTAGACACTTCAATCTAGAAATGCCACCTTGTTAGAGGATTTGGCAAATAACTATTAAGTTAAATCTGTTAAGAGATTTGATACACTGCTACAATAGTTAGAGAGTAGAAATGATATGATCTGATTACTGATGCAACTATATTTTTGATTTTAGATCTCAATTTTGGCTCAAATACTTGATCAAACTAATCTTTTCCACCCAACAAGGATATTTTGCTTATCCTTCCAATTCACTTCCTTTAAGCATCTTATTATCTTCCACACATTCTCACACTTTCAATCCTCAACTAGACCTTAAATTTATATCATTAAAATTGTTAATTTGACTTGAATACAACTTAGAATAATTGATATTCATCTCCTTAGTTGGCTAGAACAAACAAACAAATCCATTAAACTCAATATGCCAAAAAAATAAAATCCTTTGTCAGCTGACCCTACTCAGTAGATACTAACACTAAAATGATTTTCCCATGTTAACCTAGTGAACTCAGCTAACATTGCATCTTCACAAACTTCTTTTGGTAACTTAGTGAGCTCAGTTAACACTGGTTCCATCCAAATTTCCTTTGTTACCCGAGTGAGCTTAGTTAATACTCAATTTTGTGAACTTCTCTTTGATGCTCGAGTGGACTTTGTAGACATTGCCTTCTAAACTTAGCAAACATTGGAATGCTTGAAAAACATAGGAAACTATCTTCATTGCTTGAGTGAGCTTGAAATTGTTGGTCTTAAATTGGTTTTGACAATTGAGTGTCAAAACACTTAACCAATTTACAAGATGATGCAGAGTATAATATAGATGCCAAGCTATAGTGTGTGTCGAGCCAAAAATTCAACAGGTGCCGAGTGAATCTCAAGTGCTGAGCAAGATTCAAGTGCTGAGTAATAAGTGATGTTGAGTCACTATAGGTGCTAAGAAAAGTATAGATGTCGAGCTAAACAAAATTACTATAGGAGCCGAGTGAGACAAAATTCCTATGTGTCAAGCATCAACAACTAGTAAGTGCCAAGTAACACAGAATCAACATATGAGTTTGTGCCTTCACAAATTTAGATGTAAACTATTTTTGAGCTAACGCATGATGAATCTCGAAGGATCTTGAAGATAAGATTAAATATTTTCCATTCCCTATGTATTCAACATACAACCAATAAGAAAAATGGAGAAACCACACAACCAATAGGAAAAGTGAAAGAATTGAGCGGGAAAAGAAGAATGAATATTGATAGTAGATTCATACCTAACCCTAAGTCTTCGAAACCTTTAAAAGGAGGATGAAACCCCATTATTCATGCATGAGTGAGAGTTTATGGGAGAATTCTAGAAAAGTATAGAGAGGTGTAAGGACTTATAAAAGGAAGAACAAAATTGAAGAATTTAGTTGATCAGAACAAAGTATCAGAACTTTGAGGAGAGACATATCAGATCAAGGAAGGATCAGAATAGACAGAGAAGAACAAGGATCTGGAATCAACAATTGAAGATTGCAAGTCATCAGGTCAAGACTTTCTAATACTCTCTAGCCATTGTATTAGGAATGAAAATCCTATGATGGTAGGTTGGTCTAATAGCCATGTTGTAAGCCTTTCAAGAAGGTGCTAAATCCTTTAATAGGGTAACATTCCAAGTGAGTGTTTGTAAATCCTCTAACCAGGTCACTTTTAATAGAGTGTAAAGTCTTTAATAGGATAGGCCTTTCATAGGGTAGACTATTGGAAGTGGTGAATCTTTGTAACCTTAAATAGTTACATATTGTTGCAGTGATAATTTGAGGGTGTCATCCCCACCCCAGTTTTACCTTCTCATTCTGGAGTGTTTCTGGGTGACCAAAATCTTGTGTTATATATTTTCATGCATGTCTTTATTTTCATGTTGAGTAGATATGTTAGATGCATGTGAATGATCTTAGCTAATTTTTAAAAAAGGTTAAATTTGGTTACTTTTGATTCAACCCCCCCTCGGAAGTAAACCTTCCCACTTGTAAATTTCAACAATTGGTATTAGAGACAAGTTCCCACAAGGAGGAGCCTTACATCTTGGAGAAAAGATCTAGAAATGGAAGTCTACAAACTTGAGAAGGTCATAGAAAACTAGGTGATTGATATACAACTTGCTCTTCATACTTTGGAAGAAGCTAGGGAAGAATTGAGAAAATATTTGAAGAGAAGAAGAGAGATTGCCATATTTGAGAATGATACACAATACAAGGAGATTGACACCTCAAAATTGTTTGCAAATGGAGATTCCAAAGAGTTTGATGCAGAAATAGTAGACCTAATGGAGAAGAATAGAGCTCAAGCGAAAGAAATCATAACTCCCAAGATTGAACAAGAATCCCAAGCCATGATGCTTTGTGAAGTAACTGAATAGAAGAAAAGAGCCATTGAGGATAAGCTATGCTAAAAGAAGATAAGAGAAACCTTGCCAAAATACTAGAAGAAAAGTTAAATAAGCTTGCTAGAATCTCAAACATGCAACTAGATACCCTAAGTCAGATAATGAATGCACTTTATGAACTAAATATCAAAGACATTGAGATCTCCACACTAAAGATGCAAAATGAACAACTAAAAAATGACCTGAAAAGAGAGAAGGAAATTGTAGAGAGCTTCAACAAATCTAATAAGGCCATCAAGTAATTTGAATAGCTACTGAAATCACCAAGAGCCAACAATGATACCTCAGGACTAGGATACACCAGCATTGAACAAGGAGAGTCATCCAAGATAACAGAAGAAAGAAGTGACAAAGGTAAGAACACTAAGCCTACTTGTCATTTTTGTGGTAAAAAGGGACATACCTCTAATGTATGTAGGAGCAAGAATTCCCATCAGCATGACAAACCTAAGAATGTGGGTCATTGTCACAAGTGCAACAAGCAAGGACATCAAGCACATGACTATGAGACTAGGACCATCAGAACACCAAGATTTGAAGGTCATTGCTATAATTGCAAGAAGTATGGACATAAAGATTTTGAGTGCAGATCAAAGCCTATGTGAACACCTAATCAGCCAACAAGGGGAAATAATCATGGACATCACTACAATTGGGACTACAAGACTAGGTATAGCTGTCATTACTATCAGGAATATGGACACATCCCTAAAAATTGCATAAGAACACATTTTAGTGGAAACTACAATAGATGGCTTAGCCAAACTACATGTTTTAGTTGTTTGAAGAATGATCATATCAGCAAGAATTGCCCAACAAGGTCAAAGGTACCCAATTTAGAGGTCAACAAAGGAAAAGAGAAGGTAGATGTTGAGAAAATTAGAGGAGAAATGAATAAGAGATGGAAGAAGAAAGATGGAAGCAACACATCAAATGAAGGGATCACTTCACCTGAAAGGTCAAGTGGTCACACTTCATTCAACTAAGCACAAGAAGTCATGTAGAAATGATATACAAAGCTTTATCATATATCAATTCCAAGATAAGTAAGTAATGAAAGGAAGAGATCAACATGAATAAGGATGCAAAGTTAAAATTTCAAGATTTCATAAGTGTTGCCAAGATGCCCTTAGATGCCAAGTAAAATTCCAATACAAGCCAAGTTAATTGCCAAAGTTAGTAGAAGCCAAATGGTTAATTATAGCTGAGTTGGAAGTATAAGCTGAGTGAAGAGAAATTTTAGTTGAAGTTGATTGAAGGATACTTTAGTGGATGCTGAGTAGTGGAAAGACAATGGAAGTCGTGTATTGCAAAAATACTTAAGAAGCTAAGTGGATAGCTATAAATGCACAAGCATTAAATGCTAAAAATAAGGGTATATAATTGCATTTTGAACCATTTTTCTTCATCAAAAATCAAGACAAAAGATGAGGAAGAGTTTAGAATGACTTTAAAGTAGAGAATACAACATTTGAGTAGATTTCAACAGTGACTCAACATAATTTCATCGATTCAAAGGTATTTATACTAGTGTCAAGCTACACAATTTTACATTTTCTTTGTGTTTAAACCCTAGATCGCACAAATGGCCTCCAATTCTAGGAAACCACAGGAGAAAGAGCTATTTGAGGTTGAACTTGTGTCTAACAAGAAAAAAAACCTAACTTCTGGCCAATTCTTGAAGTGGCATACGAAAATGATCCAGTCGGAGCCCTATCTATTATACCTCCTAAGGTAGTTATGGTCCAAGATGTTAGGAGATGTTACAACTGCAAGATAGGATCCATTGGAGACATGGAGATGAGGGAAGCCTATGACAAGTTGTGTGAAAATGGAGTTTTGAAGGAAGAATACCAAATCATTGAGAAGAAGGGTTTGACTCGTGCCCTAGAGTTCCCCATTGTGTTCAAAATGGAATAGATTAGAATTGTGCTAAGCAAGATTCATGATGGAATTTTGTGGCTAGAAGATGACCTAGTGAAAATAAAAAAAAGGATTGTACACAGAGTAATAGGCTATCCAACCCTAGATCGGCCAAAGACCCTTAGAAGTGACTCTAAGGAAGCAATTGAGAAAAATACAAATGCAAAATGGAACAAGAGAGGAATGACTATAGATACTATCCAAGACCCTCTTGTTGACTTTGCTGTTAGGGTTATTTCACACTAATTTTATCAATCTAGTAGAATTAACAATGTACCTTGCATTGCAGTGGATGTTGGCTACAAACTATTGAAAAAGGATAATATTTATGATCTTGCAGAATTGCAATTGCAACAAATAAATGATCACTTAGCAGAAATAAGGAGAACTAAGGGAGCACAATGCAAGTTTGGTGCAATTTTGATTTGCCTAATTTTCTATTTACAAAATGAATTTCCATCCTTTGGAAAATTAAGTTGGAAAACCAACAGGTGTATAGTAGCTCAAGTGAATGAGTATATTGAACAAATGAGAGTAAATTTTGAGACTCTTATGACAACTTATTTTGAGAATTTCAAGAAATCCATGAAATAGAGGCTAAGAATACCTATTTCATTAGTAGAAAAACACATAAATGATGTATGTTTTCTTGTCGATATTGATTATACCTACATTCAAGTAGCTACACCAAGAGTTAGATGGCTAAGACCTCTTAGCTATGAGATAAACGTAATAGGCATCTGCAACTATAACTACATTATTAGCAGAGGAAGAGGACAAGAGTGCACTACATTTTAGGACTTATGATGTGGTGAGATAAAATGTGGACATGGAGTTGAAGACTGCCTCCACACTGAAGAAAAATGACAAACTGGTTAAGAAGTTAAAGGCAAAATTTGGTGAGAGCACTACTGAAGAAGAAGAAGATAAAGAAGGTGAAGATGATGATAAAGAAGAACAAGGTCAAGAACCATTAGCACTGGCCCAAGGCATGGGTGAGGATGTAGAAGAAGAAGAAGGTGCCGAGCAGGAAGCACCCAAGGCTGAACATAAGAAGAGAAAAGAACAAATATAACCTACTGCACAACCCAAAGGGAAGAAGAAATCAGCTACACTGAGCCCAGCCAAGCCTACTACAAGGACAGACACTAGGGCAACAAAAAAAGTGGCTAAGGAACATACAAAGACAAAAGCCATAGAGAAATGAGGGCCTATAGAAAAGAAAAGAAGAAAATATTTAGCACCCCTAGAGTTAGATGAAGAGAAGACAGAATCTGACAATGATCAATTCAGAGTGGTAAGACATTCCATCAAATATAACTTGGAAAATGTTTGTGATAATATTAGGGATAATGTAGATTTAACTGGTTTAAAGACCATTGATTTTAATAAGTTGAGTAGAGAAGAGTAGAACATAGTGGAAGAGTCTATCTACACTATGATGGCCAAGTTCAAGACTACTCCACTTGAACTTGACAATTCTATGCCTAAGGAACTAAGCTCCATTGTTGAAAATAAATGCCATTATTTCCTAAACATGGAGAAGGACATAAGGGAGTCAAGATTGGATTGTGTAATGCTAGACCTTACAAAAGGTGAAATAAGCAAGGCTAGCAAGAAACATGGGAGCAAATTTGCACCCAAATATAGAGCCTTCAATGTTCTACAAAATAAAATAGAAGATGTTGTAAAGAAATCCACACAAATGTGGAAATTGATTTATGGGCTAACAACAGTCAAAGAAGGAAAAGAAGATCTCTTTGAGGGAAGAAATGATGATGAGGAAGAGGAAAATGAAAAGGAAAAAGGAGAGAAAGAAAAGGAAGAAGGAGAGAAAGAAAAGTAAGAGGTAGCAGTGGAGAAGGAAACAAAGAAAGGTGATGAGGCAACAACCGAAGAGGAACAATAGAAATAGAATGTCCAAGACACCCAATTGCCACCACCCAGTCCTCCACATGCAACACCTACATCTGTAGAAACTCTAATTGTGAAGGATTTTCCAAACACCTTAGGTCAAAATATCAATCCACTAACTGCAGAGGATCTCAGAAAGATCCTTCACCAAATAACATTGCAATCACAATTGTGCACAAATCCTATTTTGGTGAGTGTAGAAGAGTTACAAAAAGTTATAGCTAAAATAACTAAGGAAAAGGTGAACACACAAGAACCACCTTCATAACCTCATACAACTACAAGTGATCAACCAAAAGAGCAAGCAACACAAGACACAACTATTAAGGTTGATTCTATAGTGATAGTAACAACAACTACCGAGGAGTCAACAAGGGAGCAGACATCACAAAAGGTTCCTATAACACAAAGACAAGGTGCACCTCCTCAAATCATTGTAATTGAGCAAAGCAAAAGAGAAGAAGACAAGGAAGAGGAGAAAACCCCCAAGGAAAGAGAGCAAGAGGCAATACAAACTCTAGTAAATTTGACTACCTCAGGGACTCCTACCAAGCAGCCCAACACTGATGCAGTACCATTGCAAATTTCAGCACCAGGCTCGAGCTCCACCAAGGTAGCAATGGTACTTCACTATGGAGACCCTGCACTTGATGAAGAAATAGTCATACCAAGTTATGATTATAAGACAATGAACCTAGCACAAATAAATGAAGTGCAAGAGGCATTGGAAAGGAAAAAGAAGCATGAGATACTCATAAATGAGTATAGGAAAAAGAAAGAATTAGTAGAAATCAAAGAAATCTTCCTTGATGCATTCAACTTGCTAGTACCTGATAAAATAAAGCCCATCATGAAGGAACTATCCAACATAGTGGACTAGGTACAAAATGAAGACCTTGATACTAATGTTAAATTATTGGAATGTTTTGAGAAGAAGTTTTAAATGAAAGTAAATGAAAAGATATCTAGTGAGATAGCACTATCACAAGTTGAACTGGCTAAGAAAATTGAAAAGGTTAAAATAGTACTTGAGAACATATTCTCATTATACTCCAAACTGTGTGATACCTCAATTTTCACACAAGAGACTAGCTAGCAAATAATGAGCTTGGAGAGGAATCTTAAGATATCTAGTACACAGATAGCCAAGGTTCCAGCTCAAAGTGAGAAGCATTTTTCTATAATGCTTCACACTCAAAGAGGGTTAGCTAAATTAACAATAGAAGAGGCCAATGTTAAGGCCAAATTGATACAGTATTAGTATGCAATAACCCCACACCTAGAAGTATTGCATAAAGAAGTGGCCTATGTAGAGAATTTTTTGAAGAAAGATCCAAATCTTTCTACCTTAGAGGGCCTAGTACATCTTACAATAGAGGCAACCATCCAGCTCAAAGCACTGGAAATTTCCCTAGACAATTGGGATGCTTCTTTAAAGATAATAATGGAGGTAAATAAAACATTTTTGGCTAAGTATTCAATTCATTCTTAGGACCCTTTGACATAAGTGTCAAAAGGGGGAAGATATAATAAAGATATAATAATAAAGGGGGAGATAATACAATTTTGAGTTTTGAGGAGTGATAAGGAAATAAAGCTAGATGGATAACAAAAACTGTAAGGAGATGTGTGAAAGGGGGAGCATAAGAAAAGGGGGAGTACAAACAGAGCAGATACATACAAGACATAGAGAAGACAAGGCAAAGAGTATAAAACACATCAACATGAGATAAATTTAGCTTAAGAGAATTTTGGTTACAGAAATGGCACATAAGCTCAAGGGGAGTTACAAGTTTTCAAGGTATATAGTCTTCTACAAAATTTTGAACAGTTTTTTTGAAGTTTTGTACATATGCCAAACATGATACATATTATGCTCATAGAGATCAAATTCATAATGCTTAGTTAAGTGTTTTTGCCACTCATGTCAAAGGGGGAGATTTTTGGTCTTAGATTGGTTTTGACAATTGAGTGTCAACACACTTAACCAATTTCCAAGATGATGCCAAGTATAATATAGATGTTGAGCTACAGTGTGTGCCAAGCCAAAAATTCAATAGGTGTCAAGTGAACCTCAAGTGTCGAGTAATAAGTGATGCCAAGTCACTATAGGTGCTAAGCAAAGTATAGATGCCGAGCTAAACAGAATTACTATAGGATCTGAGTGAGAGAGAATTCCTATATGTATCAAGCATCAACAACTAGTAAGTGTTGAGTAACATAGAATCAACATATGAGTTTGTGCCTTCACAAACTCGGATGTAAACCATTTTTGAGCTGATTTAGGATGAATCTCCAAGGATCTTGAAGATAAGATTGAATCTTTTGCTTTCCCATGTAATTAACATGTAGCCAATAAGAAAGATGGAGATAGCATGCAACCAATAGGAAGTGAAAGAATTGAGTGGGAAAAGAAGAAAGAATATTGATAGTAGATTCATACCTAACCCTAAGTCTTCAAAACCTTTAAAAGGAGGAAAAAACCCCATTATTCATGCATGAGTGAAAGTTTATGGGAGAATGCTAGAAAATTATAGAGGGGTGTAAAGACTTAGAAAAGGAAGAGCAACATTGCAGAATTTAGTTATTAGAAAAAAGTATCAGAACTTCAAGGAAAGACATATCAAATCAAGGAAGGATTAGAATAGACAGAGCAGAACAAGGATCTAGAATTAGCAATTGAAGATTGCAAGTCATTAGGTCAAGAATTTTTGATACTCTCTAGCCATTGTATTTGGAATGAAAATCCTATGATGATAGGTTGGTCTAATAGTCATGTTTTAAGCCTTTCAACAAGGTGCTAAATCCTTTAATAGGGTAAAATTCCAAATGAGTGTTTGTAAATCCTCTAACCAGGTCACTTTTAATAGAGTGTAAAGTCTTTAATAGGACATGCCTTTCACAGGGTAGACCATTGGAAGTGGTGAATCTTTGTAACCTTAAATAGTTACATATTGCTATAGTGATAATTTGTGGGTGTCATCCCCACCCCAGTTTTACTTTCTCATTCTGGAGGGTTTCTGTGTGACCAAAATCTTGTGTTATCTATTTCCATGCATGTCTTTATTTTCATGTTGAGTAGATATGTTAGATGCATGTGAATGATCTCAGCTAAAATGTTTTAAAAGGTTAAAGTTGGTTACTTTTGATTCACCCCCCCTCTCAGAAGTAAACCTTCCCACTTGTAAATTCCAACAGACATACATTGGTTGGTAAAGATATGAAATTTTGTGCAACATCAAATACAATATAAAATTGATCAATTATTTTCAACAGTATGTTTCTAGATGATTATGCTCGAGTTTCAAGTTTCCATCCACACATAACGCTTTATATGCTTGATTCAATTCTAAATTACCCAACTCTTGAATTAAACTATATTAATATGACCTTATATCATGGATTAAAAGTATCTTTGGAGGAATTTTTAATGTTCTCTGACTGGGTCCAGTTCCTCTATGATTCTTGGACAAAGTTTGAATGCTGAGGTTTCATGCTCAACACCTCTAACCAATGTCTTAGAACCTTTCTTAAATTTATTATTGGATGAAGATTCCATTATGGTTGGTGATGCAAGGATGATTCTTCAAAAAATCCTCTTTTAATTTCTCTGGGGATTAGGAATACTCTTCTCTATTTTCTTTAAAATTTGTGGTGAAAAAACAAAACATTCGATTCCTGCGTTTTAACCAAAATTTTTTCTTTAAGTCACCATTAATGCATCATATGTAGGACAACTTGGTGATATCCTATCCAACTCAGCTAAGTCTTCAACACTCGATCATAACTCTGAATTCAGCATCTATATCCATACTTAGTTGGGTTTTGCAACCTAACCTTTCTTTGTAAGATCTTGCAAATTGACCTTGCTCGGTAAGATCTTGCAACTTGACCTTTCTTGGTAAGGTCATGGAACTCGACCTTTCTCAGTAAGGTCTTAGACATTACTTCAATTTTTATCTAACTCAGTGATCCCAATGCATCTAAAATGCTAATTTGGGTCTTCTTGCATGTTGATTGCAATTGATATGAGATGTTCTAGTGATCTCCATGGATAGCTAGTTTGAAATGGCCGAGTCACCCAACTCATTGACTTGCATTCACTAGACATTTCTTTATCCATTGCTACCTCATTTGACTTCTCATGTTGTTATCCTTTTCTTTCTTTTCATCTTCAAATATAACTTGGTTCATATAGTTTTTAGCTACATGTCCAAGTTTTGTGCATATAAAACATCTCTTTATAGGGTGTATCTTCCTCATGTGAGTTCTTATGCAATTTGATCCAATGGGCTGATACTCACGACAAAAGTGACATCTACACCATGTGTTGTAATCCCAACCAAAAATAGATTTGACATTTTGTTCTACTGGGTTCCATTTATTGGTCTTGCATTCTAAATATTTGTGCCCTTTTTTGTTGCAATTGAAACAATTTCCTTCAAACTTGGTTTTCTTTGTGCATTCACTTGCTCTATGTCCTTATTTATTGCAACTGTAGCATTTTCCATTGAATTTTGATTTACCATTGCTCCAACACTTGTTTGATGTATGCCCTATTTTTCCACAATGATTACATGTAGGCCTTTGTTCTTTTGAGATCCTTGCTGAGATGATTCACCTTCATCTGTATAGCCTAATCCTACTTTACCTTTGTGTATGAATCAAGTTTTTTCATTCAATTGATTCATTCTTTCTTGAGATTTCATCATCCTTTCATTGGTTTTCATTTCTATGCTAAGATCATTATGCAATCTTGCATTGTTTGTCCTCAAGTTGATAAGTTCTTGATTTGTAAAATTGACTTGATTTATCAAATCTACTTGGTGAAGAGATAGGTGCTGAATTTTATTTATTTGTTTTTTTCTATCCTTTTAGTTAGCAATGTTTTCTCTTTTATTTCCATGTCCTTTTGTTCTATGTTTTCACACATTCTGACTGATTGAATTTCTCTCTCTTTTTAGTTTTCTAACTTCTTCATGTAGAGTGATATTCTTCTCAAGTAGATCTTTGATTACTGCATCAACTTCATCTTAACATCTATCTTGGAAAATGTCTTCAATTATTTCTTGTGTGTAGAGATTGTGATTCATTTATACTGCTAGTTCTTTTCTTCTATGCAAGGATTGAGAGAGTTGCTCCTTCATTTTCTTGAATTGATCCATGGCCAATTGTAGATCCAACTTTTCATTTTCAATAGCTTTCTCTAGTCTATACACTTCCATCGCCTCTAATCTTTTCTTAAGCTACTAAACTCCTGATGTGAGAACCAATGCTCTAATACCAATTGTTGGAGATGTGCAATAGACTAGGTGACTGAGAGGGGGGGTGAATCAAGAACCAATAATTTTTTTACTTTAATTCACCAATTAATCCTTCCTAATCTAATCTGAACTAATTGCATGCATGAAATATTGAAAGCAATAAAATATTCATAACACTTGACATAATATTTGGTAACCCAGAAGCCTTCTAAAATAGAAAGTAAAACTGAGGTGGGGATGGTACCCACAATGTTTATGATTGCAATATAAAGTTTTTTTGTAAAGGGTTACAATTGATCACTTTTGGTGATCTTCCTTGTTAGGATCAATAAGAACTATTAGGTCCACTTTGTGAAAGGATTTATACAATACAATAAAGTATGCATTTAGTTAAGAGATTCTTCATAAGACTATTAATTCCACCTTTTTAGAGGATTTTATTGATGCACTTGTTATGATGGACCAATACCTAATCTCTACTCTGTGAATCGATTTGATAAATGAGATTCCTTTGATGTAAAATGATCACCTTGTTGTGATAGATAAGACTCTTCTTTTTCTTATACTACTTGTAGCCTTCTTCTAATTCAAATTCATACTTGTTAATTAATTACACCCAATCTTATTTGGATTGCACAAGATATATTACATATATACAAATCCAAGTAATTACCTTATAGAGTTAGCTACAACATCAAATTCAACAATCTTCACCAAGTTGACTCACTACTAAAACTTGGGTTCTGAAGACCACTCGGGTGATATTCTGATACTGGATAACATAGTCAAATTTCTAGGCTCTGGCACTCATTTGAGATTGGTGCTTGCTCCACATTAATCACTCTAGAGTATCTTGAACTCAATTAGCATTGATGATTTGGAAAACACTAGATAACTCTATTTACACTTAAGGGCTTGGTTGACACTACAACTTGGTCAACACAACCTTCCTTCTGCTTGGTTAACACGACTAGCTTAGTAGACACTGTTAGATTAATTTACATTACTTCCTACTTGGTCTACACTATGATGCTCAGTAGACTCTATGAAGCTCATCTTACACTACTTTCTACTTGTGAAGCTTAGTAGACTCTGTGAAGCTTGCTTAGAATGTAACCAACCAAATGATAAAGTGTTTAGGCTCTAATTAACAAATGACTTGACCATAAGGTCAAAATTATCTCTTTTAGGACTCATAGAAGCATAATGACCAAATTCATTACAATTCCAACATTTAAAAATTCTCTTACCATCTATCTCTCTTCTTACAAGTAGGGAAATACCTTTTTAAATTATTCTATCATCCTCAAATATGGATTTGTTGTTACTAGCATAGTCTCCATTGGTGCCTGCACTTCTTGGTAAAGAAGGATGAACACTCAATGCACTAAAGGTTATTTACACTATGGATAATTTTCATGATTTCTTTAAGCTCACATCAGTTACTTCCAATCTTCCAAGTAAAGTCTCTTTGATAAAAATCTCAGTGCAACGTATCTCTTTCCCAATCATCTGTGTTATTTGTTTGAATGGTGGTGTCAAAGTTTTTAAAATATTCCATATAATCTCATCTTCATCTTTAGATACCTGACAAGGCTTAATTCTTACAAAAATATCTGATATTCTACCAATATAGATTTTGATAGATTCATCTTCCATCATTTTAGCATCTTGAAATAAACATATCCAATTTTGTAATTTGATTCTTTTAGCATGCTTATCACCATCAAAATTAGATTCTAAACCTATCCAAATTTTATGAGATGTCTCTAAGGATTTTAATTGACTATATTCATTCTTAGGAAGAGCTAACAATAATGCTTCTCTGACAAGTATATTACACATAAAGAAATTTCTTTTAGCTTTATTGCATACCTCAAGTTTGTTTTCTTCCCCAATCTCTTTTTCATTCTTTATCATTAGCCAATATTCTTGACCCATACATAGAAAATGAGTTTTCACCTCCTCCTTCCATTTTTGGTAGTTGAATCCATCAATTTTAGGACTTTCTTTTCTATAAATTGTCCTGCCATTGATCTCCCAAAGCTGTTAAGCTTTCTTTTCAAGGACCTAATGCTCTGATACCAATTGTTAAAAAGTAAATCCCACCAAGATTACTAAGAGGGGCGGGGGGGGGGGGATGAGGGGTGAATCAATTATCCAACTATTGAAATATTTATCAACCTTATTAATCCTTAAGAATGTGAACAATATAATCAACAACCATAAGAAGATACTCATACACAATAACACTAGATATGTTAACTAGGGAAACCCTTGATCAGAGGGAAAACCCTAGTGGGGATGACACCCACAAAATGATGTACTAATATAAATTTTACTTTTTAGAGGATGGAATCTATTAGGAGCCCATGAAATAAATAAATTACATGTCAGTCCTTGTTAGGAGACTTTGAATCCTTGTTAGGATATTCCAACCCTATTATGAGCTGTAGAAGAAAGATGGACCATCTGGCCAAACAACTTTAGGAGTGAGACCAATGAAATCACTATCCAATTAATCTCTATATTATTCCTTGCAAAATAATAGAAATTTATAGCTTCTTTTTCATCCTCTAACCAAAATTTTCCTCTTTAGGTATTGATACCAAATCACCAACTTTGCATCCAATAATCCATTGGATCACTTACTCACATTTACCAAATACTTCACCTATGATAAACTTGAATGCACTTGATCACTTACATAATTACAAGGAAAATAACCTTCCTTTATACCATATCCTCAAAAAATTTCCTTGAGTCTTCCTTGAGGCCTTTTCAATTAATTATAATAGGACCTCACTAAGATAATACAAAAATTTACATCTTTTCATAATTACAAATCACTGTTGGCCCATTTTCTTTACAACTTCCCACACATGAAACCTTTGACCTTGCACACTCATTGACATCATCATTAAGCTATCTATTGTCATAGTCTAATTGCACTCCTCACAATTCTATCTCAGTTAAGAGATACAAAATAATCATTAGAAATCACTTATCAGGTACTCTATCTGCTTACTATCTTCTATAAATCAAGCATATCTTCTGGATTTCTTTGATTCTTTCTATGCACACTTATCCACTCCATCAAGATATAGTGTAGAAAATTTACTTGACTATTTTGGACTTGATCATCAATACATGATTCGAACGACCTCTTTCTCTATCTTCTACTCTACTAGTCTTCACAAAAACAATGCTATGTTGACATCAATGGCAAACACAGTCATAAATGAAACATGTCAATACTCTCTAATTTTTAGGATACTCCCCTAAAGGAATACCATAATAATTCATGCTAACATGTAGAGCTAAATATATGACATTAAGATCCTTTAAACATCAACACAAAAAAGATAGAGCCAACACAAGGAAGCCAACTACCAAAATAAAACACAAAAAATAATGGAAAAAGAAAAAAGACTCAGAAAGACCAGGGGTAAGGACAAAAAGTAGGAATTAACCAATTTTCTTTATCATTTCATCTACTTACTCCTCCAAATCATCCATCTTATTGACAAAATCTTTAATATGTTTGATTTTTGATGAGGCCCCAATAAACATTTTCTTTTTGCTAGCCCTGGTCTTTCTTCCCATTCCTTCCTTGTTCTCAACTATAGGTCCATGATCCTTAACAACAGTGACAATTAATTCATCCCTTGAGATACCTTCCATTTTAGTAATGAGAATATTTATATGGTCATTGGAGGCTTTGTGGATTTTATAACTCTATTCTACTATGTTCTTGAGGGTGCCTTCAATACCATTAAATTTTCTGTCCAATCCCAGTACATGGGCATCTAGCCTATAGAAAGTAGTACCCAAATCAAGAAAGGAGCCAATGAGGTGATTGTCCAAATTATCAAAATCATGATACTTTTTACCACTAGCTTTCTCCTAAACACTTGCCACCCTATCCTCCAAATCAAGAATCTGATGGAAGAGCCATTTGATTGATCTAAAGTTGTCAAGGAGGATATTCCTAGTACTATTGATAAGGTCAATGTCTTTCTCCTTACTATTTTCACTTAGAATGACCAAAGAGGGGTCAAAGAGAGTCTGGAGGTCCACCTAACCTAGGTTAGTCTTCCCAACCTTCAAATTGATTGTCTCCCTTACAATCCCTTTTTTTTAGTGTCCATGTTCATGTTTTTCCAAGTAATTTTCCTTCTTTTCACTTGAGGAGGAGCCTCATCCTTAAACAAGAGATTCTCATTTTGAGTAGGCATTGGCATAAATTACTTGTCCTCAAGAGAGGAAGTGTCCCCATACTAGTCCTTAATGCAGTCTAGAGGGGAATCCTCTTTGAGCCCCCTTTCATAGCATATTTCCTAGTATTCTTTTGATTCTTCTACTTGACAACCTTTGTAGAACTCTCCTCCTAACTATCTATATCCATTTCATCTCCTTCATCCTCATACTTGTATGAGGAAATAAACACCTTAACTTGCTTCTTTGATATTCTATACAGGCTTCCTCTTTTGATTTGTCCCCTTCTTATAGTTTTTCTTCGTGAACCCTTCATCCTCATCAGTGTCCATGGAGTCATATTCATACAACTCCTCATCTGCCTCCACCTTATTTTTCTATTTTTTCCCAAAAGAATAAGGTTTCCCCAAAGATTTGATAAAGCTGTTGTGGCTAAAGAGATTTTCCTTTCCCTTGGGCTTCAACACCAAGTCATCCTCTTCAAAATGTAACCCTTTCCTATCTTCACTGTTAGATAGGCCCTAAGAATCATTAGACTCTCTTTCACCCCTTTCCTCCTTTCCCTTTAGGTTAAGGAATTTCTCAATTGAGTGGGCTTTAATGTATTCATAGATAAGCACCATTAATCCCCCATGTAGCGAAGGATTAGCAACAATTTTCTCCCTAGCTCCATTAATACTAGCACTTAAAGAAGATAAAAGGTAAAAATAAATAGAGACCTTAATACTGTGCTCAAAATGATTCAACATAACAAAGTGATATTAGAAAACCCTTGAATGTCTCTTCCATTTGTCACAATTTGAAGGTTCCCACCTTCTCCTTTGGCCTCCCATCTTAGCTCTATGATTTTTATTCTAAAAAGAAAACTTGTAGAGGATACTCACAAAAATGAGCAAGGTTGATAATGGTAATGGTCCTCAAAATGACCCAAAAAATGTGTAGAGTGACAGGATCACTAAAACACCTAACATTCACTTGAGAAACCTTACATCTCAAAACTAGAGAAATATCATTTCTAATAATGCCCATCCTTTCTAATAATATTCCATCCTTACCATTGATTAAGTCATAATTAATGCATGCTATGACATTGCTAGGAAAGTTGTTGGCACTCTATCATGCCATAATCCATTGACACCTCACAACCACATTGGTTATGACATTAACCACCATATTAGATTCACGATACACATGAGTAATGTAATAGAAATTTAAAGATTTAAGGATATATTTGGTTTCCTTAACAACATTTTCTATATTCCAAGAAGGTTTTGTGATTTCTTTTAAGCAATTAAGAACATTTATAGAATCTCCTTCTAACGAAAGATTGGATATATCTTGGTTTCTTTTCAATTTGGTTATTTGGAGAGTGACCATTGCCTCAGTGATATGGTTAGTCTAAGATCCCAAGGGGAGATCCACTGCTGCAATGATTGTTTTAAGATTTGTGTTAGTGAACAGATTGTCCTTTTAAGAAATGCATGCAAATCTGACCCTGAATGCCCAAGTGAGAGGACAAACTAACACCAACAGTTGGATAGGTTATCATGGATTGATAACCTTCCTCTAAATTTTTATCGGGTACAGATCCCCGTATAAGATATTCAATGAATCAAATGTGGATGCTTTTAACTAGAAAACATGAAAGGAAATCAAGCATCTACTTGTAAACACAGAGTAGACATGTAGACTTAATAATTGAAAAGAAAGGAAATAGAATAATTTGTTGTACATTACATTACATATTGTAAACAAAAATATAGACTCCATCCTCTTGAGGGGATTAAAACTCAGAGCTTTAAAAGATGTTTTGAAAAGATGGTGCAACAAGAAAACAGTGACATTAGCACGCATTTCAGAGAAAACTAAAAATGATGCCAAGATCATGATCAGTGGAAGGAAAATACACCATAATCACAATTCTGATATAATTACCTCTAGTCTCCCTTCTCTGAATGTAAAAGACTACAAAGACCCTTTTACACATTACAACCAAATCACTATTTTTTAAGAAAGACGAAAACTTCTTTCACAGTATTACATCAACCATCAAAATCCTATCTCTAACTCAGATATGCAGTTTTGGAAAGAAAGAAAGTCTGCTCATGCTCTGCCTTTATTGTATTTGCAGTTCTCCAATCTTACTGTCGCTCAAAGTCTCCCAGCAAAACCCAAAAAATTTGAACCCCTTTTTGTCTTTAACGCCAACATATTTAACCTACTCTTTCCCATGGCTTTTTAGTTACATAACTGAATCTTGAAAGATTCTTATGATTTGTCTCCCTTTTCCCTTTTAATATTTCCCGCAATTGTAATGTTTTTCTCCTAATAAAATATTAGGCAAAAAATCTAATGACATATGCCATTAAGGTTGAAATACAATACATACCTTTCCTATTTCGACTGTAGGCTTGGGGCATGCAGGAATATGTTTTGACACAACATATAGTATATTTGAATGAATATGTAATATATTCATTTCCTATTAATCCATGGGGGAACTTTTGCAGTGGAAATTTTTTAATAGGGAACACTTGTCACCAACAATGTATTTTATAGCCTGTCTGTTATAAATGTTTTCAGGAGACTCCACTAAATTAGATTGTATCATTAGGATTTGGGTGCATCCACATTTATAATGAAACTCAATTTTTACATAAATCAAGAGCCCCCCTTTTGCCCCATTCTTCAATTCAATGTTTGATGTTTGAAGAAATCTTCATCTTAGAGGCTGAGTTGGTCATTCAAACCGTGAAGGTTGTTCGGTTACCAAAACTTCTATTAGGCTATAGCTTGGCATATGAATGGTCTTTGGACTTGTCAAACACTTGGTGTTTATCATGCCCAGTAGTAAATTTCTACCCGTAGCAACACTGGTAGTGCATCTATGGTAAAGAAGAGCAGTCCTGGCATATCGAGTATAACATGTTTCAAAATCTTAGTTTCATTGTTTTGCACACTATGATGGAATATAAAGACCACATAGTGAACTCCATTCACTCTCAGCTTCAATATAAATAGGTCAATTCTGGCAAGAGCATTTCATCCCCTCTTAGAATTCGAGGTCTGATCTCTCATTCTATTTCATAGTCGCATCACAGAAACTGATCTTTGCATTCACGATTGCTGTCTGGCCTATCTTAGTATTCATACTCAAATACTTTATATGTATCCTTAACAACACATATGCTATTGATTCTTCACTCTGGGATTATGCCCAAGTTTTATTCGAATTCTGCTATGTATTGAATTTGAACGATGCATATTGTCATTAATATCTGTCAGCTCGAATAGGGAGTGATATAAATTCCGCTCGAAGCACCTGCCAAGTCAAAATCCCATCAAAATTTGCTGCTTAGGTCGCAGTCATATCTAGATTGTCAGTGATATATGATATGCAGGTCTATATGATGTTGTCTAAACCATTCATCTCTTCGACTTGAAGGTCTTCTTCACATCCGGCACTATATCCAATGGCTGCCAACTGTCTGCGAGGAATAACTCGCGTGTCATTTTCATAGCTCACTGCTAACTGCTTATATCTGCACCATATCAGTCACTATCTGCATGTCTAGCACAATTTGTATCAATGTTTCAACCACATGTTTGCATTTACCAAATGTGTAATCATGCTTCATGACATTTAAAACCTAATCACTCCTTGATTGCACTAGCACATGAAGAAAAGAGTAAATACATGGCTGCCATAATAGTTCGGTAATTTCTTCCAAGTGTTCAAGAATAGGAGGGGCATTTGTCATGCCAATTCGAAGTATTGTACTCCTATCAGAAAGAAGCTCGATCACCGAACATATCAAAATGATTATTTCTTTCATTTGTGTATATAATTTCTTGCATTTGCCTGTCAAATAACTGTTTATCACCACTTTCACGTGGAGATTCATAAAGATGTTTTCCTTGGACCTTACTACCATTTAATTCTTCTGTCCTTAAGATGTCTGATAAGTACTTTAATAGTTCATGGCTATTTTATTAGTGGAATCCCTTAAAATGAGGGGCTTTGGCACACATAGCAATGGAAATAGAAACCAAATTGATGACTTCAGACTTCATGTCTTCCAACTGAGAGCCACTTTGTGGTGCTGAGCATTTGAATTATTACACTCTAAATTTTGAACTGTGGCACTTGAACCTATTTCAAATGAATTGAACCATTGAGAAGAACCTTGAAGATTCACTATGGTGGTACTTCATTCTTTGGCTGAGGAGCATCTCAAAACTATGATCTCTGAATTTCTACACTGAATTACAAAACTTGACTGAATTTGCATGTTGAACCAATGAACCAACTTGGATCTCTGAACCATCGAACCACTTTGAACTACTTCGAACTTCAATTTGAAGTGGTTCAAAAAAAATTTGAACTTGAAGTTTTAAAATTGTGATCATATCGAGTGCTAACAATTTTTTTATGTATTCTAATTTTTAGAGATATTTTGGGACATATTTACAATTTTTTTCAAGAATGTTTTACAATTTTTATGATTTTAAGGACATTTTATAATTTTATTATTATTTTTTATTAACTTTTAGATGATAATGACATAAGTGTGATCCCATCTGGATGTCAAACAAATTATTATGGGATTGGTGGGATGGAGTGACTAATGAATGACATGATGGACCGATGTGTGAATGACATGATGGAGTGACTTGTGAATGACATAATTTTAACAAAAGCGCAATGAATACTGAGCCTTGGATGATATGAGAAGATTATTATGGAAGAAAATGCAATTAATGAAAGAATGACAATGAACAAAATATGGACCTTGACTGGGAAAGTAAAATGGACCTCTCTAATTTCATAAATAGCCTAGCTTATTTGGACTTGGATTTTTCGGGAGGAGCTTTTACTTGGTCAAATAAAAGAATTAGAGGGGAGTGTATTCAAATTTGGCTGAATAGAGCTCATATCTCTCCAAACCAGTCGCAGGTTTTTTTCTTGTAAGCTATCTTTGCTTCCTAGAGTTGGCTCTGATCACTCCCCTATATCTCTCTCAGTTGTCTCTATAGAACCAAGAAGGAGTTTCCCTTTTCGGTTTGAAAAGATGTGGACTTCACATCCTGATTTATTGAATAAGGTATATCACTGGTGGGGTATAGAAGTGGAAGGCACTGCCATGTTTAGAGTAGCGAGGAAGTTGAGCAATGTGAAGAGAATGATAAAAGTCTAGAATAAGATGAATCTTGGTCATATTTTTCATTATAAAAAGGATCTATCTATACAACTCACATCTATTTAGGATACTATTCAACAGGAAGGGTATAATGATTTAAACAGAAATGTTGGGTTGTCTATTTTGTCTAATTTGCATAATATTATAAGTAAGGAAGAGAAGTTTTGGAAGAAAAGATCTAGAATTAATTGGTTGAAAGAGGGGGATCAAAACACAAGGTTCTCCCACATTTCTACTCTAAAGCATATAGCTAATAACAAAAATTTTGGTTTTAAAAAGGGGCAAGATATGTTGACAAAAGAGAATGACATTGTTGCTGAGGCTATTTCCTATTTCTCCTCTCCTCTATCCTGGGACCCCTTGTTATTGAAGTTGGATCAAATCAAAATTATCTCATGTATCCCACAGATTATTTGACCCCATCACAAAAAAATGTTGACAACTATACCAAATGCTTAGGAAGTTAGAGAAGCTCTTTTTTCCCTAGCAGCGGATAAGTCTCAAGGCCCAGATGGATTTCCTACCTTCTTCAAGTCCAAATTTACTAGTAGGTGGTTATGGTAGATGTTGTGAAGACTGTTTAGGAATTATTTGGAGCTAGAAGTATTTTAATAGAGATTAATTCTACTTTTTTGGTCATTCCTAAAACTCCTAGAGCTAATTCTTTGGATAAATTTAGACTAGTCAGCCTGTGTAACTCTTTCAACAAGATTATCTCAAAGGTGTTAACCTTTAGAATGATTAGAATTCTTCCTTTGATCATATCTCAACAACAAAAAAGATTTGTCCTTGGAAGACACATTTTGGATTCAATCATGATGGTGCATGAAGTTATCCATTCAATAGAAGCTAGGAAAAGAGATAGAATGCTCCTCAAACTAGATCTTTTAAAAGCTTATGATTGGGTTGACTGGACTTTTCTTGGTTTGGTGTTCTAGGATTTTGGCTTTGATCAGAATGTTTTTAAGATCATATCACAGTTAATTTCTACTTCTTCTCTTGCAATTTTGGTTAATGGTGCTCCTTCTAATTTTTTCAAGCCTACGAGAGGGCTTAGACAAGGGGATCCCCTCTTGCCTATTTTGTTTATTATTTTAGTAGAATGTATTGGAAGGTTAATTGAGAAGAAAAAATAAGTAGGAAGGCTAAAAGGGTTTAAACCATCTTCTAGGCGTGATCCTTTCTCTCATCAATAGTTTGTGGATGATACAATAATGGGTGGGGAAGCTTCAGTCAAGGAGGCTAAGGTTATGAAGGAGATTCTAGACTTGTACACTAGAGGATTTGGACAACTTATTAATTGGGAAAATAGCTTAGTTTTCTTTATTAATACTCTACAGGACATGCAAAGGAAAATTGTGAGGATCCTTGGATGTGGAGTGGGAAAGCTTCCTTCTACTTATCTTGGACTCCCTTTGGGTGCTAAGTTTCCTGATTCCTTCACGAATGGGATCATTTACAAGTTCAGTAAGAAGCTTGTGGGTTGGAAAGGGGCTTCTCTTAGGCAAGCAAGCAAATTCCTTTTGGTTAAATCTACTCTCCAAAACCTCCCTATGTATGCTTTGAGCCTTTTTGGTATTCTAGTTAAATTTGCAAAGAAAATGGAAAAGATTCAGAGGGATTTTTTGTGGTTGGGTCTTGAAGGGAGATATAGATATCTCCTTATGGCTTGGGATAGTGTCTATAATCCAAAGTACTATGGAGGATTGGGTATCAAGAAACTTAAGCATCTTAATATGGCCCTCCTAGCCAAATAGATCTGGCACATCTTTAATAGTATTGGGGAATGGAGAGATATCTTTGTTAATAAGTACCTTAGAAGATAGTCAATCTAGTTCTTGCTAGACAATGAAGATACTTCAAGCGGGTCTGTTATTTGGAATGGTATTCTTAAAGTAAGAGAGCTAGCCAAGACAAAGGTAGTTTGGAAAGTGGGGAATGGGAAAGATATTCTCTTTTGGACTAATCATTGGTTGATATAAGGAGCTCTTATTAATAATCCTACTTTTGAAATGTGGGCTAATGATTGTATTAGGCAATTTGGTTTGAAAGTTAGTGATTATAGAACTAACTAGGGATGGAAAGACCTGTCTCTCATCTATGAGGATCCCAAGCCAATCATGACAATGCTGAATTCTATGGTTATATGAGTGACAATCCTAATGGTTGTTACTCAGTAGCTTTAGGCTACAATTCTCTTTGGAGCCTAAAAGAGAAACCTCCTTGGGTAAAAGCTTGGTTACTTGGTCTTACTCCAAAGATCAATATTTTTTTACTGGTTGGCTTTGCAAGACAAAATTCTTGCATAGGATAATTTAATAAAAAGAGGTCATATTATGCGTAATAGGTGTATCCTTTTTAATAATCAGATGGAATTAGTCAATCATATGTTTATACATTTTTCTTTCTTAAGGGAGGTCTAGGATAACATAATAATTTTTTTTGGGGTAAGCTAGTGCAAACCAGGTAATCTTCTTGATTTCTTTTGCCATTGGATAAGCATGTTCAAGGGTTCCGACTTGCTGGATTTAAGTACATGGACTTTGCCTCATTTTTGTTGGAGAATTTGGAAGGAAAGAAACAATAGAATTTTCTAAGATAGAGAGGAACCTTCTTTTGTTCTTAGAGGGAAGATTTATAGAAGCATAAAGGAAAACTATGAGGTAAGGAAGGGGGGAGATATTAAAAATGGCAGTAATAAGAGGGAGAAAGAAAAGGATAGGAGGACAAAAAGATAGGATGTGAAATGGTTGCTCCCTCTCGAGGGATGGCATAAAGAAAATTTTGATGGTGCATCAAAGGGTAACCCTAGACCTTCAAGTTGTGGAGGAATCATAAGAACTTCTTATGGTGGAGGGGTGGTGGCTTTATCTCATCCATTGGGTTTCTAAACTAATCATTTTGTAGAAGCCAGTGCTACTTGCCTTATCATTAAACTAGCCTTCAACATGGGGTTTAAAAAACTATGGTTGGAGGGGGATTTTAATAACATTATAAAATGTATTAAAGGAATCACTCAAAAATCATGGTCTATTGCTAATTTAATTGAGGAGACCCAAAATTTCCTTTAAAATTTCAAATGTGTCCACGCCACCCATGTTTATAGGGAACCTAACCCCGTGGCAGATTGGTTCATCAATGAAGCAGTCAAGCAAGATAAGGTGATGACCTAGAGTTCAGGCAAGAATATTCTGACAGAAGTGGGGAGTCTTATCGAACTGGAAAAAAATCCAGGGTAGTACGGTGGAGATCTTAATGTAATAATGTTTATTAATGGAAGCTAGGGTGTGAGTTATTTTAATAAAGGCATTTACGAAAAACACAGTTAGGAGGTTAGGTTATCAGTGTCATATCAACCCGTTTTGTGGGTTGATTTTTTCATTCGCCTTTTTTCCTAGGGTATAGGAAATTATATTGGTGCTTCTCATAGACGTGAAAACTAGAGCTTTCATAGGATTGAGAAGGGTTTGTAGAGGTTGGAATTTATGAGAATTGTATGGGTGGAGAGTGCAGAAATGGTGGAGGAATGAAGTAGGAAGGAGCCTATGGGGGAAGCGAAAAAATGGAAAGAAAGGGAAAAAGTATGGGAGTAATTGGAGAAGGGAGGAATATAAAATTACATCGCTAAACTCCATGGATTTGATCTAGATGTAACTAACAATATGGTCAAATCTTGGAAGGATTGGAGAGTCAAATTGAATGGAGTTTCATTTCAGATAACAGAGGAAGTCATTACTCTTGTGTCTAAAATTCTAGTAGAGGGCTTTAAATATTATAGAGACAAGAAGCTATTGGTG
Source organism: Cupressus sempervirens (assembly GCA_028749045.1). Classification (NCBI taxonomy): domain Eukaryota; kingdom Viridiplantae; phylum Streptophyta; class Pinopsida; order Cupressales; family Cupressaceae; genus Cupressus; species Cupressus sempervirens. The sequence continues at coordinate 1,050,059,148 of CM053785.1, forward strand.
AATGCCGTCAAGGATTTTGTAAAGAAAATGGAGGAGAGGAATGATCTGGTTAAATGTGAAATTTACTATGAAATGGATTCCATCAAAAAACTTTGGAGGTATGTTTTACGAGCTGTTATAGAGTACATTTCATTAGATACTAGATTTGATCAGGTGAGAACCAATCACTTTGTTTTTCTCAACCACTTCCACCATGGAATCAAGATTTCTTTCCCCTTTTACTTGTTTATTTCTATGAGCAAGGCTATCACAACATATAAGAAAAAACCCTCTATGAATCATGCCCTACATGAGGGATTATTGGTATTAATTCATGAGCATTTTAAAGCTTAGACTTTAAGAAAATCTCCTCAGCCTGGTGCAGATGCCTCTAAGGACTCAAGCAGCTCTAGTTTTTCCTTTGAGTCAGAGGATTTTGAAAGTATCAATTTGGAGGGGGAGGAGAATGTTTCCTTTGGTAAGAAGGAGAAAAAATTTCCCTCATCTATTACCCCAAGAAGGAAGAGCCCTAGAGGACATGGGCCTAAAATTATAGGCCAAGGTAATGAAGAAAACATCGAGGAAGGGGAGGAAATTAAATCTGATGAGGAGGAGGAGGAGGAGAAGGTAATTAAGAGGGAGGAACCTGTTGCTAATAAAAGGAAGAGGAAAAAATAGATGGATGCTTAGGGGGTTTTGGGGTTAGGACCAAATATCTTTGCTATTCCTCTTTCTCCTATCCATTCCCAGGAGCAGGAGAAGGAGAAAATTAGAGGAGAGGGTGAAGAAGTGATTATTAAGGATAGAAAAAATGCATGGAGAAATTTCAATGTTAGAACATCCAAGATGGGGATTGTTAGAGAGATAATGAATCCCCAAATTCTGAAAGAAAAGTAGGGTCAAATCCAGTTCAAAGAACTCATTGATCCTGCTATTGTGGCAATAATAGATAACACTAGGGAAATGGGCATGAATTTGTTGAATAATGCTTGCAATAGCATGATTGATAACTTTAGGTCAATCAAATGGCTTTACCATGAATTGGAAGAGGTCAGGGAAAAAATTGGCCAAATGGAAAACAATAGGAAGGAGCCTGGTCTAGGAAATCAGAGGAATAAGGAGGATAGAATCAGTTTAGCTAAGAAGAAAATACTAAACCTAGAAAACTATAATCATAATTTGGTGAATAAGATGATCTCCATCCTCAATTCTATCAATGATAACATTTTATCCCTTACTAGAATGTTAAAATCCAGAGGCTTGCTGGATGAGAGTGAGGACAAGGATAAAGAAAGAGCTAGGGTGGAGGAGGATGCTGTGACAAAAATTGCTTTTAGCAGCCTTGACTAGGAAGCCCAAAAGAGTTAGGAGCAGATTGCAGAGGAGATTCACAAAGTCTATGAAGTAGCTCAGACAATGTAGGAGCTCGAGTGAAAGACATAAGAGTAATCATGGTTTATATTTTCCTGTCTTTTGTTGGTAGTTTATTGCTATTTTTTGTTAAGTTGGCTTTTTCTTATTCTGGCTTTTTCGATGTAAGTTGAACTTGCCTTTTTGTTGGCCTTTGTTTTGGCTGGGCTTTCATGCTTATTATCAGCCTGTGACTTGTCTATGTTTGGTTGGGCTTTATATGCTTATTATTAGCCTTCATTGTTGTTTTAACTAATGGGTTTCAGGGTCCTTGTAAAACTTGTTTTTCTTATCAAAAACAATGAAATTGTCTGTTAAGTAATGCAACTACCTTTCAATTTTAGGTATCCATTTTTCTCATTATTTTTCCTCTAACCTTCCTCTTTCTTCCCTCTAGCTCATACACTCACATACACATCAAATAAGCACTTCACTTATTTGATCTCACATTGCAACTCTTCTTGGTTTCCCCTTCTATCTTCTTCTTTACTAACAACTTGATCAACACTTAATCAACAACAACAAACAACTCATTCATCTCTTAAATATGCCACTTATTGTCATTTCACCATATTCTTCAATATTTTTCCACTTAATCATAATTGTCCAATCTCCATCTAGTTTAGATTATTGAATCTAGACACTTGGGTAACAAACTTTCTCCTTGAACTTTGTGCTTCATTTCAAATCACTCAATCTCCATCATCAAATGTTCCTTGAATTTCTTCAACCATTGATCTCATAAAAAAAATTGTCCTTATCTTGAAAACTTCTCGATCTATCCATATTTCATCAAATGTAGGCCCCAAATTAATTCTTCTAGAAACTATTCAACATTCCTTTGCTCAGTTAATACTATGCTTGCTTGGTCAATATTGTGCTTGGTTATCATTGTTCCAACTTAGTTAATGTTGTTCATTCTTCACTTCCTTTCCATACACTTGATGACCAATATTCCTTCATTTACCAACCTCTTTGACTAGCTTGGTGCAACTTAGTGTCTCCTTGTCTTCTCACTCCATAACTTTTTTCTTTCTTTGACAATCCACATATCTTGCTTATACATGTTCTCAACACTTAATCAAATCATGTAAACAGTCAAACCAACATAATAATGTCAAATTATAACTCATCAAATGCCCCTTGAAATCCATACATTTATCAATACTTTCTTTAAATCCTCTTTATCAATCAAATCCTTTTCATTAATCAAATAACATGTTACACTACTGAACTAGTGAATGTATTACCCATTTAAACTTGACATCAATGATAAAATAATAGATGATATGAGTCATTCACATACATTATTAGCATTATTAGTTGGGGCTAACAATCTCCCCTTTTGGCATTTTTGGAAATACATTACATGGTAACACATTATTGCAAATTATTACATTATGAAAACAATTCATCCAATACCAACATTAGTTATGATTTGTCTTCATTAGGTTCTCCATACCAGGTTCTTTTCTTGATCTACAACTACTCCCCCTTTGAGTATACTTCCTGATTCAACAACTTGTAGCATCTCTTATACCCCCCTTTTACTGATCCTGCATCAATACCTTTACTACTTTTCTTCCTTTACTTATTCACTGTATCACTTCCATCTGCAACATATTTCATATTTTCTTCCCCCCCTTTGGATTCAACTTGTTTCATACTCAAACTTCTCCTATTCACTACTTCTCCCCATTTCTCATTCTCTCCCCTTTGAAAAAAATACCAAAGGTAACTATAAGATTTAATTAGAAACTTATAAAATCTTGTAGTAATACCTTGTACCTTGCATGTACTAATTACATCTACTTCATTACAAACATTTTTACAACTCTAGGACATTTTTAAAAGAGTGAACTCCTGCATCAACCCCACAAAGGTATTATGATAAATCATGAATTGATGCAACATGCATCTTCACCTAGTGAAGAATAGATAATGGAAGGACCCCCAATTTACTTCTAAGATACTCAAGAAAATCCTTAGGTAATTACTTACTAAATATATCTACAATTTTCTCCTTTGCTTCCATATACTCCAATCTAACTTGTTTTTCTTGAACTTGCTCTCAAGAATGATACTTAATAGATATGTGCTTTATCTTTGCATGCGTCACAAGGTTATTTGATATGTTAGTGAGACTTGTATTGTCACAATAGATAGTTTCAAGTTTTGTGACTTCCTCTTCCATACTTTCCAATAGTTTTTTGATCCATACAATATTTGAACAATTGATTGAAACTACATATTTAGCTTCAGCAATGGTTGTGAGATACAAATGTTTTTTCTTGCTTATCCATGTTACAAATATTTATCTAAAAAAAACATCTCCACCATTGGTGCTCTTCCAATTATCAAAATTTCCTTCCTAATCAATATTATTGTAGACTCTTAACTCAAAATCACCTTCTTTCTTATATTATATTCCATAGTCTCCTATTCTATTCAAATATCTAAAGATTCTTTTCATTGCAGTCATATGTATCTCCTTAAATTTTTTCAAAAACCTTGTAACTATACCAACAACATGTGCAATATCTAGTCTTCTATGAACTACATGTTACAACTTTCCAATCATATATCTATAAAATGTCTCATTCACTTCTATCAAGTTGTCTTCCTTAGAAAATTTACATCCAGTAATCATAGATGTGCTAACTATTAAGATTAATTATAGATATAAATGAAAATTACATGAAAATATAACCAATATTAGAAAATAATAAATCACACATAAGAGAACACAAGACACCAAGATCTAACATGGTTCACCCAATCTTTGGGCTATGTCCGCCAAACAATGAGTACAATATTATTATTATCCAATGATTACAACCTGATTACAATATGTAATCTCTTATAGGTCAATACCACCACAAGAAGAAATTATTGCATCAAAATTTATGAAATCCTTAATCTTAAGCCATTTTATACAAGTATTTTTGCTGCTTTAGGGTGAAAATTAGTTACAACATGTTGGCCCAGAAAATTCTAATAAAATCACCCCAACCCCACTGAGGAATTATGGAGTATGTACAATAATTCCCTGATCAGTCATCATAAACTAACAATATCCTACTTGGAGACTAATTAGGCTCCACACTAGACAAGAATCTCCCACTTGAAGATTGATCTAGTAGCAATGTCGCTACTCCATGAGTTGCCCACTAGATCAAACCACCCTGGACTCAACAATACTTTTATTTTGTTTAGTCAAGAAGACCAACCAAAGCTAAAGAGGAGTTCAAATTCTCCCTTCCAACTACCTTTTTAAACATATTTATTGAATTGTCATCTATATGTATCTTATCTAGCTTTAACGATCCATCATCTAGAACTGACCGATTGAAATAGTACCACAACTATATGTGTTTTTTCTTTAAATGCAGAGTATAATTATTTGCAAGATGAATGACACTTTGGCTATCTGTAAAAAAAAATTATCCCTCTATGGGTGTCCCAATTCTTCCAAGAGGAACTAAAGCCATAGCATCTCCTTGGCTACCTCTATAACAACAACATACTCTATCTCTTTAGTGGATAAAGTGTTCACCTTCTATAACCTAGAAACCCATCACATTGTTGCTCCACCAACAATAAATACATAACCTATAGTACTCTAACTAGTATTAATATCCCTTTCCAAATATGAGTCAAAATAGCCTTGTAAGTCAGTAGTAGAGCCCTCAACATGTAAACACTTACTAGATGCTCCTCTCAAATATCTGAGAATCCATTTGACTACATTCTAATGCTCAATTCTAGGATGATTCATATACCTGCTAATGACTCCCACTACATGTGTAATATTTGGCTTTGTATATACGATAGCATGCATCAACATTCCTACAACTAAAGTATAAGGTAACTTGGAAATCTAATCCTCCTCTTCTAATGTGTTTGGACACATCTCCTTAGTCAACTTCAAATGACTAGGAAAATGTGTGCTAATAGCTTTAGCATTCTCCATAGATAAATGTTGCAACACCTTCTCAATATGATCAATCTAAGATAATGTCAATTTTTTTTGTTCTTCCTATCTCTGTAAATTTTCATTCCAAGGCTTCATTTTCATTCTCCCAAATTCTTCATATCAAATGAATGTATTAAACATTTTTTTAATCCTTTAATGTGATCCATATTAGATGCAAGTACAAGCATATCATCAACATTTAAACATAAAATAATGTAGCTGTCATCATCCAACCTCTTAAAATAAACACAATGGTCAGAATGACACTAAATGTAAACATGATCATGCACAACACTAATCAAATTTAAGATACCATTTCTGAGGTTCTTACTTTAAGCCATATAAACTTTTCTTTAATCTACACACTAAGTTCTACTTACCTTTGACCTCAAATCCCTGTAATTGTGCCATATATATTTTTTCATATAAATCACCATGAAGAGAGTTTTTTTTAACATCAAGATGCTCTAAATGAAGATCTTCAATAGCCATAATACTTAAAATAGTTAGAATAGAAGTCATTTTAACAACATGAGAGAATATCTCATCAAAATCAATGCCCTTTTTCTATGCAAATCCTTTTACCACTCACTTGGCGTTAAATATTTTCTTACCTCCATCCTCTTCTTTCAACCTATAAACCCATTTATTCTAGAAATCCCTTTTACATGTAGTAAACTTACATAAATCCCAAGTCTTATTTTTCAGCAAGGATTCCATGTCTTCTATCATTGTAGACTCCCACTCAATCTTAGTATCTACATGCACAACTTCATCGTAACATTCAGGTTCACCAACATCAGTTAGTAAAATAGAATACAAAGAGGGAAAAAATATTTGTAGAGGTCTACTTAGCCTTGTTGACCATCTAATATTCATTGGGTTGTGTGGTATTTTTTCTTTCTCTTGTTGTAGAGTAGGAGGAACTACCATAACATCATCTTTTGGAGTATCATACATCACTACATAATCATTTTCTTTCTTCTCATGTTGCTGCAACAGATCTTTGTAGACCAATTTTTCATTGAATAGGATGTCCCTGCTTCTTACAATTTTATTATTTTTAAAATCCCAAAACATATAACTAAATTCATCAATTCCATATCTAGAAAATACACATTTCTTTGACTTAGCTTTCAGCTTGATTGTATTTTCAGAATCTATATGTGCAAATTCTTCACAACTGAAGGTTTTGAGAAAAGAATAACTCTCCTTCTTATCAATCCATGCTTCTTCTGGAATACCACAACCAAAAGGAGTAGAAGGACCTCTATTAATCAAATATACAACAATGTTGAGAGCCTCTTCCCACATGTTTAAGGGTAGCCCAACATGCAACTCCATGCTCCTTGCATGCTCCATTATTGGACCTTGCTCATGCGTTTAACCACTCCATTTTCCTATGGAGTCCTTGGAATAGTTTTATGTCTATGAATATCATTAGTGGAGCTATAATCTTCAAATTCATGATTGTAATACTTACTATCACTATTAGATCTAAGACATTTAAATCTCTTTCCAATCTCATTTTCAACCGAGCATTTCCATTTCTTAAAAGTTTGAAATACATCATATTTCTATCTAAGGAAATAACCCATATTTTTCTAATTACATCATCAATAAATGTAACATAATAATGAGATACACCAAGGGAAGATACTTGAGCTGGTCCCCATACATTTGTATGCACAAACTCTAATTTCTCAATTTTCTTTTCCTTCCTAGTCTTCACAAAACCCACTCTCTTTTATTTTCCATACAAACAACTTTCACAGAAATCCATATTGACACATTTTAGATCTGGTAAAAAATTCTTTGAGTGAATTAATTTCATACCTTTCTCACTCATGTGCCCAAGTCTATTGTACCATAGCACTGTATCAAAACCTACAACACCTATTTGTTCTCCCTACTCAACTATAACAACTATTCTTGAACATTCATTTTTTTTTGAAATAGTTAAAGTAGAAGGCAAAGTATGACATGTACAAAGATATAAGGTTCCTTCTTTCACACCTTTTAATACTACAAGGGAAACTTTTTAAACCTTCCAATTTTTATCATTAAAAGTAACTACACAACCCTCATCACCGAGGTTCCTTGCCGAAACCAAATTTCTACTCAACCTTGGGACATGTCTTACCTCATGTAGTAGCCAATGATTCTCATTCAACAACTTAATCTTATCTTTTCTCTTTCCAAAAATCTGACATGGTTCATTATCCCCCAAGTAGAGAATCCCAGAATATCCTTGGACACAATCAATAAAATGACCTCTATGGGTTGTAGTATGAAATGGAGCCCCATAATCTAAAATCCAAGAATCATCAACACTTTCTAAAGAATGAAGCAAAGCATCCTCTTTGGATTTTTTACTTACCACATTTGACTCTTTGTTCCTTTCTAGTTTATCTCCTTCATTTTTCTTTTGAGTCCAACAATCTTTCTTCTTATGCCTTTGTTTCTCATAGTATCAAGAATCTATTGGTCCTCTAGATTGAGACCTCTTCCCCTTTGATTTTCCTCTTGATGTCCCACAATTTCCAAAATTACTTCCTCTCTTAGTCATTTTGTCTCTTCTTTGTGCATTCAAAGAAATTTTTGATGTAGATCCACTTGAGGTTTTCTTATGAGTTTCCTCATTCAGAATAACACCAATCATATCATCAAATTTTAGGGTATGAGATCCAGAAACAAAATTAATCACAATTGTTATCAAGCCATTCCAGTTTTTAGGAAAAGAACACAAAATCAAGAGAGCCCCAATTTCTTTATCAAAATTGACATTCATAGAATATAACTAACTAGTAATTGTATTAAACTTATTTAAATGATCTATAATAGATCCACCTTCTTCTATCTTCATATTAAATAAATATTTCATGAGAAATACCTTATTTGAAGTAGAGGGCTTTTCATATGACTTTGCTAGGGTTTGCATCAACTCTTCCATCATCTTCAATTAAATTGTAATGTTAAATATCATCAATGGTGCCAAGCATGATTGAATACTTCCAAGTGCCTTTATGTCTAAAATCTCCCCATCCTTATCTGTCATAGTTTATTATTTCTTAGCTTTTCCTTCCAATGTGTTCCATAAATCTTTCTAATAAAGATAGCCCTCCATTTGCATTTTCTATAAATGAAAGTCCCACCCATTAAAATTCTCAACCTTCAACTTATCCTCGGCTGCCATCATTCCCACTCAACCATGAGACTCCTACTGGAATGTTCAAATGGGAAGAGTACTTCTGAGAGGGGGTGGGGTGAATCAGAAGTACCAACTTTTAAATTTTTTTTTCTTTATTAACAAATAACTGAAAAACAAATTGCATGCATGTAAACATATTAAGGAACATAAAATCAATCACATGTAATAATACATAACACCAGAATTGATAACCCAAAAACCCTCCATGAATGGGAAGGTAAAACTGGAGTGGGGATGATACCCACAAAAATGACTGCAGCAATCAATGTTCAACCACTTCTGATGGTCTGCCCTATGAAAGGCCTACCCTGTTAAAGGCTTTACACTATGTCAATAGTGACCTAGTTAGAGGATTTACAAACACTTACATGAAGTGTCACCCTGTTAAATGATTTACAATAGGTTGTTAAACCCACCTAATACATAGGATTTTCAATCACCTTCTCCAAAGGTTCTCCTACCTAGTTGTTAAGCTAACCTATCAATATAGGATTTCAACATCTAATACAATTGTGAGAAAGTATTAGACCATTTGACCTAATTGAATGCAATCTCAAATTTTTGGGTTTAGGTATTAGATCTGCTCTTCTCATTCTAATCCCGCTTGATCTGATCTCTATATGTGCTCCTTGTCCCTTGTACTGTTCTGATCAAGTTGATATGAAATTGTTGCTCTTTTCCTCTAAGCCTTTCCTTCTTCACACTAAAATTTTGCTATAATCTCCTCATACATTGTTCTCATCCACATATACAATGGGTTTTCAAACTCCTTTTAAAGAATGTGAAGACTTAGGGTTAGGTATGGATCTACGATCCATATTAAATCTCAAATTCTTGCTCAAATCCTTTGTTTTCACCTATTGGTTGCATGTTGTCTCCAATTTTCTGATTGGTTGCATATTGATTTCATAAGTAATTGTAACGATTTGATCTTATCTTCTTATCCCTTCGTGAGTCATGCAAAAATTGTTTTATATCTTAGTTTGTGACGGCACAAACTCTTATGTTGATGTTGAGTTACTCGGCACTCATTACATTACTAATGCTTGGCATGAACTGATTCCTAGATTGCTCAACATCTATTACTTTTTTGGTTTGCCTAGAACCTATTAAACACTATATTGCTCGATATTTGAACATTTTTGGATTACTCAGCACACAAACATTTCCTAGATCATGTGACACATACTACATTCTGACTTTCTTAGCACCAACTATGGTTTAGCACCTATTGAAATTATGGCTTGACATACATTGTGTACTTGGCATATATAGTGAAAATAGTTAAGTGTGTTGACACTTAATTGTTAAGACTATTCTTTTGACCAACAATCTCCCCCTTTGACATGAGTGTCAAAAAAACTTAACTAAGCACTTATGAACTTAACCTTACTAAGAACATTCTTTATTTTCTTGGCGTACATGCAAAAATTTAAAAATATTGTGAGTAGCAATATACCTTATGACTCCCCCTGAGTTGATTATGCCTTGTCCATTCTTGAGACTGAAATTCTGTGCTAATGTGCCTAATTTTCTTTGTCCTTTGTCCTGTTTCTACATTTTGAGCCTCTATGCTATATCTGATCTATGTGAAGTTCAAAATTTTTGCATCTCCCCCTTTCTCCTTTATTACTAGTCTCCCCATTTTTGGCTATTTATAAAATTTCCACTTTATTCTCAAAATGAATGAAAGAATGTAATAAAAAATGGTTCTAAATTTGGTATTCTCCCATAGTATCTACATATATACATGTCTCCCCTTATACATATATCTCCCCCTTTTTAACATTGATGTCAAAGGGTTTTATGGAGTAATGCCATGCTTATCCAAAAATGTGCTATTTACCTCTAGGAGTATTTTCAGAGTTGCATCCCAATTCGCTAGTGCAATGTCCAATGACTTATGTTGGATGGAAAGCTCGGCTGCTAGATGTACAAGTCCATCTAAGGTAGAAAGATTTGAATCTTTCTTGAGGACTGTTTCTGCATCCATTTGTTCCTTATGGAGTACCTCTAAGTGAGGGGTTATAGAGGACTAAATTTGCATCAACTTAGCTTTTGTATTTGCCTCCTCTGCCATCAATACAACTAATTCTCTTTGTGTGTGAAGTGTTTGAGCAAAATTCTTCTCACTCTGAGTTGGATTAGTTGGGAGTTGCATACTACAAATCTTTAGATTTCTCTCCAAACTTAGTATTCTCTGGCTAGTCTCCTATGTGAAGTTGGAAAAATCACACAACTTGTTGTATAGGGAAAATATATTCCCAAGTACAATTTTTACTCTATCCAATCTCTTAGCTAGCTCAACTTGAGATAGTGCTATATCACCATATATTTTCTCATTTGCTTTTCCTTGGAACTTCCTTTTTGACCATTCCATTAATTTTGCATTTCTATCATGGTCTTCATTTGTCACCTAGTCAACTATGTCAGATAGTTGCTCTACTATTGACCTTGACTCATCAAGTGTCTGCAAGCTGAAGGCATCCATAAAGATGCCCTTTATCTCATTCAGTTCTTGCCTAAATTTATATTCTTTTCTCAATACCTCTTGTCTTCTTCTTCTATCTAGTGCACTCTGTATTTCATTAATCTTCTCCTCAATGAGAGTGTTGGATTCATAGTAAGGTATTGTGATTTCCTCATCAAGCTCAAGAATTCCATATTGTAGTTTCCTGGCTACTTTTGTTGAGCTCGAGCCTAGTGTTCTAACTTGCAATGCTAGCATTTTAGTGCTCAACTTCTGAAGAGTTTGAGTGGGAGTACCTATTTTGGGTAGTTGAACCAAAGTTTGTATGGCATTTTTCTCCTCATCTCTTGTCTCTTCCTTCTCTTCAGCTTGTTTCTCCTTTTCACTATCAATGGTTGGGGGTGTGCTTTCTAGCTATTCTATTTTTCCTATTTCTACCTCTACTTTGCACTCGACACTTGAAGTGCATCTGTTATTGTTTTTGGTGGAGACGGAGGTGGAAGAAATAAGAGTCTAGTAGTTTGAGTGTTCAAGAGTGGTTCTTGTGTTTGCACCTTGACTTCTTTAGATTCTACTACTAACTTTTGTAATTCATCAAAATTGACCAGTATTGGCTTGAACATAATCTAGCTACTTGTGTTGATTGGTCAAGGATCTTTGTAAGATCCTTTGTAGTCAAAGGATTGACATTTTGACAAGAAGTATCAATAACATCCTTAATCTTGATAATCTTTGAAAGTGTGATGGTGGCATGAGGAGGGCTAGGAGGTGATAGTTGTGTGTCTTGCACACTTTGTTGCTGCTGCTCATCTATACCCTTTTCTTCCTCTTTCTCCTCTTTATTCTCCTCTTCATATTTCTTTTCTTCTTCCACTTTCTTCTCTTCCTCAACCTTTTTCTCTATCATTTTTATTTCCTTTATCTTGGCACTTGCTTCTGCCTTGTATTCCTCATCAAAAAATCATCAATTTTCTTATAAATTATTTTCCACAACAGTGTGGATTTTCTCACAACGTTTTCAATTTTATTCTGCAAAATACAAAATGCCCTATGCTTTGGAGTAAATCTACTATTTTGCCTCTTGACTGCATTAGTTATTTGTCCCTTAGTCAAATCAGACAACAATATAGCTGAAGTAGACTCCCTTATTTCCTTTTCCATTTGCAAGAAAAAATTCCATTTGTCTTCTACTATTTTATACAATTCTTTGGGCATTAAGCCATCTAGCTCTAGAGGTGTGTGCTTGTACTCGGCCATCATAGCATACACAGATTCCTCTAATTTATTTTTCTCTTCCTTTTTGAGCTTATTGAAATCTAAATTCTTCAAATCTTTCAAGTCATCATTTCTAATCTTTGTACACAATTTATCAATTGAAGACTTAGGTGGATGACTTACCACTTTGAACTGACTATTATCATTTGTCTCTGTCTTTTCTTCATCTGAGTTAGGTTGAGCTACATATTTTCTTATTTTCTTTCACTCCTCTGTAGTCTTCTTTATAGCTTTCTTCCTCTTCTCTGCCTCTTCTTTGACCTTTTGTGTTGTAGCTCTAGTGGTGGCTCTGGTAGTAGGCTTCTTTGGTGCAGATTTTGCCACTTTCTTTATTTTGGGTTGAGAAGCAGGTGGAGTTTTAGCCTTCCTCTTGGTGACTTTAGTTCTAATAGGTGCTTCCTTGACTTCTTTTTCCTTAGCACCTTCCTCTTTATCCTCACCTAAGCCTTGTGTCAATTGTAGAGGCCCTTGCTTTGGCTCTTCCTCTTCATTTTCACTGACATCCTCTTCTTCATCTGCTTCCTCTTCCTATGCTATGCCTACTATTTCAACTCCAAAACTTTTCTTGATCTTCTTGATCAATTTGTCCTTCTTTTTCACTATTGTGGCTATCTTAAGGTCTGTCACCACCCTTAATTTGATAATGTCATAAGTTCTTAAATGTTTTACAGCCTTGTCAATTTCCTCTACAAGTAGAGCTATTATTGTTGTTGAGGCTTGATCAACATCAAGTTCATAGCCCAATGGCCTAAGCCATCTCACTCTAGGTATGACCTCTTGTATATAAGTGTAATCAATATCCACTAGGAAACAAATTTCCTTTACATGCTGCTCAACTAGTGAGACGGGTATCCTCATCCTCTGTTTCATGAATTTCTTAAAGTCCTCAAAATAGCTAGTCATTTGGGCATCAAAATTCTCACTCATCTACTCAATGAATCCATTGATTTGCTAAAAAATGGTCTTATTATGATCCCATTTCACCTTTCCTACTAAAGGGAATTCTTTCATAATATAGAAAAACATACAAATCAAAATTGAGCCAAATTTGCATTGAGCTCCCTTAGACTTCCTTATAGCTCCTAGATTCTCATTGATCTACTATAACATGAGCTCTGTAAGATCATATGTATGATCTTTCTTCACCAATTTATAGGCTACATCTATTGCAATACATGGTACACTATTTAGTTTTCCTGACTAGTAGAATTTGTGGGATATGACTCTCACAACAAAATCTAGTAGGGGTTCTATAATGGTGTCTATTGTCATTCCCCTATTATTCCATTTTGCACCTATATTCTTCTCTATGGCTTCCCTTTTGTCACTTCTCGGGGTCTTTTGCCGATCTAGGGTTGGAATACTAGTAACCCTATGGATAGTGTTCATTGTAAACTTCACTGGCCTTGTCTCTAACCAAAAGGCTCCATCGTGGATTTTTCTCAACACTATGTGTATCCATTCCATTTTGAAAATAGTAGGGAAAACTAGGGCTTTGGTCATACCCTTCTTCTCAACTATGGAGAATTCATCTTTAAGTTTTCCATTATCACATAGTTTATCAAATGCATTAAAAATTTATAAATATCCTATGGCTCCAAATTTATAGTTATAAGACTTTCAAATGTCTTGAACCACAAAAACTTTATTAGGTATTATGAATAGGGTACTAGCAGGATCATTCTTATAGGCAACTTCAGGAATGGGCCTAAACTCTGGCTATTTGACTTCATTACTAACTAGTTGAATTTCAAGACCTTCCTTTTCTTTGGTATATTTTGACCCAAATGCCATCGTTTACCGAACTAAGGTTTAAAATTAAATAAGCTTTCAAACACTGCGTAGCTCGGCACTTGAATGAAATACCCGTGAATTGATGAAATCGAGTTGAATCATGGTTGGAATTGTTGCAAATCATTGTTTGATCACTGTAGAATTGCCTCTTTGCTCTGCTCAAACTCACTTTGTGTTTGAATGATTCAAAAAATGAATGATTTTCAACTTTATTAGGTTCAAAAACCTAGCATTTATTGCACTTGTGCTTACAACTATACACTTGACTTCCAAAGATTTTATCAGCTTAGCTTCCATTGAAGTTCATCTACTTGGCAAGTAATATTCTAATTTCACTTGTCATCAACTGAACTTTTCAATTGCTCAACAACCACAAACATCTCTTATTCGACATCCACTAGTCTATTCAACTCAACATGTACTAAAGTTTTACTCGACAACCAAACGTAGCTCAGCATCATCTTCTAGATTTTAACTTGGCATCTTTTCTCATGCATATTTCTTCTTTTCAGTACTTCTATGTTTTCTTGGGCTGATGTATGATACATCTTTATATGTATTAGCCCCATGCATTTGTCTTGTGCTTAATTGAATGAGGTGTGATCATTTGACATCTTGGATGAAGTGATCTCTCCATTTGATCTACTGCATTCACCTTTCTTCTTCCATGTCTTGTTCATTTGTCCTCTTATTTGTTCAACATCAATCTTCTCTTTTCCTTTGTTGACTTTAGTCTTTGGTGCTTTTGACTTTGTAGGACAGTTTCTGTTGATATGACCAGTCTTCAAACAACTAAAACATGTAGTTTGGTTTAGCCACCTACTGTAACTTCCCTTGAAATGTGTCCTTATGTAATTTTTAGGAATGTGTCCATACTCTTGATAATAGTGACAGCTATACCTGGTATTGTAATCCCAATTGTAGTGATGCGCATGATTGATTCCTCTTATAGGCTGATTAAGTGTCCACATAGGCTTTGATCTACATTCAAATGTTCTATGTCCATACTTTTTGTAGTTGTGGCAGTGAACCTCAAATATTGGTGTCTTCATGGTCTTGGTTCTGCAGTCTTGTGTTAAATGTCCTTGCTTTTTGCACTTGTGAGAAAAATTTGCATTTGTAGGCTTATCATATTGATGACTATTCTTGCTTCTGCACACATTAGAGATATGTCCCTTTTTACCACATAAATGACAAGTAAGTTTAGTGTTCTTACCTTTGTTGCTTCTTTCTTCTATAATCTTGAATGATTCTCCTTGTTTAGTGCTAATGTAGCCAAGTCTTGAAGTATCATTACTAGCCCTTGGTGATTTCAGAAATTGCTCAAAGTACATGATGGCCTCATTGGGTTTGTTGTAACTTTCTGCTATTTCCTTTTCTCTTTTCAATTCATTCTACAATTGTTCATTTTGCATCTTCAAGGTGGAGATCTCAATGTCCTTCATGTTTAGCTCATGATGAACATTCATCATCTAACTTAAGGTGTCTAACTACATGTTTGAAATCTTTTCAAATTCAATTGTCTTCTCTTCCAGCCTATTGGTGAGATTTCCCTTGTCATCTTCTATCATGGCCTTGTCTTCAATAGCTCTTTGCTTTTGTTCAGTCATTTCACAAAGCATTATGGTTTGTGATTCTTGGTCAAGCTTGAGCAATCTTATTTATTCAGCTTGTGCTCTATTTTTCTCCATTAATTCTGCTATTGCTACATCAAATTCCTTGGAATCTCCATTGGAAAACACTTGTGTGGTGTCAATCTCTTTGTAGTGTATGTCATTTTCAGCTATGGCTATCTCCTTCCTTCTTTTCAAGGATTTTCTCAGTTCTTCCCTAGCTTCCTCTACTTTGTGTAGAACTAGTTGCACATCAATCACCTGATTGTCAATGATCTTCCCAAGTTTGAAGACTTCCATCTTCTAACCTTTTTCTCCAAGTTGTTAGGCTTCTCCTTGTGAGAACCTTGCTCTGATACCAATTGTTGGAATTTTCAAATGGGAAGAGTACTTCTGAGAGGGGGGTGAATCAGAAGTACCAACTTTTAACTTTTTTTTTCTTTATTAACACATAACTGAAAAACAAATTGCATTCATGTAAACATATAAAAGAACATAAAATCAATCACATGCAGTAACATATAACACCATAATTGATAACCTAGAAACCCTCCATGAATAAGAAGGTAAAACTAGGGTGGGGATGATACCCACAAAAATCACTACAGCAATCAATGTTCAACCACTTCTGATGGTCTACCCTATGAAAGGCCTGCCTTGTTAAAGACTTTACACTATGTCAATAGTGACTTGGTTAGAGGATTTACAAACACTTACATGAAGTGTCACCCTATTAAAGGATTTACAATAGGTTGTTAAACCCACCTAATACATAGGATTTTCAATCACCTTCTCCAAAGGTTCTCCTACCTAGCTGTTAAGCTAACCTATCAATATAGGATTTCAGCATCTAATACAATTGTGAGAAAGTATTAGAACATTTGACCTGATTGAATGCAATCTCAAATTACTGAGTTCAAGTACTAGATCTACTCTTCTTATTTTGATCATTGCTTGATCTAATCTCTGTATGTACTCCTTGTCCCTTGTACTATTCTGATAAACTTGATATGAAATTGTTGCTCTTTTCCTCTAAGTCTTTCCTTCTTCACACTAAAATTTCACTATTATCTCCCCATACACTATTCTCATCCACACATGCAATGGGTTTTCAACCTCCTTTTAAAAAATGCAAAGACTTAGGGTTAGGTATGGATCTACGATCCATATTAAATCTCAAATTCCTGCTCAAATCATTTGTTTTCACCTATTGGTTGCATGCTATCTCCAATTTTCTAATTGGCTGCATGTTGATTTCATAGGTAATTGTAAGGATTCAATCTTATCTTCTTATCCCTTCGTGAGTCATGCAAAAACTGTTTTACATCTTAGTTTGTGATGGCACAAACTCTTATGTTGATCCTGAGTTACTCAACACTAATTACATTACTAATGCTTGGCATGAACTGATTCCTGGATTGCTCAACATCTATTACTTTCTTGGTTTGCTTGGCACTTGTTAAACACTGTATTGCTCAACACATTTATGTTCTATATTGCTCAACATTTGAACATTTTTGGATTACTCAGCACATGAACATTTCCTGGATCACTCGGCACATACTACGTTCTAACTTGCTCAACACCAACTATGGCTCAGCACCTATTGAAATTTTGGCTCAACATACATTGTGTACTTCACATATATAGTGAAAATGGTTAAGTGTGTTGACACTCAATTGTCAAGCCTATTCTTTTGATCAACAACTCCCACTCAACCATGAGACTTTCTTGTAGAGGATAATTGGAAAAAAAACCTTGCTTTGATACCATTTGTTAGGATTAATCATAAACAAAAATAATATATACATGCAAATATAACCAATATCAAAATATAATAAATTGCACAAAAGAGAATACAAGACACCAAGTTTCAACTTGGTTCATGTAGTCCCTAGGCTACGTCCACTAAACAATGAGTCCAATATTATTATTATCAGGGTAAACTTTAAGAAACCCCCTCTAGAAAAAGATATAAATTATTGACAAACATTTCATTATTTTGAAAACCCAAATTATTTTTATCGATGAATCTCCTAATTTTTTATTTTAAATATTATTTACATTGGCAATTATTTTGGAATCATAATTTTTTAGTAGAAAATATTGGCAAATCTCAATAATAATAGGAGGTTCGCTAATCATCATGGAATACTACAAATCAAAATTGAACATGTTTTATCTCATGGAAGTTATGAGGATAATTACATTATATTCTAAATCAATAGTGAAAACTAAATATTGGTAATATATCCCTAAAGTAACTAATGATTATGATAATTATTAGTGAATTAATTTTAATTTCTTTGATAATATATAATATTTAGGTGAATCAAATCTAATCATGTATCCAATATTGCGGCAAATCTTTGAGTTTAATTTTTTTTAATAAAATAAATTATAGAGTATTTTTAAAATATTTTAGAACAAAATTTAATAAAAATGTGGTGATTTAGTTCGCATTAAACCTTAAATTATTAGCCAAATTACTAGCAAAAAAAATCTAAAATTTACAAAATTATGAATAATCACCACTAAAAATACCCTAATTATTATCTAGTGATTACAACCTGATTACAATCCATAATCCCTTATAGTTCAATATCACTGCAAGAAGCAATTATCACATCAAACCTTATGAAATCCCTAACCCTAAGCTATTTTATACAAGTATTTTTTCTGCTTTAGGGTTAAAATTAGTTACAACATGTTGGCCCAAAAATGCTAATAAAATAGCCCCAAACCTTGCTGAGGAATTATGGAGTATTTACAATACTTCCCTAATCAGTCACCATAAACTAACACTAACTTGTCTTGACACATCCTTACAAAATGTTTTTATTATCTCCTTTATGTAATTGGGTTGAGGTATGTATATTCCTCCTTTAGTTTGATGAACTTTTAAACCAATAAAGAGCACCATCTCACCAAACATAGACATCTCAAATTCTTTACTCATTTCATCAGAAAATGACTTACACATCAACTCATTTCTTGCAATGCTAATATCATTATAAAAAAAAGCTATTAAAACCTTATCTTCAACTTCACTCTTCAAGTATAGATTTTTGTTGTTACTAGTTGTAACAAAACCAATTCTAATCAAATAGGAATGTTATCTTTCATACCATGCTTAAGGTGCTTGCTTTAACCCATACAAGGATTTGTACAATTTACATACCACATTCCTCTAATCCGGGTCAACAAACTCTTTAGGTTGTTCAATGTAGACCTATTCCTCTAGAATTCTATTAAGAAAATGTAGACATGATGTCCATTTGGTAGACCTTGAATCTTCTATATTTTCCATATGCAAGAAAAGTTCTTACTCCTTCCAATCTAGCAATATTTGCAAAGGTTACACCATATCAATTCCTTCTTCCCGTGTGTATCCTTTATATACTAATCTAGCTTTCTTCCTTACAACTTCTCCATTCTTATTCAACTTATTCCTAAAAAACTATTTTGTACCAATCACATTTATGTCCTTGGGTTTTGGTACCAGTGTTCATATGTTATTCTTTTCAATTTGCTCAATTTCCTCATTCATAACATTGATCCAATCTTCATTTTCAAGTTCATCTTTTACCGTTCTAGGCTCGAATTCACAAATCAAGAATGTGTTATCTCTTAGCTTCTTTTCATGACTCCAACACTCTTATATCCAATTATTTTATTTTGTGAATGATGTTTTTTGACATGTTTTTCCAAAAAAGGTCTGGTTCTTGGTTTTCCATGACTTTCACCACTTGGTTGTGGCTTACTATTACTTTTAGTGTCCTCTTGTCATTGCCCAAGTACTATAGGCTATTGCTTAATGGATATTTGTTATTTTTTGGTAAACCTCTATAGTGACCTAGTTTTCTTCTTAGATAAAGTGGCAAACACACCTTCCTATACATAGACAAATATATGATAGTCCTTGGGTTCTTTCTTAATTTCCACATCATTCTTATTTGAAAAATCATCAATGCTCACATTTTCACTTTCAACAATACTTTCAATAAATTTATTTGAACATTTATATGCTTTCCTCCTAGCAAAGTAACCTAGGAATATTCATTCATATCTTTTTGAATCAAGATTTCCATTTCTAGAATCCTTATGAATATAACACACACTTCTAAAGATTTTGAAATAACTTACATTAGGTGTATGTCCATACTAGAGTTCATAAGGTTTCTTGTTTGTACCTTTATTCAATTGTACTTGGTTAAGGGTGTAGACAACATTACTTATAGCTTCTCTCTAGAACATTTGTGCAACACCTTTCTCAATCAATAGTGTTCTAGCACAATCAACAATATGTATGTTCCTTCTTTAAACAATACCAATATGTTGTGGTGTACTCAGTGTGACTACTTTCCTTTTAATTCCATTCTTATTACAAAAATCAATTAACTAATTAGACATTAACTATTCTACTGTATCATATCTTGAACATTTGGATTACTTACCAATTTCCTTCTCAACTCTTTCTTTATACCATTTGGACATTTGAAATGCACTAGATTTAACTTTTAGAAACATCATTGTCATCATTCTTGAATAGTTATAAAAAAGAATAATTAAGTATCTATCACCATAATAAATTTAAACTCTCATAGGTCTACAAAGGTCACTATGAACCAAATCCAATATATCATTAGATGAATGCAATTTTCTTGGGAAACTTGACTTGGTCATCATGGCAAGTTGAAATTCTCTACACATAGCATTATTAGGCTTATGCAAACTTGGTAAACCTCTTTCCTTCTTTCTCCTACTCACTTTAATCATATTATCAAAGTTCATATAGTAGAGCCTCTTATGCCATAACCAAACATCTTCAACTCTACAAAACAAGCATGTATTTGTAGTAGAATCCATGTAGAATATGTTATGTCTTGTTTGATCACCGATACTAATCAATTTTCCATCACCATTAAAGATTCACAACTTCTTGTCCTTTAATTCTAGTCATTGACCTATGTTATTCAGCTATGAAATACTCAAGAAATTATATTTAAAACCCTTAATCCAATAAACATCATCACATCCAATATTTTGATTCAACATCAGCAAACCTCTTCCTTTTGTAGGACATGGAACATCATTCATTTCCAAGTTTAAAAAATCCACCATCATATTCTTCAAGTTGATCAAACTTATCAATATGACCAGTCATATGATGTGACCAATCACTATCAATAATCCATGTATCATTCTTGCTAACATGAGATATTAGGGCATTTTCTTATTCATGTCTTTCCTCCTTTGAATCTTCTTTCACAATAACATACACAATTGCTAGAAAGTAAAGTCCACCAAGATAATGAGGGGGAGGGGTGAATCAATTATGCAATTAAAACAACTCTCAATGTCTTCTTTATTAATTATGAAACATGTAAATAGTAGATACAACAACCATAGAAAGATAACTATGCATAATAACACTAGATTTGTTAACTAGGGAAACCCTTGATTAGAGGGAAAACCCCAACAAGGATGGTACCCACAAAATGATGTACTAATATAAAATTTTCTTATATGAGGATAGACCAAATTAGGAGTCAATAAAATAAAATCAGTACATATGAGTCTATATTAGGAGACTTTGAATCCCTATTAGGAGATTCCTACCCTGTTAGGAGTTGAACATAAGACCATTAAAGCCACTGTCCAAATAGTCTTTTTACTATTCCTTCCTAATAAAACAATGTGACACAATAATTATCCAACTAGAAACTTGTCTTTCCAAATACAATTCCTTTTTAGCTCATTGTGCCTCAACTACACCAAATTCTTCTCTGATCTTTACAAGATCACATACAAAGCTCAAACAATAGATAGTGCAAGCATATAACCGCATACTATATAAAATGATCTCATTGATGATTAAAACCAAGGAAAACATATTTCCTTGATAAAAAAATCCTAAAACAAAATAACGAGTCATCCTTGGCTTTCCCAATTTACAATAATAATATAGAACATCATAAGATATTACAATACATGTTATATTACAATCAATCTATCAACTCACAATCTTCATAACATTTCACTCAATGAACATATGATCATGCTAGCTTAACCAAGTCATCTTCAACATGTCTTCAACCTTTTTCACATCTTGCTCAACCATATTCCATCTCTAATAAGAGATAAAATCCAAACAAAAATACCTCTTTTCCATAAACCTTGTCTAAAAGTTGCCTTCACTAAAATTTGCGTAACACTATCCAATCTTCAACTTTCTATACATTTTATGAACTATATAATCTAGACATACTTTAGAACATAATCTCACGTGCACATAAGCTAATCTTAATCTTCAAATCACATGAAGCCAATATCTCTCTATTGTTATGTTAGTCTTCACCTAATAACCATTATGTTGACATCAATGACAAACTCTATCATGAATGGAACACATAAGCTTTGAATCATGTCTTCAACAATACTAATATCCTCCCCCATAGGAATATCATCAACATTCATGCTAACAATCTCTCTATTTGTCATTGATGGAAACATAGATGAAAAATATCCAAGTTCTAAAAATACAAAATATACTTCTTCCTCATTTGCCTTTTCTCCTCCATTTATGTTGCTCAGGAATGTAATTGTACATCTTAGTCTCAAACATCACTTACTCGAATATTTCATTCTCTACAACCCATTATAAGTAAACTACATGCACAAGGAAGATATTAATCTCCCCCATACATCATAATTTTTCATAAATCCTCTTCATCAATCAATATACATATCTTAAGAAGTATGCATCTCCCTCTTAAAGGATAATGACACTACTCCCTCCCCAAACATACATATCAAATGATTTTTTCATGTATATCTTATCTCTCACCCATTGACATCAATGAAAATGGTATCATTATGTAGATTTTCTAAGTTCAATCATTTCCAAAATAACCTATTCAAGCTCTAGTAGCAAAATACACTCTAGAATATCGATACCAAGAGTCCTTAATGACTTAGCTCAAACATAGATACTACCCCTTAGAGGAAGCATCAAACATCTAGTTTGATACATCAAGCATAGGTAAAAAAATAGTGCTCTACCATCTAGTTTGATGCAATCTTTGCATCATCTACTCTAAAGTAGATTGGGGTATAACCCTAAGAATACCTCTAAATACTCAATTGTGTCCTTTGCAATAGGTTTTATAAACATTTATGCTATTTTTTCCTTTGTGCTATCATATTCCAATATGATCTCCTTTTCTACAACTTTCTCTCTCAAAAAGTGATACTTAATAGATATATTCTTTGTCTTTGAATGTAAAACTGGATAACATGTCCAATGAATTATATCCCAATGTCTTTCAACATTTTATTTATCCAAATAATTTGACTAAAATTGTTTGTTTTTTCTACATACTCTACTTCTACAGTACTTTGTGAAATGTAATCCTATTTCTTGCTTAGCCAAGAAGCTAATCTTCTTCCCAAGAAGAATTCTCTAGCACAAGTGTTTTTTTTATGTCATCTACACTTCCTTCCCAATCAACATTAGTGTATGCACATAAGGTGAATTCATGTTATATGTCATATCATAATCCATAATTAGGCATGCCTTTCAAAGATCTGAAAATTCTTTTTACTACTGCATAATGTGTCTCTTTAGGATCTGCCTAAAATATTGCCACAATTCTAACTTCATTAGCTATATCAAGTCTAGCATGTGTCAAATATTTTAATCCACTAATCATAGATTTGTAATTTTTCTATTTAACAATAGGGGATCCATCTTTTCTAGATCTCTTACATATAATTATCATAGGTGTTCCAATAGGTTTAAAACTTTCTAATCTAAATATTTTTAGCAAATATTTAAGATACTTCATTTGTGATATAAAAATGCCATCATTGTTCTTCACAATCTACAATCCCAAGAAGAATTTCATCCCTCCAATCATACTCATCTCAAACTCTTTCTTCATTTCCTCTTTAAATGCCTCACTCGCTTCATCATTTCTTCCAAAAATTATGTCATCCACAAATACTTCAACAATTTGTTGTACTTTATCATTCTTTCTTAGATACAATTTTCTATCAACATTACCTTTGAAAAATCAAATTTGTCAAATACTTATCCAATCTTGCATACTAGGCTCTAAGTTCTTGTTTCAAACCATACAATGCCTTTTTCAATCAGCAAACTATATCATCTTTATTTGTCAAAGGAAAACTATTAGGTTGTTCAATGTATACCTCCTCTTCTAGTTCACCATTTATAAAAGCTAATTTGACACCGATTTGATAAAAATTAAAGTTCTTGTTAGTTGCATATGCCAAAAACATTCTTACTATCTCCAATCTAACAACAACTAGAAAAGTTTCTTCAAAATCAATTCCTTATTTTTGTGAATAACCTTTACATACCAATCTTTCTTTGTTTCTTATAACTTTACCTTGTTCATTCATCTTGTTTCTAAATACCCACTTAGTTCTAGTAACATTCCTATCTTTAGGTCTAGGAACCAATTCCCAAGTCTTGTTCATTACAATATGATCTAATTATTCTTTCATAGGTTTTATCTAATAATCATATTTACAAGCTTAATCAACATTCTTAGGTTAAAATTGAGAAATTAAGAATAGTTCTTCATGTATCTTATTTATTTTCATAACTCATTTGTCTTTGCTTTCAATGATCTTTTCGAAAGGGTGATTCATTGTCACATTCCTATTAGGTGTCATTCTCTCAACTCTAATTTCTGCTCTAGGTTTAGATCTAGGTTCTTCTCTCTATTCTTCTCTTTGTATTTCAATCTACAAATGGGTCTCAGTTTCATAACACAATTCCTATTCAACATTTTTCATGTCAGTTCTAGAATTAGTCTCTTCATCAGAATTATAATCAAGTATTCTTTCTTGAATTCTAAAATTCTCATGAACTCTCACATTTGTGCTCTCAAAAATTAAAACATCTATATGCTTTTCTTTTTAATGAATATCCAAAAAATATTCCTTCATCACTTCTAGAATCAAACTTTTGAATGTGATCATCTCTCTTAATATAGCATTTACTTCCAAAGATTCTAAAGTACTTCACAATAGGTGCATGTCCAAACAAAATTTCATAGGGGTTCTTACTAGTGTTATAACACCCCACTAAGGGATCCAAAAGAACTAACCTAAAATTCTACTACGTTTGCTCAAACATTATTTTTTAAAGATAACATATAACAACAATTATAAAGTAGTGGAAGCAATAAAAGACAATCATACATAAGAAAACATAATAGATTACATTCCTTAAGGATCCCAAGACATTGAATCACATTTAAATTTAAATAATACTAAATCAAATAATTAACACATCCACATAAAAGAATAAATACAAGTTCAAATCTATTTAAATAATATACATTTTTTCCAAATGCCATTTGGCATTAATTCAGAATGCACAATCATCCACTATACATGTCACAAGGTATGAAAGGCTGAAAGAATATACATAATATAAAATAGATTACATCATCCCTTTCAGATCCTTGAAACAAAATAGAATACAATAAGTAAAATCATCCATCATATAAATATACCCATCTATCAAAAAACACAAAGATAGAATGAAAGGTAACATAGAACAATGAACTCCATCCATGACATCAATGGATGGATCTCAATGGTAAAAGTAAAAAGCACTACCACCCAACCTCGTGATAAGCCAAATAGGTCCACTCCCACCGTGTTGAGGAGATAGTCTCAAGTCCCAAAAAAGATATAAATCTCAAAAATAAAAAGTAATATCTAGGTCAAGGAAAACCCTAAAAGTAATCTAACTCAAAGGTTCCAAGATAAATCAACATCTAAACCTAGAGGCAAACAAATACATGTAGGGAATCTACTATGGAAGTGAGCAAGTGTCATCGCATGAGTCAACTCTAGAGTTACCCTAGTAGTCTGACTTGACCCTGGCCCCCCTAGTGAATCTATGCAGCACTAGTATCCTTTTGTACTAACAAGGCATACTAACAATTCAAGGTCGCAAGAAAGCATCCTCTTTACTCCTATCCTAGTCTATACTAGCACTCAAGGCATGGGCAAAGAAAATTAAAGACTCTTGTTAGGTTCATTTTACTCTCATTTAGTGTAGTGTTTTCACTTATTAAAATAACCTATAATGGGTTACCTTGGTAGCTATTTTGGGCTTTTTCCTCCATTGCAAGCCACTTTTTGACATTACATATAGATAAGCTAGCTCATAAAAGTACAAATCAAAGAATCATAGTTTTCACCTCAATCCTATAAAAGTGACTAGAAAGTATCAAAAAACAATTCACAATAACACCTTAGTCATTTACAAGCAACTGGAAAGCATCCAAAATAACTGATCAAAGACTCAAAGGTTAAGTCAAATAGGTCATACCATTCATCTCATTTTCACACAAGAACATTGAAAGCATTAACAAACAATAGATCCAAACTCATCATAGAGCATACCAAACACATTACCATGGTTGAGTTTAAAAGATCAACATCAAAGCATCATAATATCACAAAAATAGAACTGTCGGACCCTTTTTAAACATCCTAAGATTGGTCAACACCCTAGTCAACCCAAACTCCAAAACATAAAAAAATATACAGTTAATAGTGTAGTTTCATAGTTTTTTTTGGCTTTGAAGACACATAGTGTGAGTTTATAGTAAGGTTTAAGTTTTCATTTTAATGTAATTTTTCGAGTAGATGAGATTTACATTTTACCCTTAACTTAGAAAATTACAAGGATCACAATTAAATACCATAGGATGACTTTAAAATAATTATCTATTTAAATTATTTAAATAATAATTATTAATCATCAAATAAAATTACTATGATTTTATTAATAATCAAAATCCTTAAATAATAATATCATTAAATAATAATTTTAGAATTTTAATAAATTATATCTTTTATTAAATAAAAATTAACTAAAATAAATAAAATTAAATAAATAAATAATTATTTTTAAAAAACTATATTAATAAATTTAATAATTATTAATTAAGTTAATTATGAACAAAAATTACTAGTAATATCAATATTAATTAATAACTAAACTTTATAATAATTAAAATTTAATAATAAAAAATAATTTTAAAAAAAACCATGTGACTTCATTTTTAAAGCTTGCAAGCTTATTCACTGTTGTAGCAGCTCTACTGTCGTGACAATAGAGTACTATTGTAGCAGTACACCTATTGTCACAATAGGAGGTCTGCCATGCAAACCTTTAAAGGCCGCCGACAACCCCCATGTTGCCATGGTGGGAAAAGGTGATGGGAGGTGGGGCTTTGGTGGCCTTGCCTCCATCAATTTATTTTATTATATATATATATATATATATAATTTAAAACTTCTCCCTGCTACATATTGATATGGATTTTTTATTTTTTGTATTTAAAAAAAAAAAAAAAAACAAAACCACATTTACATAACTTCCTTTTTTTATAAACATTGTGAATTTAGACTGATAGGGAAACCCAGATAAACCAATTGAAATTTTAATTCTAAGTTTTTAATTTCATTTCATAACTATTCCTAATTAAAACAACTATTCAATTTATAGAACAAGGGTTTCCTAATCTTACAATACTCATACACTAATAGAATTCAATATGAATACCAATAAATTCACAATGAAAGATTGAAAGATTCATCAAAAATAAAATTTGGAAAAATAGATTAACAAACATGATGTAGATAGGGATTGTAATGCCCCGCCAAGGGATCCAAAGAATTAACCTAGAATTTCACTAAGTTTGGTAACATTTTTTTGTTTGTTTTTGAAAGTAAATACTATACATAACTTATTCACAATAACGGAAGCAATAGTAATGTCCATCTGAAAAGTAAACATAACATACATAACAGATTACATTCTTTAAGATCCCTTAATGTTGAATTACATACATGAATCCATCTAGTACAACAACCACATGAAATAATAATGATAAGTCCAATGTTCATACATTACATTTCCAAATGCTCAATCATCCACTGTACATGTCATAGGGTATGAAGGCTTAAAAGAATATACATATGTGAAATAAGATACATCATCCTATTCTAATCCATGATACATTAAGACAATCACATGATACATCATCATAGAAGACATATACATCCATCATAAAGATCAAACAAAATAAACTAAGTGCACAGTTCCTCCCAACCGTTAATAGCATCATTAGACCATCGTGGGCCCTAGCCATCCCTCCGTGCGTAACATCCCAAATCACCGAAGGGATCATCGATATTAACATAGTAGGAATGTCACTCCTAACATATACAACATCATATGTAGAAAGTAATCTAACATGCAAATATAAGAATAAGATAACATCATCTAACATATGCTTATCATCAATGAAAGGATACATATCCACCATCACGAAGGACGCATCAGCCACGATGTCTCGATGAATATCTAATGATAAGAGTGGAAAATACACTACCACCCGACCGCGTGGTACCTAAGTGGTCCACTCCCACCATGCTGAGGAGATAATCTCAAGTCCCAAATAGGCTATCCATAACACATAGCACAAATCTCTATAGTCCAGGAATCCTAATAGTATACTAACTCAAAGGTTCCAATCACGAAACTGACATCTACTTCCCAGAGGCACACAATGACATGTAGGAACCTACTATGCAAGCGGGAAAGTGTCATTGCAATTATTACGTACAAGTTACCCTAGCAGTTAGCTAAACTCCACGGGTCCATACTAATTTCATGCGGCCACTAGTATCCTCTAATACTGACAAGGCATACTACAGAATGCAAGGTCACAACCATGCATCTCACTACTCCCATCCTAGCCTGTATAAGCACTCAAGGCATGGGCGAGAACAAAACACTTATCTTTTTAGGTTCATTTTGTTAGTATTAGGTGTGAATATTATCACTTATTAATCCAAGTTACAATGAGTTACCCTGGCAGCCTCTTAGGGCCCCGACCCCCATTGCAAGCCACTTCCCGTCACTACATGCAGATATCCTACCCTAATGCTCATGGACTCATAAATCTCAAAATCACAAAAGATAATCCATAAAATCATCAAATATGCATAAAAGCATCAAATCTTCATGAGCAAACATCCATAGAAAAACATGAACACAACAACTCTCTATTGGCAACTGAAGTATCACTGATAATCAAAGTATCCAATAGTTCTCAATAACCAAAATATATATCTCAATCATACTGATCGAAGACTCCAGAAATGGTTGAGTCAAACATGTCACAACATGACATCATCAAGAATAAATCCACATCTTAGTCCCATCATGGCGACTAGAAAATAATCAAGGATAACTGATCGATAACTCAAAAATGATTAGCTCAAGTGTCTCATACACATACATCTCAGCTTCACACACGAAGATTGATGAACAAATACAAACAGTAAATACAAACATTTCATAGAGCATACAATCACATTACCATGGTTGGGCTTATAAAGATCGAGACCAAATAAGATCAACATGCCAACACATCTCATTACCTCCGAGCCTCTGGTAACAACCTAGGACTGGTCAACACTAGTTAACCCAAAACCCAAAACAAGAAGCATATAGAATACACGATGCAAACACATGTTTTGGTTTTGTTAAGTTTTCAAATTTGAATTTAGAAGTCTCAGTTTACGTATTCCCAAATTATATTAAGTGGAGAAATTTCACGTTTTTCCTAACCCGTGTATTTGTTTGATAGATAAAAGTTTCTCCTCAAAACTACTAGACTCCATTTGCTAATTGTACTAATAATATTTTGTCTATATAAACGTTGTTTGAAAAAGATCCCTATCACCAAACCAATAAGACTCATTGTAGATTTTAACATGAATAATCTCCAAATTCTTAACATTATCATCTTCATTAAACAACTCTAAAATTGTTTAATATATATTAAATAGTATTCAATATACATTATAAAAATTCCACTATATTAAAATCTCTTTTCTTTTAATTTTCTCTCATTTAAAAAATTCATTTACTTAGATTGACTAATAATTAATTACACTTCTTCTACTATTAACTAATCTTAATTAAATTTGATTTAATTAGATTAGATAATAAACCATATAAAACTAATGCATATTAATAAGATTCTAATAAGGGAAGTTTGCAATAATATCTTTAATCCATTTCATGCTTTGGTATATTATTTTTTTTCTTGTGAAGTTTTAGCATAAAGAACTCTTGGTTATGGGAAATGGAGAAATAACTGTCCTTGAATAAAACAGTCTCAGTACGACAGCCATATCTCCCTAATGAACCGTTGGATCAGACTAAAATTGAAATATGTTGGAGAGGGCCAAGTCGTGCTAATTTTGACTGGAGCAATCGAATAAATTCGATCACAATAAAAAATTATGAATGACTGAGTTCAGGTCTATCCAAGGGGCAGCGACAGGGCAGTTTGTGATGAATTAAAAATTTCCTCTTAAAATAATTGTTCTCTAAATTTAACCATAAAAGGGTTTATTCATACGCATCTAAAAATATAATTGATAGAAAGATTACATCTAATCATTCAAATTTTCACCATAAAATTTCTATTTTAATTTCAAATCTTGTCTTTCTAATTTAATATGAATTTGAACCCAAATCCGGTTCATATCTAATTATTTCGCCTTAATTGGATCTAGGGTTTTTCTATTGTTTTCTTCTCAACCAAATAGCATATCTAGAGTCCAATTTCAAATTACAGATTCAATCATAGAGAAGTTTCAGACACATATAACAGACATGATGAAGACAGGAATGCATGATGCGAAAATAGCATAAGTTAAATCACAAAAATCTACTCGAATTCTGATGCTAATTCGCTCTTCCTCAGAAAACCCGCAGAGCAAGCTCCCTTCTTCAGAGTTCTTGAGTCCTCCCATGCTCCAATTGCTCTCCACCCT
Source organism: Cupressus sempervirens (assembly GCA_028749045.1). Lineage (NCBI taxonomy): Eukaryota > Viridiplantae > Streptophyta > Pinopsida > Cupressales > Cupressaceae > Cupressus > Cupressus sempervirens. The sequence continues at coordinate 1,050,089,792 of CM053785.1, forward strand.
CTCCCTAAGCTTCTATGAATGCCTGAATACAAAGAGCTCTCAAGAAACCTTTGGAATGCTTCTTGAAACCGCTGAAAGGTGTCACCAACTAAGCATGGGTCTTTTTCAATTCTTTTTGATGAGTCATAGAATTGTAAACACCTTGTGCTTAATTGATGCACTAACTCCCGTATTGTTGGCACATGTTAATTCCCATGCAAGCTTATAACTCCAATAATTTCTATTTAAATTTTATAACTTTTATTTTAATCTTTTATAACTTTTATTATTATTATTTTATTTATTACTTTATTATTATTTTATAATTATTATTAATTTTAATTTCTAGTTTTGTTTTATTTAATTCCTTTTCCCCAATAATTCACATTACAATCAAAATATCAAAGATCATGATATTTTATTAATCTTCTTAAATAAATAATTTATTAATTAAATATATTTGTTAAGACTTAATTAATGGAAAATTCATCATAGACCTCCAAGATAAAATATGAAAACCCATCATAGAACAAATCATACAAAATAAATCTAAAGGGTTAAAAATACAAAATAAATCAGGAAAGTCGATACCCGTTACCTGCAACCTGCATAAAAACTATGCATATACATACAATAGATAATGCTAAGCTAAAACAGACAATGGCAGGAAGTGGTGCATCTTGTAGATCCCGACTAAGTAGGTGACTACGACTCCCTTCCTTAACCACATTAGAAATGCCATACAATAAGAAAACACACACAACATACACATGCAAGTATGGGGTAAGTAACCATAATAAAACACATGAGATAATAAACCATCTAACTAATCATCATTAATAACTGAAAACAATGTAATGATCATCATACATACATGAAATGTAAAGTCTAAATGATCTCATCATATATCAACTGAATCCTTATCATAATATCTGATAGTGTCAAAACAACACCACTAAACCATCAACATAAAACTAGTCTACATAGTCTAATAACAATAAGTCTAGAAAAGATGTGAATGAGGGTAGGCACTACAGGAATATCAAATAAGATGATTCATTATATGAATAAAGCACAAGATTTTACCTAAATTTGATGCTAATACACAACCACTTGAAGATTGTGAGAGAATTCTCTTTTCTCTCAAAACCTTTTCTCTGAAAAAAATTTCTCCAAAAATTTTGGTCCCTACAAAATGAACTCCCAATCTTTGATATGGAGTTCTTCCCTAAATTTGGGATACTTATTGTGTGATCACGCGAGGGAACTTGTTGATTACACTCTTTAAACTCTTTATTCACTTTTTGAAAATTCATGCAACTTTTTGCAATTTAAAATATCTTTAATACATTAATTTCTCTTTCTTTCTTTAATTAATTTTTAAAGCGTTTTATAATACAATATTTATTAATTTAAGTAATAATAATATTTAGCATTTATTTAAAATGATCTCCTAAATATATTATTATTAAATAAAATAAATACTATTATGCTCTCAAATTAGAACTATAATTTTCTCTTTAATTTAATTCCTTTTATTTAACTAATTTCCCAAATAATTAAATATTAAAATTATCTTAAATTTTTGATATTAAATTAAATCATTAAAATAATCTTTTAATTTGACTTAATTAACAAAAAAATCACTGAATACCTATGAGACAAAATATGAAAACTCATCATAAAATAGCACATACAAGATCAAACTCAAGGGTTATAATCATGAATTTACATCATATGATGAACTTGAAAGGGTAATCATCTCAGATACTTGTCCTCATTTTCTAAGACAATTTGTTTTAAGGATAGGTATTGGACTCAAGAATTTATCCCCCCTCTCTTACCATTGAGATATTGCGATAGGTTATGCTCATCCTAGCAATTCAGGGAAGTCAATACCCAGTACCTACAATCTATATAAAATCCACACATGTACAAAACATATATTCTAAACTAAATAAGCAATGGCAAGAAGTGGTACATCATGTGCATCCCAACTAGAAAGTGACTACGACTCCCTTCCTTAACTACATCAGGAATGACATACATAAAGAAAACATACATGCACACCATACACATGCAAGTATGGGGTAAGTATCCATAGAAACACATATAAAAAATCCATCTAACTAACATCATTAAATAACTTAAATCACTATAAATTGTCGTCATTAAAGTATAATGATGCATACATGAAGTAACTAGTAACAAAATAGTCTCATCATATAATCAACTAATTATGAAAACAATATCCAATAATCTAGAAATAATGCTACTAATCATCAAGCATTAACATAAACTGGCCTAAAAGAGTTTGGAAATAATAACTGAATGTAAACTAGGGGCAGACACTACAAGTGCCTTGTCTGATCTGCACTCTATTTATAGTATATATGTTAGAATAATTTAGAATAAATGAGAGGGGCGACATGGGGTGAATAAATTATCCTCACGTCTACATGTACCAATTAAACTTTAACCACTTTGAAAAACTTAATTATATCTATTCTTTCAATAGCTCGGTCTTTGTACCAACTTAACATTTAGTAACATAAACTTGTAGTTCATTATCCTAATAGTAACGTAATTGTAGAATGTAAACATTGAATAGTAAAACATCTCAAAGATCATGCACACAAGTATGATGCCATGATTTAATATGGAAACTCAATTTAGAAAAAATGACCAGTAACATGCTACCAAATTTTCACTTTTCTGAAGTGAGCTCTATTAAGAGCTAACCCTATTAAAGGTTACAATAGAAATTGTTAGGTTTGAACCTATTAAAGGATTGAATCACCCTATTAGGAGTGGCCTTGTTAGAGGAATTAAGAACATTGCATTAGAATGTCACCTTGATTAAAGGATTAAAAAATGATCGTTAGGTCAACCTTGATTAAAGAATTTTAACTAATATAATGGTTAGAAACTAGCATTAGATTGATCTGATAAATACAACTCACTTTGCAAATATAGACCACAATGTAGCTCATCTACTAATCAATTGGCTATCCTTCTTTAATATCTCCATCAGTGATTCACTTGGAAAGCCTTCAAGTAATCACACTCCACCTCTACTTATTTCTTCAAGCCTTCTGCTTAGGTTCACCAATCAACAAAACCAACAACTACTCCAACCTCTCTAGGTTATCCTTATGCCTCATTAAATACATATCTTTGACATTTTTCTTCTTAAAAATTGCCATTGATCTTAGGGTTAGGTTAGATTTATCAAATCCTTCCATTATTTTTTTCTTCCTTCTCCTTCTAGATACTTAAAAAATCCTTTGAATCCATGTCTAGAAACACTCAACATAGTTTCTTAAACATTAAATGCTCCAGTTCATCAATACTTATCCTTCACGCATTTTGACCAATTTGAAATTTCTATTGTGTTGGCTAGGAATCTCAATTCTTTAACAAACTATCAAAATCTCACACTTGGCCAATACTACATTCCTTGGCCTTGGTCATCACTAGATAACTTGATCAATAATAACTTCTTTCTCAGCTTACACTATCTTCACTTGGTCTGAATTTTTGCACACTCAATCTTTATTGATACTTGGTCGACACTATATTTTCTCAATATTTATTGTTCACTCGGTTGACACTAGCACAACACAACTTCAACTATAAGTTCCATAATCTTCTTCTCTATTTCTTGGTTTAACTTATGTATTTGGTCCCTTATTGATCATATCAACTAGGTTTTGACTCAACTATTTTCTCCACTTAGTGAAATGATTAAACAACTCATTGTCTTGGTAAGGTCCAACTAATCAAGCTCCCTTTGTAGTTCAACATAACTCAAATTTTCCACTAGGTCTTCTTGTTATCTCTTCTTCTCAAACCCTCTTCATCAATCATGTTGATATGACACTGTACTTAGGTAGAACCTATCTTACTAGTAAGGTTTGAAATAAATGACAACATAACAATTGTTCCAATTGTAGTTTTCAACAATATATTGTTGTATTCACCGCTTCACTCCAAAAGATATGTAATACATCATTTTCCAACATAATGTTTCTTTTTCTACTTTAGTTATTGATCTATTTCTTCTTTCTACTATTCCATTATGCTCAAGTGCCTTTGGGGCTACAAGTTGTCTCTTTATACTCTTTTCTTCACAAAAAATGTTAAACTCATTTGAAATGAATTCCTATAAGATCTCAAACATCTAATTTTTAAACCAGATTCATTCTCAATTGTACTCTTAAATATATTGAATTTCTCAAAACCTTCATATTTTTCACTAATAAATACAACCCACATCATTTTATTGAAATGAACAACAACAATCATAAAATACCTTTCACCATAGAATGCTCTAGTTTTTGTAGGACCACTCAAATATTTTTGAATAGTTTCCAATTTCACTGATGTAGTAAAACAAATTCTTCAAAAAGAACTTTTCTTCTATTTTTCCATCACACATTCCTTACAAATCATGCTCATAGGTTTTGCAATCTTAGAAAAATCTCTAACTGCAAATGTAGTACTAACCTTTATAATATTATCAAATTTGATATGACAAAATCTCTTATGCATAACCAATTGTCATCCACTTTTTCAACTAAACATGTTGTTTTAGTAGGATTCAACTCAAATACATTACCTTTTTTTCTTGTACCTATACCAATCAACATGTCATTCTTATCCTTGATAATGCAAATTTTCTTTGTAAACTACAACTGATATCCCTTGTCAATAGGTTGTACAACACTCAAAAGATTATGTTTCAAATCACCCACAAAGTAAACAATAGCAGTGTTAGTCTTTCCATCAAGTGTAATAGATCCTTTCCATTTAATGTGACATTCTACATTGTTTCCAATTATAACTATTCCACTATCATAACTATTGAATTCAACAATTTTTTTCATATGTCCTGTTATATGATGGGAAAAACCACTATCTATGATACAATCATATTTCTTCTTTTCAACTTGTGATACTAATTATTTTTCCTCTTTTATTTCTTCTCTAGCTTCTTTTTTTTCAGGACTCTCTTCCTTACTAGAAAAAAATACTCTTTCATCATCCTCATCATCACTTTTAGTCAATAAGTATACCATGTTGAAATCAAGTTTGCCATCCTCAATGACATAAAACCAATCCTTAGGAACTCTAGACTTTTAGGTCTTTTTTTTAAACTTCTTCTCTCTTTAAGGAAACTTAGAAGAATAATGATCAAGTCCTTTACATGTACAACACATAAGAATTTTGTTACATTTAGGCTCTCTCTTCATAAGGGGAGCAAGTCCTTCTTCAATCTTCTTGTCTTCTTCATCTCTTGGTCAGATGCTACTAGCATAATCTCCACTTGTACTATCACTTCTTGTCAAGATAGTTCTATCTCTTAGTGTTCTAAAAATAGTCTCCACTTGATAGGGAGGGTCTAGGTCTCACCTAAGGTCCACCTCTTGGGAACCTACTCTAGGATTCTCTGAGCCTAACTTAGGGTTTCTTCCATTGCTCTATCTCTTAGAAGTCTATGTGCTCCCACTTCTTTCCTAGACCTCTTTACCAATAAAATATTATACTACTTCTCTAGTGAACCTACTCCATTGAATTCACTCCAAAACTCAACTTATGCATGCCCTCGCATGGATGGATAATGCTTACCCTGGAATATTTCCTGTTCATTTGTCATATTCTTTCCAAAAATACACCTATTATTCTTACTGATCTCAAAGAATCCCTATAAAATAGGGCTACAAGGTTAATAGGTCAATTAGGCCTTTGAATTAAGTTTTCTTAGTTTTTATCCCAAACTCCCCAAACAAGTGTTAGAAATTTATTTAGCACTCCCCTAAAGATTCATGACAAGCGCTTAACCTCCTCATGTGTACTATAAGTTGAGTGGTTCTATTGGACATTGAAAAATTAGTCTTTTGGTGCAATGGAAACCCCACTTTAACAAGTGGTATAAGAGGTTGGTCATAGGTTTGAATCCTCATGCCCTTGGGTAACACTGAGGGGGAGATTGTTAGAAATGTATTCAATGCTCCCCTTCAGATTCATGATAAGGTCTTAACTGCCTCTTGTGTACTATAAGTTGAGTGGTTGTATTGAGCATTGAAAAATCAGTCTCTTGGTGCAATGATAACCCCACTTTAACAACAAGAACCATAACTTTGAGTATGTTTAGAAACCCTTTTGGGAAACCTCTAGGATTCATAAGGTTTTAGGGTCTTAACCTGTCCATACAGGTGATTTGTTGACTTGAGCCACATAATAAGGGTTTTGAAGGTTTGATTGATCTTGGATTCTAATATTGCATAGAATGATTGACCTAGCTTGGCCAACACTTCCAAAATATCTTCTTGTTGTCTCCTTTCTATTGCAACACCTGCGTTGCATTCACCAATCCATCCAAGTGTGTGAAATTCATTGTATTGGTCTTTGCTCCTAGCTAGGCACACCTATCTCTTTCCTAGGGAAAAATCTTTAAAATAGAAAAATTGTATTCTAGGCCTCCAAAATTCACATTTAAACTAGAGGGAGTTCTCTTCCATGTATCAAGTGCTCATGATGGTCCCACAATGATATTTTATGGAAAGAACATTTTCATGCATGTTATTCCAACCAGAACTAGAGAACTGGCCATGGAGAACACAATTTATTTAGGCTATCAAAAATGATAATATACTCCTATAAACTAGTATGAATCAATATATTACCTCCTCCTAAGAAATTAATGAACACTAATATATCAAATTAAAACACAAAAGTAGAGTTGCACTAGTTGCAAGCAAGATTGTGGTAAAATTATAAGGAATTGCTACTGCTCAATAATGAAAAACTTCATAAAACTTCAATAAATCCTCACCTCTATTCATGATCTACCTTAAATATCTCCAATATCCATGCCCAAAGAGTATGAACAAACTTCCAACCAATTATTGGTGATTTTCAACTTTTCACCAAGTGTTGTCATGCCAACATTGCAAAGTTGCAAGGTTATCATGAACAACTTTGACAACATTTGCACTTTGACATATTTTAACCATATTGACATCACCAAATTGATTAGTTTGGTTTGGAATGATCCTTAGGAATAAATTTTCATGTATTTGACCAATTGTGAGTACATCTTGGTCATTTTCACTATTGGACCCTAGAATTGCAACTTGGCAATTTCTAGGTAACATTGGACAACTAAACTTCTAATATCCTAAAATATATATCAAAGCATTATAATATTCCTAACGCACTCATGGGACTTTATATTAGTCCTTATTCTCTAGTGACTTTTCTAGGGTCACCTACAAGCCAAAAACCTCTTAATAATTTAAGCCAAAACCCTAGGTGCTCCTACACCATTCTCCCCCTACAACAAGAGAATCAAGTTACTCCCTTTTCTAGTAGCTCCATGATGACCAAGATTCTTGAACTCATTCTCTTCTAGCTAAGTGGCTTCTAAATTTGGTAGGTACTCCCATTTGATAAGGTGCTCCATGTCGCCCCCATGTCTTATCTTTTTCTTGACTTTGGAATCCAGAACTTTCTCCACCTTTGGTTGTTTCTTCTATGGTACAAAAACTTCAATGAGGTCCTTATCCACCCCTAAAATTTGTTCCTTTTTTGACATACCCAAACCCTTAAATACCTGATGAGATCCTTCACATTGAATATGTGTGAATTAGCTAACTATATGGATAGCTCCACCTTAGAGGCATTTTTTCCATATTTCTCTAAGACCTTACATGGCCTTATCCTTCTCATTTGGAGCTTACTTGGAATACCTTTATGTAACCTAGCCTTGTTAAGGTGTATCGTCACTAGATCCTCTACTTCAAATTGTAAGTCATTCTCCTTTCATCCTCTTTAGCCTTAAGTTTTTTTATTTGCATCAATCAATGCCTTCTTGACCTAGTCATGGACCTCCTTCATGGACTGAGAAAAGTCCTTAGCATGCTATGTCATGTTTCTAGGTTCCTTAAGTTCAAATACCCCTCTTGTGTGTATCCTATACACTATCTCAAATGGACTTTTTCTAGTAGTCCTATTCACACTATCATTGTAATAAAACTCGTCTTGGGATAGAATTTGATCCCACATTTGACCATACTCCTTAGTCAAGAATCTTAATAGATTTAACAACACCTTATTGATGATCTCTATTTTTCCATCTATTTTTGGATGGTATGCGGAACCAAAAGACAAGTTTGTACCCGCTTTCTTCTATGGAATCTTCCAAAAGTGACCCATGAACTTCACATCCCTATTTGATATAATGCCTAATGGAAACCCATGCATTCTCACTACCTCTTTGAAGAAGAGTTGAAAAATGTGGCTAGCACCATGATTTGTTTTAGAAGGTATGAAATGGACCATCTTTCTAAAAATGTATGTGGTTCCACATACACACTGTTAAAACCAAATTTTGTTTTAGTAAAATCAACTATGAAATCCATGCTAATGCATTCCCATGGCCTATTTGGGTATATTAAGTGGTTGATAAAGCCATGTATTTGTAGCAGTCCCCTTTTCTCTTTGCCATACTCCACATTCCTCCACATCCTTCCTCATATCCCAACGCATCTTAGGCCAATAGTAGAACTTTTGAACCAACTCTAACGTGTTGTTTAGGCCAAAATGCCCACTAAGAATCCTATTATGTTTCTCTTGCACCAAATTTTCCCTCATGGACCCTCCAGGAATACACAAGTGGCTACATGTAAAAATAAATCCATTTTGAAAAGTGTAGTCTGCATGTTGACTATGAAAATGATTATTAAACTCCAAGCTTACCTTATAGGCCTATGAGAAGTCTTCATCATTATTGTATAGAGATTTGAAGCTATCTAATCTAATTCTCTTTAATTGGACCTCATTGACTATCAACAACCTCCCTCTAAGTGCATCAAAAAATTTATTTGCTTGGCCCTTCTTTTTGTTAATAGTGAATGTGTAGGGTTGTACAAACTCTAGCCAATTGATATATCAGTGACTCAATTTGTCTTGAGTGTTGATGAAGCTTAGGGTTTGATTGTTTGTGAATACTACAAATTCCCTAGGTAGTAGATAATGCCTCCACTTTTTAAGGGCTTGCACCAATGCATACAAAAAGTACTTCTTCTTGGCCTCATTCAACTTTTCACTGAAGAATGCCATTGGTATTCCTTCTTGACTGAGTGCAACCCCTATTGTAAAATTACTTGCATCACATTCCATAGTAAATCATTTGTCAAAAATTAGAAGAACTAATATGGGTTGAGTTGCCACCTTTTTCTTTAGTACCTCAAACACCCTATTAACCTCATTAGTCCACCTAAACTTGGTCTTCATCCCACCCTTGATGATGTCTAAAAAAGGTGAAAAAATATCACTGAATCCCATAATAAATTTCCCATACAATTGAGCTAACCCATGGAAGATTCTTACCTTAGTCCCTAATTTTGGATTAGGCCAGCTCAAGATAGCTTTTACCTACTTGGATCCATCTTTAGGATTCCCTAAAAACCAAAAATTCCAAGTACACCAGTTCTTATTTCATGAATTCACATTTCTTTATATTTAAGGATAGCTTATCCTCATGTAACCTTTTCAAAAAGATCTCTAAGCACTTCAAGTGTTGTTCCTTAGTCCCACTAAAGATGAGGATATCATCTAGGTATATCACTAAAAATCTACCTATGTAGTCCTTGAGAACTTCATTCATTAATCTCATAAATGTGCTAGGTGCATTACTAAGCCCAAAGGACATGACCAACCATTCATAAATAACATCTGTAGTTTTGAATGTTGTCTTTTGTTCATCTCCCTCCTTGAATCTTATTTGATGGTAACCACTCTTAAAGTCTATCTTAGTAAATTAACTTGCTTCACCTAAACAATCTATGAGATCCTCTATTCTAGGAATATGAAACCTATACCTAATTGTTATCCTATTTATTGATCTCTAATTAGTATAGAGTCTCTACTTACCTCCCTTTTTAGAGATTAGCATCACTGGTACTACACATGCGCCGATGATATTCCTTATCAACCTTTGATCAATAAAATCATCTACTTGCCTAAAAATCTCCTTGTTTTGGTTTGGAGTCATCTTGCATGCAACTTTTTTTGGTAAATATACTCTTGGTATGAAGTCGATCTAATGATTGATGACTCTTTTAGGTGGTAATGTATCAGTATTTCCATCACTAACTAAGTCCTTGAATTGTCCAAGAAATATCTCCACTTCTTTAAATATTTGCTTCACCTCAAGTTTCTCTTCCTCCTTAGGATTGACCACAATGAAAAGCCTCGCCTCATTGTCCTCCTTCTTGAGGTTTCTCAAGAAGTCCTTCTGACTTATTAACAAAACATTAGGGTTAATTATCTCTGTCTCACCTTCTTTGAGTAGTGGTTGGATATGATAAGTAACTCCATCCTTCCTGAAAAAATATGAGTTCTTCTCTCCATGATGTATGGCCTTCTTGTCATGTTTCCATGGTTTTCCAAAAAGAAAGTAGCAAACATCCATTGGTAGTATGTCACACAAAGTCTTGTATTCTTAACCTCCTATGTTGAACTCCACTCAAAATTGTTCATTCACTAAGATATTTTGTCCTTTGTTCAACCAAGTGACCCTATAGGTTGGGCATGAGGAATTTTTTCTAATCTCAACTTATTCACTACCTCCTCTGAGATGAAGTTGTTAGTAGAACCTGAGTCTATAATCACCTTGCACAATTTGTGAAGTATCTTTCACTTTAATCTAAATAGAGCCCTCATTTATGTAGGTTCTTCTATGACTAGTTCTTGAATCAAGATCCTTATGAGCATTAGTTTCTCCTCACTCTTTGAATATATTCTTACCTTGGGAGACCTTACACTACCTACATCCTCTTGTACATAATTGATTATTTTCTCTAATTGGGAAGTGGATCCTTTCTCAAGGAATCTATAGGCATGGTGTCCAAATTTCCTATAATTATAGAATATCATATTAGTGAAGTGAGAACCTCAATCTCCTCTTCCTTTTTTACCCCCAAATCCTCTACCTCTACTTGACCCTCTTCTTGAACTAGAGTTGCCAATCTGCTCTTCAAAAATTGAGTCACCTTGTGACCATTGCCATTACCTCTGCCACCATAAAAACCTCTACATCCTCTAGAGTATCTTCCTCTTCCTCTACTTCTTAATTGGGTATCCTTCTTCTTCTTACCCTTTTCTCCCACCTTAAGGAAAAGTTGAAAGCATTTTTGTACACTATCAGGACTCAAAAGATTGAGTTCCTGTTGAATACTCCATCTAAGCACATTCAAATACCTTTCCACTTTAAGACTCTCATCTTCTTGCACCTTAGGTCTTAGGCACAACTTGTAGAATTCCTTTGTATAGGAAGCCATGTCAAGTTCTTTCTACTTCAAACTTTGTCTCTTCTTGTGCAACTGGACTTCATAGTCCTTTGGCAAGTAATGCTATCTAATTTTAACCTCCATATATTTCCAAGAAGCTATGGGATTCTTTCCTTCCTTCTCTCTCTTTGATTATAGGAAATTGCACCAAGTTAGGTGTGATCTCCTAATTCTAGACTTGGCCACCTTCACCTTTTGTTCTTCTAAGACACCTTCACATTCAAAGTGATTCTCCATATTTTCTATCCATTCCATCACTAGTTGTGGCTCTATTTTTCCACTTAACAATAGAACTACCTCCAATGCCTTCCCTCATAATGCCTTGATTGATTTAAGGAAGGGTTCTTCATAAAATGTTGGATCTAGTTTAGGCACTTCATCCTCAATCAACCTTTTCTACCACTTCATCTAGTTTTCTCTTCATAGCCTCTAGGGTCTCTTTAAGGAGCTTATTCTCTTCCTTTTTTTCTATCACCTCCTTTTCCAACTCAAAATTGGTCACCATGATTGTTTTACCCATTGAATCTAACATGTACAATATCCCAACCTGTTAGGATAAACCACGGACAGAAATAAAAACTACATGCAAATATAACCAATAACAAAAATAATAGAACACACAGAAATGAACACAAGGCACCAAGATTTAATGTGGTTCACCCAATCCCTGGGCTACGTCCACCAAACAGCAAGTCCGATCTTATTACAATCCAGTGATTACAACCTGATTACAATCCGTAATCCCTTACAGCTCAATACCGCCGCAAGAACCAATTTCGTATCACCACACATGAAAAATACCCAACCCTAAGCCCTTTTTATACAAGTATTAAACCGCTTTAGGGTTATAACATGTCGGCCATATGTCGGCCATAATATGTCGGATACCATGTCGGCTACTTCCAAAAAAATTTTTTTTTCGGGGCGATGCCCCGAACCCCACTATTTATGAAGTATGTACAGTACTTTCCTGATCAGTCACCATAATCTAACAATCTCCCACTTGGGGACTGATCAGGCTCCACACTAAACAACAATCTCCCACTTGGAGACTGATCTTGTAGCAATACAACTACCGCATGGGGCTCCCACTGGATCAAACCACCCTGGACTCTGTTGTTCTTTTATTCACATTTAGTCTAAAAGACCAACTGAAGCTGAAGAGGAGTTCAGCTTCTCCCTTGTGACAACCTTTGTCAACATATCTGCTGGATTTTCATTGGTATGTATCTTCTCCAGCTTTAACTGTCCATCCTCCAAAACTGACCGAATGAAATGGTACCGCAACTGTATGTGTTTGGTCTTAGAATGCAGAGCTGAATTCTTAGCAAGATGAATGGCACTCTGACTATCTGTGAACAAATAATTATCCTTCTGAGGATGTCCCAATTCTTCCAAGAAGAACTAAAGCCATATCATCTCTTTGGCTGCCTCTGTAGCAGCAACATACTCTGCCTCTGTAGTGGAGAGAGCATTAATCTTCTGTAGCCTAGAAACCCAGCTCACGGCTGCCCCACCAACAGTAAAGACATAACCTGTAGTACTCCGCCTGGTATCAATATCCCCAGCCAAATCTGAGTCAACATAGCCCTGTAAATCAGTAGTAGAGCCCCCAAAGTGTAAACACTTATTGGATGTTCCTCTCAAATATCTGAGAATCCACTTGACAGCATTCCAATGCTCAAAACCTGGATGACTCATATACCTGCTAACGACTCCCACTGCATGTGCAATATCTGGCCTAGTGCATACCATAGCATACATCAAACTTCCTACAGCTGAAGCATAGGGTACCTTGGACATCTTATCCTCCTCTTCCTGTGTCTTGGGACACATCTCCTTAGTCAATTTCAAATGACCAGGTAAAGGTGTGCTGACAGCTTTAGCATTCTCCATAAAGAAACGTTGCAACACCTTCTCAACATAATCAGCTTGAGATAGTGTCAATGTTCTGTTCTTCCTATCTCTGCAAATCTTCATACCAAGGATTTGTTTTGCTGCCCCCAAATCCTTCATAGAAAATGCATGTGCTAACTGGCATTTTAGCCCCTTAATATGATGCATGTTAGACCCAACTATAAGCATATCATCAACATATAGACATAAAATAATGTAGCTATCATCATCCAACCTCTTAAAATAAACACAGTAATCTGAATGACACCTGTTATATCCATGCTCATGCATAAAACTGTCAAATTTCAGATACCATTGCCGAGGTGCTTGCTTCAGGCCATATAAACTTTTCTTCAATTTGCACACTTAGTTCTCCTTACCTTTGACCTCAAAACCCTGTGGCTGAGCCATATATATTTCTTCATCCAAATCACCATGAAGAAAGGCTGTTTTAACATCCATCTGCTCTAAATGCAAATCTTCAGTAGCCACAAGACTTAAAACAGTACGAATAGAAGTCATTTTAACAACAGGAGAAAATATCTCATCAAAATCAATTCCCTTTTTCTATGCAAATCCTTTTACAACTAACCTGGCCTTAAATCTTTTCTTACCTCCTTCCTCTTCTTTCAACCTATAAACCCATTTATTCTGTAAAGCCTTTTTACCTACAGGCAACTTGCACAAATCCCATGTCTTATTTTTCAGCAAAGAGTCCATTTCATCTTTCATTGCAGACTCCCACTGAATCTTAGTATCCACCTGAACAGCTTCATCATAACTTTTAGGTTCACCAGCATCAGTAAGTAAAATAGAATACAAAGAGGGAGAAAACCTTTGTGGAGGTCTAATTGGCCTTGTTGACCGTCTAACATTCACTGGTGTGTGTGGTATTTGTTGTTGCAGTTGTTGCACATCATGAGGAATGGCTGGAACATCAGCTTTTGGAGTATCATCCAGCACTACATAATCATCTTCTTTCTTCTCATGTTGCTGCAACAGATCTTTGTAGAACACTTTTTCATTGAATATGACATCCCGGCTTCTTATAATTTTATGATTTGCAAAATCCCAAAGCCTATAGCCAAATTCATTAATGCCATATCCAACAAAGACACATTTCTTTGATTTAGCTTCTAGCTTGGTTCTATTTTCAGAGTCTATATGAGCAAAAGCTTCACAACCGAAGGTCTTGAGAAAAGAATAACTCACCTTCTTACCAGTCCATGCTTCCTCTGGAATACCACAGCCCAAAGGAGTAGAGGGACCTCTATTAATCAAATATACTGCAGTATTGACAGCCTCTGCCCACATGTGTAAGGGCAACCCAGCATGCAACCTCATGCTCCTTGCGCGCTCCATTATAGTCCTGTTCATGCGTTCAGCCACTCCATTTTCCTGTGGAGTCCTTGGAACAGTTTTTTGTCTACGAATACCATTAGTGGAGCAATAATCTTCAAATTCATGATTGCAATACTCACCACCATTATCAGATCTGAGGCATTTTAATTTCTTACCAGTCTCATTTTCAACCAAGCATTTCCATTTCTTAAAAGTTTGAAATACATCAGATTTCTGTCTAAGGAAATAAACCCATACTTTTCTAGTTGCGTCGTCAATAAATGTAACATAATAATGAGAGCCACCAAGGGAAGATACCTAAGTCGGTCCCCATACATCTGTATGCACAAGCTCTAATTTCTCCTTTTTGTTTTCCTTCCCTGTCTTTACAAAACTCACTCTCTTTTGTTTTCCATACACACAACTTTCACAGAAATCCATATTCACACATTTTAGACCTGGTAAAACTTTCCTTGAATGAAGTACTTACATACCTTTCTCACTCATGTGCCCAAGTCTATTGTGCCACAGCACTGTATCAGAATCTACAGCAGCTATTTGTTCTCCCTGCTCAACTGCAGTAATTGTTCCTGAATATTCATTTTTCTCTGAAACAATCAAAGTAGAAGGAACAATATGACCTGTACAAAGATATAAGGTGCCTACTTTCACACCTTTTGCTACTACTAGGGAACCTTTTGAAACCTTCCAATTTTTATCATTAAAAGTAATTACACAACCCTCATCACCGAGTTGCCCTGCTGAAATTAAATTTCTACTCAGCTTTGGAACATGTCTTACCTCATGTAGTAGCCAATGATTCCCATTCTGCAACTTAATCTTAATTTTTCCCTTTCCAACAATCGGACAGGGTTCATTATCCCCCAAATAAACAAGCCCAAAATCCCCTTGGACATAATCAATGAAATAACCTCTGTGAGGTGTAGCATGAAAAGAAGCACCAGAATCTAAAACCCATGAATCATCAACACTCTCTAAAGACAGAAGCAAAGCATCCTCTTCAGATTTATTACTTACCACATTTGCCTCTTTGTCTCCATCTGATTTATCTCCTTCATTTTTCTTTCGAGTCCAGCAATCTTTCTTTTTGTGCCCTAGTTTCCCACAGTACCAGCAATCATTTGGTCCTCTCGATTGAGACCTCCTCCCCTTTGACTTTCCTCTTGATTTCCCACGATTTCCAGAGTTACTTCCTCTTTCAGTCGTTCTGCCCCTGCTTTGTGCATTTAAAGCACTTCCTGATGTAGATCCACCTGAGGATTTTCTATGAGTTTCCTCACTTAAAATAACACCGATCACATCATCATATTTTAGGGTACTTGATCCAAGAACAGAATTACTCACCGCCATTACCAGGCCATTCCAGCTTTCAGGCAAAGAACAAAAAATCAAGAGAGCCCTAATTTCTTCATCAAAATTGATACCCACAGAAGATAATTGACTAGTAATAGTATTAAACTCATTTAAATGATCTGCAATAGATCCACCTTCTGCCATTTTCATATTAAATAAACGCTTCATGAGAAATACCTTATTTGAAGTGGAGGGCTTTTCATACAGTGTCGCTAGGGTTTTCATCAAATCTTCTGTCGTCTTTGCTTTTGTAATATTAAATGCCACCGATGGTGCCAAGCATAACCGAATGCTTCCGAGTGCCTTTCTGTCCAAAAGATCCCATTCAGCCTCTGACATAGTTCCCTGATTCTTGGCTTTTCCTTCCAACGGCTTCCATAAATCCTTCTGATATAAATAGTCTTCCATTTGCATCTTCCATAACTGGAAGTTCTGCCCATTAAACCTATCAACCCTTAGCTTACCATCATCTGCCATTGCTCCCACTCAACCGTGAGACTCCCACTTAACCGTGAGACTGTCCTGCAGAGGATAACTGAAAAACAACTAGGCTCTGATACCACTTGTTAGGATAAACCACGGACAGAAATAAAAACTACATGCAAATATAACCAATAACAAAAATAATAGAACACACAGAAATGAACACAAGGCACCAAGATTTAACGTGGTTCACCCAATCCCTGGGCTACGTCCACCAAACAGCAAGTCCGATCTTATTACAATCCAGTGATTACAACCTGATTACAATCCGTAATCCCTTACAGCTCAATACCGCCGCAAGAACCAATTTCGTATCACCACACATGAAAAATACCCAACCCTAAGCCCTTTTTATACAAGTATTAAACCGCTTTAGGGTTATAACATGTCGGCCATATGTCGGCTACCATGTACAGTACTTTCCTGATCAGTCACCATAATCTAACACAACCCAAATATTTTTAAGGTTCTAGTACCAATTTGATAGGGAGGGTCTAGGTCTCACCTAAGGTCCACCTTTTGGGAACCTACTCTAGGATTCTTTGAGCCTCACTTAGGGTTCCTTCCACTACCCTATCTCCTACATTCTATCTCCTTCCACTACTCTCCTAGACCTCTCTACTAATCACATCTTACATCACTTCACTAGTGAACCTCCTCCATTGAATTCACACCAAAACTCAACTTATGCAAACCTAGTGATCTCATGGATGGACAGGCTTATCCTAAAAAAATTATATTTCATTTGTCACATTCTTTCCAAAACTACATGTATCATTCTTAACTATCTCTAGGAATCCCTAGAAAATAGGGCTACAAGTCTACTAGGTCAATTAGGCCTTCGAATCAGGTTTTCTTAGTTTTTCTTCCAAACTCCCCAACCAAGCACCATAAAAATGAGTAGTTTCAGAAACCCTTTTAGAAAAACTCTAGGATTTATAGGGTTTTAGGGTCTCAACATGTACATACAAGTGATTTTTTTACTTGAGCCAAATAACAAAGGTTTTGAGGGTTTGATTGGTCTTGGACTCCAATTCTGCACAAGATGATTGACCTAGCTTCATCATTTCTTCCACAATATCTTCTTGGTGTCTCCTTTCTATTCCAATACCCAAATTGCATTCACCAATCCATCCAAGAGCGAAAACTTCACTATATTACTCTTTTCTCCTAGCTAGGTACACCTCTATCTCGCCTAGGGAAAAGTATTAAAAATAGAAAACTTACATCCATACCTCCAAAATTCATATTTACATTGTATAAGGAGTTCTCTTCCATGACCAAAATGTTTGTGATGGTCCCACAATGGGATTTTATGGAAATAACATTTTTGTGTGTTACTCCAACTAGGACCATATTACTAGCTATGCAGAAGACAATTTATTTAGGAAATAAAAACTACTAATCTACCCCTAGAAACTGGTCTAATGAAAACTCTCATCTCTTCCTAAGAATTAATATATTAAATGAAATCAAAAAATAGTGTTACACTAGTTGCAAGCAAGACTGCGCTCAAATTGTAAGAAATTGCTACTACTCATTAATGAAAAACTTTACAAAACCTAAACCAACCCTCACCTCTAGTCATGGTTGACCTTAAATACCTTGAATATCCATACCCAACTAGTAATAACTAACTTCCAACCAATTCTTGTTGGTTTTCAACTTTTCACTAAATGTTGTTGTGCACAACTTTGACAACATTT
Organism: Cupressus sempervirens; assembly: GCA_028749045.1. Lineage (NCBI taxonomy): Eukaryota > Viridiplantae > Streptophyta > Pinopsida > Cupressales > Cupressaceae > Cupressus > Cupressus sempervirens. Next base: position 1,050,107,928 of record CM053785.1, read on the forward strand.
GCACTTTGACATCTTTTAACTAATGTGACCTCACAAAATGGAGTAGTTTGGTTAGGAATGATACCTAAAACTAATTTTTTATGTTTTTTACCAATTCTAAGAACATCTTAGTCATTTTCACTATTTGACCCTATAATTGTAAATTGGCAATTTTTAGGCAACATTGGACAACTGAACTTTTGCTCTGCTAAAACAATTATCCAAGCATTCTAAACTTCCTAACACACCCATGGGACATTATATTATTCCTTATTCCATAGTAACTTGGATAAGGTCACCTACAATCCAAAAATATCTTAGGATTTAATCCAAAAACCTAGGTAATCTTGCACCACCACTCTAGGCAATTCTCGACTTTGTTTCATTCACATCTCATATTTCTACAATCTCAAAAGAAGAGTCTCTCTTGTAAATTTAGGTGTGCAAGGAATAACATGTTCAATCATCTACATTTTATACTTAAAAGAAATTGTCAAGGTCTTCAAAATTTTCTAGACAACTTCATCTTCAAACTTCTCTCCTCTACAATTCTTTATTCTTGTGACAATCTCTGATATTCTAGAAAAGTATCCTCTTATAGTTCCATCTTCCAACATTTTAGCATCTTAAAATAAATATAACCATCTCATTTGTCTGGCCTTATTAACATGTTTATCACCTTAAATGTAACTTTTAAAGCATTCCAAATGTCATTAGCAAGTCTAAAAGACTTTACCTCTCCATGTTTAGTTTTAGGAAGAGCTATAGAAATGCTTCTCTAGAAAGCATATTCTGCATGAATAGATCTTTCTATGTTTCCTCACACCCTTCAAGCTTGTGGTCTTCAATCACATCCTTATTATGTTTTGTAAGCAACCAAATTTTTGGACCCATGCATAGCAAGCCTATCTTCATCTTTTCTCTCCATCTATCATAGTTAACTCCATCAAACTTATGACTATCTTTAATAAAATGTGCCATAGATCTCCTTAAGTGGTTAAGATTTTCCTTCAAGGACCTAATGCTCTGATACCAATTTTTAGAAAGTAAAGTTCACCAAGATAACTAAGAGGGGAGGGGGTGACATAGTTATGAAACTACAACAACTCTTAATATCTTCTTTATTAATTTTGAAATTTGTAAATAGTAAATACAAAAACCATACAAAGATAAAAAATCACAATAACACCATATTTGTTAAATACAAAAACCCTTGATCAGAGGAAAAACCTTGGTTGGGATGGTACCCAAAAAATTATGTACTAAAATAAAAGTTCCTTGTAAGAGCATGGACCATGTTAGGAGTTAATGAAATACAATCAATACACATGGGTCCATTTTAGGAGACTTTGGATTCCCATTGAGACATTCCAACCCTATTAGGAGTTGAAAGGAAGACCACTAAACCCATTATCAAAATAGTCTTTGTACTATTCCTTCCAAGTAATACAATGTGATACAAAAAATGTCTAATAAACAACTTATCTTTCCAAATATAGTACCATTTTAGCTCACTATGTCTCAACTACACCAAACTCTACTATGATCTTCACAACTTTGCATACCAAGCTCACACAATAGATATTGCAAGGATATAACTGCATACCATATAAAATTATCTCACTTATTACTACAAACAAGTAAAAAATAATTCCTTTATACCAACTCCTAAAAAAACTTAATTTGGCCTTGAGGGTTTTCCAATTTATAATAATAATATAGGATCATCACAAGATATTACAATACATGTTACATTACAATATTACATCTTTTCAAGATTACAATCAATCTGTTGGCTCACAGCATTCATAATTTTTCACTTGATCAACATCTAATCATGTTAAATTAACCAAGTCATCTTCAAAATGTCTTCAACCTCTCTCTCAAATTTCTTAAATATATTTCATCTTTGTTAGGATATAAAATCCAAACAACAATACCCACTTTCCAAAAATGTTGTTTAAAAGACACCTTCACTAAAATCTACATGACTTTGTCCAATTTTCATCTTTTTGTATGTGATCTTAACTATAGTATCTACAAATACTCTAGAACATAATCCTAAGTTAACATAAGCTGATCTTCAATCCTCAAACTATGTGAAGCCAATCTCTCTATTATTTTGCCAGACTTCACAAAATAACCAATATGTTCATAGAAATGACAAACTCTATCAAGAATGCAGCACATAAGATTTGAATCATGTCTCCAACATCACTAATATACTCTCCCATAGGAATACCATCATCATTCATGGTAGCAACAACTTCCTCACCTTCATTTTGATTGTCAGATTTTGACTCAGTGTGTTCTTCCTTAGCTATGTAAAAATACTTCTTTCCCTTGTCTTTATAATCTTTCTTCCTTGGTGTTTGTTCTCTCTCTTGTCACTCTTATCATTCCTTCTCTTGTTAGGAAATCAAGGTGCAATATGACCAACTTCATTAGATTTGAAACAAATTAGGGGTAATTTACTTTTAGATTTTCCTCTTCCTCTTAGTAGTCTCCTAGCTAGCAATATTTCAAGCTCTTCTTGATCTTCCTCCTCACAATCATAGTAACTTTAATATTTAATATGATGAAAAATATTCTCTTTCATTGAGATTACAATGGTTAAAGATGACTTAAAATTATTTTTAATCTTAGACAAAGTGTTATCAAATTTACGAAACTCAAATACAATTGATCTTCCTACTAAAGCATTGAGAGTAAGGTTATTGCTAGGAATAGATCCCAGTTCTTGAATAGCAGGCCTAAATGGGTAGCAAGGTTCCAAATACTTTAATTAATACCTCTTCATTAATTATGACTCCAACATAAACATTAATGACACTAATGACTTCCTTGATTTAGTTGGCATTGTATTGTGCAATGTTCTCTCCTTCTTTCATCCTCATGTCATCAAACTTTCCTCTTAGACTTTTATCTTTTTCTCTCAGCACATTTTGATCTCCTCCATGAACAAGTGCAATATTATCCTAAATATCTTTTTCATTAGCATAATCTTTTATATCATCAAATTCATCATCATTCAAACAAGAGGCAATCTCTATCATCGGGTTTTTATGATCTTGCTTTGCCTTCATCTACTCAACTCACATAGGAGGGAGTGGAGGTGAGTACTCATTATCTAGACAATATAACATTGTTTCCAATTCATGATAGGTGCTATCTCATCCTACTTTTCCATGAAGTAAATTTCTTTGTAATGACCCCTTCTCAAAGGTTGTCAACAAACACTAATTAATATTCATTACTTCATGATTAACTAATTCAATTTAAGATATTATGATTAAAATAGTTTATAATTCACAATGTATTTTATAGTTAGTATGTTTAAGCCTTGATTCTTTACTTCCCTCCTAAACCCATCCTTAGGAGAGCATAGAATTACTAGTTGTAGGGCACTTGACACCAGTATACACTCTAGTTTTATTTTGTCTCTCCCTACACATCACCAACTATCAGCTCCCAGGAGTATAGTGAGAGAGTAAGGAGGCAAACTTTAAACATTCTAATTCCTTTTCTTTATAAAATATATACACCTTTGTTACATAACACATTTCTCATTATTATAGTTTCATTTAATTAATTTCTATTATTTACAATTATATAAATTATATTTGATAATATATATCCATATCCCTTACTAAATATATTTACTAGTATGTTTAAGTTATTTTATTTAGCTATACTTAGTATAAGTTTCTTTTATATTAAAATATTTCACACTTCATCATGTTATATATATGATCAAAATCAATTGATATACACAAGTCATAAAATTAAGTATCAAACAACTTATGTTGTAAGGAAAATATGCATACCTTTGAGTAATAATATTATTTTAAGTATTTATCCTTGCTAATTTCTACAAGGACTATCTTTTCTTATTCCATGATTTTATTCAATTTTATTCTCAAGTATATTTAAGTTGATGGGCTTATTTCCTAGTAGACTTGCATTGGAATGTTTTAACTTTTTGACATTGTTAGACAATGTCAAAATGCAAGTCAGTGTCAAAAAATAAAGTCCATGATAAAATGTTTTATGAGTTGACAACTACATGTCACTGAAAATAGACAAAATCTTTTTTTAGGGTGCAATAGTGATGGATGCAAAAATTTGCTTCCAATTCCATATATAGCTTCATATTGTTGCTTCAATCAAAACCTATTATTGATTCTTCTCTGATAGGTGACCTAGATGAAATCATTGAAATTTTCAAAAATGCCAAGGAACCATAATTTCAAGTTAGTTTTTCCTTTTTCTTTTCTTCTATTTTAGATGTTTCATATTTTAATAGAGATTTAAAATTATGTTATTAGATGCTCAGTCAAATGCCATTATAAATACAAAATGATAGATACATATTGTTTTTTAATTATTTATTTCTATTTTGTTTTTTTAAAGTGACAAACTCGGGTTACGTTTTAGAAACAACAAAGCTATATTTGAAGGAATTTAAATTCTCCCACATTGTTAGGGATGAAAATGTGTAGGCAATTAAAAATTTTCATTAAAATTTAAATTGTAGAACTAGTTTTATAATAAAATATAATAAGAAAAAATAAAATATAAGAACAAAAATCATGAAACACAGAAAAAATAAAAACTAAGAACTAAAATAATGAAGCATGGAGAAATATCATAACCTTAATTCAAAACGAATTTATCATAACACTAATTCTAAATTTATATAAATTAAAAAATAATATAAAGTTCTCATGTTTGAGAAGAAACATAAAATTAGATAATAATTAAAAATAATAATATATAAAAATATTAAACTTACTATAAGCTTATAAATTTTATTTTGAAAATCATCATTATTTTATTTGGATAAATAATTAGAATAAGAACATTTAGGGAGAAGGATATGAATCTTGTGAGTTTGAATTTATATATGTTATAATAAATTGATTTGATTGTATAATAGGTATGTGTTACATTGTTAAAAATGATTAAAGAAGTGATTTTATTAATTCAATAGTTTATTGTTATTTGTTTGTAATTTTAATTTAGTTTCAAAGTTTAATTGATGTAGGAGCATCTTGGGTGTAAGAGCAATCTTGCATCACCCAAAAATATTTTCTTTTCAGTCTTTTCTATTTTAATAAGGACTAGTAGATAGGGTGGTTACTATTTATGGGAACTTGCTATTTTTAGTAAGTTTCTCATATGAGCTCAAAATACTCTCATTTTCTACACGAAGGTTTATTTTGGAATTATAAGTCTACCATTAAAATCTCATTGCTCCAGCTAAAGCATCAGAGACGTTATTGTAGATTTTTGCTGGAAAAATTTATAGAAAAATCTTTAGGCTCACCATTGGAGGTCTTAGAGTGCCCGGATAAGGTCTAAAAACTTGATGGAAGGGCGCTAGTGTGGTTCCAAGCCTGTAGATCAAAAGCTAACATTTTCAAAAAGTGGTTATAATAGCCAATCAGAGCACCGATTCAAGAGGCGTGGCCTTCGGAAGTTGGGCTACCAAATTTTTTAAAATAATTTGTCAAAGATGTATTTAGCCAACTCTACATGTATTGTTATGGTTTTTTGGCTCTAGGTATTAAGTTTGAGCCTCTAGAACCTTCTTGGGCAGCATAAAATTGCCTATTTAAGAAAGGCCCCAACATTGTCTAGGATAGCTCTGGGTGATAGTTTGCAGCATTGTCTTGCAGATTATTGTAATGAAGGTGCCCATGTGGGTTAACATATTGTACTAGTGGATTATGTAATTCTACATTTGTGGCACAAATAAGAAGTTCATATTTTTTTCTCGCAATTGTTATTGTTTCTTTGTTTCTATTATGGTTTATGGTATTAAGGGGACCAACCTTCATCATTAATTATTGAATTTTATTATATAGACTAAATATATATTCCTCTTATCACTCATAAAAATGATTTTTCTCCACTTTGAGATGAATAATATGAAGACAAAAGAGAGATGGAGAAGTGAAAAGATTGATATTGATAAAATAAAAATAGGGAGAGAATATTAGAGAGAGGGAGGATGTGTATAAGGGAGACAAATATGATGTGAAAGGAAAAGAAGAAGGTAGCAAGAGGGAGAGAAATAGGAAGAAGAGAGAGGAGAGTGAAAAGATGAAGAGATAGAATGATAAAGATAAATGAGGTGATAGAGAAGATCAAAGAGAAATAGACATAATAGAATATAATAATGATAGGTGAATGGTAGATAGGGAAAGTCAGTGTATTAAAGAAAGACATATGGATACATATAAAAAAGAAGATAAAGAAATATAGAGTAATATGGAGAGACAAGATAGATATGATGAGATAAATACAATTTTAAATTACTAATTTTAAATAGCTAGGTTTTTCATTTCGTATAGGAAATAATAGTTAGAGTGATAGATAAATAATGAAGGATACAGAGAGAGTGAGGGCGTGGGGAGAGTGTAGAGATACATGGATAAGAATCAAATATCAAAGTGTACAATAGTTATGAAGGGAGAGAGAAAGAGGAGGGGAGTGGGAGCATGAGAAATAGGAAGAAGAGAAGAGGGAGATAAAGAGAGAGAATAATAAAGATATATGAGGTGATAGATGGATAGTGGATAGATAGATAGATAGAGCACATACATATAGTAGAACAAATAAAAATAGAGAAATGGAGCATAGATCCATTGGAGAGAAAGATAAAGAGGGATAAGATAAGATAGAGATAGGGAGGCAGAAAGGATTGTCTATATGTGTGAGTAAGAAAGATATAAAGACGAGATAAAGAAGTAGACTGGGAGAGAATATGAATAATTATTCAATAACATCATGAAAAGTATAAAGACTATCGGCTTAACCCTTGCACCCTTCCAAGTGCAAGTGCTAGTTATTAATCCTTTTATCTTTTCATCTTCTCCTATTTTTCCTCCTATATTTCCTCCATCATGTTCTCCTATATTTATCTTCTTCTCTTGTATTTTTTTAACAATATTTAATATAGCCAATGGCCATATTATTTCTTGATAGAATAATGTTTATTGTTATTTCATTGTTAAACTATTCACTCCATTCACTTCCATTTTTATCTCCTTCTCTCTTGGTGATTTTTCCAGTATGTGACTTTTCTTTCTGTTTTGTTTTATTTCTCTTTCCCATTTGATGCTTACTTTAGGAGAAATGCAACCTATTTATATATGTCTTCCCTCCAATAATGCAACCAATAGATGTGACTATTGGTCTCTTCATTATATTTTTGTAATAATTTAGTTTTTATTCAATATTAGTTATATTGTTTATAGACATTCTTTTGTTACAATAATTTGTATTTTGGTTTTGATAAGGATCTATATTTAATATCTATGTAGTACTCTAATTAATATTAGAATATTTTCATTATAAATAATAAAAATATGGTTAGTAATTACATAAACACATTAATATATATAATCTATTAATAAAATTTGAATATTATCTATTTTATATTTTAAAAAATGAAACATTGATTTACAAAATAAGGGATTAGATATGAAATTAATCATGTATTAAAATGTATTGTAGATTAAATATATTCATTCTATATTTAAAGAAATTTGGACATACATCAATTACGATTCATGATAGTCCACCCCTCCCAAATCTGCTTTCCCTCAAGCAAATTATCTTCTTATGATTTAAGAGTTAATTTTAAAAACCTAGGTTAATTTTATAGACTTCCTTGTAATGATGTCCATTATTTAGTCTCTTACCCTACAAGATGGCAAGATCATGTTTTAATAGCACTTGTAATGACCCCTTCTCAAAGGTTATCAATAAATAATGTTTAATATTAATTACTTCATGATAAAATAATTCAATTTAAGATAGTATGATTAAAATAGTATATAATTCACAATGTATTTTTTAGTTAGTATGTTAAAGCCTTGATTAATTACTTCCCTCCTATATGCATCCTAAATAGAGCATGGATTTACTTATCGTAGGGTGCTTGACACCAGTATACTCTCTAGTTTTACTCCACCACTCCCTATGCAACACCAACTATCAACTCTCATGACTATAGTGAGAGAGTAAGGAGATAGACTTTAAACATTTTAAATCCATTTCTTTATAAAATATATACACCTTCATTACATAACACATTTCTCATTGTTATAGTTTATTTTAAATAATTTCAAATTATATAAATTATACATGGATCACTTATATATCCATATCCATTACAAAATATATTTACCAATATCACTGGTAGTGTTATGTCTTTATTCATCAATACATGCATTAGATTGAGGTCAGTAAATAGAGAGATGTCCTTTAGGGGGAGATCTCTACCGTTAGATTAGCAAGATGGTTAAAACTAAGAATAAATTGGTCCATAGGGAAATTCAGGTTATCGTTGGGCAATAGTTCTCAGACTTAATAGAGAGGAAAAAAACACAACTCATATATCGTAGCAATGTTTGTAGCCATTGTCCTCCATGTGGATAGGGATAAGGAAGCCATTAGGGACATGTGTAGAGTAGTCTTTAAAAAATCCATTATCAAGGAATTAGACGTAGTCTTAGATAACATAGATGATGATTTATGCATCTCTAAGAGGACTGAATATGACATCCAAGATAACCCTTTCCAAGTGTTCCCAATTCCCATCATTAAAAACAAGAGGAATTTCATGCATTGGCTGGACCAGATTGCACACAACTAGATGTATTTGATAGAAGCTATAAATGCTCACATTTGCATGGAATGGAAGGGCTTGGAGTGGTACCTTAGGAGGAAGGCCTGGATTAAATTAGCTGAAGGGCTAGATTAGGTAACCAATATGAGATAGTTTCCTTTTTTTGCAGGCATAATGGCTAGGCCGAATCTAAGACTTCCAGTTTGCCTAGTTTATGTAATTAGGAGTTGGGTATATGTTAGAAAATTTATAGTTATATATATTGTAGATAGGATAATGAATATCTTCTTTGTCTATTCATTCTTATGGCCATTTCTTGATAGGAAGCCACTTCTTAGGTTCTTGTTTAGATTTGACTATTAAGGGTAAGAAGTTTAGGGTCTTCTCTCTTTTGTTTGGGTAATCTATAGAAGAAACCTAACCTTTTTGATTCAAACTTGTTTTTTTAAATTCAAGCTAGATCAAACAACTAGGTTTTAAATATAAACTATAGTAATAAATTGACAAACCAAAGGTTACTTAAATTTCTCTAGCACATGGAAGAGTAATGGTGTTCAAATGTATAATTTTTTCTTTGATGATTAAATTAGGAATATGGGCATTTAAGACCTATATCAAGATATAAATAATATATATAATCTATCATATGGCAATAAAAAAAACCTTAATATCATTTGGTAAGTTAGATAATTAAGACTCAAAGATTTTGCAAATAGACAAGATTAACTAAGGAATAAATTAATTGACAACTAATGGACATCTAAAACAAGTAACTACGGTAAGCAATATTCCTTTGGAAACCCAATGGTAGTGAGGAATTAAGAAAATAAATGAATGACTTTGCCTTTTTAACATTCCTCCCCTATTTTTGTAAAAATAGGGGTTTGGTATATCCACTTTAGTGTTTGATGAAAGTTAGAATAACATAATACAGTCTCACTTTTTTGGAAGAGCTCTCAAGTCTCATCCCTCATAATACATGATTCACAAATCTAATAGTTTTATGGTTCAACAAAGGCATGGTCATGTGATCACATGGCTTGACTAGCTTCTATCTTATGCTCTAAGTTTAGGTTTCCTTGGTTCTCATCTTTCTTTTGTTTCTTTCACTTTTCTCCCTTCTCTAAGTGTGTTGGCTAATCAAAATAATATAAACTTTTATAGACATTTCAGATATGAAACTCATTATATGAAGTGATAGGGGGTAAATCTATGATAAATAACATCAACTAATAGAACATCCAAATTTCAATAGGAAATTCAAAATGGACTTAGGTCTGGTTGCCCCTGTTAATAAAATAGAAGACTATATAACTTATATTAATGTCAAACATTTTGAGTAGTTGGAAAAGAATCTCCTAATTTTTACACTAACTTATATAATTTCTCAATACTTATTACGTAGCTTTCCTTCTAAGCATTCATAGTTGGTGTCTACTAACATGGATCTTGGCCAAAATAAGTTGTCTATTGTAGATTACTATGGGAAAGAAGGATTTGAGAAGAATTGGAAAATAACATGTGAGCAGAATCTTGATGAAATTCAGGAATGAGATAAACAAACTTCAACTGCATTTAGTTTTTAAAAATAAGTCCAATATTAGAAACTGGGGTATGCTCCTTTTAGACTTGTAATATTACTTCTATATAGAACTTATGTCTTGGGCAAGATTGGAGGTTTTCTTCTTTGTTCTTTCCTACCAAAGCCCACTTGAATGGAGACTTGTAATTTTTTACTTTAGTATATAATATACAAGGCTTAGGCCTTTTACCAGTTTTATATATATATATACACACACACACCAATATATTTAAGTTATTTTTATTCAGCTATATTTAGTATAAATATATTTCATACTAAAATATTTCACACTTCATCATGTTATATATATGATCAAACTCATTTCATATACGTAAGCCATAAGAATAAGTATGAAACAACTTAAGATGTAAGGAAAATATGCGTACCTTGAGTAATAATAATTTTTGAAAATATTTATCCTTACTAATTTCTACAAGGACTATCTTTTCTTATTCCATGTTTTTATTTAATTTTATTCTTAGATATATTTATTAATCTTTTCTATCTTTTTATATTCTCCTATTTTTTCTCCTATACTTCCTCCATCATTTTCTCCTATATTTATCTTCTTTGTTTTATTTTTCCTACAAAATTTAATATAGCCATATTCTTTCTTGATACAATAATGTCTATTATTTATTTCATCCTTTAACTTTCTACTCCATTCACTTCCTTTTTCATCTCCTTCTCTCTTGGTGATTTTAACCTTATGTGACTTTTCTTTTTAAATTTCTCTTTGTGCTTACTTTTAGGACAAACATAGCCTATTTATATATGTATTTGCTCCAACAATGTAGCCAATATATGCGACTATTGGTCTCTTACTTATAAAAGATTATATTTTTCTATTAATTTGATTTTTATTCAAGATTAGTTATATTATTTATAAACATTCTTTTGTTATAATAATTTGTATTTTGATTTTAATAAGGATCTAATTTTAATTTATATATGGTATTCTAATTAACATTAGATTATTCACATTATTAATAATAAAAATATGATTAGTAATTATATATACCCATTAATATATATAATCTATTAATAAGATTTGAAAATTATCTATTTTATATAATTTTTTTTGAAACATTGATGTATAAATAAGGAATTAGATATGAAATTAATGATGCATTAAAATATATTGCATATTAGATAAATGCATTCTATATTTAAAGAAATTTGGACATACATCAATTATGGTTCATGACATTCTCTATGTTCAGCTTGCGTACCTCTCTCTTGTACATCTTAGGATCTTTAGCTTATGTTCCTTTAAACTTTCTCCTTCAAGTACTTAGCTATAATACCAATTTTTAGATAACTGAGAGGGGGTGGAGGGGGTGATTCTTTATCTACCAAGTATTAGAGTAATTATTTGTGTATATACTAAGTTGCAACATGAAATAAATGTGCAACAAAATTAACATCTTCACATTTTGGCACAAATATTTTAACGTGGAAAACCTATTAAGGGGAAAACCATATGGGAATTAACAATCCAAAAATTTCACTCTTTTTTGAAGTGAGCTCTTTTAAGAGCCAACCTTGCTAAAGGTTACATACACATTGTTATATGTGACTCTGTTAGGGGATTTACACCAAAGATCATCTAGACATTATCACTCCTCATTTTGAGTGACCTACTCTAAATGAATTATAAACATTAAAAGGAATGTTACCATAAAAAGGATTTATAAATAAAACTGTTAAGTCTACTCAGTTAAGAAATATTTTGTTACAATAGTTAGAGAGTAATAGTGAAATGATTTTTTAAGTAATGCAACTACCTTTGTAGTTCCATATCTCCTTTTCACTCATTCTTTTTTCTCTGACCTTCATCTTTCTTCCTTCTAGCTAATTCACTCACATACACATCAACTTAGCACTTCATTTGCTCGATCTCACAATGCAGCTCTGCTCAGTTTCTCCTTCTATATTCTTCTTTACTAACAACTTGATCAACGCTCAATCAAAAAGAATTTAAAACTAGTTCCTCCCTTAATAGACCACTTATTACCACTTCAAATTATCCAATGTTTTTCCACTTAATCATAATTGTCTTATCTTCATCCAGTTTAGATTCATTGAATCTAGTCACTCGGGTAAAACACTTTCTCCTTGAACTTTGTACCCCATTTCAAATCACTAAGTATCCATCATTAGATCTTCCATTAATTTATTTAGTCTTTGATCTCATAAAAAACATTATCCTTATTGTAGGAACTTCTCAATCAATCCATATTTTTATCAAATATTGACATCAAATTGATTCTCCTACAAAGTGTTCAACATTCCTTTGCTTGGTTAACACTATTCTTGTTTGCTTGATATTGTGCTTGGTTATCACTGTTCCAAATCAATTAATATTGTTCATTGTTCATTTCCTTTTCATACACTCAGTGACTACTGCTCTTTTATTTATCAACCTCACTAACAAGCTCAGTGTAACTTATTGTCTCCTTGTATTCTCACTTCATAACTTCTTTCCTTCTTTGAAAGTCAACCTATCTTGCTTATATATGATCTCAACACTTAATCAAATAATGTAAAACAATAAAAATAACATTATATTATCAAAATTTAATTCATTAAGTGTCATTGAAATCCATAGGCTTATCAATTCTTTCTTCAAACCCTCTTCAACAATCAAATGATATGACACTCTACTAAGTTAGCATAATATCTTACCTATTCAAGTTTGAGATCAATGAAAACATAATAACTCATATGGTTCTTTCACATACATTATCAATTTTATCAGTTGGGGATAACACACACACATGTTAGAATATTTAGAATAAGGGGAATCAATTACCCTGAGGTCCAAATGTACAAATCCAACTTTCACTAACTCTAAACAACTTAAACAATCTTATTTAATCACTCGGTCCATATAGAAACTCATCAGCAACTTAATATTTTGTTCATTACTTAACTCTTTGTTTAGTATATGTCCACCAATAGTAAAACAAATAATAATAAATAACATGCATCACACATAAAATATTCACACACATATGACACCATTATTTAATAGGGAAACCCAATTTGGGAAAAACTATTAACATGCTACCACTTTTCACTCTTATAAAGTGAGCTTGGTTAAAAGATAACCATGTTAAAGGTTACAAAATACACTGTTAGTTGTGAGCCTATTAAAGGATTTAATCACCTTGTTAGGAGTGGCCTAGTTAGAGGAATTTGGATCATTCTATTAGAATATCACCTTGATTAAAGGATTTACAAAATTATTGTTAGGTCAACCTTGATTAAAGGATTTTGACTTCCAAAATGGTTAAAAAGTAACATCAAGTTTGATATGTAAAAAATAACTCACTTTGCAAGTCCAAATCTCCACTAGGCTCATTTTTTGGGTCATTGACTAGACTTCATTAACATCTCCATCACTAATCAGCTTGACATCCCTTCAAGTAAACACACTTCATCAATCTCTTCACTTCACTTTTGCCACTCTGTTCTTCACACGTTCTCCTTAAGATCGCTAATCAACAATGAACCTAGCTTAGAAAAAATTCCCTACATGTCCTTAAATAGGTAATTCTAAAAAATTTGTACTTAAACATCACCATAAATCTTAGGGTTAGGTTAGATTCATTGAAGCTATCCATCATTTTGTCCTTCTACTCATTTCTTGATATTTCTAGAAACTTCTCTTTCAATCATTTCCTTTGATCACATAAAAAACTCAATGCATGCATTAAATATGTCATCTCATCAATCCTTACCATCCATGTGCTTTGAATAATCCAAAAAAATAACTATTTCAGCCTCAAACTCAATTCTTTCACAAATTGTAACTTTTGCTAACACTCGACCAACACCATGTAATTCAGTCACTATTGATCTGTCTCGCTTGACTTTCATTAGGTCACTTGGTCATCACTACATTCGGTCGATGTTATATTTTTCTTCTTCAACTTTCTTGGCCATAACTATCACTTGGCTAAAACTTTTTTTCTTGGCTAATTCTTAAATTCCTTAATCTTCTATTTTAGCTCCTTCATTGATCAACCACATTTCACTAAGCATTGCAAATGTGGCATAGGAGAACCTAGAGGTAAAGGTGAACCCCTAATTCATTTTTGGTTTGTAAATGGTCTAACCAACCATTGAGGAAATAAGGACTAGGAATTAAGTCCCAAGGTAAGTTTAGGAGGTTTGGATAGGTAGGATTTGGAATGTGAGTAAGATTTTGTCAATTAGATCATGATAGGCAAAAATTTCTTAGAAATTGCTCAATGAGGAAAAATGTGAAAAAAGGCCTAAAGGGGGAAAGATGTGTGAAAAAGTGGTGATTTTTTGTTTTAAGTTTATTTTAAAAGGTTTGGAAAAAAACTTGTGAAGTTTGAAGGCTCAATTTGCAAAATTGCAAAAATTGTCAAAATGTTTCTCATTGATAACTTTGCAATTTTTGCAAAATTGCATAACAACTTTTTACATAGTTTTGGAAAAAAGGAAACATGGGTAGTTATGGGTTGAAGAAAAGGGTAAGGTGGTTAGAGGAGTCTATAAGAACACCTTCCAACTCATTGTCAGGGGTTGGAGACACCATTGTACTGACAACATATGCAAGAAGGATAGTTCTGATTGACAAAAAATGGGATTTAAAGGATTGAATAAGATTTTGGATTGATTGGTTTAGTGTTTTTGATGGATTAGTGTCTTTGTATCATGTTTTGGATCTATGCATATTTTTTTTGATGCAAATCATTCATTTTACAAGATTTAGAAAATTAATTAGGAAATGTGTTCCTGTTGTCTAGTTTTGAATCACCAGCATAAACTTCCTTCATCAAAACACCAGGGATCTTGGAAATCAAGAAATAGTCCCTATATAATATCTAAATTATTGGTTTTTGGTTTGTAAAATTCAATTAGTTAATATTTCAAGCGAGCCCTAAGCAAGTAGTGAAGGCTTGGCAAGGTGTAATGAAAACTTGAATTGAAGTTTTGGTGAGAATAGTGGATTGACACGTTCCAATATTTCTTAGGAAATGAAGGACAAGGATACTAAGATTCCATAACTTAGAGGAGGAGGTTGGAAGTGGAGTTTTGAACAATTTGTGAAATATTCATTTACATTGCCTTTGAAAACCTTAAAATAATGTTTTCTGGAGTTGTACTATACAAACACCATGGAAGATTTAGACCTAAAAAATATTCAAGATTAGGTCATTTTGAGTCAAAGTCTTGAAGACACCACATGGCCTTATTTATGTTTTTTTGGAGTTTTAGCTTGTTCCTTGTTTTTATCAGAGCTAATAGGGGCTCTTATGGCTACAAGGGTAAACATGGCAATTTAGAGTTTTGGGTATGGTAGAATTACCAAAATGATGCAAAATATCATGAAATGTGGTAAGAATCATGGAAAGATGGTCTAAACTTCACTATGGCCCTTTGGGTGCATTTGGTGAAGTTTTAGCACTCCAGGTCAAATAGTGCATGGTTGGTGAACTAAAGCTAGAGAATAAAAAATATAATTATTGGGCAAGTTTCTTGGTGACATGGAATTGGGAAGGAATCCTCTAGGTTTGGGTTTGGGATAGTAACCCTAAGTAGGCTAGGAGTAGCCTTGGAAGAGAAAGAAAGCTCTAAAGTGAAGAAGCTCCCCATCAAAGTGGTATTAGAGCCATAAGATTGCAGCTTATGGTGGTATGTTGTATTCCATTGAGTCAAGTAGATCTTCAAGGATGGTTACCAATAAAGAGTTGGTAATGGAGGTAGATGAGAAAAATAAGCTCATAGAAGAGAAGGCCAAGCTTCTAGATGAGGCCATAGAGGAGATAAAAGATAAGTTAAAGGAGATGAAAGATGCATCCCAAGATAAGGAAGATGAAGACTTCAACAAGGGTAAAGAGAAGATGAGTTTGGAGGATGAGACCTAAACTATATTCTCCACCTGGTGAACAAGAACCATTCCACAAAGCCCTCAAGGCATTTGGAGGAAAGAGCATAGAAAATGTCTCACTATTCCATGGCAAGATGGATGAAGAGGTGGTCCTAGAATGGATTGAAACTATTTAAAACTACTTTAAGTGTGAGGGGACAATAGAGGCCCAAAAGGTGAGATTTACAAAATCCAAATTGAAAGGTCAAGCATTGACATGGTGGAAGTTTTTGCAAGAGCAAAGGGAGAGTGAAGGGAAGAAATCAATAGCCAATTGAAAGGCTATCGTAACAAAGATAAGGGATACCTATTTTCCAACATACTATGAGATTCAATTTCACAAGAAGAGGTAGAATCTGATACAAAAGGATCTTGATGTGGCTACCTATGCTGAGGAGTTTCAAAAATTGGATCTAAGGTCAAGGGTTTAGGAGGAAGAAAGCATCAAGTTGGCCAAGTATATAAATGGACTTAAGTATTCTATTTAGGATGTGTTTAGCTTGTTTAGTCTCACCACATTACAAAGTTGTTTTCAAATGGCTATGAAAGTGGAAGATAAATTGAGGAAGAAAGGGGACTCAAGTTCCAAAATCAGAGGCAGATATAAATACTTTAGAGGTGGCTCAAGAGGAGGCTCTAGTGGGAGGACTAATGAACAAAGGCATTATGGGGATTCCAAGTGGAATGAGCAGGCTAGTGAAACCAATCAAAGAGGAGGCTCTAGTAGAGGAAGAGGACCCAACAATGGTGACAGAGTCATATATTGGAACAATAGAAAAGGATCACACTTTAGCAATATGAAGTGTTATAATTGTAGAAAGTTGAGGCACCCTACCTACAGATGCCTAGAGAAGGAATCATCATTTTATAGAGAGAAGAATATTGCATACATCCAAGAGGAAGATAATTAGAAGGTAGGTGAAGTGGACCTTGACATAGAGGAGGGTGAAAACCTCATGTTGAGGAGAGTCTTGGTTAAGGAACTAGTAAAGGAGGAACCCAAGAAAATAAGGGAACTATTTAGAAGCACTTCTAAGATATTAGGTAAGGTATGCAAAGTGATCATAGACTCAAGGTCTACTAGCAATGTACTATCAGAGGAAGTAGTACAAAATCTTGGACTAATAAAGATTCCACATGTGTGACTTGGTTGAACAAGGGGCATACTATACTAGTAAATCAACAAGTTTGGGTAGACATCACCATTGGTAAGTACCAAGACAAGATCCTATGTGATGTACTTCTCATGGATTCTTGCCACCTACTACTAGGAAGGCCTTGGAAGTATGATAGGGAGGGAGTACATCATGGGAAGAAAAATAAGTATTATTTCAAGAAGGATGGGGTCAACTATGGGATACAATCCATAATGGAAGAAGAAAAAGTAGAGAAGGTTACTGCCAAGACATTATTGATGAGTGGGAAAGAGTTCCTCAAGGACTTGAAGGAGGGTAAAGTAGTAGGGTATGCCATTGTGGTGAAGCCCAAGGAGGAGAAGCCATCTTCACAAACACCTATATCTACAAAGGTATAAAACCTATTGGATCAATTCAAAGATATAATTTGCAATGGAGCACCACCAACATTACCTCCAAAGAGAGCTAGAAGTCATCAAATTGACTTCACACCATGAGCATCACTACCAAACAAAGCTGCACACAAGATGACTCTAGAATAGAATAAGGAGATTTTAAGACAAGTCCAAGAGTTGCTTGATTAGGGACTGATTAGGAAAAGCATCATTCCATGTGTTGTACTAGTTATCCTAGCAACTAAAAAGGGAGGTAAGTGGAAAATGTGCATTTATTCTAGAGCAATCAATATAATCACAATTAGGTATAGATTTCCTATTCCTAGGATAAAGGATCTAATGGATTGTTTAGGTGGGGCTAGGTACTTTTCTAAAATTGATCTCAAAAGTGGATATTTTCATATTAGGATGAAAGAGGATGATGAGTGGAAGTTTGCATTTAAGACTATTGAGGGTCTCTATGAGTGGTTGGTAATGCCATTTGGTCTTACCAATGCTTTAAGTACCTTCATGAGAGTCATGAATGAGGCCTTAAAAGATTACATAGGAGTGTTTGTTGTAGTGTATTTGGATGACATCCTCAACTTCAACAAGACAAAGGAGGAGCATATGAAGCAACTAGAAATGGTTTGTGGAAGCTTCAAGAGGAAAATTTGATAGTAAACCTAGAGAAGAGTGAGTTCATGAAGGAGGAGCTAGCATATTTGGGTTTTGTAGTATCCCAAGGGAATCTAAAAATGGACAATGATAAGATGGAGGCAACCTTGAGTTGGCCTATTCCTAGATCTACTACTGAGGTCAGAAGTTTTCATGGCTGAGCACAATTCTATAAGAAGTTTGTGAGATTTGTGCACCGATAAATGACACCATCAAAGGTGGCATGAAGATCATGTTCACATGGACCAAGGCAACAAATGCAAGTTTTGAGAGATTGAAGAAAGAAGTGTCAACATAACCAATATTGGTTTTTCCTAGAGAATTCATTTATAGTGGAGTGTGATGCTAGCAACATAATAGTTGGGGTAGTTTTAAGCCAAGAGGGCAAGCTAGTAGTATTTTTTAGTGAGAGGCTTAATGAAGTGATGCAGGAGCATCTTGGGCTTGCTTGCAATCTTGCATATTTGGAGAGATTTTGGCTTAAAGTTGTGAAGTTCAAAAAATACTAGTGTTTGGAAGACACTATAGAGCTTGGCATGGTCTAGGAGATCAAAAATGCTTAGGAATTTACTGATGCTCAGCTTGGTCTTTCTGACGCTTAGCTTGGTCTTAGGTCCTATTAGTGTCGATTTGTCTGGGAGTCAACTTTTGGCATTTAATTTATGTATGGATTTTTAATTTGTGTTGTAGCTGATTTGTGGCTCAACATATATTTAATGTAAGGGATTGAATTTAGTTTGTAATGAATTGGGTCAATTTGTGGCTTAGTTGGGTATAAGTAGGGGGTTTTATAGAGTCTTTATTCATGTTAGGTCATATGTCTTGGAGAAGAGGAGGCAAACTTTGAAGAGCTAGTAGTTGTAGCTTGAGAACTAGAGGATTGCTTGGTGGATTGTAGTTTACAAGTATGGATTTTTCTTGGTATTCTTATCTAGTTGTGGATCTAGACTATTTGGGATTGACATTTTAAGTTGGATCTTGTGGGATCTTGTAGAACTAATATTGTAATTGTTGTTTGTATTTGGCACTAACCCAGAAGGCCTTACCGCCAGGCATATTGTATGTAATTAATTATTTTATGAATAAAGAGTTGTGATTTGGTATTAGATCTTGTATTATTATTTCTTTTTGTTGTGTTTTCATTGTGTGGTTATTTGTTGGGGGTTTTGGACATATCCTTTAGGGATTCTCTTGCCTTGCACTACATCATGAAGCTAAGACAAGGTATTTAGCATATGACTTGGAGCTCTATGCACTTGTTTAAGCTCTCAAAAAATGGAGGCATTACCTACTACCTAAGGATTTTTTTCTCTTCATAGATAACCAAGCCCTAAGCTTTATCATCTCACAAGAGAAATGAAGTTTAAGGCAAATCAAATGGATGGAGTTCTTGCAGCCCTACACTTTCACTATCAAACACACAAAGGGCACAAAAGATAAGGTGGAAAATGCTTTGAGTAGGAGGTTGCTGACAATACAAGAGGTCAAGGTATAGAGCATAGGGTTGGATGGATTCAAAGACTTATATGAGGAGGACGCTAATTTTTTAGAGGCCTACAAGTTATGTATTAACTTTCATAATCATTTCCATAGTGACTTTTCTAAATATACCTATAGACACCTAAAATTGTCCAAATCACGTGTCTTGACCAATTAAATAAATATTTATTATTTATTTAATTCCCTTACCTTTAATTAAATAAATTTTACATTTATTTAATTATGTTCACCTTTTCTTGATTTAAACAAACTAAGGTTTATTTAAATCCTAACCCATCCCCTTTAATTAAGTACTTGGTTTACTTAATTAATCCTTGCCTAATCCCTCTTGGAATTAAATATTAAATTTAATCCTATTTGAGCACATGGCTCCTACCTTTAACCCTCACCTAACCTCACTTCCCTAACCTAACCCATCCTTCTAACCTAGGTCAATCTACTTATCCACTAATTAATCTTAGTTCCTCATATCATCACATCACTAATCATTTGCACAATCCTAATCAAAGGATTAGCAAACCCTAGTCACATGTGACATGTGACTCTTACACACTTACAACCTTGTCCCCCTTCACATGTGAACCAAGGTGTCTCACACATGTGTGAGAAACCTTGAGCCTCCAACCCTCTTACACATGTCATTGACCCATCACTTTCAAAGGTGTCTCACACATGTGTGAGGAAACATGATCTTACACACCTCGTACACCTATCATAGACATGTCACATCAAAGGTTTCTCACACATGTGTGAGCATCTTTCCCCCTTTGAATGGTCAAAACCCTAATCCACATGGATTCTACTTGGCCTCCACCTCATGGACACCTCATTGATCCTGAGAGATCCTAGCCCTTCATCTTGCATTCAATCTCAGCCGTCCATTACATCCCTTTTCCTATAAAAGGAGAGCCCTCTCCTCATTTTCAGCAAGCACTATCTAGCCTATTGTTATGTTGCAGGATTTATGAACAACCACATCCCACAACAATGAAATTATCTACACTTGATGATTTCGTGAGGTTTGCATATGTGCTATTTTGAATAGTTTAATGCTCTTTTTATTTCATGTTATCTTTATTTTACATTGTTTTCTTGCATATTTTGAGGTTTTGCATGATAATGTAGGAATGTGCATTAGTTGCTTAGTGTTATTTCCTTAGTTACATTTTTATGCAATACAATACCTTATAGAATGGGTTGTTGTTCAAAGGCCAAAAATTGTGTATTCCAAGGGGATCTATGAGGGAAAATCTCATACAAGAGAAACAAAATGGGAGCATGAGTGGGCACTTTGGCTTTAGCTGTTGGAATTATTTAGAATAATTGAGAGTGGGGGGTGAATCAGTTATCCAAGGTCCAGATGTTCAATTAAAACTTTTCACACTTTAGTGAACCCATATCCATAAAACATTTTCAATGTGCATGCATCCATTAGATCATACAATTATTTAAACTTGTAGGTTACTATCAAATCAAATTTGTAGAAATGTAAGCATGAAACATAATAGATTCAATAACACATTTGACACAATAGTTTAACGTAGAAACCTGCTTTGGGAAAAACCACCAATAACATGCTACTCATTCTCACTCTTCTAAAGTGATGCTTTGTGAAATGCCAACTCTGTTAAAGGTAACATTGCACATTGCTAGATGTGACCTTGTTAAAGGATTTCAATCATCTTGTTAGAAGTGAGCCTTATTAGAGGACTTTAGATCATTCCCTTGGAATAACACCTAATTAAAGGATTTACAAATGACTGTTAGGTCAACATTAATCCAAAGGATTTACCCTAGACTGATACAATGATTAGAAAGTAATAGTAAGGCTTGATTTGATAAAAACTTACAACTCACTTGCAAGTTATAGATCTTTGTTTCAATCCTTCATTGTAATTGGCTTTCACAGACTTCAACTCTGACATCTTGTTCACCCTTCAAGCATTCATACCTTTAAGCCTTCTTTCTTTACTTGCCAATGTAGTCTCTTCTCTTAGGTCACTAAAAAAAGAAATAACCCAGACTCCTTGTCTTCCTTAGGTTTCCGCACATGAAGCAATCTCTATAAACAAAAAATTATGATCTTTTATCATTCATCCTCCATTGTCCATTTTAGGGTTAGGTTGGATTAGGTAGGATTCAATGAATCTACCCATCATTTCATTTTATTCCCTTCTAGAAAATTCTCCTTCAATCTTCTTTGGATTCACCTCAAAACAATTCACCTTGAATTTTGTGCCATAGCTCATCAAGCTTATCTTCCACACTGTTTACACAATCCAAGAAATCAAACTTTTCTGCTTAGATTCATTGAATTCACAATCTTTCTCATAATGTTGAAACTCCACATTAAGTTGCGTTTGATGCTTGGCACATACTATGTTGCTTGACATCCTCTAACAAAACACTCGACACAAACTAAAGTTTACCGGTGCTCAGCATTAACTAAATTTTACTTGACTTACAATGTATCACTTGACATAAACTAAACTTTGACTTTTCTAAACTCCAACTAATTTTTTGCTTGGCTTACACTAACTTTTCTTGGCACGTATTGTGCAGATTGTTAAGCTTGGCAAACACACTTCATTTAACTTGTTCTTTTGAACTTAATCAGTGTATCCATTCTTTGCAACCTTAAGTAGATTATCAATGCATTATAATATCACTATCTTAATTGATCCTTCTACTCCTTTTCCATTTCATAACTCAATCTTTCCTCTAGGTGCTATTGTTACCTCATTTGATCAAATCCTCTTCATCAATCCAAGAAATAATGGTACTCAAATCATCTAAGAAATTGTCTTACCAACGAGTAGCAGGTTTGACATTAGTGACAAAACAATGATTGAAACACATTATCATACTTGTATCAATCTATTTTCAACAATATCCGTCTTTGGAATTGATGGCAAACCAAACTAACCAAACTTAATCAGTACAACCAACAAAATACCAAAAAGAAAATAATTTCTTGTATTTAAATCTCTCTCTCTCTCTATCAGTAACTTTCATCTTCTGAATAGGTTACAAAATTCTTTTATGATCAACCAAAAATCAATCAACCCATCCTTATGACTCCCTTTGGATCATTTCTTATTTTTCCTTTGACATTAACTCTCTCTTACTAGGTATTCCATGTTTCTTCTATGTTTTCTTTCATCTCCCTCTTTGACAACAATATCTCCCTCAACAATCAGGATTTCTCCCTTAGCAAGATTTCTCCCTCTTTGACAACAATGCCAAAGACTTATCATCTTAATATGCAGATATGAACATTTTCAATTTTTCCCTCTGTCACCTAGCTTGTGACTCATTTGTAGTTCTCGCTCTTTGATTACTTTAGGTAGCTCCTAAAGCAAGATCCACTACATCAATGTGTAATATATGTCAATCAACTTGTTTGATGTAGGGTGCTACTCATGCTTCTTAGATAGGGTTATCACCCCTAGTTTACCTCTTGGATATTCATGAGCATCCTTAGCTAATGCTTTTATGAAGATATTAGCTATTTGCTCTTTTGTGCTAACATATTCCATCTTCACATCTTTATCTTGAATTAACTCTCTCAAGTAATGATACTTTATTCCAATGTGCTTAGTCTTTGTATGCATTACATGATTCTTTGATATGTTTATATCACTTGTATTATCACAATAAAGTAGCACAGGTTCAGTGATTCCTCCTTCATACCTTTGAGTAGCTATTTGAGCCATACAATGTTTGTACAATTTATTGCAACAACACATATTCAACTTCAATAGTAGATTGAGATATACAGGTTTGTTTCTTGCTAGTCCATGTAACCAGCCTTTTGCCTAAGGAAAATGCTTCTCCGCTAGTGCTCTTTCTGTCATCAATATTTCTAGCCAAACCAGCATTAGTGTAGGCTATTAATTCAAATTTTTTATTTTTCTTATAATATAGACCATTGTCTTCTGTTCTTTTAAGATATCTCATTATTCTCTTAAAAGCCATCAAATGATTTTCCCTAGGATTAGCAGAGAACCGTACAACTATCCCAATAGATAATGCAATATCAGGTCTTTTGTGTACTGCATATTATAATTTTCCAATCATAGACCTATACAATGTTTGATTCACCTTAGCTGAATTATCATTCTTTGACAATTTATGTCCTATCATCATAGGTGTGCTTACTGGCTTGGAATCTCCCAATCCAAAAAATTTCAATATCTCCTTTACATATTTTGATAGGGTGATGTATATACCACACTACATTTGATGTACTTGCAAATCCACAAAGAACTTGATCTCTCCAAACATAGACATCTCAAATTATTTCTTCATTTCATTTGCAAAAGCCTTACGGAAAGTATCTTGACCTCCAAATATGATATTATCAACAAAAATTTCAAATAGCAAAATACCTTTTCCTTTCTCTATCTTCAAGTATAGATTTTTTTTATCATTAGTCCTATCAAATCCAATATTCACAAGATAATTATGAAGCCTCTCATACCATTCTCTTGGTGCTTGCTTCAAACCATATAAAGCTTTGTGTAGTCCATATACCATGTTTTTTTTGTTAGCATCAACAAATCCTTTTGGCTTTTCTATATAAACCTCTTCCTCCAATATGCCATTCAGAAAAGTAGGCTTAGCATCCATTTGATAAACTTTTAAACCTTTGTATGCAGAGTAAGAAAGCAAAGTTCTTACTCCTTGCAATCTTGCAACATAAGTGAATGTTTATACATAATCTATCCCTTCTTCTTGTGCATATCTTTTATAGACTAATCTTGCCTTATTCCTTGTGACTTCACCATTTCCATCTAACTTGTTTCTTTATACCCACTTGGTGCCAATCACATTCTTATCTTCTGGTCTAGGAACTAGAGTCCATGTCTTATTTTTCTCAATTTATTCAATCTCTTCTTTCATGGCTTTATTTTTGTCCACATCTTCTAAAGAATCTTTCACTATTTTAGATTCATGCATGCTAATAAAACATGTATCATTTCTCAACTTGTTCCTTGTCATTGGTCTGGCATCTTTATCTCCAACAATTTGTGCCTTAGGGTGATGTCTCTTAACATACTTTGACAATCTTGGTTCTACTCTATTTTCCTCATTTAGTCTCTCAACTTTTGAATCACTATGTAAATCTCTATTAGGTAGTTCAACATCTCTTTCATGTACACTAATCTCAAAATTAGATGTTCCTCAACTTCATTCTATAACTCGACACTTGAATCTAGCTCATTTCCTGAATGCAACTCGACATTCATAGTATGTGATTTGACAGCCACTGAAATTTTCTATTGATTTGCAACTTGATTTACAACATCTTCATTCACAGGCATATCTTCATAAAAGTATATAAATGATTTGTATTCCTTTGGTTCCTTCATAGGTTCAACCTCATGTACTTCTGTATATTCATCAAATTTCACATTTGCACTTTCCACAACTTTTTTAGTGTTAGTATTTAAACACTTATAAGCTTTACTTCTTGTGGAATAACCAAGGAATATACCTTCACTTTTTGCATCTAATTTACCATTCCTAAAATCTTTGAGAATATAATAGTTCCTTCCAAATACCTTAAAATATTTTACATTGAGTGAGTATCCATACCATAGTTCAAAAGGTGTTGAATGAGTACCTTTCTTGACTTGCACACAGTTCAAGGTATAGGAAACTATACTTATAGCTTCTCTCTAGTATTTCAAAGCAACATTTTTCTCTATTCCTCCTTTCAGCAATTCCATTTTGTGGAAGGGTTCTAGGAGTAGATGTATGTCTTTTGGTTCCTCTATCATTACAAAACATCTCAAAATAATTTTATGTAAATTCTCCTTCTCTATCATATTTTAAACATTTTAGACTTTTACCTATTTCCTTCTCAATTCTTGCTAAGTACCACTTAAACATTTGGAAAGCATCAAATTTCTATTTCAAAAACATAATTGTCATCATTTTAGAATAATCATCAACAAATAACATAATGTACTTATCTCCTTTGTAGCTTTGTACATCAATTGGTCCACACAAGTCAGTATGAACAATCTCTAATATTCCTTTAGAGGTATGAATCTTACTCTTAAAACTTGACTTTGTCATTTTGCCTAACTGTCGTTGTTTGCAAATTATGTTATCAAGCTTCTTCAATTTAGGCAAACCTCTGACTCTTCTCATGTTACAGATACTAATCAAGTTATCAAAATTAACATGACATAATTGTAATCACCTAAAAATGGTCATCTAGACTATTAGCCCCCTTTTCAACATTTTGGCTAAATTAATTTAATCATTTACCTAGACCAAATTGCTAATAATCAATTTATTTGATTATAACCTATAGTTTGACCATGCTATCCTAAGTTCATTATTTGATTAAAAGAACATGTCCCATTTTAATTAAATAAAAGACCCCATTCTTCTAACCCACTTAAAGTGCACATATAAAGTCCTTTTTCTATTTTGCAATTAAAAGAAAAGGCTTTGTGACTTTTGTCTTATATGACAAGTCAACTTATATTCTATTGGTTGACTTGTGTGTGCACATGGATCACTCCTCTTTTCAAATTCCACCGTTGATCATCCACCATCTTCATCTTGATCTCTACTATCTGTACAACTTTAAAAGGGAGAGAGCTTTCCCCCTCCAAGGATCGATCCATCTTTTGAGTATTGTTATGTTGCAGGTTTTCTAATAGGTTTCTTTGGAGCTTTGTGGAGAACTTCTCTTTCTTGTCTAAATTCTCTCATCGATGGCATTCTAGCTTAGCTTAGCTTTCATTTTTACATGTATCTTAAATCATATAGTCTAATAGTTGGATTGTAACACTCTCATACATGTTTTAGCATAGCTGCATTTTGCATTATCATCTTAGCTTAGTTTCCATACTTGCATTGCATTCTTGAGGAACTCCTTGAGACATTTGCATTCTTGCATCTTGTCTTTGGAACCTCCCATTGCATGGTTTACTAGCAAGAAGAGTATTCCTAAGGCTCAAATAAGAGCCCTTGAACTTGAAATACACTCTCTTACACTCTGTGGATAGGGAGCTCTAAGCCGGCATCCAAGCATTCCAAACTCATGGAATCATTTGGATAGAAGGGTTTAGAGTGAGACACTTTTGAGTGTACAATAACCTCTTGTGCCATAGCCACACATCATCAAATTCTACAACTAAATAAGTATCATCCTCTATATCAAGGTAGAATAGATTACCTCTAGTTTGATCACCTTTTTCAATTAGTTTTCCTTTAGTATCATATATCTTAGCAATCTTGTTCTCAAACTCAACCTTACAACATAAATTATTTAGTTGTGATAGACTCAAAAAATTATAGTTAGGTCCTTCAACATAATAAGCATTGTCACATAAAATATTTTCTATGAGTTTGATTGAACCTTTTCCTTTTATCCGACATGGCACATCATTACCAAACCCTACACTATTTCCATTATAATAAATTAGGGTAATGAACTTACTTTTATCTCTAGTCATGTGATGTGAACACCCACTATCAATGATCCATTTTTCATTCTTGTTCACACAAGACACCAGTGTAGTTGCCTCATCCTCATTACATTCATCCTTCATTGCAACATACACCACTTCATCATCATGATCGTCTGATCCATCTTTTGTCTCTTCTTCAACAATGTAGCAAGACTTCTTGCCTTTGTCTTTTTAATCTTTGTTGTCTTCATCTCTTCTACTTTTGTACACTTAATCACCTCTATAATTCTTATTCTCTAGACATCTAGCAGTAATATGACCAACCTCATTGCAATTGAAACACATGATAGGTAACTTACCTTTGAACTTGTCTTTACCCCTATGAAATCTCCTTGATAGTAGTGCTTCAAGTTGTTCTACATCTTCCTCATATGTATAATTGTCATTGGAAACATATTTTACCTTTTTCTTCTTCTTCTCATTAGGTTCCTTCAATGACAACTTGGCTTTGAAAGTAGATTCAACATTGTCAGGTTTGAAATTATCAAAATTAGATAGCTCAAAAGTACTGAGCCTACCTACCAAACCTTCAAGAGTTAGATTAGAACCTGATACACATCTCAGTTCTTGTATTGCAGAAACTCTAATAACATAAATGAGTAATAGTTTTCTCAAAACTTTTCTTAGTACAGTCTCATCATCTATTTTACCATTAGCTCCTCTTATTGCATTAACAACATCTTTTATCCTAGAGAAATATTGAGCAAAATTTTCACTTTCTTACATTCTCATATCATCAAACTTACCTCTAAGACTTTCAGATTTGACTCTTAGAATATTTGCATCTCCTCCATAAATAGTGTGAATAGCATCCCATATTTTCTTTGCACTATCATAACCCTTGATGTCATCAAACTCGACCTAACTTAGGAAAGAGGCAATCTCCAACATTACCTAGTTGGGTTCTTTCTTCTTTTTTAGATCTTCAGTAGTTAGGGCCCTAGTAGGATCAACATACCCTATGGTGATGGTAGATTGTGCTTGATCTCCAAGACCTCCTAAGTGTAGCTTCATTAGACTTTTCCATGTAGGAAATTTATCTCTATTAAGCTTGGGTACCTCTCTTTTTGACATCTTGATCTTTTGCTTCTAGTACCTTCAAAATAGTCCTCTTAATCAGATGGCTTTGATACCAATTGTTGTAATTCTTAAGAATAAATAAGAGGTGGGGGGGAATCAGTTATCCAAGGTCCATATGGTTAATTAAAACTTTTCACAATTTAGTGAACCCATAGCCATAAAACATTTTCAACATGCATGCATCCATTAGGTCATACAATCATTTAAACTTGTAGGTTACTGTCAAATCAACTTTGTAGAAATGTAAGCATGAAACATAAAAGATTCAATAACACATTTGACATGATGATTTAAGGTGGAAACCTAATTTGAGAAATACCACCAGTAACATGCTACTCATTCTCACTCTTCCAAAGTGATTCCCTGTGAAAGGCCAACCATGTTAAAGGTTATAATGCACACTATTAAATGTGACTTGGTTAAAGGATTTCAATCACTTTGTTAGGAGTGAGCCTTGTTAGAGGACTTCAGATCATTCACTTGGAATGTCACCCAGTTAAAGGATTTATAAATGACTTTTAGGTCAACCTTAATCCAAAATATTTACCTTAAACTAATATAATGTTTAGAAAGTAACAGTAAGACTTTATCTAATAACAACTCACTTGTAGATTAAAGATCTATGTTTTAGTCCTCCATTCTACTTGGCTTTCACACACTTCAGCTTTGACATCTTGTTAACCCTTCAATCATTCATACCCTTAAGCCTTCTTTCTTTACTTGCCAATGAATTCTCTTCTCTTAGGTCATTGAATGAAGCAATACCCTAGACTCCTTGTCTTCCTTAGATTCTCCCACATGAAAACCTTTGCTTCTGACCAACCATCTCTATAAATAGAAAATTAAGATCTTTTTTCATTCATCCTCAATTGTCCATTTTAGGGTTAGGTTGGATTAGGTAGGATTCAATGAATCTACCCATCATTTCATTTCATTCCCTTCTAGAAACTTCTCCTTCAATCTTCTTTGAATTTACTTCAAAATGGTTCACCTTGAATTTTGTTCCACCAACTCATCAAGCTTATCTTTCACACTGTTCACACAATCCAAGAAATTAAACTTGTCAACTCAGATTCATCGAATTCATGATCTTTCTCATAATGATGACACTCAAAATTAACTTTCTTTTGATGCTCAACACATACTACATTGTTTGACATCCTCTAACAAAACACTTGGCATGAACTAAAGTTTACTAGTGCTCAGCATCAACTAAACTATACTCAACTTACATTGTATCACTTAGCATACACTAAACTTTGACTTTTCTCAACTCCAACTAATTTTTTTCTTAGCTTACACTAACTTTTCTCGGCACCTACTGTGCATATTGTTAAGCTTGGTAGACATACTTCATTTTAACTTGTTCTTCTAAACATAATCAATAAATCCATCCTTTGTAATCTTAAGTAGATTACTAATGCACTATAATATCATTGTCTTAACTGATCCTTGTACTCCTTTTCCATATCATAACTCAACCTTTCCTCTAGGTTTTATTGTTACCTCATTTGATCAAATCCTCTTCATCAATCAAAAAAATGATAGTACTCAAACCATCTAAGCAATTGTCTTACCAACAAGTAGTAGATTTGACATCAGTAAAAACCAATGATTGAAACACATTATCATACTTGTATCAATTTATTTTCAATATTAACAAGACATTATACCTTATGGAGAGGTTCTATTATTGGCTCAAATTGCAAAGGAATGTAAGGAGGTATGTGTAGTAGTGTTGTATATGTCAAAAGGAAAATGATACTTCCTCTAATATAGGACTCTACCAACCTCTACCCATTCCTAATAGGCCTTGGAAATGCATCAACATGGACTTCATAGTGGGATTACCAAGGATTAGGATAGGGTTAGATAGTGTGTTTGTGGTGGTGGATAGGTTTAGCAAGATGAGCCATTTCATCCCATGCAAGACAACACATGATGCAAGCAATATTGTCAACCTATTCTTCAAGCAGGTGGTTAGGATACATGGCTTACCAAGGAGCATAGTTGCTAACAGAGATGTCAAATTTATGGGGCACTTTTGGAAGACCCTATGGAAGAGGCTTGGGAAAAATATAGCTCATAGTTCAGCCTATCATCCCCAAATAGATGGGCAGACATAGGTCATCAACAGGGTCCTAGGCAACCTATTAAGGTATCTAACCAAGGAGTATGGGAAAAGTTGGGAGAAATTCATATCATAGGCATAATTTAACTACAATGAAAGTACACATAAGACAATAGGGTTAAGCCCTTTTCAAGTAGTATATGGCACTCATCCAAGGGAAATAATGGAGCTAAGGGACCTATAAGCACATGAAAACATCAATGTGCATGTTGATGACTTTGTTCAGTCCATGAAAGAAGTGCATGATCAAGTTAAATAGACCTTGATGGAGACAAATCAAAAATTGAAGGAGAAGAAGGATGATAGGAGAAGAGAGCTGCAATTTCAAGTGGGATATTTGGTGATGGTCTATTTGAAAAATTCCACACTATAGAAGATCATCCCTAGTAAGTTTCAGATGAAGAGGATTGGGTTGGGCTGCAAAATACTTGAGAAGTATGGACTCAATACCAAAGTAGATTTACCCAAGAAATTGGCTATCTCTCCCATCCTTAATGTCAAAGACCTAATACCTTATAAGGGTCCAAAGGTGGATGAATTATAGTATTAGTAAGAGCCAAGAAATGATATCTCAAACTTGCATGTATTTGAAAGGAAGCAACCATAGGTGGAGATGATCTTGGATTCTAGAGTGAAGAAGAGTACAAGGAACACGGTTTCTAAGGAACATCTAGTGAAATGGTTGGATAAACCTGAATCTAAGGCCACTTGGATTATTGAGAGTGATTTTAAGAAGCATGGCATCAACAAGGAATTCATCTCTCCAATAATACCTTATACTTTTCTTGTAGGGAGAGAATGGTGCAGGAGCACCTAGGGGTAAAGGTGAAACCCTAAATCATTTTTGGTTTGTAAATGGTCTAACCAACCATTGAGGAAATAAGGACTAGGAATAAAGTACCAAGGTAATTTTAGGAGGTTTGGATAGGTAAGATTTGGAATGTGAGTCAAATTTTGTCAATTAGGTTATGATAGGAAAAAATCTTAGAAATTGCTCAATAAGGAAAAATGTGAAAAAGGCCTAAATGGGGAAAAATGTGTGCAAAATTGGTCCTTAAGTGTTTTAAGTTCATTTTAGAAGGTTTGCAAATAAACTGATCAAGTTTGAAGACTCAATTTGCAAAATTGCAAATGTCATCAAAAAGTTGCTCATTAACAACTTTGTAATTTTTGCAAAGTTGCATAGCAATTTTTTGCACAATTTTGGCAAAAAGGCAACATGGGTAGTTATGGTTCAAAAAAAGGGTAAGGTGGTTAAGGGAGTCTATAAGAACATCTTCCAACTCATTGTCAAGGGTTGGAGACACCATTGTACGGACAACATATGCAAGAAGGATAGTTCTGATTGATAGAAAATGAGATTTGAAGGATTGGATTGATTGGTTCACTATTTTTGATGGAGTAGTGTCTTTGTATCATGTTTTGGATATGTGCATAGATGTTTTTATTTGTACCATTCATTTTACAAGGTTTAGAAAATTAATTAGGTTTTGTGTTCCTGTTGTCCGATTTTGAATCACCATCACTAAAATAGCTATGGCTTGAACTTCCTTGGTCAAAACACCATGGCTCTTGGAAATAAAGCAATAGAACCTGTATGCTATGTAAATAATGGTTTTGAGGTTTGTTCAATTCAAGTAGTTAATTTTTCAAGTGAGCCCTAGGCAAGCAATGAAGGTTAGGCAAGGCACAAAGAAAGCTTGAATTGAAGTTTTGGTGAGAATAGCAGATTGACATGTGCCAATCTTGCTTAGGAAATTAAGGATGAGGATACTAAGACTCCATAACTCGGAGGAGGAGGTTGGAAGTGGATTTTGGAACAATTTCTGAAAGATTCATTTACATTTCCTTTGAAAACCTTTAAATAAAGATTTTAAGGAGCCTTACTATACAGACACCATGAAAGCATAAGACCTAAAAAATATTCAAGCCTAGGTCATTAGGAATCAAAGTCCTAAAGACACCAAGTGGCCTTGTTAAAGGCTTTTGGGAGTTATAGCTTGTTCCTTATTTTTAGGATGGCTAATAGGGGTTCTTAGGGCTATAAGAGAAAACATGACAATTTAAAGTTTTGGGCATGGTAGAATTGATAAGTAGGAGATAATTTCCATAGTAAGTCAAATTGTGATATTGCTATCAGGATTTAACTGTGTGATTTTTGAGTCAAACTCATTGACCCATGTTTCATGAGTAGTGATTCAACATGAATCTATCTCTCATGAGAATAATGGTAGAATTACCAAAATGATGCAGAATATCATGAAATGTGGTAAGAATTATGGAAAGATGTCTAACCTTAGCTATGGCCCTATGGGTGAATTTGGTGAAGTTTTGGCACTCTAGGTCAAAGAATGCATGGTTGGTGAACTAAAGGTGGGGAATAGAAACTTGAGCTTTTGGGTGAGTTTCTTGGTGAAAGGGGATTAGTAATGAGTCCTCTAGATTGGGGTTTGGTATAGTAACCCTAAGTAGGCTAGGAGTAGCCTTGGAAGAGAAAGAAATCTCTAAAGTGAACAAGCTTCCTAGCAAAATGACTTGCACAATATCTCAAATTATTTCTTCGTTTCATTACCAAATGACTTGCATAACATATCATGTCCTCCAAATATGACATCATCAACAAAATTTCAGCTAACAATATCTTGTTCTTTTTTAGGTACAAATTTCTATTGTCATTATATCTTGAAAACCAATCTTCACCAAATAAGTGTGCAACCTTTCATACCATGCTCTAGGGGCTTAATTCAAACCATATAAAGCTTTGTGTAGATTACATACCATAGTCCTCTTGTTGGGATCAACAAATCCTTCAGGTTGATCAATGTAGACTTCTTATTATAAGATTCCATTCAAAATTGCAAAATTGACATCCATTTGATACACGTTGAATCCTTTGTAAGTAGCATATGCAAGAATTTTTCTCACTCCATCCAACCTTGAAATTGAGGAAAATGTCTCACCATAATCAACTAGGCTTCCTCTTGTGCATATCCCTTAGAAACTATTCTTGCCTTATTCCTTGTGACTTCACCTTTCTCATTCAACTTGTTTTTGAAAACCTACTTGGTTCCAATTACACTTTTATATGTTGGTCTAGCTACCAATGTCCATGTCTTGTGCTTCTTTATTTGATCAATTCATTCATTCATTTCTTTAATCCAATATTGACTCTTCAAAACATCTTCAACTAATTTAGGTTCAACTTCACATAGTAAACATTTATCATTCTTCAACTTACTTCTTGTCATGACTTGTGAATCTTTGGTTCCAATGATTTGGTTTGGTGTATGATTCCTCCTTACATACTTTGCTAGGATAGGTTCAAATCTTCTCTCCTCTTCATGTATTTCACTTGGTTACACTTTCTCTTCTTCTACAAGTATCTCTGGCTGCAAACTTAGCTTGGTTTTTTTGTTTTTAGTTTCTTCTCTCTGATGTTTGACTTATGTTGTCTGTAACTTGGCTCCTATAGTCTTATGCTTGACATTCTATTGATGCTCGACAATACAATTTTTTTTCATAGCCTTCTACTCTAGTTTGCCAATCAACAAAATTAGCAACTCTTTTGTTGAACCTCAATAGTGCCTGACTATTGATGCTCGACAACCTCTTTCTACAGTTCAAGTAAAGTGCTAGGTTCACCTTCATAAATATAGACAAAATTCTTGTAGTCTTCAGGTTCTTTCTTGCATTCCTCCTCATTCTTTTTTGCAAATTCATCAACTTTAAAATTTGCACTTTCCACCAAATTAAGACACTTATATGCCTTGCTTTTAGTGGAATATCCTAGAAATATGCCTTCATCACTTTTTGCATCAAGTTTACCTTTTCTTGCATCTTTCAATATGTAATATTTTCTTCCAAAACCTTTAAAATAATTGACATTAGGTGCATATCCATACCATAGTTTAAAGGGTTCTTTATTTGTGTCTTTCCTCACTTGAACTTGATTCATAGCGTAGACAAAAATACTTATAGCTTCTCTCCAGTAATTTTGTGAAACATTTTTCTCCATCATTAGTGTTCTTTCACAATCCATGATTGATCTATTCCTTCTTTCAGCTATTCCATTTTGGGGTGGTGTCCTTGGTGCACTCATTTGTCTCTTGATTCCTTTGTCATTATAGAATACATTGAACTCATCTGATATGAATTCACCTCCTTCATCCGATCTCGAGCACTTCAGAATCTTTCTCATTTCCTTTTCAAATTCTATCCAGATACCCTAAAACATTTGAAATGCATCTGAATTTTCTTTTAGAAACATCACAATCATCATTCTAGGAAATTCATCAACAAATAGAATGAAATATTTGTCACCATAATAATTTTACACTCTAATACGACCACATAAATCAATATAAACCAATTCCAAACTGTCATCAAAACAATAAGCCTTTCTCTTGAAACTAGACTTTGCCATTTTACCCATTTGACATTGTTTGCACATCACTTTATCAAGTTTGTTGAATCTTGGTAATCATCTAACTCTTTTCATCTTACTAATGCTTACCAAACTATAAAAGTTATCATGACATAGCCTCCTATGCCATAACCAAATATCTTCAAATTATTCAAATAGACAAGTATCTTCGGACAAGTGTAGATAGAACAAGTTACCTCTTTTTTAATCACCAGTAGCATCAAAGAAATTTGTCTTTCTATTTTGGAACTCAACTCGATAGCTTGAACTGATCAACTATACCACGCTCAACAAGGTATATTTTAAACCATCAACCCAATATGCATTATCAAATTTGATCATTTCATTCAATACAATTGATCCTTTACCTTTCACATAACATGGTGCATCATTTCTAAACTTAACACTACTTCCATTATAATGTTATAAATTTTCAAACTTACTTTTATCACCAATCATATGATGTAACAAGCACTATCAATTACCCATGTATCATTCTTGTTCACATGTGAAATCAATTTAGTTTTCTCATCTTCATCATATTCATCTTTCATTACAACATAAACAACTTCATCATTTTCATTGGTATCACTATCATAACCATCTGCTTCAACAATATAACATGATTTCTTACCTTTTCCTTTGTAGTCTTTGTTACCTCAGTTGTCTCTATTTTCTCTTCTTCCTTTGTACTTTCTATCCTTCATTTCTCCCTTTTCATCTATGTCAAGATGTCTTGCAGCAATATGACCAAATTTATTACATGTAAAGCAGATAATAGGGAGTTTACATCTGTATTTCCTTTTTCGTCATGGTAGCCTTCTCGCCAATAATGCTTCAAGATGATAAAGATAATCATCTAATTCACTATCACTTCCCACATGTCTTCTTTTCTTCTTTATCTTAGGTTCATGAAGGGTTAGTTGAGACTTGAAAGCACATTCAATAATTGTAGGGGAATAATTATCAATGTTTGACAACTCAAATGTACTAAGTCAACCAATTAGACTATCCAAGGTTAGATCATTATCAATTGCACATCTCATTTCTTGAATTGCAAATACTCTAATTGCATAGATGGGAATTAAAGTCATCAATACCTTACTTATCACATTCTCATCATACATGATGCCTCCAAATCTAATAGCATTCACAACCTCCTTGATTTGTCCATAATACTGAGCAACAATTTCACCTTCTTTCATTCTCATGTCATCAAACTTACCTCAAAAGCTTTTAGATTTAGCTCTCAAAACATTTTTCTCTCCATAATGGATTTGTTCCAAATTGTCCCACATTTTCTTTGTAGTAGTACATTCCTTCACATCATCAAATTCAACATAACTCAGTGAAGATTCCTGATCTATCATCATTTGATTGTGCTCTTTCTTCTCCTTCATTTGTTCAATAGTCATGGGTCTAAGAACTTCAACGTATTCATTCTCCAAGTAGTACAATGTAAAATCTTTAACTCTAGATAGATACAATCTCATTAGTCATTTCCATGCTAGTAAGTTATCCTTGTTTAACTTAGGTACCTTTCTCTTGTACATCTTGATCTTTAGCTTAACTTCTTCAAACTTTCCTTACAAACACTATGCTCTGATACCAATTGTTAAAATATTTAGCATAACTGGGGGGAATCAGTCACTCTTAGGTCTAGATGTACAAATTCAACTTTCACCAACTCTAAACAACTTAAACAATCTCATTCAGTCACTCAGTCCATATAATAACTCATCAACAACTTAAGATTTTATTCATTACTTAACTCTTTGTTTAGTATATGTTGACCAATAGTAAAATAAATTATAGTAAAGGACATGCATCACACATAAAACATTCACACACACACACACACACACATATATTATGACACCAATATTTAACATGGAAACCCAATTTGGGAAAAATCACCAAGTAACATGCTACCACTTTTCGCTCTTCTAAAGTGAGCTCAATTAAGAGCCAACCTTGTTAAAGGTTACAAAACACAGTGCTAGGTGTAACCCTATTAAAGGATTTAATCTCCTTGTTAGGAGTGGTCTAGTTAGAGGAATTTTGATCATTCCATTAGAATGTCTCCTTGATTAAAGGATTACAAAATGACTATTAGGTCAATCTTGATTAAATGATTTTGTCTGCCATAATGGTTAGAAAGTAAAAATAGGTTTAATCTATAAACACAACTCACTTTTCAAATCTAGATTACATTTGGCCCATGTTTTGGTTCATTGATTTGACTTCATTAACATCTCCATTAGTGATCTTGGCATCCCTTCAAGAAATCATACTTCACAAATCTCTTCACTTCACTTCTGCTACTCTGTTCTTCATAGGTTCTCCTTAAATAGGTAATTCTAATATTTTTCTGCTTAAACATCACCATAGATCTTAGGGTTAGGTTAAATCCATTAAATTTATCCATCGTTTTGTCCTTCTACTCCTTTCTTGATATTTCTAGAAACTTCTCTTTCAATCTTTACCTTTGATCGTAACAAACTTATTATGTGCATTAAAAAATTCTATCACATCAATTCTTATTATCCATGCACTTTGACAAACCCAAAAAATTCAATTATGTCAACCTAAAGCTCAAAAATTCAACTACGTCAGCCTAAAAATTGATTCTTTCACAAATTGTAACTTTTGCTGACACTCAACCAACACTGTGTAACTTGGTCACTAATGTTCTATCTCACTCATCTTTCACTAGCTTGCTCGGTTATCACTACGATTGGTCACTATTATATTTTGCTTCTTCCACTTGCTCATCCATAACCATCACTCAATTAATACTTGTTTTCTTAGCTAAAGTTCTTAAGCTCCTTAATCTTTTGTTTTAGGTCCTTCATTGACTAGCCACATTACACTAAGATTTTCTTGTGTTTAACTCAACACCTCTACACTTCATAGGATGATTGAATAATACATCATCTAGTCAAAGACTAATTTATCAAGTGCCCAATGTAATTCCATCATACTTGCTCCTCATCACTCAACAACATCACTAGCTCATCTAGTCATTTGTCTCTTCAAATCCTCTTCACAAATCAAAAGATATGGCACTCTACACTGTTAGTAAATGTCTCACCAGTAGGTTTGACATCAATGACAACATAACAATTGTTCCAATTGTAGTTTCCAACAACACACACACACACACAAATGGGTGTGAGATCATGAGAATGTTAGAACTCGCTATAATGAACCCTATAATTGATGGACACACATGAGAATTCATGGAGAGTGATGGAAAAAGTCTCCAACCTCCCCATAAGGTAAGGAGGAGAAAATATCTCCACAATCTATTGAGGTGGGACGATAAAGTGTCTAGACTCATTTGCACACATGCGGTGAGATAAAATTGTCAAACAAATAAATTGAAATTAACCTTTGATGTCAAGGTTAAGTTAGACCTAGCCAATAAGTTTGACTTAAACCTAGGTGTGAGCTAGGTGAACCCTTAAATCTTATGCTATAAACAAATCTTGAGCATGCTAAAATAACTTATTATTTTAGCACCCCCCTTAGTGTGAGGCTATCTCTAGTTGAAATGTAAAAATTTGGATAGACATAAAAATAAATTATTTATCAATAAAGATATTTTTATATAAATAAATTATTTAATAATAGTAATAATTTTTTATCATTATCTTGAAAAAATGTTAAGGAAATAGAAACTCTCTTGCTAAACATGTCCACTTCCCTTGTTTGTTGGATGTCATCTAGAAAATGGTGAAGATGTAGGGTAATTTAATGTTTATTTGGGCTCATTGAGATGGTATTCTTAGTTTTAGAGTTGTCTCCTAGTCTCATTACATCCAACCCAAATACAAAGATGAACTTACAAATTTAGAATTCAAAACTTATAGTATATGTTTAGTTGTTAAATAGATTGATGGGGCTATTTAAGGTAATGAACAATGTAGAATGTTACTAAGACATGGATTAATTCTTTATATTTATAAAAGGAAATTGAAAAGTATTAAAGTTAGGTAAAATGATTCTCCACCTTCTTTGTAGATAAAATCTTCTTCTACCATTCAATCCAATTAGAAACTAGGCAAAAGGTATGTCAGTTTTTAAAGTGCGAGTCAACAAGAACTTTAAGAATCCATGTTAGCCCAAAACATAAAAAAACAAAAGGAATGATATAAAACCTTTGGGAATCTTTCATTTTTTATATGAAAAAAAAAATCTATTGACAAATCTTCTCTTTTTTCTAAAAATAGACTATTACTATTTTTTATATCACGTAAACTTTGTAAATTTTTTGGGTGAATCTTGGAAAATTATATGAAAATGCCTTAATTATATAGAGAACCCTTCCATTTTAAAAATTTACTATAAAGAAGTAGGGGCCTGAGCATGGAAGTCATTAATGGATTAAAGGGTAGACACTATAGTATTTAGTTGTTAACATTGATTTAAATTATAATCTATTGGTCCTCATTTTATTATGTGAGGTGAAACTTATCCATATTTATAATATTTAAAAGGGTCAACAATCTCTTTAATATCATTTCTCTCTATTTATATCAATGATTGAAAATTAATTAATTAAAAAAATAACGTGCCCATATTATACCTTTCTTCTTGAAGGTTCTTTGGAAAAGTGTGACATGTGGTTATGAAAGAAAAACCAATAGCTAACTAAACCTAGCTAATTCCAAAGGACATGTTCTACTTCATATGCCAAGGAAAGGAAGGCTTGATAGAAAGAAAATAGTTCATAACATCTAAAGACTGAAACACAATTTATAGGAGGGAAATATAAACCAATTATTGATGATTATGGGTCAAAGAAGTAAAAAGGGATTAGAATTGGCAAAAATTGAATTATGCTTGGTTGTCATACAACATGGTTAAGATGTGTCATAATTTGGAGGCAAAAAGGATAATGTGGCTCTTGTTTGATCCAAGGTTGGTCAACAAAAGGAAGTTGATGTTTTATTTGGGCATTTAAACCTTCTACGCACTCAGCACAACATACATCGAATCAATATAAATCAACATAGTACTTACAGAAGGGGTTGATTGGATATATTTTGGGATATTATATTTATTTATGTTTTTGTATTTTTATTTATTGTTATATGAGAGAGAATCATACATGTTGGGAAGACATAAGAGGGGAATAATTATTATTATTAAATACTCCTATAGGTTTGGAATTGTAGAAAATGAATGCTAACTAATCAATAACATTGTGGCAAGCAATTCAAGAACTTCAATCACATTAAGAAAGCTAAGTAACTCAAGTAGGCCAGTCGTTTGAAACTAAAAATATGGATGTTCTGAGGTCCATTGACTATATTTTCTAATAAAAGTATATAATTAATGGAATTTTTTTTTTTTGCATTATATTATGCAATATTTTGTATATCTTGAATTGTTATTAGTATTTGAAAATATGGATTTAATGTTATGTTAAAAGTTGTAATATTCTCTCAAAAAAATTAAACCTAAAATTAGAGCAATAGACATATAAACTATTTGACAACATGTTCGCTATTAAACAACACTAATGTCATAGCTTATCCATCTAATTATAGAATGAACCCTCTCATGAACCCCAATGACCTCTTAGAAAGTTGTGGATAATAATATATTGGAAAAGTGTTTTAGGTAGAGCTTCCCATTTTTTTCTTCTTAAGTTTGAGTAGATTGGAACCCAACACCTCTCAAATAAGATTCATAATTTACCATTATGTTGTAAACTCTTGCATTCTACTTTTAACTTTTTCTTTTTCGATGAATAGTCCTGTTCTATTAAAAAAAATAGACTTAGAATACAATTCACAAAAAAGGGGTCGGGGGATACAAGATCACCTCGCGAGAGAGTTCAAACGGCCTAAGCTGAATCTAAACACACGACATTAGCTGGAAATAGCAACTATTCATTAAAAAAAAAACATATATAGCAACCTCAGGCTGCCAAAGCAGTGGCAGCCGAGGGGGGAGGATCATCTTTTTCATTGAAACCCCAATCATTGGTGGGATTGGGGGGCGGGTTGGGCACAAACCGGCCGTCATCGGGAGCAGCAGCAACAAGGGGATCAGTGATAGCCTCTGCTTCTTTGACCTCGGGCCATAGAGGAGAGATCTCTAGCGCTAGGCGAGGCCATTTGCCAGCATTATCTCGACGAGCACCAGGAGGAGGAGTCGGGGACTAGCCAGAGCCACCACGGGGTGGGGAGGAAGAGTGGCACCTCCAACTACTAGCCCCACTATTGGGAGAGCGATGGCGGGAAGCCTGCGAGCGCGGAGTGTGCGAGTGGCGGCCTAAGGAGTGGTGCCGCTGGTGGCAGCCACAAGGCGTCGAGGTGTCTGCCGAGGCATCTGAAGGTACTCGAGCCATAGTGCAAGGGGCATTGCCCCAGTGGTTGAGCAGCTCCTGCAGGTGAGCAACTTCCAGGGAAACTTTGTTAGCTTGCACCTGTATCTACATAATAACATTGTTACAAATACAAGCTTTAGTGTACATTGCAATGTTAACATCCAAAAAGCTTTGTGAATAAAACAACATTTCTATCTTTCCACAGAGTAAACAAAATTTCCATCTTGAATGTATGCCAAATTTGGGAGTACTTTCTGGGAATTCTGGGGGAATCACCCAGCAAGATCATGTGCCATGAAAATTGTTCGGGCCTAAAGGGCTTGAAAAAATCATGAATCCAATGCCAGTAATTCTGCGCACGTTGACAAAACCAGAAATTATGTAGAAAGGACTCAGGCTGACCGCAGAAGGGGCACCTGGGATTAGGGACCCCAAAGTGCTTGAGCCGAGGCCCTAGGGGAAGACATTGGAAGGCAAGGCACCAAGCAAAGTGAGCGATCTTGGGCTCAGTAATAGTGCACTAGATGGTATCAAAGTGTTTTCGCCATTGAGAGAGCGAAGATTGCAAATGCCATCTCTTGTTGAGCGTGTCTACCATCGAAAGATGGGGCGAAAGCCATCGATATCCCTTATTGTGCTTGTAGTTGGCAAATGGAGTGTCAGGATACCACTTCCAGTCATGCCACCAAAGACGACCAGACTGAATTCCTACCTTGTGCACCAAATGTACAGGGATGGAGGAAAGCAATAGGTCAAAAGTCTGCCGATCTGCATGGACAAGACGGTACTAAACCTGCATGTCTTCCCAAGTCCTGTACTTTTATCTTTGAGTATAATAAATGAAAGTAATTTTTTTTTTTTAAAGATTTAAAATCTTAAATAAAGATGAGATGTTAGAATTAAACCATAACATTGACCTAACTAACTATTCTCAACAACTTTGATCCTCACATGAAATTAACTTAAATGCGGTGAGAAACTACTTTAAATATGGTCCCAAAAAAAATCAATATCCTCGTTTTTTGACTATCTTTGACTATTGCACTCATCACTTTTAAAAATGGTCTCTACATTAAGTATTACTTAATTAATAATAATTTTTCTAATATCTTGTAAATTGATGTTTGATAGCCCGAAGTGCGAGTTCTTGGCAGCAATTTGCTGCCCCCACCGCTCCCGCTATTTAAAAAAATCATCTTTTTTTATTGAACGGAATAATGTTTAAAAACGACAACTTTCTATTAAAAAACTATATTCAGAAAGTCCTTACAAAAATCAGGTGCGCACATGTTTTTTACCCATGTAAGCTTTTACTGATCTTAACAAACTTTGACACGGGAAATTGAACTGAATCGCTTTGAAAAACTCAATGAAAAATTCAAGCAAATGATGAAAATATCTGCAGATCCAGAACCAGAAACAAGTATTAAAAAAAATCTAATTTCCATTTACTTCAGTGTAATGTCCAAAAACACTGGTTACTATGACTCCCGGTAACAACACAAATATTCTTTAACCAGCTTGTTCAGCTATAACAGAACAATGGCAGAACAAGGGAAAAAAAAAAAAATAGTAAAAAATTTAGCTTATGAGAGTTCCCAAATTGTTTTCCTTGGTAATGTGAATATCAGCCTCTTTGATTCCACATTACAATTCGAACCCGGCTCAATTCTGTGCCCTTTAGCTTTGATCTACCAATACCTTCCAGGCCAGACACAAATGTTCTTTAACCTAG
Source organism: Cupressus sempervirens (assembly GCA_028749045.1). NCBI lineage: Eukaryota > Viridiplantae > Streptophyta > Pinopsida > Cupressales > Cupressaceae > Cupressus > Cupressus sempervirens. The sequence goes on from CM053785.1 coordinate 1,050,150,934, forward strand.
TTCGTCTGCAACAGAACAATGGCAGAACCAGAACAAAAATTGTGAAAAACTAAGCTGTCGATAGAATTTTGCAGATCGTCTTTTACTGGTAAATTCAATATCAGCCAAGGAAGCCCGTTTGATTCCACACTGCGTTTCGAACCCCGCTCAAATCTCGACCCTTGAGCTTTCTACCAACGCCTTCCAGGACCGATGTGGCGTCCAGGTGGCTTCTGGATTGCTTTCTGGCAAGGTACTCATGCGGAGGCAGCCTCTCATCAAAATCGTCCATTTCATCTTCGTCCGCTGTAAAGATGTTTCTTTCCACGGCATGGCGATGCTGAATCCCCAGTATTTTGGTCCAGTCTGGCACATTCACAGGCGCGGACTGGTAAATAATACCTTTCTTCTCCGCATCGAGGGTTTCAACACGAGGAATGACTCGCGAGCTGCTCATCACGAAGGACACGTCGCGGGATCGAGGCGCGGGGTCCTCGAACGCCACAGACAACCCCGAAATTCCCAGGCCGTCGCTCAGCTTCACAATATTTGCGCTATTTTTGCCGGAATGGAAATATTTCTTCATCTTCTTGTTCTCGTCGGTCGATTCCTCCTGCAAATGCAAATAATTCTTTATTTTCATCCTCTCGTCGCCGAGATCTTCCAGGAAATGGAAATAATTCATCATCTTCTTCTTCTCGTCGGCAAGATCTTCCGGCAAATGGAAATAATTCTTCGTCGTCGTCGTCTTCTCGTCGCCGAGATCTTCCCGCGAATGGAAATAATTCCTCGTCGCCGTCGTCTTGTCGTCGCCGAAATCGTCCCGCAATAGGAAAGAATTCCTAGTCTTCTTCCTCTCCCCCATGAAATCTTCATGCAAATGGAAATAAACCGCACTTTTCTTCTCCTCCCCGAAATCTTCGTCCCCGCCGCCGGCGAGCCACACGTCTTCTTCCCGAAGCTCCTCAGGGTTTTCCCCGGCGGATGCGAAAGAATAATGCGAGCTCACGCCGAGGAGCCGCTCCATGCGATTCGAACCCGCGGCAAGTCTTCTCGAAAGCAAACCTTCCCGGCCGCTAAGAGAGGTCATGGTTTCGAATCCCTGCAATTCGCAAAAACTAAGAGAACACTCCGATCAAAAGAAAATGGCCGATCTCAAAACCTAACAGAAATATTTGCCGGCTCAGAAGATTCAGAAGAAGATCGCCTCCATAGCCACGCAATGAAAGCTCTGGGCCTCGATCGAATCCCCTGCCGGCCACTCAATTTCCCCATTCTTCACAATCCCAAGCTAAAATGAAAAAAAAAACCCAACCAGAAAAGAAATAAAAATCAGACCTTGCATACGAACATAAGCCATAGCCTGCGCTCATTTTTATTGATCAATCCCGGGCTGCCCGTATTTCCACCGGGCATGACACGTCGGCATTAAGCCCAGCCACAAGTTCCACGTCAGCACAGTCCGTTCCATAGTACACGTGAAGCACTCCACGCGTCATAACGTCAGAAGTCGTACGTGTTAGCGTGGGCGGTGTCAGGCCACTTGCAGTCGGCCACGTAAGACAGGTTGTGGGCCCACAGAGATTAGGACCGGTCGAGGTGGTGGGACCCGCGCTTATAAAGGTGTCGTCATGTGGGCTGGCAAAATAATTAGGTCGAAAGCAAAAGCTGAGGAGGAGATTGTTCCCTAGAGTATCAAATCTTATTCTAATGTAATTATACCTACAATTTTATTTTATTTTATTGGAAATGAGATTTATTTAATTATTTTACTAGATATTTATTCCTTTGATTTTATTTCCTTTGCACGAGCCATTTCATAACATGAGGTCATTTGGAATTTTCATGGAGAGCCCACAATTATTGAGCGAAAAATTAACATGATTATAAATTTTGAAGGGCCGTATACATAATTGGCTTCCACTTGTGCCATAAACTATACATTTAACATGAATATAAATTGAAAAAGGCTCTATACTAATTAAAGCATGATTCCCTTGAACTTGTGCCCAAGTCATGAGTGAGTAATTATTTGTGATGAATGACCCCACTCAATGTTGAATCTTTTCAATGGGTGGTCCAAGTTGTATTGTAGCCAAGGTGATGGGACTAGTCATAAAGTAGTGGTCATTCTCTAGTCCAAGGCAATTTATGGTTCACTATTTAATGAAAGTCATAGTTTTGGATTGAACATGATGTAACATTTTAACAATGTGATAACTTTTTTTTCATCTTGTAATGGTGGAATATTTGGTTTGAGAGGTCAATATGTTTGTGGGGTCCTTCTACATATACTAGAAGATCGGGTATTTCGATCAACATTTAAACAATAGACTAAAACATATATCTCATCAATATAGACACATAAGTGGTTTGTAACTGTTTTATGTATTGTATAATTTAGTTGGTTGCTTAGCACTAACGACATGTAGGAGCTCATAGAAGTGCAATTAAGCATTCAATATGTGGCAACCTTTAATTCAAAAGTAGTATGTATGATTTAATCATAAATCAAATATCGACAATTGCACACATTTTAGTAGATAATTTTTTTATATATTAAAAAATATAGTAAAATGTGTATAAAAGATCACTGGCTATGGAACACGTGGGTATAAAATCACCCACACATTCTAATCCATGTCTAAAAGGAGGTGTCATTATTAAATCCAATTTAATTTGTGGTGTACTATTTAATGATAGTAATGGTTTGTATTGGAGGTAAAGGGATACTTGAAATAAGTTAGAAATTTTAATTTGGTAATGGTACAAATTTTATTATAATGAATTAAATTATGCAATTAAAACAAATATAGAAATTGAAGGTCTAGAAAGATGCAATAAAATATCTAGTTATAATATCAATGCAATAATTCTAGTACAAGATATACTATTATAGTAATTATAAAAACATTCAATTGTAACTCTAGATATATGTCGCACAAATAAAATAAGTGCAAGATGAAAAGATAACTGTAAAATATGTACATCATTATAAGATCGTAAATATGACATGGTATAGAAGCAAAACAAATGTGCAATCAACAATCATATCAAGAATGAAAATTTTATTATAATTGTTGTTCAACTAAAATAGTCATTTGTGAGTTAATAACTTAGTGTGAGTATATAAGATCTATGCTTGTTGTTAAAGTTGTTTCATTATTATTTTGTTAGGAGCGTATTGATTGACTTGGAGTTGAATGAAGATTAAAATTATAGATGATAGGTGATTCCCTTCTTTTTTTAAAAAAAAACTAATAATTGAGAGGAAGAAGTCTACAAGAAAATATTAGATATAGTCTTGAAATTCTAATTTGCAAATGAAAATATACAAGCAAACTTCCAATTCTCCATAAATGAAAATGTATAATATGCCAAATTATTTTCAAATAAATAATTTTTGAACTCAAATGATGAATAAATAAAGCGAGAAAGTCTCTGAAAATATTAAACCTTTGTTTTTTGTAAGGTAATAAATGCTTTGATTTAAAGTTATGTATCAATTAAACATTCAACAATAACATTCCAACAAGTTTTGAACCTTGTTGCTAGAACAAGAGTACCACAAATCAAACACTGCACCATGTCAATATTGGTATTAGGTTTTTATATTTTTTTAGCAAACATGAAGCCTTAGAATAATCGTTTCTTAATGTCATCTAGGTGAAAAAAGGAAATAGTTAATGGGTAAAAAATGTGTGTGCTTTTATTTCTCACCAAGAAGAAATATTTAGCATGATATTTTTTAAAACATGAATTTGAGAGTCTATTTAACTTTCAATTTCATATTTTTACACTCAACTAAGGCCCACTATTTATGACTAAATGCAGGCCAAGAAGACCATTGAAATGAAGAAAAGTTTCATAGATCAATGAATTATTTAACACTGTTCTTAAACAAATAATAAGATCTCCTAATAAACATGAAGGGAAAAATCTTATGTGATAATGGATATTACTTTTCTACAAAAGCAAGGAAGAAGCAAAACTAAAACCATAGCATAATGAAGATTGGTATTTTTTAAGTAGTTGACATTCATCAATCGGCTAATAGTTGAAATTTAGAAAATAAAATTTGGCCAATAAATTAAAGTTATTATATAACTTTTATCAATATATTTTTACAATATCTTAGTATAGTCTTATTTAAATCACTTGAGTATTTATTGCATTGAACATTTTAAGTTGAAACTTTTCCATAATATTTGATACATAATTAGCCTAAATGCATATAAATTTTATAAGTTATTATAGATATCTAAATTAATTTACATAGAATAAATCATAATTATTAGTTGCATCAACGTCATATCATCACTTATCTAGTTTGTGTCATTGATTTAAACTATGGATCGTTGTTGTCTTTTGTGAAGTAAAACATACCCATGATTTGTATTTATAATGGGGACAATTATGCATCATTAACATGCATATTAAAATGAATACACTATTCATGACATACAACAAAATCATTACACATAAATTTTTGTTATAAACTTAATTGTGCAACAACATGGTCATCACTATAACCATCAAGGTAAGAAACCAAGTGTTCCCAAGAGTCCCATGACCACAATGTAATGACTACTTGTATGAAGTCATGAAAACACAAAAATGAATATTTGAAAGCTTCTCAACTTGCATTACACCCCTAAGCTTCAATTGTCTACTCAAATTATTAAGTTTTCTCTCGTGGGTATACCTTTAAAAGGTTGAATTACAAAACAAATCAGTTGTTGCACATGGTTAATGAGGTCAATACTTGAATGTGATCATACGAAATTGGACACAAAAAACACCAACCTATTTTTTAGAAGTCTAAGTAAAACTTCTTCTTTTATTTTAGATGTACAACTTTGCAAAGATAAAAGTGCATAGTTCATATCATATATGTGCAAGAAGGAAAAAATACGAGTACAAGGGATTCTTGCACATATGTGTAGGAGGAAGGAAATGTATATACGATTTTGTAGAGTTGCTATTTCTAGAGCCTTACTATTTTTGGTAAGTTGGTCATTTGAGCTCAAAATCTTCTAATTTCATTTCTGAAGGTTCATTTCAAATACATTACCATACTAGTAAAGTTTCATTGCAATATCAAGTGTATTTGTGAAGTTTTTTTTTTGGCATTGACAATGGCGTATGAAAATATTGCATTCAATTGTGAAGGCTTTAGAGACTTTGAAAAGGGGTCCAACCCCTGCTAACTGGAGCTTATGTATGTTAAGCACTATAGATCATATCATGTCATTTCCAAAATGGATTTATAATAGTCAACCAAATCACTTGATGATGAGTTATGATCTTCAAAAGTCTAGCCACTTGAAATGAGCAAAAATAAAATTTCTTCAAAATTTCTTTGAGGTCTTAAAGTTATGGGTCCTAATCTAGTGTAATAAAATATCAAAAAATAATAATTTAGGGTTGGTCAACCTCAAGGTCTAAGGCTAACTATCTAGAGCCTTATTGGGCAGTGGAAAGTTGCATATATTAAGAAGTCTGGGTAGGATTGTCAAGGATAGTTCTAGGATGTTGGTGGTGGCTCTTACAAAAAATTGTAAGGAAAATGCCCATGTGCCTTTGCATGTTGTATTTCAAAAAAATGTAATTTCATACTTTTGGAAATAATAAGAAGCCAACTTTTTATTTTTACAACTTCTTGTTATTTCTCTATTTTTGTTACGTGTTTGTGTTATTAATTTGAGTACCCTTCATTGTGATTATATAATTAACACAAAACCCCCTAAAGTATTATATTTGTTAGAATCCACACCCTCAATCAAGTCATAAGATATGAGATAAGAAATCACATTCTTCAAACAAAAAGTACTAGATTATTGCTCACAATAAATTATTAAACCTAGAGACAATATAGAATCCAAAATTGATACATGCTTACACAATTCTCCAAGCCAAGAAAACAAACATGAAATACTCATTGCTGGACAACTTAATGAGTGTGAAGTGAATAAATATTTCACAACTTTCTAACAATACCTTTAACTTAAAATGTCAACTTTTTTTTTTTTTTAAAATGCGCCTGGTAAACCTTTTAACGTGACTGGTAGCGCTGGCGCGACACGCCCACCGGTACCACGAGGACAGGGGAGACTAGAACCCGTGACCAACCCCCTGCAACAGGGAAGATTTAGCCAACCGAGCTAGGGCCCCCGCCCCTAAAATGTCAACTTGACGATTTAGTGATCTAGAATTACTATTTCTAAATTACACCCAATAGTTTACCTATATTATTCTAAGACAACTTTCATTCACCAAATAATTTGTATATTTAGATATTACCTTAAAAATGGAATAAAATTACACTGATTATTGTATATCATATTTTAGTCAAAATTAGGTTTTAGATTTCATTTTAAATATGATTTATAAAAAGATAAGCTAAAATAAAGGCTATCAAATACAATACAAGATAGTATGTATATGAATTTAATTCTCTATCTTATTCAAATCTTAAAATTATCATAGAATAGATAAATTTAACCAATCTAATCCCATGTCCCCATGTGACTGCTTAAGAGTAATTTTTGCTTAATTTTAAGCACTCAGGTGTCCCCATGCCATTTTTTAACTATAGGGAATTGATAATTTAGAATCTTTCCCTATATTTGTCAAGCAACAACTACTTACAAGTTGAAAATAAAATTTGGAAAAAAGGGCAGGTTGAATATAAGCAACTACTGCTTATTGAAAAATGTACACGTGTCTTCATTGTATTTTTTAATCAACTATTTATTTGCCTTCAATTTAGCTTTCATGTTTTTTTTTCAAAATATATAATTAAAAATGTAATTAAAAATATATATTTACTAAGACTTCTTAAAAGTAATAATGTTATATGCATGGGGTTACCAGCTCTACAAATTATGCCTCAAAAAGTTGAGCAGTTGTTGCTAGTGAAATTAAGCTAAGTAGCAACCTAAGAACCTACCCTAAAGGTTCATAAGAGGTTGTTGTTCAAAAATAAATAAATAAAAGCTATAAATATGCTCTTTGGATATTTCTACATAAAAGTAAAAACAAAGGAAGAAAGAAAGAAACCCAAAGAAAGTGGTGCAAGGTAATATTAAATATCATATAGATGGCACCAATTTCCCACCCATAAAATTGTCTAAAATATGAACTTCATATTCCTAAAAAGAAAAGCTTTAAAAAGATGACATTTAGTGCATAAGTAGACATACCCAAAATCCCACTTAAAGCACAAAGAAAGGTTTTCCTCCTAACCATCTAATCCAAGTGTTAGTGAAGCCATTGGAGGTTATGTGTGTGAAAGGAGGAGCTTTGAAACAAAGTTTAGCTATTTTTAACCTCATGCTCTAGGCGAGATTAGCAAGCCTGACTAGGTGCATGATAGTGCAAAATTAATGTGTTTGTGCAAGGGAAGGAGTGATTGCATTGAACAAAGTGTGGTTTTGGAAGCCTAGAGGTCCTACAGACACTTAGGAGTGAGACTGGGACTTTGCCAATCCATTAAGTTAGACTTCCAAGTAGAAATCAAAAATCAACAAAATTATAGCCCTATTACCACTATAATTTAGGAACCCACTACACAAATGACTTTGGGACTTAAGACCACCAAAATCCTTAACGTCTCTAAAAAGGGTATTCGAATATGTAGTTTTTTCTTTTCTTTTTTGGGGGTGGGGGGTGTTATTTGGAGGTTTTGAGAAAGAACTGGGAAAAACTATAGTGCCTCTCCCATTTGATTTTTGTAAGTCATCCCGAAGGAAGCAACCTTATTCATCTCTCATTGAGAAGGGATCGTTATTGGGACCATGAGTGGTCTACACCCTTGAGGTGATTGGATTTATGTTATTGTATCAGTTGCTTTGATTGTGCTTATGGCTGATTTACGAGATTATGATTTGGTAGATGGGTCACTAAGGTTTGTGTCAGTGGTTACCAGGATCGATGAGTTGTCATGATGTTGTTCTATGATTACCCTGAGATGTGTACAGAGATTGCATTGTGTACTATTACCCTACTACACTAGACTAGGTTCCTATAGCAATGGTTAGTCATGTATATGACTATGTTTTCTTATGTGTTTTAAGTGCCTTTTCATGTTGTTTAAACAACTATTATTAGATGCTTAAATAATTAGAAATGAATTTTCCATGTTGGATTCTTTGGTTATGTGCTATAAATATTTACCTTGTTATATTTTGATTTGAGAGATACTTATTACTCATGTTATTATTACACGTTGAGATGACCTAAGGGTTGGATGTTATACTTTGATTTCTAGTATCATAGATGTTAGATTACTATGATGTTCAGTTGATCCTATTTGCATGATGATGCCATTTATAGATGACAGTACGTTTCATGATGATATTTGGTTATTCGATATTTGGACATATCTATAATTCAGTTATATGTGGATTTAATGCTATGGAGATTTACTTTATTCTTGCTTTGATATGCTTTATATGAACGTGAGTGATGCAAATGGATTATTTTAGTATATTTGAATAAATAGTTAAATTAGGTATTTAATGCATTTATTGCTTTGGCTACGTTATTATATGCAATTGCACCTGACCACTTATTTCAGTGTGTAGGATTTATATCCCTGGCAGTGGCACATGGAGTTCATGATTTAGTTGTTCATATTTACCAATGTCCTCCTTGTATGGTCAACGTAACTTATTTAAATATTTAAATTAAACCTTTCATTGATTTGATAAATCCAAACTCATTTGCATTATGTGACTAGACCTATGATCATGTCCATGCATTTAGAGTTTTGCATTGTCACGAAGTTGCTAAGGAAATTTCTGTGATTTTGGTTTTTTGATTTTTGGGCTTTATTTTAATTAATTTTAATTTCTAGTAGCTTTTCCATAGATGAATTCCAACTACCTAGAATAGCCTATTTTGTTTGGGTTGATTCAGGGTTTAACTAGGTTGGTTGGTTATTTACCCTAATCGATTATTCACTCAAAAAGTGAATAAGTATCAAAAGAGGAATTTAATTCTTCATTTCTCAGTTTTGAATTATAAAGTTTGAGAGTAAAACCCAAAATCCTCTTCATGAGGAATTACTATTCTATTCATTGTGGGAGCTACGGGCATGGGATCATCACGAGATCGGTCTTGTTGGATCCAACTCGGGGAGACCTTGGATTACTGCAATTTTTTACTACTTATGCAGGATTTTTATTTTATGGTTCAAATTCTTATTTTTACCCTTTTTCCTGCGAGGTAGGGCTCTCCTATTTTATTATTTCAGCTCTATTTCTACATTTGTTTTTGGTAGTCGTTTGTTAGGAGGCTAAGAACTAGTGTTTCCCTTTGTTTCTGATTGCTATCTCTACTCGGTTGGGCAGGTATGAGCATTTCCCTATTTTCCACGATGAGGGTTTGGGGTTTTGCACCATTAAGCTAGCCATTTTTGCATATGGACTCCAAACCTATATTTTATTGGATATTTGTGGCTTGCGTGCCCTAAGACCAAATGGGTTTTCATTTTGAGGTTTTTTGCCTTGATTTGTGTGTCACCCAGTTTTCTTAGGTTTTCTTGGCATGATGTTGGTCATGGACTTGGATTATCTGTAGGATGTCAGTCAGACCATTGTTGTACTTTTATGTTGCATTGGGATGTGTGATGCATTTTTACTCCTGACTTTGTGTTTCGTTGAGTGATGTTTTTACCTGGTATTATTATTTCTTTGGGACCCTTGTTATTTTGTGGACACTAGGATTCATACAGAACCCATTCTCCTAGATTGTGGTTGATTGAGCAAATCCATGATGTTTGATCTTGTTCCATCATTGAGATTTGTGTAGAATCCATCCTCTTGGATTGAGGCCAATTGAAGGAGTTCATGATGTATGGTTTTAGTGTTCTTAGGATTCATGTAGAATTCACCCTCCTGAACCTATTTTTGGTTGAGTGGTATTTTTCTTGTATTCTCATCTAGTCCTTGTTTTTTGATCTTCATTATGGTGGTGCGCCACACACGAGCATGTGCACATGCATTTGTCGGGTGACTTACGAGGCCTAATATCCTATGGTATTTCTGGGAGTTATGATCATTTGGGGTTGGCTTGGGAATATGCATGCCTACAGACACTCATCGTTAGATGAGCATGGGTAGGGTAGGGTAGCACCATGGAGGGGAATTCTATCTTGCAACATGGTGATCATTGTACCCTGAGGGTTGGCAGAGGAAGTTTTAAATAAGTGATAACCAAACTAAAATACCGGGTGGTAATAAAACTAAGATAATAAAAGATTGTAGATTTTCTCCTTCTATTGTGAAGTGTGAGTTGCCAATACTATCTTGGGCTATCTAATACCAAGAAACTCTCCATTTTGTTAGCCCCTACATAGTTATTGATTGAGTGTCTAGCCAAGACCTCTAGTACTTGCATTGTCTCATGATCTTGGTTTCAGTCATCATTACTGTCTAGCGTGAGTGTTAGCCATGGACGTTTTTATTTATGTGTGTTTGTGGTTGGATCTTTATCTCCATCAGCATGGTAGGAGTGAACCTATAGGATCCATGTAGTTAGGAGGTGTAGCTACCTTCACCACTATTGGGGATCGTTGTACAGAGACAATCTATTGTCCTAGTGCGACTATTGCTAGATATTTTCACTTGGTACTTTGGGTTCCAAAGTATGCTTTCTTGTGATTTATGCTTTCATTGGAATGCTTGGATATCATGTTTAGATGATGCTAGTTTATTTGACACATTCCTATATTATGATGTTTAGCATATGATTAGATGATGTGATTTTCTTAGTTGGAATATCTGTTGCTTATTAGTTTAGCATATGATTAGATGAGGAGATTTTCTTAGTTGGAGTATCTATTGCTTATTGGTTTAACATGTTAGATTTTCTATTCTTATGATGTTATTATGCTTTAATAGTGACGTCCTCATAAGACAACTCCAACAATCTAGTTGGCAGTTTAGGATGTTACACGTAAGGGATGGCTAGGACCTTTGAGGTCTCATGATGCTATTATGGTTGGGAGGAACCACACATGAGTTTTGCTATGTTTATAAATTACGATGTTTCTTTCAGTACTTTTCCTTCACTACTATGTTTAGATGGTTAGATAAGTAATTTTCATCTTTTTGTTGTTATGGTTCGAGTGTCTATGCCTTGATTGTAGATCTAGTACTACCCAATGTGGAGGAATCATCTTTTCTATCTTTTTATTCCTTTTTTGTTGTTATCTTTTTGTGGTTCCTTACACAAGATTGTACTTCCTCATGTGAGATTGTGGAAGTTTTGTGCAGGGCCTTGCATTTTCTTGCATGGCTCCTTGCACTTCCTCGTGCGAACCTCAACACTAGTGTAGTGTTTTTTGGTTGCTAAACCCAAAACTTCCTCATGCGAGATGGTGTTTCCTCACATGGCTCAGTGTACTTTCTTGCATGAAGAGGTACTTCATTGCATGAGACTGTCAGTTGTTATTCTCTCACGCAAAAAATGAGGGGTATCTCCATTTTTTTTTAGAGTCTAACACAATTTGGACTTTTGAGCACCCTTTAGGAATGCTAGTTGTTCCATGCTTTGACAAGTCAACAATTTTTTGTTCTGATGTCATCTTTGGTTTTTATTCTTTAGTTTGATCATGTTAGTTAGGTTGTGGCGTTTGAAGATCCATTGGTTGTTGGGATTGTTGGTGAAGTCTTTTGTTGTGATCTGTGTGATCCCTATATGATGTTGTCATGTGCATCTTTACTTGTATTTTTTTTATAAAAAAATATTTGCTTGTATTGAATCCTTGTTCCAAGGATCTCCAGGCAAGGCATTACAAAAAATCCACTAGCTAGGGCTAATTGACCAATTATGCCTATTAGGCCAAAACCATAACAAATCCTAAACTTGATAGGAAAACCCTAGATGCCTTATTCAAATGGAGTTGTTTGGAGTCAAGTAAGTGGTTTAATGATGGATAAACCCCCCTACAACACTAGTGAAGATCATTTGATGAAATTGCCTTTGGATTCAACCAAGGAAGAGTGAAGACTTGAAACACCCTATTGATAGTTATCCCTCATTGATTTGAGTTAGGGAAGTCTTAGGCCAATTTTTCCAAGACTTCTGATGCCCTAGAAGTGAGCTTAGGGTCTAGAGGAGTCTAGATCTAGAATATCCTAGTCAACAGTTATGCAAGCACATCTTGGAGAGTATCTATCAGAGTGGTATCAGAGCCTAGTTAAGATTAGACTTGTGGTAAATCTTTTCAGGAGAAGAAGAATAAGTTGGTGAGTCTACAATGGTTACCAATGTAGAACTTGCTAAGAATTTAGATGAGCAAGAAGAAGATAATAGATTGCTCAAAGCTAGGCTAGCTCAATTGGAACAAAAAGTGGATGAGAAGATTGAATAAGTCAAGGAAAATATTGAAGATCAAAATAAAGAAGAAAATAATAAGGAGGTTATAATTGAGGATGAGGTCCCTGAACCAGACCTTATTCTCACAAAAGATCCATTCCTTAAAGCACTGAGGGCCTTTGGAATGCCCATCCATAGTTTTTTTTTCCATTATATTTACCAAACTCTTTTACGCATATTTCATGGATGTGTTAGTTTCAAGAATATTATTTCATAACTTAGACTAGAGATATATCAATGATGATTACTTAGTTGACTATATTTCATGTGTTGCTTAATGATTATGGTTACTGGTGCATTAATGATGCTTTAATGATTCATAGTTAATAAATATGATTTCTTTCATAGTAATGTCAGATGATGCTTTAATGATGATTACTTCATATTCATAATGATGCATTATTTTATCTAAGCATTTGATGTCTAACTTATAATTATTACGGTACTTACTCCATACTTGCATTTGTATGGTGCATTTGTTTGTTTTATCTTTATGTTTGTCATGTTTGATGTGGTTAAGCGAGGGAGTTTTAGTCACTTGTTAGTCAGGATCTACACAATGTACCACTCCCCACCATTTCCTATTTAGTTTAGATATATATGCATATGTACATGTTCAGATTTTATGCAAGATTGCAAGTACTAGGCATCAACTTCCCTAAATTGCCAGGATGAGCGTGCCCTATCACAATAACTCAATGGTAAGAATGGGGACATAATGTTCAGGTCCAATCTCAGCCATAGCTTAAATACTTGTCTTGCAAGGAGGACTCGTAATTGACTTTCTGCCCTTTTTAAACCCATGAGTTTATCTTTGTCTGTGTTGTTTGATTTTGAATTTTGGTCTATTTTGGTAATGCCACTTTTATGAAGATTTCGCTATGTGATTTATTTGGTAAATGATTTAATTATAATATTTTAGTTAATCATATAATATTTAGAATTATCAAATATTATTTGATTAAAAAGAAAATATTAAAGTATGTGAATATTTAATTGATTAAAAAATTAATTAAATATGTACTTTAATTTAAAAGTCTAAATTTAGAAAATTGGTTAAAGAGAAATTAGAATATGATGATATTTAATTAATTATTAATTAGTTAAATATGTACTTCAGTTTAAAATATTTAATTTAAAAGTCTAATTTAAGAAGTTGGACAAAAAGAGAATTAAAATATTAAAGATTTAATCTTGCTTTATTATAATTGTTTATTTAATAATTATTAAAGTAGAGTTGCATTTAAACAATGAGCATTATTAATTTAAATAATAAACTATACTTTAATTAGTACTTTCACTAATTAGTAAATTGAAGGAAAATAAAATATAATAAAATTATTATAAAAAGTAAAATTTAGAGTTTATTAGAAGTAATAATGGCGAACTCCTATAGAGCAACGAAAAAAGTAGGGCAATCATATTATTAGAGAATAGAAATAAAAACCCTAGGTTGCCTCATTCAAATGGTAATTTTCCACGAACTTATTCAAATGAATAAAGCAGAACACAATTTTCTTCGGTCGTCCAAGACTTGCATAGATCTAATTATGTAGTTGAAATGGCAAACAACTTCTCCATCTTGGAGAAATTCAAAGAAAAATAGTATCAAAGCCATCAGTGTTAATAGGGGGCACGCTTGCAGCAAAATGCATTAAAAGGGCAGAGATCCGCGATCAAAATTCCTCCTATCTCCTCAAGTTTATTAGGTAGCTCCAAACCTCATGCATTCCTCACCATTCATAGCTTGGAAAATCAATTTATGGTTTTTAATTTGACTAAGTATGCCCGACCTCATTCTCGTGAAATATCTCAAAAACTAGTAGGTTCAAAATTTCATCTGCCTTTTGAATGACTTCATTTTGATAGGTTTAGGTTTCATTCTTCATCTGATATTACTACCCCAAGTTCATACATCCCCCCTCATCATAATCATGTAATGGTGAATGCCCTTTCTCCATCAAACCATAAGAGTTATCATGGTTCACAGTGAGGAAGTTGAAGATACTTGGCCTGAATGTCAAAAGGGAGGAATTTTTGGGGTTTGGAATGGTCCTCAGAAAGATTTTCCCCTTCTCTCTGACTGGCTAGATGAAAATTGTGATGAACAAGTAAGTATATCTCACTTTTCAAATAGGATTCTTTATTTGCACTGCTTGGATGATTCTGTTAAGAAAGAGTTTATTTCAATATCTGAGTGCTTCTTTAAAGGTCATGTTGTTAAATTTGTATAATGATCCCATGATTTTAAAGTAGAAGGGTTATATTTTATGATTCCAACTTGGTTTAATATCCAATCTTTACCTCCAAAGCTTCTCCAAATAGAGATACTTAGATCTATAGGATCTGCTCTGGGAGAGCTTATTGGTATTGACACCACCTTTTAGTGTTGCAATAATGTTAAAATGCTCATCAATACCAAGTTTAATCAATCAACACAGATGTAGAGGAAAGTAATAACTAATACAACTACATATGATCTAAAATTGCAAATCTATGAAGGCAAAATATCAGAGGTTATAAGATTAAATGACAATAACAAAATCAGATTCAAGACTCTACCTCTCACTTTAGATTTCAATAGTAAATTCCCATGGACAAGAATCATGAGAAAAAGGAGTACTCAAAGGAATCTAGATCAAAACATCTCTACAACTTCTCATGAGAAGTTTGAGTTCCAGACAGAACCATTTCTTATAGAAGTGACAATCAATAGAAGGACAAAGGATTCTCTAGCAGACAAAGTTAAGCTTAAATCAGTCATAGTAGTTGACCATAAGGAGAAAC
The DNA here is from genome assembly GCA_028749045.1 of Cupressus sempervirens. NCBI lineage: Eukaryota > Viridiplantae > Streptophyta > Pinopsida > Cupressales > Cupressaceae > Cupressus > Cupressus sempervirens. The sequence continues at coordinate 1,050,166,087 of CM053785.1, forward strand.
TATAATTGACAAATGATTTTAATTCTATCAAGAAATGAAGATCTAGAGGAAAGAAAAAAACATCAAAAAGCAGCAAGGGTCAGAGTAAGATAGCAGAAGATGGCATAGTCAAGGAAAATAATTGAGACAAACAATCTCAACATCTACAAGAACAACTGCTATATAAAGAAAAGGAAAAGAAAAAATTCAACACCAGTATAGCCAAGCATAAGGATATAGAGTTCCCACCTAATAATAAGTCTACAAAGTTTAAGTTAAGTCATACAAGTGAAGGTGCCAAACACAAAATGATTTCAAAATTACAGCAAGTAGAGGCTACATGGGACAATAAAGAGGGCAATATGGAGGACATAGAGAATTCTTTGTTATTTGATTCAAATGGGAAAAATGAAGAGGAATATAAAATTCAGAAGGAAAAGAGCCAAATGGAGCATTGTCATTCATAGGAGCCTGATGACAAAATTGTAACTCTGGTTACTAATAGCTTATACAAGTTTCGGAAAACTCTAGTTGCCTCAATAAATTCACCATTTACCCCAATCAGTAATCAAAAGAACAAGGAAATGAATACAAAGAAAGAAAACAAGCTTCTAATAAAAGAATTTCATGATTTCTTGAACAAGGATAGTATCTTGGATCCAACAGTGGAAAATTTGAGCATATCAAAATTAAAAGATAGCCTTAATCATTTATCTAATGAATTAGTTCAAGTTTTTGGCTTTGAGAATATTGATAAAAGAACTAATGCTTAGAAGGAGGATTTAATTCAGAGAATCCTCAAATTAGGTGGGAACAATTACACTTGCGAAGATCTAAGAAAAGATCTATTAAACATTAAGAATGAGGATAATAACATGAGCCAATCTCAGATAAAAGAACAAGGAATAGTTGCAGAATAGAAGGACAAAGATATGAGAAATGATAGCAAAGTGGGATCAGATTTAGATTTAGGGAAGCATTCTGGTCTCATAAATCAGATATTAAGAGAACTCAAAAACGAAGAAACCAAAAATAACTCTTGTGATAAGATTACTACTGTTCAAAATGTGGAAACAAACTTAGACCAACTTGGGATTCATATGAACCAAGAAGGTCTTAAATCACCTATATGCAGCAAAGTGAAAGGTAAAAGAGGAAAAAGATCATTAAAGGAACTCGGGGAAGCCGATGGGCACAATAGAGAACAAAAAAATATAGATCAATTATTTAACAATGGGAAGGGGAAGTGCTTTTCGAGGAGGTATGAAGATCACAACATGGAATGCTAGGGGTCTTAATGCCCCTAGCAGAAAAAGGTTATTAAAACATAACCTTAATCCTTTGAATCTGATATTGTTCTAATTCGAGAAACTAAACTAAATAACTTAGAAGGAGTTAAATTAGATAAGATGTTAGGTCTCTAGAATTTTTTATTTCAAGAGTCAATAGGGGCTTCAGGGGGTTTAGGTATCTTTTGGAACCCCATGAAGGTTTCCCTAGATATTCTAAACATCAGTAATAACTGGATTAGTGGTAGTGTCCAAAGTTTAAAATTAGATCTTAAGTTTATTCTCATTAATGTCTATGGTCCAATTAGCAATCTCGGTTAAAAATCAGTTGGGAAGATATTGTCTTATTTATGAATAATCTTAAGGGTAGCCTATTTTTATTAGGGGGAGACTTTAACACAATTTTAGATATTAATGAAAATGTAGATGGAAATTAGCAATTATCACAAGCATCCAAAGACTTCAAAGAATGGTGTGATTCTCATAACATGATTGATATACCGATTAGTAATGGGATTTTCACATGGAATAATAGGAGGCAAGGTTTCTCTTACATTGCTGAAAAACTTAATAGGTTCTTGATTAAAGTTGACCTTGATGTTAATAATCTAAATTTTCAATCCTCTATGTTGTTGATTGCTGGGTCTGATCATTTTTTGGTCAGATTTGAATTTTCAAAGCCACATAAACCTACTAGGAATCTATTTAAATGTGAGAAAATGTGATTTTTAGACCCTAGTTTCATCAATAATATTAAAGAATGGTGGACACAAGACAACTTTGAAGGTTCAAAGATGTTCATTTTTGTCGCCAAAATGAAGATGCTTAAGGAACAAATTCTCATATGGAATAAGGAACACTTCAATAACATCTTTAAAGAAAAATTAGATATAGAAAAGAAATTAAAGGATTTAAATTTAGAAGTAATTAGGAAAGGTATTAACAATGACGGCTATTTGTTAGAAAAAGAATTATTAGCAAGGCAAGAGGATATACTATCCAAAGAAGAAATTGTTTGGAGACTTAAATCAAGAGAGAGATGGTTAGATGAAGGGGATTGGAATACAAAATTCTTCCACAATTCCACTTTATATAACAGATCAAAGAGTAAAATAACATGTATCAAAAATCACTTGGGCATTCTAACTGAAAAACTAAGTGAAATTGCGAATACCTTCATAGAATGCTTTCAGAATATTTTAAACAATTATGAAGGATCAAAGAGAACAACACAAGCTAATCTTCTCAAAGTAATCCCAAAAATCATCACAACCGAAGATAATAGGGTTCTAAATAAACCCATCACCTTGGAAGAGTTCAGGATGGTAGTCTTTGATATGAATCCAGATAAATCCCCTAGCCCAGATGGTTTTTAGGCCTTCTTTTTTCAAAAATGTTGGGATATTATAGGTATAGATATTTGGAAAGCGATTGAAGCCTCGAAAAATGGGGGTGCTCTTTTATCAGAAATAAATCATTCCTTTCTCACTTTGATTCCCAAAAAATCAAAACCTGAGACCTTAGGAGACTTTAGACCGATCACCCTTTCTAACACTATTTACAAAGTTTTTTCCAAAATCTTAGCAAATAGACTTAAGGGTATTCTTCCTAAAATAGTATCGAAGGAACAAACAAGATTTGTACTAGGTAGATCCATTCTTGATGGCATAATTATCATTCAAGAGATAATTCATTCTGCTTGTACGAACAAAAAGGCATGCATGTTAATGAAATTGGACATTCAAAAAGCATATGGCGTGGTTGATTGGAGGTTCCTGTGTAATGTTCTTGAAGCTTTCAGGTTTTCTCATCAATGGATCAACCTCATTTTCAAATTCATATCCACTCCCAAAATCTCAATCCTCATTAACAAAATACCAAAAGGTTTTTTTGATATATCAAGGGGTATCAGACAAGGAGACCCATTATCTCCCTCACTTTACATCATCATGGCAAAGGCATTTGGGAGAGTGGTGGCTGATGCACATAAGAATCAAAAGATTTCAGGCATTACTGCTACTAGAAATATGCCCAACATTACTCATCAACAATATGTAAATGATACCATCTTGCTTATAAAATGTACAGCTGTAGAGGCTCTTAGCCTAAAAGCCATCATTAAAGCTTATATGGAAGCCTTAGGGTAGAAATTAAATGAGTTCAAATCTGAGATTTATTTTATAAATATAAGATCTAATATAGAATATCAAATATGCAAGATCATGGGATACAAAAAAGGTTTATTCCCCTATAAGTATATGGGAATTTCCTTAGAGAAAGGACTAAAATCTAGTAAGGTATGGTGCAATACCTTGGAAAAAATGGATGCAAAGCTTAGTAGCTAGAAGGATAAATGGCTGACAAAGGTAGGAAAAAGTACCAAGATCAGATCAATTTTATCTTCCATTCCAACCTTCCCTCTATCATGTCTCCCTTTATCCAAGCGGAACCTCCTTAAATTTGAATCTAAACTTTGGAATTTTCTTTGGAAGGATTGTGAAGAAGACAAAAAATTGACGCTCATCAAATGGGAGAACATTTGTAAACCTAAGGATTTGGGTGGGTTAGGGATCAAGAATTTACAATGGAAAAATGAAGCCCTAGGTGCCAAACTAATTTGGTGCCTCTCTAAGGAAAGAAAGCATAAATGGTCTAAGATTCTATATAATAAATATCTCAACATGGATGATCCCCTATCAATTTTTAGGATGAAAAATCCTCCGAGAGGTTCTGAGATTTGAAACTTTATGATAAAGTGTTTCCATTTGGTTTATAAGCATTTGACCTAGGATGTAGGCAAGGGCAATGAGGCCTTATTTTGGGAATATTATTGGTACGAGAACCCCCCTTTACAACACAGCTTTTCCCCTAAGGATCTCAAAGATAGATAAATTAATTAATCTATGGGGAAACAAAGTCTGTAACTATAAGGAAATGGTTAATTTATAAGGTGAATCTAAATGGATTTGGAAACCTCTGGATGGAATGGGTATGGATGCTAAGACGATTAAAGATTATGAAAAATTATTAGAAGATAGGAGGATTAAGAAATCAAAGAAGAAAGATGAACTTATTTTGGTAGCCTCAAATGATGGGAAGTATAGCATGAAAAATGGATATAAGGCACTATTAGATTCTCAAAAATGGGACAAAGTGGATATTCTGCTAAAACTCTATTGGGATTATGCATGCCTTCCAAAAGCGGGATTCTTTTTATGGTTGGCTTTCCAAAATAGAATCCTTACCATAGATAGATTATGTAAACTTGGTTTTCAAGGTCCATCTAGAGGTGTATTATGTAAAAAAAATGGCAAAGACACTGATCATCTTTTATTTAACTATCCTTTTTCCCAAAGATGTTGGGAATGGCTCAGGCACATGTTGGGGTGGTCAACGCCTTTCCTAAAATATTTTTATAAACTCCTCAAGGGATGGCCTACTAACCTGGCCAAGGGCATTTATAATAAACTATGGAAAATTTGTCCTTCCATACTAGTATGGGAAATATGAAAGGAAAGGAATCAATGCATTTTCTGTAACTTAGAATTGAAACCTGAAGAGCTAATTATAAAAATGAAGCTAGCATAGTTGAAACTACTAATTTTCATCCTAGGAATGGTTGGAAAGAAGAAGGGTCCTTCTCTATTTGGGATGGGAAAATGAAGAAGAATTGGTCTAACTTGATTAATCCTCCTCTATTCTATGTGAAGAATAGTGAGGAGGCAAGAGAAAAATGTAGATGGTCACCTCCTCTGAAAGGATGGGCTAAACTAAATTTTGATGGTGTTGCTAGAGGTAACCCAAGTACAATAGGTATTGGATGCATCATTAATGATGATTTAGGTCATTGGGTAGCCAAAAAAGCCATGTCTATTCAACCAACTTCTAAAAAGCTGGCAGAATTAAAGGCATTTAACCAAGGACTACAATTGTGTCATAGGTTAAGTTTATCAAAAGTTATCATAGAAGGAGATTCATAGATTATCCTAAATGCGATTAGAAAATGAACAACCCCTAATTGGGTACTTAACTCTAAGTTAGAAGAAGTTCTCATACTTCTAGATAAGTTTGTAGATAGCTAGATTTGTCATATTTTTTGGAAAGGTAATTAGAAGGTAGATTTTTAGCAAATTTGGGGGCAGATGGGGTCAATTCCTTGATTATCAAAGATATTTTAACTATTCCTAGTTAATAATGGTAATTGATTTTAGAGTCGCCTAGTATATTCGATCCTTAAGATCCATTGTTATATTTATTTATAAACATTTATATTTACAAGTATATATTTATACATACATACATACATACATACATACATACATACATACATACATATATATACATATATTTATATATACACTCTTATAATATTATATAATACCTTTTTTATTTGATCTTTAATTTATTTATGATGGTTCCATTTTGAAGTTTCTAATCTTTATATCATATTCTATCTTTAGCGGTGATATTTTAACCAATTTTTATTCTACTTGTTTCTCATCATGAAGTTTGGTGGGCCATTTATTCACCCCTATCTACTCTGCTGATTTTAGCCTTTTACCCATGACCTTATCATCATTTAGCAGTTAAGGCCAGCTTGTGTTTAGATTATTGCGGGTGACATCATTTGATGTTGTCATGATAGAGTGTGCTTCTAGGACCTTCTTCTACCTTTGTCTTTTCTTGGGTGTCACCTTCTATCACTGTCATTTGGTGATTTCTTTCCCTAAATATGGATTCAAACATTAGTGTTTATCATGCTTCCAAAAATCAAACAATGGCATTTTGTGGAAATGTCAAACCAAAGAGATAGAACATAATTCTCAGTTTGGTGGATGACATGACTAGGATTGCTATAAGTAAAGCCATCGATGAGGGGGTTTTTGATTACTAGTTTTCATGGAGGACTAACAGTGATATTATTAGCTCTTTCATTGGTTGCATGCCAAGAGCAAAGGTTGAGGTGGGGGCCATTATCAGACTCTACTATGACATCTTTGATCTAGTATGGAGGAAGGGTCTGGAGCAAGTAGTTAACAACATAGATAAAAAATTATGAATTCCTCTACCAGAGAAATATATGAATCTTCCTCTGGGGCCTCCTGAATTAGAAAAAACTTATCATCTTCCTTCATTGGTAATCCATGAAAGCTATGCCTTTTACTATAAATGGCCCAAGATGGAGGCAAGCATTCAATTTCTACTTTGTTGGAGAGGAATTGTCGAGGATGAAAGAAAAGCATGGTTAAAAAATTACCTCAATTTGTTCAATACATATATTCAGTCGGGAGTGGTCTTTGACAATCTCGATGCCCTAAACTTCTACACTCTGAATTCGAAGAAAACCAGCAGGGCTAACTTGACTTCAAATTCCCTCCAAAATTCTATGTGGAGAATCCTAATGATATCCCTGAAGTCATCATGGTGTATTGGAATTAAGGAGTTATCTTTGGTGTTCTTTCAAGAATTTTGCTCTATTTTTGAGAAAGGGTTAGAAAACATGGAGTAGATATTTGTCATATAGATCGTTGTTTATATGTTGGGTATATGTAATGATCGATTTGTTATGACATTTCACTGTATGAAATCTGCATCTTAGATTTAAGAACCTTATAGATTTAGATGAATGGAGAAATGGACTCTTTTAATATCATGTATATATATTATGTTGAATACAAGAAGTTTGGTTTATCTTATTGCCCCTTTGAAGTGCTTTGGATTTGGATGCTTGTGGGGTTTATGGTATTTTAGGTATTTTTATTCATATCTTCTAATTTCTAGGGTTGGTATGCTCTAATTATGGTAGGATGTATTATTGTATTAGATTTTATGGAATTATAGTGGATGTCAATAATTTTCTTTTTATCTAGTCCTTAAGACAGATATAGTGCTCTATGCTTGTAATATGGTTTGACTCTTTTAATTTCTCAAATTATTGAGATAAGTAAAAATGCTATTTGCATCATAGGTTGATTCTATGTTTCAATGCTTTGTATCAAGGGCAAGTTATGATTATGCAATAACATTGAATCAATATCGTGACCATAAGAAATAAGTATAAAAGTGATGTATGTTGTTTAGCAGGATTTCATCATGTTTTTTTCTAAATATGTTTGAGCTCATCCAAGGTGCTATTTGATTCAATTGATAGTATTGCTTTGACATATATTTAACATGATAGGTAATTGTTTGAGTATTGGATAAGTGATATTGGTGAAGGTTTAATTTTTATGCTTGGTTGCTGAAGTATTCATTGAGTTGTTACAATATGAAAGAACAAATCCTCAGATTTCATAAAATTCCTCTAGTTGGGCTAATCCAAAGGATGGTATGTAACAACATGGAGGCCTAATTTTGATGCCCTGATTATTGGAAGCGAGAATGGGTGGTAGTAGAGTGCTCCATGTTGCCTGGCACTCCTCTGAAATAGGATAGATTTTGATAGTATGTAGATAGGTGGTTTTGGCTTGATTGTCTCTTCCTTTCAGATGGTTCGTAATAGTGGATCTGTAGCCAATGGTAATTTTATTTCAAGTTTGAGTCTCAATTTGTGTAGACACCTAAAAATCCTTTAGAAAATAAAATATTTTTATTTTCTGAAAAAAGTCCCTGATGACATCATCATTTATTAATTAATTAATTAATTTATTTTTATGCAATTAAATCCCTTTATCTTAATTAAAAATATTTAATTAAGGAATCCCTCCCAAAAATGTTTAAATTTTATTTAAACATTATTTCTTTATTTATTAATTATTTAATTAATAAATTGACCAAAAATTCCAAAATAAATAATTTATTTATTTTTTTCCCAAAACTTGGCCAATTTCCTTAAGACCATTAACCTCTTCCAAAATCTTCTAGTCCTTCTTTAATTTTGATTAAAGGCTAATCCCATCATTTCCTACCCCTAATCCCAACTCAAACTATTTAATTAAGATTAAATATTAATCCTCATGTTTATTAAAAATATTTTAATAAATATCTCCTCAACCCAAACCCTTGAAATAAATAAAACTTTATTTATTTCCTAAAAACTTTATTTATCCTCATCCTAGGAAGTTCTAGACTCTTCTAGAAAGTCTTCATCCTCATCCAAAGCCTAGACTCTTCTAGAAGATGTCAATCCTTATCTTTGACCCTAATCCTAATCCCCCTCCTAACCTTCTCACATTCCCTAAACATGGGTTAAGACTTGCTAACCCAAGCCAAAGCCAACAAATACCTCCTCTTTCACCCACCCTCATTAAATGCCATCCACTTGCCCATCTCTAACATCCCTAATCTAATCTTAATCCAAGCCTAATCCAAGCCTTAATCATTTGCACATTCCTAAGTCAAGCTTAAGACTTTCTTAATCCAACCCAAGTCAAATATCTCAACTCTCTCACAAATATTCCAACCATAAAACTTTATGAAGCCCACAAAATCATAAATGACTCTTACAAGCCCATTCATTGCTCTTACAAGCCATTATGAGGGTCTTTATGAGCTTTGAGCCTCCTTTGTTGACCCCTCAACCCCTCTTGCTCTAACTAATGACCCTGTGACATGTGTCACTCCCTAATTGGCTATAAAGAAGCACAATCCATGTGCTCTCCTCTCATTCAATCTAAACTTTCCATAAGCTTTCTCTCATCCTTGCATCCTAGCCCTTGATCCCTCAAGACCTTTGCCTATTTAAGGAATCCTCTCCCAAGCCATTTTAACACAATCTAGAAAGTAAAGCCATAATGCCATTTTGAGAAGCTATTTTTATATCAAATCCATTCACCAAAATCTATCAAAAATCCTCCATTGGAGCCCATTTGAGCATTTGAGCATACATACATAATCAAGTCATCTTAGCTATTAGACACACCTCTACATCAAGTGATCATCTTCATTGAGAGAGCCTATCCATGGCTCATATTCTCATTTGAGGACTTCACTTTGGCTCTCATGAAGTTATGTTAAATTAGTATGCAAATGTTTTTTGATTGTTTTAATTTAGTGTTTATAACATACTAAAGTAGCATATACATTTTGGCACGCCCAATAGGACCCCGCATGGGTCATCTTCATTAGCTTTTTTAGTCAAGTTTTGTATGTCATTTGCTGATTTTGGCTAATTTTGCTTTTTTTTGTGATTGGTAGGATTGTATAAATTGGTTTTGTAGGTCCACATGAGCATGAAGAAGACAAAGGAATTCATAGTCTATCTCATAGTGTTTGCAGATTTTTCAAGCTTATAGGTGGACGAAGCACTTGAAATTCTTTTTCCTCTTCTTGTCTATATTCTTCTTCTATTCCGTCTACTTCTTCTTCTTCTTCTTGAGGGATCTTGGCCTTTTTTTTTAAGGAAGCAAAATCATACCCCCAAATCATACTTAAATCCATTAAAAACTAAAAATTTGCAAAAAAAAAAAAATCTTTTAACAAGTGAAACTAAACCAATCCAATCATTTGCATCCTTGCAACATCAAGGTTTTAGATGCATTCATGCAAAGTTAGGAACACTTCATTTTTGAGAATTTAAAAAGAACTTCAAGTTTCCATTTCAAAAGGTTCAAAATCAACACTAAGTGCACACTAAAATCTAAATCAAACTCAAAGCATCAATCAAGGATAAAATGAACCTCATTTGCAAATACTTTAAAGTTCTTTTAAAAATCTCATGAAAACTAAGAGTCCTAAATGGTTGCCAAAATTGTCCTAAAAAGCTTTGTTATTTGTTCCAAACAAATGTCATGTTGCAAAATCTTGAATGTTACTTAGGTTTTTCATGTATCAAAATAATCTAGGAATATCATTTTTGGGCTTAAAACATGCAAACTAGAACACAAAATCTTGAATGAAAACCAAAGTCCAAAGAGTCATTTTCACTTTTGAGTCCAAAACAATCTTGAATGATCTAAGGTTAAAACAAAGCACTTCAAAGTTCTTAAAACAACATGCAAAATTTCAATCTCGAATGCTCAAAGGAAAAAACTTGAATTTTTAATCACTTGTCTTTGAATGCATGTTGCTAAAATCACTCTTGAGTGCCATGGATTAAAATCAAGTTTTTATTTTTATTTTTTATGAATGCATGATTAAAAAAAAAAATCCAATCTTGAATGTCATAGATCAAATAATCATCTTTTGGGGCATAAAAAGAATCCACATTTTAGAAACTTTCTAAGTTATAAAAACAAATAAAGACACTTTGAGTGAATTTGTTGTTGGACTCACCCTCTTTAATCACCCATCATTCTAACCATTGGTTGCAATATTAGAACCATATATGGGGATTGGTCTACCTAAGAAGGTGTTAAGTGCTCCACAAAAATCAAATTCCACTCACTTGAGTTTTTATTGGTTTTTCTAAGATAGAAAATTTCTTGAATGCACATTAGTCTCGCTAACACTTCATTTGGGCATAAAAATTGAACAAATCTTAATGTGGAGGGCCTCTGGGCGCGCACTTGAAATCGAGCTTTACACACATCTTTGTTTTGGGCTTAAAACAAACTCACACTCAACCTTGAATGCCTTAAAAAAAATCAATCGATACTTGACGTGGAGGGCCTTTGGGTGTGCAAGTTTACTTTTTGTTGACTGTAAATCTTCTTGGTGTATTCATTCTTCGATCACTTCTCTTTTGTTGGCACATTTCAAATTAGAATTGAACATTTGCATCTTAAATCACGTGTGTTTTCAAAAGGTCTAGATCAGAAAACTTAAAGCGTCAGTTGGAAAAGAACTCTGTCTTTTAGCCCAAGATCATCCAAGTCTTCTCTCCCCTTGTCATCTTTCAAGGCCATCTTGGGTGCATAAGATTAGGATCCAAAATATTGTCTTAGCTTTTAGGAGGCCTTCTTGGGGATTTCATCACCCCTTGGGACGACCTCAACTCCAGCATTCTAGTGGAGTATAAAGATCGGGAGGTGAATCCAAAGACACCTCTCTTGGGATCAAGATTTTGTCACTCAAGCTAAGCCTCAAGGAACTTTATACCCTTGAGAAGTGAAAGAGGAGAAGTGGGTTATCGCTCCTCTCGACTATGTGACATTGTTTTGGTTTCATCTACGAGTTTGGGCCTCACATACCTTGGGTATATCGAGGACTCCCTAGCTAAACCAACTGCCAGCCTTGTAGACAACCATCTAGGATGTTAATGTGTTTTAAGTGACTTCTCGAAACTTTTGTAAAAAATACACACTCCATGGTGCAATTACTATCTTCTGAGAATCACAAACTTCTATTTGGTTGTTTCTATCTATTGCTTGATCTTTTACTTGTTGAATGAATGTTTTCCAAACTTGGTCAATCTTAGCTTAGGGCACACTTAGCGTAGTCATTCCTTATTTCAGAAGTTGAACACATTGAAGCAAAACAACCAAGATCTCTCAAAGCCAAGCATATTCAAGAATTTATGTCAGAACAACCCAAACCCAAACAGAAGTTTCACAAAGCCAAACTCAAGCCCTCTCAGGCATACCAAGAAATTTTAGCCAAGAGAAAGGAAGTAACACCAAGCCCTCAAATTGCCAAACTCCACAAAGCAGAAGACAAAGTAGCTTACGAAACCTGTCAGGACGCCTAGTTAGATCGCACTATCAGATTTAGCAAGTATCCAGGAGTTAACCCTGCTTATGTCTTACCAACTAGGAATGATTTCTATGATTAGCCCCCCTTGTTTTTCTACATCATCTTGCATAAGTTTCACTTTATAGTTATCTTTGTAGGAAAGCCAACCATTCTAGGTTATCCCTTTAAATCATTTTAGCTCATCCATCTCATCTAGGTCTTTACCTTAGAATCAAACCAATCCCCTCAAACCTAGCTAGCATCCCAAAAAGCCTAATTTTCACATCCAAGCCTTCAAAATTGTTGTCACCTTGCCAAAAGGTTTTCCATTCCTACCATCTTGCAAATCCACCAGCCTCACCAAGGTTATCCCTCTGACAAAGCTTTGTCTAGGGTAATCTAGCTTTGTCACTTGTTATCCCTCATCACCTTGAGCCAAAGGTTGGGATCCACAAGTGGTCAATCTCATTTTTTTCCTAAAGGATCATCAGTCTATCCTTAAAGTTGACACAATCACCACCAAGCTTGCACATAGGAAAGCAGACCTTTCATGCTTTGGCAACATATCTTTGAAGTTAGAATCTCTAACCCAATCCTCCTTAGGTTTGTCATATAGCTTTGCCTCAACCTAAGAAATTATTTGCATAGAAAAGCCTTCCCCGTTTGCATCCATCAGCATTGTTGCATCTCATTCGTAGGAACATTTTCATGCCACCCGTCACTCACTTAGCCAAGAAGAAGAAAGAAACAATGGAACCCTATCATTTGGATCAAACAACATCGCTCCCCTTGAGAACTCAACCATCCTTCAACCTAAAGAACACTATACCATCACCTACTGACATTGAAGCTTTCATGAACCAACCAAGAAATGCAGTATTGGTGAATGTCATTATAGACAAGAACAAAGAAACAATCATGGCTAACTTTTGAAATGACAATATAGGAGCCTTTGACTTTGGAAGACCTCCTCCCTTATTAGATCCATCTCACCCGTTGTTTGGACAACTACCACTCCCAATAGGCTCTTATGATTCAGATTATCCTTAATATGTGCCAAAAGAAGAGCCTCAAGCCAATCCTTATGATCCAATAGACCCAAACATACCAGCCTCCACTCAAGTTGAAATCTCCCTTCCGCAAGCCAATCCAGCCACCACCACTCCACCATTGGTCCATACCACTCCATCCCAAACCCCCTTCACCCAAAACACCTCATCATTCACTCCCTTCACTATTGCTACTGCTACTCTCCAACCCAGCCTTCCAAATCCACCCATCTCCCAAATCAGTGCTAGCATCTTTGGCCAACCTCAACAATATACAACTAGGATGCCACCCATGGGGCCAAGTATTCAACCTTTCATCACCCCCAACTTGTTTACCTCAGCTCAGAGCACAATTCCATCATTTCCACTAGGTCCTTGGAGCTCAGTGCCATCAGCCACAAATCCACAAGCTACTGCCCTCACTCCATAAAGCTATCAAACCCCACAAGCTACTACCAATGTTCTACCAAGCTCTCAAGTGACCCAAGCTCCTGCCACCACTCTACCAAGCTTTCAAATCCATCCACCAAGCTATCAAACCCCATCAATTCCATTTCCAAGCTTTCAATTCCCCCCACCTCCATCACCAACTAATCCATTACCTCCTATTACTAACTATTTTTCTATGCCACTTCTAGGAGGAAATCCACCACCACCAACCACCAATTACTTGGTCTCTTTTGCCATGCAGATATCATCCCAAATGGGGGCACAACCCATGTATATTGGTCAAACTCCTCAAATCCAAAGTCAAGTTCCACAAGCTCCCTGATCCTTTCCCCAAGCTTCACAACCATCTTATACCTTACCTTCACAAAGAAATCCATTTATCCCACAGCCAGCTTATGTTCCTCAATCCCAACCTCAAATCCAATATCAACATCAAGCCTCACAACACATGCAGCAATATGTGCCACCTCCACCTTAGCAACCCATCATCCACTATTCAGTTTCCCAAGCCATGTACAATCTCTACCAACCCATACCTCAAAGCCATCCATATTCCATTGCCCCATCTAGCACATACCTACGTCAGGGCACTCCTACATTGGGGACACCCCAGCCATCACCCATTAATTTAGAATGGGAAGCCATGAAGACAGCTTTGAAGAACATCTAGGAGGGAAATGATCCAAAAACCTTCAAGTTTGAGAATGTGTGTCCTTACCCATTTGACAGAGCCATTACCATGACACCATTTCCCAAACACTTTGAGATACCCAAGTTTAACAAATTCAGGGGAAAAGGAGACCCTGTCACACATATCAAAGAATTTTACATGCACTGCCAAGAAGTGGCATACGGTGACATCTTCCTCTTGCATCTCTTTCCCAAAAGCTTGGTCGGACCAGCTCTTGAATGGTTTTATAGAATCCCATATGGCACAATTAAAAAATTTGCTGAATTGTCTGAGGCATTTGTAGCCCAATATACCCATCTTGTCGAAACAAAACTATCAGTAGTTGATCTTGTCCACACTAAGCAAAAAGGTGGAGAAAGCCTTCCCAAATATCTACAAAGATGGCAAACCCTTACCACCCGCATATCTTGCACCTTTCCAAAGTACCATTTGGTGAAAATGTTTATTGATAATGCCCATCCTAGCTTGGCTCACCACATGACCATGAACTATTTGCAGACCTACAAAGATATCAAAGAGAAAGGAATGATCCTTGAGAAAGGACTCATTAAAGATGGTGTGGTCAAGATTTACAAAGAATTCAACCAAAATCAAACACATTCAAATGACAAGTCTAGGTATTGAAACAAAAACAAGCACGTTGCAACAGATGGGGTCACTGACACCAAACATGTAAATATTGTTGGTCCTTCCCAAAATCAGTACAACCCACCTTATCAACCAAACAATCAAAAAGCTATCAACAACCAATAGCAGAATCAACAAAGCTTTCAAAGCCACAATCCAAAGCCCAACTTTCAAGGGTCTAAGAATCAAGCTAATGCCATCAATGTAGCTATAGGACCAAAGCCCAAGTTCCAACCTGCACCTCGAAACTATTCACCCCTTGGTGAGCCATTGGATGTCATTTTTGAGAAATTAGTCAAGGAAAACCTCATCAAATTTCCTCCTACCCAGCAAATTGACCCAAGCCAATCCAAAGCTGCATGGTATAGAGATAATGAGTATTGCAAGTTTCATAGGGTGAAAGGGCACACCACCCTAAGATGCATGAAGCTAAAAGATTATGTGCAGGACCTCATTGATCAGAAAGAAATCACAGTTGGAGCACAAACCTCTCCTAATGCAGGCTTGCAGATCTATCAAAATGATTTTCCTCCTCACAACAACCAAAATCCTAGAAAAGAACCTATCCAAACCAACAACAACAACACCAACAACCCCCAGCCAAACCAACAACATGGGAAGAACAATGACTACACTTCATCCTACATAGACTATGGTAGCCTCATCAATTGTATATCTGAAAAGGAGCCTTCTGTCAATGTTATCAATATCCAAGGCCCAAACAATGAGTGTGCAGTCACCACCAGAAGAGCGCAATTGGACATCACAGCCCCATCAGTCCCATCAGCACTATCAACCCCAGCAGTATCATCAACTCCGTCCAAAAGCCAATACAATATCTCAGAACACCTTGGGAACATGCCAGCCCAAATCTCCATTTTAGACCTTCTTCACACTAGTCCTATGTACAAAAACATCCTTGACAGTGTTCTCATAGAATCTCATGTCCCTTCAGATATCAATGCTACTGATTTTCATAATCTCGTTGGACACCTATCCTCCTCATGTGCCCTATCATTCAAACCCACCGACATACCCGTGGTCAAGCCAGATCACACCCTTTCGCTTTGCATGGCCATCATGGTATCCAATTTTTCCATAAAAAGAGTAATGATAGATAATGGATCAGCTTTGAATATTTGCACCCTAAAATTCATAAAACAAGCTAGGTATACTGAGGCAGATATCATCAGTGAGGTTATCACCATCAAAGCTTATGACAACTTGGAAAGAACCACAAAAGGAACTATTTTGCTACCAATCAAGGTTGGGCTAGTCATCCAAGAAACACTCTGCCATGTTATTGATCTAAACCTACCATTTAACATCCTCCTTGGTTGCCCATGGATTCATGCCATGAAAGCCATTCCATCCACTTACCATCAGTGCGTCAAATTTTTGCATCAAGGCACTGAGGTAACCATCCATGCTGATCTAGAACCCTTTGCTTACTGCAATGTGGTTGAAGCTTCATATACAAACCATTGCCTTGGAATTGATATCGGCAGAACCATCGCCAGCTCATCCCACACTTGTAATGATCCAAAAACCATCCTCGCCTCCACCCTGTCTACCGTGAAGATCAATAACAAAGGCTATGGAGAGTTTAGTCTATTAGACACATTTGTTGTCGGGGCACTCCCACTTGATCCACACACCCATGGACAACTGACATATCACAAAGCTAAGGAGATTCCACCTCCTTGATTCAAACAGTTTGGCCCAACAACCTTTGTATCCTCAAAAATCCCTCTTTATGAGGATCTCACTCCAAATATCAACAATTAGTTACATAAGGATGAACCTCCAAGAAATCAAGCACGCCTTGATCACTTTAGCCAGAAGTATCCCCAAGAACATAAGCTCATCACTAACAAATGGAACTATCAAGGTGGTGGTCTAGGACCAAAAGAAAGAGGCATGCAGTGTCCCATCAATGCACACAAGCGGGAATCAAAGTTAAGTCTTGGCTTTGGCATACCCACAACTGGGGGCACCAATAAGAACGGTCACGCTTTTTCAAACATTCATCGTGACCTTGTCAAAATCAAAGACATTCCTAAGGAAGTTGAAAAGAGAGCCTATGACAATATCCCTGACCAAATCTTCCTCAGAGACTCTGTTCTCCAAGAACTATCCATCCATTTCATTGACCTACCACTCACCCATCCACAACTCATAGATTGGGACCAACCAAGCGTCATACACATTGATGAGTTCACATCAGAGGAAGTGCTTCTGAGATTCATGGGAGCTGAAACTCCTCACAAGAAAACAAAGCTAGATTTTTCCTATATCTATAAGCTAGATCCCAAGGGGTATTTTGGAGAAAATCCCCAATCTAGTTCCAATACACCAAAAATTGGAACTAAGGTGAATTCGAGAATAGCTAAGGCAATGAAGAGAACTCCTCAGCAAGAAAATCTAGAGTCACAAGCAGAACATGAGGATTTAGCATTGCCTCCTCAAGATAATCGACCAGAGGTGTCTTCTATTCTAATTGAGGATACTAGAGAAGTCAACATCGGTTCTTCAGAGATCCCCAAACCTGTTCATATTGTTGCATCCCTATCACAAGACCAAGCTGACCTCCTCTTTAAGGTCTTAAGAGAGAACATTGGCCAATTTGCATGGTCATATCAGGATATGCCAAGACTTGATCCAAAGCTTGTAGTTCATCATCTTGCAGTCAATCCAAAGATCAAGCCCGTCAAACAAAAGCTTAGAAAAATGTACCCCAAGGTGACATTACTGGTCAAAGTTGAATTAGAAAGAATGTTAGCTGCTAAGGTTATCTGACCTATCGACTACTTAGAGTGGATCTCCAACATGGCCCCTGTCACTAAGGCTTCTGATGACATCAAAATCTGCACTGATTTCAGAGATCTTAACAAAGCTTGTCCAAAAGATGATTTTCCCTTACCCAACATAGATATGATTGTAGACCTTACAGCTGGACATGAAATTCTATCCCTCATGGATGGATTTTTTGGGTATAATCAAATCAAGATTGTAGAAGAGGATGATATCTTGGTTAAATCTCACACCTTCATGGATCATCTTGCTGACCTGGAGAAATTCTTTGATAGGTTAGCCAAATATCATCTCATGTTGAATCCCAAGACATGTGTCTTTGGGGTCACATCTGGCAAGCTTCTAGGCTTTATAGTTTCTAAACAAGGTATAGAGATCAACTCCAAGAAGGTCAAAGCTATCTTAGACATGCTTCCTTCCCAAACGCTGCAACAGCTTCACACTCTTCAGGGAAAGCTTCAATCCGTTCGGCACTTCATCTCCCAACTTACAGATAAGTGTACGTCGTTTGCACACTTACTAAAGAAGGATGAAAACTTCAAGTGGGATCCTTTATGTCAATGCAGCTTCGATCATCTCAAGCAGTATCTCATCAATCCCCTATCTTGGTTCCACCAATTCCTGGTCCTCCCTTGATCTTGTACACATCAGCAATGCCTACTGCTCTAGGTGCACTTCTAGCACAGCTCGATGACTACGGTAGAGAAAGAGCCATCTACTACATCAGTAGAACCCTAGTTGGTTATGAACTCAATTATACTCCTATGAAAAAAGCTTGTTTGGTAGTTGTTTTCTCAACTCAAAAGCTTTTCCACTACATGCTAAGTCATACCATCCAACTAGTCTCCAAGATCGACCCTCTCAAGTATATTCTCTCCAGAACAACACTTACAAGCCGTTTGGCCAAATGGGTTATGCTCCTTAGTGAATTTGACATGCAGTATGTGGGCAGAAAGGCAATCAAAGGGCAAGCTATAGCATATCACCTAGCTAATGTGCCTCTAGTAGATACATATCCTTTGATCACAGAATTTCTAGATGAGCATATCTGTCTAATTGAAGAACAACCCCCATGGAAACTTTATTTTGATGGCTCACATACATCTCATGGATAAGGGGTAGGAATATTGTTGGTCACACCTCAAGGAGATTACATTCCAAAAGCCTTCAAGCTACAATTCCCTAGCACCAACAATATAGCTGAATATGAGGCTCTCATAGCAGGATTAAAGATAGATGCAGAATGGAACATCACTGAGTTACAAATCTTTGGCAATTCTTAGATCATCATCAAGCAAGCCCTAAATGAATATCAGACCAAAGATGAAAAGCTATTACCCTACAAAGAGCTAGTTGATCAACTAACCCAGCATTTTACAAAGCTTCAGTTTACACAAGTTCCTCAAATGCAGAACAAAGCAACAAACGTTATGGCTACTATCAGCTCGCTCTTGAAAATTCCCCAAGAGGTTACGCAGTATGAGTTTTTAGTCAAGTAGCTCCTCACACTTGCCTATGCAAATGATGACTCAAATTGTGTTTGTATCTTGGTTGGTCCCCAATCCCGTTGGTACCATGAGATTCACGCTTACCTTAAAGATGGTATCATCTCCCCTCACCTCACACATACCCAACGCCAAAACCTCATCCGAAAATCATCCCGCTATGTTATCATAGCCAATACCCTATATCGTCGAGGTTATCATGATACTCTCTCTCGATGTTTAGATGAAAATGAGGCCGTGATGGCGTTAAAAGAAGTACAGTTCAAACTTTGCGGTGTCCACATGAGTGGTATTGTCCTTGCGTGACAAATCCTCAGAGCAGGCTACTATTGGCCTACCATTGAAGAAGACTCCTGTGAATTTGTTAGAAAGTGTCTCCCATGTCAGCAACACACAAATCTTGTGCATGCTCCAGCACAGGATCTATAGCCTATTGCACCACCTTGGCCTTTCGCTTGTTGGGGCCTTGATCTAGTTGGAAGTATCACACCTCTATCATTTGATGGACATAAATGGATAATAACAGCTATAGACTATATCACTAAATGGGTGGAAGTAGTCCCCCTAGTCTCAGCTATAGGAGTTCAGGTCTCCAAGTTCATCTTGTACCACATTGTTTGTTGCTTTGGCATCCCATCCACTATCTTTACTGACTACAGAGGTAGCTTTGAAAATCTCAACATGGAAGAATTATGAACTTCCCTTCGCATCCATCACTGCTTTTCTAGCCCATATTTCCCACAAGGTAACGGCCAGGTAGAGGCAACTAACAAAACCCTCCTCAAAATCCTAAAGAAAGTTGTCAATGATTTCGGCCGCGATAGGCACCTATAAATAAATCCAGCCCTATGGGCCTATCGAAATTCCTTCCCTACATCCATATGCACAACTCCATACTCCTTAGTCTATGGTGCTGAAGCAATACTACCCATAGAGGTTAAACTTCCCTCCTTGCGCATATCTTTGCAAGGGAAAATATCAGATGAAGAATACAGAGTAGCTCAGCTCACCCAGCTAGATCTCTTAGATGAGAAGCGACAATAAGCCTATGATCATCTCATAGTCCATCAAACTCATCTCAAAAGGAATTTCAACAAGAAGGTGCTTCCACAACACTTTCAGCCGGGCGACATGGTCCTTAAAGAAAATATGAAAGTCCAAGATAATCGAGAAAAGAAAGGCAAGTTTGAACCTACCTGGCTTGGTCCTTATGTTGTCACTGCCTCCTTTGGCTCCCGAGCCTATCAGCTATCTACACCGAAAGAAGAACTCTTGAATGATCCTACTAACATCATTCATCTCAAGAAGTTCTATGCTTGAAGATCCTTGGTATACCCAGCTTTTGAAAACTACAAAAAAATAGTAAAGAGAAATAAGCGTCCAATGGTGAAAACTTGGCAATTCAAGCACCTTGGATAGGTACCTTGGTGAAAACCTGGTAATTCAAGTGCATTGTGTACTAAGACTAATCCATTATCTATCACTATCCTATCCCTCATCCATTCACCCACCATCCCATAAAACACCTACTTGTTCCCTTGGTGTTCCAACCAAATATCCAAAATCTAATGAAGCTTGTAAATACCTCCTATACAGCTTGTAAATCTTGTACCTTAGCTTGTAAATCTTGTATCATCCCTTGTATCATAGCTTGTATATCCAAATCTTGTCCAAAGCTTGTACCATATTCTAGCTTGTATTATATACCAAAGCTTGTATCCTAGTTTGTATACTATCACATGCACACAAAGAACCCCATTTTCACTTAAGCTTTTCACAAACCATCTACCTATCCACCTATCAACTATTACAAACATCCCACCCTTCACAAAAACTTCCATCTCACAAAACCAAAACATGAACAACCTTGTACATTTGTAACATGTCTTGGTCTGTTAGCTTGTACATCCTCTTTAGCTTAGTACCATTGTATCTATCCAACTTTTGTGTTAGTTCATCCTTGATCAGCGTCTTGCACACATCACACAAATCTTGGTTAGGTATTCCAATGCATCCTTTAGCTAGATCTCATGTCATCAAAGTGTTATCCTTCTCAGTTTAGCTTGCCAAGTGCATCACTCATCCAAATCCATCAGCTTAGGTGCTCTCCAATAGATCCTTGTAGGATATAGCTTTCTTCATGTCTGATCTTGGTCCATTAGTACCTCATCCTACCCATCTCATTGGCAAATAGTTCTCTTTTGGATTTTTTCTTTCTTTTGATTTGGAATCTTCCCTTTTGGGTCTTGAAGTATCTTTTCGAAGAAATCTTTTTGTTCCCTCCTCAAGGTTGCCACGATCTTCCATATCATGGTATGTTGTGAATGGGGCACTTTGAGAGTATGATTTTGATCAAGTCTTTCGTTTGTTTCTTTTTTGCTTGTGGGTTACCCAGTGTTAATTCCACATTGTTTCCTCTGGGTTTCATGTGTGATGTTAGGGCAATCCTTGTGTATTTTGAGTCAGTTCGTCAGTCCCCTGGACAGTTGGTGAAAAGGCCTTGATGTTCTTGGTACCCTTGGCAATTAACCAACAGTCCTATAGCAAATTTAGTGCTCAACTACATGGTGGTACTTCTCTTTGAAGTGTCCCCCTACTCATAAAGCTTCAATGGATTCCCTTCATCTCCATTATCCCCCATCCATATCCAGCATCCGTCTCTCCTACCCTAGCTTGTGCAACTGTATCTCTCAAAATCAATCATCAGTCTTAGCTTTAGGGATCCACAATCCTAGTCTTAGGGATCCACCAATCCAATCAATCCACCAAGCCTCATCTTTCGAGATCTACAATCCTAGTCCTAGGGATCTTTGAAACCCATCTTCCACCAATCTAACTCTTTGAAATCCTATTGCATCAACTTTTATAATTCCCTCATCCTTCTCCCTATACTGGATTCTTTTTTATAGCACTCTGCTCCTTTATCCTCCACCTTCCCTAAAGTCTTAAGCTTGCTTCCTCTTGTGCATCTGATTCTCTTTTACATTCTCCCATAGTGAGAGTTTGAGCTAACTAAACCTCTTCTCTTAAGCCACTCTTCGTCCTCCCACCTGCTCAAATTCTTGTACTTTTCAAGAATTCGTCAAGCCTCGCTTTCTCTCCCCACCGCCTTCTTGAGGGGGCATCTTGTAGTCCATTCTCTCCTCTTCTGCTCTAGCCTTGGGCATCTTATTTTCTTATCTTTGATGCCATGCCACTTGCATCATCACATCAAAGAGGGGCAAAATGTAGACACCTAAAAATCTTTTAGAAAATAAAATATTTTTTATTTTCTGGAAAAAGTCCCTGATGACATCATTATTTATTAATTAATTAATTATTTAATTAATTTATTTATTTTTATGCCATTAAATCCCTTTATCTTAATTAAAAAGGAATCCCTCCCAAACATGTTTAAATCTTATTTAAACATTATTTCCTTATTTATTAATTATTTAATTAATAAATTGACCAAAAATCTCAAAATAAATAATTTATTTATTTTTTGCCCAAAACTTGGCCAATTTCCTTAAGACCACTAACCTCTTCCAAAATTTTCTAATCCTTCTTTAATTTCGATTAAAGGCTAACCCCATCATTTCCTACCCCTAATCCCAACTCAAAATATTTAATTAAGATTAAATATTAATCCTCATGTTTATTAAAAATATTTTAATAAATATCTCCTCAACCCAAACCCTTGAAATAAATAAAACTTTATTTATTTCTTAAAAACTTTATTTATCCTCATCCTAGGAAGTTCTAGACTCTTCTAAAAAGTCTTCATCCTCATCCAAAGCCTAGACTCTTCTAGAAGATGTCAATCCTTATCTTTGACCCTAATCCTAATCCCCCCCTAACCTTGTCACATTCCCTAAACATGGGTTAAGACTTGCTAACCCAAGCCAAAGTCAACAAATATCTCCTCCTTCACCCACCCTCATTAAATGCCATCCACTTGCCCATCTCTAACATCCCTAATCTAATCTTAACCCAAGCCTAATCCAAGCTTTAATCATTTGCACATTCCTAAATTAAGCTTAAGACTTTCTTAATCCAACCCAAGTCAAAATATCTCAACTCTCTCACAAATATTCCAATCATAAAACTTTATCCCACAAGCCATAAATGACTCTTACAAGCCCATTCATTGCTCTTACAAGCCATTATGAGGGTCTTTATGAGATTTGAGCCTCCTTTGTTGACCCCTCAACCCCTCTTGCTCTAACCAATGACCTTGTGACATGTGTCACTTTTTGATTGGCTATAAGGAAGCACAATCTATGTGCTCTCCTCTCATTCAATCTAAACCTTTCATAAGCTTTCTCCCATCCTTGCATCCTAGCCCTTGATCCCTCAAGCCCTTTGCCTATTTAAGGAATCCTCTCCCAAGCCATTTTAACACAATCTAAAAAGTAAAGCCGTAATGCCATTTTGAGAAGCCATTTTTATATCAAATCCATTCACCAAAATCTATCAAAAATCTTCCATTGAAGCCCATTTGAGCATTTGAGCATACATACATAATCAAGTTATCTTAGCTATTAGACACACATCTACATCAAGTGATCATCCTCATTGAGAGAGCCTATCCATGGCTCATATTCTCATTTGAGGACTTCACTTTGTCTCTTATGAAGTTATGTTAAATTAGTATGTAAATGCTAAATTTCCATCGAAGGCTTACAAATTAAAAAAAAATTCTGCCTTACTATTTTGTTTAGGGTAGACTTATTTGTTTTATATATTTGATAAGTTTAGGAGAGAATTTTAGTTAATTCTTGATATAGTGTAGAGCTATGGTATCTAAGATGAGTTTTTTTTTTAAAAATATAAATTTAGATTTAAATAGTGTGGTAGTTTAAGGAATTTTGCAAGTTTTATGATTAACCAGTTTGATTGGCAATATGGTTGGATAGGGAAGCTCGTACTTGACAACTATGCAAGATCATAAAGAATGTGATGGAACTTCGTTAAGAAAGTTTGTAATGTTTTAAAGAGCTTTACACTCAAAATAATTTTATGTAAATTTGATCTCTATAATATATAAGACAAGAATAATTTGACTGGGGTATTCCCCTTTTACGTTGTAATAATATAGGACCATGGTCCTGGGCTAGATTAGAGGTTTTCTTTCCCTGTTCTTTCCTACTAGTGCCCATTTGAACAGTGGAATGCCATTGTATGTATTTATTTTATTAATAATTGATTATCATGGCCATTGGTCGTTTACTAATGAAAAAAAACTGAAGGAAAATATAATTTAAAAGAATAATTTAAAATTTTCTTTAAGTGTGCATGAAAGGATTAAATAGTACAAAATTTATTTTAAGGAGAGGCCTTTGCATGTTCGAAGCTGGAAACCCTAGATAGAGTTAAACTCTTTATTAAGAGATTCCAGCTCATTTCTACACACACAAGTTTTGGAGAGCAAAATTTAAAATTGGATCAAAAGAATTGTTGAAAGTTTTGGAGGGCTTGGATTTGCATGCATTCACAGATTGTCTTAGATTTTAAATGTAGTTTTGAGGTAGAGTTTGAAAACTCATTATAGAATTTTATTTAAAGATTTGTCTATTTTGTGTCTTCATAGGTGCTTGTATTATGCTTATTAATTTATTGTATTAATTCTGGATGAAGAATTATGTTGTAGATTTTGAAAAGGAAAATTTATTAATCAAAATAACTTAACTACAAAAAAACTATAGAAAATTATTATGACTGTACTCTTTTAAACCCCTTTAGATAATATAGAGAATATTTGATTATGGAAATTTGGAAGAAAAAAATAAATTGAACAATTAGGGTTTCAACTTTAAATTTGTCATTAGAACCATGAGATTATCATGAATTTTCTAAATATGGATACATATTATTCTTATATCTAAAATAATTTAATTGCAAAATTTATTGGAAAAAAAAAGATTAATTGAGGGGAAAGCTTGTTGTAACTAAACTTATGCATGCATGTGAAAAAGAAATATGTTAAAAATAGAAATCTAAGTATAGTATGGTTACATGCACGTGAAAATAAATATGCTAAAAATAGAAAGTTGAGTATAGTATGGTTACATGCATGTGAAAGCAAATATGTTAAAAATAGAAAACTAAGTATAGTATGGTTGCATGATTTAGGAGATCAAAGACAAGCGAAAATACTAATTGCATATGTATTTTTATTACATATAATTTAATTTTTAGATTTATTTATTTAAAAAATAATAATAATTTATTCATTTCTAAAATTAAATAAACATTATCCATTTAGTTATAAAGTGATTGTTAGTAGGCAAGAGCCTACAACACAATGGTAAATTGTGAGCCTCTTATCGGAGAGGTCTTGGGTTTGATTCTACAAAAACTAAATAAATAATAATAATTGATCACACATAATAATAATGAATCTTGGCTTCAGCTTCTTACCGATCAAAAAATAAATAAAGTGAATGTTAGTATTAGTGATTATTTAAGTTTAATTAAACTCTTAGTTGCATATAAATGATTTTATATTTATTAATGCAAGAGGGTGGTTAATAAATAAATATTTATAATTTTATTATATTTTAAGAGAAGTTGTGGTAGAGTTCACTTTGTAATCATCTAGTTAATAACTATTTGACTTTATGAGAGAAATTATAAATAATTAAATTAAATTTATAATTTTATCTCTAGTTGCACTATGAATTAAATGAAAGTAAATATTAATATTGGACTTAAATAGAAGTCAAATTAATATTTTAGGAATGAAATTGATATTAATATTTGATCTAATAATATACATTTATGATATTAATTAAATCATTTATGATTTAAGATTATTTAAATTAAAAACATAATAATATTGCATGATATTTTATATGCAAAAAGACTAGATATTTAAATACTTATTGTTTTAAATAAGTATATTAGCATAACAATTTATATTAACATGTGTATTCTTACCTTATTTCTAAACACATCATTATGACCCAAACTAAATAAGATAAATTAATGGAATTAAATCATGTGGCTGAATACTATGTGTTTTGTAATATTCTATTTATAGTTCTATGATGTTTATTTTCTTGATAGTTTTTATTTGTGGGTTGTTTAGTTGGCCAAGTTGGGATATGCACTAGAGGCATTTTTGAGATTTCCTTTATGAGTATTTGACTGGATGTCATGATGAACTTTTTTTTAAAATTGAGATTTATGTTTTATGAGCTTTATGTCATTGAGTATTTATGAGAACTTGGGTCTCAAGAACTAATGTTATTTTTTAGGTTGCCTGTTAAGGAACCACATTCAATCAATATTACTCTTGTGGTATGGGACACTGTTGTGGTTTGTGATTTTTGAGAAGGTAGTCTAGGTGCATGTCTATGGGAGTGGCTTGTAATGGGGGTCAGGGCTTAAAGTGGCTATCGGAGTAACTCATTGTAAGTTGTGTAACAAGTGATAACATAGTAATTAAAATATCTTTCCTAGCCCTTTCCTTGAGATACATTAAAAAAATAAGTTAGAGATTTTTCCTCGTCCATGCCTTGAGTGCTTGCATAGACTAAGGATGAGATGAAGATGATACCTTGAGAGGTATGACTAGTTTCCTTATTTTCACAAGAGCGTATCATATTTCCGCATAGAGTCACTAGAGGGTCAAGGTCTTAAGAGACTGCTAGGATAACCTTAGAGTTGGCTCATGTGATGACACTCCATAATATGTAGCCTGAGTCTCCTTCATGTTTTTTTTTAATATTTGCCTCTAGTGGTGTACTTGTTGGATATTACCTTTGATGATGTATTTATTGAAAGTTGTTACTCATTGATTGGATGACATTTATTATTGATAGATGACTTTTATTAATGAATGGTCAATTATTCATTGGTGGTGTTTTATTGTTGGAGTTAGTGATTGGTATTTTAGTTTTATTGATGATAGTTGTTATCTATTGGTCATTGTGCTTGTGACAGTTGACATTGATTTCAAAGTGGTTGTATATTTTTGGTCTTGGTATTTGTATGTTGACTTGGTATGAGATGTTTTTGATTAGATAAACAGGTTTTACAGGGATCCTGAAACTCAATAGTTAAAACATATAAGGTTGATAATAAGCGTGAAAGCCCAACCAAAAAAGTATAAGTTCAGAGGCTGATAATAAGCATAAAGCCTAGCCAAAAAGTAAAGTTCTAAGAAAAGACTAGGAAAAAAGACAAGTATTACCATGGCCTAAAGCTAGAACAAAAGCCAAAAGACATAGAAAAATAAAAGAATAGGCAAGAGTTATTCCTCCTTCTTTCACTCCAGCTCTTGCATAACCTAAGCAGCCTCGAAGGCCAGTTGATTCTCCTCCACTTCCAATTGTTGCACCCTTTGGTCCCCTTAGTCCTGATTAGGAATGGTGTTGTCCTTTGCAGAGTCATCCTCCATTCTAGCTTCTTCCCTATCTTTTCCTTCCTCATCATCTTGCATTTCTTTGTCTTCGATCCAGCCCGTCAGAGAGATGATGTTGTTATTAATGGAGCTTAACAAAGAGAACATCTGATTCGCAAGGTTGTGATTGTAGTTCTACAGGTTGTGTATCCTTCTTTTTGCCAGACTGAGCCTGTCAGCTAAATCTATCCTCATGTTAGCATCCATCCCATTCCTTGTTGCCTCAATATGTCTCACCTGTCCTTTGACCTCCTCCAGCTCATGGAAAAGCCATTTAATTGATCTAAAATTGTCAATCATACTATTATGAGCATTGTTCAAGAGGTTCATCCCTATCTCCCTAGCTCTGTCTGAAATAGCCACTATCGTCAAGTCAATGACTTGGTATGAGATGTTAATATTGGAATAAGTTTCCTTTTGATTTTGATTATCTCTTCTTCTTGAGTAGTTTTGGCTATCAGGATTCCTTGCCTAGGATTATTTTATGATTTTATTTTATGTGTATGGGTCGTATATTATCTCTCCTACATGGTGGGACTAGGAGCCTGATTAGGTAACCATGTGATTGGGAGGTAGTGTGTTCTTACCATTTACGTCCGCCTCTGATTGATAGCTATTGGATGCTTGTTGATATAGTGGTACCATTATCATTCTTCCTCTTATCTTGAAGACTTCTATTCATTTGATCTATCTATGTATCATGTGTTTCGAGATCCTATGGGATATTATATTGTATATTGATATATTTGTATCTATTTTCACATACCCTATCACATGTGCAGTGGATGTTATTCATTAGATGTGCTTGCATATTATTAGTTCTACTTATGCATTTTCTTATATGACTATGTGTGTGTTTATTCATTTTATGATTACGGACATTGCAATTAAGACTTAAACTCATTAATAAAATTTTCTTAAATGTGACTCAATGTAAAGGAACTCTTGAGGAATTGAAATTGTATTTGTAATTGATAATGTGTTCTTGATGTGTATGTACAAATTGCTTCCACATTATTGTTACTTTGATGTTGTTTAAACCCTTTTTTTTAAATAGTTCAATAAACTTTGTAACATATTATGTTTATTTCTTTTGGGTTACCAAGCAGGGTGCTACAATCTTAAGTGGAAAAGCTCTAGAAGGTATTTCAATCTTTAGTGGTAAGATGTAACCTGAAGTAGTCCTAGATTGGATAGAAGGACTAGAAAATCATTTTGAATGTGATGTCATAAATGAAGCTCAGAAGGTTAAAGTTGTAAAGGCCAGATTAAGAGGGTCTGCACTCACTTGGTGGAAGTTTATCCAAGATTCGAGAGAGAGAAGGAAAGAAGCCCATTGCCACATGGAAGGCTATGGTTGCAAATATCAGAGATGCTTATGTACTTGAGGATTATGGAATCTAGTTGCATAAAAGGAGACAAAGTCTTAGAAAAAAGGACTTGGATGTGAAATCTTATATAGAGGAGCTTCAAAGATTATGTATGAGATCAAGAGTTATAGAAGATGAGAAAGTGAAAGTAGCAAGGTATCTTAATGGTCTCAACTGACTATACAAGATAAGATGGTTCTTTTAACTACTAACACAGTTCATAAATGTCATCAAATACTAGAAAAGGTTGAATAAAAGCTAAGGAAAAAGAAAGATTCAAGCACTACTAGAGGTAGAGGCAAAGGAAGTGACAATAGAGGACAAAGAGATGGATATGGTGGTAGAAGTTATGAGACTAGGGCTCGAGGAGAGACCACTCTTACTGAGTAGCAAGAAGGAAGTTCAAATAGAGGAATGAACTCTAATAAAAATTGGAGAGGTAGAAACAATAGTCAAGGTAGAGGGTCTTACTTTGCCACTATGAAATGTTACCCCTACAACCAAATGGGACACGCTGCATACATATGCCCAGCGAAAGGCTCTACTTCTCATGGAGGTGATAAGACGGTAAAATAAGTTCAAGAAGAGGCTAGAAGTGGAGCTAAATACGCTAAGGTACCCCTAGTGTTTGAAGAAGGAGAGAACATGATGATGATGAGGACACTAATAAAGGAGCCAATAAAAGAGGAACCTAGTCAAAGAAGGTCATTCTTTAGAGTGAAAGGAAAAATGGTGGGAAAAGTTTGTAGAGTCATGATAGATTTAGGGTCTACTAATAATATAGTGTCAGAGGAGGTAGTCAACAAGTTGAAATTAACAAAGATACCCATAGCAACCCATACAAGGTCACTTGCTTAAATAAAGGACAACATGTCTTAGTGAATGAACGACCATGGGCAGAGTTTTCCATTTGAAAGTACAAAGAAAAATTATTGTGTGACATCCTACCTATGGATGCATGTCACTTGCTACTTGAAAAACCATGGTGATTGATAGACATACCACATGTGATGGAGTAAATAATTCTTATTCTTTCAAGAAGTACAATGTGACTTTCAACATATAGTCACTGCTAGAGGATAGATAAATGAAGTCATTAGGTCTCAATGTTTTGATGGTCAATGAAAAGGAGTTCATGGAAAATTTGGAGGAAGGTGAGGGAGTAGCATTTTAACTTGTATTAAAGCCAAAAGAAGAAAGGACTCTCAAGGTAAACAAGAAGGAAAAATTTCCAAAGGAAGTGCAAGAGTTGTTATAGAGTTATGAAGGCATAGTAAGTGATGGTCAATCATCAACCCTACTGTTGTGGCCTTATAATGCATACCCCATTTTGAGTCACAAAATGGGAACCCCCTAGTTTCAAAATTCCCTATGAGACATCTAGTCTAAAGCCTCAATCATTTTGGATCCTCTCTTAGGTCTAGGTCAAACCCTAATATCTAATCAAGAGGGTCAGGTAGTCAAACATGGGTAAAAAATTTTTTTATACCCCCACTCCATGGATGTGCACATGCCCATGTGTTCACCCTTGAAGGTGCACACCTTTAGAGGTGCACACTTTGGTCCTCCCTAGACACCTATATAAGACCTCCCTGTCACTTGCACAATGCCATAATGTGCATGTGTAAAGTTGCACACATGTGCAACATGCACACCTTGCCAAGGTACACTAGTGCACAACTGCACACTTTTCCATTTCTAAGGCAAAATCAGTGCACTAGTGCACGTGCCAAGGTGTGCTAGGCGCGATAGTGTGTAAAACTAGCTTTTGGGGGGAAAAATAACTATCTTGTCTATTTTGACTAGTGTTTACCCAATTTTTTGTCACTCTAAGTCTTGCGGGGTCCTCTTTTGGGTCTTCTAGCATAAGATAACTAATGTTTTCTTCTTTGTGTAGATAAAAAGGCATCCTTTTATCCATAGCACAAAATATATCCATGGTATTGCATGCACATTTTCAAAACAGTTACCTTGGGATTTCAAATAAAAGAAGCAAGAGTTCAAATCTATGAAAATGTTGGGCTATAAAGAGGGTATAAATCATTAAAAAATGGAAAAATAAGTACAGTAGAGGGATCCTAAACCTTATTTGAGAAAAATCCAAAAACTATTTTCAAATCTAAGAACTTCATTTTTTTGGTGAATTGAGCAGCTTGCACAATTCCCTGAAGGTGCATAGGTGCACAATTTTACAAGTTTTGAAGAGCAAAGTACATAGGTGTGCAAGGTGTGAAAATAGGCCTAAATCATCAAAAAGATCAAAATAAGTACACTAGAGTGCTCCTAAACCTCGTTTGAGACAAACCCAAAAACCATTTGAGAACTTCAATTTTTTGGTGAATTGAGCACCTTGCATGATTCCCTAAAGATGCATAGGTACACTTTTCTTAGAGGTGCACCAAAAATTTTCTAAGAGAAGTAGTGCATTGATAGTTGGCTACCAGTTGCTATTTTAGAGCATTCCATGCATCAGAAGAGCATTTTGACGATAGTCCAACTCCTAAAAATGCCTAGAGAAGGTCGAGCTTCCATTTTTAGAGCTCCTTGAGACTCCTAAATCATCTCATGGTTTCCATCCTCTTATCTTCTCATTATTTTATTGTTTTAAGTCATGTAAAGGCTCATGCACACATTACTGGATATAAACAAGTGTGGAGACCTACTTGGCACCATTTAAAGAGTCATTTTGTATATAATTAGATTTGTTTTATTAATTTTTAGCATGAGTTTTCATTTTAAGAGCTCTCACTCCTAACATAAAGGGAGGAGATGGTTTCTTATAAATATATGGATGTAATATGTACTCCAGGGCTGTTATTTTGATACAATAATATATGTTATTGGTGCTTTCATTCTGAGTGTAGTTATTCTTGTCAGAATGGGTTTATTGTGTTGTTATGATTGTTTGACCTTTTAGTTCTGGTGTTTTCCTCATGTTAACAAATTTTGTTGATGTACTAAGTTGGAGAAAAGATCACTTATTGTTCCTGCATCGCTTCTAGTCTTGCATGAGCACACTTTTCATGGCCTTACAATTTGATGAGAAGTGAAACATCTTTTAATTATTATTGAGTTCCCATCGACAATTGCATCAATGAAATTGAGGAAGTGCTACTCCTATTTTCATTGGTTTCCTAATCGATATTTTCAATGATTTAACTAGCATACATGTTGTTACTTGGTTTATGTATGTTAGGAATTTCCCTTTTGAGTTATTTTGTTTAATCTCTCATCTTATCTTTGTTATTTTCTTTGCTAACACTTGGTTAAAGTAAGAATTCATATAGTTGCATCGATAAATTGCATTCATCATAAAACATAAAATACCAAAAATATATCTCTTTTGTGGTTACTTTTCAAAACAACAGATCAAACATCTTATCTAAAATAGGTTGGAATCAACAAAGGCCTCCTCATGAACATACACATTTATCTTCAATTGAGTAGATTCTAGTAGTTTGCAAGATCACCCAAAACCTTGGAGTTGATCCTAGATTAGCTTTTCAAGAGAGTAGTTTGAAAGGATTCCTGTCTTTGAGAATCATGCAAAAAAACAACTCAATAGAAGTGACACTAGAAGGACGGCTTGAAAACCATTCGGCTCAAAAACCCAAGTTGTTGTTTGGAAATTCTTCATTTTTTGGAAGTTCAAAAAAATTCTAAGTTTGTTAACTATCAGAAGGTGTGCAAGTGCATAGATGTGTAGGTGCACTTTTTGAAGGTGCATTTTTTCTAAGGTGTGCTATTCTAGAATAAACACAAGTTCTTAGAACTCAGTCATTTTTGCAAGCCTCGTAATGATAAAAGGATACTTAGGCTCCACCCATTCACATTACAAATTCCATCATCATCATCAAGTCTACATTCTACTTCACACATTCTCATCATTATGCACCATGTATTTCTTCAATGCCCAAAGTTCACCTTTGAATCTAATTGGTCCATTACATGACTTGCCCAAAAATCTTGAAAACATTTTCCCATAGTTCATCTATGAAGAATCACAAACAACAGAAGGTCATATTAATTTTTTTAAGGAAATCTATAATCAAAACCAGATTCAGCATATGCACGTGGTTTGTCACCTTTTCCCTTATACTTTGGGTGAAACAACCTTCAATTGGTACCTCAATCTACCACTATCATCAATAAGGGATTGAAACTCTTTTGAGAGAAGGTTTCTCTAACTATTCAAGATCTATATTGATCCATCTATCCTACATCATTAGTTCATCTCAATTAAGAGGGATCTCCACAAGACTATTTCCTAGTTTAATCATCACTTCTATAGGATTTATCAAAGAATGGATTTTCCTTACATAGTACCACAAGAGGCTGCCATCTAGATCTATTTTTGGAACCATGAATTCATTAACTTCTATTTTTCTAAGAAGCCTCCCACCCAGAGACATTGATACCATTAAAAAGGTCCTCAAAGAGGCTACTACATTCACAAAGTAGGTAGATACCCTTGGTGGAGGTAACTTTGTGTCTTCCTTCAGTTTG
Organism: Cupressus sempervirens; assembly: GCA_028749045.1. Taxonomy (NCBI): domain Eukaryota; kingdom Viridiplantae; phylum Streptophyta; class Pinopsida; order Cupressales; family Cupressaceae; genus Cupressus; species Cupressus sempervirens. Next base: position 1,050,199,307 of record CM053785.1, read on the forward strand.
AATAATGTAGTAGACATACCACCATTTCTAGCAAGAACATCTACTATTGATGCTGGAGCATCTTGACCTAGAGCATTATGATGAGTTTCATAATATTGTAATGTTGAGATCCTTTTGAATTCATGACATCATGTGAAGAAATGGTTGAAAAGTATTTAAAAATGGAATGAAATGTATTTAAAAATGCATCATATGACATATCCCAACCAAAATCCAAATGGAATAGGATAAGTCATTGAGTAGTGGGATGATTTTATAACTATCTGAGCATCTCTTTTAAGAGAGAACATTGTAACTGAATAAAGGAGGAAGAAAGAAAAGTATGGGCTTGAAGAGCTAAGAAAAGATTAGGGAAAGAGATTGGCTCTCTAGTCTTCATCCAAAGAGCCACCATATATGTATTTTTTATGATGAAGTAATATCATGGTTTTATTCTTTTATATTGTAGTTTGGTGTCGCCTTTTTCCTTCCTTATATTTGATTTCTTTTACATGACTATGGTTTAGTTTTCAAAGTTTTAAATAGCATGGTCTCAGAAAATAGATCCTCGGTGTGAGGGCCATATCTCCCTAATGCACTGATCTTCCTAATATTTAAATATGTTTTTGAAAAAATAGTTATGTCCATCCTCACTAGAGAGATTGAGGATGTTTTGTCTGGTTCAAAAGTTATACCTCCTTGAGTACGGGTCTATCTAGGAGATAGCAAGAAGTCCCAAGTTGGACACCATTGGTCCTAGTACAGGGGGCATAAATTCCAAACCAACTTTTGGATTTTGATGAGTGTTGGATATGTTGTTAATAACCTAGTCCTCCAAATTATCACTAGAGCGATCTTCAAAATATTTTTTGGTATGAAAGTTATAGTCATTTTAACGAGGGTCTATAAAACTATCTGAATGTGAACAATTATATATTATGTTTTGTCACTTGTTTCTAGTGGGGTTTTGATGATACATAATAGTTGGTAAATGGAAGATAATGTCAAGTTGGTGCTATTTTTTATTGAATAACAAAAGATTATGAACCTCTACTCCAATATCTATCATGGAAGATTAGTGAGATATGTAGATTGAGGAAGATATAAAAGAGTTTGTAGTATTCAAAGAATGGATTGTTGTGTAAATACATTAGAATGGTATCAGAGGCAGAAGATCTTGAGTGTGTGAGAGATGTACCTCACGCTAGGACCAAATGGGAAAAGTAATGTGAGTATTTGATTTTTTTGATGCAATGTTTGGTTTTAGGTGAAAGTTCATAGCTACAATAAGGTAGACAAGAAGTCTATCATGGGGGCCATATAGATGGCGCAAGGGCCTGCACGAGAGGTCCATGAGTACCAACACATCTAGGGAGAGAAGAAATGAAAGGACTCCTGGGTAAGGTAGTATTGTAGTAGCATTGTGATGTGGACAAGAAGCAACATCATGATGGCAACCTAAAAGCACTCCATTGATGGGAGTCTGTTGTAGCATCAACATGAGCAGCATAAGCGTGCCCTAGAAGTTTTGATCCAACTTTCTCAACTGCATTTCCATGGGACATGGAAATCTTTTAAGCTTGGGAGTATGATTGGGGAGCATCTCGACCTAGAGCATTATGACAAGTTTCATAATATTGTAATGTTGACATCCTTTTGAATTCATGACACCATGTGAAGAAATTCTTGAAATGTATTTAAAAATGGAATGAAGTGTATTTAAAAATGCATCATATGACATATCTCAATCGAAATCCAAATGGAATTGGATAAGTCATCAGGTAGTGGGGCTATTTTATAACTATTTGAGTATCTCTTTTAAGAGAGAACATTGTAACTGAATAAAGGAGGAAGAAAGAAAACTACAGGCTTGAAGAGCTAAGGAAAGATTAGGGAAAGAGATCGTCTCTCTAGTCTTCATCCAAAGAGCCACCATACATGTATTTGTTATGATGAAGTTATATCATGGTTTTTTTCCTTTATATTGTAGTTTGGTCTTGCCTTTTTCCTTCCCTATATTAGGTTTCTTTTGCATGAATTGTGGTTCAGTTTTCAAAGTTTTAAATAGCATGGTCTCAAAAAAAAATCCTCAGTGTAGGGGCCATATCTCCATAATGCACCATTGGATCTTCCTAAGATTTTAGTATGTTTTTGCAAAACTAGTTATTCTCATTCTCACTAGAGAAATTAAGGATATTTTGTCTGGTTCAATAGCTATACCTCCCTGAGTATGGGTCTATCCAGGAGATAGCATTAAGTCCCAAGTTGGACATCATTGGTGCTAGTACGAGGGGTATAAATTCCAAACCAACCATTGGATTTTGATGAGTTTCAGATATGTTGTTAATAACCTAGTCCTCCACATGATAATTGGAGCAATCTTCAAAATATTATTTGGTTTGAAAGCTATAGTCATTTTAGTGAGGGTCTATAAAACTGTCTAAATGTGGATAGTTATATATTGTGTTTGGTCCCTTGTTTCTTCTAGGGGTTTGATGATACAGTTGGTAAATGGAAGATAATGTCAAGTTGACACTATTGTTTATTGAATAACCAAAGATTATGAACCTCTACTTCAATATCTACCATGGAAGACCAATGAGATATGTAGATTGAGGAAGATAGAAAAGAGTTCGCAGTATTAAAAGAATGAATTGTTGTGTACATACATCAACTATGCCCAATCAAATGTGAAAGAGCTAAAATATAAAATGCTGATTTTATTAATTTAATTTTTTTGGATACATTCTGATACATATAGAATTGAAATTAAAATGATACTAAATCCTATTTCACATTGATATGTGAACAACTTTATATAATCTCATTTTCCCTTATAAAAACTACTTACGGGAATAACTTCCTGACAACTATATATCTAACTAATTTATTTATTTAAACTAAACATAGAAACTACCCTGATTAATGTAATAAATCTAACACTCCCCCTTATTACATTAATCCAACAAATCTAACATTCCCAAACTAACCTAATTAATGTAATAAGTCTAACATTCCCCCCTTATTACATGAATCCAACAGATCTAACATTCTCACTTACTAGAAACTAACCTAATTAATGTAATAAGTCCAACATTAGAAAAGTGAAACCCTTCACCAATAATATTCCTCTAGAAACTTTGATGAAGCTCCTTCACCAATCTTTGAAATTAGATTTTCTCTCTACAACTTTAGATTGTAAATCCTAATCCTGAAGTTGCCCTTATATCCCAACTTCAAACTATAAATCTTGAAGTTGTCCTCATAATAAAATTGTTTCCACCTCCCTTACACAACAAAACATAGTTCCTCCAAAATTTCACATCTCCATGGAGTGTGCCTAATGCCTCCTCTAGTGCTACACATAGACATGTTTCCTTCAAAAGTCCACATCTACTTCGAGTGTGTCTAACTCATCCTCAAGTGTTGTAGAAACAATCACCACTAATATCATGGATGCCTTTCCTCTGAAAGTCAACATCTCCTCTGAGTGTCTCTAACTCCATTCTTCAAATCCCACCCCTCTACACTCAATAGAAGGACAATCATGTAGCCAAGCCCCCTCTTTTCTTCAGGGACACAAATCTATCAAGTCCCCTCTTATCTTCAAGGATGAGTTTTCCAATCCCCAATGTTACATGGACATAAATAGGTGCTTCTCATGCAATAATCATCTCTAAGCGAGAAGCTAGCTCAAGATGATAAAAATCCTCCAACCTCCATTGCCTCTAGCCTCCTATTTACTTCCATTCTTTAGAAAAAAAAATCATGTAGCTTTTTCACCAACCCACATACAATATCCCATAGATTTTTTTTCAATCAAAAGCAACTATATCTTAATTTTCCATGTGTAGAATTCAAAACCTCCAAACTTAGCAATAGTAGACATTTTATCCATTTTCTTCTTGATTGCTTTGAAAGAAAATCAAGAAACTTAAATAAAATGCACAATAGACAAGCAAACACTCTTTACAAATTTTCAAATGAAAATGCATCCAAGGCTATAGGAAAATGGTTCTCCAAGTTGACTAGCATATGAACCAAAGCAATTTGCAAATTATGAAAAGCCAAGCAGAATCTTAGTCATAGAAACATCACATACTCTCCAAATTGATGATCTCATAGAATACCAAATAGACACATGGTAGCATTGCTTGTGATCTTATTGCAAAAGAGAAAATTAACTAAATTTAATGATGCTTCTCCCTTCACTTTCCCATAGTAATCTTATGTTAATAGATAGTGTTCTTTGGCAATGATTCCATTCCTCAATCCATTTTCTTGAATGCACTAATAGGGAATTTGTCTTCTTTGAATCCTCAGACCATTAGAAACAGATATTCTTTCTACCAACCAGAATCATTCCTCTTACATCTATAATGAATGCAATACTCATGAGTACTGCTTGAAAAATTGACTATTGCATACAAAAATTGTCATCACTTTTGGGCATAACACATTTTCATCTCATGGTCAACTCTCCATTGCCTGTGTGCTGGCTCTAATACCAAATGAAAGAGCTAAAATATAAAATGCTAATTTTATTAATTCAGATTTTCTAGATACATTTTGATACATATAGAATAGATACTAAAATTATATTGAATCATATTTCACATTGATATGTGAACAAATTTATATAATCTCATTTTCCCTTACAAAAACTACTTACAGGAATAACTTCCTACCAATTTTATATCTAACTAATTTATTTATTTAAACTAAGCTTAGAAACTAGCCTAGTTAATGTAATAAATCTAACATTCCCCCTTATTAAATTAATCCAACAAATCTAACATTCCCACACTAACCTAATTAATGTAATAAGTCTAACAAAATTCCCCTATTGAATCTAGTACCTTTACTGCAACAAGTTGTTGCTACTCCAATGCCAACAATTACATATTCAAGATATGAGCCCCAAAAGATTGTATTCTTTGAGAAAAATATTTCTCAACCTTCTAAACTCGAGAACAATATGGCTAGTGAGGTTAAGGCCATGAATATGAAAATGTCTCTTTTATCCAATGAACTTATCAAAATAAAGTTGAATTCCTCAAGAAACCAAGGCAATTATCCAAGACAACTTGTTGCCCAAAAATATTATTCTCAAAATCAAAGAAGAAATTTTGGCCCCTATGGTAACATCAACAATGAGAATAATGATATTATAGGTATGAGTCCAAGTGGAAATGGATATGGGTCCAAAAATGTGATCAACCTCCTCAAATCATGGAGAAACAACCTTTGTAGTTTAGTGCAATGGTGTTTGAATCATGTGACAAATATGTAGGAGGACAAAATGATGAAGGTGATCAAGAGGACTTTGTGTTCCCATTCAATGAAGAGAAAGAACATGGACCCTTTGGGATACATTTTTATTGTAGAAATAATATGAACAGACAAATTTTGGAAAGTAGAGAAGAATCTTTAATGGATGATGTCTCTCAATGGTTACATCCCACTCCTCTAGAAATGTAGGTCTGCAATATTCCAATGCATTATGAGGCTCCAACCAACATTAACCTGATAGTTAAAAAGGATTTATAGGTAAAGGATGAGGTTTTGAAAGGTTTTATGGATAAAATAATAAGAAATTTGAAGTATCTTGGAGAAGGTCAAAATCCAAACATCCTTTTTCTTTCTAACTGTTGTCACCTCCATCAAAGGATTCATTTTGAGTTGGAATGTGCTAGTTGTCAAAATGTAGTATCTTATGTGTTAGCGCAAGAAGATCGGCATGCTAAAATTGTTGGAAACCTTGAAATTTTTCCAAGTTTTTGATGTTGCAATAAGTGTGGATATGTTAAGAAATTTTGAGGACGCAGATAATTTTGAAGTTCCAAAACTCTTTGGAGTTGAAAAAATTCTCAAAGTTGCAAAAAATGATTGAAATTCAGAAGGTCTAGAGGTTGGTGAGATTTTTGAATCAAGGAGTCATCAAGAAAAAAATACCAATGCTTCCAATTGTGATATCGATTCCCCATTGAATAATGATAAGATACCTCCCTCAAAAAAAGATATGTCATTACAAGAGAGGGATAGAGTTCTTAATTTGGTCTCAAACTTGACTAAAGAAATATCCATTTGTGGGTATTCTATACATATATCAGACCATGCTATAACAACATTATGTAGAATCCATCCATTTGGTTTCCATTCAAAAGTAAGTTGTCATGGTTTCTTGTTAGCTTGGGAGTTTGCAATGGAGAGTAAGTATGATTTTCAACATGCTTCTTTGGGATATGAGGCATAAAAAATCTTCGTTAATGATATTAATGAATCTTGTAATTTGAAAGGAAGGCATATGACTCCAAAGGATCCTAAAGGTGACAATTCATGGTTTAAGGCTAATGATGGTTATAATAAGGACCATAAACACAATGTTTTATCTATTGGATCTTGTTTTGATAACTACATTACATTGTCGATGCTACTATTTCCATGTGCACATGGAGTTGTGTACCATGAGATAAGACAACCATAAGGAGAAATTATAATGTGTGAGTGTACCCCTATGGTAGGGGACATGCTAGATCATGTAATATGTTTCCATTATCCCTCTCAATTTGATGATTTTCAATTTGAATATGATGCTAAAGGTAAGAGAACTTGTTCATGGATTAATCATGGTCATGGAGAGTTACCACAACTTCTATTTTTGTGTGATTTGTACTCAGAATTTGAACCAAGATTGCCCAAATTTTATTTTTTTGAGTACAAAGACAAGCCAACATTTTTTAGAACTATATGGGGTGGTTCATTACTACTACACATAATGAGAAATCTAATAACAAATGCCCCACATGCTTATTATTCAGGGTTTTATGTATATATGTTTTTGTTTTTGTTTATTTTTGTGTCTTTTTAGTTAGGTGATATTTTTTTTTTTGTCAAGTCTATTTTGTTTAAATTTTCACATTTTGCTTCTTTTTATTTTTTAACTCTTTGAGTCAGGGAGTCAGTATGTTTTTTGATGTTGTTCCCAACACGTGGTCCATCCCAACTAGTCTCAACTTTAGGGAAGAGGCATTTCTTTGTCAAAGCATTCAGATGATTTTGTTTCTTGTACCAACTGAAAATAGGTGTTCTTTGTAGTTGTAGAAGACTTATAGTCTTAAATTTAGAATCACAAATTGATAGCTCTCAATAGTTTACAAATTAAAAATTTAATTATCTAGGTGTGTTTTGAATCTAGGTTGATAGTAGTGAGAGCTAATTCAAAACTTACCACTTCAGGCAACATGGTCTCTTCAAAGGACTGCTAGGATCACTATTTGGCATTAGAATTTCCTAAAAGTTCATCAAAAGAGGAATGCAAGAGTTATCAGCTAAAGCAAAAATATGGAAAACAACACCAATGCCTTGGCCACATAGTCTAAGCATGGTCAGGGTAATAATAATAAAAGAGAGAAACAAGAATCACAAGGTGCTACATCTAAAGATCCCAAAAAATTCAAAAGGGTAATAAGATAAAAGGGGATATGCATTCCAAAAGGGCTATCATATTCTATGTAAAAATGCTTCAAGGAAGAATCAAGTGGAAACACGTGAGCTTCGTGAAGAAATTTAATGAATATTACCAAACAATTCAAAAAGGAAAGAATTGATAACTCACTAAGAGCCCTTAGAATGGACTCTCTCATCTAATTAGATAAGTGATTGATAAATAAGTTTTACAAGGATTCTTGATGAATGGACCGGTGGAGCAAAATACTTTCTCCAAGTTTCTAGATACTCATGATAGAGTACACCTCAAGAAGTCAAAGGAAATGAATACATTGAGCACACATTTAGCTTGGAGATTTGAGATTCTGAAGTTTTGACTATCAAGGAACTCAAAAGCTCTTGAAGTGTTTGGAATTTAGTTGTCATTTGAAACATGTCAGAAGAATTCTTGCTAATGAAGAAATTCCTTTATCGTTTCTTCCCTTTTATTAGGGCCAATTTTTGTGGCCTAGCAACACACACCCCATTTTGAGTCACAAAATGGGGACCCCCTACTTTCAAAATTCCCTATGAGGCATCTAGTTTGAATCATTGGTCATTTTGGATCCTCCCCTAGGTCTAGGTCAAACCCCAGTCTCTAATTGGGAAGGGTTGGGCAGTCAGACATGAGTAAAAAAGAAAGTTTAGGACTTTATTGTGCTTAAAGTACACACATGTGCTCTTGTGCACATACACATGTGCACCAAGTGTGCACATGCACACCTCACCCCTAATCTAAGGATGTGCACATGTGCATGTGTGCACCCTTAGGGGTGTGCACCTATGGAGGTGTGCACTTTGGTCTCCCCTGAGTGCCTATATAAGACCCCCCTCGCTTGCATAATGCCATAATGTGCATGTGCACACATGCACACCATGCACACCTTGTCAAGGTGCACATTTTCTCTAGTTTGCAAATGCACACTTTATCATTTCCAAGGAAAAATTAGCATACTAGTGTACATGCCAAGGTGCACTAGTTGTGCTAATGCACAAATCTAACTTTTGGAGGAGAAAATCCACTATCTTGTCTATTTTGATTGGTGTTGACCCATTTTTTGTCAGTCTAAGTCTTGTGGAGCCATCTTTTGGGTCTTCCAACATAAGATAAACTAATGTTTGATTCTTTTTGTAGATAAAAAGGCATCCTCATTATCTAGAGCACAAAAAAATCCATGGTATTGCATGCATATTTTTAAAATAGGCGCCTTGGGATTTCAGATAGAAGAAGCAGAAGGATTTCAAATCTATGAAAATGTTGGGCTACAAAGAGGGTATGAATCATCAAAAAGGGAAAAATAAGTATACTAGAGTGCTCCTAGACCTCATTTGAGAAAAAATCAAAAACCATTTTCAAAATTGAGAACTTTGATTTTTTGGTGAACTGAGCAACTTGCACAATTATGTGAAGGTGCACAAGTGCACAATTTTACAAGTTTTGAAGAGAAAAGTACATAGGTGTGTGAGTTGCACAAATAGGCCTAAATCATCAAAAATATCAAAATAAGTACACTAGAGTTCTCCCAAACCTCGTCTATGTTAAACCCATAAAATTATTTTTAAAATTGAGAACTATGTGTTGGAGTGTCTTAATGGGAAGAGTGCTTTTGAGAAGGGGGGGGGGGGGGGGGGGTGAATCAGAAGTACTAGCCTTTTTAACTAATTTTAAATCCTTAATAACATATAACTAAAATTAACATGCATGTATAGAAAAATGAAAAAATCATGAGAAAAAAACATGCATCACTATATAACACTTGAGATTTTGGTGACCCAGAAACCCTCCAGGAATAAGAAGGTAAAACTGGGGTGGGGATGATACCCACAAAATTACTACAGCAATTGATTTCAACCACTTCTGATGGTTTGCCTTGTTAAAGGCTACAACACACTATTAAATGTGACCTTGTTAAAGGATTTCAACACCCTATTAGGAGTGTGCCTTGTTAGAGGACTTAAGTACATTCAGCTTAGAATGCCACCATATTAAGGGATTTACATAGAGCTGTTAAACCCACCTAACTCAATAGGATTTTCAAATTCGTAATACAATTGTGAGAGAGTATTAAGATAATATACCTGATCTAATGCACTCTCTAATGCTGATCTTAGGCTCTTGATCTACTCTTCTATAATTGATCTCTACTAGATCTGATTTGCTGATTGTGTTCCTTGTTCTATTTTGATCAACTAGATGTGTAAATTTGTCGTCCTTTCCACTAAATATTTGACACCAATATTCTGCAATGACTTTAACAATAGGCTCTTCTTTTCTATCTTCTCTCCAACTACTTGTTCAATGGCGTCAGGACTCCCTTATAAAGATGAGTGGTTTGTTATACATCCTTGGATAAAATGTTTCTACTCAAACCCTTGAGATTTACCCATTGGCTGCATGCAGTCTCCAATTTTTTGATTGGTTGCATGAGGATCGCATAGGTGGATGTGAGTATTTGATCTTATCCTTTTATCCTATCATGAGTCATGCATAACCATCTTACATCTTTTTTTGCAATTGCACAAACTTTCATGCTGATCATGCATTGTTCGGCACATGAACTAATATTGATGCTCGACACCATCTATTTTGGATTGCTTGGCAACCACAGTGTTTTTGCGTTACTTTGCTCCTGTAGAATTATTGTGTCACTCAGCACCTGTTACTTTTCTTCATTGCTTGATGCCTATTGGATCCTGAGTTACTCGGCACATATTGGTCTCATCTACTCGGCACCTCCTGTGACTTGCTTGGCACATACTATCTTTTGGTTTGCTCAGCACTATCTATAACTCGACATGTGTAGTGAAAATGGCTAGGTGTATTCACACTCATTTGTCAATCTTACTTATTTGATCAAAAATCTCCCCCTTTGACATGAGTGTTAAAAACACTTAGCTTATGAATCCCCTTGAGTTGATCATGTTATGAAATCTAATGTCTTGTGCCATTGTGCCTGATGTTTTCTATTTCTGACCTATTCTTACTTCTGAACCTGTTATCTCCTTATCTTCTTGCTATATGCATTTCTCCTTCTTTAATATATCTCCCCCTTAGAATATTATCTCCCCCTTTTTGACACTTATGTCAAAGGGTCCTAAATGGTAATGCCATGCTTGGCCAAAAATGTTTTATTTACCTCAAGGAGTATTTTAAGAGCTGCATCCTAGTTATTCGATGCAATATCCAATGACTTGTGTTGGATTGCAAGCTCTACTGCTAGATCAACAAGTCCTTCATGTGTAGAAATATTTGAATCCTTCTTCAGGATTATTTCTGCATACATTTGCTCCTTATGTAATATCTCCAAATGGGGAGTGATAGAGGCTTGTATTTGCATTAGCTTTTCTTTAACAATGGCCTCTTCTGATGATAATGCAACTAATTCCCTCTGAGTGTGAAGCGTTTGAGAAAAATGCTTCTCACTGTGTGTAGGATTTGAGGGTAGTTGCATGCTAGAGAGCTTTAGTTTTCTCTCAATGTTCAAAATTTTTGAATTTATTTCTTGTGTGAACTTGGAAAAATCACACAATTTTCTATAAAGGGAAAAGATGTTCCCTAACACAATCTTTACACTATCCAATTTCTTAGCTAGGTCAACCTGTCCTAAAATTATTTTATTGGCTATCTTTTGGTTGACCTTGCCTAAAAACTTCTTTTTTGACCATTCCATGAGTTTTACATTTGTATCATGGTCTTCATTATTCACTTGATCAACTATATCAGATAGTTGCTCAAGGATTGGCCTGCTTGAATATGGAGGTTGTAGATTGAATGCATCCATGAATATATCTTTGATCTCATTTATTGCCTACTTGTATTTGTAGTCTTTCCTCAATGCCTCTTGCCTCCTTCTCTTATCTAATGCACTCTGTATTTCATTCATCTTTTCTTCAATTAAAGTGCTTGAATCATAATAGGGTATTTTAATTTCTTCATCAAGCTCAGGAATACCATAATGAATCATCCTAGATACCCTAGTAGAACTTGAGCTTGGTGTACTGACATGTAAGGTCATCTTTTCAGTACTCAGCTACTGAACAATTTTGGTAGGAGTTCCTATTTTTGGAAATTCAACCAAAGTTTGTATTGCAAACTCCTCCTTATCTTGTGTTTCTTCCTTATCCTCTTCTTGTATCACTGCAGCTGGGGGTGCACTTACTATCTATACTATTATACTTGTATCTACCCCTATTGTTGCACTCAGCTCCTAATGAGCTTGCATGGCTATTCTTGGTGGTGATGAAGATAGTAGAAATGGAAGTCCAATAGTTTGAATGATTTGAGGTGGTTCTTATGGTGACACCTTGGCTTCTTTGAGTTTATCTATTGACTTTTGGAGTTCATCTACACTGACCAATATGGGACTTGTACACAACTATTCTTGAAGAGTTGTTTGGTCAAGGATCTTAGTGAGATCCTCTACAGTTAGTGGATTGATGTTTTGACTTGAGGTGTCAACAACATCCCTAATCTTTATGATTTCTACAGGTGTGATAGTAGAGTGGGGAGGGCTAGGAGGCAGAAGTTGTGTGTCTTGCACACGTTGTTTCTCATCAGTATCTTTGTTTTCCTCCTCTTCAACCTTTTTATCTACTTCTGCCTTCTCTTCTTTCCTCTTTCTTCTCTCTTCTGGTTTAGCTGTGGCTTCTTATTTGTATTCCTCTTCAAGGAAATCTTCAGTTTTCTTATACAAATTCTTCCATGATCTTGTGGTTTTCTATACAACTTCTTCAATTTTGTTTTGGAGAATGGAGAATGCCCTATACTTAGGTGTAAACCTAGTGTTATTCTTTTTTACTGCTTTAGTTATCTGTTCCCTTATCAAATTAGGTAGTATGCTTGCTAGGGTTGATTCTCTCATCTCCTTCTCCATTTTCAAACAAAAATGCCATTTGTCTTCTACAATTTTAGACAATTCCTTTGGCAATTGTCCATCAAGTTCAAGAGGTGTATACTTGAACTATCCCATTAATGCATAGATTGATTCTTCTATTCTGTTTTGTTCCTCTTTGGTGAACTTATTGAAATCAATCTTTTTCATTTCACTTAAGTCTCCATTCCTAATCTTTTCACATAATATATCAACTAAAGACTTGGGAGGATGACTTACCTTTTCAAAATGATCTTCCTCATCAGTATCAGGTTGAGCCACATATCTTTTTATTTTCCTTGGCTCTTCATGTGCCTTCTTGACTATCTTCTTCTTCTTTGTAGCTTCCTCTTTGGCTTTTTGTGTGGTGGCCCTTGTTGTACCTCTGGTTGTTGGCTTCTATGGTGTAGGTTGAGAAGTAGGAGGTATTTTTGCCTTCCTTTTGATGACTTTGCCTTTGATGGGTGCTTCCTTGGCTCCTTCTTCCTTGGCACTCTCATCTTTGTCTTCACCTTGGCCTTGTGACAATTCAAGTGGCCCTTGTTCTAGCTCATCTTCATCTTTCTCATCATTTCCTTCCTCTTCATCATCACTAATCTCCTCTGCTTCTCCTGCAGCACTTTTTTCTTCAACACCAAATTTCTTCCTTATATTTTTCACCACCTTGTCCTTCTTCTTCACTATTGTGGCAGTCTTGAGGTATGTTACTACCCTTGATTTGACAACATCATAGGTTCCAAATGCCTTTTTAGTTTTGTCCATTTCCTCTGCAAGTAGTGTTGTGATGGCTGTTGAAGCTTGGTCAACATCAAGCTCATATCCCAATGGTCTAAGCCATCTTACTCTTGGAAGGACTGCTTGGATATAAGTATAGTCAATATCAACAAGAAAGCATATGTCATTTACATGCTTTTCTACCAGTGAAACTGGTATCCTCATTCTTTTCTTCATTGCATTCTTGAAATCATCAAAATAGATAGACATTTGATCATCGAAGCTATCTCCCATTTGTGCAATGAAATCATTTCTTTGATCGACGATTGTTTTGTTCTAACTCCAATTGACTTTTCCAAGTGAAGGGAATTCCTTCATCACATAGAAGAATATACAAACTAGTACTGACCCAAATTTACATTGTGCTCCCTTGGACTTTCTAATAGCTCCAAAATTTTCATTAATCTATTGCAACATGAGCTCTGCAAGGTCATACGTGTGATCCTTCTTCATTAGTTTTTATGCAACATCAACGGCTATACAAGGCACACTATTCAATTTGTTGGACTGATAAAATTTGTGATATGATCCTCATAGAAAAATCTAATAGAGGGTCTTTTACTATGTTAATTGTCATTCCCCTATTATTCCATTTTGCACCTGTGTTCTTCTCTATTGTTTCCTTCTTTTCACTTCTTAGAGTCTTGGGCTGATCTAGGGTTGGAAAACTTGTGACCCTATGAACCATTTTCTTGGTAATTTTAACTGGTCCTTGCTCTAACCAAAATGATCCATCATGAATTTTGCTAAGTATTATGCGTATCCACTCAGTTTTGGATATGATTGGAAAAACTAGGGCTTTGGTTAAACCCTTCTTTTCTATGATTGAAAACTCATCCTTCAATATACCGTTGTCATAGAGTTTGTCAAAGGCATTAAAAATTTCTAAGTCTCCTATGGCTCCAATCTTGCAGTTATAACACTTTTGCACATCCTGAACCATAACAACTTTTTTAGGGATGGCGGATAGGGCACCAACGAGATCATTTTTATATGCAACTTTTGGGATTGGCCTAAATTCAGGTTGCTTAACCTCGTTGCTGACAAGTTGAATTTCATGGCTCTCTTTCCTTTAGGTCAATTTTGAACTAGATGCCATTTTTAACTAAACTAGGGTTTTACAATTTAAAATAAATTTCTTAAATTATACAACTCGACACCTGAAGGAAAATACCTGTTTGAATGCTTAGATCACTTGGGTAGATGTTGAATAATTTTAAATCATTGGTTGAATGCTTGAAAATATCTCAATCGTGCTCCCGGTAATCACTCTTCATTTGAATGGCTCAAAATGAATTGATTTTTGCCTTTAAGCAACTTAAAAACTTTGCATTTAATGTATTTTATACCTTCATCAGTCACTCAACTTCAAAAGGTTTTCAACTCGGCATCCACTCGACAACTATTCTCACTCGACATCTACTAACTTTTTCAATATCTCTGTAACCGCTGCAGTTTTACTCAGCTTCCACAAAACTTCTTAACTCGACATCCAAAATAGTTTTATTTGGCAACCAAAGACAGCTCAACATCATCATTCAAGTTTTGTCTTAGCATCTTATCTCATGTAAATTTGTACTTTGCAGTGCTTCATCATGGTTTAGGGCTGATGTATGATACTTCCTTATATTTATCAGTCCCATAGGTTCATCTTGTGATTAGTTGGATGAAGTATGATCACTTGACCTCTTGGGTGAAGTGACCTCTCCATTGGATGTACTTGATCCATCCTTTTTCTGTCGTGTCTTCTTTATGTTTGCTCTGATGTGTGCCTCCTCAACTTTTTCTTTGCCCTTATTTACTTCAATCTTGGATGCTTTGGCCTTTGTTGGACAATTCCTGCTGACATGTCCAATTTTCAAGCAACTAAAGCAAGTAGTTTGGTTCAGCCATCTTTTATAGTTCCCCTTGAAATGTGTTCTTATGCATTTCTAGGGTATATGTCTATACTCTTGACAATAGTGACTGCTTTTCCTTGTATTGTAGTCCCAATTATAATGATGTACATAGTTGTCCCTTCTTACATGCTGATTTGGTGTCCACATAGGCTTTGATCTACATTTAAAGGCTCTATGTCCGTACTTCTTGCAATTGTGGCAGTGTCCATCAAATTTTTGTGTCCTTGTGACTTTAGACCTACAGTCTTGTGTCATATGTCCTTGCATGTTGCACTTGTGATAGTAACCGTTGCTTTTGGGTGTGTTTTGTTGATTGATCCTTCTCCTCTTGAAAACATTAGTAGTATGCCCCCTTTTATTATAGTAATGATAGGTAGGTTTAGAATCCTTACCTTTGTCATCTCTTTGCTCAGCACTCTTTGATGATTCACCAACTTTAGTGCTGATGTATCCAAGTCCTGATGTATCATGGGCTAATCTTGGGGATTTCAGCAACTGTTCAAAGTACTTGATAGCTTCACTTGACTTGTTGAGATTCTCAGCTAGTTATTTTTCTCTCTTTAATTCATTCTACAGTTGTTCATTCTACATCCTCAAAGTAGAGATCTCAATATCTTTCATATTGAGTTCATGATGAAGGTTCATCAGTTGGGTAAGTGTATCCATCTACATGTTTGAGATCCTTGTTAATTCAGTACATTTTTCTTCAAGTCTATTTGCAAGATTTCTTTTGTCATCTTCCATCATGACTCTATCCTCAACTGCTCTTTTCTTTTGCTCAGTGATCTCACATAGCATCATGGCCTATGATTCATGCTCTATCTTAAGAGTTCGTATCTCTTCTACTTGAACTCTATTTTTCTCCATCAGTTCTGCTATTGCTACATCAAATTCTTTGGAATATCCTTTGGAAAATACTTGTGTGCTATCAATCTCCTTGTAGTGAATATCATTTTCAGCTATAGCTATTTCCTTCCTTCTTTTTAAGGATTTTCTTAATTCCTCTCTAGCTTCCTCTACCTTGTGTAGAGCGAGATGCACATCTATCACCTAGCTCTTAATGATCTTCCCAAGTTTGAAGACTTCCATCTTTAGATCTTTTCTTCCAAGCTATTAGGCTTCTTCTTGAGAGAACTTGGCTCTGATACCAATTGTTGGAGTGTCTGGGAAGAGTGCTTTTGAGAGGGGGGGGGGGGGGGGGGGGGGGTGAATTAGAAGTACTAGCCTTTTTAACTATTTTTAAATAATTAATAACATATAAGTAAAATTTGCATGCATGCATAGAAACATTAAACAATCATGAGAAACAAACATGCATCACCACATAACACTTGAGATTTTGGTGACCTAGAAACTCTCCAGGAATAAGAAGGTAAAACTGGGGTGGGGATGATACCCACAAAATTACTGCAGCAATTGATTTCAACCACTTATGATGTTTTGCACTGTTAAAGGCATGCCCTATTAAAGGCTACAACACATTGTTAAATGTGACCCTGTTAAAGGATTTCAACACCTTATTAGGAGTGTTCCTTGTTAGAGGACTTAAGAACATTCAACTTAGAATGCCACCCTGTTAAAGGATTTACATAGAGTTGTTAAACCCACCTAACTCAATAAGATTTTCAAATTCCTAATACAATTGTGAGAGAGTATTAAGATAATACACCTGATCTAGTGCACTCTCTAATGTTGATCTCAAGCTCTTGATCTACTCTTCTATAATTGATCTCTACTAGATCTGATCTGCGGATTGTGTTCCTTGTTCTATTCTGATCAACTGGATGTGTAAATTTTCCATCCTTTCCACTAAATCTTTGACACCAATATTCTGCAATGACTTCAACAATAGGCTCTACTTTTCTTTCTTCTCTCCAACTACTTGTTCAATGGCATTAGGACTCCCTTATAAAGATTAGTGGTTCATTATGCATCCTTAGATAAAATGTTCCTGGTCAAACCCTTGAGATTTACCCATTGGCTGCATGCAGTCTCTAATTTTTTGATTGGCTACATGAGGATCGCATAGGTGGATGTGAGGATTTGATCTCATCCTTTTATCCTATCATGAGTCATGCATAACCATTTTACATCTTTGTTTGCGATTGCACAAACTTTCATGCTAATCTTGCATTGTTCGGCACATGAAATAATATTGATGCTCGGCACCATCTATTCTAGATTGCTTGGCATCCACTGTGTTTTTGTGTTACTCGGCTCTTGTAGAATTACTGTGTCACTTGGAACCTATTACTTTTCTTCATTGCTTGATGCCTGTTGGATCTTGAGTTACTTGGCACATATTGGTCTCATTTTCTTGGCACCTATTGTGACTTGCTCGACACATACTATCTTTTAGTTTGCTCGACACTATCTGTAACTCAGCATGTGCAATGAAAATGGTTAAGTGTGTTGACACTCATTTATCAATCTTACTTATTTGATCAACACTATGATTTTTTGGTGAAGGTGTGTAGGTGCAAAGGTACATATGTGTACTAGTTTGTAGGTGTTCATGTGCACAGGTGTGCTTTTCTCAAAGGTGCATCAACAATTTTCAAGAAGAAGTAGTGTGTCGATAATTAACTACCAGTTGCTATTTTAGATCATTCCATGCATCAGAAATGCATTTTGATGGTAGTTCAACTCCAAAAATTCTTAGAGAAGGCCAAGCTTCCATTTTTAGAGCTCCTAGAGACTCCCAAATCATCTCATGGTTTCTATCTTCTTATCTTCTCATTCTTTTATTATTTTAAGTCATGTAAAGGATCATGCACCCATTAATGGCTATAAACAAGAGTGGAGACCTACTTAGAACCATAGAGAGAGTAATTTTTTATATAATTAGATTATTTTAATTATTTTTTAGCATGATTTTTCATTTTAAGATCTCACACTCATAACACAAAGGGAGGAGATGATTTCTTATAAATACATGGATGTATTATGTACTCCAAGGTTGTTATTTTGATGCAATCATATATGTTATTGGTGCTTTCATTTTGACTGTAGTTATTCTTGTCGGAGTGAATTATTTTTGTGAATGCATGTTCATGAATAATAATGGAGCCAATGGTTTTATTGCATTGTTATGATTGTGTGACCTTTTAGTTCTAATGTTTTCCTCATGTTAACAAATTTTGTTGATGTACTGAGTTGGAGAAAAGATCACCTATTGTTCCTGCATAGCTTCTTGTCTCACATGAGCACACTTTCCATGGCCTTGTGATTTGATGAGAAGTGAAATATCTTGCAGTTATTATTGAGTTCCCATTGATGATTGCATCAGTGGAATTGAGGAATCGCTACTCCTAATTTCATTGGTTTCCTACTCAATCTCTTCGGCAATTCAACATGCAGACATGTTGTTACTATGGTTTATGTTTGTTAGGAATTTCCCTTTTGAGTTATTTACTTTAATCTCTAATTACCTTATCTTTGTTATTTGATTTTCTAACACTTGGTTAAAGTAGGAATTCATATAGTTACATCGATAAATTGCATTCATCATAAAACAAAAATACCAAAAATATATCTCTTTTGAGGTTATTGTTGTCACAAAATCTTGCACTCTTATCCAAAACTTTTACCTAAGGAAAACCTTGTGAAACATAGAAACAACCTCCAAGCTATGGGACTTGAACTATGAGGTTGAGTCTCTAGAGAAGGTCGACTTTCTCTACTATTAGGATGCACTTAAACTATTCTTGAAGAGAAATAAGAGAAGTAATACATGAAAGTAACTACCTAATCTATTCTAAAGAGGTGTCGTGCCAAAATAGGGTGTTCAGAACAATCTCTGCCCATAAATGCATAGTACCATACTCATGATAGTCCAAAGATATACGGATTCAGACTTTCTTTAATCTATTAACCACATAGAGACTAGACAACCAAATGAGCGACACAAGGAAGAAATGCTTCACTTCTTATCATTCATGAGCCAATAGAGATATTGAAATGTAGTTTATAGATATCCATGGTACATCTGAGAGAGGCAAAAAAATCTTGTATAGTAATTTGAAAATTGAAAGAGATAAGACATGATGTCATATAATTGAGAGGCAAAAGAGGGAATTTATAGTCTCATGCCAAGGCAATGCCAAAGAAATAAAGAAGATCCAACCCTAAGAAAGAGTACAACATTTGCCTTTATAGTGCAAGCATAACTTAGATAACTTCTATCATAAGTCAAAATTCATCCACTACACAAATCTACAGAGAATAATCACTGTAAAATAGGAAAGATCTAATCAGAGCATAAATCCATACATGAGAAGATCACTTCCTTACTAAAAAAAGCTCTAAGAGGTTAGGAATGATAGTTATTAACTTCTAACTAAATGGATGGATCAATAGGTGGCGATGGAGTATCTCTTTACATTTATCAGACCTAGGGAATGATGAAAGTGGTTGTAGGTGATTGGAAAGATCAGATTCATCATCAAGGAACTGCTTTCGCTACCATCAACTTGAAAAATTAACCATGTTATTTGGTCAATTGGAATTATCTTTCAAGCCTTGCTACATGGACAAAACATCTCTTAGCATTTTACCACTCTAGTAGTATTCAATTTTATATCTTATGTTTGACTGCCTATGATCGTAGCCTAGCCACCACCTTTCCTTAATAATAGTTCTTTCTTATGAAACTACAACCCATTGATTATCGTTGCTTCACAGTCCACCTCTATCATTTTCTATTAACTGCCACAAACCTACGAAGATTGAGATCCTGACTACATCTACACCATCACCACCTTAACTCGGGGCTCACTTCTTAACCTTGTGATTGAGTGAACACAAGGTAATTTCTTGATCACAACTCAAACCTTAGCTAACTCTTAACCTACTGTAATCATGTGTTGGTTGTAGATCTAAAAGATCTAACGGTGTGATATGTATATTTAAACACTAAAGGATTTCCCTTTTCGTGTTGTCACAACTTAAACCATAGCATGTTAATATAATCTTGCAATCAAGTAAAAACAAAGAAAAGTGCACTTTTTCCACCCTAGCCTTAGTTAAGCCTACTAACTCAGTGACGATGTGAATATAAAGCAATTGTGCCTCCACCATTCTGACCTTAGTTCTAGCACTTAACCACCTATGACCACGTGAATCACATGGTTGCAACTTAAAATATTCTAAGGCATGACATGAAATAAAGGATATAGCCAATGTTATACTTTTTCATACAAACCTTTGATGACCATTGAATGGATTATCATTTCAATTTGATTTTCTGGTGGGAGGGCACTTTTGGCTAACATTTTTGGTGACTTGGAGGGGATGCAACCATGCTTGGCATATGACCAATGACCATGAAAAAATCCATTGGGCTTTGGTGTCTCTAAAACTCATCAAATCAATCACTTCTACTGCATTTAGAGCTATAAAACATGCCCTTCTACCTCTGTAATTTTGCAAAAAACTAGAACCAAAACTCTCTACTAAAAAAAAAACATGTCCCCATGCACTTCTTGGAAAATAGGAAAGAATGGAAAGAAAAACTACTCAAATATATACAAGAACATTATCTTCATCAAAGTAGGGCTTGAGATATATCCCATTCATTGGAATAAACAAAATTTCACCATCAGGTTTTCTTAACTAAAAAGCATTGGCCTCCTAGCAACTGCTAATTACATAGGGATCACTCCACAAAGTATCAAATTTTGATTGTCTCCTTATTTTTTCTCTTTTTGCATCCCACTTCAGCACAAGATCACCTTCCCTAAAACTTTTGATCTTATCCTTCTTATCAAAGCTCTTCTTCATTTGTTGCTAATGTATCTCTAAGGTCCACATTTCTTGACTTCTTTTCTCCTCTAGCTCTATCAAATATGTCATTTTTACAGACATAGCATCATTTTCGATTAACTCCAACTGATGAGCTGGCTCAAGAGCTAGAAACTCCAATGAGATAGGAAGCCTAGCTTCCCTGCCATACACTAATATGAAAAAAAAAAATCCAATGGCCCTTTTAGGCATTATTCTCTTAGCCCAATGTGTTGTCTTCAACTTTTGATGCCAACATCTCTGGTTATCCTCTATAGTCCTTTTGATGATTTTGATCAAATCCTTATTAGATGACTCATCCAAGCCATTACCTTGAGGGTAGTAATTAGAAGAAGTGCTCAAGTAAATACCATGATCAATTACCTATGCACAAATCTTAGCTCCTTTAAATGATTTTGTGTTGTTTGATATTATAGTGGAAGGAGCACCAAAACTGGCAACAATTCCATTTAGGAATTTTACTACTGAAGCCTCTGTATAATCCTTCATAGCTACAACGTCTTTCCACCTTGTAAAATAATTTGTTGCAGCCAAAATCCACCTCTGACCAAAACTAGAAGGTGGATTAATGGGACCAATAAAATCTAATCCCCACTGAGAAAAAAGTTGATCACCCTAGATAGGGTGAAGTGGAAGGGTTACAAGTCTCTTTTTTCTTGAGAAAAAAGCACATTTTTCACACTTTCTTAAATTTCTATGGTAGTCATGGAACAAGGATGGCTAGTAGTAACTGGTCCTCATGATATTCATTATAGTGGTTCTTGCCTAAAAATGGCCACCATCAGGACCATCATGAAGCTCTTTATCCATCCTCTTTGCTTGATTTGCATCAATACATATTAATAAGGCTCCATTGAAGTCTCTCCTTAAAAGAACACCATCAAGTATAGCATAGGGGATGGACTACAATCTGAATTGTCTTCTCTTGGATTTATCCAACTCTTGAGGATATCCATTCCCAGCTAATAAGGTCTTCATTTCATCCATCCAACTCCTTAGATTATCATTTCTTGCTTCTTGATATTCTATCAATACCATAGCAACTTCCTCATCTACTTCCTAAGATAAGATCAATTGTTTACACAATTATTTCCCCCTTACCAACTTGGTAATCTGTGTGTCCATATCATATTCCATCACCTTAGTGATCTAGCCAACCCTTTTCTCACTAATGTCTCTACTCAACAAGAAATCCTTAACACTTGCATGAGGAACTAGAAAATGGAGTTTGTTATGAGACAATAGGTGTCTAAATTTCTTCAAGGCTCTTATGATTGCAAGAGCCTTCTTTTCCACATAGCTATACTTATTTTCATATTCTTTTAGCCCTTCACTAAAGAAAGTAATAGGTTGCTCCTAAATTTTTTCATTTGATTGAGTCAAAACTACATAAATACATGACTCACCTCCTAAGGTGTAAAGAGTGAAATCCTTTATCAAAATTTGGATTGATGAGAGTAAGGGTTGAAGCTATGGCTACTTTGATCTCTTCAAAATTTACTTTCCCTTCCTTGGTCCATGAGAAGATTATATCCTTTTTAAGAATTGTTGTAAGAGGTTTTAGCATGGTAGCTAGATTAGGAATAAATCTTCTCACAAAATTTATCCTACCAAGAAAATTTTGCAGACCTTTCTTGTGGCTAGGAAGAGAAAGGGTAAGTATTGCCTTTGTTCTCTTCGGATCAATGGTTAGACCATCTTTAGATACAATATGTCCTAGTAATTTTCCTTGATTAGTGGCAAAGACACACTTGCTTGAATATAAAGACACTCCATATTCTCTACATCTTATAAACACTTGTCTGAGATGACCAAAATGTTCTACTACATCTTTTGAATATACAAAGACATCATCAAGGTAAACCAAAACAAACCTTTCAATCATATTTTTGAAGGCCATCTCCATTTCCATTTGAAATGTGGCACCTGAAATTTTTTAGTTTGAAAGGCATTTTACTATAGGCATAGGTGCCCCATTTGGTAGTGAAAGCAATTTTATATCTATTAGCTTCTTTGACTAACACCTTATTATAACTCGAGAATCCATCCAAGAAGGAGAAAATCATCATATGTCCAAGAAAATATATCATTAAATTCTTGACATAGATGGAAAAAACTATCTTGCTCAATTTTAGAACATACCTTTCCCATGTTTAGCATCCTTCCATCAAAAATTGTAATTGGCATATGGTCTCCTTTGTTTGTAGCAAGATTCATGCCTCCATCCCTTGCTTGGTCATTGGGATTGAAGACACTTTGTAAGGTAATGAGACCCTCAGGTAACTTATTAGAGCTAAGGTTGATGATTTCTATTGGCCATATTGGCCATTCAATATAGACTAATTTCTATCCAAGAACCCTGCTTCATTCTGCAAGAAACTCACAATTTGTGCATCAAATTCAAAGACTTGTCGATTGATATTATTACGAGGATAACGGCTCTGACCACCACTTTAATATTCTGCCTCCTCTCATCTTTGAGGCTTCTTGGGGCATCATAAGATGCACCCACTACCGCAAGTTTTTCAACATGTCTATTTCTTCTTCTATGGATGCTCTGAATACTAAATGCACTAAAACCTTTAAGTAACTCCCATACTCTATGTTTATAAGACCTGAGCAAACCATTCTTCATAACATTTTGATTCCTTACCTAATTTAACACCAACTCACTATCTCCATATACACTTGATGCTTAAATTCCTCTTTTTTGAGAAAATAAGAGACCTTGGATCAATGCCTCATACTCGACCACATTATTGGTAAAACAAATTTAAATCCTAAATGAGAAGTAGTACCTTTCAAGTACAGGAGAAACCAACATCACACCAGCCCCTGATTCATTTTTATTTCTTGGTCCATCAAAATACATGTACTCCATATCCCACTTGTGTCTTATTTGATTTTCATTAAGTTGAGGACCAAAGCATCCTTTTCTAATATACAGTAAGTACTAAGGCCCATTTCAAAGGTTTTTGATATAGGATCGAACTAACATGCATTAGCCCATTCATCGAAGAGAAAATCAGGTATCTCGAATAAAGAAGTGGTAGGCTCATTTGCTATGTCATTTTCATCTATCCCTAAGATGGTATAATTCATATTGATGAGATTAGGAGTGTAGGGCTCAATATGATGGAGGGCTAATGGTTCTATGGTAATTGAATCTTTAGTTCCATATCTAGCTCTAAAAAACATATATGACCAATCAGAAGATATGTAACCACATATTTGGGTAGTGAAATCTCTTGTAAGAAAAATGGCAAAGTGTGGTTTAACCCCAACAATTGATATATCTTGAACTATAGTACAATCTGGACATGCATGTAAGGCCATTTCAACATTTCTAAGGATTCCCACAATCTTGACAGCACAACCATCTAACTACAATACATCCTTAATAATGGGTTCATATTTTACCTCTAAAATATTAGCAACACATTTGGGCATTACTGAACTACTAGCCCCTAAATCAATCATGTAGTTGTGGACTAGCATATCTCCTATAATTAGAGAAACATAAAATGGAGGAGGTCTAACCTTTTTGTTTTTTTCTACTTCTTTTAATGGTTGTACCAAACTCATGACATTCTCCATGCTAGGCAGCTGATCTCTGAATTCAATGCTTTCCAACTCTTGCTATAGTAACCTCCTTTGTGATGGTACAATAGTTACAACATCCCACATAGAAATGTTCACATTCATCCTCTTCATCTACTCTACCACACTAAAAGATGCATTAGATGTTTTGGTAGAAGTCCTTGAAGTGGAAGCTTGAGGTGGAAAAACCTGAGGGTTATTCACATCTCCTCTACTTTCATTCAGCCTTTGTTGTTGAGGGACATTGGCAGGGTCATTAGTATTGTGTTGCTAGGCAACTATTTGTACATGAGGCATTGCACTTGATGTAAAAGTCTGATTAGGAGGTTGAGGAGAAGCCTCTTCCACAACTCTTCTCTGGCTCATGGTATTGTAAGCATGGGAATCCTGGTGTACATTACCATTCTCTTCTACCAGGTGGTTCATGAAAGAGCAACCATCCTGCTAAAAGGTATCAGTAGGTTGATTACAATTTTCTTATTGAGTAACTACTCACTCTAGTATAGTTAAATCCAAGTCAAATTCTGCCTTCTGACACATCCAATATCCATAGGAGTAGTTACAAGAAGGTCAAAAATCTTGATCTTGGACAAGGTTGTTCTAAGGGACTAAAGCCCTATTTAGGTTGGTGTTTGAAGACTGGGGGTGGTTGATAGGTCTATTCTAATTGTAGGGGACATGACTCTAGTTTGGAGGTCTACCATGAATGGGACCTTGACTCTAGAGTTGGAGAGGCTTATTATTTTGAGCTTTCTAATTCTTCATAGTCACCAACTCATTTCCCATCTTTTATACTACTACATTATTTAATTCCATCTTTCTTTCTTGATCTTGCATCCTCTTATCCATATTCTACATTAGTGTCTACATCATGGCCTCGATTCTATCAACTCCATTAGAGGATGTAGAGGCTATTGGGATCACATCAAGAGGCTAACTTACAATAGGCTGATGATTAGGCATGTTAGGGAAGAAGGGCACTAAGGGCCTTGGAGCTAACTTCCCTCCCTATATCAAAATATTTTATGCTCTTATGACAACCTCATAAGCATTTGGTAGAGTATCCCCTACCATAGATTGTAGAGGGGTAGAAATATCACTATTGAAGGCTCTAAGATAATACAAGACTACATTACTAGGAGAGGTCTTCACTATAGTAGATATTTTTTCCTATGTCTTATGAAATCTATAATTAAAATCAGTCATACAGTCATGGTGGGCCCTCTTGATAGTTTTCAACTATTCTAAAAGTGACAAGTGATCACTTTTGTCCTCAAAATGTTTGCATAGGGTTTCCCCTAACCCATCCCAATCAATAATAGAGTTGTGAGGCAAACCTCTATACCATTGTAGTGCCTTTCCTTTCAAGGATGATGTCAAAAGCCTAATTGTTACATCATCCTTCATGATGCCATGAATATTGTAGACATTTGACACCTCCTAAATATGTTCAATAGGGGAGATGGTGGTTTTACTAGTAAACTTAGGTACACTTTTAAGAGCTAATATTGGTATATCATGTCTTTGGGCTAATAGGAGGGAACTCCCACTATTAAAGGTGGCAAAAGCATGAGCTCTAGCCATGTAAAAAAGTGATCTATTAATATGATTAGATGATATTCTATGCTAAGACCTAACAACAAGATGAGTGGAGATAGATCTTGCAATGGTATGCATTACTAATGCACTCCTAACTAGTGATAGAGATACCCTGGCCTTTCTCCTTGGATTAGAAGAAGAAAGCTCTTGATATTGAAAGTTACCTATGGAAGATGCCCTTGTGTGTTTCTTGGGCATGAATCACAAAAACTTTGGTCTGGAAACCAGATTGTGTTTGAAGGTAGAGTTGCCAAGTAGCTTTGAACAAATGAGCCTCCTGAAGGCTTAATTCTGAAGGTAGTACTATCTCCTCAACATGAACATGGAATATTTCTTTGATGCCAGTGAACTTAAATATTTTAATATATTATCTCACTAGGCATGCCAAAAAACAATTTCACAAAAGTTTGCACCCATGTCTGAATTTTTTACCTAAGGACAACCTTGTGAAACATGTAAACAACCTCCAAGCTATGGGACTTACACTATGAGGTTGAGTCTCTGAAGAAGGCCAAATTCCTCTACTAATAGGATGCACTTAAACTATTCTTGAAGATAAAAGGGAGAAGCAATACATGAAAGTAACTACCTAATCTATTCTAAAGAGGTGATGCACCAAAATAGGGTGTTTAGACCAATATCTTCCCATAAATGCACAATACCATTATCATGATAGTCTAAAGATATACAGATTCAAACTTATTTTTATCTATTAATTACATAGAGATCAAACAACCATATGAGTGACACAAGGAAAAAATGCTTCACTTCTTATCATGCATGGGCCAACAGAGATACAAAAATATAGTTTATAGATATCCATAGTACATCAAAGATATGTAGACAAAGCTTGCACAATACATCGATGATTGAAAGAGATAAGAGAGGATTTCATATAATTGAGAGTCAAAAAAGGAATTTATAGTCACATGCCAAGACAATGCCAGAGAAATAGAGAACATATGTTCCTAAGAAAGAGTACAATATTTGCCTTTATAGTGCAAGAATAACTTAGATAACTTCCATCATAAGATGGAATTCAACCACTACAATCAAATCTACAGAGAATAATCACTGCAACATTGGAAAGATCTTATCACAATGCAAATCCATACATGAGAAGATAACTTCCTTACCAAAGAAAGCTCTAAGAGGTTAGAAATGATGGTTATTAACTTTTGACTGAATGGATGGATCAACAAGTAGTGGTGGAGTATCTCTTTGCATTTATTAGACCTAGGGAATGATGAAAGTGGTTGTAGGAGATCAAAAAGATCAGATTCATAATCAAGGAACTACTTCCACTGCCATCAGCTTGCCAAATCAACTATGTTATTTAGTCAATTGGAATTATCCTTCAAGCCTAGCCATGTGGACAAAACATCTCTTAGCATTTTACCACTCTGGCAATGTTCAATTTTATATCTTATGCTTGATCGCATATTATCACAGCCTCGCCACCACCTTTCCTTAATAATAGTTCTTTCTTGCTAAACGATGACCCATTGATTATCGTTGCTTTGTATCCCACCTCTAGCATTTTCCATTAACCATTGTGACCTTGCAAAGAGTAAGATCTTGACTACATCCGCATTGTCACCACCTTAACCCAAGGCTCACTTCTTAAGCTTGCAATCAAGTGAACACAAGGCAATCATTTGATCACAGCTCAAACCTTAGCCACCTATTAACGTACTACAATCATGCAATATCCATAGATCTAGAAGATCTGATGGCATGAGATGTATCTTTAAACACTAAAGGCTTTCCCTTTTTGCACTGTCACAACTTAAACCATAGCATGTCAATATAATCTTGTGATCAAGCAGAAACAAAGAAAAGCATGTTTTTGCCACCCTGACCTTAGTTAAGCCTACTAACTCAATGACGATGTGAACATAAAACAATCATGACTTTACCATTCTAACCTTAGTTAGCACTTAGCCACCCATTACCACATGAATGACATGGTCACAACTTAAGATATTCTAAGGCATGACATGAAATAAAGGATATAGAAAATGTTATATTTTTTCATACAAACCCTAGATGATCATTGAATTGATTATCATTTGAATTTGATTTTCTAGCAAGAGGACACTTTTGGCTAACAATTAGTTGTCAAAATAAAAGATTAAACATCTTATCCAAAATTGGTTGCAACCAGCAAAAGCCTCCTCATGAACATACATATTTATCTTCAATTGGGCGAATTCCAGTAGGTCGTAAGATTTCCCAGAACCTTGGAGTTGATACTATATGAGCTTTTCAATAGAGGAGTTTGAAAGGATTCATGTCATTAAGCATAATTCAAAATGATAGCTCAATACCTACCCTCTAAGAGAGTTGTTATTCATCAAATTAATTTGATCCTAGGAACCACCTTTCCTAACAAGGCAACCTATAAGATTACCCCTAAAAAAAATGAGGAAATTGTCAAAAAAAATACAAGAACTCCTAAGCCAAGGACTCATTTGGAAAAGCAATAGCTCTTGCATTGTTCCCACTATCTTAGCACCCAAAAAGGGAGGAACTTTGAGGCTATGTACTGACTTGAGAGCTATAAATAGGTTAACCATTAGGTATAGATTCCATATCCCTAAAAGAATACCTAATGAACTATATAAGAGAAGCCAAATACTTTACTAAGATTGACCTAAAGAGTGGATACCACTAAATTAGGATCAATGAGGGAGATGAATGGAAGACAACCTTTAAAACCACAAAAGGTCTATATGAATGATTCGTAATGCCATTTGGACTATCCAATGCCCCATCTACATTTATGAGACTTATGAAAAAAGTCCTAAAAGACTACATCAGAAAATTTCTTGTAGTATAACTAGATGATATACTCATTTTTTGTAAGGATAAAGAAGAACATCTTAGTCATCTACAAATTATTTTCAAGAAGCTACATGATGAGAAACTGATGATAAACTTGGAGAAGTGTGAGTTCATGAAGATAGATTTAGTGTACCTTGGGTTTGTGTTATCCCAAGGAAATCTAAAGATGGATCCAAGCAAAGTGGAAGCCATTCTCAACTGGCCTACCCCCAGGGACTACAAAAGAGTTAAGAATATTTCATGGTTCAGCTCAATATTATAGGAAGTTCGTTAAGAAGTATAGTGTTATTTGTGCTCTTATTCTTGATACTCTAAAGGGGGAATGAAGACTAAACTTGTTTGGAATGAGAAAGGTAACCATGGATTTCAGTTATTGAAAAAGAAGATTTTCACTGAAACAATCTTGGTTTTACCAAGCTTTGAGAAGTTGTTCATAGTTGAGTGTGATGCTAGCAATGTGGCTATTGGTGCTATTTTAAGCCAAGAGGGAAGACCAGTGGCTTTTCATAGCGAAGTGTTAAGTGATACTAAGAAGAAGTAATCTTCTTATGACCTAGAGATGTATGCTCTAGTCCAAGCACTAAGGAATTAGAGGCACTACTTGTTTCCAAAGGAATTTGTGATCTTTTCACACAATCAAGCATTGAGTTTCTTAAACTCACAAGACAAGCCCAATCATAAACATGTGAAATGGGTGGAGTATTTGTAGGCCTACACTTTCAACATCAAACACAAGAAGGGACTACATAATAAGGTAGCACATCCCTTAAGTAGAAGATCCCTAACTATACAAGAGGTACAACTACAAAGCATAGGTATTGAGAGTTTTAAAGATTTATATGCAGAGGATGAAGAATTTGCAAAAATCTATAAGATATGTCAAGAGTACAATAATAATTTTTTCATTAAAAAAAATTTGACTATACTGTCCAAAATGATCTATTGTTCAAAGGAATTTAGCTATGTGTTCTTAGAGGGTCAATTAGGGAAAATCCAATTAAAGAGAAGCACAATGGTTCACTTAGTGAGCATTTTGGAGTCAATAAGACCCAAGAGTTAGTGCAGAGGTTTTAATTTTGGCCTAGAATGAATTTGGACATTAGGAAGTATGTAGAGAGTTGTGTAATGTGCCAAAAGGAAAAGGGTACATCTTCCAATGCATGCCTTTACCAACCTCTTATATGTAGCCCAAACCCTTCAAAATGATAACTCAAAAAATTATACAATGCTAAAGTTTTAGAATGCTAGATTCTTCATTAAACTTTTCCAACTCTACTTTGCCTCTCCAATGAAAGAAAAATAACTACTTATTACAATTTTGAAAATGATCATATTTGGTAGATTTTTGGGAAAAATAGAATTTTCCATTTTTGGTAGTTTTCAAAACCTATCTTATGGATCTTGATTTTTCCCAAGAAAAGCCCCCAAATAAGGCAAGATGAATTGCCAACTAATCTATGAAAACATGTGATTTTGGATTTACAAAAACAACTTTGTAAAAAACTAGAAAAAAAACACAAAAATCCAATTTTGGAGGCCAAGATGATATTTTAGGCACCCAATTTTTTTTTTGAAATGGCCACAAATTGAGGTAAGCTCTATTAACAATTAATATAGCTCCTCACACAATTGCTTGTAAAATTTCAGCCAAAACCCACATCCAAGTCAAAAGTTATGACTCCCAGAAGTTGATGCATCATCTTCCCATTCCAAGTAGACCATGAGAATGTTTGAGCATGGACTTATTGTAAATATTCAAGACTATGCTAAGTTACTAAAAGGGGAGGAGTGAATCAGTAACTTCTAAAACTTTAACAATTTCAATTTTAATCCAATAAATCAATTAGCACTTAATTCATCACATTTGATCTAATTGCATGCATGAGAAGCTGAAAACATGAAAGTATCCATAACACTTGAACACAAAGATTTGGTGACCTAGAAACCTTCCAAATAGAAAGTAAAACTAGGGTGGGGATGATACCCACAAACTTTAGTATTGTAGCATAAAGTTGGCCTGTTAAGACTTACATTGATCACTTCTGATGATTTGCCCTATTAGGAGCAAATAGGAATGCTAGGTCCACCTTGTAAGAGGATTTACAAACATACAATGAACTATGCACTTGGTAAAGAGATTTATAAAAGACTATTAGGTCTACATTGTTAAAGGATTTTGACTATTTCACCTATTAGGATGAAGTATGAGATCTTTGACTTGCAACTAAGTTTGTTGATAGAGATTCCTTAGTGTGTTGATCACCTTTCTGTGATAGATATGTATTTTTTGCTCCTTATACTATTATGGCCTTTATAATTCTTTATTTTCTACATCCATAACTTGAAATTTTTGCATCCACATTACAATACATATTCTCATGCATTCACATTCTCACTCATTCATTGGATATAATACAATACATTACATATATATACCAATCAAAATTACAAAATTACAAAGTCATCCATGACACAAGTTAACACAAATATTACAAAGTTGGCCCACATGAAGATACTCGAATTCTAAAGACTTACTCGATGAGGTTTTGATACTCGACATCCACTATCAATGCTTGGCATTGTCATGCACTTGATAGATGTAGAAGCTCGGTCCATACTGATCACTTTCAAGTAGTCTTGAACTCGGTTTGCACTAGTGACTCAGTAGATATTATGCAGCTTGGAAAATACTAAATAGCTTGGTTAGTATGAAGTAGTTTGGTTAAAATTGGCTTCGCATCACATGAACTATGAACTTGGTAGACACTACAATACTTGGTAACCACTGATAAAATTAATGAATTCTAAATACATGGTTTGAACTATTGAACTTCACACTAACTGAATATTCTTGATAACCACTGGGATTAGTCCAAAAGACTCTGTAGCAACTGTAGAGCTCAGTGGCTACTAAATTACATGGCAAGCACTGTAAATTGCTCTATGAGCTTGGTAGCTATATAGAATATGAATAAGTGTGTGTCACTAATAATAAACTTGACTGATATGTCAACAATCTCCCCCTTTGGCATTAGTGACAAAAAAACTTATTAGCCCAAAACTGAATACCTTGTATTCATCACCATGTGATATTAGCTCAATTTTTTTTTTTAAATTTTTCAAAATTGATCTTTGTAAGCTATATATAGAGTAGCTCTCCATCATAGCATATTTCTCCCCCATATTATGTGTCTCACTATATATATGTCTTTCCTTTCTTCAATATGACTTTTCTACCATATCTCCCATATAATAACATATCTCCCCCTTTTTTATAGTAATGCCAAAGATTTATTCTAACATATTTACATAGAGACACCAAAATGACATAAGAATTTAGAATGTACCTTGAGGGTGATTGTCAAGGTTTTATCCCAATTTTCTTGCAAGACCTTGCATGTATAAATTACAATTTGCACCTCTTCTGATAGTTCAATCATTTGATCTACAATAGAGAAGTTATTATCATGGATTAGAGTCTTTGAATATACAGTATGTTTTTGTATAGCATCCATGATTGGAAGGATCATATTTTGTATGTCAACCAATGTTGAACGGATCCTTGCTTCTTCTCTTAGGAATTCAACTTGCATGTCTAACAAAAATTTGATCTTCTTGAAATGTGCAGAGCTTGAACTAGGGTCAAGTTGTAGCTATTGAGCACTTGCTTTAAGATCTATATCAATTTTTGCAATTTTTCCTTTACTTCCTTTGTATACTCAGTGACATCACATAGTTTCCCAAAAAGTGATGACACATTTGAATAGAACGCCTCAATATTGACCAAAATTGTTGAAAGCTCAACTTGATAAATGGCTATTTGCTGAGCAATGTGCTTCAACACTTTATTATTAAATTTATTTTTAGACTTTTCAGCTAGCTTATCTTGACCTTCGATGTCCTTATTGAATTTTTGGACTACTTCTCCAAGCTGACACAAGATAGGTTGAGAAGAATCAACCTCAATTCCTATTGCCTTGATCAAAATATTCTTGGCATCATCTATTATCTTATACTTTCTATCTCTTTCCTCTCTTAATCTTTGTTGTTTGGCCTTTTTCTAGAGGAGTTCACCAAATATGAGCATTTGATTTGTAGAAAGATTGTAAATGTCCCATTTGGGGATTACTATTTCCTCATCCAAATCTATTTCTTCCTCTATCTTCTTTCCTTTCCCCAAAAATTTTGTACTTGGTTGAACCTTAGGCTCAATTGTCCTCACACTTATTGCTTTTGTACCTGGATTGGAAATAATAGTGGATATACTTGGGCTTGCAGTAAAAATTGATACTATACTGACTAATGGAATACTTATAGAGATACTTGAATAATCCAAAATTGATGAAGTCAAAATTGTAGAATCCAAAACTGAAGTAGACAAAACTGGAGAGCTTACCATGGATGTATTGAAAACTATAGAAGTCAAAATTAGAGAAGTGAAGACTGAAGAATTCAACTTGGTAGATGGAGTCTACAACTTGGTGGATGAAGTGGAAGTCACTTCTATCAATGATATGCTGAGCTAAGTTGGGGCAAAGAGTGATTGGACATTTGATGTATCAATAGTAGTCACAACCAAACTTGTTGAAGCTATCTCCATACTTGATGTAGTCAATGGTTTTCTCAGGGAGTGAGGAAGTGAGGCAATAACTGCAACAACTATATTGACTAGGTTAGTCTCCTCATCATCTTGTTTTTCTTCCTCAGTAGCTTCTAGACCTTGATCCTCTTCATCTTCTTCATTATCAAAATGAGTCACTTATTCAACATTTTCTTCCTCATCTTTCTCCTTATCTTCTTCTTCATCAACATCCTTTACTTCAATTGTAAATTCACTTGATTTATGAAGATGCTAAATATTTTTCCAAGTATTTATAGCATTTCTAACAACATTCTCTATGTCCTTGATCAAAACCAAACAAGTATTAAACCTTAGAGTCAATTTTTCTCCATTTTTCTTTAAAGACTCTTTCATCTCAACATCGAATATGCTTAGTAGTAACTACCTCAGGGTTTGTGCATATATGTCTTTGACTATTTGCATAGAAAAATCTCATCTTGGCATTATCTTCTCTAGCAATTCATTGGTGACTTGAGAAATAATTTGGTCTAGTGAGTACTTCCACTTACCCATTTTTCTCAACACCAATTCTTCAACTTGCTTCTACTCTACCTCAATCCTAATCTCATATTTCAAAGATTTAAATTTTTTGATTTTTGCTCCTTCTTCCAATTGCTTTAACCTATCCTACAAGGTGGCTGGAGGTTTCCTGAATAAAATGTCACTTCCTTTATTTCATGACCTCCTTGTGAAGATTGCAATGAATGACTTTGTAGGCTTGGTGATGATCACCTTGCCCTTTTTCTTCAAAGGTTATTCTTCTTTCTTAGATTCTTCCTCATCCTCTGCTTCTTCCACATCCTCACCTTTTCCCTCAATTAATAGGAGAGGTGCACTTGATTTCAGCTTTGTTATCCTTCTCTTCCCTTTGTTGATTGCATATGGGAGCTTTATTTATAGCTCTATTTTGGCCTTAGCTTCATCATAAGTTCCAAAATAAGGGGCCTTGGGATCAACAGGTTCATTGACAAGAGCTTCAATGATGTCCTTTGTCTCATCAATATTCACCTCATAGCCAATAGGTTTGATCCATGCATGCAACTCTAGGCTTAACAACATGGATATATACCTTGTCACTGTCCACCATGAAGCACACATCTTCCTTGTAGTCTTCAACTAACTTCTTTAGAATTCTAAACCTATTCTTCATTTTCTCTTTGAATGCATCAAAGTAGTTGTCCATGATGTTGGCATAATTCTTACCCATTTTTGCAATATATTCCTTTATTTGGTAAAGTACAAGAACATCTTTTCTCCAAACTATAGTACCTTTAGAAGGGAAGAACTTCTTAACATAAAAGAATAGATAGGTTAATAGTGAACCAATTTTTTTTGGGTTGTTCTTTGATGTTCTAATACTTTCCATTTTTTTATTGAATTTCCTCAACAACAGGTTGGCAAGGTCATATGATAGGTTGTTCTTCACCACTTTATACACCAAATCCACAGCTTCACATGATACACTGTTAAGATGGCTTGAACTTTATATCTTATGTGCAATAACATGAATTCCAAATTTTAATTTTGCATTTGTAACACTGCTTATTTTCATACCTTTTCCATCCCACTTGGCTAGGGTTTTCTTCTCCAACTCTACCCAACCTAGGGTTTTCATTGTTTTGGCTTTGGCAAGCATGGGAAGGCCAACGACTCGATGAATCATTTTCTTTGTTATATGAATTGGCTACTCTAACCATAACTGTCTGTCCATTTAATTTGAAATTCTCACGGCATATGGGAAATATGTGTCAAACCTTTTGCTTCCAAATGTTGATGCTCAAGTTTTAAGGTTCCATCAATACATAACTGACCTAGGGCATCATCCATCTCTAGAGTACCAATTTCTTGAATAGCATATTTAAAATGAGTATGAATATCATTAACAAGAAGTACCTTGGGAGGGATTTGGGATTGAGCTCCACTTGGGTCTATGGTTTTAGCAACTGCAAGCATAAGCTTGAAATCCAACGATTTCCATTCAACTCCTCAAACCAACATGTTAGACCCTTTCTTGACCTTGCTGCTGTTGGATGCCATTTTTTCTTAGTATCTTGAGAGGACTTCAAAAAAAAATTGCAAGAAATTCACTCAAGTCACTTTGATCACACTAAAAATAGCTCTTCACAATAGCACTCAAAAATTCACAGTAAGAAATAAATTTGATTACATACCTTTTGTTAAAACTTTTCCATTAATGCTCAATACGAAGGTAGATAAGTTGACAGACTATCATCCACGATATGATATTGATTACTCGATGACATCTTCACAACTCAGTAGCCATAAGTTCCTTTGCTACTCTCAACCTTTCTCAGTAGAGTCTATGACCTGACCTTACTCGGTAAAGAAGGTAACTTGGTAATAATTGATACCAATCTTGCTCAGTGATCCCTTTGTATCTTGTATATGGATTTGTATCTTTGTCACCTTTCAACTGGAACTAATTTGAATGTCTTCTTCGATAGCCTAGTTCTAGTTTTTCCTTGAGAACTTAATTAGGAATGGTAGAGTCACCCAATTCTTGAGTTACTTGACCATCATTGCTCAGACCAATATCCTTGGTAGACTTAGGAATCCATTGTTGTCCCATCTACTTTCAGATGTTATGAGCCTTTTCTTTCTTCTCATCTTCAATTTTACCAATATTCATACAATTATTGGCAAGATGACCAAGTTTTGTACAAATAAAACATCTTTTAGTGGTATCTCTTTTCCTCATATGATGTTTAACACAATTAATACCAATATGTCCAAATTCTCCATAGTAATGACATCTACACTAGGTATTGTAGTCCTAACCAAATATTTCTTTCACAATTTGTTCTATAGGATTCAATATCTTTGTTTTGCATTTTGATGCCTTGTATCCATGTTTCTTACATTTATGATAGTTTCCTTCAAATCTTGGTTTCTCTTTGCATTCATTAGCCCTGTGATCATGCTGATTGCAACTATAGCATTTTCCATTGAATTTTTCTTTTCCATTACTCCAACATTTATTTGTTGTATGACCTATCTTACCACAATGATTGCAAGTGGGTCTTTGATTCTTTTGAGCACCTTGTTTGGAGGATTCACCTTCTTCTTTGTATCCAATTCTTGCTTTTCCTTTTTGCCTATAGAGGTTTTACTCATTCAATTGATCTATGCCTACTTGAGATTTCATCATTCTTTCATTGATTTGCTTCTCAGTGTTTAGGTCATTTTTCAATGTTTCATTGATTTGTCTTTTAGATCTTAGATTATTTTTTATTCTTTCATTTTCAAATATTAGGCTCATGATTTCCTCATTTGCATTAGACAGCTAATCAATAAGGTCTTCTTGTTGAAGGGATTGGTTCTAGATTTCATTGTTCCTTCCATCCATCTCTTCTTTTATCTTATTTCTCTATTCCAAGACTTCACATAACCTTACTAACTGAATTTCTTGTTCTCTTTTTAGCTTTCTTACTTCTTCTTGCAGGGAACTATTCTTCTCTAGGAGTTCTTTGATTGCATTATTTGCTTCATCTAAGCTGCTTGAAGGGTGAAGGTCTTCAATTCTTTCTTCAATGTAGAGATGATCATTCATTTGATTTGCAAGTTCTTTTCTTCTTTTTAGGGATTGTAAAAGTTTCTCCTTAGCTTTCTTGAGTTGGGCAATGACCATTTCCAGATCCAACTTTTCATTGTCAATAGCTTTGTCAAGTCTAAATATCTCCATATCCTTGATCTTTGCTCAATCCATTAAACTTTCTCCTAAGAACCAAAAAGCTCTAATACCAATTGTTGGAAATATTCAAGACTATTCTAAGTTACTAAGAGAGGAGGGGTGAATTAGTAACTTCTAAAATTTTAACAATTTCAATTCTAATCCAATAAATCAATTAGCACTTAATTCATCACATCTGATCTAACTGCATGCATGAGAAATTGAAAACATGAAAGTATCCATAACACTTTAACACAAAGATTTGGTGACTCATAAACCTTCCAAATAGAAAGTAAAACTAGGGTGAGGATGAAACCCACAAACTTTAGTACTGCAGTATAAATTTGGCCTGTTAAGGCTTACATTGATCACTTTTGATGATTTGCCCTGTTAGAAGAAAATAGGACTACTAGGTCCACCTTGTAAGAGGATTTATAAACATACAATGAAGTATGCACTTTGTAAAGAGATTTATAAAAGACTATTAGGTCTACCTTGTTAAATGATTTTAACTTGTTCACCTGTTAGGATGAAGTAGTAGGTCTCTAACTTGCAACTAAGTTTGCTAATAGAGATTCCTTAGTGTACTGATCACCTTTTTGTGATAGATATGTCTCTAATGCTCCTTATACTATTATAGCCTTTATAATTCTTTAATTGTTGCATTCATAACTTGAACTTTTTGCATCCACTTTACAATACATATGCTCACACATTCGCATTCTCACTCGATGTGATACAATACATTACATATATATACCAATCCAAATTACAAAATTACAAAGTAGGCCATGACACAAGTTAACACAAATATTACAAAGTCAGCCCACATGAAGATACTCTAGTTCTGAAGACTGACTTAGTGAGGTTTTGATACTTGGCATCCATTGTCAATGCTTAGCATCGTCATGCACTCGGTAGACATAGAAGCTCGGTCCATGCTGATTACTTTCAAGTAGTCTTGAACTCGGTATGCACTGGTGACTCAGTAGATATTATGTAACTCAATAAACACTGAATAGTTTGGTTAGCATGAAGTAGTTTGGTTAGCACTGGCTTTGCATCACATGAACTGTGAACTCAGTAGACACTACAATGCTCGGTAACCACTGATAAACTTGGTGAATACTGAAATACATAGTTTGAACCACTAAACTTCACACTGACTAAATTTGCTCGGTAACCACTACGATTAGTCCAAAAGACTTGGTAGCAACTATAGAGCTTGGTGGCTACTGAATTACATGGGAAGCACTATAAACTAATCAATGAGCTTGGTAGCTATACAGAATCCTAATAAGTGTGTGTCACTAATAACAAACTTGACTAATATGTCAATAGGGCTTTACTATAGGTTTTCCAAGGACCAAACAAGGATTTGACAAAATATATGTAATAGTTGATAGATTCAACAAAATAGCCCATTTTGTTCCTTGTAAGGTGTTTCATGATGCTTTTGACATAACACATTTGTTCTTCAAGGAAGTAGTAAGGATACATGGGCTACCTCTGAGTATAGTTTGAGACAGGGACACAAAAATCATAAGTCAATTTTGGAAAACATTATGGCACAAATTGGGAACTAATCTCTCTTTTGGGTGTGCATATCACCCACAGATAGATGGCCAAACAAAGGTGGTCAATAGAAGCCTTGGAAATCTATTGAGATGTCTGACAAATGAGTATGGACAAACTTGGGACCAACTCCTAGGATAGGTAGAATGTGCCTACAATGATACTATCAACAAGACTACTAGCAAGAGTCCCTTTGAAATAGTTTATGGTCTACACCCTAGAGGAATATTTGAGCTCAGGGAACTAAAGGATGGAGCCAAGGGTAGTGATTATGCTACAGTTTTTGCACAAACCATGAAAGAGGTGCATGAAATAGTGAGAAGAACTCTACAAGAAAACATAACAAGATCAAGCAGAAGGTGGATAAAAGAAAGAAAGATGTGTAGTTTCGAGTAGGAGATCTGGTCATGGTTCATCTAAACAAGGCTAGGCTTAAAAGGGGAGTACCACACAAGTTGCAGATGAGAAGATTAGGGCCATGTACTATTCTAGCCAAATACGGCAACAATGCATACAAGGTTGAGCTCCTTGAAGATATGGGTTTTTCTCCAATCTTCAATGTTACAGATTTGATCCTTTACAAGGGTCCTACACCAAATTTAGATTAGAGTATTACAAAAGTAATAAAGAAGGTGGTAGACTTGAATCTAAACCCCCAACACCACCTAGAAAAGCAAAGAAGATACTTGACTCCATGATCTACAAGAAGACTAGGAAGAGAACTTACTACGAACATCTAGTAAAATGGCATGGACAAGAAGATGTAGATGCCACTTGGTTCAAAGAAACTAAATTCTATAAGTTTGGAGTAGATGCCAACTTATTCAATCCAAGGATGGATTGAAGTCTTGTCATTTGGGGAGGATGGCGTTGGAGCACCTAGGCTTATTCCTCAAATTTGTTCAATTTTGGCTTGTACTAACCATAGCCAAGTTAGTGATGTTGTGTTGACCTTAGAAGGTCTTTTCTATGTATTCTTAGGTGGATTAGACTAAGATCAATCCAACCTAGTTGATTGTTGCTTTAAATGTTGTTAGTGCTAGATTAAGCCTAAAGTGGGAAATGTAGGTCTAAAAGATTTTGAGGCTTGGGAAAGGGTAGAAATATGCCTAACATAGGTTCTAGGAATTTTTTACATCATTCTAGGTTGATTTGAGACCCTTAGCATGATTATAGTAAAAAGTTGTCACAATGTTGCTTAACAATATTTTGCAATTTCCGAAAATTGCATGACAACAAATAGCAAGATTGGGTTCTCTTTGAGGCATCATTATGGGTAGTTTCCATAATGGACTAAAATAAAGGGTAGGGAATATTTAATCTTTGAGGATCCCATTTCCCAAGGTAGTGTGTGAAGTAGTGGATTTTTTTAATGTGAATAGAACTTAGAACTCTATTTTTGGAGTGACAATCATCTTGCATTGAGAGTAAATATATTTTTATGGATTGATTTGTTTGAGTTAGTGTTGGATTTATGTAGAGTATATAGATTCAACTTTTCTTTTTCTCAATAGTCAAGTTAATTTGAGTTCATTATAGTAGGTTTAGAAATTATTTTATAAATAGATAGTTTGTTGGGGTAGTAGTTGGTAGTTTTTAGTTTTATGGCTCCCTCATAGTTATCTACCTTAAAAATCATCATGGCTTAGAGAAGTATGTTAGGGAAGCCATTTGGAGGTTATGTGTGTGAAAAGAGGAGCTCTAAAATAAAGTTTAGTTATTTTTTACCTCATTCCATAGACAAGATCAACAAGCTCAACTAGGTGCATGACAGTGAAAACTTAATGTGTTTGTGCAAGGGGAGGAGTGAGGGAATTAAAAAAAGTGTGGTTTTAGAATAATATAGGTCCTAAAAACACCTAAGAGTAAGATATGGACTTTTCCAATCCATTAAGTTATATTTCCAAGTAAAAATAAAAAATCAACACAATTATAGCCCTATTAGCCCTATATTTTAGTAACCTAGTGTACGAATGACCAAGGGACTTAAGACCACCAAAATCATTAGGGTCTTTGAAAATGGTATTCAAATACCTATTTTTCTTATGGGGTTATTTGGAGGTTTTGAGAAAGAATTGGGAAAAACCCCATTAACTAGGGCTAATTGGCCAATTATGCCTATTAGGCCAAAACCAAAACAATTCCTAAACTCAAAAGAAAAAACCTAGATGCCCTATTCAAATAGAGTTTTTTGGGAGTCAAGTAAGTGGTTTAGTGATGGATGTACCCCCTATAGCATTGGTTAAGATCATTTGATGAAATTTCCTTTGGAATCAACCAAGGAAGAGTGAAGACTTGAAACACCCTATTGATAGTTATCCTTCAAGGTGAAGCACAAAAGAAATCACTTATTGAGTTGAGTTAGGGAAGTCTTAGGCCAAGTTTTTCAAGACTTGGGAGGCCATAGAGGTGATCTTAGGGTCTAGAGGAGACTAGGTCTATAATAGCCTAGTCAGCAGTTATGCAAGTACATCTTGGAGAGTATCTATCACCAGGTCAAGTGGATTATTTAGTTTCCAAACATAACATGAACTAATTTTATAAAGAAAAATTTCTCCCATACCAAAGACTTGGCTAAAAGTTAAAAAAATAAACAATGACTAATAGAAGAAATATAATATATGAGCTAGCAATGAATAGGCTAAAATAATATAGAAAAGAAATACATTAGTAAATAGTTATGTAAATGAAAGTCTGGTACAAGAAAGTAGTTATGATAGTGAGATGCAAAAATAAATACAAGAATCTTATGACGTCCAAAATTCTATAATGCATTTCCCAACTGCAAACCTAAGATAATGGTTATGCAACACCAATGTCAAATGATAAAAGAAAATGTCATAACATAGAAAATGTCAAAAGCAAAGGAGGATTCAATCTAGCAATGACATTGGATGGAAAAGAGATAATTCATATGAGAAAGAAATTTCATGTCATAATAACTGAAATAAGAGATCTATGCATTAAATTACATCTGTAACCAAAATGTATCTACATAACATATATAACAAGATGAACAAGTATGTATATAAAAGTAAAGATAAAAATAAATGAGATGAACAAGTTTATATATAAAAATGAATGAGCACCCACTTTCTCTGAGATTCAATAGGTAGAAGTCCCTTTCCAATTTTCTTGTAACTATTAATAAAAATCAGAAATTCCCCCCTCATCATGTACATGCATTCTATCTTGATCTTCTACTAAGGTGTTGCCCCTTGTTTCACCCTTTAGCTACTTCATTAAAAGGTTGTGCACATATTCTTTGGCATTCTCCAATACAACTTTATCCCTTTTAGATATAGTGTGTGTTAGTTTCTTTTTGGGTATAACATCTTACATGTTGAACTATTTAAACATCACAAACTAAGACATGATTCCTAGAGTTAAATTGTTAAATAGTCAAA
Organism: Cupressus sempervirens; assembly: GCA_028749045.1. NCBI lineage: Eukaryota > Viridiplantae > Streptophyta > Pinopsida > Cupressales > Cupressaceae > Cupressus > Cupressus sempervirens. Next base: position 1,050,241,459 of record CM053785.1, read on the forward strand.
ATTAGCTTATTTTTTCTAAGCTTGATTTTCCTCTTAATATAAATCAACCCTTAGTACCAACATGGCTAACTCACAATCACTCTATAACAATCCACTTTTCTCTCCCTCTTTCATTTAATGTCCCTCTCTTAAACATGTGACATTCCTCCTTTACAAAGAAGATATTATGATTGTAGAAGGGAACATTGTGTTGTGTTTGGAATTCTTTCCCTTCATTTTCCTTTTTTTCCAAAGTATGAATGCACCTCTCAAGTCAATTTCTTTGGTACATGCCCCTTGTGATCAATTCCTCTCTCTCTCTCTCTCTCTCTCTCTCTCTCTCTCTCTCTCTCTCTCACACACACACACACACACACACACACACACACACACACACACACCAGATCCTCCCATTTCAATCAGCCCTACATGTAGAAATATGAAGTGCCTCATCTTTCCCATGCTTGGACATCTAGAAAAGTTGCTTCCTTGCACATTTTGGCTTCTATCCTTAGAGTAACTCTTCTAGACTTGGCAACTTTCCTTTGCTCAATCAAGTTGTTGATATGATTTAATACCATTGCCAAAACATCTTCAAGATACTATGTTGCAAAAAAATATCAATGATAATAATAAAAGTAATTATTAATAAACATCACTAAAGAGGTCAATTGATAATATGTTATTAATTTTGTTCTAAGTAAGGGATAAGAATTATGTTTCATTTAATTCTATATTTTATTAAACTAATATTTGAAGAGATATCTTAAAAAGCACTATAATGATGATAGTGTACTATTATGTCAATGTTGGACATTAATTACAAATGAATAGATATATATTAGTCATTTACATATCAATGATGGTAACAAAATTACGATGATCATTATCTTATTATCATTACTATCTAATATTTATAAGTTTCTACCTTTGTCATTTTAATGATAATCTATTACTATTGAAATAATAACAGATGATAAAAAAACTATCTACCATTATGATACCAATAGGTTATGCTTAATTAATCATATAGACAAACTATCTTAGGATATAGCAAAGTTAGGTGAAATGTTATAGGATGCATGTATTTAAAATGTTGTTAGGAAGGTTGTAATATCCTTGTGAATAGATTCTTGTGAATAACTTAACTTTGTGAACTTTTAACCTTTCTCCTTCCATGAATCAACACCTCTCTATGTTGAAGTGTCCCTTTAAAATTTAGGCATTTTGAACTAAAAATAAAAATAAAGTGGTCTAAGATTAAACAAATGTATGATTGATTAATTTTAAAAGATGTTATGGGTATTTTAATAACATTTTCAAGGTTCTTGATGAATTCAATAGTAAGGAGACTTTAAAAATATTATTTTATTCAATATAAGCGTTATGCTAATATAAACATAGGGCAGCAAAGAAAATAAAACTTTAAAAAATTATACCATTTGGGGCTTCACAAACATCAAGGCCAATACTCCTTAGGTTTGAATAATTTGGGTACGATAATTGTGTTTAATACTACTTCTTGTAATATCATCTCATCAATTATACTCCCTTATCCTCAACATCAATAATAATTTTTTCATCTTTTGGTTATGCACATGACTTCTCTATATTATTCAAGCCTTAGAACATCCACTTGATATCCATCCATTAACCAAAGATTTTCATCAACATTGGGAGTCACTCTCTATAATCAGTCAACATCTAGTCAATGCTCTAGTCAACATCTTCCCAAAAAGACACCCTAGTTTGCTTTGTAGTTCAAATTACCCTTTGCAAGTTCTTCTAACTATACTTGCATGCCTTCTAAAAATCTATTCAATTTTGGCACTTGTTTTGGCTCACCTTTCTTGCAAGTCAAACTTGCAAAAAATGATGTTACTCTTACATCTTGCCAATTGGTACTGAAGTCAATAGATCTCCCTTTTGCAAATCCTACTTTTAATGCCACTTAGTAATGATTTCTTCACGTTTTAGTGCTTTGTTAATAATCCTATTCCATACCATGGTATTGGATGACACTCTATCCTTCTCTCAAATGTATTCCAACATAATGCGACACCTACACATCAATATTGTTGTAGTTTGAGGTTCACACATGCATATCTTATATGTAACACTATGTACTAAAAGAAATCCTCACACTCATTTTTTGTTATGAATCAAATCTTTTATGGGTCACATATGATGTTATATGTTCATAAGGTTTCTTTGTGAAAAATCTTTAAATCACTTCTAATGCAACAAAAAATATTTATATTATAAGGTTATTGATTTCTTTTAGAATAGCTCAAGCCCAAGTATTATTTGATCTAGTTCAGATGACTTAAACATCACACACTGAGGATTGATTCCTAAGTAAAATGTGTTAAATAATCAAAGTTGACTTAAATTTTCCAAGCTTAATTTTTTCCTTAGTTTGTGATATTCAAATACCATCAATCTAGTTGTATATAAGAAAAAAATGCTATTCAACCACACAACCATAACAAATAGATAAACACAAAAAATAAGCACACAATAATTTTATTTAAAATCAATATCTTTTTCTCTATCCATAAAATATACAACAATTTGGTAGACATTATAGCGATATATCTATTTTGAAATGTTGAGAATTATTATTTTTTGTAGTAATGAATTGAGGAATCAATTTTTAGTTGTGTTAGTTGTACATCTTAACATGGGATTGAAAAATGATCATGCATTATTCCAATCTATTTGTAAAGAAATTTTGATATCACACACTAGAAATTTGAGGTACTTTGGTGTTTCTTGCAAATTTAATATAGAAGTAAATTGTATAGAGAAACACATTAGGATAACTAAGATGAATCACTTCTCCCATTCTTCAATTCTAAGATCATTTCAAATAAAAGGGTAGGCTCAATCTACACACAAACTGATAACTGTGGAGTTATATTCAAATTTTATCTATGAGATTCAAGGAATTCAATCCAAAATGGAACAAAAAATAAGGATAAAGATAGTTGCATGGAATAGAATACAAAACAAGTTTTATTGATCTCAATAAAAATACAATTAGAGATTATTATTATTTTTGCAATGTTCTTCCAATTTCTGATAGCAGAGATCATTGTTAGCTATATGTCATAACTTCAAGCATCTTATAGTTATAGGATGCACATACCCATTCTAAATCTCTATCACACATCAGCTTTTGTGACTCCTATTTTGTAGAAAGTTGACAAACTTTGACTTAGTCAACCTAGTCAATGGATGTTGACTTGTGACTGTGAGTATTGGTCATTTTGAGTTGTCTATTTTGGACATTTGGTTGATATGTTTTTCAACTTAGACCTTTAGTTGAATTGTAATTTGACTATGTCATTATATGATTTGTTCTTCATGAGTTCTTTTGATTTAGATCTTGTTTAATCAATGTGTTGATCAACTATGTGACTATGTTGTTTTTTAGGATATGCTTGATTTTATTCATGATTATATTTGTGTTTTGATATAGTCAATTAAATAATCATGTCTTATTAATTCTGCATACATGTTGATATGGAACATGATGTTGATGGCACACATTGATGCTAAGAGACACTATAGGTGATGATGTCATTATATTTCATGATGATTTGATATGAAATAATGTTATAATTGATGATGAAAAAAAATGTGATGTGATTGCATTGAAGATTATCTAATATGATATTGTAATAAAAATCACATGCAGTCCAGTTAAACTTTTATTGATTATGATAGTTAGGTACTAACTACGTTATGATGTGGTTGTGTTAGTGTCTGAGCATATGCATGTTGAAGGTGAGAGTGTGGTTGAGGTAGAAGAAGCTAGCTCCTTGATAGTAATGGATATAAATGATCTGCAGGGATAACTTTAAGAAAGCCCCCTTTAAAAAAAGTATAACATTTTGGTGAATCGAACATTAGTTCATGAAAAAAAATTAATTTCTATGGGCCAGTTTTTATTTTTAAGTGGGAAAGGTTTTAATTTTATTAGCAATTTTTTTTCAATCATATGAAAATTCTATAAAATCCTAGCAAATCTTTCATTATTGATTAAAATCATGGAAAGAACTACACATACCTAGAAACAATGATTTTATTATTATTATATGGAGCCTAATTAATTATAAAAATTAAGGTTAAACTTAGACCACTTTTATCATTATTGTTTCCCTCCAAATTAATGAATCATGTTTGGGGGGAAGCACCCCTATTATTTTTAACCATTGGATGATCCTAAAGCAATGGCCTAGATCCTATTTCAAGCTAAACTTTCAAAAGGTTACCAAGTTTTGAAGAGAGTTTCCAAAGTGAAGACACATGTCCCCAATCAAATCTATTTCGTGACAACATGAGAAAGGATAGAAAGTTTCATGAAAAGTCTTCGGGATAGAGACTCATGTGAAATCTACATACTTAATCTATAGTGTAAGTTAATTTTTTACCAAATATTGGTGAATATGACCATCAATTAAGAAAAGCCTTGAAAATTGTAGGCAAAAATATTCAATTTACTATGTAGAAAAAGTAGATTCCATTGGCAAAGTCATCACTAAAATATAAATACTTCTATATTATTATTGGCAATTAACCTAAGTATGGAACCCAATTTTTGTAAAATGCAGGTGAAATGGACAAAAAAAAAAAAGCCAAATCTGGGGTCCCCAATGAGTGAGATTAGCCAAATGGTGAATATTAACCACTAAAGTTATGCATGATGATCTAGCTCACACACCATATAGATTTAGTTCCATTGACAATATGTGACTTAAATCTTATGGGTTAAATTTCTAACCCAAATCTATTCTCACATGTGAGATTGGCATGATTTAAACTTGATGTTTAAATTTAGAAATTGTTAATTTATAATTGAATTTCCTTTATTTTGAATCAAATTTTTATTCCTCATCTAAAGAAGAATAATAAATATATTGAAAGAAGTGTATCACATGTGAGATACATGTGGATAGATAAGGGTCTAGTGACATTAATTATTATTATTTTTGTATATGTTTTATCTTTTCATGATATTATACTTGTATGGTGTACTCATTATTTCATGTTCAACATGCAAGTCAACATTTTCTGTGATGCTCATTGATGTATAATATTTTCAATTTATGTCTTCTCTTGTTATATTGAAGTCGATGTGTAGGTTGAATTTTTTAATGTAATTGATTAAATATTTAGTCATGTGATGACTTTCCATGTTCAACAATTTGATCAGCACTTTAGCTATAATTTGTTGCTCTATTTGGCATTCGATGTGTGGATTCAATTCATGTGTAATTACTCATTTAAAATATTATTATTTAGAAAATAGATTATTATAGTTGACTCAAAAAAATATTGTAGACCTTTGGATTTTATATTTATTTCCACATTTGATGGTATATGGCCTATGTTGCAAGTGCATGATAAAGAAGATCTTTACCCACTTTTGTACATGTTGGTAAGACACGACAAAATGTTGTAGGGTTTGTGTTTACAATTAATAATCATATTTGATTGAGATATTTTGAATATTTTTCAAGAAATGCATTTTGTAAATATCCTAAAATCACAACACTCTATGCTACACCATTTGTTTGAGGCATTTTATTAAACAATTTGTGTTATATATCTTTGGTTTCACATTATTTTTTCAAGTGTCTACCAGAGTATTTTCCACAATAGGATATTATAGAACTCCATTTTATTTATGCTCAAATAGATGCCTATGCATTGTTCCAAAATGCATATTTTTATGAGATGCTTAGTCAGAATGATGTGTGGAGTTGTAGGCATCCTGAATGTAAATCAAGAAGTCCTAAAACTACCTCAAAAGAAAACAATAAATTCTTTGAGTGTGTAAAGCTTGTGCAAACTCGAACACATGACCTACAAGATAAGAGGCTCAAAGTTTACCGTTGTAGGTTATTGCCTTAAGTCTAATCTAATATTACAATACCACTATGGCAATGTTAAATCCACATAATACTATTGTCATTAATATTATTACCAATAAAAAATATTTAGTATCATCCTCATAAAAAAATAGGGAGGTAAATCTAGTGTTAATTCAATTTTCATTTCCATCATAAGAAAATAAATAGTTTATATTCGATATTTCTTTATAGTATTAAATTTAATGATGCCTATAGGGGGATCAAGCTAATAAAGAATTCCTAATAAGATCATCTATAACATATGAATTCATTATTAACTAATGATCTATATCTAAACCAAATTTTAGTACTTGTGTAAGAAATCAATAGTACTGATAACTAGATACTCTAGAAGTTTCTTTAAGTATATTTTAATATATGTTTTAATGTATCATTAACTTAAGTAACTAAGTTAAGTTTATTAAGTTGTCATGTCTAAGACTATTCTTAGAACACACATGACACATGGAAATAAAAACATGAAAGAACATATGGTCAACCAGAGGAGCATTACATAACATGCATGACTATCGTCTCTTCTCTCACATCTATATATTGAGCTCACACACTAATCATCGGATCCTTGAACCCTTATTTCTTGGTTTCATCTTCCCTTGATTTATCTTTAGCATAATCCACTATTCTCAACCCTAAATTGTGAAGTCTGTAGAATTTATGGGCTAATTCAAAGCTCAAGGAAACCTCTCATGTAGGTAAAGGAAGTCAACAATCTCATTCATAAAAATATACATATGTTTCATGTTCCCAATCTTAAGGAATTATGATAAGGCCTCAAATTCTTAAATGATGTTTCATTAAGCTCTTGTAGGAGCTATTGTAGCCTAACACCTAAAGGATTTCAATTCATTTAAATTTTTAAAAATGTGATAAAGTTGTCCTTCGTGTGACTTGTGGTAACTTAGCCTAGGTTCATGTCACATGTATTCTGATCCTTGAAGATGATGGACAATTACAAATATGATTAGATTAGTTAGATTTTTGTCTTTGGATAGTGGCCTTAGTAAAAAGATGATGGTTCTACTTGTTTTAACTTATAGATTGGCTATAATTGGTAGGTCATTTTGTTCATCCACTTCCTTGCCTACACTAATTTTACAAATTGTATAATAATAAAAATAACATATATGAATGCATCTCTCTCTCTCTCTCTCTCTCTCTCTCTCTCTCTCTCTCTCTCTCTCTCTCTCTCTCTCTCTCTCTCTCTCTCTCTCTCTCTCTCTCTCTCTCTCTCTCTCTGTGTGTGTGTGTGTGTGTGTGTGTGTGTGTGTGTGTGTATGTGTGTGTGCACGTGTGCGTGTGCATGTGCATATGTTGTAAATATAAATATAAATATTTGTATATTAAAAAGATATTTTTGTATACAAAACACACATAAATAATCTAATAAAATAGACCACTTATATTTGGATTAAGATTGTAAAGACTCAAGAGAACTCTTATGAATACAAACACACGTATACATATACATATACATGTTAATTTGTTTCTTTATTTTAAATTTGTTATTTTGAATTTTTATTAATAGAGTAAAGTTATACTAAAAAAACTCACTCAAACAGATAAAAAAGTAGTACATATTTATTCTATTCTTGACAATAATTTAATTTATATCAATATTTTTAACTTAAGGGCTTTGGTGATGATCTTGGCCAAAAAATTAAGTATATGAAGGGCTCACTCATGCCAAACTTTGTGTAAAAGAGAAGACTTTGTGAAATATATAGTGTGAATATGAATACATTCATTTGGCTTTGGAAAAATACTCACAATGAGTCTAGAAGTATATGCAATTTGTTAATAAATGAGGGAATGCCCTCATAACTCTCTTTTATGTACTTATCTATATTTTTGGACTAATTTCTTAAGCTAGACTAAAGGTTTTCTTCTCTGTTCTTTTCTATTAGTTCCTACACTGAATAAAGACTTTGTGTATCTTTCACTTTGATAATTAATTAAAAATATGTCATTTACCTATTATCCACAACAAAAAATAAAAAAATTAAACTAAATTACTAGAATATTATATTCTTATTGACAAGAACAATAGAAATATAAGGGTGAACAAACAATGTGTGACCAAGACATAAATTTGTGTAATTGGTACATAAAAAATAAAATAGACAACCAAGAAGTTCATAGCTCAAGGTCAAGAACAAAATGTGAACAATCACATTAAAGTTTATAAGAGTTGTATAGGTATAACCTTTCACATATAATAAATGCATAATATTTTGTGCAATTAAGTTTTAAAAGGGAAGATACAATATGGAGGATGTAGGATAAATATCAAGCTACAAGAGCAAGTAAAAATTATTAAATGATTGGGAAGAATAATATAGTAAGAATTGGTATAATTGGGTGGTGGTGACCTTTATTGAAAGCATGATAAAAATTTATCTAGTTGTGTGGTAATTATATATGTTTCCTTAATATTTTTTTGTATGAATTATGAACAATTTTTACATAAGTTCATAGAATATTTTCTTACTTAAATTACAAAATATATAAATATCAACATTCAATGTCTATTTCCATTTTGATGATAATTTAAGTATCATTACATAAAAAAAATGAGAGCTCCATAGATTGAAAAATGAATATAAAATAAGAGATTTTGAGAGGAGAATTTGGTATAGATATAAGTGTATTCACTAAATTTATCCAATACCAATATTTTTCTCTTCTTATATTTCAATATTAGTACAAAGGGCATGTAGGAGGAAAAAAGGTCCAAGATGTATGTTATTATTTATTTTACATCTAATTCGGTAACACTCTAAACTACTAGATTAAATTTAAACAACATGGGTAAAATATGTTCTATTTTTTTTTTCTCTCAAATAAACTTATAAGGAAAAACAAATATAAAGTATTAATAAATCTCTATATTAATGTTTGACATGTTCACTTCTTAAAGAACTCTTAGATTTTTTCATTAAATAATTGTGTTTACCAAACACATAAATTTAAATAAAGTCACAAATCTTTTGTAACTTTAACATGTCTAGATCTTGTATTTAAGTTAACTATCAAAAGATTTTATAGAAAGTATAAAAATAGATCAATATGTATGCATATGCTATACATTTAGTTTTTCTTTACAAATCATACTATTTAGTAGACATATTTTTCCCTCTATTAGGAATGTGAAATATAGATGGATGTATTTTACTACTATTTATTTATGTCTTCTCTATTTAGAAATTTATTGTCCACCTTCCTTGAGTTGATCAATCTGTTGTTTGTAGAAATTCTCCAAAGATTCATACTGGTCAATCAAAACAAAAAAAATTAATATGTAAATAATTTTAAAACTAATTTTACTCATAATTAATTTTTTACTTTCTATCTAAATCTATTTACACTGTTTATAAATCTAAAATCCATGAAATATGTAAGTTTCTAGAAAAAAATTGGATATCTATACTAAAATATAATTTTTTATAAAATGTTATGACATACTCCTCTTTTGCATTCCTCATCACGTTCAAAAGAATGTGCCATTAGTATCTTCATTTCTTCTTGTTGAATGTCCAATCTTCTAGTCATATCTATAATCTTTGCTTCCAAATATTTATTTGATTCCCTATCTTCATCAATCTTTTTCTCCAGCCAAGTAATCCTTCCACTTTCTTCCTTCATTTTCTTAATTGGCTCTATAACCTTTAGTTGGTATGGTACCATATCATATTTCACCTTTGCTGTAAAGCAATATCAATTCTAATAAACTAGTATTTTTAGTTAATACTTAACTAATATAAAAATAAAAAATCCAATGATAATTTAGATAAATACACATTATATTTTTATAAAACTTAACAAAATGCAAACCTCTAGTTGAATGCTTGTTGAAGTTTTCCATATCCTCTTGTGTTGCCATGTAACCATATAATATGTGTTTTCCACTTGAAATTTGATTAGATATTCCAAATTCATTCCAATGATCTTTCCCTTTTCTTTCCTTCAGAAAGTTCCTATGCAAATAATCTGCCTCCAAATATCCAGCTATCGAGTCCTCAAAAATTAAGAGACTCGTGCCACAATGACCCTTTAGATCACATGCAAACTTGGCCTTGGTTGGTTTATATTGTTTAAAACAATCTAATAACTCTTTATTTCCCATGCCTATAGCCTGTAACATAAAGTTATCAGTACCTTCATATGAAATGCTTAAAATTTCAAATAAGTAATATAAATAAAATTAAAATGTATCATAAAGTTTTAATTTCATTGCTACATATTTATTTTAACATAATAGTTATTTTTATGTGTTCTTGATATATTTAAGATTACTTAAATAAAATATCTTGAAGGATATGATATGTATGAAAATATGGAATATTTCACCAAAACAATTAAAAAGTACAATTTATAAAAGAGAGTGGTGTTATCATCATTTATAATAATTATTTATATAAACATATGAATAATGGTGATTTGGTTGTAACAGATTCATAGTTTATGAATATGCTTTGCATTAAATATGATTTATTAACTACATAATTAACTATTTCAACTTTTGAAGTTGTGAAATGAATTAGAGCAATAACATATATAAGGGTTTCATTAACTTTTGAGCACTTTTTAAAGGATATTTTTTATTTATTGATTAAAATCTAATTTAAAAATAACATTATTTTTTATGTACATGTGTATCTACAATATAAATCATGAATATAGAGAACAATGCTTAGATGTAACCTATAATGTTGTAGATTTTTTAACAATAAAAATAGAACAATAAACTTGAAAAGAAATGTGTGAAAATCTAAAAATACATATATTATCTTTCAAATCCAACATTTGTACATTTGAGTATAATTCTAGTAATCATCGCATGGACTTTGAAATTCAAAACAAAAAAGTGTGTTTGACCTCCCCAACTTGGCAAGGTCATTACTCCTAGCTTAATTGTCAAAATTTGGACTTATTTATCACATTGGAAACATCTACAAGAAATCCTTCCCTTTGAGATGAGGAATATGTTCACCATTTTAGAGGACTTACGAAAATTTTGATACCAAATTCCACATCAAAGGCCTCAAAAATTGTGATTTATTATAATGTAGAGAATACCAAAAAAAATTATGATATTATCCATATTTTCTTATGCTAATACCACCTAAGTTATTTTTTATTTCTCACAAATAATTATTTCCCCTTTCAAAGGAAATGAAACCTATTATATATATGATCTACTACAAATGAGGAGGTTATGCTCAAATATATTTCCTAGTTAACCACTTGCCTTGATGAGAAAATTGACCAACTTCAACCATGTGACAAAGATGATTTTGTTTCTATTTTTCATAATGACTGCAATAGCCTTTACGACATGATCACTTTATAGTAGAGTGATTATCTCTAGATTTAATATGTAATATAGTTGTTATGTTCACTGTCATTTTTACTATCATTATATTCTCTTGCATCCTAATGATGGATCATAGAGTGTGACCTAAAATGTTGATATTAATTTTTTTTGCATATTAGCGAACCCATAAAGTAGCTTAGCAACATAATTATATTTAGTAATCTCTAGAATATCCAACAAGAGAGGAAAATAGGGTCTTAATAGCTCAACAGTGAAGATTAAATTTAATATTTAAAATGGTGGAAGATTAAGATCAAATACATTTTTACAAAAATAATTGATGATGATGACATATAAGTCATAGAAAAGAGGATGAAGCACTTTGTTTGGTCATTGGCAATGCTCTTTTTAAATATGCATGCATGCCTTATCTCCAATGAAAATCTATGAGGGATTATATGTTGATCATGCCTTTCCTTATAAGCTAGATAACAATTTGATGTGAAGCTGGTATAAGTTTGAATTATGATATTGTTACCAAGTTATTTATTTGAAAGTTTATGTAGTTGAAGTCAGTACATAATTGTTTTAAGCCCTATTGGATAACTGGTTATAATTGATTCACCCCCTTATGCCTTTCCATTTATTGAAGTTTATTAAATTATTATTATAGGTTTCAAATATTATCAATTAATATTTCTTATATCTTCACTTCTCTCTTATCATACAATGGTAAATTAGGTTAGATGAATGTTAATGCTACCTCCATAGGTACCAATAGTCAATATTGAATACAAACCACAAATATATTATTCCATGTGGTTCTATGACATGCATAGTTATAAGCATATTAGACATAACATAGGATCACATCTCATGTGTGAAGATCCTTTGAATTATAAATTTATAATACATGAATGATCCTTTGATTCAGTTGTTACATAACTGGGGGGGTGGGGATGGTGTGAATCAATTATAACTAGTTATCCTACAGGACTTCAAAAAAAATGTACCAACTTCAACTTCATAAACTTTCAAACAAATAACTTGGTAACCATGTCATAATTCAAACTTATAAAAACTTCACATCAAATTGTTATCTCACTATTTCTTAATATACTAAGTATTAGAGTAATCACCTAACTTATACTAGGTCGCAACATTAAATAATTAACATGAAATAAACTTTGCAAGACAATAAGAAATTACACATTTGACACAAGTATTTAACGTACAAACACTATAAAAGGAAAACCCACCTAGGAACTAACAACCCAAATATTTTCACTCTTCTAAAGTGAGCTTTGTTATGAGCCAACCTTGTTAAAGGTTACATGCACATTTTTAGTGTGATCTTGTTTGAGGTTTTTCACCAAATATTATCTAGACCTTATCAATTGTTTACATTTCTAAAGAGTAGCTTACTCTAAAGGACTTAAAAATATTACTATTAAATGTTACCATTGTTGGAATTAACAATAGGGAAGTAAACTTGAGGGGGGGCAGGGGGTGAATCATTACTTCAAAACTCTAACCATTAAAAAATTCACCACATATCCATCTCACAATTTGCATGTAAATTGAAATGCCAAACTAAACCTATTCATCCATCACATGAAACAATTAACACATATGACACAAGATATCAAACCCTCCAATGAGAATGTAAAACTGGGGTGGAGATGACACCCACAAATCTTCACTACTGCAGTTGTACAGTGTATCCAATTAAGGTTACAATAAGTTTGATCATAAACTATGATCTACCCTGTGAAAGGTCTACCCTGTTAAAGGCTTACAAAGACTGTTAGGTCTCACCCTATTAAAGGATTTTAACACCCTACTAAAAGTGTGTCTAGTTAAAGGACTTTCACTTACAATAAAGTAAGCACCTTGTTAAAGGATTTACAAAAGCCTGCTAGGACTACTCTATTAGGAGATTATGACTGATTCACCTGTTAGAATATTTCAGCATTGATCCTTTGGTTAGAACTAGTCTGCTAGATATTAGATCTTCTATTTCCAAGTACATCCTTGATCCTCTTGATTAGATATGTCTTATCTATCCTCTAACTGCTATGTTTTGTTATCTCTAACTGATTCTACAATTCAATCCTTTCACATCTCCTTCGTCACCATGAATGCTTTGTCTACACATGCAAACCTCTCCCTTCACACACTAACTCTTTTAGGGTTTTCCCTCTTTAAGAAGACTTAGGTGACCTAAGGTTAGGTAGGAATCAATGATTGTGATTCACCCATTTTTCACTTGATTTATCCCTTTATTTGATTGGTTACATGTACTACATACGGATCCTCAATGTAGATTCATTCTTATCTTTTAGAATCGTAAAACAATCTTTAAGTCACAAAAAAATGGTTTACATATGAGTTTGTGTCATTACAAACAACTATATCCAAAATTATTTACTCAGCACTTGAGTCATCTGATGCTCAGTGTCCACTATATCTTCAATGTTGTAACTTGACCTCTGAATGACTTGGCATCCATTTTTCACACGGCATCTAAATCACTTGACATGTATTAGCTTACTCATCACAAGAGTGACTCGACACTAATTGTCTTCTCGATACATATTAGTACTTGGCACATACTATATATTTTTCTTGGCATGCATTATCTAACATCTTATACTCAACATACACTACTTTCTTGGCATGCACTAAGTACTATTAAATAATTACTTAAGTATATTATCACTCATATGTCAAACCAAAATGAGATCAAAAATCTCCCCCTTTGACATGAGTGGCAAAAAAACTTTGCCATGCATATATAACCTTAACTTATGAGCATAACTTAGATAATCTATATTCTTTACTCGACTCACATACAAAATTTTGCAAAAAAATTAATGACTTATCATTCATACCTCAAAACTTCATAACTCCCCTTGAGTTGATTGTTCTATTATGCATTTGAATCTGATACTCTCATTGAGTAAATTTACACCCACTTTGTGTATTCTCTCCTTTTTGTCTCAATCCCCCCTTTTTTCACTATCCCCCTTTTTTGACACTTATGTCATGGGTGGTGCGCTAATAGTATGTTTGTCCAAAAATGTTTTATGAACCTCCATTATAATCTTAAGTGTTACATCCCAATTATTGTACACTACCTCTAGAGATTGAAATTGAACACCTAGCTTGGCAAGAAGGTCTACTAAGCCATCATGAGTGGAAAGATGAGAATCTTTATTCATTAATGTTTCAGTGAAGGCTAGTTCCTTGTGCAACACCTCTCAAGGTAGCTTGAATGTTTGCATCTTCTGCATGTAATCCAGCTAGCTAACCTTGAGTGGATAAAAATCTTTGAAAATGAGCTTGGCTCTTACTAGGAGACAACTTAATAATGTTATTTTTTGTTTGTAGGTCCCCTTGCAGCTGGTTAGTGACCCTCTGAACTCCTTGTGTGAATAAATTCACATCACAAAGTTTTGTGTATAGAGAAAACATATTATCTAACACCTTCTTTAAACTCTCCATCTTGGTTGCTAATTCAACATATAGTAGTGTAGTGGCACTAGAAATCTATTCGTTGACCTTTGTTTGAAATGTTTTCTTAGACCATTCTAGAAGTTTAGTATTTGTATCTAGGTTTGCAATACTAATATTATCAACTATATTCACCAGTTGCTCAATAATAGGTGTTTCCTCATTAGGTGTTGGGAGGCTAAATGCATCAAGAAATATTTCTTTGATGTCATGTAGAATGTGTCTTCTCTTATGCTCCCTTATGAGTAACTCTTGGTGCTTCTTTCTTGCTAGAGCTTCCTGCAATATGCTCATTTCTTCTATGGTGATTTTTTTAAGATCAAACTTTGGAAGTTCAATCACCTCATCCAAGGTGACATCTCCATAAGATGTGCATTCTCCAATCTTACATGTATTAGTACTAGGCCTTGATGATTGTAATGGTGTAGAATCTATACTCAGCCTATGAAGAGTTGACTAGGAATAGGGGATGCAGAGATCAATAGGGTAACCAATGTCTAAATTTTTATCTATTCCTCTAGTATTGTAGTCAAAACTGACTCGTATGTCCTATCCTTCTCCTTCTCTTTGTTTTCTTCTTCACCTTGTATCTATGATATGGATACAAGACTTGTTTCCAGACCTAGTCTAGTTTTAATTCCTAATTCCTTCTCAATTGTGAGTAAGGCTTTCTTGTGGGAAATGAATAGAATAAGAGGTAATGCAACTAGTGTTGTAACAACACCTTGTTGTTCTGTGCTTGCACTTTTGTCTGTTGTAATATTTACTTCTAGAGGTACACGAGATGTTTTCATTTTATTTTCCCATGTTGTTTCCATTCCAACCTTTTCAATTTCATTTGTTCTCACTAGTAGATGATCTAAGCATAATTGTATTTCCATGGTGGAACCCTATAATATCATTTTCAAGTCATGATGGGTGACCTCCTAGGAAGTCCTTATGCTTCACCCCTATGAGCATCACCTAGATCCAATGAGTGTTAAGTGTTCCATTTATTCTCATGAGAGATGGATTAATGTTGAATCACTACTCATGAAACATTGGTCAATGAGTTTGACTCAAAAATCACACAATTAAATCCTCATAGCAATATCATAAATTGACTTGTTGTGGAAATTATCTCCTATGTATTAATGGATGAGCTTAAGGGGCTTTCTAATTAATGGTTCATAAGGCACAACACTTGGTGAAGGTTTTGCAAATGGGGTTGCAATATTTGGGTTTAACCATGAAGGAAACTATGTAGTTAAGTGTGCTCAGGCTAGAGTAGTACTAGGATGGGTGACCTCCCAAGAAGTCTTGATGCTTCACCCCTATGAGCATCACCTAGATCCAATGAGTGCTAAGTGTTCCATTTATTCTCATGAGAGATGGATTCATGTTGAATCACTACTAATGAAACATGGGTCAATGAGTTTGACTCAAAAATCACACAGTTAAATCCTGATAGTAATATCACTACTTATCAGTCATCCTCTATCAAAGGATTAATGTTCTACACATAAAAGAACATACAAACTAGTAGTGAACAAAATTTACATTGTGCACTCTTTATCTTTCTTATGGCCTCAAATTTTTCTAATAATTGTTGGAGTTGCAATTCGACAAGGTCATAAGTGTGGTCCTTCTTCACTATCTTGTAGCCTAAATCCACTACCATACAAGACATGTTGTTTAATCTTCTAGATTGAAAGAACTTGTGAGAAATTATTCTCACTACAAATTTAATTAAGGAATCAATAATTTTTTCTATAATCATTCCTCTTTTGTTCCATATTGCCCTTGTATTCTTCTCTATTATCTCCTTAGCATCACTTCACATGATCTTGTGTCTATCTAGGGTAGGATACCCTGTTACTCAATGGATGATCCTTTTTGTGATCCTAATAGGGTCATGTTCCAACCATATAAAGTGATCATGTATTCTGCTACGTAGTATCTTTATCCACTCCATTTTGAACACATTTGGAAAATCTAGGGCACGAGTAAACTCTTTTCTCTCTACAATTTTGTTTTACTCCTTCAATACTCCATCTACACATAGTTTTCTATACAAATATCTAATTTCCATGTCTCCAATACTTCCAAATTTACAAGTATAGCAACATCTAACATCTTGTATCATCAAAACCTGAGGTGGTATCATCGATAATGCACCAGAAGGATCTTCCTTATATGTTATCTGAAGAATAGCTCATAAGAGTGGTTGTTTGATCTTATTACTTATTGAACATTTAAAACTTATTTTCCTTCCTTCCTAACAATAGTAGAAGAGTTAGATGTAATTTTTAAATAACTAGGGTTTGTGATAATTCAGACAGCATAGCTTGACACATGATAAATACCTTATGAATTAGATGATTGGTGATGAGTAGTAGTTGAATCTAGTTTAAAAGTGCTTGAATCCTTCTCTTAAATTCACCTTATGCTCTTTGTGCTCTCTTATATCTTGAATTAATGTAAATGAATAAAAATTCAACTATATAACCCTTAAAACTTGACAATAATGCTCAGTGCTTACATAGTTGTAAGCTCAAATATCATACTAATTTCAACTATTTGTATTACACATAATTTCTACTACACTCGACATCCACATCAAGCTTGGCCAATACTATCACCCTTAATATCTCAACATTGTTGTGGTTTCACAATGCACACCCCATTTCCACTAGAAATGGGGAGCCCCTAGTATATTTTTTAGCTTTCTAGATCCCTTGTCTGGGGTCTGAGCCTTTTATAGGCTTCTACCTAGTATCTATGCCAAGTCTGACTCTCTGCCTGAAAACCCATTTTACTGGGAATTAGAGTTTTAAGATTAAAAAATG
Source organism: Cupressus sempervirens (assembly GCA_028749045.1). Classification (NCBI taxonomy): domain Eukaryota; kingdom Viridiplantae; phylum Streptophyta; class Pinopsida; order Cupressales; family Cupressaceae; genus Cupressus; species Cupressus sempervirens. The sequence goes on from CM053785.1 coordinate 1,050,259,038, forward strand.
AATTTTGTAAGTGAAAGGGTGCACTAGTGCACTTATCGTACCTAGCACACCCCTTAAGGTGTGCTAGTGTGCTAAGTTCACTAGTGCGAGAGCACTTCCCTTTGGAAGTGTGCACTTGTGCACATGCACAAGTGCACACCTCCTAAGGTGCACTCCATCCTAGGCCTATAAAGCTTGCGACCCCACCCCCTTCCTCACTTCATTTTCTTCTCCTACACTTTGATGAGTGCACCTTGACACTTTTTGAGGTGTGTCAATCTTCAAAGAACCTACACACACAACACATAAAACACTAAGTTAGAAGGTGCACACCTTTTTCACTAAAAATTAACAAAACTTTAAACAACCTTAGAAAACATTACGTAGGTGAAAGTTACGCACATACACACCTTTCAAAATGAAAAAATTCTCCTAAGTATTATAAGGGTGAGCACATAGCACATCCACAAGGTGCACTATGTGCGCACCCTTTTTAACACAGATTATGTTTTGAATTGTAAGGGTGCACACCTAGCACACCCCTCAAGGTGTGCTATGTGCACACCCTTAAGCTTTGAGTATTTTCTTAGGAGGTAAGGCACACCTAGCACACCCTCAAAGTGCACAGGTCATGCCAGAGTTTTTGTCTTATAAAGTAAAAATAGGGTTTTTTGCCAGTTTTGTCATAGTTTTGCATTTTGAGTTTGATTAGGGTTTTTTTTTCAACCTTATGGACTAATGAATTCTTATTTTGGGCATATAAAATTGATTCATCTTCATCCTCTATCACTGCAAAGATGGCTCCAAAATTGGTGGTTTTCAAATTTCAAGGTGTTCCATTGAAATCACTCTTCCAAGTTGCACATTTAGAGATTTGAGACACTAAGTTAGGCCATATTGAATGGAATTCATTCTTGGTTCTATTCAAAAAAACCAAATGAGAGGCCCCCAATAGTATCTGCACTCATTAGATCGAGGTTAGTAAACGTTGCTTCACACCCAGTTTCATTGCAATCTTCTGAGTTGGTTATGGCATTAGTAGAGAATTATGTTTTGGAAGAAAGACTAGTGAAAAGACTAACCAAAGAGATTGTCCTAGATCTGAGGCCCAAGAACATTGAGAATGTTTTCCATCTTCCAAGGGCAAATCAGTACATTAGGTTGACATACCATCAAATAGAAAGGTGATATAGAGAGCATGAACAAGAAGCCACAGAAATTATTCAATCCTTGTATCTCATTGATAGGACTCCTCTTGGGAAAAAGGAAGGGAAAGTAGATATGACAAGAGGTTATATGAAGGATGATATCGAACATTCCATAGTGCTCCTGAGAAGAATCATGGGATTACCAAAAGCAAGACACTTAAACATATGGATGGTACACGTCATTGAAACCATCAAAATGGTAAAGATGCCAATTGACTAGGCTACAATTCTCAGTGATAATTTAGATGAAAAATTGGTGGTGATAATGAATGACATAAGGTTCTATATGACATCTTATTTAGTGTATCTATTAGCAGCAAGAACTATAGATTACCCAGGTTTGTTTAAAAGGGGCAACTTGCAAAATGTTGATGAATGACCTTATGTGGTATACCCCCAACTAGTGACAAAAAAGCTTTCAGATCACAACAAAGAATACAAAATAGTGAATGATGCTTTCATTTTTGTAGTCATCCAGTTCACTGAGTGAGATTATGCAAAAAGGATGTCAAAAGAGGTAGCAACAAAGATTATAGAAATAGGCACCTACTACATCTAATTCAAGACATTCACCTATTTAAAGGTAGCGGGTACAACTATAAATCCAAAGAAGCTCTTGAGGTACCTATGTGATAGATTTATTTTGCTAGAGATTACATAACAACTCTCATCTGCATATGACAGAGTAAGGAAGCAACATAAGAAGACTTGGGTATGGCCCATCACCATAGGTCTGTTTGGTGTCAAGATAAAGTAGGATATTGCAACTTTTGAGTCAGAATGGGATTAGTATCCATTTGAGGATTATAATTCCCCTTGTCCATGTTTTGATAACATTGGTAGAGTTGAGTACTTGACAAGAAAATAGTTCAAACATAAAGATGCCATAGAGGATCACTGGATGAATGTAGTAGATGATTATGTAATACGAATAAGGGATTAATGTAGAATGACTCTTTATTTGGTAGGTAGTGCCTTGAAAATGAAGGTCCCATAAATATTGTGTAGCAAGACACTGAAGAGGTCTTAGATCCCTTATATAACTAAGATAAGATATATGATTGGCCTATCATGAATATAGAGATTGATAGAGAAGAAAATGCACATATCAATCATAGGGAAACACATATCATCTAGTTAAACAAGAAATGGTTTAAGAGACCATTCAAATTGGATCTAATTTCACAAAAAGTAGTTTTCCAAGCTACAACCCACCCAGTGAAAGGTAGAGGAGTGAAAGTGATAGTGCCAACATTCATAACCCATTCTCCAATAAGGTCAGACATGGTACATCGGCTTGATAGAGAAGTTGGATACTTTAGAGTACAGAAGGGTAAGAATAAAAGGAAAAGAGCTTCCACTCAACAAGCTAGTCCTAAAGAGGAGGCAACTCAAGCACTTGAGAACCAAGGGGTACAAAATGTAGAAGTCATTCAAAATTAGGATAATCTATTGGTGATAGTACTAGAACAAGGGAAAGAAGCTAAAGAAGAAGCACATGAAGTGTCTCTGCCTACCCAATAGAAAGAAGCCTCTCCATCAGCTCCCAAGAAGAAAAAGATGAAAACTCTAGTTAAAAGGACAAAGAGACAAAAGGTGATAAGAAAGGTTATTCCTTTTCCATTAGTCCCAAAAGTTATTCCAGAAGAAGAAGAATAAGATGACAAAGAAGAAGAGGATAACCTTCCCTTGAGTTAAAGGACACATCTTGCTAGGGCTACTAAGGTAGTAAGAAGAAGGAGCTCCACTATAACACCACCATCCATTCCTACACAACCTATTCAAGTTACAACTTTGGAGGATGAGTTACAATAGTGGATTGATGAGCAAGAGGATCAAAGGGTTGATGTCTTTAAGATGTTAGATTTTGATTTCATGCCTATAGGCACTAAACTTATAGGAGATTAGATAAGGGATATACTGACAAATCAACCTCTACAAGAGGATTGGAGTCAATTTCTACCTCAGCCACAAGGACCTTTAATTGCTCCACCATCACCAAGTCAAGATTTATCTTGCTTGGATAAAGGTTTAGTTACTCCTCTCCCTCTGGATAATGAAGAATAGGTAGAAGAGCCACAAAAAAGACCCGTCGATGAAGTATTAGGGGAGAGACAAATAGATGAGGAACCTCAATAAACTTTCCAAGATATAAAGGTGAGGAATGTGGACTCAATAGAAATAGAGATGCCTGATGTAGATCTCTCACAAAAGGAGAAGACTCTAAAGAGGAGCAATAAGGGAAAGGGACTAGTGGTACAAGCCCCCTCATCTAAGAATAAGTCTCTGATGGAAGTTACTCCAAGATGGTTAGGCATAAAATGAAACTATATTGTACTGAGGAAGAGGGAATGAGAGAATTAATTAAAGCCCTCAAGAAACTTGAGCCACCTATGGGTGATGCACAAACATTGGTCTTCATCATTAGCAACCAAAATAGGACTTGTTCACTCATGTTGATATCCCTCCTCCACATATAGATATTGAGAAGTTGACCCAAAAATATTATTAGAATAAAGAGTTCTTTCTTGGAAAACCCACTGTGGGTACTACCAAATTAATGGTCACTATGAGAATCAAAGAAGAGTTGAAGCATTTAGAATAGGAAAAATTTAAAGTGTTAAAGCTTTGAAAGTAGAATGAACTCCTAAGTGGTTATTTGCACAAAGTAGTTGGTCTATTGGATCCTTAAAATCCTGAGGAGACTTTAGGTGCAACACCCAATAGGAGAGATAAGGAGAATGTACAATTAGATCCATTTTTGAAGGCTTATCAGTAATGGTGAGAAATTTTTGAAGAAAAAGGTGTGCAAATCATACAAGGAAATCTTAAGTCATTTCACACATATTGAATAATGCAAACAAGTTGGGTGCTATATTGAACCATGATTTTGGGTTGATGGATGAGATACATACTTATGGTAAAGACCTAAAAGCATTACAATCAATAAAGGATCATAGGTATTAGATTTTGATGGATGTATATATGGTAGATAAGTTAGATAAGATAGATGATTGGATTAAGAAGATTGTAGATGGTAATAAAGTAATGGAAAAATTACATGTGGATATTCATAAGCTCAAGGATCAAGCCTAAAAGTAGATTTTGGAAGCAAAGAGACATTACAGCAATAGACTCGTGACTATGCAAGTAGTTGTTGAACAATTTTGGAAGACTTTTGAAGAAGCTTCCACTGATGAGGATATTAGACAAGCATTTAAGACCAAAGAGGCATTGCAAGAATTGGATGTGAAATTGGGAGATTTTGCAGAGACTCACATAGAGGTGGGAAACTATCAACAAAAAGTAAAAGATAAATATGATGCTTTAGATGTGCCAAATTTAGCCAAATTGATAGAGATTATAGAGAAATATAAGAACAAATACCTAGACATAGCTCTGGTATGAAGGGGAACAAAACCCAGAAGTTAGAATTTCAATTTTGGCACTTGGTAAAATTTTGCATTTTTTGAACCCTGTCTTCTAAGGTGCACTTCTCCCAAGGTGCACTTCTCAAAAGCTATGGCAGAAGTTTTTGAAGAATTTAGAGGTGCACCAATAGTTAACTACTAGTTCTAAATTTAGAGCTTTCCATGCACTAGAAATGTATTCTAACAACAGTTCAGCTCCTACAAACCTCCAAAGAAGGTTGAACTTCTATTTTTGGCATCTCTAGATACTTATATATCATCTAATGGATTTCTTCTTCTTATTTTCTCATGCTTTCATTGTTTTAAGATATGTAAAGGCTTATGCACCCATTAAATGATATAAACAAGGGTGGAGTCCTACTTAGCACCAATTAGAGAGTCAGTTTGTACACCTCTAGATTTGTTTTATTAGTTTTAAGCATATATTTGCATGAAGGAATCTCTCACTCTCTACACAAATCAAGGAGAAGATTTCTTATAAATTAAGGAATTAAATATGTATTATGGGTTGTTATTTTGATTCAATAATATTGGTGCTCTCATTCTAAGTGTAGTTATTCTTACCAAAGTGTGCTATATTTTGTGAATGTATGTTCATGGAGTGTAATGGAGCCAATAGTTTTTTTGTGTTATTTTGATTGAGAAATCTTTTAATTCTAGTGTTTTCCACATGTTTACAAATTCCACTGATGTACTTAGTTGGAGAAGAGATCGCCTATTGTTCCTACATAGCTTTTTGTCTTGCATGAACACACTTTCTATGGCCTTGCGATCTAATGAAAAGTGAAACATCTTATGGTTATTGAATTCCCATTGATGGTTGCACTGGTGGAATTAAGGAAGCATTGCTCCTATTTTCATTAGTTACCTAGTAATCTTTTCAAAGGCTTACTTGCAGACATGTTGTTTCTGTGGCTTATGTCCATTAGAGATTTATTTTTTAAGTCATTTTCTTAAACTTCTTGTTACCATATATTTTTTATTTATTGTTACAAACACTTAGTTAATTTAAGAATCCATATAGCTACATAGTTAAAATTGCATTCATTATTAAATATAAAAATACAAAAATATATTTCTTTTTGTGTGGTTATTCTTTTGAGATAGCAAGTTGATTCCACAGTTAATTTAAGAATCCATATAGCTACATAGTTAAAATTGCATTCATTATTAAATAGAAAAATACAAAAATATATTTCTTTTTGTGTGGTTATTCCTTTGAGATAGCAAGTTGATTCCACATCTTATCCAAAATTGGTCAAAACTAGCAAAGGCCTCCTCATGAACATTCATATTTATCTTCTACTAAGTGGATTTTAGTAGGTCACAAGATCACCTAGAACCTTGGATTTGATCCCAAATTAACTTTTTAAGAGATAAGTTTGAAAGGATTCCTACCGTTAAGCATTGTGCAAAATGATAGCTCAACATGCATCAACTGAAATTTCATTTTCACTTTGTAGCAACATGAAAACTAACAAAACTTATAGATTTCTTCCAGGTTGTAACCAATAAATTTTATCTTAATTCATGCATATATAATCTTTTCAAAACTTAGATTCTTGGAACTGATGTAAAATATATCATTGAGATATTAGTTCCACATACCTTTTGATTTCCTAGTTGGATGTGATGTGATCACTTAATCCATTAGATGAAGTGACCTTATCTAAACTTGATGTGTTGTAATCTTCCTCCCTCCATGTCATGTTTATCTACGTGTTGAATTTCTCAACATCTACCTTCTCTTTACCTTTGTTGAATTCACTTCTTGGTGCTTTTGACCTTGTTGGATAGTTTCTGCTAATGTGACCAGTCTTCAAATAGCTAAAACATGTAGTTTGACTCAACCATCTACTATAATCACTTTTAAAATGTGTTCTAATGCAATTCTTAGGAACATGTCCATACTCTTGAAAATAGTGATAATTTTACCTTGTATTGTAATCCACATTGTAGGATTTTCCATTGGGTTGTACCTTTGTCTGCTTGTTTGATGTCCGTTTGGCATTAGATCTGCATTCATATGCTTTGTGTCCATACTTTTAACAATTATGAAAATATCCTTCAAATATTTGTGTGCTTAAGGTCTTGGTCATGCATTCATTTTCTTGATCTCCTTTCTTGTCACACTTATGATAACCCATGAATTTATTCTTAGGGTTCTAATTTGCATTGTTGCTCCTACAAACATTTGTTGTATGACCTAACTTTCCACAATTATGACAAGTGTGTTTGTAGTTATTACCTTTGTTGTTTATTTGTTCACCACTTTTAGATGATACTCCTTCCTTAGTACTGGTGTATCCCAATTAGGTAGTGTCATTGTTAGATCTAGGAGATCTCATCAATTTATCAAAGTATTTGATGGCTTCACTGGGTTTTTTGAAACTTTTAGCAAATTGTTTTTCTCTTCTTAGTTCATTCCTCAATTTTTCATTCTATAACTTTATGGTTGTGATCTCAATGTCCTTTCCATTCAATTCATGATTGGAAATCATCACTTGATTCATTATTTCCAATTCCATGTTAAAAATCCTTTGTACCTCTGATGTCCCTTCTCTTCCAGTCTGTTGGTCAGTGTCCTTTTGTCATCTTCAATCATGACTTTGTCTTCCTTGGCTTTCTTTTTCTGCTCAATCACCTCACATAGAAATATTGATTAGACTCTTTATTCTATCTTCAGATTTCTGACCTCTTCAGTTAGGGCACCATTCTTTTCCATCAGATCTACAACTCCTACATTAAACTCACTTGAGTTCCCATCTACAAAAAATTTGGTAGTGTCTTCCTCTTGGTAATTTTTTTCTTCCTCAATAGCTATCTCTTTCCTTCTCTTTAATGGGCACTTCAACTCATCTCTTGCTTCATTGAGTTGGTGTAGGGCAAGCTGGACTTCAATCTTCTAGTTCTCAATGACTTTTCCCAACTTATAGACTTCCATCTTCAAGATCTGTCCTCAAAGTTGCAAAGCTTTCCTTTCTTGAGAACTTGGCTATGATACCGATTGTTGGAATTAACAATAGAGAAGTAAACTCTGAGAGGGTGGGGGGGTATCAATACTTGAAAACTCTAACCATTAAAACATTCACCACACATCCAACTCACAATTTTCATGTAAATTAAAATACCAAACTAAACATATTCATCCATAGCATGAAACAATTAACACATATGACATAAGATATTTGATTACCCATAAACCCTCCAATGAGAAGGTAAAACTAGGGTGGGGATGACACCCACAAATCTTTATTACTGTAGTTGTAAAGTGTAGCTAGTTAAGGTTACAATAAGTTTGATCATAAACTATGATCTACCCTATGAAAGATATGCCATGTTCAAGGCTTACAAATATTGTTAGGTCTCACCTTGTTAAATGATTTCATCACCCTACAAAAAGTGTTCCTAGTTAAAGGAATTTAACTTACAATAAAGTAAGCACCCTATTAAAGGATTTACAAAATCCTACTAGGACTACTATGTTAGGAGATTATGACTAATTGGCCCATTAGAATGTTTCAGCATCGATCCTTTGGTTAGCACTATTCTAGTAGATATTAGATCTTCTCTTTCCAATTATATCCTTGATTCTCCTAATTAGATATGTCACCTCTATCCTCTAACTACTATATTTTTTTCTCTCTAACTAATTCTAAAATTCAATCCTTTCACATCTCCTTAGTCACCATGAATGATATGTCTGCACATGCAAACCTCTCCCTTCACACATGATCACTTTTAGAGTTTTCCCTCTTTAAGAAGACTTAGGTGACCTAAGGTTAGGTAGGAATAAATGATGTGATTCAACCAATTTTCCACTTAATTCATCCCTTTATCTAATTGGTTGCATGTACTACATAGGGATCCTCAATGTAGATTCATTCTTATCTTTTAGAATCATAAAACAATCCTTAAGCCAGCCCAAAAATGGTTTACATAAGGGTTTGTGACATTACAAACAACTATGTCCAAAACCATTTACTTGGCACTTGAAGCCTTTGATGCTTGACATCCACTATATCTTCAATGTTGTGACTCAACCTCTGAATGACTCGGCATCTGAATCACTCAGCATGTATTATCTTTCTCATCATAGGAGTGACTCAGCACATACTATATATTTTTCTCGACATGCATTATCTAACATCTTATGCTCGACATACACTACTTGCTTGGCATGCACTAAATATTGTTAAGTAATGACATAAGTGTATTGTCACTCAAATGTCAAAACCAAAATGAGATCAACAACCATATAGAATTCAAAGACTTGTTAGATTCAACCAGTTAAGATATTTTTCTACTACAATGGTAAGAAAGTAACAGTCAAGTGATATGTTAGGGTTTAGAACTATCTATCTTTTTTAATTCTCTTGTTTGCTCTATCTCTTCCTTATGATCTATTTCTAGCTGATTCATGCATCCTCTACTTGATCTTCTCAATATTTTTCTACTTGGTTCACCTTATGTCTTCTTCTTCCACTTTATTTTGTATCAACAATAAACATCTTTAATCAGCAACATCAGCAAAAAAACACATATTGTTCATCCTTTTAAATAGATAACTTTTTCTTTTCCATAATCTTCAATATTTTTCCACTTAATTACAATTTTGGATCTTAGATTCAATGAATTTAGATACATACAAAATATAATTCCTTCTTGAACTCTATGCTCCATTTTAGATTATTAAATCTTCTCCATTATATCTCCATTGAATTATTCCATCTGTTGATCTCACAACTGACTTTGTCTTTATCTTTTAGACTTCTCAAATATTCTTAATTTTCACCAAATTTCAGCCTTAAATTAATCTTTTAAAAACTTTTCCTTCATGTTCATGCTCTATGAATATTACAACTCACTTAGTCAACACTAGACTTCAACACTTCTTCCTTCTTCACTTAGATATTTTCTTTCTCGAACAAGGATACTTCTTAGCCTACTTAGGGTTACTTCTCTAACCCCAACCTAGAGGACTCTCTCCTAATCCCCTTCCTCCAAGAAACTCACCAATCAATTTAGTTTATACTCCTTTTAACCCCAAAACCCTAAATGTGCATCTTTTGGCTTAATATGCCAAAACTCCACCAAATGCCATCAAATGATCAAAATCAAGTTTACACCTTCCTTATAAGGTTCTTACTACATCTCATGCCATTTTACATCAACTTGATAGGTCTATCTCACCCACAACTCCAAATTGCCCTATTTTTCCTTGTAGCCCTAAGAGCCACTATTAGCCCTCCTAAAAACAAGGAACCTGCAATGAGTTGAAAATTTCCTTAACAAGGCCTATATATTTCTATTATACATTGTTCCACAATTACTAGGGCTTGAATATTTTCTTAGTTTCAAGCCTCCATGGTGTCCATACAACATAGTTTCAGAGAAGCCTTATTTTGAGGGTTCAAGGACAATGAGAAAAAAACACTCACCAAATTCTCTAGACTTTGCACCAAACCTCCTTCTCTTTTTTGTGGACACCTAATACCTTACTCCAATATTTCCCATTCAATATTGGCATGTGCCAATCCTCTATTCTTTCTAGGACTCATTTACAAGCCTCATTGTGTCTTGTCAAGAATTCATTAGCTTTCTTATGGTTCACTTGTAAAAATAGCTATCTAACTTCCAAAAACTCCAAAATTGATATGTACATTATTTATAGAGGCTATTAGTTTATTCCAAAAGGCCATAGTGTTTTGACCATGGGAACTCAAGCTATAGGCATTTGAGTGTTAATTGGTCAAAACTGGGCAGCAGGAAAGCAAAAACTAAATAATTTTCAAAACTTGGTTAAATGAAACCTAATGATCAAAACATGGATCCAAGAAACTATTCCAACCAAAACAGCAAGCACACCACTCCAATTATTCAATAAATCTCCAAAAATATGTTTTATGTCAACAAAATTCCCCCTTCACTCATGTGTTGTTCATACAAATGCATAACCAACCCATAGAAATGAGTTGGAAGGTGTTTATATAGGTCCTCCTAACCACCTTGGCCTTTGGTTCAAGTTATAACCACCCATTTTTCCCTTTCCTAAAAAATTTGCAAATTTGCAAAAATTGCAAAGTTGTTAATTGAGCAGTTTTGATAACATTTGCAATTTTGTAATCTAAGCCTCCAAACTTTTCTAGTTTGGTTTGAATATTTATAAAATGAACCTAAAACATTTAAGGACCTCCATTGAACACTTCTCACTCCATTTTTGGAATTTTGCCACAATTTTCCCTATAGAGAAAATTTAAGCATTTCTAGTCTCATCAAGACCTAATTGCTAACAACATGACTTGATGCAGGAGCATCCTGGGTGTAAGAGAAATCTTGCATCACCCAGAAATATTATCCTTTTTAGTCTTTTCTATTTTAATAAGGACTAGTGGACAAGGTGGTTACTATTTATGGGAACTTGCTATTTTTAGTAAGTTTTGTCATACAAGCTCGAAATGTTCTCATTTTCTACATGAAGGTTCATTTTAGAATTATAAGCCTACCATAAAAATCACATTGCTCCAGCTTAAGTATCAAAGAATTTATTATAGATTTATGGTGGAAAATTTAGGGGAAAAATCTTTAGGCTCGCCATTGGAGGCCTTAGAGTGCCCAGATGAGGTCCAAAAACTCAATGAAAGGGCACTTGCACCATATCAAGCCTATAGATCAGAAGCTGGCATTTTTGAAAAGTGGTTATAATAGCCAATTAGAGCAATAGTTTGAAAGTTATGGCCTTCCAAACTTGGGCTACCCAATATCTCTAAAATTCTTGTTAAAGATGTATTTATCTAACTCTATATGTATTGTTATGGTTTGTTGGCATGAGCTATTAAGTTTCAATGTCTAGAACCTTCTCGGATGGTATAAAATTACCTATTTAAGAAATGCTCAAACATTGTCTAGGACAACTCTGGGTGGTAGTTCGCAGCTTAGTCTTGTAGATTACTGTAATGAAGGCACCCATGTGGGTTAGCAAATTGTACTTGTGAATTCTATAATTCCACATTTATAGTGCAAATAAGAAGTCCATATTTTGTTCTTGCATTTGGTGTTGTTTCTTTGTTTCTATTATGTGTTTATGGTATTAAGGGGAGCACCCTTTATCATGAATCAACCTAGGATCTTACCTAACCACACATCTAAAACCTATCTTGGGACTTTAAATTTAGTCCTTATTCACTAAATTGTCTATTAGACCATTTACAAACCAAAATTTGTGTTAGGGTTGTACCTTACGCCAAGGTGTTCCTACACCATTCTCCCCCTATAAGTAGAAGCTTAAGGTACCTATGTAGAGAGGAACTCCTTGTTGATTACATGCTTCTTGAAATCACTCTCAACAATCAAGGTTGCTTCAACTTCATCTACATCTAACCATTTCACTAGATGTTCATTATAAACCTTGTTTCTTGTACTCTTTTTCACTCTAGAATCTAATATCTTCTCCACCTATGGTTGTTTCCTTTCAAGTACTTATGGGTATAATATATCCTTATTTAGCTCTACCTAATACTTCTCTTTATCCACATTTGGACCCTTTTAGGGCATCAAGTTGTTGACATTGGAAATGGGAGAGATAGACATGTCACCTAGTAGATTAACCTTGTAAGCATTGGACCTATACTTCTCTAACACTTTGCATGGCTCAAATATTTTCATCTGTAATTTACTAGGGATGCCCTTCTATAGTCTAGCTTTATTTAGGTAGACCATAACCAAATCTCCCACTTGGAACTATAGTTCTCTCCTTTCATCCTTCTTTTCCTTCGTGTTCTAATTTTCCTTCATCAAGGTCTTATTAACCTGATCATGTATCTCTTTCATAGATTGAGCAAAGTCATCAGCGTGTCCACTAATGGTGCCATGTGTTGGTAGTTCTCTCAACTTCATTATTCCCCTTGGATGTGTGACATACACTACTTAGAAAGAACCTAATCATGTTATCATGTTCTTGCTATCATTATAGGCAAATTATGCTTGAGGTATCACTTGCTCCCAACTCTACCCATACTTCTTGGTGATACACCTTAAGAAGTTGCCTAGGACCCTATTGATGACCTCTGTCTGCCCATCTATTTAGGGATGGTAGGAAAAACTATGAGCTAGTTTTTTACCCAATCTCTTCCATTGGGTCTTCCAAAAATTCCCCATAAACTTGACATCTCTATCAACAACAATGTTCATTGGTAGCCCATGAATTTTGACCACCTCTATGAAGAATAGATTAGCTATATGGCCAACATTATGTGTTGTCTTGCATGGGATGAAATGACTCATCTTTCTGAATCTATCTACCACCACAAACACACTATCAAATCATGTCATAGTCCTTGGTAGGCCTACTATGACATCCATGTTGATGCATTCCCAATGCCTATTGGGAATGGGTAGAGGTTGGTAGAGTCTTGCATTGGATGAAGTTCCCTTTGCCTTCTGACATATGCCACATTTTTCTACATATTTTTGCATCTTGGGCCAACATTAAAACCTTTCCACTATGTTTAGGGTCTTGTTAAGGCCATAATTCCCATTCATGCTTCTATTGTGTTTATCTTGTATGAGATTTTCCCCCATGGATCCCCTTGGGATGCACAACTATTGACCCTTAAACAATAGCTCCCATTCTACAATGTGTTTTCAAAAAATTTACTACGAAAATGATTTTCAAATTAGTACATACCTTGTAAGCTTCTAAAAAATTAGTATCCTCACCATACATGTCCTTGAATCCTTTAGTTCTATGCTTCGCAACTTAACTTCTTGAACTATCAACAACCTCTTCCTTAAAGAATTTTCCACCTTGTTTTTTGTACCCTTCTTGTGTTTGATAGTGAAAGTGTAGGATTGCAAGAACTCTATCTATTTTAGGTGCCTCAAGCTTAGTTTCTCATGTGAATTGATAAAGCTTAGTGCTTGGTTGTCAATCAAGATAACAAATTACTTAGGAAATAGGTAATATCTCCATTTTTTAAGGGCTTGAACAAGTGCATAGAGCTCTAATCATATGTTGAATACCTTGTTTTGGCTTCATTAAGCCTCTCACTGAAAAATGCCATAGGCCTACCCTCTTGGCTTAATATTGCCCCAACTACTATGTTTCTAGCATCACACTCTACCACAAATGGCTTCTCAAAACTAGACAAAACCAATACTAGTTGGGTTGCCACTTCCTTTTTCAACCTTTCAAAACTTTCATCTGTAGCCTTGGTCCATATGAACTTGGTCTTCATGCCTCCCTTAATGGTGTTGTTTAATTTTGCACAAATCTCACTAAACTTCCTCATAAACTTACTATAAACTTGTGCTAGGCCAAGAAGACTTATGACCTTAGTAGTAGATCTAGGAGTATACCAGCTCAAGATCACCTCTACCTTACTCTTGTCCATTTTTAGATTTCCTCGGGACACAAAAAAACCCAAGTACACTAGCTCTTCTTTCATAAACTCACTCTTCTCAAGGTTCATTGTCAACTTCTCCTCTTGAAGCTTCCTCAACACTATTTCTGCATGCTTCATGTGCTCCTCTTTTATCTTGTTGAAGATGAGGATGTCATCTAAATACACAACAAAAAAAACATCTATATAGTCCTTCAAGACTTCATTCATGACTCTCATAAAGGTACTTGGTACATTGGTAAGGCCAAACAACATTACCAACCACTCATAGAGACCCTTAGTAGTCTTAAATGTAGACTTCCATTCATCACCCTCCTTCATCCTTATTTGATAATAACCACTTTTGATATCAATTTTAGAAAAATATCTAGCTCCACCAAGATAGTCCATTAGATCCTCTATCCTAGGAATAGAAAATTTGTATCTAATTGTCATTCTATTAATTGCCCTAGAATTAGTACACATTCTCCACATACCTCCCTTTTTATGTTCTAGGACAATTGGTACTACACATGGACTGATTCTCTTCCTAATGATCCCCTAATCAAGCAACTCTTGGACTTGTTTGGCTATCTCCTTGATCTTTTATGGTGTCATCTTGTATGCAGCCTTGTTAGGTAATGATGTACTTGGTATAAAGTTAATTTGATGACTTATGGCTCTTTTGGGGGGTAGTGTTGGTTGTGCTCCATTAGAAATAATGTCTATGAACTAATCTAATAGTTCTTTTACTTTTGTACATATAAGTGCTTGTGTTGATGACTTCTCCTCCTTTGGCTTCACTGTGATGGCATACCCTATTCCTTCACCTTCCTTCAAGTCCTTGAGGAAATATTTTCCACTCATCAATAATATTTTAGCAATAGCATTCTCTACCTTATCTTCTTCCACTAATGACTGTATCTTATAGGTGACCCCATCCTTTTTGAATGAGTACTTGTTTTCCTTCCCATGATGCACTACCTCTCTATCATACTACCAAGGCCTCACTAATAACAAATGGAAAGAATCCATAGGCAGTACATCACATATAATCTTATCTTAATACTTACCAATAGTGACATATGCCCATACTTGTTCATTCACTAATATATTTTTCCCCTTGTTCAACCAAGTCACCCTATAAGGACACACGTGGGAAATCTTTTTTAGGCCAAGATTTTGTACTACCTCCTCTAACATCAAATTATCAATAGACCCTGAGTCTATGATCACCTTGCATACTTTGCCAAGTATCTTGCATGTAGTTCTGAAAAGTGCCCTCCTCTATTTCTCTTTGACTAAGACTCTCCTCAACATGAGGTTCTCACCTTTTTCTATTTGAAGGTCCACTTCCCCTATTTTCTAACTATTTTCCTCTTGGATAGTAGTTATCTTCTTCTCCCCATAAGATTATGATGCCTTCTCTTGACATCTAGAGGAAGGATGCTCCAACTTGCTACAGTGGTAATATTTTATATTACTAAATTATAAGCCTCTGCTACTATTTCCATATCTACCTCTTCCCCCATTATTGAATCATCTTCCTCTACTGGAGCCTCCCCTTTGACTGATCTCACTAGATTTTTTAGTCTACTTGGAGTCTCCATAACTTCTCTGATCATTGGTTCTACTACTAGAACCACCTCTTGAGTTACCTCTGAAATCTTTACCTCTACCTCTACCTTTGGAGCTTGAGTCACCCTTCTTCCTCAACTTGTCTTCCACCTTTCTAGCCATTTGGAAATAACTTTGCAATATGGTAAAACCAAATAAGCTCATTTCATCCTGGATAGACCACTTAAGGCTATTTAAGTACCTTACCACCTTGATGCTATCTACCTCTTGCACCCTTGACCTTAGAGCAAGTTTTTGGAATTATTTAGTGTAGGTAGCTACATCAAGATCCTTCTGCTTGAGATTCTACCTCTACTTATGGATTTGGATCTAATAATCCTTTGGCAAATAGGTCTCCTTTATTTTGGCTACCATAGCCTTCTAGTTAGCTATTGGTTTCTTCCCTTCACTCTCTCTTTCCTCTCACACAAACTTCCACTAAGTCAGTGCTTGTACTTTCAATCTTGACTTTGAAAACCTTACCTTCTAAGCCTCTACTATCCCTTCACATTCAAATTAATTCTCAATACTATCAATCCACTCTAGGACCACATCTGCATCCATCTTCCCATGGAATAGTGAAACATTCTCAAGACGCTTTCCTCCAAAATGCCTTGACGGCTTTGAGGAATGGTTCTTTCTCATCAAGTGGAGGATCAAGTTAATGTATTTTATCCTTCAAGTCCATCTTCTCTTTTCCTTTACTAGTGTCTTCATCTTCCCTTGCTATGGTTTCATCTTCCATTTCTTTCAACTTGTCTTTCATCTCTTCTATGGCCTCATCAAGAATCCTAGTTTTCTCCTCCATGAGCTTCTTCTACTCATCTACCTCCTTATCCAACTCTTCATTACTTACCATTTTTGAATATCCACTTGATTTAGTAGAATACAACATGCCACCACAAGCCACAATCTTATGTCTTTGATACCACTTTGATGAGGAGCTTCTTAACTTAGAGCTTTTCTTTCTCTATCAAGGCTACTTATTAGCCTACTTAGGGTTACTTATCTAACCCAAACCTAGAGGAATCTCTCCTAATCCCCTTCCTCCAAGGAACTAACCAATCAATTTAGTTTCTACTCCTTTTAACCCAAAAACCTTAATAGTGTATCATTTGGCTCAATATGCCAAAACTCCACCAAATTCTATTAAAGCATCAAAATCAAGTGTACACCTTTCTTCTAAGTTTCTTACCACATCTCATTCCATTCTACATCAACTTGATAGGTCTAGCTCACCCACAACTCCAAATTTTCCTATTTGTCCTTGTAGCCCTAAGAGCCCCTATTAACTCTCCTAGAAATAAGGAACCTGTAATAACTTGAAAAAATCCTTAACAAGGCCTATAGATTTATATTATAAATTGTTTCACATTGGCCAGGGCTTGAATATTTTCTTGGTTTGAAGCCTCCATGGTGTTCGTACAATAGGGTTTCAAAAAACCCTTGTTTTGAGGGTTTCAAAGGCAGTGATAACAAAACACTCACCAAATGCTCTAGACTTTGCACAAAACCTCCTGCTCTTGTTTTTGGACACCTAATACCTTAATCCATCATTTACTATTTAATATTGGCACATGTCAATCTTGTGTTCTTGCTAGGACTCATTTACAAGCCTAACTTCGCCTTGCCAAACATTCATTAGCTTGCCTAGGGATCACTTGTAAAAATAGCTATCTGACTTCAAAAAAATCCAAAATTTCTATGTTTGTACAATAGGGTTTCAAAAAACCCTTGTTTTGAGGGTTTCAAAGGCAATGATAACAAAACACTCACCAAATGCTCTAAACTTTGCACAAAACCTCCTACTCTTGTTTGTGGACACCTAATACCTTAATCCATCATTTCCTATTTAATATTGGCACATTTCAATCTTGTGTTCTTGCTAGGACTCATTTACAAGCCTAACTTCGCCTTGCCAAACATTCATTAGCTTGCCTAGGGCTCACTTGTAAAAATAGCTATCTGACTTCAAAAAAATCCAAAATTTCTATGTACATAATTTATAGAGGCTATTACTTGACTACCAAAGTTCATAGTGTTTTTACCATGGGAACTCAAGCTATAGCCATTTAAGTGCTAATTGCTCAAAACTTGGCAATAGGAAAGCAAAAATTAAATAATTTTCAAAACTTGATTGAATGACACCTAATGGTATAAAAAAAAATGGTACAGAATAAAAACATGAATCTAATAAACCATTCCAACCAAAACAAAAAGCACACCAATCCAATTATTCAATAAATCTCCAAAAATACATTTTATGTCAACAAAATTCCTCATTCACTCATATGGTGTTCATAAAAATGAGTTGGAAGGTTTTTATTTAAGTCCTCCTAACCACCTTGGCCTTTAGTTTTAGTTATAACCACCCATTTTTCTGTTTCCTAAAAAAGTGCAAAAATTGCAAAGTTGTCAATGAGCAATTTTGACAACTTTTGCAATTTTGCAATCTAGGCCTCCATGATTTCAATACTTATAAAATGAATCTAAAACACTTAAATACCTCCATTAAACATTTCTCACTCCATTTTTGGCATTTTTCACAACTTTCCCTATACAACAAATTTAAGCATTTCTAGTCTCATCGGGACCTGATTGCTAACAACGTGACTCAACCTAGAATCTTACCTAACCACACATCTAAAACCTAACTTGGGACTTTAAATTTAGTCCTTATTCACTAAATTTTTGGTTAGACCATTTACAAACCAAAATTTGTGTTAGGGTTGTACCTTACCCCAAGGTGCTCCTGCACCACCTCATGTGAATAGTGACAATTGTAGTAGCTTGATTAATACTATATTCCTTCATTCACCGATAAAACTATCTTGCATATACATCTTGCTTAAGACCATGTAAATAAATTAAACCAACATTATATTTTTATATTCTAACTCATTCAAATGTCCATTGAATACCATACACTTATCAACACTTATACCATCATACTTTCTTCAAATCCTCTTCATCAATCAAATGATATGACACTTTAGTGAATTAACATAATGTCTAACTAGCTAATGCTTAACATCAATGACAACATAAAAACTGATATGACTCTTACACATACATTAATTGGCATTATGAGTTGGGGCTAACATCAATAATTCTATTTGTCCATCTATTTAGGTGTCTAATGTAGTATCTTTTTTAAACTTTGTTTGACCTTAGCCCATAATAAAGACCCAAAATTATTGATGAATCTACTTCTTCTATGAAAAAAATAATGATTTTTGGAAAACAAAAATGAACCCAAAAAAATTCAAAAAATGATTTAGTAGTCTCTTCTCTTGAAATTTACTTCTTACATGCCACCACGATCGTCATTTTTGAAAACCTATCTACCACAATATACACAAAATTATGACCCTATTTGGTAGTAGGAAAACCAAACATAAAATCCATAAAAACCAACTTCCATTTTTACTAAGGATAAGAAGAGGAAAATATTTATGGCCTTTGCAATAGCACAATGAATATACAAAATGAAAAAGGGTACTTCTATTACAAACCCAAGAGGACAAAAAAATAGATAAATAAAATAAAATGAAAGAAAGAAACAATTGATTTCTATTATTTCAATAAAATGAGAAACAAAGCATTCAAAAATTGCATGCTACAACCACATGGGCTCAAATCATTATAAAGAAAATCAACTATCTAAGAAAACCCTACAATCTAGGGCCACACTCTATATTGATGTAGATATTCTCTCTAAAACTCATTCACCTCATTATTTAGCACCAATATAATTTCCTTATAATTTTTTAAAAGGCATGACTTTTCTTTTTCTTTTTTGTCACCCAAAGGTTTATAGGTTCACTTTCTTGCCTAGGTATATTTTTCATTAAAATTTGAGTTTGGTGGCACAAATCCATAGAGTTATAACTTTGGACTCAAGCATATAATTTTCTATTATAAAATTTTCCTATAAATATCGCTAATATATCTACAATACCAAATAATCTAAAGATCGACTTTCCAATTTTGAAATTTTTTGGGGGCTTCCAATGTCCTCTATTTTGAGTTTGAAACTTCACTAGATAAATTTCTTGAGATGAAAAATTTAGTAGCTGCAAAATGATACATGATATTGAGATGATTATTTAACCAATCATTTTATTTTTCAATTTCACTCATTAAGATCAATTTTCATGTTGAAGTGAAAAGGCTAACTATAGAAAATTGAAGTTAAAAATGTTGTGTAATTCAAATCTTTTCTTTATCCAACAACTTGTTAGTGTCATCATGGGCTCCAACATAATTTAAAATAAATAAATAACTATGAAAATGCAATATTTTTGGTTGATGTGAAATTTTCCTTACATCACCCAAAGATCTCACAAGTTATTTGATGGAAGGTGGAGAGATGTATTGAAGCTAAATAAGGAGATGATGAAAATAGGACTTGTGGAGATAACCTCTAAATTAAGTAAAGAAGAAATTTAGATAATTGTTGAAGCTAGCAGACAATATTTCAATATTATTTCAATAATTATGATTGGAGAATTTTAGAATGTATATGATGAAATTGTGACAAAGATGGAAAGAGATAATGACTACACAGGAAGAGATTGATGGAAAAATAAGGAAATGGACAAAATTGATAAGAGTGGGTTGGATAAACATATCTTGACTAAATCTTACATTTCATCAAAAGATATTGGATAAGTCAAGAAGGATACATCTGGAAAAGAATAGGTCAAACTTGAAAAAAAAAATGGTGATGATACAATAATTATATAAGACATACCCTATGAGGAGATTGACCATACACCTAAAGCTCAATTGATCCAATCAATTACAGAAAATAGTGTAAAGACTATATAAGAATTAGTGACAAGGAAGAGAGCTATATTTTAGTACTACAAGTAAAAGAAATAGGAGAAGATCTATTGTCAAGGTTTTGATAGATGAAGAAGAATAAATAATTTAAAATGTGGAAATTTCAAACCTAAAACCCAAGGAGATGAGTATTTTGAAAAGCCAAAAAGAAATGCAACAAGGGACAAATTAAAGGCCAACAAAAAGAAAGATAGGATAATGGATGTTACAAGAGACATTATTGGAGAACTAGTACCTAATGTTGCATATGATTTGAATGTAAGAACCATTCATTAGATAGATACCCTAATTAAGTCAATTGAAGAGGAAGTCCCAAAGTTAGAAACAACAACACTAAACATAACCAAAGATAACTATGAGAGAAAGAAAACCACAAAGCTAATGGATACAATAGACTAGGATAGGATCACATTATTTGAAGAGATCAATGAAGAGAAAAAAATACTAAAGAAAGTTAGACAACTAGTGATCAAAGTATCAAAACTATCAGAATTCAAAGATGATTTGGAGAAATGCAAGTAAACAAAATAGAAGGAAATAGACTCATTAACTAGATAATTTGTTCCAACATCAATCATAGTAGAGGAATACTACTCTATGGTGAAACTAATTAATCTAAAGAAAAATGCAAGAAAAAGAAAGGAAAGGGATGAGTAAAGTATTAAAGATACAATCCTATTAATAACCTACATTAGAGAAGATATGATAAATTATTAGGAACTAGAAAGACTACCTAGTCTACTTTATGTGAGAAAATTGGATTCAATGGAGGAACTAGCAGAGATTTGCATGAACAACTAGTCAACCTATCTTACTTAAAGAAATCCTTGGGTGCATCAATGTAAAGAGAAAATATAGAGCTCAAAGAAATGCTTTAAAAATTATGAAATATATTTGTCATTGATGAAAAAAGGGGGAGTATTATAGTGATGACATATATAGGGATATACAATATCAAAGAGGGAGAAAAATGAGAACTACCTTGAGAAAATTTTTCCATCAATGTTAAAGGGGGAGATTGTTGGAATTTGGCATTAAAATGAGAAAATTGATTGGCTTCACCAAACAAGAAAAATAGTGGCAGGTTATCAATAGGTTCGCATTGATGGAAACTCAATAATAGAATTAAAGTGATAGAGGGAACTCAATAATAGAAGAAACTGGCATCATTAGTGACACTTAGTCATGATCGATAAAGTAAGGAATATGATAGGTTCATATGTTACATGTGTCACTAAGCATGATAATATTATTGGTACAATTGATGCAGTAAAAAAGAAAAGTAATAATTCAAATTTTCTTGAAAGGAGTGATAGAAACTTGATAGTTAGAAGATGAAAGAAAAATAGGTGAAGAGGACTCAAGAAGGGACATGTTTTGACTTATCATGGGAATCACACAAGAAGATATAGAAATATGAGAGAAGTACACAATATGACCATGGAAAATGTGTAATTTGAATGAAGGTATGATATTAAAAGGTAAAAATAAGTTTTAGAAAAAGGATGAGTATAGATGAAGAAAGAGATGAGTGGTGAACAGAAAGAAAAAGGAAAAGATAGAGATGGAGTGGAAGATGGAGATGAGCGGTAAACACAGAGAAAAATATGAAGATGGAGATATATTGGAAGATATGGATGAGTGGTGAACATAAAGAAATAAGTAAATATAGAGGAAAAGAGGTGAATGCATTTGCAAAAGAAAATATTGAGTAGAGGGAATTTTTAGAGTGAATAGAAAAGAAAGGATCTAAAAGCCAAGGAGTACTACATACATATCACTTAAGATATTTTTGCCTAACAATTTTCAATGAGGGAAATCCCTTTGATTGGGTGGACCTTAACCATTCTCTTTATTGTAAATCCTTTAATATGGTGAACTCTCAAAAGGAGTTCTAAATCCTCTAAATAAGCTAGATCCTAACATATATTCTTGTAATCTTGATAGTGTGCAAAATACTCCTAATAGGGTAAAACCATAAATAGGGTATTTGTAATCTCCTAATAGTGAAACCTTTTCACTACAATTAAAGGCTTATGGGTATCATCCCACCATAATGTTCAACATTCTAAAAGGGGTTTCTTATATAACCAAAATAATGGTGTTCCTTGATATGTGTTTTGAATGATGAGCTAACTAATTTTATTTTATTGCAATAGTTATTTGGTTTGTGTTTGATAGAATAGTTTAACACTTGGTTTCAATTAGTATATTACCTCTTAAACTAGTTCATCTCCCCCCCCCCAACAACCCCCTTGGTACCATTTCACACCAATAATTCATATGCATTCCCTTCTCCTTATGATGATGACATGGAACTATGGTGGCATCATAAGAAAAAAGAATAATTATACATACTTCCAACAACAAGGAGATTTTATTAGAGAAAAAATGAATACTTGTTCCCTTATCAAAGAGTGAATATTCTTTTTAACCAACGGAAAAGATAATTTTGAATGGATATATGCAAGTGGGAAGAGACCTTTAAAAGAACAACATTGAATCCCTAATTTGGACTATTATTGGGTGGAGGGGGCATCTAAAATTGTGAGATGCCTCATAAATCCTTTTTCCATCAATCCATGTCTAAATAAAAAGGTTGTATATCAATAACAATATTCAAAATAAAATTAGAAATTAAAATAAGAAAGTTATTTCTCTTATAAGAACAATTTAGGTGTGCCAAATATCCTCTCGTCTTACAAAATTACTATTACTCACCTATCCTGTTATTTAACAATTACCAAAATAATGAGATAGAAAAGGATATTAGAATATTTTTTGGTCATATGGAAAAGGGAAGATAAAGAACCTTTAGTTTAGTGTTTTTGTTGCACCATGGATAACAAATAGTGTGATCTAGGACTTAAAGATTGGAAAACACATGGGATGGCTTTAGCTATAAAATGTATTTACAAAGTTCTCGAAGGGTAGTGGTATTGGAAAGTGTTAGTGTGGCATAATATTGGAAATTCAGTTCCCAATATTGCAAATTCCTAATACATGTTGTATTTAGTGATATTTTATAATGATCTTTCCCAGTATCCTATAGGTTCCAATATTTTTAAGAGCATTTGGAAGGTATGGGATATTGTTAGGATCATGTTCTCTAATAATAGGATCATGTTCATTTGGGGGAACCTTGATTATAAGGATAAACCTTTAGCCATGTTATAAGATTGCTTTTTTTAAAAGAGGAAAAATCAAGGATTGAAAAGCTTCAAAGAAATTATCAATAATGGGTTTCTTAAATATTGGAATGTTATTAGAAATGATTTTGATCTTTCTAGAACTTATTAGAGAACTTATTTTTTGTTTATGGTCAAGGCTTGAACCTCTTTCATCCATCCTAAAAACCCTACTTACACTAACAAGTAGTTATTTAATGTCTTCTAGGAAAATGGTACTAAACTAAGTAAATGTATTCATAAATTTATAAATAATTATTTTTCCAATAGTTATTCTTGTAATAATGTGTGTGAGCCAAAGAAATCCTATTTCAAATGGATCCTTCTTCTTTTTTGGATTCCTTAAGATGTTTAAAAATGATGGATCATATTGGTGCAATAATTATAAAATCTCTAGATCAATCAAGCATATTTCTCAACTCTTTAATTTCTAGTGCAATTTTATATCTTCTACAGTGATCTTGCTAATTGGAATAATAGGATTCATAAGAGTGAGGTTTTTTTTGGTAACATAAAAAATTTAACCAAAGATTTAAATAATCTTTGGATTTTGTTATCCGCTAAAATACTATGGAAAATTCAGGTTTATAGGAACAAGGAGAAAGTTAAAATTAGGGGAAGGTTGATTATTAAATCTCTAAAGAATCTGATATGTTAAAATATTACCTCTGATGTCACTATCACTATGTAGATTTCAAAGAGGAAATTTAAAAAGTTCCTTGATGAATGTATTTTTTGTAGTTAACGTATGTAAAACATTGAATAACAAAACATGGTTTATTAATAAGAAGTAAAAAAAATATTCCAAAAAAATCTACTAGATATTGGTTGGAATAGTTTCTATTTGGCATGTTGAATTTTAGGTTTTGTCATTAATGTCAATATATGTATTAGTTAAGTGTTAGTTGTTTTAGACAAACAATAATTTTGGACGTTATAGGAAGTTGGACAAACAATGTATGAAAATTCAAATTATTCTAGCTTGGTTATTTCATTTTGAGTGAGTGTAGACCTTATGTCCAAGTTGCATGGTCTAATGTTTTAATTTGTGATAGTTACAATTTTTTTTGTGAAGACTTTTTATGGGTCAATGATAGGAAAATATACTAGAGATATTTGTTGTATTTTGAGTATAAGTTTATTAAAATATGGAATGATGGTGTGCAAACATCATGTATGATAGAAGACTTGGACTATAATATACTATTGGAATTATTTCTTGATTTAGTCAAACTATAGTCATTCTTAGTGCGTGGAAATCACATGATTTATTTTGGGAGATGACTAGGTGGTGTAGTGTGTCATATGCATTGGTGAGAATGGATTAAAGATTGTGGTACATGGTTTAATGTATGTAATTTATGTACACTTTTATTAGGAACCATGTGTACCTTATCATTGGTTAATGTGATGATTTATGGATTGGAGAATTGCTAAGAAGATGACCAAATTCATAATTGAAACTTGTATAAAGGAAATTAATTCCTTTTTTGTATTGTGGGCGAATGTAATACATGCAAACAAATACAAAGTTGTGATTGATACAAGGAAGGTTAGACCAAATCTGATGCTTTGATAGATGTAAGAGTGGAATCTATGATTATTCCTTATTCACTTCGATGGAACTATAAAGGCAATTGAGTTGTCACCAGTCAGTTCATGTTTTGGATAGTAAGTTTGAAGGTGGACTTAACCTTACCCTTTGAAAAATTGAATCTTTGAAGGTGGATTTAGTCTCACCCTTAAAGTATTATTCTTAAGTAGTAAGGTTTTTATTCTCATAACCCTAACAGGAGAACCTTTTGACATGGGTTATGTCCTTTAACAAGGACCTTTTCTTTAATAGAAACCTCTATGTTAAATGTATTATATGGACTCCTAACAAGGTCATGCCTCCTAATAGGGATAATTTTATACCATTACATGATCTTGTGGGTATCATTCCCAATGTATCTTTCCCTTAGTAGGTTTTTCCTTGAGTATAAAATTTATAGATATAACACACAACTAATTCCCCCCCCCCCCCCCCCCCCCCAAATTGTGTCATATGGATTTTCATTCCTAATAGTTGGTATCAAAGCTTTTGTTTCTCTCTAAGAAGAAATATAAAACATCTTAAAGAGATCCATAATGGAAATTTCATGGAAAGATGGTCCAAATTTTAATGGTAAAATTTTTGACATCTAGAAGAACAAGATAAGTCCAATCATTTGATTTGCTTAGGAATTGAATATTGATCAAAAAGACTATGGAAAATATCAAGATAGAAAATGTATTAGAATCTAGTTAAAGGATGAGAGGAAGAAATTCAGTAGCAATATTGTTGCTAGAGAAGTTTTAATCAATGCACTTTCAAAGGAAAAGTTTATAGAGGTTGAGGATCTTGGTTCTTCACATGAGATCTAGACATAGTTAGAAGTGGTATATAAAGGATTAAAAAATAAACCAAATAGGCCAAGTTATAGAGTATAAAATAATAATTGGAAAGAATGAGGATGCAATAATATGAGACTATCAAACCATATGTTTAGAGACTAACATAAGCTTTTACTAGCATCAAGAATTTAGGTGGAGTTATTATAAAGGATGAAATAATTGCCAAGATATTGAGATCCTTGGCACTGGCATATGACAATAAGATCATGGAAATTGAGGATATTTTACCACTCACAAAAGGATTTTGTAGGGAAACCTTGATTGATAAGTTGTGTGAATTTGAAACTTCTACATTAAAAAATGTTTTACCTATTGAGTTTACATCTAAGACTATTATTCAAAAGGATAAGAAGATGCTAATGAATAATGCAAGTACTAGTATAAGTGGTAAACAAGCATATCTTAGGTAATATGATAAAGAATGGGTAGAGATAGAGGAAGGAGAAAGGAATTTGGAAGAACTTGAAGCATTGGTTTTGAAAAGAGAATTCAAAGGTAAAGCTAAATATGAAGACAAATTACCATTGAAATATTTTTCATGTAATAAGATAAGTCATTATGGCTTCTATATGTCCTACCAAAGTTCAAAATTATACGCCTATGCCATATAATTCCAAGTATCCTAAAAAATCTTCTTATGTTAGTGAGGGTTCTTCTGATGATGAATCTGAGAAGAATGAGAATAAGAGTATTTTTGTTTCTATTAAACGTGAAAATCCTATTACTGAAGGAAAAGATTTGGTGTTACAATGGAAAAGAAATAAAAAAGGATTATAGATAGAGGACGTTTACATCATGTAATGTGTGATAAACATAATTTTGTGTAGCTTAACAAGTATGATTGAGGTGTGGTCATATTTGGAGATCATACTCCTTGTTTGATCAAATTTGGACATCATACTCCTTGTTTGATTAAAGGAATAGGATCTATAACTCTTGAACTAATGCAAGAGCATCCTAGGGAAATTGACAATCTTGTATGCAGAGGCTTTGAGCTTGGATTTTTGGATTTATGCTTCATGTAGTTAGGGGTGTGTTCGAGGAAAATTGGGAAACCTTTTTTGAAGTATTCATAGTGTTTGGAGTAATTTTCTTAGAGTTGGAGTTGTTTTGGTCACTGTTGGTCGTGTGTTCCTAATTTATTAGCATGCTTTAGAGATTATTTTTACAAGCTTTGATCCAAGGGAGTTGGCATATGCACTCTTGGATTTAGATAGATGGATAGCACATGGACGTATTCTTATGGGCATGTAATATTATGTTTTCATATGAGTTAATTATGCATTATAAAATTGGGGCCTATCATAAGTATTTAGTTATTTATGTATTTAATATTTTTTGCCAAGCTAACTTGTGGCTTGAGGGTTTATTTAATATGTGAGTGTTTAATTAATGTAATTTTTTAGGCCAACCTATGGCTTGGTTTAGTATAATTAGGGGTTCATTCTGTGTCTTGGTACATGCATGAAGTAGCTGAGAGGAGTGAATTGTAGTAGAGCTAGTAGCTAATTATTGGCTTGGGAAACAAGAAGGTTGCTTGGTGGCTTTAAGCACAAGTTTAGATTCTCCTTAAATTTTTCTACCAGATTATGGGTCTAGGCTAGCTAGGAGTTTTAAATCTTGCATGGTCTTGCATAATTACTATTGTAATTTCTTTGTATTTTTCCATTACCTGGAAGGCCTTATAGTTGGGCATGTTGGATGTAAATCTTATGATTTTGTTATGAGAATTGGGTGTTATTTTAGATCTAAGTCTCTAGGTTATTATTTATATTTTGTTTTTTGATTATTTTATAGGGGATTGGAAATCTCCTTTGGGGATTCTCTTGCCTTTTACTACATCAAGTGGTATTAGAGAAAAATTTTGATCTGGTTGGTTGATCTTATTGGAGTGAAGATCCATTGGTTGATTTTATCATAGAAAAGGTTGGGTGTGGTTGATCTTGTGGATTTGTTTCTTTAGGTTTGTGAAGATCTTGGAAGATGCCTTTGAGAAGATTGTAACCTAAGGAGATTGATGATCTATGTGATATTGTGGAGACTAGGATTTCAAAGAAGGTTAGATCATATTTCAAAGCTAAGATGGAGCTGATGAAGAATAACATGGTCATCAAGATCATGAGAGCTATAGCTAGTGTACCAAGGAATGTGGGTACTAAACATGGTTATGAGGAAGTTTTTGAAGACTTTTAAGTTGGTTGATCTAGTGGTGAGGACAAAATTGATTGCATGGAGAGACTTGTAGAAGAAAAAACTAGTACGTTGGATAGATCTGGAGCTTACTTGAAGTTGAAGCGTAAGATGGATGTTTCTAATTTATCAGGTACTTTGAATCTTGAAGACCTGATTGATTGGATTGGTAAATTAGAAGACTACTTTGAGTTAGAGGATATTGGAGATCTGTTGAGAGTGAGGTTGGCATAGACTAATTTGAAATGACATGTTTCTTTATGGTGGAAAGAATTACAAAGATATGGAGAAGAGAAAAGTGAAATGAATATCACTAGGTTGAGATTGATGGTGACCAAATTGAAGGCTAAGTTCATTCCTACTAATTATGAACTTGAATTGTTTAAAATATTATAGAATTTGAAATAAAAAGATGTCTATGAAAGATTATACCGAGGAGTTTTACAAGTTGACTATTCAGTATGGGCTTAGGAAACTTTTTTTAAAAAGGTGGCTAGATATATTAATGGTTTGAGATTCAATATTTGGGATGAGATTGATATGTTGAATATGTTAGAATAATTTAAAATAATCAAGAGGGGGGTGAATTGGTTATCCTCAAGTCTAGATATACCAATTCAAACTTTTAATAGCTTCAAACAATGTCATTAACCATCTTGGACCATATAGCAATATATCAACAATTTGACAGTCTTTAACTTTATGTTTGGTCTATATGTGTCGACTAACAACTGTAAAAATAGAATGCATAAAGTAACATCCACAAATGTAAATAACACTTTAACACCAAGATTTAACATGGAAATTCAATTTGGAAAAAACCAAGAAGTAACTTGCTACCAATTTTTCACTCTTCTAAAGTGAGCTCAATTAAGAGCCAACCCTATCAAAGGTTATATAACACACTATTAAATTTGACCTTGTTAAAGGATTTAATCACCCTATTAGGAGTAATGTTATTAAAATATTTTGGATTATTCCATCATAATGTCACCTTGATTAATCGATTTAAAAAATGACTGTTAGGTCAACTTTGATTAAAGGATTTTGATTGTCATAATGGTTAGAAAGTAACAGTAGGCTTGATCTGTAAAACACAACTCACTTTACAAATTCAGATCTTCATTCATTCATCTGTTGGTTTACTAACTAGCCTCCATTATCATCTCCATCATTGATCCTCTTGGCACCTCTTCAAGCAATTAGAATTCACTAATCTTTTCACACTTCTCCTCAGCTTCTCTTCTCCTCACAACTTCATCTTAAGATTGTCAATCAACAATGAACCAACCTTAGAAAATGTCTCTTGTGCCTCCTTAAATAGGTAATTATGATCCTTTCTTGATACTTCTAGAAACTTATGATCAAATCCTTTCCTTTGATTTTATAAAAAACTCTCTTCATGCATTAAATATGTTAGTTCATAAATCCTTATCATCCATGCACTTTTACTCATCCAAAAAATCAATTGTGTCAGCCTCAAACTTGATTCTTTTATAAACTATAACTTTTCCTATCACTTGAAAATCACTATATTCTTCTATTTAGTCATTATTGTGTAGCTTGGCATACACTATTATGTTTCTCTTGGAATCTATAGGAATTCTTGTCCATCACTACACTTAATCACTACTAACCTTATTTCATCAACTTTCTCAAAAAGAACTATCACTTCGCTTAAACTATTTGTTCAACTTCTACTTAAGTTCCTTAGTCTTGTGTTCCAGCTTTTTCATTGACTAACCAACATTGATACTCAGTTATGGTTAGATTTTAACTCAACTCTTGTCATTTCACTTATACACCAATTTTATTTTCTAATTCACTTCATGAAATGATTAAACAATGCATTCTCTTGTCAATGAATAACTTATCAAGTACCCATTTTATTTCCATGATATTTAACTTCTCTCTTCTAAACATCACTAGCTCATCTTGTTATCTCTTCTTTCCAAATCCTCTTCATCAATCAATAGATATGGCACTCTACACTGTTAGTAAATATCTCTCTAGTAGGTTAGACAATGTCTTACTAGTAGGTTTGACATCAATGACAACATAAAAATTGTTCCAATTGTAGTTTCCAACAAAATATTGCTTTCGTTGAGGATGCTTATGAGTATGCTATGAGTTCATAAGAGAAGTTCAAGAGAAGACATCAAGGTAGCTCCCGAATGAAGGAAATGAAGGAACACTCTCAGAAAGATAAACAAGTTGTTAAAGATGAACCAAAACCTATTGATCAAAAGAGAATAACATGTAAGGTTGCATTTAAAGGTTATTGTTTCAAACATGGCAAAGGACATAGAGCTTTTAAATGTCCCAATGTTCATAGAAAAGCTAGTGATAAAATATTTGTTGTGGTAAAGAAGAATGTGGATTTAGTAAATGAGCCTAAGGGGGATAATTTGTTGATTTGAAGAGTGTTTGCTTGGTAAGAAGACATTGGAACCTTGGCAAAGGAGGAATTTTTTTAGGTCTCATTAAAAATATGGAGGTAAATAATGGAATGTATTTGTAGATGGTGGTAGTAATGATAACCTAGTTACTCAGGAGATGGTTCAAAAACTTGGTTTGAAGAAAGTGAGACATCCTTGTCCTTATAGGATAAGTTGGTTACAAGATGAACATGCTTTAAAAGTGAGGGAGAAATTTCTTGTTGATTTTCATATTGGAAAGTATGTTGATCAAGTGTTGTGTGATATTGTGGACATGATTAGTTGTCACATATTTCTTGGTAGACCATGGTAGTGTAATTATAGAGTTGTGCATGATTCTGTCAAGAATGTTTTTACTATAGAGAAGGATGGAAGGAAGAATTCCCTAATTCCTTTGTGGAATGTAGAACTTGGAAGGAGAAACCTAATTTTTGGTAGCTGAGTTGAGTTGAAGGATTCTGAAAGGGTTAGAGATCAGTGTAGAAAGAAGACATTTGGTACACTAAGGAAGGACGTAAACAAGCAGAGAAAATAGCTACTTGTAGCAAGAAATGACCTATAGAAGTGGAACAAAGGAAAGAGTATGCAAGTTGATATAGTGGAGGACATGTATACGAAGAATCAGTTTGGGGTTTATATGTTGAGCCCTTAAAGATGTTCTTCTATGTATTGAGAACATATTTCTTCACACCTAGGGTGTCTAATGTAGAAGAATCCTAGGAAAGTCATCTATCTTTTATACAATGGTTTCAAGCTCATATTTGTGGAGTTATGGTTTGTCCAATTAGGGATGTGTTCAAGGAAAATTGGGCAGCCTTGTCCTAAGTCTGCATAGAGTTTGGAGATATCATCTTGGAGTTAGAGCCATTTTGGTGACTATTGGTCATGTGTTCCTATTTTACTGGTATACCTTGGAGATTATTTTCATGAGCTTCAATCTAAGGGATTTTACATATGCAATCTTGGATTTGGATTTCTAGATGGCATGTGGACCTATGCTTAAGGGTTCCTACTGTTATGTTGTCATATGAGTTATTTATGCATTGTAAACTTGGGGCATGTCCTAAGTATTTAGTTATTTTATGTGCTTAACATTTGTTGCCAAGCTGACTTATGGCTTGAGGGTTTATTTAATGCAAGTTTCTAGGCCAACTTGTGGCTTGGTTTAGTATAATTAAGGGGTCATTTTTTGTCTTGGGACATTAGTGGATTATTAATTCAGCATGAAGTAGTTGAGAGGATAAAATATTAGCAGAGATAGTAGCTAATTACTGGCTTGGAAAACAAGAAGGTTTCTTGGTGGCTTGCAAGCACAATTTTGGATTCTTCTTGGAGTTTTCTACCAAATTGTGGGTATGAGCTAGCTAGGAGTTTAGATCTTGTGATTTCTTGTAGAATTACTATTGTAATTACATTGTATTTGGCCATTAACTAAAAGGCTTTATAGTTGTACATATTGGATATAAATGTTATGGTTCTATTATGAGAATTGGTGTTATTTTGGATCTAAATTTATGTGTTAGTTTTAATTTTCTATAGTGTGATTATTTGTTGGGGGCTTGGACAATCCTTTTGGGATTCTCCTACCTTGTACTACATCATGAAGGTAAAACTAATACTAATGATGTATTTTTTGTATGCACTAAAGCATAATTGATTGAGTATTGGACATCTTGTTGAAAAGGGTTATCATCTTCAATTCAAGGATGAAAAGTGGACTATTAGAGATCAATTAGGTAATATGACCATATTAGGTACTAAATAAAGATGTGATGTTTTTCAATTGAACACATTATAAGTCAATTATTTTTTTGTGAAGATAGATAATAGTTTATTGTGGCATAAGAGGTTTTGTCATGTAAATTTTGATAATATAATAAAGATTAGTAACACTGATGGTGTTACAAATGTACCAAATATCGTAAATGCTATTGTATGATGTGTAACGAATGTGTTATGCAAAAATAGACAATGACTAGTTTTTAGAGAAAGACTTATTCTACCAAAGGGAGATTAGATCTGGTTCATACACATATTTTTGGTCCTACAAAGACAAGGTCATACTATGGTGAGAAACATTTCATACTTTTTGATGATTACTCAAGGATAATTTGGGTTTTTTGTCTTAAAGAAAACTTTGAAAATTTTGATAATTTAATATCAATAAGGAAAATTTTGAGAATGAATCAGATTAAAGATTAAGCTTCAGATTAGATATGAGGAAGATTTTACATCAAACAAATTTAATACATATTGTGAAGACCACGTGATCTATAGGTAGACATCGACAGGTAGAACACCACAACAAAATATCATACAAGAGAGAAGGAATTAAAATATTCTATATAATGCAAGGAAATTTTTCCTTGAAGGAAAGGTGTCACGTATGCAATAGAGGAAAGCAGACACTACTACATTAAACACATTTAAGACCATACATAGGACTGATAAGACTTCATATGATCTATGGTATGGTCATGTATCTTTAGTTAAGTATTTTGAAATTTTTTTAGTGAATTATATATTAGAAGGGATGATGAGATAGGCAAGTTTTATCCTAGGAGTGATGAGGAAATATTTCTTGGCTATTCAAAAAAAATGAAGGCATATAAATATTAAAATCTTAGATAAAGAAAGTTAATTGAGAGTTATAATGTTAAGATTGAAATGTGATTTAAAATTTGGAAAAGAGTGTACGATTATGGATTAGATAATGAAGGTAAACATTCATCTACAAATTAGAATTAAATTCAAGATCAAGAACCAAAAAAATTCTTTGAAATTGATGATGGGATACAAGTATGTATTGAAGAACCAGAGAAAACTCCTAAAACACCAAGGTATGTATCATTAAATCATTTTGAAGAGAAAATTTTTGGTGATGTAAAGAAATAATTTTGAGAAGATCAAAATTATAAATGAATTAATCTTGGTTTCACAAGTAGAACCTAAGACTATAAATGAAGCTTGTAGACATGAATCTTGGATTAATGAAATGAAGGAAGAGTTCGATCAAATTGAAAAGAATAATCCTTGGGGAATTAGTTCCTATACATAAGAATAAAATGTTATAGGAATTGAATGGGTCTTTAAGAATAAGATGAATGAACAAGGTTAAGTTATGAGGAATAAAGAAAGACTTGTTTGTAAAGGTTACTCACAGAAAGAAGGTATTAATTTTGATGGGACTTTTGTGCTTTTTTCTAGACTAGAGGTTGTTAGATTATTTATTTCTCATGAAACTTAGAAAGACTTCAAGGTATTTCAAATGGATTTTAAATATGCATTCATGAATGGTGAACTAGAAGAATAAGTTTACATGCAACAACCTAATGGATTTCTTTGACTGGTCAAGAGGATATAGTATGCCAACTAAAGAAAATATCATATGGCTTGAAGAAAGCACCAAGGACATGGTATGCTAGGTTGGGAAGATAATTGTTACATCTTGGTTTTAATAAAGGGAGTACACATAGTAATATATATCTAAGAACTAATTCAAATGGTTCTTAATCATTGAGGTATTTTTTGATGATATTATATTTGGAGGAAATGATATAATGACTAAGAAAAAACTAATGAGATAAAAGAAGAATTTGAGATGTCAATGATAGGGGAAATGAACTTTTTTCATGGTTTGTAGATTACACAAAGTAAGGATGGAGTTTTAATATTTCACACTAAGTATCTTGAGGATATATTAAGAAGGTTTGGAATGGAATATTGTAAGATAGTAGGAACTTCTATGGATATAGGTTGCAAGGTAGCTTCTACGATGAATCACTAGATATATTTTAGACAAGATAAAGGTCTATAATTGGTGGATTCAAATCTTTGACTCATACAAGGTCATATATATCCATCGCAATCTTAATTTTTGAAAGATTTAAAGTAGAATCTAAAGAATTTCATCTCACAGTCATTAAGATAATCTTTAGATATTTAAAAGGACCAATAGATTATAGTATTTGGAGTGATAAAATGGATGGATTTACTTTGCATGATTTCTTTGATGGTTAATTAGAAAAGTAGTGCAGATGAAAAAAAAAACAAGAGGTAGAGCCTTCTTTCTTGGAAGAAGACTTTTTTCTTGGTTGAGTAAACAACAAGATTGTAGATCTCAGTCTACTACTCAATCAAAGTATGTTTTTGTTTCTATTTATTGTACTCATCTTGTTTGGATGAATTTATTTTTGCAAAACATTGATGTTATCATTAAATATCTTATTCTATTCATTGTGTTAACACAAGCATAGCTAATATGTCAAAAAATCTTATATTGTGCTCAAAGACAAAGAACATGTCAATTATCACTTGTTTGAGAGAAAATATTATTGAAAAGGAATTAATTATGGAATGCATAGTTAAAAAGGAGAAAATATTAGACATTTTCACAATTCATTTTCCTAAAGATACATTTGAGTATCTCATAGGTATACTTGGGGTCATCGACCCACCTTGTGATAGCTAAATGATGCATAAATGCATCAGTCTAGTGGTTATCAAAGAATTATCATGTTGGAGTTATTTAGAATAATTGAGAGAGGGTGAATCAATTATCCAAGATCCAGATATACAAATGAAACTTTTCAATGCTTAGTAGACCCATATCCATAAAACTGCAATATACATGCATCCATTAGATCATACAATACTTAAACATTGTAGGTTACTATCCTAGGTCAAAAAAACTTTGTAGAAATTTAAACATGAAATACCATAAAAAAATTCACACAATTTGACACAAGGATTTTATGTGGAAACCCAATTTGGAAAGAAAAACACAAGTAACATGCTACCAATTCTCACTCTTCTGAAGTGATGCTCTGTGAAAGCCCAACCATGTTAAAGGTTACAATACACACTGTTAAATGTGACCCAATTAAAGGATTTCAATCACCTTCTTAGAAGTGAGCCTTGTTAGAGGATTTTAGACGATTCCATTAGAATGTCACCTAGTTAAAGGATTAGCAAATGATTGTTAGATCAACCTTAATCCAAAGGATTTACCCTAGAATAATATAATGATTAGAAAGTAATAGTAAAGGTTGATCTGATAACAAATTACAACTCACTTGAAGATTATAGATCTTTGTTTTAGTCCTCCATCTTGCTGGGAATTCATACTCTTCAGCTCTGAAAGCTTGTTCACCCTTCAAGCATTCATACTCTTAACACTTCTTTCTTTGCATGCCAACTGCAGTCACCTCTATTCAACCACCCTAGACTCCTAGTCTTCCTTAGGTTCTCACACATGACAACCTTTTCTTCTGACCATCTATCTCTATAAATAGAAAATTTAGATCTTTTTCTGCTTAACCACAATCACCAATTTTAGGGTTAGGTAAGATTAGGTAGGTTATAATGAATCTACCCACTTTTCCATTTGGTTCCTCTAGAAACTTCTTCTACAATCTTCCTTTTATTTTCCACAAAATGCTTTACCTTGAATTTTGTGTCACTAGCTTATCATACTTATCTTCCACACACTTCACATAATTCAAGAAAAAAATAGTCGATTCAAATTTGTCAAATCTTCAATTTAACACTATTTTCTATCACTCAACATCTATATTGTTATGTCACCTGGCCAACACTAGTTCACTCGGCAAATACTAAAGTTTATTGATGCTCGGCACCATCTAAACCTTACTCAGAATATACTAACAATCACTCAGCTTGCACTATTTTTCATCTTTGCTTGGCACCTCTTATTTTTCACTCAACTTCTACTTATTTTTGCTTCATTTGTACTAACTTCTTGGCAAGGCTTGGCAAACACTTTTTTTACTTGATCTTCTTTTAGTTTTAACTTCAATAATCTCTCATTTCATAATTTAAGTAGATAAACAATACACTATAGCATCAATGTCTTACTTGGTCTCAGTGCTTCTTTTACATACCAAATAACTCAACCTTTCTCTAAGTGTTATTGTTATGTCATCTTTTCAAATCCTCTTCATCAATCAAGTAAACGATAGCTTTCAAACCAAAAAGAAATTATTTCACTAGTAGATGGTAGATTTGAAATCATTGACAAAATAATGATTGTTCCATTATAGGTTCTTCACTTCAAAATAAGCTTATGCCAACAATCTCCCTCTTTGACATTGATGGAAGACCAATACCAACAAAAATATCAAAAAAAAAATGATATCTTTGAAATTTCTCCCTCTATTAGTATATGTCCTTCCACTGTATATAGTAATGTAAGCTTCATCAATCTCCTTGAACTCTTTGTCTCCCTATTTTTGATAGTCGGTTATGTATCTCCACTTATCTCTGTCAGTACTTATATCTCCCTGTACTTATTTATCCCTCTTTGACAACAATGCCAAAGACTTGTCATCTCTATATGCAAATATAATCAATTTAGGTTCTTCCTCTATCACCTTGCATGTGACTATAAGTCTTCTAATTTGGCTCCTTGATTACTTTAGGCAGCTCCTAAAGTAATATCCACTACATCAAGATGTAAGATACAACATTCAACTCAGTTGATGTAGGGCACTACTCATGCTTCTTAAGTAGCTTTGGATAAGGGTATCACCCCTAGTTTACCTCTAATATATTCATATGCATCCTTAGGTAAATCTTTTGTAAATATATCAGCTATCTATTCTTTTGTATTCACATATTCCATCCTTACTTCTTTGTCTTGAACTAACTCTCTCAAGTAATGATACTTGATTGCAATGTGCTTAGTCTTTGTGTGCATCACAGGATTCTTTGGTATATTTATAGAACTTGTATTATCACAATAAAGTACCACAGGTTCAATGATTTCCTCCTTCATACCTTTGACTAGCTATTTGATCCATACCATATTTGTATAATTTACTACAACACCACATATTCAACTTCAATAGTAGATTGAGATATACAATTTTGTTTCTTACTGGTCTAGGTGACAAATCTCTTTCCTAAGAAAAATGCTCCACCACTTGTTCTCTTTCTGTCATCAATGTTTCTAGCTTAATCAACATCTGTATAAGCTCTTAACTCAAAAATTTTAGTTTTCTTGTAGTATAGACCATAGTCTTCTATTAATTTCAAATATCTCATAATTCTCTTAATAGCCATCAAATGATTCTCCTTAGGATTTGCAAAATATCTTACAACAATCCCAACAACTAATACAAAGTCAGGTCTGCTATGTACTATATATTACAACTTGCCAATCATAGACCTATACAATGTTTTATTCACATCAAAAGAATCATCATTCTTTGACAATTTGTGCATGTCACCATAGGTGTGCTAATTGGTTTTGAATCCTCTAAACTAAAAAGTTTCATTATTTCTTTCACATACTTGGACTGGGTGATGTATATACCATGTTTCATCTAATATACTTAAAAACCAACAAAGAACTTGATCTCTCCAAACATAGACATCGCAAATTCTTTCTTCATTTCATTTGTAAAAGCCTTACATAATGTATCTTGACCTCCAAATATGATATCATCAACAAAAATTTCAGCTAGTAAAATACCTTTACCTCCTTATGTCTTCAAGTACAAAATGTTGTTATCATCAGTCTTCTCAAAACTAATCTTCACAAGATAATTGTGAAGCCTTTCATACCACACTCTTGGGGCTTGCTTTAAACCATATAAAGCTTTTTGTAGTCTACGTATCATGTTCTTGTTGTTTAAATCAATAAATCCTTCTGGTTGTTCTATGTAAACCTTTTCTTCTAATATGCCATTCAAAAATGTTGACTTCACATCCATTTGATAAACTTTGAAACCTTTGTATGCAGAGTAAGAAAGAAAAGTTCTTACTCCTTCCAATCTTTAAATAGGGGAAAATGTTTCTCCATAGTCTATTCCTTCTTCTTGTGCATACCCCTTACAAACTAATCTTGCCTTATTCCTTTTGACTTCACCATTTTCATCTAACTTGTTTATGTACACCCACTTTGTCCCAATCACATTCTTGTCCTTTGGGTTGAGAACTAGATTCCATGTTTTGTTCTTCTCAATCTGATTAATCTCTTCTTTCATGGCTTTACTCTAATACTCATTCTCTAAGGTATCTTTCACTATCTTAGGCTCATGCATTCTCAACAAACATTTATCACTTGTCATCCTATTCCTTATCATTGTTTTGGCTTCTTTATCTCCAATAATTTTTTGAGTAGGGTGATGTCTTTTGACATACTTTGAGTATCTTGGTTCTTCTCTTCTTTCCTCAATGGGTCTGTCAACTTTAGGATCACTATGCACTTCTTTATGAAGTAACCCAACATCTCTTTCATGTACACTTATCTCAAAATCATAATGTGCCTTAGCTTTTGTCTACAAATCAGCTCTTGATTGTAACTCGATTCCTAAATGCAACTTAACATTCATTGTATGTGACTTAGCAATCATAGAAAATTCTTGTTTTGTTCCAACTTGGTTTATAACATCTTCATCAGTAGGCATACCTTCATAAAAGTCTACAGAGGATTTGTACTCTTCATGTTCATTTATAGGTTCAACTTTATGTACCTTTGTATATTCATCAAACTTCACATTTGCACTTTCCACAACTTTGTTAGTGTTATTATTTAAACACTTATAAACTTTAATTCTTGTGAAATATCCAAGGTATATACCTTCTTCACTTTTAGCATCTAATTTACCATTCCTAAAATCCTTAAGAATGTAGCACTTGGTTCCAAATACCTTAAAATATTTTACATTGTGTGAGTATCCATACCATAATTCTAAAGGTGTTGAATGAGTACCTTTCTTGACTTAGGTATAGACATTTATACTTACAACTTCTCTCCAATATTTCAAAAGAAAATTATTTTCCATCATGAGTGTTCTAGCATAGTTCATTATAGATATGTTCCTCCTTTCAACTACTCCATTTTAGGGAAAGGTTCTAGGTGCAGTAGTCTATCTTTTGATTCTTCTATCATTATAGAACATCTCAAACTCATTTGAAGTAAATTCTCAGCATTGTTAGATCTCAAAAATTTCAAGCTTTTTCTTGTCTCCTTTTCAACTCTAGCTAAGTACCAATTAAACATTCAGAAAGCATCAAATTTCCATTTAAAAAACATACACTAGTACATTTGGACCCAATTTTTGACCAAGGTTTGTTGCTATTTTTCTCATCAAAATTTCGTCCAAATTGCAAGTTGGTCAAAATTTTGATGAATACATTCATCAAAATTTTGACCAACCTACAATTTATTTGTCAAAATTTTGACCAACCTACAATTTGGTCAAAATTTTGATGAGAAAAATAGTAATGAAACTTGGTCAAAATTCAACAAAAATTCGTCAAAATTTGGGTCAAAAATTACTAGTGATAACTGTCATCATCCTAGAATAATCATCAACAAATAGGATAATGTATTTTTCACCTTATATCATTTCACATTAATTGGTCCACACAAATCAGTATGAACTATTTCTAGAATTTCCTTAGAGGTGTGAGTATTACTTTTAAAACTAGATTTTATCATCTTTCCTAACTGACATTGTTTACAAATCATATTGTCAAGTTTCTTCAGTTTAGGAAAACCTATGACTCTTTTCATGTTACTGATACTCATGAAGTTATGAAAGTTAACATAACATAACCTCGTGTGCCATATCCATGTACATCATCAAATTCTACAACAAGACAAGTAGTGTCATTCATATCAAGATAAAATAGATTACCTCTAGTGTGATCACCTTTTCCAATTAGTTTCACATCAATGCCATAGATCTTTGCTATCTTGTTCTCAAACTCAATTTTACAACCTAAAATATTTAGTTGTGACACACTCAATGAGTTATAGTTAAGTTCTTCTACATAATAAGCATGTTCACACATGATCTTTTATGTGAGTTTGATTGATCATGTTTCTTTTATCAGATAGGGTGCATCATTACCAAACCTTACACTATTTCCATCATAATAATCAAGGGTAATGATTTCTTACTTTTATCTTCAGTCATGTGATGTGAACACCCACTATCAATGATCCATCTATTGCTCTTGTTCACATAAGATACTAATGCAGTTGCATCATCCTCATTAGAATTATCTTTCATTGCAACATACACCACTTCATCATCATGGTCATCAGATCCATCTTTGGTTTCCTCCTTAGTAATGTAGCAAGACTTCTTTCCTTTATCTTTGTAATCTTTGTTATCCTTATCTAGTTTGCTTTTGTATTTGTCTCCACTTCTATTGTTCTTCTTTGGACATCTAGCAGCAATATGACCAACCTCATTGCAATGGAAGCACATGATAGGTAACTTACCATTTAATTTTCCTTTGCCTCTATGAAATCCCCTCGTCAGCAATGCTTCAAGTTTTTCTACATCCTCCTCATCTATATCACTGTCACTAAAGACACATTTT
Organism: Cupressus sempervirens; assembly: GCA_028749045.1. Lineage (NCBI taxonomy): Eukaryota > Viridiplantae > Streptophyta > Pinopsida > Cupressales > Cupressaceae > Cupressus > Cupressus sempervirens. Next base: position 1,050,300,115 of record CM053785.1, read on the forward strand.
ACATTTTTATTTTTCTCTTTAGATTCCTTTAATGATAGTTTATCTTTGGAAGAAGATTCAACATTCTCAGATTTGAAATTATCAAAATTTAAGAGTTCAAAGACAGTGAGCCTACCTACCAAAACTTCAAGGGATAGATTAGTACTAGGTATACATCTTAGTTCTTGTATGGAAAAAATTCTAGTAGCATAGATGGGAAAAAATTCCCTTAATACATTTTCAATACAATATCATCATCAATGATACCATTAGCTCCTCTAATTTCATAAACAACATCTTTTATTCTAGAGAAAAATTGAACAATGTTCTCAACTTCTTGCATTCTCGTGTCATCAAACTTACCTCTTAGACTTTCATATTTGTATCTCAAAACATTTGTGTCTCCTCCATAGATTGTGCGTAGAGAATCCCACATATTCTTTGCATTGTCACAATCCTTGATGTCATTGAACTCAAAGTAACTTAGGGTAGAGGCAATACCCAACATTGCTTGATTCTGTTCTTTCTTCTTTTTTAGATTATTGGCAATTGGTACTCTAGTAGGATCAACATGCTCAATGGTGATGGTAGATTGTATATGGTCTCCAAGACCTCCTAGGTGTAGCTTCATCTGATTTTTCCATGCAAGAAAGTTTTCCTTGTTAAGCTTGGGTACCTCTCTTTTAGACATCTCTAATCTTTTGCTTTTAGTACTTTCAAAATGATCTTCTCAAGCAATTGAGCTCTGATACCAATTGTTGGAATTCTTTAAAATAACTGAGACAAGGTGTGAATTAGTTATCCAAGGTCCAAATATACAAATAAAACTTTTCAATGCCTAGTAGACCCATATCCATAAAACTTCAATATGCATGCATCCATTAGATCGTACAATAATTAAACTTTGTAGGTTACTATCCTAGGTCAAAAAAATTTGCAAATTCACACAATTTGACATGAGGATTTTATGTGAAAACTCAATTTGGGAAAAACCACCAGTAACATGCTACCAATTCTCACTCTTTTGAAGTGATGCTCTGTGAAAGGCCAACCCTATTAAAGGTTACAAAACACACTATTAAATTTGACTTGATTAAAGGATTTCAATCACCCTATTAGGAGTGAGCCTTGTTAGAGGACCTTAGAGCATTCCATTAGAATGTCACCCGATTAAAGGATTTACAAATGATTGTTAGGTTAGCCTTAATCCAAAGGATTTATCCTAGACTATTATAATGATTAGAAAGTAATAGTAAGGCTTGATCTGATAAAAAATTACAACTCACTTGCAGATTATAGATTTTTGTTTCAATCCTCCATTCTGCTTGGCATTCATACTCTTCAGCTTTGATAACTTGTTCACCCTTCAAGCATTTGTACTCTTAAGCCATCTTTCTTTGCATGCCAACTACAATTACCTCTGTTTGGCCACTGAATGAAGAAATAGCCTAGACTCCTTGTCTTCCTTAGGTTCTTGCACATGACAACCTTTGCTTCTAACTAGCTATCTCTATAAATAGAAAATTTAGATCTTTTACTGCCTAACCACAATTATCCATTTAAGGGTTAGGTAGGATTAGGTAGGATACAATGAATCTACCCACTTTCCCATTTGGTTCCTCTAGAAACTTCTACAATCTTCCTTATATTCACCACAAAATAGTTTACCTTGAATTCTATGCCACCAACTCATCATAGTTATCTTCCATATGCTTCATATAATTCAAGAAAATAAAATTATCAATTTAAATTTGTCAAATCTTTGGTTTAACATTTTTTGTTGTCACTTGACATCTATCATGTTCTATCACTTGGCCAACACTAGTTCACTTGACAAATGCTAAAGTTTATTGATGCTTGACACCATGTAAACTTTACTCAGCATATACTAGCAATCACTCGGCTTGCATTGTTTTTCATCTTTTCTCGGCACCTCTTATTTTTCACTCGACTTCTATTGATTTATGTCAGTTTGCAATGACTACTTGGCAAGGCTTGGCAAACACTTTTCTTACTTGATCTTCTTCCAGTCTTAACTTGAGTAATCTTTCATTTCATACTTTAAGTAGATAAACAATGCATTATAGTATAAATGTCTTACTTGTTCTAAGTGCTTCTTTTACATACCAAATAACTTAACATTTCTCTAGGTGCTATTGTTATCTCTTCTTTTCAAATCCTCTTCATCAATCAGTTAAATGATAGCTTTTAGACCAAAAATAAATTTTTCCACCAATAGGTAGCAAGTTTGACATCATTGACCAAATAATGATTGTTCCATTATAGGTTCTTTACTTTAGAACAATCTTATATCAACAATATCCTTCTCTGGCACTGATGGCAAACCAATACCAAGAATAATACCAAAAAGAAAATATTAGCTTTGAAATTTCTCCCTCTGTCAGTATATGTCCTTCCACTATATAGGGTAATGTAAGCTTCATCAATTTCCTTCAATTCGCTATCTCCCTCTTTCTAATATTCAAGTTTCTATGTCCACTTATCTCTATCATAACTTATATATCCCTGTACTTATTTCTCCCTCTTTGACAACAATGCCAAAGACTTGTCATCTTTGTATGTAGATATAATCAATTCAAGTTCTCCCTCTATCACCTTTCATGTGACTGTAAGTCTTCTAATTTAGCTCCTTGATTACTTTAGGCAACTCCTAAAGTAATATCCACTACATCAAGTTGTAAGATACAACATTCAACTCAATTGATGCACGGCACTACTCATGCTTCTTAAGTAGCTTTGGATAAGGGTAGTACCCCTAGTTTATGTGATATCCCCATTTCAACATATAAATTAACTAATAATATATAGAGTATAATATTAATAATCAATAATTAATATAAAATATTATAATTATACTAAGATAAAAATATAAATTGTTATATATTATATAATTATATATATATATATATGAATATTATTATATATTTATATATAATTAGATATTTATGTCATAGATAATTTATATATATATATATATATATGTATGACAATAGTATATGATATTATATCTTTGTTATATATTAAAATAATATAATACATAATCATATATTATTATAATAGATAATCATATATAATTAATATTAATATATAATATATAATCATATATATTTAATATAATAATATCTAATAAAATTCTTTTATTAATATACTTAATATTAATTAAAGGGCATGACTCTTGGAAATATGCATATGTAGTGCATGCCCCTAAGTTACATTTTTGCTATCATTGCCGAACTATTTTAGGACAATTTTATGTTGATGATTATTAGTGACATTATTTTGAGATTATCAAATATTGTTTCAGATTCAGTTGATAATTGATGAGATTACTTGGTACTTTATATTTCATGTTTGCATAATGATTATTCAATATTTTTAGATATTGATGATTATTAGTTAGATGGTTTATTATCATATGTGTTTCTTATGGATACTTACCCCATACTGCATGTGTATGGTGTGTGTGTTTTTTTTCTTTATGTATGGTGTTTCTGATGTGGTTAAGGAAGGGAGTCGTAGTCACCTGCTACTCGAGATCTACATGATGCACCACTTCCTACCATTGCCTGTTTAGCTTAGTATATATTGTATATGTACATGCATGGATTTTATGCAGGTTGCAGGTACCGTGTATCAACTTTCCTAAATTGCCAGGATGGGCGTACCCTATCACATTATCTCAATGGTAAGAGAGGGGAGATAAATTCTTGAGTCCAAATCCCAACCCTTTAGCCATTTTTCCTAATTGACAATTAGGACAAGTATCTAAGTCGAGTACCCTCTGAATGCATTGGATGACGTAATTCATGATTATAACCCCTTGGTTTGATTTTGTATCCGTTTTGCTATGATGAGTTTTCGTATTTTACTTTATGAGTCTTTGGTGAATTTTTTATTAATTGAGTCTAATTAAAATATTTAATTAATGATTTAATTAAATGAAAATTAATATGATATTTTAATATTTAATTTTATTTAATTAATTGGTAAATTAGTTAAATAAAAAATAATTAAATTTGAAGATAAAAGTTATAAGTTTAAATTTGGAATGTGATAATATTTATTTAATTTAATACTAATATATTTAGAGTACATTTTTAAACAAATGCTAACTAATAATATTATTATTATTTAAGTTAATAAATATTTTATCAATTAAGTTTCAAAAATAAATTTAAAAGTGGAAAAGATATTAAAATTATTAAAAGATTCTAGATCTTATGATGCGTGCATGTGATTAAAATATATTAAGATAAAACAAGTGGATTTAATAAAGTGAGTGCATGAGATTTAAAATTAATAAATTAATTTTAAAAAAAGATTCAAATGAATATTAAATAAATAAATTTAATTAATTAAGTAATATGCATTATTTTAATATTTATTCACATAGGAGTATGTGAACTCTTGTGAGTTGTCATGTTGACAACACAGGAGTTTGCACTCTAATTATGCACGTGTTTTATACACTTAGGAGTTAGCGCATTATTTGAGCACATGGTGTCTACAACATTTTAGAAACCTCATCATATTTATCTTCTTATCGTGGAAGATATGTGCTTAGTTGTCATGCTTATCTCCTAGTTCTTTCTAGACACATTCTAGATGCATCTTAGAGGCCTTTATATACAGGCTCTCCTAGTGTGTATGGACATCCTCATATGCTTCTACAAGCTCATATGCTTCTACATGCTCATATGCTTCTACAAGCACTCCTAATCACTTGAGGGGGGGGGGGGGGTGGGGGGGGGTGCGGTTTTGGTCCTTGGAGGAATTGCAAATGTTGGAGAAGGAAGGAATTTTCAGAAAGGAGAAGGTTCTAAGAGGAGGAACTTCTCTACAATTTTTGAGGGTAGCGAATTAGCATCAGTGTCCAAGTAGGAACTCATGATTATTTCACATATTTTATTACGCTCTTTCTCTTCTTCTCTTCATCATGTCTGAATAATTCTCTATGAATGAATCTTCAATTTTGTAATTCGGGCATGCATATTGTTTCATCCAGCTATGGGAATTAAAATGGGTACGTTGTATTCATCCTTTAGATTAGTTCTAGGATTTGATAAATATATATATATATATATACATTTTAAATTTTTATTTATTAATAATAATTATGTATTAATTATTTATTAATTATTTATTCTTTTAATTAAGATTAATGCATTTAGACTTTATTTATCATCTAGGAGTTTGTGACGAGTTGTTGACAACACGGGAGTTTGTTCCTACTTAATTCATACTTATCCTCCCACCTTGATCAAGGATATTCCACCTTTTTGTGGACGTGTGCTTAGTTGTCACACTTATCTCTTAGCACTTCCTAGCTTACTCTAGAAGCTTCTTTGAGTTAAAATGTTTGAGTGATTTAATAATTAATGGAAGATTAATACAGTTAGTTTATATAATTTATTAATTGATTATTAAGTAATTTAATTAAATATAATTTAATTAAGATTAATTAATTGTGGGAGATGTTCAATTGAGTATTAAATTTTATTTAATACTAATTTTTAATTAAGTCATAGATTATTTCATTGATAAATCAGCGAGTAGTATAATTTAAATAAATTATTACTCCTTGATTATTTTAAGCTATTGAATAATGGGAGATGCCCTTGGAATTAAGGGAGTTTCATTTAATTATTAGTCACATTGATTTTAGTAAAATAATGCAATGATTTTATTAAAAGCCAATAGGAATTAGTTTAATGATTTAAATAGGTAAATAATTATCTTTTGACTATTTTTTAAAAAAAATTAAAACAATGGAGGGATAATTCTATGTTGACTTGGAAATTAAACGTAGAATCTTATACATTTGAAATATACTTGAATGAAAACTGAAACCTAATATTTGGCTTAACCATGTGATTGCAAAAGAAAACTAAAATATGTGTTTGTATCTTGTTCTTTATGCTATCCATGTTCTGGGGTTTTGGGGTTGACTAGATTGTTGACCAATCTTACGTTGTTACCAGAGGCTTGGAGGTTATGTGTTTGTGATGTCATGCTTTTAAAACCCAACCATGGTAATGTGATGGTATGCTCTATGAGATGTTTGTATTTAGTGATTGTTATTGCTTTCCAGTCTTCTTGTGTGAAGCTGAGGTGTATGTATTTGAGATACTTGACTTAACCATTTTTGAGTCATCGATCAGTTGTACTTGGATTACTTTCTAGTCGCCTTGATGGGACTGAAGTGTTTGTTTTTTACCTTGATGAGGTCATTTTGTGACATGCTTGGCTTGACCATTTTGGGGTCTTTGATCAATTTTACTTTGAGATACTTTCCAGTTGCTTGTTGAGAACTGTTGGATATTGTGATTTATCTTTGATGCTTTTTAGTTTCTCATGGAGAACTGATGTGATTATTATGGATTATCTTTTGATGCTTTCCAATCGCTTGTTTAGAATTGAGGTGATTTTATGTGATTATGGATTTGTGCTTTTATTGAGCCTAGGGTAGGTTATCTACTTGTAGTGTCGGGAAGTGGCTTGCAATGGGGGTTGTGGCCCTAAGTGGCTGCCAGTGTAACTCATTGTAAGTTGTTTTAATAAGTGAAAATATTACACTAAATGGGGATTAAAATGAACCTAATAAGATATTTGTATGTTCTCACCCATGCTTCAAGTGCTAGTACAGACTAGGATGGGAGTAGAGAGAATGCTTGGTTGTGACCTTGCATTTCGTAGTATGCCTCATCAGTACGAGAGGATACTAGTGGCTGCATAGGGATCACTAGGGGGCTGGGGTCTATTAAAAGACTACGAAGGTAACTCTATGTGATTTGTGTGATGACACTTTCCTGCTTACATACTAGGCTTCCTACGTGTCTTTGTGTGCCTCTGGGATTAGATGTCGGTCTATGTTGAAACCTATGAGTTAGTGTGCTTTTAGGATTCCTAGACTTAGAGAGTACTTGTGTTATGTGATTTGATATCTTGTTTGGGACTTGAGATTATCTCCTTAGTGTGGTGGGAGTGGGTCATTTAGGTTCCACACGGTCGGGTGGTAGTGTTTTTTCACTCTTACCATTTGAGATATGTCTGAGACACAAAGCTGGAGCATTCTTGGTTGGTATTTATCTTCATTCTATTCTTGGATCTTATGATGGATGTTATTTACTGCTATGTTTCTTTATATTGATGATTAGCATGTGATAAATGATGTTATACTTTGTCGTATCATTTTATGCTTTATTCTTGCATGTTAGATTTCTTTATGCATATGTTGTAGCATGTTAGATTTCCTTTTGCATATGTTGTAGTATGTTTTAAGAGTGACATCCCTACTATGATAATGTTGATGATCTCTTCGGTGACTTGGGGTGTTATGCGCAGAGGGATGGCTAGTGCCCATGATGGTCTAATGATGCTATTGACGGTTGGGAGGAACTACGTAGTTAGATTAGATGTGTTTTATGATGGATGGATATCTTTTACAATGGTTGTTATATCATTATTGATGGATGGATGTATCATGTATGTTAATAGTTTCATTTACTTTATTGCACTTATATCATGGATTTAATGAGGATGATGTATCTTTATTTTTACATATGTTTAATCTTTTAAGCTTTTCATATCCTATGACATGTACAGTTGATGATTTAGTATTCTAAATTTAATTGTCAAGAGGCATTCAAAATAAATGTATATTATGGACATTGGACTTTTTAAAATTATTCTCTATTGTGGATGTGGTAGTTGTTAGACTTAGTATTAATTAGATTAAATGTGCCTCAACGTCTTGGGATCCTTAAGGAATGTAACCTATTATGTATGCTTAGGTATCCTTTTAGTTGAATGTGTGTTATTGCTTCTGCTACTATGTGTTTGATATGAATGGTTTATCTTTCATGAAAAGAAAAAAAATTGTTTGGCAAATTTAGTAAAAATTTAGGTTAATTCTTTTGGATCCCGTTACAACATATAAATATAGGTTACCAAATAATGAAAAGGAGCAGATAAAAATATATTATAAAATGGATACAAATAAAAGACAAATAAGAGAATGTCCTCAAACAGGACATTACAAGTGGTATCAGAGCATGATTATGCC